>CM061463.1:20000000-21280833 GCA_030770085.1 Oryza coarctata | reverse complement strand
TTCTCAGCGTAAGGTCCCGTTCCTCTAATCTCCGTCGATTGATTCGGCAAAAACTACAGCGTTGTTTTGCCAAGATTAACGGGCTGTTGAGTGTTGACGCTTGAGATGTGTTCCAGATCTTCAGGAAACATGCCCAGTTTTATGATCATGGCAACTATCCAAGTTATGGCCTTTGTATGGATCCTCATGCTCCAGATCGATTGTTTCACATGACAGTAGGAGCACGAAACATTCTGCTTCTCAGCATAGTTATGAGTTATACGACAATTAAAACAAGTACTGTGGCTATCGACTATCAGGCATTCTGAAGCGCATGCCCAAATGTATGTGCGTTTTATTTACTCTGGTATGGATTTGCATGAGAAATCGTATTCAAATGTACAAGTAATAATTCTACATGCTATAAACAAAGTGAACCCGAAAGGTCTCCACATAAATCTCAAGCTAGCAAAAGTGCGTCAGGAATGTCTGCTACGAATAGTAGCAGGCTGTATCCTGTCATTGATGTCTACGACCAGCTTCCATGAAATCTAATGATTGGCTCGTGTTTCCCATTTCTAATCCATTAGAACTTCGAAACGAACCATTTGCCAGAGAGTTTGGGCGATCCACGGTTGTGGGTTGCGCATTGTTCTCCAACTCATCAGGGTTAAGAATGTGCCGGGCGTACGAGTGAGGCCATAAGCCTGTCATTGAAAAATGTAAACCATCAGCAATTTCTATCTGTACCTCTTGAAAACAGAACTATAGTACAGCTTCATATAGCTTTCCTACTGAACATGGTATTATCAATCATGTGATGCCCAGGAAATTGGCCGTTAAAAGTTCAGGCCAGCAAATTGTCTTATGAAATGTGTCAAAATACTAAAGCTCTGTTTCCACGGCTCTAAATCCTGGATCACGCTGAATTTGAAGTTTGTATGTTAAATTATAGAGGTTTAAAATTTTATATTTTATCTAAAATAAGAATAAAATTATTCATTTAAATACTATCAACATAATCATATACCCATATTTATAGATTTGTGGAGCTAGTAATATCCAGCTCTAAGAAATCTTAAATCCGGAGTTGTGCCAAACAGAACATAATATGCCAAATTACTCTACTCAAAGAGACCACGAGTGATGTTCAAGCTAGCTAGTGATGTAAAGATTCCGTATTGCAAACCGCCCTGAAGTTTGAGTGTTTCGCTCATTCACTCAAGTGAAATCGGTGGCTCAATGAGCGCCAACTTCTCAAGAGAGGTTCTGTATGGTCCTGACTCCTGAGTTGTTACCAGTGTACATGATTTGGTCGCAAACTATTCTATTTCTCATACGAAAAAAAAAAGAAAATTTGAGTAGTACCCATGTAAGGCAAGTGCCATGTTCTTTATATAACCAATTATTAGCATATAAATTTTCTTTGCAAGAAGTGTGAAGTTTGTATTAAAAAAGTAAGGTGAAGTATGAACTATATAGCATACCGTTTTCATCAGATGGCATTGGAAAAAACTGAAGGTAGCAAAATGAAGAAACCACCAACCCTGCAAAGGTATAACAGTAATCCATAACTTTTCAAGAATTACATGCAGCACACTTGCCACTACCTCCTTTTGCTTGTTGTGAGGTATAATTTGCACGAGTGACCCTGTAAAATTAACCTACCCAAAATTCCACCAGTGAACACATCTTGCCAGTGATGCCAATAGTCATCTACCCGAGAAACAGCAACCAAGGCTGCGAGGAGCAGAGGGAGAAGAACAATGCAAAGTTTTGCAACATGACCTCTTCTGTCAAAAGCTTTTATTTTGCCAGCCAGATACCATGAAAGGAAACCAAGGCCAGCAAAAGACCCTGAAGAACAAAAATAAATTTGTCAGTCATCCATAGCAACTCCACAAGAGCAGGCAGCACGTAAAAGCTCATGGAGTCTAGAGTATGATCAATTCTATGTGTTTGTAATGCTGATTGAAACTCCACTAAGATTTAGTTTTACTAAAGTAGAATTACATATGAAATTATCAACTGACAGGCGTGAACTCACTTACAAGAAGTATGGCCACTTGGAAAACTCTTGTGACCTTCTTTGATAATACTCGGCTTACCATGACAAAGCACAGCTGTAGTGAAATTATCGTAAGCCTGAAATCCATGAAAAGCCCAGAAATTTCACATTCAGAGGACAAATGCAACAAAGGGCTCCAATAAAATCATGATTAGAGGATCCAATTGAAAGCTAGAAATTTACAGGTACTCCATCAGGAAAACAGCGCCAAAAGAAATCTGGACGTGGTCTACCAACTCCATCTTTAATGGCGTCAGTTATAACCGCCGTGATAAGAACTGAAAATAGGAGACCTGCTAGGGCATGCTAGATTTCAGAAAAAATATTACAAATGAGTAGACCAGCATAATAAAGCAGAAAAGAAAGATAATGAGCTTACCTAGTATGGCATGATGAAAATCATACACATTCCTTCTCTTGAAGTATATTCCAGTGATGATAATAATAGGTCCGATGATACCGATTATCTACATAAGTATGATTTTTCGAGAAAGTTTAATTACTTGTACAGGCCAAATGAAATCTGCTGGATAGAACTGAGATACTTACCGGAACGGCCCAAAATGGGACCGTGTTGTCTTTCATGGGGTATCTGAGGTCTGTCATCATATCTGATCCAACAAATCGATGGAATGGTTCTATCATATTCAGTATTCCATCTACTACGACCAGAAGAATCAGCACAATCCAGTCATACATGTGTAGGCGTGCAACTTTAGATCCATGAGATGTTATATACGGAGTTGGAACTCCCAGATGGATGGATGGTGATGGTGTCGGCATCTCCTATTGACTCCAGAATTTTCAATCAATCAGTCTAAGCAATCCACCAGAACAATCAGATGAATGTTTTGCCTGTTTATCAAACAGTACAGAAATCATGATATCAATTTATTCACGTCAAAAAACGATCTCAATTTATAAGGATCTTGAGTTCGACTATGCAACAGTTGTACTTGTCCTAGATCATAAGAACTAGTAGTCCAGGAGAGCCAAGACTTCATTAGCATCAGCATAGTAACGCAATTTTCCTTTGAAACGGATGAGAGAAGCGAGACACCGAACCTTAAACGAAGCTATATTCACGACGGGAAGTCGGAAAGAACGGCCGCCTTGGCTCGCCGCCGGCCGGGCAAATCTCTTCGTCTCCCTCCGATCTCCCCCCTTCTTTTTTGCGGACACCATGCGATGCACAATGGAGGAGATACTATTAATTCTTCCGTGCAGGGGCAGAAAAGGTAGCGGGGGATTCGTTTGACGATAGGCACCGGCCGGCGGCGCCCCGACTCTGCAATCCAAGGATGTCCACCATAGGAAGGTTCGGCAGTCGCAGAGGGTGGTTGGAACTTGACCGGGCGTTAGTGACCTTCCTAGCGGCGGGGGAATTCGGTGAGTTGGTTATCTGGGGAAGGGGAAAGCGCGTGTTCCATATGGATTTGGCACATACGAGTTGGTTGGGTTGTTGGCCGGGCCACAAGCCCACGAGCGGCGACCAATTGCGAACTGGACGGTGGACGCCCATCTCGAGCTCGACTTGGATGGATACAGGGCGAACTGTACAGAGCGACCGTCTACGATTGAAGTATCTTTTGAGATGGTGGAAATCAACAGTAGGGAGTAGGGTCTTGCAGTTGCCATCAAAAGTGTTTTGAGCTTTGTTAGAAGAGCAGTACAAATTTGCAAGCACTAATGTGTACTTGATGCATCTTGTGCTTTTCGGACACCCATAAAATTTTGATGCACGATCACTCTATCAGCCTATACTATATGCTGTGATTAACTGATTTGATTGGTCAAAACACGCAGTACATATGCCTCAATTGAGCCACGAGCAATTGATACTGACCCTTTTTTACTCCTTCGGACAAAAATATTTTATGTTTAAAACAATATTTGATTAAATTTTTAAAATTTTGATAATCTCAAATGATTAGTTCAAAAGCAAAAGAAACATTATCCTAGATTTCTTTAAAAAGTACTATTATAATATCATAAACCCTTTATAAACTTATTTTAATACAAAATTGATAAACATCAACCAAATATATTTATCTTAAACATTAAATATTTTTTTGAAGAAGAGGTTTTATTTAAGTGACATAATATGGTATAATCGTGGGGTAACAACATGAATTTTTAATATGGGAGGGCCAAGCTGGCCACACCATCAAACCGTGGGCAGCTCAAACCATATGCATCGATCGGTCACCTCCGGCCAGGGTAGAGACAAGCCTAGAGCAATTAGGACTTGAGACCTAGGGTTATCTCCTTAATCCTATAAAAAATTATGGAAAAACTGAAGATTCAGCGAATTACATTGGCTGAGTCCTAGGCTTAGCAAATTCGGGGCTCCACCCCCTACCTCCGCTAATCAAAAGATTCTAGGATGTTTAAAAGTACTTCTCACCATCGGTCGGTTGCACCTAGCTGACCATTCTATGCTCGCGTACAACCTCGATTTCCAATGCCTCCGCTTGCACATGGAGCAATTTGCTCCAGCGCCTCAGCGCTGTCGTGGTGTCGGCTTGACAGCATGGACTTAAGCATGCGAGAGACCTCCTACGTCCCTCGTCCATTGGGTAATCCGATGATCTCGCCAAGAATCTGACCGACTAATGACCCGATACGGGTGGCCAATGCAAAACCACCAAGGACATCCCAGAGCAGAGCGCCTAGGCTGTTGAGCATGTGAAGGTGTGGTTAGAGCCTTGGCGGGGTAGTTTTTCAACAACGCAATGTGCCAGCATGCACGCACCAGGAGGCGTCAGGCCCGGTGCGACCGTCCTAGGCCCCGCCAGGTAGAGGGCCTCCTGGCCGTGTATACTTACGTAGTGTTACTGACAATGAGCTGTTGATTTTCGTCGTTAGCTGTGTATCATGTGTCAGGCAACCAGCCGTATCCAAAAAAGCATGAGGCATATACCCTAGTTGTGGAAGGCAAAGCCCTAGAGATTGGTCCAGCGTGCATGCATGGTTGATGGTTGTGATTATCAATAATTTTACAATCTGAACAAAGGGATTTTGTGCCCACAAATACTAAAATATTTTTGACGCTATAATCATTGAAATTGTTAATCTCTGAACACGACTCTTTGCTTATATTTTTCAAGACTTGTGATAATATTATTAGAAAATTAATTAAATTGTTAGTTATAATTGAGTAGATTTTATGTTTCAATAAACACTCCATTCGGTCATAAATATTTGACCTTATGATATGATTCAATCAAATTTTAACTATATTAGAAAAAGATTGTTATGATATAATGATTGTACTTTTCAAAGCAACTATATATGTACCCTTTTTTTATTAAGCATTTGACAAATTACTGATAGTTAGAATTTTACAAATTTAACTAAATATTAGCATCAACGTCAAATATTTATAACTAAATATTAGTTTAATAAAGTGTATTTATATGTATATCTTTTTAAGACCCTTTTTTTTTCTCGTCCTAGCCCCTAAAATGTCAAGATTGGCCCTAGCACGGCGAGGCCATGCTAAGTAGTGTGTAATGCCATTTTATAATCCAACTCCATATAATTACATGCAAAAGTACTAGCAATAACACAACTAGGTGATGTAGTGAAGGGAAGGGCAGAGTAATGGGGTGAACCTCCCTATCAACTCTAAAGAGTAATAGATTGCCAGCTCATTCCCTATCAATTGGCATTGTTTTGAGTTCTAGTAATGGCTTAGTGCATATCTTGTATTTTACATGATACAAAAAATTGTAGCTAGTTATTTTAAAATATAGTTGATTTTTGTATTACTTGTGTAAATTTTGAAACCGATTTGATACATATAAGTTGTCCTACCATTTTGAAAATGGACATAGGGATGCACTATTGTGCTTTGAAATCCCATTAGAATATATGTCAAATTGTACATTTCAAAAAAAAATCAAACCAGAATATAAAAAGAATTTTATACATCTTATCTACTTCATTATGACCAAAGTTTTCAAAAGTTAGAACAATAGTCGAAATCAAACTCAATATGTTTTTATAGAAAAAAAACTACTTTACAACTAAAGTGGGTAATGTCAAGTATTTGATGTGAAAATTATATAGTTTTGCTTTTTGTTTATTTGAATTTGACCATAATATAATGTTTGGGAGCTACACTAAGACAGGAAATATGGCAAGATTTTCAACAAAATGCTATTACACATGTAATACAATTCGGACCTGTGCAATATAAACTTAACGGTATAAATCCTACTTATGTAAAAATGATTATAAATGATTTAAGAATGCACTAAAATAAAACATGGTTTTTAATAAAGAAAACGTATGTTTATCAATTCTGAGTATGATTTTGCTCAAATTATCACTCTACAACAGCCAAGCATGTGACCATTTTTCAAGTAATAACCAAATAAAACAAAGCGATAGTGTGGAATGTACTGCCTTAAGCGAGAATAACTCAAAGCAAATTATCCCCCTCTGAATACAAAGCAATAGACTACATTATTTGCACATTTTGTCACAAATTCACTAGTCTAGTATAATAAAATTGAATTTGAGATTATGATCATAGATACACAGAAGTGCAAAATTATATTTCTACCATCACATATTAATCCAAATACAAAAGTCTTGCAGCCTTGTGTTATCAGTGTCTTCTATTACTCAATCAAATTATCACTAAGCATAAGTTTTTTTTCAAAAGCCAATAAGAAAATAAACATGATTTTTTAATTGATAAACTATCCTAATTATAATTGTTACAAAGTTGGCTATCTACAATATTTATTGCCTTGTATTTACTATGGCATTACTCATAATGTCTAAAATTGTTTTTCACACTTTGATCCTATTAGACTTCTCTTTGTGAGGGATAGAACATCTTAGCTACTTGATTTTGATCAAAACTTTGAAAATGTTGAACAATGAGTAAGATTATACTCAAGAAGTTATTTTTTTGAAAATAAAACTAGTTTCTAAATTTTTTATACCTTCATTTGAGTGTTTCAAAAACAAAACATTAGCCACTAATATGAACATTCTACTAGAAAATTCAAACATATTATAAAGCAAGATACCTACACAAAATTTAAATGATTTGAGAACCAAGGATGGATGCAATTGAAACTTCAACATTTTCGAAGAAACAACCATTATATATAGTATTATTAAAGTATATGCTATACATCAATATCAGTACTAAATGTTGTGACAATAGCCATCCAAGTTCCAAGTCCAGCACACTCAATTCCGTCATATCCATGATCATCAATTGGCCAATTTGGCGGCTCACTAGTCCACACAAGACAAACGCATGAGTTATTAGGCATCAGGGCTAAAGTTAGGGATAACCTTTGCCTACATCCCTTATAGCTTGAGCAATTGCTATGGCACAGGTGTGGCCATCGTACGCTATGGCATTGGCTTGCCTTGGTTTTACATATTATGGTGTCATGTTTTTACCTACTAGTTTTATCGAGTTCCTCATCTAGCCATTTGCATTTAAGGAAATTAGAATTCCTCAAATCGATCAAAATAACCAATAGATAGTAAAAAAAGCATGAACTATTGCTTTCCTTATATCAAACAAGGAAAAGACTTTGATGATTCGATAGTTATTTACATTATTTTTTTAATACTATTGAGCACTAATCTAAATAATAGGCAGACTTTGATAGGCCAATGATTTCCAAAAAAAGAACAAAAATATGTGGGAACTCAACTTCACAATGAGCTATACTAAGTAACATTAGCAAAGTTGTTACAAGAAACATAAAAAAGTCCAAATACAAAGGGTGATTTTGTCACAACTATAATATCCAATTGTTAATACTTATCTCAAATTTCTCAATATTACTACTTTTGATAAATATATACAATATACTACCCTATATAAGAATAAGTCTAGACAAACTTATATCCATTAAAATACTAATAAATAAACTAAAATATCAGTAACTCTTTGTAATAGATTCATTAGTGTGCCAGTGGTAAGAATCTAAAGCTACATTTTAGATTATGATTATTGCACAAATGCACAAAATTGGAAAAATAATTACTTATAACATAAAAAATATCCAAATACAAAGGACTAGCAATTTATTAAGACTCTAATCATCCAAAAGTCAGGTATCTATCTCTAATTTCTTAATATCCCTTAATATTAATCCAAATGCAAAAATAGTGAGGTCAATTCTATTAGACCAATGGTTTTTCAAATGGAAAAATCTATGAAAACTTAACTTGACAAAGGGCAACATTGATTACTAGCAAAATTGGTGGGGTTAAGTATCAATTTATTAAGACCCTAGTTAGCAAATAGTTAGTAACTTATGTAAAAATTATCAATACTAAAGAAACATTGGATCTCACAATCAACATAAATATGTATAATATATTGTCATATATAAGAATTATTCTACAAACTTAACTTCATCAAAAAAACTAAGTAACAAAACTAAGTTATTGGTAACTTGTCATATATTTGTCAATATCTCACTAATAATCTTCTAAAACTGCATTTGAGATTACGATTATCACACAAACACATAAAACTGGTAGAGTTATAACTAATAGCATAAATAAACCCAAATAAAAAGAGCTAGTAGTGTATTAAGATTCTGATAATCCAGCAGTCACTTATCTATCACAACTTTCTCAATACCACTACACTTTGAATTCACAGTCAACATAAATTTGTATGGCATATTACCTATATAAGAATTATTGTATACAAAATAAAAACATCAAAAGAATAAAGTAATAAACAAAGCTATTGGTAACCATAGTTTTATCAGTATCCCATGGATGAGTTTGTAAAATTGAATTCGAGATTACGGTAATCACACAAATACACATTTTTGACAGAGTAATTGCTAATTACATGAAAAATATCTAAATACAAACAACTAGCAATATATTAAGACTCTAGTCATGCATAATCAATTATTTGTCTCAAATTTTATAATATCACTAAACACTAATCTAAATACAAAATTGTGAGATCGATTCTGTTAGACCAATGGTTTTACAAAAAATATCTATAGAAACTCTATTTGACAAAGTGCTACAATATTACTAGCAAACTGGCATGGTTATTACTTCACTTTGTTGAGCCTTTAATCATCCAATAGTCATCAACTTATTACAAATATTTTAATATGACTACACTCTGAATCTCACATTCAACAAATTTATACAATATACTATCTATATAAGAAATTTTCTACAAACTTAACTCCATAAAACAACTATGTAATAAACTAAATGTTCGGTAACTGCCAGTATCTTACTAATAAGCTTCTAAAACTATATTTGAGATCATGGTTGTCACACGAATACTAAAAATTGTTAGAGTTATTACTAACAACATAAAAAAGATCCAAATGCAAAGAGCTAGCAATGTATTAAGACTCTGACCATCAAATAGTTGGATATTTATCTTAATTTATTAATACCACTTAACACTAATCTCAATAAAAGGGGTGATGTTGACTATGTGCTTTCCAAAAAAACAAAAGGCTACATTAATTACCAGAAAAATTGGTAGGGTTATTACTAGAAAAAAACACACAGGGCTATCGCTTTATTGAGACTAATAATCCATAGGCAGTAACTTATCTCAAATTTCTCAATACCGCTACACTCTGAATCTTACAATCAACGTAAACTTGTATATATGCTACCAATATAAGAACTATTCAAGAAACTCAGCTCCATAAAAATAACAAAAGTTATAAACTAAGCTACTGGTAACTCTCTAATTCATCAATATCTTACTAATAAGCTTCTAAACCCATATTTGAGATTACAATTGTCACACAAATACACAAAATTGCCAAAGTTATTACTAATAACATAGAAAAAAATCCAAATACAAAGAACTAGCAGTTTATAAGACTCTGGTCATCCAACAGCCAATTATTTATCTCAAAATTTTTCAATACCACTTAATACTAATCTAAATACAAAATAGTGAGGTCGACTCTGTCAGGCCAATTGTTTTGTACAATATATCACCCTATATAAGAATTATTCTAGAGAAACTTATCTCTATTAAAAAACTAAGCTATTGGTAACTCTTTATCTTAGATTCAGGATACTGATAAGAATCTAAAGGTGCATATTAGATTATGATTATCATAAAAACACACAAATTTAACTGAGTTATTACTAACAACATAAAAAATCCAAATACAAAAGGACTAGCAGCTTACTAAGACTCTAATCATTCCATAGTCAATTATTATCTTAGATTGTCAGCACCACTGAGCACTAATCTAAATATAGAATACTAAGGTTGAGTATCAGCAAGGGTTTTCCAAATATACACACACCAAGCAAAATTGGTAAAGTTATTACTAGCAACATAATAAATCCATATACGAGCAATTTGTTGAGCCTCTGATCATCCAATACTCAGTAATATATATATCAAATATCATAGTACTACTGCAACATGATTCTCTCCATCTCCATAGTTTGTACTACCCTATATATGAATAATTCAATAAAGACTCATATCCAGAAAAACGTTTTGTAACAAAACTAAGGTAGTGGCAAGTGTCTATCATATCTCACTGACAAAGCATCCAAAATTACATGTGAGATTATATATCACAACTACACAAAATAGGCGAACTTATTACTACCAACATAAAAATAACTAAATACAATGGGCTAGCAATTTATTAATATTCTGATAATCCAATGGTCAGTAAATTATCTCAGATTTCTTAATCCACTACAAACTAACATAAATACAACAGAGTGAGTTTGACTCTGTCAGACCAATGGAAACTTGACATCTAAAATTTTGAATTTTTTCTTTCATGTAGTTAGGAAACATGTAGGCTAATAACATATAGAAAATTATCTATATTATTTTAAAAGAAGATAATCGCAGTGGTGGAGGTGGACATGCCATCACACAAACTCTATTGTATATTTTTAATGTAGTTACTTTTTCATATGCTCTAGTATTACAAAATAATCCTTCTACATAATGGTTCTAAATTATTTTATCTCTAAAATACAAGTTTATCACACAAAGTCATCTATAAGAACTAATTGTTTCTAAAAATCTCAACTGTTCATTTGATCCAAACAATACTAATATGCCTGCAATTCATATTTATCTGTAACAAAGCACAGGTATTTAGTTAATAAGCTAAAAAAACGTTCTATCTACCTAAAATCGCGCATGCTGCCTCACTAGGACAACGTATTTCATGATATTTCATTCCCGGTAGAATTTTACGTGCATAGTGTAATGCACAATGTAGGCATCCGTAACGTTCACTCCTAAAATGTACCGGATAACCAAGGAAACAAAAACAACATGGAAAATCCATCTGGAGAGCATCGATCAGACATTGAACGGCCCCTGTGGCTCGAGCTGCCGGCACATCTCAATGTAAGCATAGTACAAGACGCGGTTCTTGGCGCCGGTGCGGTGATTGCTGGTGTTCTTGCAGAAGAACTTGAGTTGTTCCAGAGTGCAGCAGCCCAACGTCTGGCTCAGGAAGAGGACCAACCAGTTGATCTCGCGCTTGTCATTGGGGATCAGCGGCCACATGCAGGCTTCCTTCCCGCACGCGCCGCAGTCGGGCAGCCGCGGGGATAGCCACTGCTCCGGGGCGCGGTCATCCATGGTGTGGATGTTGGCCGCGACGTAGTCGCGCACCTCCCGGAACTTCGTCTCCAGATCGTACGCGATAGCCGCCTCCACGCTGCAGTGCTTGCAGATGATCTTGCCCTCGACTGACGTGATGCCCTTCAGCAACAGGATCTCCAGGGTGTAGTGCAGCACCGACCGATCGGCCCTCACCCACGTGAACGCCGCCGGGAGTAGCGCCCTCTCGTCCCCGTTCGCCTTGTCGCCTGCGTCGGCGTTGTTGAGGCGGCGGCGAGTCGAGCTCGGAGCAAGGGACGAGGAAGGAGGGATGTTACGGCTGCGGCGAGTCGAGCGCGGAGCAGAGGGCGGGGAAGGAGGAGGGTTCGAAACCAGCGGCGACGAGGGAGGCAGCGCGGGGACAGGCGACACCGGCGTCGGCGAAGGAAGCAGCGTGGGGGCGGCGGCGTAGATGGATCCGAGTGTGAGGGCGAGGGGATCATCGCCGCCGCCGCCGCCGCCGCCATCGCGTCCCTTCCCGCCCATTCCCCTTGAGCGCTCTAGGTAGCTACTACTAGCCTGTTTCGTTTGGTGCCTTAACCCCTGGAGAGCTAGGGTTTTAAGGTCGGATGGGTGACCGCGTCGACGTGAGCCCAGGTTGATTCACATGGACTATCAAACCGTGTACAGGACCGCAGAAGCAGCAGGGGCGTCGTGTGTTTGCGTCCGCTCAGGGTCGCGCCTCTTCGCGTGGAGACGATTCTAACAAACCGCGACGAATAATGCAGACGGCATTCTGACCATATCTCTCGCTTGCATTTAAATTCTCTCTCTTACCAAAGTGGCGCGTGTTCAATTGATTTCACGCGATAGGAGGGAAAACAATCCAATGCGAGTGTAGTCTCGCCGCATATTTCGCTGGAGACGGTATGACATGAGTGGAACTGGCGAGACCTCTGTCCCAAGTGTCAGTCAGTCTCTGTTTGGTTTGTAACAAACAACAACCTTATAAAAAAATGGCAATACTACAAACTTATCAAAAGAAAATGGCGATACTACAAAGTTGGTCATTGCCAAAGTATTGAAAAAAATTGGCAAAACTCTTATTTGATTTGCTACCAAAAGGCATTCCAATGGGATCATTTCCAATTCAACTAAACCAAAATATTTGGCAATGCCGTATTTTTTTTCTACAGACCAAATGGAGGACTAATTTAAATGTTGCCAAAATTTCAGGATGGCTCATTTTGGTCACGAACCAAGCAAGCACCAATACCTGCATTTGAATGTTGCAGATTTTCGGTATGGTTCTCGTTTGGGTCATGATGAACCAAACAAGCCCCGATACCTGCAGGAGGAATGTCGATTCCTTTTCGTCTGTGTAAACAGTACTCGGATTCGTTTCAGACTACAAAGTATATCAAAACAGCAAATTTGTTATCAACCACGAGTTAATGCGGAACAGCAACATTCCACATACCTGAACTCAAAGGCATAGACGCGTTCAAACTTACGACATGTGGGAGGACTGCAATGTAAACAGACATTTTCTGAGGGATCTTAGGACTGTAATGCGAACATACCTTGATCCCATACTATGTTCACTGAACCATTGCATTGGATGGCTTTCAGACACGATTAATTTCTTCCACTCTTTGCTATTTCAAATGTGTGGATGCCTACATCTGTCTTGGTCGTAGTAATTAAAATCGAACCGATAAATGAACCAATGAGTCTGATGGTTCGGCAGCTCATCATCAGTTGGACCGGCGATCCACCAATCGGACCATGGTAATAATTTTGTCTTCCAGATAGTGTGGTGCTTTTGCTCAATTGGTTATTGAGTCCATATACTACTCTCATCATTTTGTCTTGTAGTAGTTAAAATTTAAATTTTAAAATTTAATTTTGGATTTAATTTTGAGATTTTTCATTATAGTTTATTTTTTAAGATTGGTTTTTAGATTACTAAGGACATATATAAAAGTTATTAATAAACCATTATAGCAAATCCGTTGTAGATAAAAGGATAGCATCCATAACATGTGTGTGGTGCTATGTTTAATCCCCACTTACCAGTATTTGACTAGGTTTCTTTTAACAAAACTAAACTAGACATTGTTTCTGGTTTTTCCTGTCGAATGGACTAGTCGAGTTTGGTTTTAATAACTGTGTAGTCTTTGTCTCTTTGAGCAGCAATTAGAGACCCCAGTTCTAGTGGTTTGTTTTCTTCTCTTTTATGTCTTCAGATTTGCTATTTTAAAATTATTTTCCATGGTTCTCAACCTTTTTTCATTCAGATTATGGTCTCTTTTTTTTCTCTCTTTGATGCTAATTCTTTTCGGGTCCACATTTTTACCTTTTCATTAGATTTTATTTTTTTTCTTCTCTGTGCAGTTTTTTTACATTGTGCTACTGGGCAGGAATTTTAAATTTATATTTTGTATTAAAATATTTAATATATATATATTTAAAAACTTACAATTCTATAACTCCAACGTTTGTAGAAGTGTTTTTTTTAAATGACCTTTCAAAGAGCGTGAAATCTAACATGATAAATGTGTTTTGGCACATATTAATGATGAACGTACAGACAGCCTCTTACCCTCGAAAGGGTGTTTCTTTCTATGGCAGGAGACCGCCTATAAAATAAGCATAACAGGCATGAAAGAGAGGACAAGCAACCATTTTTTTGACAACCTTGTCATCCTCTGCTAGTGTTTTTGTCTCTAAGATATCCAAAAGAAAAAAGATTTTAAATAAATATATTTTTTATTTAGATATTTAATCATAAAGAAAAATTTAGGAGCATGTAGAAAAAATAATTAAGATGTCTAAATTATAAAAAAACATAATACTAGAAAATAACTACACAGTTAATTAGAGAGGTGAATGATTAATAGATTCATATGCGAACATTAGGCAATAATAGAAAAAATATTCTACGGTTACTTGAATATTTATATATTATGAATAAAATATAAATAATATATAAATAATGTAATAGGTAACACATTATGATGTCTATTTAAAACTTATGGAGATTATTATTTATAGTCAAAATGTTGCTAAAGGAGTCAATTTTTCACTTATACTTCACTTTAACTTGGATATATTGTTTAATTATTTTAGGGTTATATGGTAATTTATTTATATCTATTAATTATTTGAATTCACACCTTCGTTACTTTAAAAAAAATATACATAACTCTTATAGTCGAAATAATAACAAAATTAAAGTAAATTAGATAATTGCATAGCGAACTTATAATAAAATTATCGTCAACAACATTTGGACAAATAAACTAACTTCCACTAAAAGTATCATCACTTTGACCTTACCATCAGACAATAATCGCTACAAGTGTACTTAGAATGATCCTGTCATAGATATAGATATAGTACAAGAGGTTGTAGCCCCCATTCTAACCATTTAGCTTGTCAACATCATTTATACTCCTCCTTACTTCTTATGTATTATTCGTTTGATTCTAAAAGAAAATACCAATGGCTCTTAGAGAACCAACAATTGGGGTTAAATACTAGATTTTTTATATCAACATACTGAATGAACCTACAATTCTTTTGTAGATCTGACAAGAAAATATTAGTTCAAAAAATACTGCGATAAGAAATAATTGAAAAAACATTGGCATATAATTCATACCTCATTAGAATAATTTGTCCAATGAAAAATTTTACTCTCACAAGTGTTGAAGTCCTGAAATATCATTAGTTGTCATCAATCACCATATATACAAAATAGAGATGGTCACACCAAGATAGAATTAACCTAGCCATATGATCTCTTCTTCGGTCTGAATCCTTAGTAAAAGCACATTTAGCAACCGTTGTTCTTTAATACTATAGGAGATAGAGCAAACAGGTAATGTGAAATTTGCAATCATATCAACAAATAAAAAAATTAAGATTTATCATGCATATGGAGATCTTATATAGCGTGGGCTATACTATATGTAAAAAAAACATGACTAAAATCATTGAAAACAATATGATATTTATGTGAGGAAAGTGCCATGCATGCATAAATCCTTGGAACATGATGTAACTTTAATGCGTCGAAAGTTGGCTATCGAGTTATATTAAAAGTGACATGATGATTACACGCCAAAAGTTTACTGTCATTACTCAGCATTAATTGTGATTCGATAATCATACATGCATAGTAAGGAGTAAAGACACCGAAAGTTAGTTAGTATATGCTACCGGTAGTCATGTGCGCACAATAAAAGATAAACATGACATGGTATTAACGTATTGTAAATGATGTAGCTATGTAGAGCCGAAGCAGTAAATACAAAATAATATAAATCATATTTACAACTAGCATAACTTACTATTAGCCTAGGGCATGGCCTCTATACTTCTTCATGCTACTTTCCTACACTCACACATGATAGGTAAGGTGATTGGCTAGTATGACACGACTAGTGCAAGCTTGCTGCACAGTACACGAAGCCGACAGCTCCTGTGTGTGCAGTCGAGGATCTCCTACAAGCTAGGAGGAGTGGAGCAAGATAGGCGGAGCTCCTCTCCCACGGATGTGGCTGACAATTTATAGGCAGCCCTTAAGGGCAAAAAAATATCTAAGCAAAGGGCAGCAAGAGGAATGTCTACAAAACTACAATTTTTTCTCTTCTCTCATGTGCCCTGCTACGGTATTTTGCATGTGGCTCTCTACTGTGAAAAAAAAATATCCTTAGTTAAGATAGCAAGAAAGCCGGCTGTAAATTTACTAACTATCTGCTAACCCAACAATAGTCATCGAATGTTTGACAATTCGAATTTTATGTCTCATAGGAGGACAATTTTTTAAAAAAACCTCCGAGATATCTTTGGAGTTTAGATCTTTAATTATTTTTTAAAAATCTATTTTTATAAATAATTTAATAAAAATATAAATAAAAAATTCGCTGGGCAGTAGGGTTGTGTTTGGCCCCCATAATACATCTCCATTTAGCCCATGAAAAATTGCCGAACAAAGGAACGGCAAGCACGGCAAGCACAGCCCCAGCAAGGCACTCGACTTTCCATTCTCGCGTATACTATCTTGGCCGTCCGAGCTAAACCCACTGGGCTTTTTAAGTAACTGTAGGCGCTGATCTTCAGAAGTGTCCTTTTCTATGATTATGTCGATCGCTGATCACAAACTTGTTGCTATTATGTTAAGATTTGGACTTTTTTTTTGAGGGGGTACAACCAAAGACGCACCTTTAAGATTTGGACCTTTGAGAATAGGGAATAGGATCAGTGAATACACATCGAGATTTGCTCACCTCAGGATGAGTGAAAGCTATCTATCCTTCAATTCTGATCCATATGAGGTCTATTTCTGTAGAAGATAACGAGTATGGTATTGGCCGTAGGTTTGGTGTTGATTTGCGCGCGAAGAAGGTTACATTTTTGCAGCAAAACATGCTGGCTGTAAACATTTCATGTTCGACCGAACAGTATGTGAATTTACAGATCCTTGGTACAATACTTCTCCTGGCTCCTCACAAACATGTTCATAGCCATTGTAATTTTTAGCCTTACCATGTTGGTCTGTTAGCTTTGCTGCTAGGTGCTACTGTCATGATGTTTTTTTTTAACTAGTTCTGCTAGTTGTTGAGAGCGTCAATCGGGGGAAGCGCACGGAGGGCTAGCTCGAATAGTACGTACATAATCGGGAAAAAGAAAGTACGTAAAACACACTGGAATCAGGATCAGCCCGTGAAAATCGCCATGACCAACAAGGTAGTAACAACTGACAACTCCTTCTATCCCAGGTCCGCGTGCAGCCCAGTACGCCAAGGCCCGGCGAGGCCGCGAGGAGCGACCACCGTGAACTTGAAGGCGCGAACCGTCCGCCCGCTTCACGCACGCGCTTGCCAACGAAAATGGCGAGGCGCCGAAGGGCCGCCTCGGCAGGAGAACGGTTGAGCTGACCCGATCAATTTGCCATACTCGTCAAGTCGACATCGTGGCGTCGCACCGTGCCCTCGTCGGGCACAACAAAACGGTCACGCACTCACGCTAGAGACGTTTGACAAGTGCTTTTGTGCTACCGGCCGCTCTCCCGTAGGTCCGTCTGCGTCACTGCGTGGTGTAGAGCTCGTCTTCCAGCGAACGTTCGGTCTCCGTCCGGGTTAAAAAGGGTACGCTTTTGTGCTGGTGGAGTAGATTATGGGGCTGTTCGATTGCTGGCTATATTTTATCATTACGTGTGAAAAAAATTATTACACTTTATTAAATTCTTAGCGACACTATAATAAGCCTAGTCATGCTTTTATTATAACAATGGCTGAAATCAAATAGCTATCGAGTTTATTAAATTTGTCTAATTTTAGACATGTCAAAGTGTAACTGATATCTAAACACCTGTAGACACTAAGTCCTCATCGATAGTAACAACTTATTAGTAACAGATGCAACTATCACGAGAAATACACGAGGAAGGGGTGTTACCAAATGTTGATTGTTCTACATATTAAAATATAACCGCTTCTTTCTCACGCAAAAGAACAAATAGATAAATGATATATCCTTGTCAATCTATCAAAGCATGTGTAGGGTTTTGGACGCTCTCAAAATGTCGATCTTTAGATAAAAGGAGCAGGACGACGTACAATTATGCTCCATCATTTCGGCAAGGAGACTATGCATCATGAACTCGTTTCATTGCACATACCCCTCAACCATTTTTAATCATTGTATTTTGCCTAGATATTTTTTTCAGGATTTTGAATGCTTGCCTTGTCCTTCGTAGTTCATGTACAGGCCCATACCGTAAAAGAGTCGGCAGGCACTGTTCACTGTTCAGTGTAGAGAAAGCATTTTCATACGCCTGCCTCATTTCTGCGTTTGACTGACCTTTTCGGCGCTGCTTACTTGTTGCTCCCAACCTGTAAAGGCTCATTACCATTCAGTAAAAACTTTAAGTTTGAAATGCTCGTGCGAGGTAGACTGTAGCATTATCCGTTGTCGATGAGTCATGTACTCATGTCATGTTTCTAATAATGTCACAAAGAAACTTCATCAGCCTCATCCTAACAAAATAAATAATGCAAGAGGGTATTATACTGACAGCGTTGTCATCTGAATTCCGATTGGACGATGATATGCAAAGCATTTAGTGTATGCTGATGAAATCATCAGAAGTTAGTAATGGCAAATGATTGCAACTAAACACCAAACTGAAAATTTGAAAATGCAAATAGCATCACGTCATCGCCAGTGTGCTATACGTAGGTCTCTGTATAAGATATACAGAAATGTTGTTTTCCTCCAATCGCTTGCAGGATAAGATTCCCATGCGAGATATGTATCAATACATGCATGGCTGATTGCCTGCAGCGAATGATCGAGCCCGTTTTAATGGATACGCCGCCTCGCAACGTCCAAGGTCTCGTGTTCTTTCGGTTGGTCGCCCGTCGAAAGGGGGAGATGCGAGATGGAAAGCTCAATCCGAGCTACCAATCTCTGTCTGCTACTAATAATCCTCAGCTCCTCCTTATCCAGGAGCTAGCTTTGGATGAGCCTGAATGCCTGATGGCTCCGGGTATTGTATCATAGCGTTTGTGCTTTAAACTTGCTTTGCATAAATCCGTTGAGACAATGGGCTGCATATTCTCTAATCTCTAGCTGGTTTGTAGGGAGAGGCAGCTTATATCCATCCTTGGAATCATATATGATACATGACCTCTCAACCATCAGTGGTGTTTTGGATTTTGGATGCACCGAGTGACCAGCTGTCCTACTGATGTGTGAGTATTGAAGTGGCCTAGCGGCCTGCCCTTAAATGGCAGTATTTGCTTAGATACATCATCCTATTTAGACAGATCAGCCAAAAGATAGGATTATATATAGCTGATCAGTTCTTCCTTTTGTAATTGTGTGGTCTATTTCTTGTGTAACAGAAAAATCTGAAACAGCTCCCCCCTGTTTATGGAAACAAATGACAGAAACAATACCTTTTGTCTTTGACAAGCATGACCAGAATACGGAAAACATCAGCCTCAAACAAAGAAGGGTCAAAGCTCAATTTGTCCATTTTACAGCAGTCTGAAGAAAGAAAGCCGATGCTGCTCAGCGTCACTAATTAAATACTGTCTTCCAGCCGGTCACCATCCACTGGACAGTGATGCTTTTTCTAATCTTCCTCCATGGACAGCATGATACCTTTGTTTAAGGTAAAGGATACAGCAGACAAGTGTATTAGTAGTAGAAGTCAATTACACCACGCGTCTGAAGACAAGGAAGTGAAGAATAAAGATGAGGTGAGCTGATGATCAGTGCAGGAATGATACTTTACCTCCATTCCTGCCCTCCGTCGCTAGCTTGCTTGCGGTCGCCTCCACAGGCACAGCCCCACACACTGATAGGGCATCTCTTCCTACTGCTCTCCCTCTCGCCGTCTTCTCTTTGGCTGCCAAAAGCGGCTGCGAACTGTATTCCCCCTCGTTTATATGCGCGGCCACTAGATCAAAAGCAACGAATATTTCTCCCCTGGAGAAGAGCGCTGCGTTGAACTCAAACCTGCATGGGCAAAACCAAAAAACGACAGCCATCCGTACCACCGTACTACAACTCTACAGGTAATATACTATACTCTCACTCCCATAAGAGAGAAATGTAGGGGCAGTTTACTGTACAACTAGCGTGGTAAAATCAGCAAAAGCGCTGCCCAAAGTTCAATCACAGAAAAAGAAACCAGAAAGATCGAATAAACAGTACTATACTGTCCAAAATTTCAAGCCCTCAATGGAGGGTCCATCAGCATTCAGCAGTGGAGAGGGTTTTTTTTTCTTTAGGTTTGATTAAGAAACAAGATCAGTATAAATTCCCCGATCAAGGGGACCTCTGCTTGTCTTTGCATGCATCGGTGTATGAGTAAAAGAGCGAGATGGAAACGAAAAAGGAAGCAGGGCATCTTTCTATTCTTGCAAGCTTGTCCCCTTTGACTCGGAGATCTCCTCCCCTGTGCACACTGGCAGGATCCAAGGCAAACCGCGCTGTGCGCCTGTGCGTGTGTGCACTCAATTGCTTGTACACACCTATGAACAATTCACATCTACGCTGTGTAACCAACGTGGATGAGTGATGGAGTGGAATGAATTTGTCAAGGCTTTTTTAGCTGCCGGTGGCTCCCCCGACTGATTAAGTTTCCAGTTATTGTAGTTCAGGACTCGTCTTCGATCTTAGACGTGTTTTTCCTTGATAACACCCACATACCCCTCCCTTCTTGAGATGTCGAACCAACAAATTATAGGAGTACCACATGCCAAAACTTGTACAACTGCTGCTGAATAACTGCCCACTCCGTATTAACCTCGGGTTAGCTGATGTTCCTTCTGTGTCACCAACCAAACACGGAAAATCCATGTGTACACTCATGATACTCGTTTGTTGTACCGAGGCATTGCATGCTTGCGGAGAAGCAGTCGCGGAGTAACCTTTGTTACCTCTACGTAGCATTACTTCTGACTAGGGGCTAGTTTTTTTTTTCAATAAGGGATAAACCAATTTACGTTTATATGATTAATTAAATTTTCTACAGAGACGTTGCTTTAAAATAGCAAATAAACCCATTTTAAATTAAAAATAATTAATATGTAATTAATTATATGCTATACTTAACTTGCTTTACGTGAATTTTTTTTGCTCTTATAGTTAGTGCCGAACTTGCCCTAAAACTTCCGGAAGTTTGAGTGTCAGTATCTTTTTACATGTTTAGATTGGGATCTATAAAAACCAATGTGTATATTTGTCTCAAAATAATTTTTATATCATATAAAGATACACACCACTACACATGCACTATACTTACACACCCATGGACTAAACATACACTCAAAATGAGCAAGACCAACACAGACAACTCGCTAGCCTCACTACAGCCATAATAAAAGTGCACCCGTGTGTGGGCAATATTTGCAGATAACACGATCTAAATGCTTGTGCTACCTAAAGCCCCACTATATCATTGATGTTTTTCTGTCTCAAAATGAATTTTTATAGTATAGGAGTAGTTCACTATGTTTGATTTTAATTTGACTCAGTAGTGATCAAAGTTTTTTTTCAGCGAATCAGGTATATGCTGTTGATGTCTATATTTTTAAACATGTGTTAGTAGACATATTCTAAGGTGTAAAAGTACAATGTTATGCATCTGTCCTGTAATAAAAACAAAAAGTTGTGCGCCATATGTTATCAAGAATTTTATTTGACGTTCAGGGCCTGGTAAAACCAAGAACACACATCTCCCTCAAATCCAGAGACGCACTGAATCCACAACAATAATTCACTCGCCACCTCTCATTTCCTCGTGCTCCGTCCTGCCCTCGCCTTGCCAGTTGCCTCTTCTTCTCAGTCTCTGATGTCTCGTCACAGACTACTACTAGTAGTACTAGAAAGAATCGCGCGCTGCACTGCGCCGGTTTATGATTCCATTAACAATTGAATACACAGTTGCCAAATATGTTCAACAGACATACAAACTGAAATTTTAATTTAGTAAGCACAGTTGCCACATCAGCTTCAAGATTGCATAGAAGCCTGCTTTACACAGAAGTCTTAAAAGAGAAAAAAAATATTAAATCTAGTTTACCCCTCAACTATTTACTCTCTTAACTACAAAACCAAACAATATATACCTCTCAACGACGCTTAACCCCCATGCTTTATCTCCATCTAACAATAACATATCAGCACACTAAAACACCGCCTTCATCCTCCCCTCTCTCCCCCCTCTCCTCTCTCTTGCCGTGAAAATTTTCCACTCAAATCAAATCACTAACCCTAGCTACGGGAAGGAGGCTCAAATCAAATCCCTAAGCCTAGCTACGGGAAGGAGGCAGCGCACAGCGCTGACGAGGTGGTTCAGCGGCGCAAGGCGGACCGCGACCGTTCGATGGTGGGCGTCGTGGCTGAGCCGTCCGGCAGCGGACGTCGCGGCTGAGCTGCCTTGTAGAACATGCCTCTGTGAATCCGCCGGCGAGCAAGCTTGTGTGCATCTACCCGGGAGCAGGAGAGCAAGGCTGTGCGCATCCGCCCGGTGAGCCCCGCTCTGCCTTCTTCAACCGGGAAGATTGACAAAAAGTGGCGCTCAGGCAAAGGTCAGAACATCACCATCAGGCAAGGCTTTTCTGAAATTGCATTCCAATTTCAACCTGTCAACTGCTAGCGCAAGCATTGAAGTGAAGCTCACCTATGGCTGAGCAAGCGCTGCAGCTACATCTCAAAGACCACCGATGATTTTTGGTGATTTTTTTTTGATTTTGCTTGTGGTTAATGTCAGACTTATGGCTAAGTGACTTGTGCATATAATGCAAATGTTAATGTCAGCCTTATGATTATGTTAATGACAGCCTTATGATTATGTTAAATCGAACTTTTGTGATAATTGAGGGGGTAAGACAAGACTTAACCAAAAAAACTTAAATAATATCAGCTAGAAACCTTTCACTGGATAGACTAAACCTAGGTTGCATAATCTATTGAAGAATGTCTGCCTGCTTGTGCAATTGAGATCATCTTGTGTAGGGGAATAAATGGGCTGAGATGGCAGAACTTCCTGGAAGGGAAAATAACTCAACAAAAAGAAAAAAAACCATTGAATCAATTCATCAAAAAAAAGGTTAGATGCAGCAATGCCACAAATATTCTGCCAGTTGAAGAGGTTGTTCTTAATGTTGTCAAATAGTTACCAACACCACCTCACCTGGTTTGCCGAGAACCATATTGATTTCAACAAAGAGCCAATCATCTGTTTGTAAAGATCACTTTGGAGTAGTTGAAAATCTTGATCATGCCACTCAATCACAGGCTTCCAATTTGAGAGAATTTCAATGGTTGTGCAGACTTCCACTCTTTTTGGATGTCAAATGATCAGCAAGTAACTTCATGTGAGGCATCAATGTTTGATGATTGTGCTATGGATATAGCGATACAGATGCTCAAAATGGATGTGTTTCATCATAAGGTCATTTCAAATAATCTTGTTTGTGGAAAGGGTTAGAGATCAATTTTCTAGATGAGAACCTTGAAATTTATTAGGTATCAGACAAATAGGCCATTGAGGACCAGCTAAGACAGAAGGTGAAGCAGCTATAGCCTGCTGTAGGGAATGATGATAGAGAAGGAGGGGAAAAAAGTCCTGCAGGTGAATATAAATCATATCAAGATACAACCCATAGCCATATTGACCATTTAACTAACTTTGCCAGCTAAGTGCATTCCAAAAACATAAAACAATCTAGTCCATCCAATGAACGATCTATCATATTCCCAGGACAGTCATAAGTCATACAACAAAAATATTGAAGATGCATGCAGCTGTCTTTCTGAAAATTTAAGTCATCTGAAAACAACACAAGAACCAGGTGGGTGATGAGAGACAAAGATACCTGACAGATGAAAAAGGCTAATCAGCAAATGACTGAAATCCTATCTAGCTGTTGAATAAAATATGTAGGAGCTTTGAAACAGATTATCTTGAGGCAATATTCCAATGATATATAACCTGCAATTTAAAATGCTACATTTCAGTGCTATGGGTAATGTAGAACTGCAAGCATATCTTTCATATCAAAACCTATTTTATCATCTGCATAAAAAAAGTAACAAAGGTGACAGCTACCATATTTGCTGCTGAAATTTAAAAGCAGAACACAGTATTGCCTTACAGAGATTTTTTTCTCCTCAAATACACAAGAGAACTGTGTATCATTGTGTGCCCTAAAGAGATAACATAGCAATTCTTAATGACTCTAGAAGTGTTACTGTCCTTAAGAGATAATATAGTATTTCTCAGTAAATCTTGGGGTTAATAACTGAAGACGAAATCGCAGAACAAAGCCATTAACATAGCAAGCTGGTGTATATCGAATTGGTTCCGTGGTTTAGTATTTGTCAATCATAAAAGAAATTAATTCAAATAAAAAGAGGCGAAATAAAAACTACTTACATACGTATGGTCTGGATGAATGGTTAATAGAACCAAAGGGAATCCCATCAGGTACAGAAATTTCATAGGCACTGACAAAAAATCATTATGACAAATTGCCATAGGAAAAAAGGCTCTACCATGGATCAGTACAAATATACCATGTTGTCGACATCAGATGAATCAGATTGTTTTCTAAAGTCATATGAAAAGGCATGCCATTTATCCTTCCATAATCAGGGTAGCAAGGGAAAGAAAAAGAAAACCAATAGCAAACTGCAAGCTGCTAGATATGAAAGCCCAACAATAATTGCAATCAGTGGCATTAAACAAAATTCGATGACATATAATAAGAATAGGCCTATCACATACCTGACCGTTGTGCATTTGATCACAGAGATTGGGTTGTTTTATTCTTCAATGCAATTCAGAAGCTCAGTCAAATAGGTATAGCTATATTAAACAAACATGAAGACAAAATTGTTGCTTACCTCAGCATGGAAACCATGCAAAATGAGATCAATGTAGCTATCTATCTAATCTAAACGCATACTCATCAAGACAATAGAAAGGATCCACAGTCCAAACCTCAATTCATCTGTATGAAGCCAGACGAAGATCTATACGTACGATGACAGAATTTACATAGAGGAAGTAAATGACGCCTGAGACGGGCATCAAGTGTGTGAGCAAGCTGCCACAACATCTACCTCATATACTCTAGTTGGAACTAAATCCCAAAGAAAACAGAAATCCAAGATAGGGAGCTGCGCTGCTAATTAGATCCCATCAACTTCCTGGAAATCCAACTGATTGGCCAAGCAAATTCCCATTTTCAACTTAATAATTAACAATCAATTAAGTGTGTTCCATGAGAGCCTGAGAAAAATGTTGCCAATACCAAACCATACAAATATCTGGAAACCACATATTTGCCCCAAAACCAAACCTAAGAGCACAATCCCTTTATTAACCAAACAAAAGGCGTTACCTTGCCAATCGATGAAGGCCCTAAAATAGCCGGGTCGGAGCGAAGAACAGTTTCACACTCGAGGTATCCACCAGATTGGGGGCATGGGGAATCCGAACAGATGGATTGGGGAACAACAGATCGGTGAAGTGCCACGGAAGATTGATGGAGGCAACATTTAGAGGATCTCCCAGTAGTGGAGGAGGCGATGTCGAATCCGCCGTTCGGTCACCAAAGGGCGGGCGAGGGACGCGAGGAGAGCAATGCCTAGAGAAGGTGAGGGCTAGAGGATATAGGAGATCCAGAGAGGAGGGCGGAGAAGGAGCCAACGTCGAAAGCTCGGGCGAGATTGTCCGGCGCCGAGTCCGATATCCGGCCAGCCGCGAAAGTGGCAGCGGGAGCAACTTGGGGGAGATGGGTGCGAGAAGGCGGCGAGCACGAGGTTGGGGGCGGCGCTAGGGCTTTTGTGGGGGGAAGGTCCCTGCACGAGATCTGATCCGTTCGTTACTGATTTGCTGATCCGAGGGCAGCGAAACATCCGCCACACCGAGCCACGCGGACAGTTGGATCGAGCCTCACGCCAGATTGTACGGTGAGCGCGAATTTGGACGTACGCGTTATTTCACGAAAGTAGGAGAGCATTTATGAAAAAAACGTAAATTCCCAGCTTTCCACGGTTAATACTAGTACACTACGCAACAAAGCCAAGCGCTGAAGCGCACACGCGCGGACAAAAGAAGAGCGCCCCCCTCCTCTCTCCGCGCACCACCGCTTCCGGCTTCCGCGCTGCCATCACTGCCCCCTCACCTACCTCTCTCCCGGGCACGGGGGGAGCGAAGCGGCGACTGATGGCTGGCGACCGCCGCGGCGGCGGCTCGCCCACGGCGGAGCGCCGGCGGGGGATCCGGCGCCTGCTGCTGCCCCGCGGCGAGGGGTCGTCCTCCTCGCCGTCGCCACTGCCTCCGCTTCAGGTGGAGGAGGGGAGGCGGAAGGGGTTCGCCTCGGCGGCGCTGCGCGGGCTGGGTTGCACGTCGGCCGCGGCGTCGCAGGCGTACGCGCCCGTGGCGGGTGCCGCGGCGGCGGCGGCTGTGCGATCGTCGGCGGACTGGCACGGGCGGAGGCGGAAGAAGGGGAAGGAGAAGAGGAAGGAGAGGGGAGGAGGAGGGGGAAGCGGCCACCTCGTGGGCGAAGGGATCGGCGCCGACGTGTGGTGCGCACCGGGGATACCGTTCGCCGCGGAGGCGTCGTCCGTGGACTGCGTGGTGGCGCGGCACCAGATGGTGGGGAGGGGCCGCGGCGAACACGCCGACAGGCCGCACAGAGAGGTGCGTGCGTGGATGCCGTCGATCCTTCACTGCTTGTTGATTTTGGCTCTTGTTTTGGATCTGTTCTTGCTCTTCGAAGGATTGATTGCTCGTTCGTTGTGCTCTGTGGTGGGTGGTCGATCGATTCGAGTTTTCTTCTCCCATTTACTTGTGTCTGGCACCTTTGTGCCTTTTCTTCCGCTCCTTTTTGTCTGTTGGCCAAAAAAAATTAAATTTGACATTCAATACTCTGTTTTTCTGCTCTTCTGTTGCTATTTTTCTCCCGTAATCAATTCTGGCGGTTTTAAAAATTCGTAGCATTTGCCACTGTTCTCCCACTTGTAGTCCTGACGAACCAATTAAAGCCAGTCTTTAATGTCGTCTGTCTAATTAAGTTCTTGTGTTATCTAAACATGTGACATGTATCTCTTCTGGGCGTACTGAATTCCTCTGTACTCTGTGTACAAGCGGAATCTTTGCCATGTTCTCTCTCCCTGCAAGCTGATGATCTCACGCTACGCATTCTTGCCTCCACGCAGAGACCGTGCCTGTCCAGGAGGGTGACCGTGCAGGAGCAGATATCCTCGTCGTTCATGGACTCGCCGCCGCCACCGCACCATCTCGTCGACGCGCCCTTCTTCGGCGCCGAACTCCTCCCGTCCGGCCGCCTCCGCCGGATGCGCGGGTACCGCCACTCCCCCGGCGGCCTCGAGGAAGAGGTAAACGTCACAAGCTCACAGTAGTAGTACTAGCACACTGCAACGAACGTTTGTTCGTTCCTCTCGTTACCCCCACGCTGCGTTGTGCTTTCGTGCGCACTTGGCCTGGCTTGCATTGCATCGATACCTTTTTCCAATGTAGATGGACAAGGCTGCCCTGCAAGTGCGAATGCGGACAGCGCGCGCGAGGCGCGGTTGGTGCGACGCTGCGACTGCCTGCGTTGTATAAGATTCCCGTGCGTAGGGTAGTTAAGTGCGTGATCTGACATAGTTACGCTGTAACGCGTGATAGTTTTTTCCTGGCCAATGAACCTGGTGGGCGTTGGAAGTGGTTGACTTGCTTCTTTCGTGCGCTAAACGTGACGTGAGATCGTGGCCTTCTTGGAGGTTAACTAATCGGCAGCCTTCCACATGCACAATAATTATAAGCAGTTGCAGTTGCAGCCATGGGTGCCTGCATTATGCGCGCTGGTTAGTGTAGTGGCCGTATACTCGTTTAGGATTAATGCTGCTGAACGGCGAGGAATTGAGACAGAGAGGAATGTGGCCAGCTATGGAAAGAGACCTGTCAACCATGGTCATACACTTCCATGAATACTCCTCGTTGTGTATACTGACTCCGCGCCAACTACAAGTATAAATGCTGGATACTCTGTTGAGCTGATCAGAAATGTTGCTGGTATGGTCAATTGTTGTCAACGGTGCTATTTCAGAATGTGGCCAGGAGTGCTGGAGCACACCTGATAATGGCAAGCAATAGTATGGTTTATTATCTACCGTCAAGCTGTTCTGGTGGATCGTACGGTTGGTAGGAAATGGGCGTGCTGATGCGTGAATGTCTGCCTCCGATGGCAAATCGAGAGTCCTAGCAGTTCACCATTTATGATTAGTGCCCGGCTGTTCTGCTTGACTGAACTATTCTTTTGGCGCTTAAGGGGGACCAATGCACCTTATCATTTTCCTGTTGCTTCAGTCATAATCAGATCTAGAGTCGTAGTCATTCCTTCTGGTCCTCCTGAATTTCATGTGGTCACGTGATTGGTGATGACTGCTAAATAATAGCTCAACATCAAGATCCACAAGGATTGTCGGTCCAGGCCTAACAATGCCTATCAAGAGATATATTAGAGGAAATTTACTTTAATGTGCTAAATTTACTTTAATGTGCTTATGTGTCTCTTCAAACTTGTTCAGCCCATTTCCTTGATTACCTACAGCGATTTTTTCTATCAAGTCTCTCTAGTTTCTTTCTGTGTATCCCTCTGTTTTCTGAATTTGGTTTTCCATTGTCATAAGAATTGATAATTTATCATGACACACATTTCAAACAGTTGTAGAAAGAGTGATATACATATCTGGTGCTCTGAACCTCAAACCTGTCTATGTAATCTATAAAGAATATAATAGATATTCCAGTGCAACTATTGAAGCATATTTGATTATGCACTTGTAGCCTACTTGGAAGAATTACTGGCCATCCAATGTTTAGGGATTAATGGCTTACTTTATGCTACCATAATGTGTGGGCAAATATATGAGGGGTATTTGTTATCTTCCTGGCAGATGCATACCTTTATGCATGCGGCTAGCTCAATAAGCAGCCTTGTCAAAGACGTACATTTTTCATCTTTCTGATGTAGATCTGTGATTTAGATTTCTGTCTTTCTACCATATGTGGACTGACTATGTTCAAGCTTCTGTAAGTTTGAATTTTAACAATAAGCATATGAAGGGATGGATTGATATCTTGAAAGGTGCATGCTTGCCTAGCTATCCAGAGTTCCAACGTACTGTTTTGTGCAAGTCACGCCATATTCATGATGTGGTCTGATTACCTGAACACACTGCATTTTTGCTACCTTATTAGGTATTTTGTTTGTGTACTAGATGTGTAGCTATTGGGCATGGTGAATGCTTTATTATCTGGAAAAATTCTAGCGAGAACAGAGTATGGAATATGTAGCAGCTTGTCATATATTGATGCACTAAACACTAAAAAAAGTATGAAATTACGCTTTCAAATACTTAATGAAACTGTTTTTGATATTGCAGATCATGATGTTTCAGACAAGAGTTTTGTTGGGAGGAATGAGTATGTATGATCGGTACCAGGATTGGCGTCTTGACGTTGATAACATGACATATGAGGTCTGTCTCTCCTTATAATATCACTTATGACTTGTCACCACCACCACCACCATCAACCGCTTCATTTTACAGGAGTTGCTTGAGCTTGGAGATAAAATAGGGTATGTCAACACAGGATTGCGTGAGGATGAGATAGTTCGCAACCTTAGGAAGGTCAAACACCCAGTCTTTGATTCCTCATTCCGGTATTCAACAGAAATGGAAAAGAAATGCAGTATTTGTCAAGTATGCCCCAACTTCTTCTCTTTTGAGTTATCTGCTTCTCTTCAGTCTTCATACCTGCATCCGATGTTTGACTTGTAAACAAAACTCCATTCCATGTCAATGTGTGTTGCAGGAAGAGTTTGAAGCAAATGAAGAGATGGGGAGGCTGGATTGCGGCCACAGCTACCATGTTTATTGCATCAAACAATGGCTTTCTCAGAAGAATGTTTGCCCAGTTTGCAAGACTGCCGTTACCAAGACTTGAAGTACTCCGGCTACGCCGATTGTATACCTGGGTCAAACTTTAATAAGCTGTTTGTTGTTTTCTGTACAGTCCAATACATATGTTATTGTATAAACACCTCATTCTTTTGCATTTGCAGATAGAAATGCCATATTGTGGTATCCTTTATCAAATATATGTGGGTTCAGAGTTCTGATACACTCTTTTATGGAAGGTGATTTGGAAAAGATTTTGCTGTAGTGTTAGCCGTTAAGATGAATCATTTATTTTCTGGAGGTGCCTACAGTTTATATGTAGCTATCTCAGGAGTCAGGATTGGCACAGTCCGGGATGGTATATACCATCAAATGTCTTGTGCAAACTGTACAAGAGATGTGAGGGTTCCTCATTCGATCCGTCCTTCACTTGTTAAGTTGCTTTACCTTGAAACAACAGAAAATGAAACAATCGGAAAACCACGTCTGAATATTACCACTCTTCAAATTTCTTCCAACAAAATCATGTCATTCAGTTACGTTTCCAATGAAGCTGATTTACCCTAAGACATTGTTTCTGCAACTGCAAGTAGTTTATACTGTATACCAGATGTCTAGCCAAGATACTAGCTGCTGCCATTGCAAATATTTTTACTTATCCGACATTACTAGTGATATGTGTGTTTCTGCAGGCGATCATCAATACTAGTGTAAGCCTCTGTCTCATTTGTGAAGGAACAAAACAATTACATACAATGGTTATAAAACGACAACTGTTGTATGAAAATTGACGACAAGCTTGGGTATAGAAAATGAAGCAAAAAGAATGATACACTTTTGTACCTCACCATTTCATTACCATTCTGGTGATTTCAGTTCCAATATAGGATGAACTTGTGCACTCGTGCAATAGCGTGTTGGAACTCTGACATTTACGCCAATAACAGAACTTAGGAAGACACTTCATCGTGCTGGGAGAGGAACTCTACTATACAAGGGTACACTTCATGGACAGCCTACACGATAACATATATCACAGTAAACAAACAGCTTACATCCCTTAAGTACTCATCAATGTAAACGTACCTTTCGCCCTCCAACCAAGTCATAATGCGCATAATTAGGGCCTTCATGCTTTCCAAATATCTTATACGTCACCAAATGCTGAGGAATTAACTTCAACGTTTCTGCAAATACAAGGAAAGTTATTGCGATATGTATTTATGAAGAAACTAAAAAGTGCATAATCAAGCAATGAAGCCAAGGATGGATCCTATATGCATTAGCTAACAGCACGACCTACTGTAGCTATGGATAACCCAGCCCAGCAGAGATGAGAAGTGCAGTGAGGTGGTACCGTATGAGCTAATCCTATGACTGCAGAGCTTTGTGGTCCAAGGGTCAGTCAAATTGGTAATTCATTTTAAATGACTTTGAACTTGGCATTAGTCCAGACAATAACCTGAATAGGTATTCATTTTATAGAATTCCACACATGAATTCATTTTACTAAAATACTGAAGTACATTTGGAGCCAAAAAAATCCTCATCACAAAATAACAGTGCAAAAATGGAGCTTGTTGCCATACCATAAACAGCTACTGGGGGGCAAATCAGATCCTCATCTCCAGCAAGGGCAAGTACCAGCACTTTGATTTTATGCAGATGCAGCTTGAAGAGAAAGGTACCAGTCCTGTTGCGCAGCCCACCATCACAGAATGCAGTTGTCAGCTGTAGTAGAAACTTTGCTGGCACTGTGCCTGAAAAATCATGTATCAAATCATCACAAGAATTTCAATGGATCTCAGTAAAATTCATGTGTCATAAAGATGACAGATAAAAATGAACCAGTGCAATCAATATTCCTCTAGATGGTAACAGAAACTTGACGATTGAAAAGTGCCATATGCACATATCAGGCGATAACATTCAGGCTTTGTATATCTATCACATGCTTACAGTAAATATTTAAGTATTAAATATTTTTGCAAAACTTCAATATACTGATACCGGTAGAAATTAATCTGGTAGTCCTAAAATGCACAACTTCTTAGGAATAGAAGTGTTTGCTTGACCATATCATCATACTACACTTTGGATGGTAAGTTCCTCCAAGAACACAAAATATCGGGTTTAAAATAACTTGCAGTTATGTTAAATATTCTGTCTAGCATCTTACAGACAAACTAATAGTTCATCTGGCTTTCATATGAAAATGCAAGATAGACTGGACTTACAGAAGTTATTCAAGACAAGATTTGAAAGAAGTTCAGGGTCCATCATGTCCTTTGATGAAATTTGAGACCACAGCAATGACAGAATATAGGGTGCACGGGATGATATAGGGTAAGTGGTAGACAGTAACGTTCCTACTGGGATAGCAGGAACACATAACATCTCAGCCAGGTCTGTCTAATAGAAGTGAATATTAGGTTCTTGTATATGTATATTAGTATGTTAATTTGCATGATGGTCGACTTACAAGAGGCAATAGCAACTTGAGTGATGAGTTAGATGTTGTGTAGTCAACTGATGAGGCTAAAGTAACAATTGCTGCCAACTCTGCCTCAGCACCTTCAAATCCTTTTGAGGCAGATAAATAGAATTAGAATCATTTATCGATAATAGAATCTAAATTTCTGACAAAAAATAATCATAGCATAAGAAATATTTAAGACTTTCCTAACAAATGTGAAACATCAACATTGTTAAATTAATATATTGTTTTCTTTATATCTGAAACAGATCAAAAGAAGATTGCCAGTGAAACATACCACACTTTGAAACCATTGCATATAATAATATTCCCCCCATTGAATGACCAATGGCAAGCAGTTTGTCATCCTTTGTCGGGCTTTGCTATTTAATATAATTCATCTGCAGGGAAAAAAGAGAGAAACATTAACATTTTTTACCAAGGTTCCCAGGTATCATTCGAGTGATCTTTATAGAAGAAAGACTATTTTTACAAACCGCGGCAGGTACATCCTCGTCCGAATAATGGTCAGAGTCCCAATCATAGCTAATAATCAGCTCCAACTGTTTTTGTAGATCTTCTATCGTTGCAGACATGCGTTCTTGCCAGCCAAATAGCCAAGAGGATATATTCCGTTGACCTTCCCCAAGAATATTCACAAGACGCTGACTTAAATGGCTTATTTGATCTGATATCGCTGATGTTTGTGGCAATTCCAATATAGCCAAAATATTTTCTGAAACTTCTTCAAGACTACTAGTTAATGAAGCATCAAGAACAAGTTCTGACACTCGACTAAAAAAGCCATCAGCGATACTTTGAAGTCGACTATTTTTCACATAACCTGAGAATGTATCACCCAATCGTGCCAAAGCATTTGATAACTTTGTCACCAACTGTGGTTCTTCTGATGTATTACTCTCTACCATATCCTTATCTTCTACTACTGGTACTTCAAAGTTATCCTCTACTACTGGAACTTCAAAATTTTGAGCTAGACAAGTGGAATCATCCTTGGCGAGTCCTATGCCATTTATTTTCTGTGTAGAAATCTTATCCAAAGCAGAAATTGGAGACATGTCAGATGTGGTTTTAGCTAAATCTAGTTCAGATCCACGCATGCCCAGGCCTGCACCACACACTTCGACAATCCATGTATCAAACCCTTTCATGGACATATGACGTGCAAATGAAGCCTGACAGCATTATTGTAGTTAAAATCAAAGGTAAAACATAAACAGAAGTTTATAATCATGACCAGCAGTAACAAGAAAAGACAGATCGTTCTACAATTTTTCTTTATTGAGCGGTGATAAATAACATAGAGTATCAAACAGAAAGTGACCAAGGCATGAGTAAACAAACTTCTAAAATGAAATACATTTACTTATTTAAAAAGATAAGATATGTATCTTTAAAATAAGAGTAATCAATGCCCCAAAACATGTGCTCTTTTAAACTTATACTACTTCTATAAAACACAACAGCTACTACATCTTCTATCAGAAGCCTGAAGTGGAGTGCACTAGCATAACTTTTACTGAAAGATCTGTACAATTTTCCGATTTATCTATGCATTTTTTTCTTGTACAGACTTGTGTTCTCAATTGTGTGATATGTGTGCAAGATTCTTACCTAAGAAATTCTGCCCAACTGTACGGTAACTTTAATACTATCTGTTATGCACCGAAACTATTGTTTCTGTTCTCATGAAGTTTTATAGTTATATCAATTTCATAGCTGCAGCAATGGAATCAGATTTTTCTTTTTTCTCACCAAATTACATAAGAGCTACATTTAAACTTTTTAAAATTTCGTTATTCCCTAGTTCTGTTGATCTGCTTTGTGCCATCAAAATGTCTATGTTGCACTTTGCTTGAATCAGCATTTGGAGCCTTATTGCATCCTAGACATTTCAAACTAAGGAAATATGTTCTTACAGATAGTGTAGGCTTTCTGAAAGAAGCATTTTCACTTTTTTTTTGGTCTAGAAAGTTCTGCTTATTGCAGCGATTTGCATTCCAACTTATTTTTGTTCATTGTATTACAACATGGAGTAAATTCTCCGTTGTTCCAAAACATAGTTACTTCTCTACATTAAGTGTTCAGAACTAATGAAATTGCAACAGCAACGCAGAGCTCTTTCCAAATTTCAATCCCTAATAACCACAAGACAATTACTAATTTATACTCAGATTCATCCTATGTGGAACAAAGCAGTAAGAAGTTTGTAGCTAACCTCGTTTCGCTTTTTGTACAAATATCCATCATATATGTACTCACCCCAGGGGAGAGGTCGAATCCAATCGCGTTGGCGGCCACCCCATATAGCAGCAACAGCGGGTGATTTCTCTTGGGCGCCTGCACAAACCAAGCTAGGACCAAATCAAAAACCAAAACGCGCCGCCACCCTCTCCGCGGGGGGAATAAGTACGCACCTCAGGCGGCGAGCGGTACCGCCAGAGCGCGAGCCGCCACTCCGTGCCGCGCACGGGCACGTAGTGCAACTCGTCCGCCGATCAGATCACGGGCCTCTCCTCCTGCTCGCATGCGGCGTTCGTGGAGGCGAGGGCACGGGAGGGCGACGGCGAGGATGGCTGGGGCGGTGGGAGGAGGGGAGGCGCGGACGCGCGGCAGCGGGGGAGGGGAGCACGGGAAAGGGGAGGCGCGCGTGGTGGCGGGGGCTGAGAGGTGCGCGACGGCGGCGCCGGCGAGGAGAATGCGGAGGTTGGCCGCGTGGAGCGGCATGGCGGGCGGGCCGCGCGGCGAGTTGAGGCGGTTGGAGTTCTCCCCGCCTCTCCCTGTAGTCTTGTGCTACTGCGGTCTCTGGTGTGTTCTCCGGCTTTCCTTCCCGGTTTGGTTGCGCCGCTTCACCGAAGAGTGGTGACACTGACCGGTGGGCCAGTCTCTGTGGCAGTCGCCTTCTAACGGGAAGGAATTTCGTGGCACGTTCACCACCTTAGCAAGCAACACGTATGATGCTGTACCCGATCTGAGCGGAAAATCTTGTGCCCGCCGGAGCATATTTGTGTGAGGTCGTTAAAACGGAAAGGATTACGGAAATAGGCCCAACCAAATTTGCAGCATCAACGATGTCGAGCTGTACGCATGTCCCCATGGTCTTTCGGTGTTTCCTTCCGGAAGGAAGCGTGGCCCAGGAGCCCGATTGTGTTCTTCCTATCGTGTAGGAGATGGCCCGTGGCAGGGACTCGTGTTGAATGATTTCGTCATTTTTCAGATTATTAGAATAGGAACACGTGTTAATTTTAACTCTGCTAGGGCAACCGCAAATCCTAGGCACCCATACTATCCAACGGCCCATATCTCATCACTAGTTTTTGAACATAAATATCCCATCAATATCAGCGCTTTCAGCTTGTAACATAGTAGTACAGGTTACTTACAGTACGATCGTATCGAGTGAAGAGAAAATTTGAAATGATTGCTTCTTATGGTAGTATAAGGTGGAACTGTAAGGTGAGACTATTTTAAACTCTTGAGGATATCCTTTTGTTTATTTAAAAACCATATAAATTGTTATAAAAAATTCTTGAAAAATTTTAAAACACTTATACAATATACATATACCACTATATACATATTGTTGACGTGAAAATCGTCTGATGTTTACATCGATACGTCATATGCACAAAAGTCTGAGATGTATGATTAGTTTTAGTACAAGGTCTTAAAATATTGTTTAAAGCATGTACATTGACAAGATAAAAAAAGTCAGACCAATAAACTAATCAACTAAAAGACCAATACAAAGATAAGTTATTGGTTGTCTAGCCGATAAAGATTAGTCGAGAGATTAGTTAGAAACCAATTAGCTAATAAATCGATACGAACTAAGCTATCAGATAACTAGCTAATTTTATTAAAAACAATTGATACTGATACAAAAATATATCAGATAATAATTTGATATGGCTAAAAGTGAAATCATAAATAATCCATTGAATAGAAGATAAGAACAATCCAATCCAATAGATGGAACATAATATATGATGAAAAATAATAAGATAAAGCTAATAAGCCAATAAATTTTATACATCAGATCTAATGCGGGCTTAAACATAATTCAATATATCAATATAACTAGCAAACGTAGATATCAGACCAAACCAATAAAATCTTAAACAAGCTGTATATGGCAAAAATTACCTATTATTAGATACTAATATTAGAAATAGCGATATGTTAAATTTAATTATATTAACATGATTATGCTTTCATACATGTTTATAAGGAAAAAGAAAATAAAACTATTGATATTTATTGATAATGAATTGATTCCTAATAGCTGTAATAGCTTCAAGGGATAAAACTTTTTTAAATATGCTCTTTACTAGATAATCTTTGTCAACTTCATTGACCAAATCCTATTTAAAATTTTAGCGTTAACAACCACACTATAAAATCCTATATTAAAATCCAATTTACACATTGAAATATAAAAAGACAAATTGGCATAATAGTGGTAGTGTCCACACTCGAATTTATCAAATTTAAACTTAATTTTTAGCAGAATGATGGATGCCACCGTACTTTATATTATCGAATTAATTTTATAATTTTTCATAACTATTTGCATTACATTTAAGAGAAAAAATACACGACCTCAAAAGATTAGACTTCATTCCCATACTCAAGTGCTATACGTACACATGATCAGTGTAATTGATCTCACAAAAACTGATTGACAGATCAGTCCTGACCAAAACGTTCTTGTGCTGCGACGCCGGAAATCAGAACAAGGAAAACGGTCGCATTGTAGCAAGCGATCATGGCAGTTTATGCAGCTCAGTAGGTGCTCTTCCCGCCTCTCTTCTTCCTGATCAGCTTCAGGAGGTTGGGCATCACCTTCTTCTTCCTCTTGACGGCGAACGACGGCGACCGTGGGTTCCGTGCACCCGCGGAAGCCGATGACCGCCGGGGCTTCGACCTCCTCGACGTCGCCGACACCCTGCTCGACCGCCGCCGAGAGTACGCGCATTGCAGGCCGTCCCTCTCCGCCGCCGCGTTCAGGTCGTACAGCTCCCGCTCCAGCTCCTTCTGCTCGGCCGCCGTCTTCTCCGCCTCCGCTGCCGCATGCGCCGCCCTGGCCTCCATCTCCCTGACCTCGCGCTCCGCTGCCTCGGCGTGCGCCGCGGCCTCCTTCTCGCTGGCCTTCAGCGCCTGCACCCACGCCTGCGCCGCGGCCACCTTCTTGTCGGACACCACCCGGACCAGCGCCGCGTGCCCGGTCAGGTACTCGTACTCGAACTGGGATATGGCTATCGTTCCCTGCCGCCGTGGCGCCGACGACGCCCTCGCCTGCATTGTGCCCTCCACGGTGTCCCTTAGTTTTTTCATCTCCTTGACCTCCAACGCTTTCGCCGCCTCTAGCTCCTTCACCGACTGCTTGATCCGTCCCTCGGCCGTGGCGATTTCCTTCTCGATGTTCTCAGCCTCTACAATCACGCACCGTTTCTCCAGCTTGGTAAGGTCCTCCTCCATCCTCGCCGCCTCAGTCTCGGCTTTCAATTGCTTCATCGCCGCCGCCAAGTTGGACACGATCGCCTTGGACCTCTCGTCAGCCGCCATGATGGTCTCCAGCCGTGCCCTCGCCTTGAGGAGCTTGGTGTTCAGTTGCTGCACCTGCGCGTCGGCCTTCTTCTCCTGCGCCTTGAGCCGGCTGATCTCCTCGGCGACGTTCATGATCTCGGTACGCGTGTGGTCCATGGACGTCATGAACTGAAAACCCCCCGCCTTGATCGTCTCCAGCTCCTTCTTCGCCGCTTCCAGCTTGGCCTCGGCAGTCTGCAGCAGCGCCTTGTCCTGCGCCTCCTCCCTGTTCCTCCTCGCCGTGGCCTCCGCCGTCTCGTCGTTCTTGACGTGGTTCTTCTCCATGGCGCGCACCAGCTCCATCTCGCCCTGCAGGACCTCCACGTCGGAGTTCGTCACGGCGAGCTTGGCCTCCATCTCCCTCGCGCGGCTCAGCTCCTTCTGTAGCGCCTTGACCCTGGCCCTCGCGGCCTCGATGTCCCTGGCGAACCGCTCGGCCTCGGCGCCGCGCTGGGCGTCGATCTCGCGGCGCTCACGCTCGGCCTCGATGCGCGCGAGCTCCACCAGCACGTGCTCCTCGTTCGCCTCGTCCACCCGCCGCTTCATCTCGTCGACGGCGCGCAGGCTGGTCTGTATCCTGCACGCCGACGCCACGATGTCGCTCTCGGCCTTCGACTTGGCCTCCGCCGCCGACCACACCTCGAGCCGCATCCGGAGCAACTCTTTCTTGGCTTGGTCCAGCTCTTGCAGCACCTCCTCGTACCGAGCGTCGCGCTCCGCTTGCGCGTGCGCACCCGGTGCGTCGGCGCCTTTCTTCTTTGTCCTTGCTGCCCACATTGCTTGGAGCTCCGACCTCTGGGACGTGGCCTTGGCCTTGGTCTGCTCGATTTGGCGCTCAAGCTCCTTCGCCATGGCTCGCGCTCTCGATAGCTCGGACTCGGCGCCCGCTCTCTCTTTATCCACATACGCCTTGCGTTCATTCAGCCTGTCCAGACCGGATTGTGCTAGCTGCTTGATTTCAGAAGACAAATTCTGCACACACCGAAATGGATATAAAAATACAAATACATTTTTTTACAGGAATCGTATAAAAATACAATGTTTGTTTTTTGCAGGAATGATATGAAATTGAAAATAAAGAATGATATGAAATGGAGCACTATTGAGCGGTACTTGTTCATTAGAATTTAAGAAGTGTGTGAATTCAGAGTTTCAAACAGTACCTCTTGGGTTGGAACAAACCCTCTGTTCTTCTCCGCTTTCCTCCCGCTGATGCTTTCGCCAAAGATGCTCATCGTAGCTCTAAATGACTCACTTCGTCCCAAGCTCCCATCCATGGCGGCCTCCATTTTATCTCATCAAAGAAAGGTGAATTGCACCAAGACTGAATCTTTGGAATGGATAGTTCTTGGAAGCACTTATTTGTTTGAAGAATAGTTAAGACAAGGGAGAGCTTGTGTGTTGGTAAATGAGGACAAGTGTAGCAGCTCCCGGGTCTATCCTCTGCTTGGCATGACTTTGAGGAGCTCACTGCCACACAACATGCCGGATACTCTCTTCCCATTTTATCCACCTTGTTCTTTTGTCTGAACCTGCTGCACTGGCAGTTCTTAATTGTCCCTACCCCTAGCCAATAATTTACGGTGTTCATTTTAGTTCAGGTAAAAACACCTCTCTAACGTCGAATATAGATTTATAAATACAACAAATAAAATCGCTGAAAAGAACATAGTAGAAAGGAAGTACGACAAACGGTATCTTTCAGATATTTTTTGGGTCACTGAAATCGCAAGTGGTTTGTATTGCGTTTCGTCGATGAGGTATCTGTAGTTTGAAGGTCATATATGTGTCTTTTTCAAAGATAAATTGGAGCAAATTGGATCGCGTGCGTCAGTTCATGAGATTCATTGATCAAACCGTGGACCGTGAATGGGTGATCATTGAATCATCACATATTCGCACAGGGGAGGGGTTTCATAAAATATCGTCGGCTACATCATGTAACATTTCTTGTGTTTTAACATCCTTCTTTTGCACATGTATTTCGGCGTTATACTTCTATTTCTATCTTTCGCTTTCTGTATTCCAGACTTCCAGGCGTTATTAATCTTTAATTCTGTATCCAGTGAGAAAGGTGAGCATGCCCCTCCCCACACCGCCTGCCTCCCCTACCGGTGCCGGCACTCCAGTCGATGCCCACGCTTCTTCACCAACCCCAAGTTTTAAAACCTCTAATCATCTCGTAGCCACATCCGATCTCTTCCATGGCTCGTAGTTCTCTATTTTTGCTCGAATCGCCACCGTCCAGATTCGCTGCTACAACATCACTCGACGACGTCTCCCACATTTTGGAATCGTCAGATCTGTAACCATGTTGATGTGCCCACGCTCATTCGTCAACGTTGTTAGGGGACTTAGCCCCTCCAATTTCAAATCCAGTTAGTGCCAACCACCTCCCCAAAAAAAATTCAAGCATACCTTTACTCTCCCTCCTTGGAGCATCCTCCATGCTCATCACCGCGTGTCACCTCGACGCCACACCTACAAGGCTATGGCCACGGAGGGGATGGTGCTGCATTATGTCTCTCGACGGTGACTCCTTCATTAAGGTTGGATGGATGCTTGTCAAGACATGTCACTAGTGGCACCGATTGGCACATTCAAGTGACTCGCATTGTCCATATTTAAGTCGACGAGACACGCCTTCAAGACGTCTCCCTCCGCCTACCCCATACTATCGACCCCTAATTCCACCGTGCTCTGCCTTTTCAAGAAGAAAATTGCGGGAAAGTGCTTCAATAGCCTAGCTCGAGACCACCATGACGTGTCTTGCCGAGACCTAGTGAGTTGCTTCAGCTGCATACGCTTTGGGCACAAAGCAAGTGCTTGCTAGAGGGTCCGCCGACCACCATGCCCACGCCCTGTGGATGATGCCCCCTCTAGTTTTCGCTAACCGCCAACGCTGCCTACTCCCCGCAAGTCACTTTCATGACCAAGCAACCTGCCTCCTCCAACCAAGCCATCCTAGCACACACATATGGCTATGCTAGGGGGTTGGCAACTAGGCCAGAAGAAGACAATCGCTTCATCCCAACACCTTTCACTACGTAGGCTGAGCGAAAGGAATAGGAAAGCATGGTGGTTGTAACTTGGGCTAGGAGGGCGCGGGTATTTACGATGGCGCAGGAGGTCGAGACAGCCTTTAGGGAGGAATTCTGGCTTCGGCAAGGCGGGGTGACGGTGATGAGGCACCACCCAGAAGCCTTAAGTTTAAACATTGCCGCTACTATGCCGATGTGCTGTGCAAGGGATCCATCAAGCATAACGGCAATGAGGTCCATCTCATCAAGTGGTAAAGCTTGAAAAATGCTCATAGTGTGGCGCTCATGTGTCCATGTGTGGATGCGCCTTGACAAAATTGTGCACCATGCATGGGCTACCGACATCATCAAACGACTCATCGCCTACACATGCACACTGGAGAACATTGAAAACCAACCTCCTCCATCCCTCTGACACTCGCACGGTGGATGTGTGGGCTTGGACAGGCAATCTGAGTTCCATTCCCAAGCGGGTTTGATTGATCTTCACCGGTGCCGCACATGATGTGAAGCTGGACACGGTGGTCATGTCGGCATATTAGCAGCATGGTGCTAAATTATGTGTCTTCATACACATAGAGGAAATCCATGACTACATGACATTTGTGACCAACCTTGAGGGCACAATCGCCTATGCCTCTACCAAGCGGCACCTCCCGGACTGGCATCTTGGTATGGCAAACGGTGAGCTAATGTTGGTTGGCACTTTTGAGGAGTTCTTGCACCACCCTTCATTGCCCTGCTCCTACTCTGTTCAGGAGATAGAGCGGCTTGATGATCGCCACTAGAGGAGTAGAGATAGGCACAAACAACCGAGACTAAGTCTAGAGGCAGTGCGATGACCACGGGAAAAGGGGCAGCCATGGCCATGATTCCTAGCCCGGCTGCAACAGCCACAAGCTCACAAGACTCGATGGGCAACACGAGTAGGAGCACTCCCCACGTCATCGCGATTGGACGGAAGCCATCATGGTGGACGATGCAACCATGATGGCAACAAGCTTGATGCTGGGGTGTTGGCATCACTGCTAAAGTTTGCTCACACATAGGTGACAAAGATCCAGTTTCTTTTCATCCTTCAAGCCACTTCCTTCTAAGCATCCATGGAGAAGTCTCAAGGTGACCCTACTGCCAACGAACAACTAAGCATGAACTCGATAGACTTCATCGCCAAGGCTCAGTAGCTAGCCAGAGCGCTTGAGCCCGATGGGCCACTAACCATTGAGGTGGTAGGGAATGAAGCTTGGTTCTATGAGCACCCTTGACACAATTTTGTAATCATAGTACAACAAGTATTTGACCACCTCAAGAGCACGCTTAGCATCAATTGCAAGACAACGACAATTGGCGAGGTGAAAGTAGCGCTGACCAAATTGGAGCTCGCAGCCACAGCGGGAAAGCAAGGGGCTTTTCTCTCCCCGAGATCCCTCCTTGGCGAGGAGTAGTAGCTAAGACAGGGTCGCAAAACTAGCCTAGCACCTTGGCCAATGGGCCATGGCATGATGAGACATCACCGACATAACGCCAGAGCGCCAAGATGCTTCTTACAAACCTTGACCTAGAAAGCTCTGTGGATGCCTCTTTCCCTGGGATAGGTGGCGCATTGGCTCTAAGCCAGACCAATCCCCTGACCCATTCGACAAACTCCTTATAGGTTTACCTTGGTCTGGTGCAACTATCCATTGCCCATTGAAGCTAAGCCATGAAGACTTGACTCATGACTAGGTTGATAGCATAGACGCCATGTCCCTACCTTTAGCTAGTCGCCCGCCCAACACATCGCCACATTCGATCATCACACCGATGCTGGCAGCTACCTCACCCGTGGTTGGGAACAAGGCAAGACTAATGGATAGTCTCTTCAACACCCTGTTGCAAGCCATCTTACCACGGCCGACTGTCCCACCGCCAACGGTGGCCCAAGCGCTGGCTCCACATTGCAGCAAGGAGCACAACATCGAGCATCGCTGCAGCATGCGGTTAGCAGTGAAACCTACACTGTTGACCATCCAACATAGTTAGCAGGTGTTGCTAAAGCACCTAGGCCTACTCTAGGACAAAACGACATTTGATGATGCATTCGTAGACTACATCACCATGTTCAATGGCATGTTTCCACCACATGTCATTGTAGCATTCACGGCCATCTACGACATTGATATTGATGCGATCAACAAGGCTTAGCAGGCTGAGGGAGCCTTGCTCGAGGTCACAGGTGAGGGGATTGTCGACTTAGGTGGGGAGGATGATGGGCCGATTGCCAGAGGAGTGTCGGCCATCCATGCCAGTGCCACAAGATGTGCCCCTACTACCTTTTGATGTATTATCGGTATTCTCAGGGAGAATACGTGTATCCATTTGTGTTGTACCAAGACTTGTGTACTGACTTTTTGTATTGTCATCAAATATGCTATTCCACCCTTCCTATCACATGCACTAGCCATGTAAAAATAATCTTTGTTACATGACTTTCAGTGGTAACCCTTTGTGCTTCTTCACCTTACTTCATAATGGCTACCAATGCCCTACACGACCGTTGAACCACTTTCGCTTCAATTGCACAAGTGCCCCAACTTAGCCACTCCTCATGACCGATAGATGTAGAAACCATGTCAACACAAAACCTTGAGTTATTTAGCTGGAATGTAAAGGGCCTCAATTTCACGGCTAAGTGCATGGCACTCAACAAATGATCGAAACAACATGCAACATTATTTGCTTCCAAGAGACGAAGCTAAATTCAATCGATGATCAATTAGCCTACTACCTATGAGGCTACAAATTGGATAGCCAAGTCTTCAAACCGGCTAGGAAAATGAAAGGAGGCATCCTTCTGCTATGAACATCAGCGCAATATCCATTCAAGGAACCTGGATATGTCACTTCTCATTCATAGGAAAAGTTAACATTCTACGAGCTTCACACTCACGGCTATATATGGCCCAACAAGACATAGGGATAAATATGCTTTCCTCCACCACTTAAGAAAACTTAAACCAGCTGGAGGGCAAAAAATGGCTTATTTTTGGAAATTTCAATATGATCTATTGGGTGAGAGACAAAAATAACAACAACCTCAACCTAGGTTACATGAGCAGTTTCCATGCCACGCTCAACTTCTATGAATGAATTAAAAGAGATTCATCGATAAAATAGAAAATTCATATGGAGCAACAAGAGGTGCCACCCAACCTTAATACGGCTTGATAGATTCTTCTGCAACGAAGAGTGGGACCTATCCTTTAGCCAAAATATCCTCTATGTCCTTGCCCTAAGCCCTTCTAACCACTGCCTATTGCTACTCACTAACTCCTTAGGCCCATGATGACCAATGCCCTTTAAATTTAAGGACTTCTAGATAAAGTTGCCAGGCTTTAAAGAGATAGTCGCGCAGTTATGGTACCAGCCTCTATCGCACATGGAGCCTTTGTACTAACTAATGCACAAACTACACTATACAGCCAAACAGCTAAAGGCATGGGCTAGAACCACTTGCTCCGAAGCGAAGCTGAAATGTAACATGGTGCTAGAAGTTATACACCACCTAAACATGGCATAGGAGCAAAGGACGCTATCCACCCCTGAATTCAACCTAAGATCCATCTTGAAGAGGTGGTTCCTAGGACTAGCAATAACTAAAAGAGCTAGAAAGAGGCAAACTTCAAGAATAAGACACAAAAGGGAGGGAGACATGAACACCAGATTCTTCCACTTAAAAGTCAACACACGATGATGAAAGAACCACATACACCATATTCACAAGCAGAGTGGATGGGTAGTGATGCATGAGAGAAAGAATGAGGTGATCTTTAACCACTTCTTGTCGATCATGGGAAGGCCCAACCCAAGGCAATGAGACCTCAATTGGCAAGCTCTACGAATAGAGATGACAGACCCATCCTCACTGGCCTATCCATTCACCAAGGAGGAAATCAGGAAGGCAATACATGAGATGCCCATTGACAAAGCCCCTGGCATCAATGGGTTTAAGGGGAACTTCTTCAAAGCTTGTTAGGAGATTATCAAACATGAGATTGCCATAGCATTCAATGATATCTACTGTCTCAGTTGTAACCAACTAAACTTGCTCAACTTGGCCAATATTGTCCTAATCTCAAAAAAGGAGTGCGTTGATAAGATCATCGATTACAAGCCAATAAACCTCATACATAGCTTTGCTGAGATCCTCTCCAAGTTGCCAGCCCTTCGATTGTGCCCTATCATGCATACCCTAATACTAGTGAACCAAAGTTCATTCATGGAAGAAGCATCCATGACAACTTCCTCTGTGTTAGGAGCATGGTGAGAAAATAGCATCGAAGCATATGCCCAATGCTCATGTTCAAATTGGAGACTCCATGTGATGGGACTACCTCTTGACGCCTCCTCCAGCAGTGGGACTTCCTACAACAATGTCGTGGCTAGATTTTGGCCTTACTCATGACATTATACTCAAAGATCCTTCTAAACGGTTTTCCCGATGCTAGAATTGCCCATAGGCTAGGGCATTGACAAGGGGACCCACTCTCCCTCTGCTCTTCATCTTAGCAATTGGCCCATTACAAGCCACAGAACTCAAGCTAATTAGCAAGCTACGGGAAAGGTTAGTGTGCTTCTGAATCTCGATGTATTCTGACGATGTTGTAGTCTTCATCAACCCAAAAAAGGATGACTTACAAGCCTTCATTGATCTACTAGAGCGCTTTGGACCATGCACAAACATCCAAAAGTCACAAGTTGCACCCATCGGATGCGAGAACATAGATTTAGACAATGTGTTGAAGAACACACCAATTGTGAGGATGTTGATGCTAATGAAATAATTAGGCCTACCACTCATCGTTGGCAGACTATGTAAGACAAACTTCCATCTCCTCTTTGATAAACCGGTAGGACGCCTATCGCTTGGCGGGGAAAGAACATGGGACTTGCCACCCACATAGCCCTAGTCAAGTCAGTGCTCTCTTTGCAAACAGTCTACCTCTTAATAGCACTAAAAGTTGCCAAGGAGGCCTTGGAAGTGCTTGACAAACATCAAAAAAGATTCCTTTGGGTAGGATCAAAAAATAACATGTTCGCTAATGGTCTATGGCGAGCTAGGGGTGATGAACTTGAAAATCTTCTCAAGGTCATTAAGGGTGAGATGGATCTAGCATGAATGAAAAACACTGGAAAAGGCATGGGTGTGCCTAGACACCTCATGTGAAAAGACTAATAGGGTACCTTTTGCGATAGCCACCTCATTAACCTTAGGAGATGGGGCCACAAACCGCTTCTAGGATTCGTCTTGGATGTATAGACAACGCTCAAAGGATGTTGCACCATGACCGTATGCAATCTCTAGGAGGAAAAATAGAACCTTGAAGGAAGTCATTGAGGACACACCTGGTTATAAGATCTAAACCTCTTAACCAGTGAAAATCTGGTAATTAAGCTCCTTGACCAACTTGTGGCCCTTTGGACCTTAATGCAAAGGGTGGAGATCAAGCCAAACAAAGCAGATGGGATCACTTGCAAGCTCACAAGCGACGAAGAATACACAACAGGACCCACTTACAAAGCGCTATTCCTCACGTCAATCATCACAAACTACTATTTGATCATATAGAAACCTTAGGCTCCAAATAAAAAGTAAGATGTCCGCTTGGTTGGTGATCCAAAACAGAGTGTGGACGTCAAACATGCAAATGATCTACAAATGGCCAAATAACAACTATTGCTCGCTTTGTAGGCACACCTTAGAGACGTATACATGAGGAAAATATAGGACATGTTATTAACTTGGACTTCACAAGAATAGATTAAATCGGGCGCTTGGACCACCTCCATGATGGTCCCCGAGTGGTGGACAACGCTGACCACTTGCTCAGGAATATAAAAATAAGAGTGCATAAAATAATCCTGCTAACAACATGAAAGATATAGGAGAGAAATTAGAGACTGTTTCAAAACAAAGAACTCTCAACAATAGCCCTTATGACAAAGATCAACTTGGACCATAATAGGAGCAAAACGGCTCTCTTTTTTATTGTACAGTTCGTTTACATGTATATTACTTTTCTGCTACAATATTCAATAAAACTGGCACATTCGGTTCGTTCAAAAAAAACCTGTACTTCCGTAGACGTAGAAAGTTGCGAATGCTGAATGCAGAGTATGCCCTGGAGTCCAATACTGTACATCAATGTTTACCCAGATAGCCCAATTCTATATACGGCCTCATATTGAGAAATCATGAGAAACCGGGCCGGATGGACTTGTTGCGGTTACGAACCATATGTACTTGGCCCAGCCTCACATATCCTTCTGTCAATCTGTCACCTCGCGAAGGGCCCAGCTGAGCAATGCCCGGTTGCGTCTCGAACTATCGATCCTGTTTCTAGTCCTTAGACTCCTAGCCCGACGCGACCAAATCTGAATCAGCCTATGGATGCAGCAGTGGCGTAGTGCCCACTGCCCAGCTGGTCCACTCCATCGTCTCGTCCTCCTCCTTTCCACGGCACACAGCAGTGCTGACGGTATCGCGGACAGGAGAAGATTGGCCTCTCAACTTGCTTCTCATACTCACCGATGATCAACTGAGCCTTTATCGTGTATATATACTCGTTCTCTTCAGTGCAGATCGAACTATCAGGTAAGACATAAGCTAGTGTGCAGTGTCCATAACTGCAAGACCGCGATGGCAGGAGGTGGAGGAGGCGAGCTGCGGCTGCTGGGTGATCCGGGTCAAGCCCATGGGTGATCCGGGTGAGGGTGGCGCTGGAGACGAAGGGGCTGAGCTACGAGTACATCGAGGAGAATCTCTCCAGCAAGAGCGAGCTCCTGCTGAATTCCAACCCGGCGCACAAGAAGGTCCCCGTCCTCGTTCACGGCGGCCGCCCGGTGTGCGAGTCGCTCGTCGTCCTCGAGTACGTCGACGAGGCCTGGGCAGGGGCCGGGCCGACCCTCCTTCCGGCCTATCCCTACGACCGCACCACCGCGCGTTTCTGGGCCAACTACATCAACGACACGGTATAACGTGGTTACGTTTCTGCAGAAACCAATCTTGCACCGATAGATATAGCTAGAAGACAAGCTTTTCCTCGATGATTGAGGTTTTGATAAGCGATAAGCTCTGCTCTCTTAAGGCTAGTTGCCTAGTTTGCATCGTGTACTTATTTCCGTGGATATCAAACTTTCATTTCTGAAGACTGGATGATACTGCTTGATTGATGGATTGCTCTGCAAATCTTTCTGCAGTTTTTTCCGTTGTGGAAAGCGTTGTTCAGGTCGACGACCGCGGAGCAAAGAGCAGAGGCGTTCAAGAACGTTGTCCCTCAGGTGGAGACGCTGGAGAGAGCGTTCAGGGAGTGCTCCAAGGGCAAGGCCTTCTTCGGCGGCGGCGGCGCCGGGCTCGTCGACGTAGCGCTCGGGAGCCATCTAGTGTGTATCAAGGTGGTCGACGAGGTGTCGGGCACCAAACTGTTCGACATGGCCAAGTTCCCGGGCATGGCGTCGTGGTCGGAGTGGTTCTTGGCCGTCGACGCTGTCAAGCAGGTGATGCCCGACGCCGGCGAGGTTCTGCAGCAGTACAGGGGGTTCCTGGCCAAATGGACGGCAGGCGCTGGCTCGAGCTGAACCTGAACACGGCGGCAGAACGGCTTGCCTCCTTTCGCCCTCGTGGATTGAAGTGTACGGCGGCGTCTGTATTCTGTACTTTGAGATCGAGAAGAACGTTGACACGTGATGAATAATGGGTTTTGTTTCATATAAGAAGGGAAATGTGGACACGTTGTTCAGTGAGCTGCTTTAGTTTTTTTAGATGAACCACTTAGTTTTATTTGATAAGTATACTTTAAACGGTTAATATTGTTCTTCTTTGTCACGAAATTCGTATTGTTCCAATAAGTCCTGTTTCTCACCGTCGACATTTTTCAAAGACGAGAAAAAAGTTTCTCCATATGAAATCCTGGATTGGAAGTAGGTGCAGACACCACTACACCATGATCTATTGGCTTACGTAGCCATTGCTCCATGAGTAAAATAAACTGCACACTAATCACCTGGTCAAGCTCAATCATTCATGTACTAATCAAGGCCACACCCACTCCATCTGCCACGTTTGGTCGACACATGTACGACAGCACAGTCAGCCCTGAAGGAATCGAGTGGCCTCTTCTCCAAGCAAGCAACGGCATGGAGCTATCCGCCCATCGCCGCTCAGGCAAATTCCAACTTTGATCACACAACCTTACTAAATGTAAAAATAGAGTAAAAGTGACATAAACTTTAACGTAATTTTTTTAATATAAAGAGAAAAAACCACGACAAACAAAATCAATTAATAACGGTACTACGTTACATGTATAGCATATATATTTATATTTATAGATGAACAGTATTAAAATAAAATTAGTATTTAAGTCATAATACAATAAACCTACTCTTGTCTCAAAATTCCACTAAATATGTGATAAAAAAATATCTCCGAAACCCTAAAGGATTAAGCAACATAAATTCCTAATAAGTCTAAACAATAAATATATAGAATTATCTAGTATATATATTTCCCACGATAACTTAGCTTTGAGTAATAATATCACAAATAAAATGGTGCTTGAGTGCTTAGTTTTAGCATGAAACATATCTGGGTCAAAACAAGTAATAGTATTAATATCATCAAAATATCAAGTTTAGAAATAAGACATAAATTCCTTGGGTCCTTCGGTGTTAAAAATATATTTTGTTTCACTAGTAGAAAGAAGAGTAACGAACTGAATGCTAAACCACATAAAGAAAAGATATATCTAGCTTTTTATTGAGATCTTCAGCATAATCAGAATCAATAAACCCAATAATATTATTTATATTCACTTTATTCTTATCAAGCGTCAAGCCAAAATTAGAAGTATCTTTTAAATAACGACAAATCTACTTTACGACATTCCAATGTTCTTTACTAAGATTATATATAAATCTACTAACCACACTAATAGTATAAGTTAAATCTGGTATATATGAGATTGCCAAATAAGGAATAATATATTGTCTTTGCCATCTTTATTAATAGGACACTAACTTAAAGATAATTTAAAGTGCAAAGCAAAAGGTGTAGAAACGGATTTGCAATTATCAAGATTAAATCTGTCAAATAGCTTCTCAATGTAACTTTTATGAGATAGAAAAAGCTTACCAGCTTTGCGGTCACACTAAATTTTCATAACAAGAATTTTCTTTATATAACTAAGATCCATCTTAAATTTATGACTAAATTGAGCCTTCAATTCACCAATTAGTGACTTGACATGAGAAGCAAGGAGCATATCATCGATATAAAGCAACAAATAGATAAAGTATCTTTTGGGAAATTGTTTGAAATAAACACAACTATTGAGTGAATATTGTTATGCAATCATAAAAGATCAAATATTTTATACCACTGTCTAGGAGCTTGTTCAGACTATAAATATATTTCTTTAGATGATAAAAATCTTCTCTTCTAAATCTCTATATAAGAAAGCAGTTTTAGCATCAATATACTCTAATTCCAAGTCAAATACAACAACTAAAGTAAACATCACCCGAATGGAAGAATTACGTACAATAGGAGAAAAAACTTCATTGAGTCAATACCTTCTTTTTGATCATAACCTTTCACCACTAATCAGGCTTTCAATCTTGCAGGTTCAACTCCAGAAATACAATCCTTCTTCTTATAAATCTATTTGTATTTTAATAACTTTTTATCACTTGGAAGCTCTACCAAATTTCATGTATAATTTTTATTAAAGCTTTTAATTTCTTTATTCATAAATATCAACTACTTAGAAGAATTTTCACATGAGATAGCTTCAGAATAAGAAGAAGATTCAAACAGTATCACTGACATTTTATGCAACAAGAAGAGCATAATAAGCCATATCATCAATATCACAATATCTAACAGGCAATTGAACATTTCTTCTAGTTCTGTCTCAAGCAATACATTGATCATTATTATCAAAAAACGATAACCATAAATTTGTTGTGTACTAATAGTAACTTGCATTGTAGCAGGAGTAATTAAAGAATTCTAATCAATAGTAGGCAAAGCTATTTCAAACTTTGCATCCTTGCAACAACTTCATTAGTTTCATATTCCATTGTGGGTAAATTAACACTACCAGAGGACAGAAAACCATTTTCATGAAAAGTGACATTACGACTAATGATCAATTTATGAGCATCAGAACACTATAAACGATATCCTTTGACACCAGAACCATAACCAACAAATATACTTTAATTTTTCAGTGCTTACATGAGCATAAGCAATACAACCAAAAATTCTCAAATTAGAATAATTAACTGGTTTATCTGACCAAACTTCTTCTGGAATATAAAAAACAATGGTAGAATTTGGTGAGTAATTGATTAAATAATAAGTTGTTTAAACAGTTTTAGCCCATAAAACACGCTTATTCCATCAGTCTATATTTGAAAGCATGCAATGAGCTCTTTCCAAAAGAGTACAATTCATATGTTCTGTCACACAATTTTGTTAAGAAGTTTCTAGAATAGTAAAATGTCTTGCAATACTATGATTAGCACAGAAATTATCAAACTCGCCACTATAAAATTGCAATCCATTATTAGTTTTAAACTTTTTTATTTTTCTACCAATTTGGTTTTTCACAAAAAAATTTCACTTCTAAAATACTAAAAAAGATTCATCATTATGTTTCAAGAAATAAACCCAAACTTTACGAGAAAAATCATTTATGAATGTTATGAAGTATTCACATTCACCAATAAGACTTAGACTTGTCCCAAATATCAGAATGAATATAATCTAATAATTGTTTTAGTTTGATGAGTAGGAGTAGTAAAAGTAACCATCTTTTATTTGTCAAAAACACAATGTTCATAGAAATTAAGTTTGCCAATATTGTTTAAATGACCTTTCTTGCAAATAATATGAATACCTTTATCACTCATATGACCTAAGAGCATATGCCAAAGCTTGGTGATGTGAGTATTTGATGCAATAGTAAAAATAGTTGCAACACCTATAACTATATATCCTTGCAAGAAATAAAGTCTACCAATTCTATTACCCTTTAAAATAACAAGGATATCTTTTAAAATCTTAACACTATTATCATCAACATATTTATATCTCAATAATTCAATTTGAAAGAGTCCTAATGTTATCATGTGTCTTGATTTGAACAGAAATAATTCCAATAATTTCAAGTGAAGATCCATCACCAATAACAAATTTACTGGTATCAATAGAATCATAATTAAAAAAACACTCTTTATATTGACATGTAGCTGAGTCAATAATACAAGCAGTTTGATTCTCTATATTAGTTGTGCTAATTAGAACATCTCTATTAGAAACAATGGCAACAAAACTAGTTTCATTAGATTTTTTATTTTGAGTTCTACTTCTTTTTTCCTTTCTTTTCAATTTAAAGCAATCGGAAATATCATAATTTGTTTTCTTACAATAACTACAAATTTATTTTGAAGAATCATTTTCTTGGTTGATTTACCTCTAACTATTAAAACCTCAGTCTTAACTTCAGAACGAGAATAAATATCAAATTTCTACTTGAATAATAAATTTGATTTAATATCCTCAAAACTAAGAAATCATGATTGCAATAAAGCAAAAAATATTTAAACTGTTTAAAAGTAGGAGACAAAGAGACATCTCGTAAAATAGACTTATCCTCATCATTAATTTTCTCATCTAACTTTTTAAATTAATAATGAGTGAATTGAACTCATTAAGATTAGATTGGATAGAGGTAATGTGAATTGTGTATAGACGTTTCTTGAAGCGTAATTTATTTACAAGACTTTTTCATGTACAACATCTTCAATTTTATCTACAATAAAGATGCAGATGTCTCATTATTAACTTTACACATACACAAAACATATATAGACAAACTAAGTTGTATAGCAGATAACACTTTTTAATCTAATTTCTCCCATTTATTATTTGTTGGTTTAGCACCCAGTGCCTTGCGAATACCATTTCATCCGAACATGTCATATGCTAAAATTGATCAACTTCTTAATGTCAAATTTAGTGGACGACATATTGAAGAATAAATTATAGATAAAAAACATGATAGGTTTGGAAGAGAAAGAAAACTTCCTGGTGTGTTTATATGTGGACGTAGAAAAAAAATACAATGTAAAATTAAATTCACGTAATTAGGTACATTAACTTGGGTGTGCTTAGTATTTTTTGCCGAAAAATTTACCACACACATGACAGACGTCACAGTGCAGAATTCTTTTTTCTTGTCTCAGAAACCATGTCTATAGTTGATGGTCATGATGTTGGTCGGTATGTTGTGTTTTGATAGGATGGACAAAGCTCTACTGCTGCTTTAATTTTTCTCCCTTGTGCACAGGCAAGAGAGTGACTCGGAGTAGACGCAACTCCACGTCGGATTTTATGAACTTGATCTTGCCAAAAATTAATCTCGCTATAGAATTTTGTTGAGAAAGACAAATACGTCGGTGATTGCATAGGTCAAATATTCAAAATGCTATGATATCAATTATTAGATAAAAATATGATAAAAGGAGACACAAACTTTAACGTGGAAAATTTCTTCAGTGTAGAGAAGAAAAAAACAGGGAAGACAAAATCAACTACTTAGATTACATGCAAAGATGACCTATATTTATAGGTATATATTATATTAAGATTGGTATTTGGATACAACTAGAGTCATAATCAACACTTAAAACTGCCAAACACTTTAGCTCCAGAATCATCATCGCAAGCCTGACATAAATAAACTCTCTGTGTCCTTGGAATTCTGTACACAAACCGTGAAGCCGATCCATACAACACATCACACAGCTCTCTGCAATGGCGGCAGGAGGAGGAACAGGCGAGCCGCAGCTGTTTAGGCACATGGTACAGCCCGTATGCTATGAGGGCGAAAATCGCGCTCGGGCTGAAGGGGATGAGCTACGGGTACGTCGAGCAGGACCACTTCGGCAAGAGCGAGCTCCTGCTCAAGAGCAACCCGGTGCACAAGAAGGTCCCTGCCCTCATCCACGGCGGCAGGCCGGTGTGCGAGTCGCGCGTCGTCCTCGAGTACGTGGACGAGGCCTGGCCCGGGCAGGGCCGCCTCTCCTCCCGGCCGACCCCCACGGCCGCGCCACCGCTCGCTTCTGGGCGAACTACTTCGACAGCACGGTTTGGCATCTTCCTGAACAATTCGATCTTAGATAGCTGAGTTCATATCGGTAATTGGTCGAGTAAAAGAGAAGCCTTTTTTCTTTGATACTGCATTATAGTTCTTCCCGCCGTGGAGGTTGCTGATGAGATCAACGACCGCGGAGCAGAGAGCGGAGGTGTTCAGGAACGCAGGTCCTTCAGGTGGAGGTGCTGGAGCGAGCGTTCGTGGAGTGCTCCAAGGGTAAGGCCTTCTTCGGCGGCGACTTCGTGCTGTGGTTCAAGGTGGTGGACGAGGTGGTCGGCGCCAACCTCCTGGACGATGCCAAGTTCCCGGGCCTGGCAGCGTGGTCGGAGCGGTTCTTGGCGGTGGACGCCGTCAGGGAGGCGATGCCCGACGCCGGGAAGCTCCTGGAGCACAAGGGATTTCTGGCTAAACTGGCTTCGCCTGCTGGTTCTAGCTGATTAGGAGAGCATTTATCTGCGTTGCTCGCCTTGCTTTGACGATGAAATTGTTTCGTACTATGTGTGTCATGTGAAAATTTTGTCATAATTCAGATGTGCTCATGTTGAATAAAAGGAGAGCAAAATGGTGAGGAAATTTCTGTGTAATCAGAGCTAATTTTGGTCAATAAGGTGGCTGATATGATTTTTTTTTTCAGTGGAACAGCACGTTCATGTTAGAAAACTATAAAATTAATTACCGCCAATTGGCCCATATATGGCCATATGTAAGCGTGTCATACCAGGGCATTCCTCAAGGTAAATGCAGCACACTTATCTTCCTTCTCTGGACCAGATGGGTTGCACCTGACATTGGCCCAACATGTTGATGTGGGGCTGGCACGATCAACAATTTCCGTTTACAGACGTCAGTGCTGAGGCCTGACCGCCAAAGGGCACTTTACGTCAGACGAAAGCAGACGATTTCACCTTGTTCATAAAAGGGTACAAATCAACAAAAGGAGGTCACCGCCATCGACAATTTCAAACAGTTGAATTGCTCGAGTGTTCGACTAGTCCAACTGACCAAGAAAATACACACGACTTTATCACCCGAACTACAACGACTACCTGCACGTACAATTCGAACCAACAGCGCCGCAGGAAGATTATCAACAACGAGCTGGTTACACATGTCACCCTATGCGTCAACAGAGTTCTATATATAGCCATCCAGGTTACACCACCAAGACCACAAAACCAAGATGCAGAGGAAAAAGTTCTTAAGCCTCACACTAAGCTAGAAGCAACATTTCGGCAATGGCAGGATCGGGAGCAGTAGAAGCGGCCTCGGCGGCGGAGTTGCGGTTGCTGGAGGAGCGGTGAGCCCGTAATTCATCCGGGTGAAGCAGGCGATGGCGGTGAAGGGGGTGACGGGTTACGAGCGCGTGGAGGAGGACCTGGAGCACAAGAGCGAGCTGCTGCTCGCCTCCAACTCGGTGCACGGGAAGATGCCGGTGCTCATCCACAACGGCGCGCCGGTGTGCGAGTCGCTCGTCATCGTGCAGCACGTGCACGAGGTCTGGGCCGGCGCCAGGCCGTCGCTGCAGCCGTCCGAGCCCTACGAGGGCTCCAGAGCTCGCTTCTGGGCTTCCTACATCGACGACAAGGTGGTACATAGATAGAAGCTTAATTTAGCACACACGTAGCTAGTACTCGTATAATGTTTATCTCATTATTGTGATTGCTGAAAATTTTGGCGCATGTAATCGTTCACAGTTCTTCCCATCATATTTGCCGTTCTTCATGGCGAGGACGAAGGAAGAGATGGCAGAGAAGTTCAAGAACGTGATCCCTCAGGTGGAGACACTCGAGGAGGCCTTCAAGGAGTGCTGCAAGGGGAAGCCCTTCTTCGGCGGCGACCGCATCGGCTTCGTCCACGTCGCGCTCGGCGGCTACCTGGGGTTGTTCAAGGCAGTCGACGAGGTGGGCGGCACCCACCTGCTCGACGCGGCCAAGTTCCCGCGCCTCGCCTTGTGGGCGGAGCGCTACGAGGCGGTGGACGACATCCGCGACGCGTCGCCCGCCGTGGCGGACATCGTGGAGTTCTACAAGAAGATGCAGGCCGTTGCGTCGCACGGAATATCTGAATCTTATCGTGGCTACACGGCACGCCCATACTACTGGGATGCTTGGTACTTTTGCAGTTTGTCTTATTTCAGGAATTCAATTTCAGTTTGCTAGTTTCAATACCATCGTTTGTCAAATGCTTGCAAGAATTTTGTTTGTACATTCATCTTTTTCCTTTCATTTAGTAAAGCAGTTTACTACGATCGATCACACTTGTCACAGCGATTACGCAGCATCTATACGGGCATTGTAGAATGTGTACAGTGACTATGAATCCCTCCGAGCGTATATAAGGAGGTCGGATCTATATATATACAGCCCAGTCCAGTGGTCTGTCTAACACCCCCGCAGTCGCAGCGGGAGGGGAACGGACGCAGAAACTGGACCAAAAACTGGTGAATAAAGGCGTGAGCAGGCCTTTGGTCATTATATCGGTAAACTGATGTGCGATGGTACATGAAGCACCCGAACCTGTCCTAATGCAACATTGTCACGGATAAAATGGATATTGATCTCGATATGCTTGGTGCGTCGGTGATGGACCAGGTTGGCGGTCATGTAGACGGCATTAACATTGTCGCAGTAGACGACGGTCGCGGTGGAGAGGGGTGCACGGAGCTCTTGGAGAAGCTGGCGAAGCCAGCAGCACTCGGCGACAGCATGAGCGATGGCGTGGTACTCGGCTTCAGCGCTGGAGCGAGACACTGTAGTCTGGTATTTTGAGGACCAGGATACGAGAGTGTCACCAAGGTAAACGCAGTAGCTGGACGTAGAGCATCGATAGTCGGGGCAGCCTGCCCAGTCCGTGTCGGAGTACGCAGTGAGGGAGTCGATGGGGCTGGAGCTGAGATGTAGCCCGCTGAAGAGGGTGCCCTTCAAGTAGCGTAAGATGCGCTTGAGCAGCGCCAGGTGAGGTTCACGCGGAGCGTGCATGAAGAGGCACACTTGCTGGACAGCGTATGTGAGGTCGGGTCGGGTGAGTATGAGGTATTGGAGAGCCCCGGTAAGACTCCGATAGTGAGAGGGATCGGTAACGAGGGCGCTATCGGCGACGGAGAGTTTGGCTCAAGTGTCGACTGGGGTGGCCTAGGATAACGAGGTGCCAGGTCTCGTTGTCCATTAGAGCCTTGTACTCATCGGCCATGACTGCGCGCCACTGAGGGTCGGCCAGGGCTAAGCGAGAAGTCGTCGGGATGGGTGAGATAGAGCTGTGGATGGCGGAGAGACCATAGCGCGGAGTGGGGCGGAGAGACCCGGTCTAGGAGCGGGTGACCATGTGAGAGGTGGAGGGAACTGGAGCCGATGGGGGTCGGGAGTAATGGGAAGAATTGATCGGGTGGGGGCGTCATCGGCTCCAAGTCGGCGACTGTAGACAAGAGGAAAAGGAGGAATTAGATCGGCCTGAGCCGATGAGGTCGGGTGGGCCGAGTATTCCGATCGGTCCGATAGAGATGGATCAGCCGATAGGGTGGGGGAAGCCGATGGAAAGTGAGGAGCCGATGGAAGTGGGGTGTCCGATGGAGAGAGAACGGTATCTACAGGAAGAGAGTGACCATTGCCGATGGTGACAAAATGGGAGGAAGAGGGGTGACAGGAGCGAAGTATACTGGCCGATGACGCCATGTGTGAAGACGCCCCAGAGTCTAGCACCCAAGGGTGCTGTGGTTGGAGCGTCATCTGGTTGAGGGCAACGATGAGGCCAGCCTGGTTCCAGGAGGGAACCGACTGGGTGGTTGGGGTCGGTAGCATCGGCTGAGGCAGCAGAACGGGAGCCGATGCTAGGTGAGCCTAGGGATGGGCGCCGAGAACTCTGGGTTGCCAGCCGATGGGGCTGTGTGGCTGGGGCTGGGGCGCCCAAGGGTTGTAGCAGAGCCACGGACCCGTGGGACCGGCAGGGTGGGTAGGGACCGAGGTAGGTCGTAGTGACGTCGGACCCTGCCAGGTCCTGCCTTTGCCTTTGCCCTTGCCTTTCCCGGTGCGGGCTATGTTGCTGTGGCCGGAACCATGGCCACCAGGACCGCGGGAGGAAGGGACATCGCAAGAAGCTCGGTAGCCATTATTGGCTACGGCAAGAAGAGCGGTGTGGGCCATTGTCTTCTCATCATTGGCCAGACGGAGTTTTTAAGAACTAGCATGTCATGAGTCCGGGCGAACGATGGAAGAGGTGTGGCATTGACGATGTCATCGGCGCTGTTGGAGAAGCGGGGATTGAGGCCTCGCAGAAGGGCAAGGACGAGTTGAGAGTCGATCACAGGGTGGCCGACGTCTCGGAGAGCAGCAGCCTTGACTTTGAGGCGCTGACAGTACGAGGAGACAGAGGAGTCGCCTTGTACCATGGAGTGGAACTCGTTGAGGAGGAAGATGGCGCGAGGCTGCTTGTTGGCCAGGAAGATCCGCTCGATGGCCACCTAGAGGTCCCGGGCGGTGGGGTCGGTATCGTCCATGGCGAGGTCGAGGACAGAGTCGACGACCGAGCCGAGCAGCCAGCTACGCACGCAGCACTCGGCGATGTCCGGGGCGAGGTGGACCGGAGCCATCAATATGGGACCGGAGGCCGAATTTTCCACAGAGGGATTTGAAGAAGAAAACTCACTTAGAATAATTAGCGTTAAGGTCAAGGGAGATAGAAACGTGAGATTTCACGTTCACAGCAGTGTAGGGAGGGGACAAGATCGGCGAGGTGGTGCCTGAGGTGTGGTCTGAGGCACCGAGGGCCGGAGCAGATTCGGCGACTGGGAGAGTGCCGGAGCTGAGAGCGGACTCGGTGGCCATGACGGGAGAACGGGAGCAAAGAGCCGATGGGTGAAAGAAGCCGATGGGAGGGGGGAGCCGATGAGAGGACGGATCAGCCGATCAAGGATGTGAGAAGCCGATGGAAAGTGGGCCGGTCAGTCGATAAGGAGTGGTTGGTCGATGGGGAGTAGGTAGCGAAGTAGGTGAGGACAGAGTAGGTGGGTCACGGACGTGCGAGGCTTCACGTCCGTGAAGGAAAGATTCACGTCCATGGACACGAAAAAGGCAGGGAGTGGCCGGACGCGAAGAGAATATGTTCGCGTTCGGGAGGCAGGGATTTGTGTTCGTGGACACGTGGACACGTTAGACTGGCTCGGACGTGAGGGGAGAAGGTTCACGTCCGAGAGCTGTTGAGCGTGTCGAAAAGGGCGAGAACTGAGGGAGGTTTCCAGCCGATGGAGGGCTGGACAAGTCGAGCTGATGGAGACGACGAGCGTGGAGGTGCGCCGGCGTCAGAGAAAGAGAGATGCACGAAATAAGAGGAAGAGCGGAGACGGGTGCGAGGTGGGGTGAGGAGGCGGATCGAGACCGTTGCCTGGTCGCACGGAGGTGGGACGGAGAAAAGAAGGTGACCGCGGGAGAGACGGGGAGAAGAAGAAAAGGAGACGAGAGAGCGAGGAAAGTACCGGGAAGAGAGTCGGCGATGGGAAGAAGACATCGACGAGGAGGAGGAAAGGGTCGGCTCGCCGGAGAGAGAAGTTAGCGTGCCAGGATGTCTAGACTTGCTCTGATAGCATGTATAATGTGTACAGTGACTATGAATCTCTCCGAGCGTATACAAGGAGGTCGGGTCTATATATATACAGCCCAGGCCAGTGGTCTGTCTAACCGGGATCCTTAATGGTTGACTGTTCACTCGGCCATGCTCGCGCGAGTGCAAAACTACAAAAAGCACTCGCACGGCCCACGTAGAGCCGTAGCCAACCAAGCCAACCCACGTTGCCCTCTGTCTTTTCCTCCTCGTCGGTTCCGTCGTACTCAGCCTTAGTGAACAGCACAGATCGAGCAGAGAAGTCGAGTGCCTCGACAACTCAACACATCCCGGCGACCTCTCTGGCAAGATCGAAGCCCACGAAGACCTCTTCTTCAGCGAGCTTGTCCGTCGACGCAAGGAAGGTGGAGACGCCGCAACCGCTTTGATGATCTGTCTAAGCAAACGTGCCTCCTCCTCCTCCTTCTCCTTAGCTCTACTCCTCCCTCACCTTCAGTGGAAAACAGCACTGTTGCCGCTTCGCAGTGGCACCCACTCCCCCACAGCCATCTACCCTATCCAACCCAAATCTTCTACTCTTCTCCTCCATCCCCGATGTCATTTCTTTGTCCCCCTCCCCTCCTCCATCTCCGGTGGCTCATGTAATAAATCCATAGCTGTCACCCCCACATCCTAACCATTCCAACCACGAACTTCCCCCGCCACGTACACAGGCATGTCGTCCTCTTTTGATCCCACGGTCCACTGCCACCGCCACCACTTCATCGCCTGCCCTTGTTCGCCATCCACTGTTGGTCTACCACCTTCATGATCGTCTCTTTAAGCCCGATCACCCTACTTCCCCTCCCTAGTGCACCCCTCCCTACAACCTCACCCCTAAACCATAATCCTAATGCACCATGTCCATCTTTGACACACACAGCCACATGAGAGCTACCTATCCAAATTTCGAATGCTCCTAGATATCATAGGAAACTTGACCCCAACGCAAGTAATCCCCAAACCCCTCCTCTCAATTAGTCAACAGATGATATAGAACAGACGGCTAATAGCGATTTAATTACATGGTGGCCTAAACAGGGTCTGATTTTGTGCGATGCAGCGACGGGCGTAGGGAAAAATCTCAAGTAAGCATGTGCAATTGGGTTTGGACTCGTAAAGTAGGGTCACATGTAATTGGGCTTGGGATTCGAAAAGTTCAAGAATTTTTTATTTATATATTTTTATTAAAATATTTTAAACATATATTTTTATTTAAAAAATAATGTGTTTGTTTAGTGTTCGTACTAAAAAATGATCAGTTGACACTTTCTATCATGCTCTATAGCGATGATGGGTCTACTTGCAAGTCATAAGGTTCTACTCGGACTTCGTGCTGTAGATTGATCGGTTATAGCTAAACAACGTTGTTCAAGAGTTGTATAGCCCTATAGTCCTGCAAGCTCATGCCCCACTTGGACCTTTCACCTCATGTACACATGACCAAGCCTACTGGTAGATGATCTAGCTGATGGTGTTTGACATCATTGTCGAGCGACACTATCCAAAGCACATGTTGCAACAGTTCGGTCTACATTAGATGTACCCTCTACTATTCGTGTCGACTGTACCGGTTGACGTTCACTTGTAAATATTGATACAAAATCGAACGTACAATTGTATACTTTGTACATATTCTAACACCGTCATTGTACCTAGATATAATCGGTGGAGACCATGTAGCTGGCACTTTGTAGGTTCCACGTCTTTAGAAGTACGTCGATAACTAGTTGCTGGTGATCGAGGAAGTCATTGAGGAGCAATGCCCACATATGAAGGTGTCTTACATAGTGTACCTTAGTTGGTACCAATCTCGTACTCACACTCACATGACATTCACTCTCGACGCTCCACTGCTACATGTAGCAGGTGTATGAGACAACTACCCTACACATCATGACTAGGACTTCTTCCATACTATAAGTCAATCAATCTTTCATATCTCAGTTTAATGTGATACGCCTTTTACGTATGACATGTCATATCAAATAGGTCAATGCTACGCGACAAGTTGACGGTAAGCTTGAGATCGTGTGCCGACGATTGAAGATTGGGCTTGTGCTAACAGAGGACAAGCAGAAGATTACCTTTGATAGAATGCGCGACACAATGCGTAATGTCCTCCGTGCTCTCACCTATTGTACTATTGATGTGGTTCCTCCCGTAGCGACGGCAGCAACAGGAGTCTGCCCTATAGGAACGTAGCATAGAGGTAACTTTGTCTATCTATATCCCAAATATTTTGCTTCCTTCTTAGTGTGCGACGTTGCTATTGATAAACTACACTTTTTATATCTTTTACTGCGTCATACCTTGCTTCCTTCGTAGCAGAGACATTGACACAAGGAGTCGAGACATCGACACAAGAAGCGGGAACGTCCACACAATACTTTTTAGGTTTGCCGCACGGTACATATTTTCATTCGGTCTTGTATTACTCAACCATTTTTCTCATTAGGTTCTAGACTCCAACCACAATGACCTCACGGTAGATTGGGGCGTGTTCGGCTCCTCTCAGCTTGTAGGAGCTTCACCACCTCACACACAGGAGCCACATGATTTGACTTCTATATAGCAGGTCCGTGCTAGCCGTGGTGTCCTAGCTGACTGCCTCAACTACTCTCAGGAACACGTACGATCATAGAGCAAGAGGACAAAGATGGAAATAGGATAGGCCCTAGGCCAATATTATATTATATTATATCATTTATACTTACTATTTATACTACTTTGTATTCACTATTTTAACTCTACGTACCTACATCACTTACCATGCATTAAAACCATGTTGCTTTCGCTCTTTATTGTACACGCTTGATTGCCAGTTGCATACAACAACTAACATTTGGTGCATTTACTCTTAATGCACACATGATTACCGAGTGACAATCAACGCTCTATGATGCCAACCAACTTTCAGAGCGTAACCATCATGACATTTTCAACACAACCCGAGAGCTAGCTTTCAGCTCGTGACCGTTATGTCGCTTTCAGTATAAGCTGACGGCTAACTTTCGACACGTTAATGTCACGTCATGTTGAAAGAATTTTACGCCATGTAATATCATATCATATCATTTTTAACACTTTCATTCATGTCTTCCACACCTAACACAATCTTACGCATGATGGAGCTTAAGTTTTTCGCTCGCCGATTCCCATATAAATCTTACACCCCCATTTGTTCTATCACTTATGACATCAAAGAACAATGGCTTTTAAACATGCTTTCATTGAGGATCCTTACCAAAGAATAAATCCTTTGGCTTGGTTGATTTCATCTTAGTATGATCATCCGTTCTACATATATGATGATCGATTTCAGCTTACGACATCTTATGACCCTAATACTCGTGGGAGGATATTTTTCAAATACCTAAATTATTTTCATAAGGTATGGATTATATGTACATGTTTTTTCAATTGTTTCTTACCATAATATTTTCTTTTTACTAATATTTTATTTGTTAGATTTACGAAAAGATGTATAGTTTCATTCAGCGGGTTGATATAGAAAATTTAGTGTTTAACCTGAATTGTTGGTTCTCCGTGGGACATTGTTTTCTTCCATCAAAATCATACCAACTAACAAGAAGAAGGGGTACAAAGGACATTGACGAGCCAAATATTAAGACTGGAGGCTAGAACCTCTTATACTACCTTTATGGTGGGAGCATTCCTAAGTGCGCTTGCAATGATCGTTGCAATGTGGTGAGGTCGGGACAAAACTTTTGGTAAAAGGTATTTTGTCTATACATTCTTAATGATGCTATATGTCTCTCTAATTTGTTTCAATTTTATTATCATCGTGGCTACAATAGCTATATATGAATTTTTCTCCCAAGAATGTATAAATTTAAATAATATATATATAAAGAAATCACTATACAACATATAATCTAAAACAATTAAACAATGCATATAGGCTAAAGTAGAATAGGAGAGAAGAGTTAGCTCCTCTAACGATGGATGACTAAGTAGACGATAGATAATAATATTTATATGTTTTAAATAGGCTTTAGCACTATATTACTTATTGTATTATTGTATTATTTATATTATGTTTATGTTCTTTTCGTAATGTGTAAATCTTTCAATAATTTGTTACTATTATCTAAATAGTATCCCTTGCCAAGAAAAAATGTACTGCTTTTTAAATAGGTTATTCCTTACAAGAGAAAAAACGCTTTTAGTTATGACGACAAAGCGGCTCTTTTGTAAATTTCATAGCCCCAGTCGCTCTGTCATTATCATATGTCGATGACGCTTGTCATATCAGATTTTATATTGTTTTTTTTAAAAAAATCTCTTAGAAAATGTTGGGAGTATAGATTTGTATTTTTTTAAAAAAAATATTTGTGTAAATAATTTAATAAAAAATATAAATAAAAAATTCCGAGTAAAGCAGTGCGTGCTACGTGAGAGCTCCAACAGAGGCCCCTGCAATCGGCCATGGATGGGCCTATTCATCTAACGGCCTAATAATCCATCTCGACGCTGTCGTAGGGAGGTGTAATGCGATCGTATTCGCGCTAAGATCCCCGCGCGAACCAGTTTGTATTTTGTCGTTTTGCATGTCCGATTAATCATTATGCAAACTTCGGCGTAATTAGTGCCCAGTATAATTACCGTCCCATATAATTATGGTTAACTCCCTGGCGTAACTACCGTTGTATATACTGCTGGCGCTTTTTTCTTTTCGGCCAACGATCATGTGCGCCGTATTTAGCCCGTTTGAATTCAGCCCATTCGTTTTTAAGCCTAGTGAACAACTTTGGTGGCCCAGAAAAAAATTATATATAGAAACTTTATACATACACAGATTATACACATAAACTTTATATATAGAAATATTGTATTTAGCTTATACACATAAATTCTACAGAGAGAATCTTTATACATACAAACTTTATATAGAAAAACTCTATATGCACAAACTTTATACATATAAATATTCTACGTAGACATATTTGGTATAAAAATATTTTCAGATGAGTTTGAAACAGATTTATAAAAAGAAGTTAAAGAAAAGTCCCGTGAGGCCCATGTGCCCGGGCGCAGCGCCGCAAGTGATCTTCGTTCCCAACTAAGTAATTAAGTATAGTTCCGCCCAATATTCTCGAAAAAATAATAGTTTCAATAAATCAGCCTGATAACGGTCGATCTCACCGAAAGCAAGGAAGCTTTAGCTGTTTAACTAAAGATGAAATCACAGGAATTGCGCTTTGGCCAGAATAAAAATATAGCGCTTTCCTCCTGAAATACAATTATACACGTCAAGGGTCAACACCTAGGCTCATGGCTTGATAGTTGCTGGTGGCTATCAGCTTTTCTCTGACGTGGAGCAGCGCAGCCCTGCTTTTGTTGCGGCTGGAAAAGAAGAGGTAGAAGGCCCTGAACTAACCCTGTGACAGTGACACTGCCTTAAAAGCAAAGCAGGCACCGAGGCCATTCACAGCGCTACTAGGTGGTTAGTGGTCTCGGCTTGCCACGTAGGAGTCGCGGTGACAGCTCCCTCGCTTCCCTCTCCTCTTTCTCGCTTACTTGGAGCTTCGACCGTGGGCGAGGAGAGTGGCCGAAGAGAGAGAAGAAGGGGCCTACCAGGTGGCTTGTCGGAGGACAAAGGTGAGGGATGGAGGAGAAGATGGTCGCCGTCCAGCCGAGCTTGTTGCCTCGGCGACGCTTGCCGTCGGCTACCGCCGGATCTAGCTCGCCTCCTTCCTCCTCGCGGCAGTTAGCCTTGCTGACGCCGGATCTGCTGCCGGATCCAACGAGGTCGACTGGGAAGAGAGGTGCCTACCCCACGTACGTCGCGTGAGCTTGATTCCACGCTTATGAGCTCCGGAGGAGGGGAGCGCGGTGGCTGACGAAGTAGGAGGGGAGGATGCGCGGCGGCCGACTCCTCTTCACCGGCTTCGGTCTTCGGAGCTCGTCGCTCGATCCACCGCCGCATCGCTCGATTCGCCGTGCGAGCTCGCCGGCCGCGCCTCTCCCAACCCGTGCGCGGTCGAGGTCACCGAATCCTGCCTCGGAGCCGCTATCGAGGTCGTCTCCACCGCCTTAGGTGACCGTGCCATCTCCTCTTCACCGGCTTCGTCGCTGCTCTGGTCGACAAGGGGAAAGGGGATTCGGGAAGGGAGAGAGAGGAAAAGGAGAGGAAGAGCGGCTGACAAGTGGGTACTCTAGGAGGTTAAGGCTATATATGTAATGTTTGTTGATGATGCAAGGTCTAAAACGTAAAAGTTGTAATTATTCTTTTCTCATGAGACCACTCATATGAGCGGCCGCCATTGTAGATGCCTTGATTCAACCACCGGATGCCGGCCAAGTGTGTAGCAGCTGGCGCGGGCAGTCAGTCATCATGGCTTGTGCCACTACTCGTATGAAATTTTCACGTTTTAGTCTTTCTTTTTCTATTTTTTATAAATGGACTTTTTAAAAACTTATTTCGATAATGGATTCTTTTTCAATGCCAATAAGCCTGACGTTGACCCTGGCCACGTCAGTAATCAACGTGTCACGGCTTTCATGGTGACAAAGAGGTCGACCCAAATGTCACTGATACCAAGATACCTTGGCATTAGCATCATTGACGTAAAAAAATCTATTTGTGAAATAAGTTTTTTCATATATCTAGTTATAAAAATAGTTTTTAAGAGGGCTAAATTGTGAAAAATATAGGTTCATACGTTGTACGCTTGTGCCGCTCTAAAAGGTGACAACGTTTTGACCGGATATCCTATAGCCGATCGATACGCTGCAGGCAGGAATACCAAACTCAAATTGTTCGGCATAAACAAGCCAAATCAAATTAAATAAGTGGCATACCATGGTTGTATTTATAAGGGAGATTCTTCAAAATGCGACTGCTTTGAGAAAAGATATCCAGTCTATTCTCACTTAAGCGAGCTTTCGGTTGCTCAATTAAAAAGAGACAGATGCCACTCTATCTCTGACCGGAGTCGAGATCAGTTAAAGTAGCAGTAGTAGTACAGCACAAGATAGAAAACTTGTATGAGAGGTGTTTGCCGTTTTAAACGCGAAGTAGTATTGGCAACCGAGGCGAGAGGCACTCCCTCCCCTTCACCTCCCACGACCTCCACGCGACCACGCCTCGTCCCAACCCCTTCGAATCTCCCCACGACAAAAGCAAAGGAAAGAAAGGCCGGAAGGGAAGCGAGGCGCAGACTTGCAGAGGGAAGGAGCAAAGGGGAAAGCAAGGCATGGACGCCGCCTGCACGCCGCGGAAGAAGAAGAAGGCGGCGGCGTCAGTGGCGAAGCGGCGGGGAGAGGACGCGAGAGGGCACGGGCGTGGGCGGGACCTGTCCGCGGCGGCGCCTCCCGTGGACGCCGGCGGGAGGGACGCGGCGCTCGCGGAGTGCGCGGCGGCGTGCTGCGTGCTGTGCGCGTGCCTGCCCGTGGCGGCGCTCTGCAGCGTGGCGCGCGCGCCGCTCGGGGTCGCGCGGCGGTGCTGTCGGTGGAGGAGACGGAGGCCGCCGAGGCGGCTCGCGCCCGGCGGGTCGTCGTCGTTCTCCGACGCCGAGCTCGGGGACTTCCGGCCGGGCCGGTCCATGCGGGCAATGGCGGACCAGGAGTTCCGGCCACGGGGGAGGTAGAGGTCTCCAAGTGGCAGCCGCCAATCCCCACCACCGCAGCAGCAGCAACCACCCCCTCGTGATCGGAGAAGACAGCGCAAGTTAGTTAGATTTTTTCCCATCATTTCTCACCAATATTTGCTGTAACTATCACCAGAGCGTCTGCCAAGTAGGATCGATCTGTCAGGCCTCTCTTCCCTATTCTCACCTTTGGCTAGCGGCTAGCTCATGATTAGAAGCAAAACAAAAAATAAATAAATTTTGCCAAGGAAGAGGGCCACACAATGTATCAACACCAAACAGACAAGGCCAGGTTGCTGCTCAATGCACATCGCATTGTCATCATTTTCCTCTTGTTCCAGATGGTTCGATCGTTGCACACACGAGCGCACAGAAGAGGATCGTACGAGAAGCTAGCTGCATTATCAGCCGCTTCTCTCATTATAACTGCCCCCAAATTTTCGCCGGGCATAACTGTTCCTAAAGAACAGTGGAATCACTGTTTTTCTCTCTCTCCCCCTCTCTCTCTTGATTACAGGCTGGAAAACAACGGGTTAAACCGATTACCGTTCAGAGTAATCCGTTGCTGGTCAAACATACGTTCACTTTTGGGTGTTACTGTTCAGAGCTTTTAATTCGTTTTTAATCAAAGACCACTGGAATAATTAAATGGGGAGAGGGGGGGGGCGCAGACAGGGCGAACAGTGAAATAATTTCCTACCGCTACCCCTATCTGGATGATCATTCATCGAGACATAAAATTCCGGAGTGCCGAAAGATGCCCCCTTTCTCGACGGATCATTATTGAGAGGAATATGTCCGGTACTATTATTAACTTATGAGACACGGTTCGAGTTCGAAGATAGTTTTGAACGTTTATTCTCCTCGCAATATCTCTAATTAAAAACTTTAGGATGTCCTATGTGTAATGGCAACATGGTACCACTTGAATACGAGAGTACTCGGTGGGCATAGCTGTAGACTGTAGTGAGTACTAACACATGGTGTTTGACTTGTTGCGAGGAGCCGGCACGGCACGACCTGACAGGTAGGCGAGGGGTGCTCAGTAGCCAGTGCCACAGATCACGTGAGGAGGATCTGAGGCCGCACGGTGGCGCGCCGGCCAAACCTCCCCGGCAACGAATCACGCCACGAAGACATCAGATATCTTACCGCGAAAGGCGGGCGGACGAACTGACGTGCAGCCGCGCTCACGCAGTCGATCTCGGCTCGGTTACGCCTCTACCGTGCGCGCGGGCGGGCGGCGACGAGTCGCCCGCGTGCCACCCCCACTGCTCGCCACTCGCTACACCTCCGAGTGTGCGTGCGAGATTCTTTGGTTCGTTACGGGTGGACGAGGGAGACCGGCCGCAGAAGGGCATGCCTTCTCCGCGACGTTGGAAAAGCGGCACGGCACGGGCGAGGGTGATGGCTCACGTGCGCGCGCGAGGAATCTTTTCGTTGCCGCGCCCGCAATGGATGGTCGCGTCGCCCCGGGCATATGCTGGTTTAGTGGTTTTCGACTGTAATTTGGTGCCAACAAGCAACTAGCTGCGGCCGAGACTGCAACATCCCGAGTCGCACGATGTATTCTATACCGGTTGCAGTGCAACCAACACAGGAGAATGTGGGAGCTATACTGTATAAAATCTTCAGCAATATCACGTGGAATCGAGTATAGACAGCTAGACGGGAAATCGAAACCAGGAACAGAAAGAACGCGAGCGGGAGGGAAGGCCATGCCCCGAACCTGAAGATTGGAAGCGCGACGACGGTGAGGGAGGCCGCAGAAGCGGCTTCCCGTGGCTCCACGCCTCCTCCTTCCATTGCTGCGGCGCGTGACGCCAGTGCGTACGTACGGGGCTTAGGGCTTGGGGAGCTTATGTGTTTTTCGGATCGGTGGCGCGTGCGGCTCGTGGTGAAAAGCTCGCGGCCTCTCCGCAAGCGCGGCGGCGCGGGCACGCGTTGGCGGCAGCGACAGGACGGGTCGGGGATGAAGTTAGATGCGATGGGAAGTGGGCTTCGGCTCGAGTTCTAATGGGCCTCGTACGTCCTATCCATATGACACAGAATCCACATTTTAGCAAAACGACCCCTAGTCGGCTCGTTACCAGTGATAGCAATTGATTGCGACCCAGTACTACTTTTCCCAAAAACTTTCCTATTTGGATCGCAGCCAGTTTCAGTGTAACTAATAGTACTAGCATGTAGAGAATCAATTCGACTTGCACAAATGCAGTTTATTTCATCATCTGTAAGCTAAATGGGATACACGTGTGCGAATAATAAGAGTGGTCCATCACTCCGTTGTACAGAATCATGCTGCTCGACGAGACGGCAAAAAAGGAATAGCGCACATGATACGGCCTATGTGTAGGTCCGCTGTCCGCAAGTAAATTTTGAATTCTATTGGCCTGCAAACAAAATATCTGATCGCATGAGTGGGAGGCTGAAACTGCAAAGAAAACACAATCCAATGGGCCAAGCCCCCTGTGGTAAATTGCGTCGACCCGAAATAAATCAGAAGCAAAACTTGACAACGCCACAGAAGGAATACAGGAGTGATGACACTCCAAATGGTCTATTGTACATGTGGTTAAAAGGACGGAAAAATCAAACGCATTGGATTGCACTATGATCTGGACCTACAACAATAAATAGGTCTGCTTCATCTTTAACCCTTACAGATAAAAACATGGCTTCTAAAATTGTACAATTGATGAAGTCAGAGGAAATATGGGACAGCAGTCCTCGGTCCTCGCATCTGGTTATTCTCCTCTGTCTCTGTGAAAAATTTAACCTCTCTTTCCTGAAGTTTTAGAGAGTAAAAAGATCAGAATCAGCTGCGAGCCCAGAGCTCATAAAACAAATCCAATACTCCCTCCGATTTTTAATAGATTACGCTTTTAGACGTACTTTGACTATTTTTTAATTGATTTCACAGGAGTAGCAAGAAATCTCAGTACTTGTAGATAAAGCTAAGTTTCAATTGGAACTTCTATTCCCTAATTAAGGCTAGGGAATGGAAAACATGCTGAGTAGTTTGTTGACAAACCACTAATGATTTACTGAGGATGGCCACAGTTAGGTAACTAGAAACAAATCTGCTAAGTTGCTTTCGAGTCCAACTTATGTCTCCCCCAATCAGCAGCCAAACCAAAGTGCTCTGTATCGTTAATTCATTACCAAGTAGATTATGGAAAGTGTGGAATGGCATTTGGTACTGCAATTGAGTACACAAAAGCAGCTGGGCACCTAGTGTTGTTTCATCTCTGTATTGTGTGCGCAAAAGTGCGCTAGCAAATCCTTGTATAAGAGGTTTAATACAATTACATAATGCTCCCACCACAGATGCACAACATACCATGTTCTCACTGAAGCTTAGTATGGAAGCAACATTTCCACATCTGTAGCAGTAATTAGGCGCAGACCACACCTGTAAAAAGGTATTGTACAGGGTATGTGAGCCTCAATATAGCTGTATTGGAAAAAGAAATGCAAGCTACTACATTCAGTGTAGTAAAAGTCGGTTGTTTAAACGGAAATGTTGGGCAACCGTTCTGTACTGCCAAGTCGGAACGGTACAAAGGTTTCAAAATGATTATAGGGCTGCATTGCTAGATTAATTGGTTGCTTTACGTCTAATCAGCTGCTAAATTCTGTTTGTTGACCTAATGAGGAATTGCTACCTTGCTACATGTATTTCATAAGCAAACATAGCTGTACTCATCAATTAATCTTGGTATCCTGAACAAGCACGGTTCTACTCGTCGATTAATCATTGTATCTTTTGAGTTAATAATGATGTTATTATGGCATAGAGAACAATACAAATATGTTTCACTAAGATAATATATTTGACGTCTATAGTTGCCATTAATATCAAATATATACACATTAGCGTGAATGCCAAATTTCTGTATAATTCTGATTAATCATCCGTATTCTGACAAATCATTTGGCAGCACCTCATCCATTCGACACCCATATTCCGTCTTTTACAACACTGACTACAATACGATGTTATGATTATCTAGATCAACATGTGAACAGAAACTTACAGTTACAAGGCCTTTGTCCTGAAACATGTACTTTAAGCCTTCCTGAACCAGCTGATGAGCCCGGCAAACTAGATCGAGATTGTTAATGTGGTTGAACTGCAAAAGGTAAATGAGAAAACATTTACAAGGAAACAATGGACATGATCTGGAATGAAATGAATGTACACATTCTCAGAAAAAAAAAGAGAAAGAAATCACTAAATACTGTACACATACCTCAGCTGTCACTCGTGATCCAAAAAGCCAACCTGCTCCACGAGGGCTAACAGCCCATGCCTCTATTTCTTCAGGGTCACTCCACATTAGATCACAGAAAGGACCTTCATGGGGAATTTCACAATTGCGATCAATTGTCCGAATCTGGTAAATAGAATCAGTAAGGATATTCAATCACATGATTAATTTCATTGTAATATTGCCACGAGATGACTCCTAATCTCATCTGACAACAGTTAACTCTTTGGAAAAAAACAATCGCAGAATCAAGTGTTCTTTAAAAATTATGAACATGCAATGTTATGAACCAACTAATTTCTAATAGTACAGAGTCAAATATAATCTACACTTTAATGCCAAAGAGAAGTATATACCACAACTAAGTTAGCACAACCATTTAAGGAAAAGGACAGGTCACAGATATATGTCACTGAAAATAGCATACACGATAGTCAACAAATTAAGTAAAATGCCAACACCCAGTTATCGTTTACCCTGTCAAAAGATACTTTTCAACTTGGTGTCAGACCTATTAATTGTTGCATTGACAAGGTGCACAAATAATGGGAAGTATTACACATAATTGGAGTTTCATAAACAACACCTAGACTTAATGATGCTTACAAAACTTCAAAAAAAGTTCAGCAAACCTGATCAACAGTGCGCACATCAGGAGAAAGACCACCATGAACACAAAGGACCTGATTTTTTAGCATATGGTTTAAGTATGATTTGGCACAAAATTATAAAATCACAACTTACAAAGTGTGCACATCAACTTACTGTGCTGTTGATGATTGCTGAAAGGGTAAGGTAATCAAAAACATCAGTGCAATACCGCCATGCATTTGCATTCCCATACTTCCTCTGGCACTCATCATAGAAACCATACACCTAAAATCATACAGTACATTAGTGTTACTGCATGATAAGCACCAAATATATGTGTAGTGCATATATATATATATAAGCATAAAGTCAGTCAGGAGGATGAACCGCAAAAGTAATGGAACCATGTAAAAAACAGATAGTCCAACTCACTAAACAAAATCTAAGGATGACCACAAAGGCTGCTCATTATATGATGCTACTTATTAACCATAGATGCACTCGTACACAACATATGTGTGTATTCTTATTCCAAATGTTCATACACTGAAACGAACATGAAGCCAAGGTAAAATCATATATATATAGTGAATATATATGACTGCATCATTTGACACTGCTCAGGCGGAAAAGCAATATGAGTTAATACATATCCAGGATCAAAACAGTATGTAATGGATCTATGCATATTTATGTCCGATGCATGATATCCTCATAGATAATTAATACAAAACCTACAAATGTTTGATATGATCATGCACACATGTGCAGACCGACAGTAAACTAAAACCAAGATCTAAAAGACACTTAATTGCAGCATAAGCATTTCAAATCTCCAAAAAAGAGAAAGATTAATTGGACAACAAATGAAAACTTTCTCCATACCAGGACATACCTGTGTCAACTGTCTGCTTTCATGATTTCCACGCAGAAGCGTTATGTGTGCAGGATACCTAATTACAGCAGGAAACCCAATAAGAATGAGCAAAAGACAGTGACACTCAGATAAAAACTCTAAATCAGAATCCTTGAGAGAACGAAAGCAAACAAGAATAAATGAAACAGCAACCAAGAATAAATGGAACTAGCAAGGATTATGGAGTCTTACAACAATTGTTTCACTACTTAACAGTGAAAATTTGTTGCAAAAAAATGATGAGATACAACCATTCTACTAAAATTAGCAGTCAAAGTTATGAAAAGAACAATAAGAATGACAACTAGACTCAAATGCCCAAACCATAGTTAGATCACAGTGTGCGGTCATCCTAAAACTATTCAGAATTGCAGCTCAACTCCTGGGTGTTATTTGTATCAGAATTATAAACACACTTTCCACAACATGAAAATAGGATCATATAGAAGTATAAAACAACACATAGGCCCCGCACATTGCTCAAGGTACTGTCCAGGAAAGATATGGGGAGAAGGCAGTAATGAAAAGACAACAGGATTTGGCATATATCAAACAGCAGTCATGACCATACAACAGCATGATTCACATCTAAGGTAAACTGCCACTGCGGTTATTCATATCGTTTTTCATGCAATTTCCCTGCAGAAAAAGGTAATACCAAACGGAACAGTGAAGCAGCAGCAGTTAGGGCCAGAAAGGTCAAACCTTTCGAACAAACAAAAAAGTAACCAAATACCTCGCTTTTAGTAGCAACAGAATGGTGAAAACCTCCAGACTGTTGAAGCCACGGTCTACAAAATCACCCTGCACGTCAAGCACAACCGAATTCAGGAACACGGCATCATCCAGAACCATCTCAACCAACCAGCTCAAACTTACACACACAAACACAAAAGGCTCCAGAAGCCACACCATGAAAATATAATTCGTCTCGGGCACATGCCCCCCAGTCGCAAAGAGCTTCATCAGGTCATGGAACTGCCCATGGATGTCACCGCACACAGTTACTGGGCTGTTCACTGGCTGCACGTTGGACTCCTCGATGAGGATCTCCTTCACCTGGAGGATCAGCGAAAAATCAACCGCGGTTACATGCGCGCCCATGTGTCAACACAAACTCAAGTTCAGTGAAGACAGCAAAGGCAACAGTTTCCCCCACATCCACCACCCCTATCTACGAACCCTAGCACCCGCAGCGCGCCGCCGACACCGCGCGGGGAGCACGGGCCTGGCAAAAACCCTAATAACTGAGCCAATCGCGGATAGGGGAAGCTCACGTATTCGCAGAGGGACTGAAGCTCGTGCTCGGCGAGGTGCTGGCCCTCCTTCACCTTGGAGATCCACAGATCCAAATCCATTGGGGCCTCGCGGGGGCGGGCTGGCGGCGCACCGGGGGGCGAGAGAATTTAGGGCGGAGGCGCGGATTCGAGAAGGGCGGTTTAGGGCCGAGCCGCCCTGGATCCCCTCTCGGTTTCCGGTGTTTGTTTCGCCGCCGTCTCGATCGCGGCGGGGGAGGGAGGGAGGGAAGGACGAAGAGGAAGGGGAAGAGGAAATAAGGTCGTGATTTGCGCCGGGCTTTGGGCGCTTGCGCAGGAAGAAATCGAGCGTGCCTGGGCTGGCTGGCTCGCTGCCTTACATGGCCTCGCAAGCACGGACGGCGTGTAGGGTGGACGTGCGTCTCAGATTGATGCGGACCCTGACTCTTTGTGTTTTTATTTTGAAAATTCGAATTTCTATTCGGATATATTTAGGGCTTTATGCCCGGTAGGAAGACTCAAACGAAAACTGATCTTCTTTTATTTAATGAAAATATAAATTTCAATTCAGATATATTTAGGCTCGTTATGAAATCATGTATTATTTTGATGATACTCAAGTTTCGGTTCGTATATAGTATTTAGGTTCGTGATGAAATCTCATATGTGAAATCCTTGCTCGATCTCATGGGAAAGAAACTTCCAGCGTTTCAAACGAACCAATGGACCCCGTGTATAGCTTAATAAGCTTTAATAAGCGTGACCGTGTTTCCACAATTCTGTTTTTTTCTTGCAAACATAACCTGCTTGTTGAACGAGCGACGAGACCTCCCCAGATTACTTGTGGCAGCTACGTGCTCATCACCTCATTATTGATATCTTCAGAATTGAAATTCTGTAAACAAGGCATCTGGAAACAACTTTTAAGTCATACAATCCATTACATAGCAAGTATTTGCATCAACAGTAAATCATCAGAGGCAAATGACTTCATTTTCCTCTCATTAGTAAAAGGCTGGTCTCGAACAGAATGCAGCGCTCGGATGCCTATTTTCTCGCCAAGTATATCCTAAACAAAGGTGATTATTGTACAACCTAGTTGATGCGCTAATGTGAACCGAAACATGTCAAAACAAACCCCACTCCCCCATTAACCATTCCATTTTCGGCCGGTGTATCAGTACCATACTCGTATTCAATCTCTGCAGATGCCATAATCGAAGGAAGGAAAAACCTCTTGTTATCAAGCTCATTGATAACGCTTCTTAAACAGATAATGTCTCTTTGAAGGGTCCTTTGGTTTCTTGGAAGCTCCAGACTTCCCCTTACCAGTGCTGGATGAGAAGGGGTCACTGGTTAGCATTGATGAAATTAAAACAATTGACATGAACATGAAATACAAGCAGAGAGGCAGCACCTGTACTCCATGTAGACCATTCCACCCGATCCAGAAAAGGCACTCATTGATCCAGCAGATCGCCGTGCTTTCATGAGAGCCTTGCCATCAGAATCCTCTTCCAAGTGCTCAATGCCAATCATGTCATCCCTTGCATTCAGCGACTGTTTAAAGCAGTGAAGTGAACTATTGCACAATCAGAAACAAAGCAGCAGCAGCTTGCAAACAACAGGTAAAGAAAACACCTACTTGTGCCAAAAGTTCAAGCTGTTCATCAAGCGTGTAATATTTCAGGTTAGGAAATTCTTCAGGTGGCGGCAAGCTGGTAATCACCTGGTAATGCAATATTTTCACTAGGAATCAAGACAAACAATCATTTTTTTTCAAACATTTTGGAAGTTCCCAGAATAAAACCTTGAAGCTATATCCCTGGTCAATAAGAAATTGTTGCCTTTTAGTTGAGTAGTACATCTCCTGCATGAATAAAAAAATGTCATGGTTATATACAGTTTTGACTTTTTACATATTGCCATGATGGTGGATTTCAAAAACAAGAAAATCGATATGCCAAAAGAAACAGTGGTGACACTCACCTGAGTGTCAGTTGATACAAGAGAGTAGAAGAAAGCATTGTATTCTTCTTTTCCACCAGCCATCCTGTCTTGATGTTTACCCTGATGCCACAGTAGTTAACAACATTCAATGACAAGTCCATAGAAAGTATTATCTTAGAAAATGATTGCAGCAGTTTGAGATCTAATGTTTCCATCATTTTTTACTATTTGATTGGGCGCATGTGATTCCTTAGTCATAACTAGAATATAATATATTGCAACTACTTTACACACAACTATTCTTTCAGATTTCAGAGCTGTAGTGAACTTAGAAGTCATGTAGCAGCATGATAGTAAAATTTTGCATATAAATTATATACTAGAATCAAATTGAATTGTCACAGATTTGAACAAACTTTAAAAACATCTAGGTAAATATGAGCATGCTTGATATCTTCTGCCAGAATAATAATATAAACAACATTGGTTTGATACATCATAGCATTTTTTTTCACTATAGCATATCAGTATCAATGGTGAATTCTTACTGTATCAAAAGCATTAACATTTTATGATGAATGTTGGATATCAAGAAATGTATCATGGCAACATCATTCTGTTCCGTGAATTAATCATCTGCTTCAGCTCATTTTACCTTTGCCCTGAGAATACGTCCCAACCGTTGAGCTTCTTGACGCCGGGAACCAGCATGAGATGAAATTTGAATGATCACATTTGCTTCTGGAATATCAATTGAATTATCACCCACCTAAGTGACAGTAGAAATGCAGTTAAGATGATGATGGTTGATTTTACACATGTATGTTTTGAATTACAAAGTCGCTAACTGCACCTTTGAAAGGAAAATGGTATTGACATCTGAGCTGTTCTTGAATTGATGCAGAATTCTCGTCCTCTCAACATGGCTGAATGTTTCAAAGCAGATATAAGCATATAACCAATGGAACACATAAACATCAGTATAAATTGAGGATCACCTGGTGGAACCATAAATCATTGGTTTACGGAGCTTCATTGCGTAGCTAGTTAGTGCAAATAGATTATCAGCAAACACAATTATCTTGTCCCCACGCTGTTGCTCATGGAATCGAATTAGAAATTCACAAGCCCTGAATTTGTTTGGATTCATTGCATAGAGTACCTGGTAGGCCAGGGTTAGTACAATCCTCGAAGATGATGAGATTTGAGAAACAAGTACATTGATCAATAAATTTATATGCCTGGTGTGTCAAAAGCCCAAGAAAAACAAATTTTCTTTTAGGAGTATAAATATCAGTTTATGCTGAAGTTTGTTACAAATCAAGTTAACCATCGCATAAAACTAACAAGTGAATTAGGTAGCACATAAAGCAACAATAGTAATTGGAATGTGGACTTTATATTGCAAAAATAAAGACATAAAGCAACAATAGTAATTGGAATGTGGACTTTATATTGCAAAAATAAAGACGAGTTTTAATCTGCAAAGGCAGATTGAGGAACTTCAATAAAGATTCACCTGCTTCTTCTTTGAATTTTCTTTTTTCAAATACTCAGCAAAGAACTCTTTGGTCATGGGACACCACACTTCTGCACACTGCACATTTGCGATAAATCCACCTTTCACTAAATCCAACCAGTTTGCTTCGTACAGCTTTGGTCCAATAAGAAAATTTAAATCAGTAATACGTTCATCCTCTCTCACAAGTGTAGCTGCAATTACAGTAATCAAAGTTATTTAGAATACCTATGTAAAAGTGAATAGTAAAAACATGTAGGGATATAAAATCGATACTGACCAGTAAGACCAAGCTTGCAGTGAGATTTTGTAATGCTGATGACCTTTCTAAACATATGTGCAGGAACAACATGGACCTGCAAACACAAATAAAAAGAAGAAAATGGATAGGTATGATACTGTGATCACCATGTAAAGAAAAAAAATTAAATACCTAAAATATCAAGTTAATGGATATCCCACCTCGTCCATTAGGAGCAAACCCCACTCCCTGTTCCGAATTTCTTCAATAATCTTCTCCGAGTCTTCAGACCGTTTACCTCCAAATGCAACCATGTTATATGTAGTCACAACTACACCAGCCATTCCCCGGAATTTTTCCTTGTTATCTGATGTAAAACGGCTGATATGTTCATCTTTTATAGTTGACCAAAGCTTGAATTGAAACGCCCATTGATCAACTGATACGGCATTTGTGGCCAAACATAGACAACTCTTCTTGATACGACATGCAGCGGATACACCAACCAAGGACTTGCCAGCACCACAAGGTAGCACAATAATGCCTGACCTTGCTCTGCCTGCAAAATCATGAAAGAAATATCCAATGAGGAAAGAAACATACACTCTATGAAGTCGTTGTAAGTTAAAGGAAATGTGAAACATACACTCTATGAGGTCGTTGTAAGTTAAAGGAACTGGGAAGTGAATAATAGCAAATGAAGGGAATAAGTTGCTATCAGATGACACAAGCAAGGGGACTGTCACTAGCAATTTTAGTTTTCATTCTGGGTAAACACGGTTCCCCACCAAATCCCTTAAGTTCCTACACTTCAAACAATACTGACAACATTTTTAGTAGGATATTCTAATTATACTAATACTGTTAAACACTAGGCATTCTGTCTATCTGGATGTGAATCAGTATGTGAATAGGTAAGACCAGCAAGGAAACAATGTATTTAAGGGCTCGAAGTCATTTGAAAATTAACATGCCCAAACTTCATGTCAGTTTGCAGTTTTTTACCACTTTAAATTTTACAAATTCAATATTCACGTGCAAATTGCATAATAAAGTTACCATTCCCAAACATCTTGCTAAGGCTCTTTTCTTGATATGGCCTTGGGCGTGCCTGGGGTTTTAATTCCATCTCCAAATCTGGGTTCACCTGCATTAAGAAAGCAGATTTTAATTCTAAATAATGTAGCAAATATATGTACATAATCATGCCCTTAAACAGCTGCAAAAAAACAAAATGGTAATACTGTAAGGTACCTGCTAAGATAAGAAGTAAATATATGTTTGAGACTTAAGAATACCATAGCTCTCCGTTGGAAATAGGATCATCGATGTCCATATCTAGTTGTACTGTGCTAGATATACAAGTTGTACCAAAAACGAAATACTAAATTACAGAAAAAGCTGCAAGCAAGTTTGATGAGCTGTTTTTCTCTTATATGTGGATAGAATTAAACAAGGCTTTGCACACTAATGAGAGTTGTCATGTAATGTACCAAAAATAGTAATTGTTGTTAATAAACTTTGACCTAGAATTCATCTGTGAGGTATATATGTTCATTCTGCTGGGCTCATTTAATGATATGTTCCCATTCTCCAGATTTCTAATCATTTTTTTAATTTCAATATTTAGCAGCCCTTTCTTTAGAACAATATATTTAGTTGCACTATAAACATCAAAAAACATGCACAGATGTTTTCAGTGCCACCAAACTCAGCCTGAACATCAACCTAAAACTGTGACAAGTGCAATCTAAAAAATATACATAAACTTACTTTTCATTCTCCATATATATAAAGTTGGATCTTTTATATTGACATCACTGTTCAATGTTTAGAGATAATACTGTTGTTCTGTTTATAGAATTTATCTTTGGTGTAGCAAAAAAAAAACACTAGCCAACACTCAATTGGTATGTACAATGTCTTGCATAGCACAAGTGGTGGGAGTGGGAGAGATTGCATGGGTGCAAAGGCAAAAGAATATTTTTGCAAAATTTGACGAAGCATAGTTGGGTCAGCCCCATTCTGGTTTTCTCTGGTTCAATACAGACCAACAATTATGTATGTCTCTTGATATGCAAAGAATTTACCGTGTCATTTCTAAAATCATACTCCTCCAGCATGGGGAAGTTCAGTGCATTTGGCAAGCAACGCTGTTTCACATTCTCAACCTGTATGGCATGAATTAAAACATCAGTCTCCATCATTGAAAATTTTTCATGAGATTACACTTGAAGTAATACATTACCTGAGAAGGATCAATTTCAAAAGAATGTGTTTCCTTGTCTTCAGTTGCAGCAGCCAGTTCCATTCCATCTAATAAGTCCTCATGGCCATTAGCCATTTCACCAGCTGTTTTGCTAACAGCAAATGAAGGTGCCCCTACAGAATCCTGGATAAATTATAATGGACTTAGATAACAACATAGCAAACAGCTTGCATGTATAGAAGTTAATGGTTTCATGCAGACAGCATAGTAAAGCCGGACTAGGGCTTGAATAAGATAATGGGTAGGAAGGCATGATTTTGCTATATTATATTGCCATAAGAATTATATTCAAGTGGATAAAACAGATGAATAACCTCAGGTGATAACCGCGCAATTGAAATGATATCATCTTTCAAAAGGGTCTTCAAAACCTGGAGATGATATGTTGCAGTTCACATAAATAGCAAATAATAGGCAAATAATAATGTTTTTGAACCATGGAAGTATGATATGACCTCAGGGAATGGAGACTCAACAAAATATCGATTCTTCTTCAAAACAAGCTTCACTTTACCATAATTGGCAGTTGATGCATGGATAAAATCAATTATTTCACGAGGCAATTTAGTCTTGGAGAGCTTGCTCATGACACTAATTATAGTGCTAGTCTCAAGCCCAACTGAGACCGCAGCATATAATGAGTGGGGTGTTAGGTTGTATTCATGCATTGATTCTGGCCTGCACCACCAAAGGTCAAAATCAAATAGTTTAAATGGAAAATCACAAACCCTTCGACGAAGCAATACATTTCAGGCATTAACCATGCACATATATTTCAAAAAAGTTCAAATCAAATAGATGACCAATTTGACCATCTCTTCCATTAGGGTATAGACATCATTTTTTTTTGGGATAATTCAGGTCAAACTCAGTCCCATCTTTAACTTACTAAGCAAAAAAGAACTAATAATCTCCTTAACCCACCATCCCATCCCTCAAACTAAAGGACCCTAGAAGGCTAGAATTTAGTTTTAGAGTAACAAGAGAAGTATATGGTTATGCACCTGAAGTCATGCCAGGTACATCAACATGGTTGCAACTTATATATGTCAGTATAATTTCTAGTTTCTAGATAGCCACAGGGGGCATTTACATCTATTCAAATAATCTACTGGCACAATTATATGCTTATCACATAGCTTCCCTCACCATTTCTGAGTAATACATGGTTAGTTCCATTGAAAACCATTGTTTTTTCCCTCGAATTCCAAAGAACTAGATCCAAATCCAACCTATTTCAAACAAAATATATCCAAGTAGTTCACAGAAAACACAATCAAGTCGAGTCTTCACATGGCAGTACCAAAATCCTTAAAATAGCAAGTAGTTCATCCTCAGAAGATGACATGATCCCCACAGCTCTCAATGAGAATAAACTCACTAAATTCAACTTCTGGTTCAATGCACGACAAAAACAAGCTTAATCCAACCTGGCTTTGGTGCAAACCATGACAATATTTGGAGAAATCTACTACCTATATGGAACCCCATGAATGCTGCAGGAAATTTGCATGACAAAATGCTAAATGTGAGATGCGGGGTGGTTTGTTTTGTAGCTAAGAGGTTTGGCTTTGTGACTGTGCACAATCTGAACCTTAGATAAACCATAAAGAAACTAAAAACAATTGAGTTGATGTGGCTTCACAAGAAAAGATAATTACAATAACTACACTTAGTGGCCTCTAAGTGCATAAGTTATTGAGATTTGGGCTGAACTCCACTCGGTGGATACAATTCAGTCTCAGAAAGTCCAAAACTACTATGCAATAAGGTACTAAGGTGACATTTGAGGCTAGATGACTGAAGTTGACCTGCAAACAGGCTCTGCAATGGCGATCAAGAAATCATAGGCCTGCTTGTATAGAGGCGAGAACGTCTCGAGGAAGATGCGGCCATCGGCGCAGGCCCAGAGCGGCCGGTTCGCGTGATCCGGCTTCAGCTCCAGCTTGGTGAAGTCTCTCTTCTTCACCTCCCTATCCGCTGCACCGATTCAAAGTTCCACCACGAAAAAAAAAATCCCCAATCAGCTCAACGTTTTGTGCAAACCCCGACAGATTAGGGGAACAGTGGCGAGTTTAGGGCGGATCGAGCGCGCGGTACCATCGCGCACGTCGTCATCGACGTCATCGGCGTAGTCCAGCTCGGCGGTCTCGTCAATCGACTTCGACGGCGCCGAGGACTTGTGCCGCTTCGGCGCACGGGCGCGATCGCCTGCAGGGGGGAGATTGGGGAACGGTGTCAGGGAGATGCGGCATATAGGGCACAAGGGGACATCGCCAGTTCGGGGGACGGTGGCGCTTAGGGTTTTCTGACTCACCGTCGCCGCCTGCCATGGCCGGAGGCCCGGGAGCGATGAGGGCGGCGGCGGATGACGGTGTACGGACAGGGCGTCAAACGCCTCGTCCCGTGAGTGCGGGTGTGTGCGGTATTGTGGTGCCTATAGTAGTATAGGAGTGGTGCTTTGGCAAATATAGGCCCCGGCTTTCAGCGAGCAGCCATCGAGCTGGACTCCGAGTCGGCGGAGATGTTGTGTTATGTGGGCTCTTGCGTACCATGTTCGTCAGCCCAGTAAGAGCAATTTATACTCACCCTGACCTTGTTTGCATAGGAGGACGCATTCCGGACCATGTACGTGCGTGATGTTGAGCCCATCCAATTTGGATGATCCAAGGGATACCTTTCTGATTGTTCTTACAAACCGCATTACGTTCAGGCTAGAATAGCCACGGACGCCACCGCTAGCTGCCTTTCTCGCTGCTCCTTGTGCAGCCCCGACTCGCAGCACTGTCTACTGGGTGTTTCTCCGTTAGTCCCATGGCCACAATGTAGCCAGGACATGCTAGCTGGTGCACCTAAAGTGGCGATGGGGGTAGGTGCTCCTACTACTCTTCTTCTCTAATCAAATCCTCAAGTGTTGGCTGTCAGATTTGAGCCAAGCAATGTGTTTTTATTTGGGGATTTTGTCCTAATTTTAATCTAGTGCTAAGCTCTTTTCTTGCAGTCAAGCAAACTGATTTGGCTATATTTCTTTCATCAGCGAAATCATCTAGGCGAGTGGGAAGAATTTCTTCTAAGAGCTAGTGTGGTTTATGTGACGAGCTAAAGGGGGATTTGTTAGAATGTGAGAATCACCTTCTTGCCAGATGAAGGTTTGCTCCAAGGATTTTTGTGATTGCTGCATGCTTATCCCCTCCACCAGATCAACTCCTTCCAGGCGAACTCAACTGCTCCGGATCAGCCCTTCGATCTCCTCTAGCTGGCTATTTAGCGGTGAACGAGGTAAATATATCTGGCTTTGATTTTGATTTTTTGTTGGTTTGGATTATAGGGATACTAGTTGTAGACAGAGGTGAGGAGCCCTCCCTGATAGACTGCAATAGCTTACTCGATTAATAGACTTTTAAATATATTTAATTATTCGTCTTATTTAAAAAACTTATATGATTATTATTTATTTTATTAAGACTTAATTTATTATTACATATACTTTAAACATAATTTATATATTTATATAATTTTTAATAAGACAAATCATCACACATATTTTAAAAATTAACGACGTTGTCTATTAAAAATTTAAAAAATAATACTATCTTAGCTGTTCTATGTTCGCATTGGACAAAAGTGGTTGCCCATACCTCTCCTACTGTTGGTTGTTGACCACGTGTGGACCAAATCAAGTGTGTGGCTCCTTCCCATGGTGGCTACGAAATATGACTGGCTGAATAATCTGCAATTTAGGTCATATGATGATAAAAAGGTATTATTAATTTGATTTAACTGACTACTAATGGATAGAAGAAATTAGTGTTTCATTAACCTTACTATACCATGCATGTATCTGTATCTGTCTGTAACTTTTTATTAGTATGCATAATTTGAATATTTATTAATTATGACGTCATGTGTGATACTGGTGCTTCAAAATTTGGGAAATTTAATTGTTATGTAAACTCTTTAAATCCCGCTCTTCTAATTTTTTGACAATTTTTTTAAACTATTTGTCACTTTTACGTCACTTTTCCTAACGTGGCACTCCAACAAGGCTTGCAAGCGTGAACAAATGCCCATCATCATATTTCTGTTTCTCCTCCTCCTCTAGTCTGCTCTCTCTTAGCCTCATAGCGCGGTTTTATTTTAGTTGTTAAAAGATATTTTAATATAAATCGTAGTTTTTTTATTAAAAAAATAGTTCCTTGTGTATACTCAAATTTTAGTGCCTAATATCTTAATTAAATCCCTCCTCGTGACTCTCAAAAATTTCAATCCAAATTTTTCCTCATAAAAAAGTCTTGATATTCAAATTTCGTCGGCCTGTCTCTTTACCGCGCAAGCCTAGCACCTCCCCTCTCTCTTCATACATCCTCGACGCCCCATGACCCGGCCCTCCTCCCTCACATGCCCACTCGTATCGTATCCATATGCATGCCTGCTGCCTATCGCCCCACCCGAGCCTACATGTCAACCACTCATATAATCCACGTGCACCCACTCTACGCACTCATCCTCCTTCCTGCGTCGCGCCTGCACACGCGCCGGGTGTTTGACGAAATGTTGAACCTATGCACTGCAATCCTGTTCGTGTGCACCAAGCACCCTATCGCGTCACGCCATTCCACGCCACAACCTTCACCGAGAATCTCACTGACTGTCCCCCTCTGCATGCAATCACATCCATCGTCGTTGAGTTCCCCATGCCATGCCGCACCAACCATGGCCCCATCAGTGCAAATCGCTTCGTCAAGCCTTTTCGCACCAAGCCACGCTAAGCTTGGGCCTTACCACTGAGAATACTATTAACACCCCCTTTTTGTCCCTCTTGTCATGTTACGCCTATCCGAGCCATCGTGTAATGGCACCCTTATGCCCTCCACGTCCATGCCGACCACCTATAAAAGGTGTCGGTGAGCTCTCCCAACCCACGCCTCACCCCTCTCCCTCTTTTCCTGACCAAGCCACTGCCACCATTGAGCTCATCATGCCCACATGACCCCGTTCCACCCATCCCAAAGGCCTAATTGCTATCGAGCTGGTTTTTTCCAAACCCGGCTGTCATTGTTTGCCATTATCGCTAGCCTTGAAGCTCATCATCATCGAAGGTATAGCCATATCCTTCCTTCTTTATTCTTTCTCCCATCATGATGTGTTTGATCATCTTCATCTCAAGCCCTTCCGCCACTCGAATCATCATTGTCGATGACCTCTTATACGTGGCTCTCACCGGTAAGAGATACCATAGGTTTCGTCCATGTATGTTTCCATCTCCTCTTAATCCAAACCGTTCATCAAACTCACCGTGCCTCACTCATTCTTCTGCCATGCATCATGTTTCCCTCGTCGTCGTTCGCTGGATCGGCCATAGCCGCCGCCGGGTGTCAATCCGTGCCAGGGTTAACCGACCCCGGTTGACATCGATGTGGCAAGGCCACGTGGCTTCCATGTCCCGACGTGCGGGCCTTCCTTGCCACCTAGCCCCGTCGTCCTAGGCCAGGCCACCGGCTGATGGGCTGACCTATACGGCCTTCTAATTCCTCTCTCTCCTTGGCTGTCAAACCTCAAGGCCTAATAAGGCTAGGCCTTGGCCTTCAATGTAACCCAACAAGGCTCGGTTCAATAGTCCATCTAACCCGTTCATCCAATAACAAAAGTCCATTTGACCTGCCTCGGTTTGACCTATTTGTCAAGCTCTATCCAAAACCATTTTTTATTTCAACATATTTCTATTATACCGAACATGATTTAAATTTTAAACATTCATATTTTTTTAATCGTAACTCCGTTTGAGACCATTCAACTGTTTTTTTTTTCAAAATTGAGATCTACACAGTGGTGCTATTAGTTAACTAAAATAGGTTTCTATTTTTGTGCTTTTTTGTTTTTCTTACTTTTATGATGCATAGTAGCCAACATTGGGAGCAACCAATCGAGGAATATAAAGGATAATTTCAAGAAGCAGAGCAAGGTAAGGTAGTCACCCTTGATCATATTGCTATTAATTTATAAAATATGATTATTTACAAAGTTGCACGCTTAGCATACATAATTAAATTGATCGGTCATGGTTTATGCACAATCAACGGACCAATCTAGTAGCTGTTTTACTTTTCGTAGATTGTTGAATCATATCCTTGTAACTCTACCATAATAGTTCTTGAAAATTCTCTCTCCTCGAGCGAGAATACCACTACCTCATCTTATACTATTATTTGTCGTTATAAAAAAATGAGTTGCGAAAACTTTGTGAAAACTCGACTCGAGAAGTCAGTGTGTTTGAAAAAGAGAAAAGATTTGCAAAAACTTGCGATACAGAATCTCGCTTATGTGGTTTGGTTTGGTAATCGCATATAAGAACCGATTCTTTAAGAAATTACATTCAAGCATCTTATCGTATGACCACACGAGTATTTATGAAATGTTTCTAACTAAGTAATTATTTATCATATAAAAAATTTATATGTCAATAATTGTGGAATACTGTGAATGAGGAGACGGGATTATGAATCTTTATTGCCCAGAGTGGGTGTTATTATAGTCTCTTTTAAGGTGATTGGTTAGAAATACAAGACATTATTGGTGTGTCCTAAGTAAATAAAGGAAAGAGACTTGAATAATATTCAGTTTAAGAGATTTGACACAAATATGTGACATAGGATATTAATAGGTTAGCTTTTGAAAAATCTTGTCACAAACTTCCAATGCTGATGGGTATCCGGTGTCATTTTTGTATCGTGTAGGTAAGTAAACTCCGTAGAGCTTAAACTATTCAAATAGTCAAGCCCACAATTAAGAGCGAATGTAAGATGATTCTTCTAGTGTAGTTTTGTTTGTTAGTATTTTATAAAAAATATTTGTGGGGATGAAAACAATTACCAGAGTCAGTCTTGATGACTAATGGATAACCTTAACAGCTGGGAACAGGTCTGTGTGGTTTAGGATACCACAATGGCATCATAGAATAGTCTTCCCGAGAGGAAGCCGAAGCTAAAGTTATGGTGGTACCGAGAAGGAGCTAATGAAAATAAAGATGTTAGTTTAGCTCTGAATGGAGCGAGATAAATGCTATATGTATGGCTTAAGAAATGATGTTTGTTGAAAAAGATGAAAAAAATAAAATATTAATAAAACTAAAACTTTGTTCTCATATTTGGTTTGTTACAATGCAACTCGCATCGAATCGAGACAGTAAGTCTCTTTTTCGAGTGAATGGTGAAAGCTACACTTAGATATTGTGAAATAATTTGAAACAAAAGATTTATGAAATAAACATAGCATTTCTTTGTAATTTGTATACTCATATTTTCCATGACTTATGAGTATGAAAGTACTCACTTTCTCTATTTTGTTATTTTTTTCTTCTTCCTTAAGTTCAAGTGGAAAATAACAAAGATTTTAGTTTCATCCTTAGACCCAAGCCGCTGTCTATAAATTGATGTGCTAGCCATGCTAAGCTTCATTGTCGTAATTTCTCTTGGTAGTTGCTGCTAAGGATCTACCTGATATAGTAACAAGGTGTAATGTATCTATTCAGTTTTTTCAATGATTATTGTTTAATTACTATGGGTGCTAGTGTGGAATCCTAGGACTGGCACCGACACATGCGGTCCCACTATGGATGTTTTACTATCCTCGACAGCACACCTATCTAGCACTGGACTTTTGGTAGTATCAGATCGAGCTATTGCACCTCACCATATTTACCCCACACGTTAGCCTCTACATTTCTTCTCACATGGTCATCAACCTTGCGACACTTCATAAGAAGGCAGAGCTCTGCTAGGGGCAGCAGCTGCTACTAGAAAGGAGCGTCAGCTTCCCACGACCTCCAACAACTGGTGGTAGGGTATTGGCGAGCTTTGACAATGAATCCATCGGTCCCACGAGACCCCTAACGCCAACACCCCTATACTTGCCACCCTTTTGCTTTTCTCTTTGCACCAGGAACAGTGAACAATGCTAGCCAAAGGCCTGAGACGATGCAGTCGACATTGGATCTAGTGTGCGTGGGTGGTGGTGGTGGTTGAGGAAATTAGCAAGGGAGAGTTAGGTTCTTCATTGCCGCTGCCTTGAACTATCCTCTCCGGCGACTCTATGCCATCTCGGCAAGCACTGGTAGTGGAGAAGGGTAGCTTGTTCCAAGAGGAGCACGGTGGTTGGAAACTGAACATTTGCCACTATCACCACTAAATCCTCTACTATCGCCATCGATCTACTGCTCCTAGCTGATGCTGGCCGGAGGTGACATGTCACTAAATCTATCGGTGCAATAGATATAGGATACCACATAGATGTGTATCTACTTTGGAATGAGTACTACAAGCCAAGTTCTATACGGAAAGAAAGCTTATGCATATGGATAAAATCCTGAGTAGATAAGCAAGGTGTCCTAGATAAGAAAATAAATACATAATCCTACTCAGCTCCTACCAAGATTGTTTGTATATTATCCATACTTATATCCCTAGTTCTACTTCAACAAATAAGTATCGAAGGGTATAAACATAAGGCCTCCCAGAAGGGAAGGGAGAGACCGACATAGATAAGATAATACAAGACACATCCAATCCAGCATTGGAGGGCTCGACAACGCCTAGCCATTGATAACCATGCCAAAGCTCTACACCGATATAGTTGTAGACTATATTAAGGTTTTTCTTTTCATATGTTATACTCATGAGAGATTAATATAGTGCAATGCCGGTCTCTGATCGAACAAGACTTATGGCTATTACCCACCTTAGGGGCCTTAACCTATATAAAAACCTTATCTCCTTTTCTCTTAATATATTTGTTTCCATCATCATATCAGTCGATCCATATGTCCTTCAAATATACTGTATATATACGGATGCTGTAGTTGAATTATTATTCATTGATAGTTAGCGTGTTAGGTAGGAGAAGTTTGTATTTAGAGGATTCATGAATACATAGTGTATAAAGGTAGATTTTTTGATGAGAGATCACGATGATTGAATTAGGAGATACGACCCAGATAGAGTAAGTCCGCCTCTAGATCGGAATTATGACTGTGAGAATTTACACCAACTCCATCAAAAATAACACATAAAATACTAGGATCTACATGTCACCATCATGGAAAATAGTAGTTTAAAATTATCGATCCCAGAGCCTTTAATCGAAAACCTAGGCCGATAACTTTCAAACTAATATGCACCAATCATTGATAATGAGGATGTACATCAACAAAAATATTAATCTTCAATGAGATATTGGGTTTGTAATATATTAATGATTCGATTAATTCATATATTATTTACATACGGTGTGTCTATTTCTTGTTTATCACCTTTTGTTTTGCAGAATCTAAATTCATATATTATTTACATATGGTGTGTTTGTTTCTTGTAATGTGTTTTTTGTTTTGCATAAGCTACGAGAATATTAAAGCACCATGGTCTGCTACAACTCTAATTCATCTAGAAAAATAGGATGCTAATTAAGCCAACTAGCCCCACAACAAGGCACCTTGTGGTTTTGCATCCTGTATATCTAACATCGACTACACGTGTACATACCCAAAACAACCAATTGAGATTTAACAGCCAACCGCTAACACCTGCATGCATCCATACATGATTGGTATACCAAACAATTTAGATGCATGTATGTAAGTATGGTATACACACAAAACGTATTCAAAGACATAATGTTTACCATCCCCATCGAGTGCGTATCAAGGTGTTTAGTATGTTGATTTTTTAATTAATCTACTAATTTTGTAGATACACTTGGTATTTATCTACTAGGTATAAAATATTTTATTCAATTTATTGTAAAGATAAAAAAATTACTATGTTTACTTAAAGCATTTTTTATACTTAATATTTATTTTGCGAGCTTATGTATATTAGACTTACTACCAATTATATTAAATATATTTTTTCTTGATTATATTAAATATGATAACAGATGATCTAAATATGCTCGTTATATCCTGAAGATTTATACAGATTTTTGATTACATTCTAGATATTTTCTATTATATTTTTTGTCTTCTAGAAGTTATTTTTTATAAACGGTAGCAATATATTTTGCAACAGTCATTGTATTGCTTGAAATATTTGTGAAAAAGTTGTCATACCTTGATAATTTCTCACAAAAAATAATAGGTATTATACGACATGTTTTGTCAATATTTTATTCACGTTATCTACCTCGAGTAATTGGCACATCAACAACGAAGGTATTTTGCTCATAAACAAAGGACTTAGTCTTTACTCATATCATCAAACATGACTACTGAGTCAGAGATCTCGAACTACGATGACACCTAAGATGCCATTGCTATATTATCAAACTATACCTCACAAAAGTAATCGATCTAATCACCTAGCATGCTTACTAATACACTATTCACATCATATTCACATCATCAATTTCAACTAGTTGAAATAAACGTTAGTCGAAACAAAAATAAAGAAAATACTCCATTACCAAACGGATGGCTTAAGACGGTTGTCCATATCATCTAGAACGATAACATTGGTGGAGTGGAGACCTTAAAAGATGACATCACACTTGAATATAGAAGACATACATACAAAACAAGCGATATAATTGAAAAGATGATTTTGATAATAAGCTTAAATAAACCACAGCCTTTCGATATGTTTGAGTTAAAAAAATAAATGCGAAACCATGTTAGATGCAATTCAATAACCAACCTAAGCTGGTTAAGACTTGACTACGATGTTGGTTTTTATAAAATTAGTAGGGTCGGTTCTATTAATAAAAAAAACATAGTCGAGTTTTGATCACATTGTTGATTTTCATGACTATACCACCGATCTTGGCAACGGAAAGACGTAATGCTACTATCACCGGTATATGTTATCGACCACAGCTACCGCGAAGGCCGCGAAGACGGTGTCGTCGTGCGACCTGGTGCAGCTGAGCCCGTGCATGAGCGCGTTCGCCAGGGAAGGTCAGGGGGCGCCGTCTTCCGCATGCTGCGGCAAGCTCATGGCGCAGGGCTCCGGCTGCCTGTGCCTGTACAAGGACGACCCGAAAGTGAAGCGCATCGTCAGCTCCAATCGCGTTAAGGGGGTTTTCACCGCGTGCAAGGTGCCCGCGCCGAACTGTTAAGCTTTTGCATAGCTGAGCGCCATTGACAACTGTTCAGTGAGACGGAAATTAGGTTCTGCTCACTGCTACCAACGCTTTTGAGTGGCGCATGGTCCGATCAACCTGTCGTAGTGTCGTTGTACTTCTCGAGAACTTAGAAGTAATAAACTCAGTTAGAGTGCATAACAATCTTGGCATGTACTGTACATACACATGCAGTCTACTTCACGCTACCCAAACTCCGAAGCAATTCTGCCTTCCATATTGGCAACAAGAACAAGTTGTTCAGAAACCCCAAGCACTCGATGCGAACCACCGTGCTCTACGCCTCTGCCGCTTACGCTATTGTAATGCAACTAAAATCCGCATCATTTCCCAGCGCCAACCTCCTCTTCAAATGCAGCACAGCTCCATCTACAAATATCACCCCTCTCGTGCTCCAAAACCATAATTCCAGTCTTGCTGCTCGTCTCAGTAGCTACCGGCGTCGTCGTCAACAACAAACCATGAAACCTTTTGTGGTACTCGTCCTTGTACTCGTGGCTGTGGTCAACTTTTCCGGCACAGTGTGCCGGGCGTCCAGAACAGCGCCGACCGCGAAGTGCGACCCGCTGGCGCTGCGCCCGTGCGCGCCGGCGATCCTCTGGAGCGAGGCGCCGTCCGCCGAGTGCTGCGCGGAGCTCCGGGTGCAGAAGCGCTGTCTGTGCAGGTACGCGAAGAACCCCGACCTGAGGAAGTACATCGACTCCCAGAGCAGCAAGAAGGTGGCAGCCGCCTGCAGCGTGCCGGCACCCCGGTGCTAACTTCTTGTGATCGTATTGTGAGTTTAAGGATGGTGGTATGGATCGATCTCATGCTTCTTGGGGCTTCCTCTCGAGCCTCAACTATCATTTTATTTTTTGGTAGTGCTACCATTTGAGTGTGTTATGTGATGTGGCCATGTGGCAGAAATGTTGTAAGAAGAAAGCCTAGTTGGTAAATAGCTGCTAGTGCTTCTGTGTGGTTTCTGTCAGGTTAATTAGTATCTTTAGGTTGTGTGTTGTTTTAGCAGCGAGGGAAAAATCTGAAAGTGTCGTTGTTGTTCATCTTCATGCTTAATGGACCTTTGTTCTCTTGAGATTATCCAGAAATAATAATCTCGAATTCACCTGTCTAAATCTATAACTGATTCCCAGATTACTTGCATAGATGGTTTAAATAAGGAATGGGCACTTTCCGCCTGCAGAGGACGACACTGTATATAGTTCCTGAATCTACCACTGGTTATCTGAAACTATTCCTCTTCTGATCAATAAAAACATGCAGTATTTCTGTGCTGTCTTGAATTTAGCAATGCAAAGAGAGCCGGCGGTTTTTTCATTCTTGGCGAGGTACAAACACTACTTTTCTTATTTTGACAATGTTTACAATCATGTTTAACTATTCAATAGATTTTCTTGGCAAATCCAAGCTTGTGCTGCTACTGTCCAACATCTCGACGACTCTGCTCACTGAAGGCCTATTTGCAGGTGCAGTTTGTATGCACCACAGACCAACTATGATGATCCTCCTTACAAAGCTCTCTTATCTCATCGCTGATTTCAGAAATACTATTGCAGAACTGATCCAGGTGGTCATACAGCCACTGAGCAAAATACTTAGCGGTAGTGTCATCACCAACATTAATACGTCCCTTTGCTCTAATCATCTCAAGGACCATCACGCCATAGCTGTAGACATCAGAGTTACTGCTCACTGCTCCGAATTTCCTGAACAATACTTCAGGTGCATCATAGCCATCTCTTCCCTTCACATTTTGAGCAGATGTCTTGCTCTCTTTTTGCAAGCACAGGTTTGCTACTCCAAAATCAGTTATCTTTGGACATAACTCTTGATCCAGTAGAATGGTCCGGGGATTGATTTTGAGATGTATAATATTAGCATTGCCCCTTCCGTGGAGATACTCGAGTCCTCTCGCGACGCCACTTGCAATATCATACAATTTCTCCCAGTATATCCACAGGGAATAATTCTCTTCTATGGAGTCACCATTGCCAAAAGCATAGCTTTCAAGCGAGCCATTTGGCATGTACTCGTAGATTAGAGCTCTTGCAGAACCCCAGCAGAGGAACAACATTGTCATGCGAAATTGTGCCGATGCTCACAACCTCGTTCAGGAACTCCTTGTCATCACCTCTGCAATTCTTATCTGGCGGCCATCACGGAGGTTGCCTTTGTAAACATCACCATAGTTGCCTTGGCCTAGCTTGTGAGCAGAGGTTTTAGTCATTCTTTCAACTTCTGAATAGCTGTATCTTTTCAGATGTTGAGCTCGCTGTTTTCTCTGAGATGGCTCTGTCTTTGGAGGGTTCGTCAATCCTTGTTCAGGAGGCGGCAGGCCGCGGTATTTTTTATGACACAGGAAACAAGTTGTAATAAGCTGGGACAAGAGTAGTACGCTGGCCACAACTACTGCTATTATATCTGCATGGCCAACAGGGAGTTAAAAATGAATCAAAATGAACTGTCAAATAATTCACTATCTTTGACATTGCAATTTCTTAGTTTCATTTTGAGTTTATTGTCAACCTGTCATACAGTTCAGGAAAATTCAGGGATACTAAATGCTAACAATGCATATATCACAAGGTCTCAATTGTAAAACTGCAGACTGGATAACACAGCAATGACATAACGGATCAAAATTTAACCACTTACAGATTCTCCTTTTGTTTTGTGAGGATGCGCCGGCGCCTGCAATTGTCAAAGAAAAGAAACGTCATTAGCTTAATGTCAAGCAAACTTATAGAGATTACTACTCGCAATTGGCAAATTTATTATCAGTAGTCATTCACGGAAACATTTTATTTGGTAGATAACACAAATTACTAGTAGCAATGTAGCACCTGTTGGCTATTCCGGTTTAGCAAGACGCCCTGAAGCTTCACACTGAAGCTGGAGTCCTTGTCGTAGGAGCGGCTCCACAGAATGATGCCGCCGTAGTTCGCCGCGCTTTTCACCATCGGTAGCACCTGAGACGCTAGTGTATCCGCGTCGACGAACCCGCTGTCCGCGGCATCCAGCGACGCCGGCAGCCCCAGGAATACGGTCGCCGCCTGCAAGACGGTCGTCCACTGCTGCCACGCGCTCTGTAGCGCGCTCATGTCCCCGGGCGCGTACTGGCACGGCGGGTTGTTGTAGAACTGCACCCACACGTGGTCGAACAGCCGCGTGCCCGAGGGACGCGTCCGGGTAGGGACACTGCGGCGCGGCGGTGAGCAGGTATGTCTTGCCCCCCGCGTCGGCGGCGCCCTTGTACAGCGACGACAGGTTCCTGGCGAGGTCGTCGTAGAACCTGGACGGGGCCTCTATGTCGTAGTCGACGCCGTCGAGCACCGCATCGCCGAGCGGGCGGGATGCGCCTGCTCCGGGGGCACCCCCGAGGAAGTTGTCCCAGAGGTACGCGGCCAGGTCCCTCGGCTCGAAGGGCGACGACAGGTTGTAGCCGAGCGCGCCACCGCCGATGCTGAGGAGCACCTTGACGCCGGCGGCCTGGCAGGACGCGATGTCGGCGGCGAGGGACGCGCAGCTCCCCGAGGGGGCGTCGCAGTGGTCCGCCAGTTTGAGAACCGGGGCGCGGCCGCGGCCGCCGCCGCCGCCGAACGTGGAGAGGAAGGCGAGGTTGATGTACGCGTAGAGTTCTGTGCTGCATGTGTCACCGAGCGTGCCCTCGCTGCCGTTCTGGCCCCAGTAGACGGCGATGTTGACGCCGCCTGACGCCACCGTCGATAGAACGGACATCGAAATGAGCACGGACGTGAATAAACAGAGTTTGCCGGTGCCCGGAGCCGGACATCGCGAAAGGTGCCAGCGTGTTCAAAGCGCAAATGTGCAATGGTGAGGCATATGTGTGTGTACATGTTGTCTGGTTGATTTATGGAAGAGACGGTGTGGTTTCCAGCAAAGGACTGAGGAGTGGGAATTCGTCGCAAATGGCAAGGCGGCTGTGTTGTTTCTTGTGCATGGATTAGTCAGGGGAGAAGCGGACATATGGAAGCTGTTTAGTTTGTCATAGGCTTGAAACATCAATGATATAGTATTTTTTTAACCAGCACTGTGTAAATTAAAATGACTACAGAAATGGTCGACAGATTTATCTTGCAGTCAGTCGATTGTGAGCGTCTCATCTGCACACGAGCGTGCAGCGCGTCCAGCTTATATATGGGCCAGAACTCGCGAAGCGTGAGTCCGATCTGGAATCAGGGGCAAAGATGGGCTGGGCGATTCCCAAACCTACGCTCAGCCGTAGCATCGATCCCCCCTGCCATCCTCCTCAGTCCGCAGCTCGCGCCGCCAACCAGGCCATCTCCCCCTCCATATGCAGCCTGCGGCGCTAGCCTTCCCTGCGCTCGCCGCATCCCTGAGCGGTCGCGGTCGCCGGGGCTTGACTCAGGCACCGCTTCGGGCCACGGTACCTTCTGAGGTCTGGAGTCTGAACTACTACTCTGACTTCAGGTAAGATGTTCTTTACTCTGAAAATCTCTGACTCTGCGATGTCGCAGAGTTCGGCATTGTAGCTCGGATGGACGTTTTGCAGAAACTGGAACTGTTTGAAACCTTAGTCAATAGTGAGCTAATGGATTTGTAAGGTATACTCCATCTAGCGTACGAACTGAGCACACTTGCACAAAAAGAATTGATATTGTAGTGAGTTTGATTTCTAATTCCAAATCATTCAATCATCCTGAAATTCGAAGCTGCTAAAAAATATTTACGGTTGTAAAACCCTGGAACAAGCGTGCAACAATGTTGTATGAAGGTTGGTAGGTTACAGTGTACAACATTCAATTGAACTTTGTGCACACTTATCAGCTCAATAGCACTTTTGGTGGCAATCCCAGACAGCTTGTGCTACCTTCTAGCATTTCGACGACCCTAGTCATTGTAGGGCGATTAGTTGGACTTAGTCGTATGCACCACAACGCAACCACTATCATCGTTCTTACAAACTCAGTGGTCTCACCGTTAGTCTCAGAAGCACTGATACAATATTCATCTAAATGTTCATAAATCCATTGAGGGAAATAGTGACTACTAGATTCACTGTTTGCATCGGGGATTCCTTTGCCTTGCCCCAACCATCTCAAGGATCATCATTCCGTAACTATAGACATCAGACTTGCTACTTACCGTCCCGAATTGATTTAGAATGAGTTCTGGAGCAATATAGCCTATTGTTCCTCTTGCACCATCGATGGAGATCGTACTCTCTTTATTGGCACAAAGCTTTGCCATTCCAAAATCCTATATCTTAGGACAGAATTCTTGATCAAGTAGAATGTTGTGGGGTTTGATATCAAAATGCACGATGCGAGTATTGCATCCACGGTGGACCATTGCTATATCAAATAATTTCTCCCAACTTAGAGAACTTCCACCTTTAGAGTAGTTGAAGGCATATTTTTCAAGTGAACCATTAGCCATGTACTCATAGATCAGAGCCCTTTTGGATCCTTGCAAGCAAAATCCTAACAGTGACACGATGTTGACATGAGAAGTTCTGCTAATAGTAGCTACCTCATTAATAAATTCTTCTCCATCACCCATGAAGTCTTTTAGCATCTTTACTGCTACTTGGCGGCCATTGAAGAGGTTGCCTCTGTAGACAGCACCAAATCCACCTTGACCTAGCTTTTCGGCAAAAGATTTTGTCATCCTTTTCACTTCATTATAGGTGTATCTCTTTGGATGTAGCGTTCTGTTCCTTTCTAGGAAGGATTTGATCCTTGGTGTTCCCAGTGAAATCTGTTTGGACCTATACTTCTTGAGACCGAATAACCATGCAAAGAGAAATAGACATAGAAAAAGAACACTTGAGGTGCCTGCTACTATATCTGCATGTAGACAATTAGGAGGGAGGAATGCATCAGAATGGAATCCAAGTATCTACTGTATATTGCTTTCCCTAAATGTGATGGAAGCAAGGCACGTGTAGAGTCATTTATAAAGACATAAACATATTGTTTCTTAAATGATGGATGCATATAGTTTGTTTTGCATTCCCTTTGTAGATTTTGTCCAAAAAAATTCTGTTGTAGACTTCAAATTTATTTTGCAAAGAAGTTGTGCTGCCTTACCATAACTTGGATACAAGCAATTTAGAATGCACGGGACAGAACAATTTTGATCTATTTGGTGTAGTATGAACGTGCATGAGAACCATACATAGCAGTGGGATGTAGAGTATCACTTACAAAGCATAATCCTCCTCTTTGAGCCTGAATCACCTGCAAAGTTCAAACAATAAGTTGGTGGAATATACACTTATTGAAAATGGCCTCATAACTTTCCATATGCCCACAAAAGTTACTTTTTTATTTATAGGACTAATTCTTTTTATCTGTTTATAGGACTGTAGTAAAACATAGAAATCTCAGAAACGTATGCCTAAGAAACTGTAAAGAAAAAGGAGAGCACAATCTTGGAATGACTTATGGGTTGAGTCATGGATACTGGATTTATGAGTGTACACTCAATCATCTGGACAGCTCACACTGATCATATATGGCAGCCCTCTTGCTCTTGTTAAATGCCAACTAGAATCCATCACAAAGAAATATGACATATCTACTGCTTTGATATAAACAAAAGAAATAGGGCATATCCATCTAGGGTGAAATTGACATGGATATGGATGGAAAATAACTCTACCATAATTGTTTTCATATTTTCTTTGGATTTAGAAGTGGAAACAAATACCTCAGATATGAAAATGAAAACAATAATAACGAATATAGATACATAGTAAATATGAACTAAAAATAATATGGTCACAAATATTTATTGGTACATAAAAGTGCCCTAAAATAGGCTTCCTAAATCAACGAAGAGATGGGACTAGTTATTTTTATCAAAACAAAAGATTAATTAGATTCTTCAAATTTTAGCAACCAAATATACGTATACTATTATACCATATAGTCACATACAAAGTAGCAATCCCTCAAAACAATAACATCCAATAGAGTGCCAAAAGAAAACACGTATATAAGCATATGTAAATGGGCCCAATTGCCTAAGAGTTGAGTTATGGACCTAAATATGTGGGGATTGAGGACTTGACCTTAATATGGGCCTTAAAGTTGCGGTGTTGTAGGATTTTGGGTACTTGGATAACTCTATCTTGGATAATTTGAATCCATTTCCACCAGATAGCAGTGCCACTGTATTTGCTTCCATTTCCCATGAAAAATATGTGAATTCGTTTGCGAATACTATACTATCTAAATCGACACAATTCATTTCTAAAAATCGCCTAAATAGGTCAAACACTCTCCAAATTGTTTTCAACCCTTGATTCATCTAGTCATATTTAACTAGAATACACATGTGAGACCATGTGTTGCTGGTCAGTAACTTTTGATGACAAATTGGCATCATGTCGGATTGCATTCGGTTTTGTTGTCACGAAGGAGTTTATCTTCGTAGCTTTGTCTTGATGGGTTGGCTGGGTCTGGGTGTACATGCAATGAGCTAGATAGATTTAGGTTATAAAAACCTTTATGAACTAGCTTATGTCATAGGTTGTGACTAATGTGTGTCAGAATATGAACATTTTGATCTTGAACATCAATTTCTTGGTCTACTGATGTGCAGGTGGCTTCAAGTAGAGTTTAGTCACAACGAGGACAACTAGAACTAGCTTAGAAAGAAGTTGAGGTCTAAAATGGTCGGGATACTAAATAATAAAGTCTGTCTTGAGCAAGGTACATGATGGACAAGAATCATGTGATAGATTGACACAACGGTTATACCAGGTGATCTGAGTCATAAGTAAGACTGTTCTTGTCTAGAGAGGGAGAGACTTGTTAGCGAGGAAGGATCAATGGTGGACATCACGTGTCTAAAGACCAGGAACAAGGTCAAGAGAAGGCTTCAAGAAGATGGGTGAATTCTTCGAATGGGATGCATCTTGTTAAGAGGATGGTGTGGGGCTTGACGATAGCTTTACAATGTGTGCCGAGGAGGCATATTTTCAAGATCATATCAGGGAGATACGACCATTTTTCTTCTTTCAAAAAATAAAAAAAAGATATGCCCATTTTTGTAACGGGTAGTGAGTCTACTCGAGTTGTAATAATAGGTATTAAAGTTGAGTGGTTTGCGGGTGTCGTTCCCTAAAACCATGATGGTGGGTGGAGTGCTTTGTCCCAATATTGCCATGAAGCACCTTTGTGGAGTCCTTTGAGAGGCTTGTGAGTTGTGAAGGAGGTTCTTGAAGGCCTGATGGTCAGGAACCCCTTAGGCTCTAACATATGAAGGCATGTATTTGCTCCGATCCCATAGCTGGTGCTGTTAACTGTGTACTTATTGGCGCTGTTAAGCAGACACTTGCTTGGATGGGGCAATCCGCGCCGGCGCAACCTGTCTCCCGTCCAGCACCGGCGTTGGGCAACAAGCCATGAGAAATTTTCTCTAGATTTGTTTGTCCGGGAAGCTTACCCTGCCCAAGAACAAAGTGTCATAGGCTGATTTTGTAGCGTATTGTCCCTAGGATTCCCATCGCCAGATCAATGCGTCCTCTTGCTCTGTCATGGCTGTTCCGTTGATTCGTGACCAAAGGGAGAAGTACTCGATCAAGGCTCTAGCGCCCAAGGCCCCGTGGATATCTCTGATCCATTGGCGTCGGAGGAGAGCTTCCGCCACTGTCCTTCTGTTCATAGTTCTCTTCGCGACCATCTGGTAGATTGCTGGCACAAGAGCCTTGATACGCCTTCCCTGTAACCATCGATCTTCCCAGAACAGCATGGTCTTGCCGTTGCCCAGTTGGCAGTCTGTGCAGACATGGACGAGGTCGCGCTCTTGGGTAGAGCAGGGACATTGAGAGTAACACCTCAGTTTTAACTATTAAAAATTATTTTTTAAAAAATATAGTTTTAAAAGATTTAATTCTTTCTGTATATTATGGGTTAAAGATATATATTCAAAATTTAAATCCTGATGTTTGACTTTTAAATCAGCATTTTATCTGAAAATATCTTCTAAGTTTGATGATCGAATTTAAATCTTATCTGGATATCAACTCTATTTTAAAATCTGTTAAGTCCCTTTTATAAACTCTTTAAGAAAATCCGAAGTTTAAATTCAAACTACTTTTAAAAAATTTTCAAAAATTCAATTCTAAAAATCCCTAGAAAAAACCTACTGTTCATTTAGGTCGTCTCTCTTCGGCCCATTCTCTCTTACCCTCTCTTTCTTCTCTCCCTCACCCTCCTTTCCTCCTAATGGCCCAACCATCCTGTTGGTCCAACTCCCTTTCCCACCTCTTTTTCTTCTTTCCTCCTCCTAAGCCATACACGAGGTCGGCCTAAGGCCACTCCTTCTCTCCTTTTTTTCCCTAGGCTGCCCACGCAGCTGTCCCTAGTGCTCGCTCGCCGCTCACTCTTCTCCTAGGCCAGCTTATCAGCCACCACCTCTATGTCATGCACGCTTGTTCCGCCCATGCCTACACTTGTCCCCTTCCTCGCATTGCCCCAGTGCACAAGTTATTTGGTAAAATGCTGAACTGTTAGTCAACGTGTTGATGCCCATTTCAATACGCCTCGACCCTATCTTGTGCGTCACGTCCCCACCATGCCCCCTCCCCGCGCCATGCTAAGACCTGCCCCACCACCGAGAATATTGTCGCTAAGCACTTTGTGCCACGCCGTACCTTTGCCACTGCCTAGCCCCACGCTCTGGCATCCCTTTCCCTAGTCCCGTACCACTCACACTTATCCTCTCTGCGCCATGCCCGGTCGCTTATAAAAGGCATCGACGAGCCCCTCTTCCCAACCCGTGCCTCATCTCTCTCACCCTCCTCTACCTTCCTCTCTCTTGAGCCCTCTCCACGCCATCACATCCATGAGCTCGTGGCGCCACCAAAACCTATCGCCTCTCGAGCCTCCTGGCATCGGCCATAGCCGTCGTGCCTCTTGGCCTCATCGCTATGCCTACCTCCTGGTGTTCGACGTGCATGCCCGAGCCTCCTAGTGCTGCTAACTGCCTCTGCCCCTCGCCGAGTGTCGCCTCTCCCGTCGCCAACATCACCGCAGTCGCCGTCCCCCTCCTGGGCACTCCTGTGCAACGAAGGACGGAGTGCAGAGAGGAAGAAGAAACAAGAAAGAAGAAAGGTGGAGGGAGAAGAAAGAAAAAACCTCCCGATGCTATTGACATGTGGGACCCACCTCTACCAATGAGGTAAGGCCACGTTCCCTTCCTCCTTCCCTCCTAACATGTAAACTAGTTTCCATCTCTCCCTCCCTCCCATCGATATATGGGCCTTACTTTCTTAACCCAAGATCAGGCCACCGGCCAAGCTCCATAGGCCGAGGCCGATTCCAGTCCACCATCTTTCCAAGGTTCACTTTACCTTTTAAAAATAATCTCTCTCTAACATGGAATATTCATGGATGAGTTTTAGAAAGGTCTTATCACGAACTTTCGTTATCAACGAGTATCCGGTATCAGTTTCGTGTTGTATGGTTAAAGCGTATAAACTCTATAGTGTATCAACTATTCGAATTGTCGTGTTCATGGTTAAAGGTGAATGTAAGGTGATTCTACTAGCATAGTTTTGTTTGCCAGTTTTGTTTGCCAGTGTTTTACAGAAAATGTTTTAGTGAATGAGAATCGTTATCATGATCGATCTTGGTGACTAACGAATGACCTTGGTGGTTAGGACCGGATCTGTGTAACCCGAAATACCATGAGGGCATCATGAAGTAGCTTCCCAAGAGGGAGCGGAAACTAAAACTTGGATGGTTACGAGGAGACAATGGAAAGAAATATATTAGTTTAGATCCGGATAGAGTAAGATAAAGGTTGTATATATGGCTTAAGAAATGATGTTTGTTAAAAAAGATAGAAAATAAAAGAAAATTATTAATGAAACTAAAACTTTATTCTCATGTTTGGGTTGTTATAAAACAACTTGCATTAGATTGAGACGGTAAATCTTTTTCTAAATAAATTATGAAACTCACACTTAAAGGGTTTGAAACATTTTCAAACAAAAGATTTACAAAATAAATCTAGCCTTTATTTGTAGCTTGCATATTCACGTTTCTTATAACTTACAAATACGAAACTACTCACCCTCTCTATTTTATTATTTTTCCTCCTCCCTGGAAGATGCTGAAAATTTTGGTTTCATCTCTAGACCCAAGCCATAGCCTGTGGAATGATGTGCTAGCCGTGCTAAGTTTCGATATTGCAACTTTTCTTAGAAGTTGCTATCAAGAGTCTGTCTTGCATGGTAACAAGATATAATCATTTAGTTTTTATAATGATTATTTTTTTTATTACCACGGGTGATAGTTTGGAATCTTGAGACTGGCAACAACACACTTAGTTCCGCTATGGGTTGCTTATCATTCTCGGCGGCACGCCCTATTTAATACTGACTTTCTGATTATGTTAGATCGAGGTATGACACTAAGCCCCTTCTAAGGCTTGTTAGGGCTGTGCGACTAGCCTAGAGCAAGCAAACGCGTAATTCTATTCCCAACTGTAGGTTATGGACCCCGAGGCCACCAAAATTGGTTGGAGCGCAAACACGTGACTAGGCTAGGCGACAATGCCCCTCCTCTCCCCACCTCGCCTCCTTATTCCCTTTCCAAAGGAAATTTCTTTGTATCTTGTCAATACCCTTGATTACCCAAACCAAAGGATCGATAGCAATCAGGAGGCATAGGGGGATGGAGCTTAGGACTGATTTGGCCAAAGTGATCCTCCTCATTGGTGCTAGCTACTCTGCTTTCTAGCAAGACAACCGGCGAGTCACCTTGTCAACAAGAGGCTATAAGTTCGCCTTGGTTAGCTTGTTGATGGATAGCATCAGGCCTAAGTACTTGTAGGGGAAGCTTGCGATAGGGCATGGGATGTCCATAGTAATTAGCGCCATTTTCTCTTCCTAGCATCTGATCGGTATGGCAGAACACTTGCCTTAGTTGATTCGGAGGCTAGAAGCTTCACCAAAGGTTCCTAGAATTTTCTTGATGGGCTCGATCTCTTCTTTGGTTGGCTCGTGAAAGAGGGCCACATCGTTAGCATAAAGCGTGGCCCGGTGTGGTATTGGCAGCGGTTTTAATAGGCCTTCCCTCTCAGCCTTTGTGAACATGGAGTTAAGGACATCCATGACGATGATGAAGATCATGAAGGATAAGTGGTCTTCTTGGCGGATGCCGCGAGCATGATTGATGATCTAACCTGGCACTTTTGTTTAGGAGAACTCTAGTGCTTGAGGTTCGAAAAAGGATACAAAGCCATTCTTTACATTAGTGAGAGAATCCCAGTGACCAGCACCTCTAGGATGAATTGCCAAGAGATTGAGTCAAACACTTGTGCTATGTCAAGCTTCATCGGCTCGAGTGCAGTTTCTTGGCAAACTGTTTCACCAGTATGAAGTTGTCGTGGATGCGGCAGCTCCTGATAAACACACTTTGGTTAGGTGCGACGAGATCATCAAGCTTCGGAGCTAGCCATAGGGAGAAGGTCTTGGCAAATAGCTTCGCAAAGCTATGCAGTTGGTTGATTGGCCGATAGGGAGCACGCTGTAGGCGAGCTTCCCGAATTCGCATGTCCTCTAAGTAAGGAACAACGCATAGCTGCTTGCCCACCCGCAGGGAGGGATCGCCGGGTGGAAGCCCCTCGAAACCCGCGTCTAGTAGGGAAACTGGCTGGGACGGGCTGTGAACTGGCGGCATGGGCTCCTGGTCCGGGGAGGGGGAAAGGCGTTGGGGGCTCGGCTGGCGCGGAGCAACGACCACCAATCGAAGACCAGAGCCAGGACGCAACGGGCCCAACGAGCTGGCGACGGCCACCCCCTTCCCCCGCTCTGCGGCGGAAGTCCTGGCGCACACAGAGGCGATCGACTCCTCGCTGGACGCTGAGCGCTCGCGCTGGCGGCGCTTCTTCGTCGTCGGCCTTGAAAGGACTACTGCAAAGTAATCAAGCCGCCTAGCAGAGCTGGAGCTCTCGTCCATGGTTGAGGCCCAGAGGAACGGAGGGGAGAGGGGAGAGAAAAGGGGGGAGGGGAACCGAAGCAGAGAGGTGGGCGCCGGGACGGGAGCGGTCACCGGCGGTTGGTGGCCGCCGGGACCGGAGTGGTCACAGGCGCGGAGGAGATAGCTGCTCAGTTTCTTTTCGACGACTCTAGGGATCAAATATCACGAATATAGATGGTGGCATGCCGTAGACGGTTGGATCAGATGTGACATAGCATGTCCCGTTTAAGATAGATTATTAATCGAATTGTCTATTTTATTACAAGGATAAATTAAATATTTTTTATAAATAAAATAAATGTTCTAAACAATATGATAAAAAAAGTTTTTATAGGAAACTTTTTTTAGTGGCATGTAGCAAATAATTCGTGATAATATAGGTTCTGTATAAGAGAATAAGTTTATACATCAAATTTTGCAGGCCTTACCTTGTGGAGACTTGCAACCTTGGAATGTCCTGTCCTGGCTGTAGTAGCACTGTCCTTGGGATTGCTCGCACCGGTAGCATGCATTATGATTCATCTTTGCTCGAGTTCCAGGCCAGCTCGAACCCCTTACTAAGCACTTGACCGTATCCACCACTTGCCAGCGTAGGCTGATCACTTGTCTTCAGAAGATCGCCGCCATGAACCGGCGAGACGATGACCTGGCTGCAACTCCTCATGGCCAATTCGTTCTCTATCGATGCGTTAAGCTCCTCGGAGATTAACACAAAGGAATCTCCACCACCAGTCGACTTACTGAAATCGTTGCAGCTGATTCGGTACTTGTTTATGTCAAAACTTTGCTGCGGCAGCGATTGCTTCTGCGAGGGATCGGTCGGTGCAGAGTTGCAGCCAAAGAAGAAAGTGAGGCTGTCAAGGGAGGCAGTGTAGTCCAGACACTTCCCGTACAAGGTGACGTTGTGGCGGACTCTGGGACACGTGGCGCCGCTGAGCGCATCGGTGTCGGCGAGTTTGACGGTACGATTGTCGTAAAAGATGTCCAGGATAGTGTAGTGGTATTCACCGAGTTTGATGGTCGGCGTCTCCTGAAGGCAAGCGATGTTCAAATCGGTGTAGCCGCAAAGTTCGTAGTTTGGCTAGTTGTGTTGGAAAGATAGAAAGGATATTTGATCTCGACGCTTCCGCAGTTGTATGACTTGAAGCAAATAGAAGGATCGTGTGTTTGTGCAAGTTGAAGATTGGAGCCATGGGAAACGGACGCATGGAGGTGGAGGAGGAAGAAGACGACGAGCAGACGTGGTAGGCGAGACATAGCGAGACGAGGCAGCAGAGGCTTTTGCTTGTTTGCTCTATCCACACTTCGGCACGCGTTTGGTTTTTGTGAGAATCGCCTTGTATAAATAGCACGGGGTATCTCAACTACTGTAGTCTGTACCTGACTTGACCGGGCATTAGCGATCAGTATACAGTATTAGTCTGTTTGCGAGTACATAGCAATCGACTGGGTCATTTGGGGAAACCAACCTTACCAACGCGCGCATTGGCCACCTGATCCGCGAGATCATGTGATTTCCCGGCAATTAAGCAGCTTTCCACATTTTCACACGTTCAGCTTCCGTTGTGTCCTTCCTCCCTGTGTCTTTGATGAGCTTTTTTGGAAAATTTTAATTGAAAACTTAGTACTAGGTTTTTGCAGAACTTTCATTGTAGAATAAAAAAACTGTAAGAAATTTTGAAATGTAAATAAAGAACTTTCACCTCAAGACTTTTTTTCGCCGGAACGGCGGAAGGATGCCGGCCAATTATATTAAGCTTGGGAGAGAACAATTTACAATATTGCATGAATCAACAAGAAGTTTGTTGAGGAAAAGAAGACGAAAAGCAGCCATCCACTAGTATGTATACAGCACTACGCATGGAAAATACTCTGCTCAGAACAGAGCAGCCACTGGGTTCTTCATCAGGTTGCCGCGCCGGGCAAGGTGCCAACTAACCCCGGTGACACGCCAAGTCCGCCATTCTTCAGTAATGCACCAGGCCACCTCATCCGGCAAACGTGCCACCCCGTCAAACACCCGGGCGTTTCACCTCAAGACTAAATTTACCTTATATCGAAAGATATTCTACAGAAAGCCTTTTAAAGGTATATAGAAAAAACTTTGAATTACAGAAAAGATTCAGTCCGAAACTGTTAGCGCGGGGATACAAATTAGTTTTGTTGTGGTTGACTGTACAAACTGTGCTGACGACGCTGGGAAATATCGCGCTAGGAATTTTTTTTGCAACAATTGGTGCTCCGTGACGGTGTATCCGCACTTTCGTAGTAATCACCGGTCGACTTGCTCTAATGCTATGTGCGCGGATCCTCCAAGGCTCACCAGGCCAAGTTAGTCAACAATACCAGTGTACAATGCTAGAACGGGATTAAGGGCATATGTTCAGTTTATTGAAAAATAAACCTTTTTAATTGTTGGTAAAGCTAAAATTTGGCAATTCTAAATTTTTAACAAGGTTAAGATATGAAGATGTTGTTTGATTTGACACTTACTAAAATATAGTTTTGTGAGTAGAGGTTTCTAAAATTACTAAATTTTGCTAGGGATTGGTGAGTTTGCAGTGTTAAAGTATTGTTTAACTTATCGCCCTAACAAAATTTAGTAAAGTTTGACTTGCAAACAAACTTGAAAAAAATAATCATAAATCTAACTCCCACCGTTGGATCTAAATTTACATTAATTTTTAGCCTAACAGGATCACCTCTGCTTCTGCAGAATTGAGATGATTTCTAACTTGCTTATGAAGTAATTGAAGCCGATTACTTCGATTTTTCTTCTTCTCTCTTATGTTCTTTTTATCCTTCTTCCTCAACTCGCATGAAGTAGAGGAAGCAAGATCGCTGGCTTGATAAGTTCTAGTCGTTGTCAAGATGATTGGTGTCAAAGGCCTTCAAGTCTCTAACGGTACTGCCATGAGACAACCACAAAAACCCCTCATAGTGCTTGAGATCAACATATAAAATCATTTTCTTGATTTAATTTTTTATGATAAATAATTGACATGATATGTTGAGATTAATATAAAAAGTACACATTTAAATTAAATTTATAAAATCGATAAACATTAATATAAACAGTATCCTGTCAGACTAGTGAAACTGATGAACATTACCGTTCGAACCGGTCAGCCCAATGTTCCAACCGGCAATGTCTAAAGAGGTTCGGTTTTAGAATAATTTTATGTTTCATGATAATTTCTTAATGGATAAGACTTTTACGTGTATATAATATACAGTTAACTTTGATTTAGATATGATTTTTTATTTATTCTTGATACTAGTGAAGTATTGTCATTGATGATCAAGAATTGACTTGGAAAAAATTAATGTACATACAATCAAGCACATCATACGAGATAATAAGAGAATAATACATGTGGAGGTGAGAGAATATATATGCGTATGGAAAGAGGAGTTAAATTTAGATAGAGTTTAAATTTAAAATGATTAAGTTCGAATATGCGTAGAGATATGTTTTATAAGCGAATAAGAATTCTATTTCTCATAGTACTTATGGTTTTTTGCAGCCACCTATATATATAAATGGAAGATAAGTCTAAGCTTAATTATTTTGTTTTTTAAGAGAGAGAAAAATGATTTAGACTTATGTTTAAAAGTTAAGAGATGAGTGCTATAGTTACTCTTTGTATACATATTTTGATGTAATAAAATTAATCTGTTTTTAAAATTTCGTTGAATTGTGCTTCTCTGTTATTCGACAGTCAGATCGGCGGTGGTATGCAGTTAGACCAACAAGGCAGTTAGACTGGTAACTTCTAAAAATTATGCAGAGGAATCTTTTTATTATATAAAAAAATTGTTTTTAATAATTCTACTATTTACGTCATTTTCAATAAGTTGAATTCTTGTGTCAATCCTACACGCGGGATATGGTTTAAGATTTTAGCCTAAAGAATTAGGCATCCCTTCTTCTCCTTGCACCTCCTAGTTTTATTTACCCGCTGGTGGGTTTTAGTGGCTTATCTACCATTAGGATTCTTTGTACCGATCGCACAAACAACCGTATATCTTGATTGGTCCAGTATTGGTGGACTCCCTTACCGAAACATCAACCAACACCCACTACATAATGAACAGTGCAAAGTGAGCCATAACTGGACCCCGATGCATCTGTACAACAGTATCTTTTTCTTTTAGAACCAGCAGGAACAAAGCTCCAGTCCATGATTCATTCATCGGACTCAAAACTTGCTGCCCAGAGCAAAACATTACAGCACAAATTCGAAAAGTTCAAACACAAACAAGAATCACCAAACTCAGAAACCTCACTTACTGAAGCTTAACTCGAGAAAGAAGGGTAAACGACTCGGCTTCACCCACGACACGACATCGTCCACTACTCATCTCTTCCTCTTCATCTTCAATGCCAACAAAGCACCACGGGGCTTCTCGCCACTTGAGCAAGTAATTCCGTATATGTTTCGAGTTGAGAAATCTTATGAAGACGCTAAACCATCCTAATCAGATACGGCTGCGGCCCGCCTGGTCATGGCTCTCGCTAACCGTCCCACCTGCCGAATCATCACCACCACCAACACCACGCTACGCTGTCATTAGCGATCGCCCCACCACTAGATCCGCGATCTCCTTCTTAAAAGCGTTTACGTAAGAACAGAGTGATTCATGCATGGCAAACACAATACGGTAAGCCCAATCGATCCACCAAGTCGGACGTGTTGGTGAACGGATCATTCTGACGCCGCTCCGTGGTGTCCCTGGTCAGATTGTCTACGAGAGTTCTCAGTGTGTGTATCTGGCCGATGGTCTCCTGCATCGTGGGGCCCAACCTGACTAGTTCGTCCAGAGGAAAGAGCCTCACTTCCTCCTCCGATGAGAATTCGCCGTGGCCGTTATGCAGTGTAGCGGTATGCTGTCGAATATGTATATATAATCGGTTTTAGAGTCAAAATCTATCACAAACTAAATAAGAAGACAAAACTATTATAATCATATGACTATTCGTATGGCTATTTAGCATAGATGTGAGTCGACTGATCGGTGACGTATCGATGAAGAGTCATGGATAATTGAATATATTGTAATATGTTGGATCAAAGAGAAACATCCATAATCAGTGCCTCGAAAATATAAGCTTTGGCTAAATCTCGTTAAGAAATATCATCTCTCGGTGTCATTATTAAGTTTGAATATTTTGGTTATATGATTTCACATTTGGCTTTTAACGGTGATTTAGAGCCGATTTTCTAACGGTTGATATCATAACTTGGTGATGAAGGAAAATCAATCGATAGAGGTGCGATAAGGTGTTCCACACTGCGACTACTGCATAGGATGTCTAGAGAGAGACATGACACAAGGTGAAGTATGGTGGCGATCAACAAATGGATTTATCGGTGGAGTCGAACACTTTGGGTGTGGTGGTTTGAACCGTTCGATGTGCTATTAGCAACGAAGCAACCGGATATGGTGCACGGGTTGATGACAATGGAAACAATTGACGATCAAATCAGTGGTGTCGGACAATTTAGATGGATGGCTTGAATTTTTTGTAAGCTACTTTCAATGAGGAGACGGTCAGGTTTAACACTCAGTATTGATTAAAACTAAAGTTGATCAATGTTCTCGTTCGATAGAGTCATACAATTCAAACAGGATGGTAAGCCTTCCGGTGAGTTACGTGAAGACAGTCACGTCTCAAGTCGTTAGGCAGCTAGGAAGACGTGTGATTTGTCAGCTTTGGCTCGTAATTGATAGGCGGTCAATCAAAAATTAGGACGGGTCAATTCGCTGATTGAGAGGTGTTCAGGTGTTATATGGATGACTATAACGACGAAGTATGAACTACAGCGTGTTGAATACAGCACTGTCAAACTGGCCATATGAGCCGTCAGATCGGGCAACCTTGATTCAACCATGAGGCTTTGCACTGCCATGGGCACTAGTCAGATCGGTGACATTCGTTGTTGGTGGATTGACTCGAGGCGTTGGGCTGCGATGCAGATTATGGTGGAAGTACGTGAAGCTTGGAGGTCATGACCGCAGCGGTGTGCGTGTTTTCGCGTCGAGGCCGAGCCGGCGGCGAAGACCAAAGCGGCGCCGGCTGTAGTTGGTTCGGGATGAGCTGGGATCGTTCGGGGCTCAGTTTGTGGAGATGTGCAACACAAGTGGTGTTCTCGGAGAGGTGTCCAGATCAGAGTTGGCACGAACAAGGAGAGCAAGGCAAACACCAAATCGGACAAGGGGAAACAGATGCTGGAAAGATTTGGACTTGGATTAGAACTCAAATCAGATGCATTGACCCTAAGAAAAGTAGCACAGAAGGCATCCACGGGATTGCAATATGCAGTCGTGCAAATCACATGAGCAGGAGCAAGATTTGATGCCTTTCTTGTTTTGCTGATGCGGAGATGGTTTGTGGCGGCTGCGCACGGCGTTGGTGCAGGCGGCATGGGGCAGCGGCGGAACTCGACGAGGGGTGTCTCGGACGAGAGGAGGCGGCGACTTTGGCTCCATCAGTGGAGGCAAAAAGGCCTCTGGGGAGGAGGCGCATCGGGGGCGGTGAGTGCTTCCGGGTGCCGGCGGTGGCATACCAGCAGACGACGTAGCATCCTCGGCTGTTCAGGCGGAGGAGGAGGCGTCCGGAGCTGGGGTTATGCCGGGTGCTTGACGACGACCGGCGGTGAATAAGACCAGGCGGGAGGATGCATCCCGGGGAGGGGCGGTAGCAGCCCATGTAGGGGACACGGCATCCCTAGCGGCGGCAAAGCTTCAGGAGGCTGGAGAGTTGAGCAGGAGCGTGGTGGCGCGGCGCGGTTGCTCGGCCGATGGGGAACAGCGGCGCAGCGCAGGCGGAAGTACCGGAGCGGAAGGCGCGTGGGCTCAAGAAAGTGGTTGTGTGCGTGTCTCTCGGTGGACAGGAGCTGACATGGGCTGTTGACGTTTGGCTATTAACCCCGTTTTGACCATTAAACAAAAGACAAAAACAGAAGGAAAAAAAATGAAGTAAGGGGTTTGGGCCGGTTTGCTTTGAGCCTGATACTGTTCACGTCTGGATATGAGCACAATTCACCTTGGGTTGTTACTGTTCATACAGGCCAGGTACCGTTTCCGTGGCTGGATTGTTCAGATCGGTTGGTGATCAATTGATTTGGACATGGCTTAATCAATGGACCGAGGCAACAACCGGTGAATTTTGCTAATGGAGTCAATAGAGTTATTTGGTGGTAGGAATATATTTAAAATATATGGGTCGGGTATAATGGAGATATATGAAAACTGTGTTACTGTAGAGGAAGAGCAAGTGCCATGATGTTAATTTCTTTGGTTGATTCAATGTAACGGTAAATTTTCTCAAAGTAAAAGCATTGATATTGAATAAACCGACAAGAAAGAGTTATTTTTATTAGTTCAACATTATTTATTTGATAATGATATCGGTTCATGCTATGAAGGAATTTGATTTCAATTGGCAAAACAATTATGATGATAGGAGAGAATGTAAATTAATGTTATAGGTGGAGTTTAAAAGAAGAAATTATAGGAATAGAGAAGTATTTTGATTACGATGAGCCCAATAGAGGCTTATCGAATGACTCAGCACGAGCTTTGAATGTCTTAATACACGAAGATTTGCACATATAGCAAATTTAGTTTGGTATGATATATTCGTTAAGGTAAAATTTGTTAAAGTTTATGTTAAATATATATACGTAGTCGATTATATTTTAGGACTTATAGTTATAATAGATGTTGAAATATAGTTATAGTCGAACTTTTTCTAAACTATCTTTTATATCTCTTATAGTGATTTAGTATAGGTGTAGGTGAATTAGCTGACGACGTATTGGTTAAGAGTTGTAGATATCAAAAACATTGTAATAGATTAGGAAGATGTATCCGCAATTAGTGCGTTAGGACATAGACTTTGAGTGTTATTGTCAAGTTTATATTTTCTAATCATATGCTTTTACGTTTGGCTTCGGACGGTGATTTCGGAACCGGTTTTCGAATATGGTTCGAGCGCATGATTGTGATTTTGTGATAAGCCTTTTCTGCATAGCGTGCCGATCTTCCTGCTTTTGGAGGGAACCAAAATGCGACGTGCCTATATATGGGCCAGAACTGCGAAGCTCGAGTCCGATTCGGAATCATGGACAAGATGGGTTTGCTGATTCCCAACCTTACTGGTCCAAGGCCTACAAGGGATGAACGGAGAATAAATCCCCGACTCGTACGCATCGACTCGCCCATCGTCACGCACGCCGCGCTCGGCCGCCGCATCGATACCTGCCGTCCTCCTCAGTCCGCGTCTCGCCGCGCTAACCAGGCCACCCCCCTCCATATGCAGCCTGCGGCGCTAGCCTTCGCTCCGCTCGCTGCATCCCTGAGCGAACGCGGTCGCGGTGGTCGGGACTTGATTCAGGCACCGCTTAGGGCCACGGCCGACGGCGACCTTCTGCGATCTGAAGTCTGAACCACTACTTTGGCTTCAGGTAAGCTCTGACTATCTACGATGTCCAGTTTACAGTTCATGTATCCGTAGTTCGCTATTGTAGCTCAGATGGAAGTTTTAGTTGCTGTTTCTAATTTATATAGTATTTTATATAAATAGAAACTGTTTGAATTTTGAAACCTTAGCGAACCGATCAATTTGTAAAATGCAGTCCTGATTATAACTGGGAAAAAGAGAGTCGATATTGCAGTGATTTGATTTCAAATTCCATATCATGCTGTCTTCTTAAATTTTGTAACTGCCAAACAGTATTGGCAGTTGTACAACACCGGAACAAGTGAGCAACAATGTACATTCAATTGAAATTTGTGGATGCTTGCCAGCTCAATAGCACTTTTGGTGGCAATTCCAAACCGCCTGTGCTATCTTCTAGCATTTCAACGACTCTAGTCATTTTTGGGCGATTAGTTGGAACTACTTGAATGCACCACAACCCAACCACTATCATATTTCTTACAAGCTCTGTGGTCTCACTGTTAATCTCAGAAGAACTGATACAATATTCATCTAGATGTTCATAAATCCATTGCGGGAAATAGTGGCTACTAGATTCACTATTCGCATCTTTATTCCTATCCCTTGCCCCAACCATCTCAAGGACCATCATTCCATAACTATAAACATCAGACTTGCTACTTATTGCTCCAAACTGCTTTGAATAGACCTCTGGGGCAATATATCCTATGGTTCCTCTTGCACCGGCAATGGAGATGATACTCTCTTTGTTAGCACAAAGCTTAGCCATTCCAAAATCAGAGATCTTAGGGCAGAAGTCTTGATCTAGAAGAATGTTGTGGGGTTTAATATCGAAATGCACGATGCGGGTACTGCATCCACGGTGGAGATACTCAAGACCTCGGGCAATGCCAACTGCTATATCAAATAACTTCTCCCAAGTAAGTGAAAGTTCACCTTTAGAGTTCTTGCTGAAAACATATCTATCAAGTGAACCATTTGGCATGTACTCATAGATCAGAGCCCTTTTGTATCCTTGTAAGCAAAATCCTAATAGAATCACGACATTGACATGAGAAGTTCTACTAATACTGGCAACCTCATTGATGAATTCCTCCCCATCACCCTTGGAGTCCTTTAACATCTTTACTGCTACCTGGCGACCATCAGATATGTTGCCTCTGTAAACAGCACCAAATCCACCTTGACCTAGCTTTTCAGAAAAAGATTTTGTCATCCTTTTCACTTCTGTGTAAGTGTATCTCTTTGGATGTAGGGTTCCATTCCTTTGTAGGAAGGACTCAATCCTTGATCTTCCTTTTGAAATCCTTCTGTACCTATACTTCTTGAGACTGAACAAACATGCTAAGGAAAGTAGACATAGCAAAAGCATGCTTGAGGTGCCTACTATTATATCTGCATGTAGTCAATTTGAGTGGGGGAAGGCATCAGAATGGAATGCAGGTATGTTTTGTTGCTGTGGAATTTATCCATTACCGCTTAGCTGAAAACTGATAGAGGTACGGAAATTTGTCCAAATAGGAGAAAAGCATGTATAGTTAATAAAGACATAAACCTATCGCCTCCTAAATAATTAGTTCATATAATTTATTTTGAATTCTCATGGTAGATGTCGAGTTTGTTTAGCAGAAATTTTGCTCTTTGTTACCAGATTGTGGACGCAGTCATTTGGAAAACACATGGTCAGAATAAATGTGTATGGACGCAAATAAGAGGCATATAGAGACAGAGGAGTCTCTTACAAAGTTTCATTTTCCCCTTTGAATAGCCTGCAATGTTCAAACATAAATTCATGTAAATAGATTAAATATGCTATTACTAATAAATAATTGCAAATTTACATTGCTTGCACTATACTTTTTTTCCCATGATGTTGCTTGCACTATAGTGACAACATATTTTTTATGGGAATAGTTTTTCACCTATATGATTGATAGCTAAATATATACTATGTAAATTGTTACTGGCAATAGTATATCAAGGGCTGGCCCAGGTCTAGGCTTCCACTGTCCTTCCCAAATGCCCGGTAGGGGGGACAGGAGTCCACTGTCCAGGGATGCTGATGCTCATAAACTAACTAAAAGAAGTGCTAAGTTTGCATGTAGTCTTGATGCAGCTATACAGATGCAGGAGGCCATTTATACGGTATTGATATGATATGCATAAAACTCTTTTTATGAAAAATGAATTCCCTGCCTTCCAAGGGGACAGTAGTCCACTTAAATCCTGGACCAAAAATGTTCACGCGATTCTAAATGGGAGAAAAGAAGAAGGGAACTACGATCTTCGAATGGCTCACCGGTTAGAGTCGTTGGCACTGCACCTGAGAGAGCGCAATCGCCCATTTGGACACAAGCAGCTCACGAATTCGCCAGCTTGGCTGAAACTGCATCGTCCGCTGGACCGCTCACACTGTGTGCAATTGGTGGGTCTCTCGCTGTCGTTCAGTGCCAATTGGAATCCCTGACGAAGAACCGGGGCATATCCACTAGTCTTCCATGCAGGATCGTTTGGGTTGATTGGTTCATATTTGAGCACAGGAGCTTTAAAGATTTGCGGGCAAAACTACGACCAGGTCCTAGATGGTACTTGATCTTTCGGAAGCACGTACGACTGTCCAGTGAGACCGATAAGGCTGCAGGTGATCGGGTCGATGTTTTCCGGTGGGAGGAAGAGATTCGTGAAGGAGCAGCCGAGAAAGAAGACAAGGTAATCGACCGACATGCCAGGGAAGAACAGCCATGAGTCTTGTGGGATGCTCACGTTGTGATCGACTCTTGGGCAGCTGCTCCTGTCCCGATCGACTAGGGACACGTTGGTGATGCTTCCGAAGTTGATGTTGTCAATCACGTACTTCTCGGTGCCGTTGAGTTGTAGGGTGGGCTTGCCGTCCTTACAATTGATCACCAGGCCGGGGTATCCGCAGTGCGAGTTGCTGTACCCATTCCCGTTGCGATCTTTTGTCTCCTTAGCAAGGTAGAACGGGTAGCTGATACTGACGTTCCCGCATGTGGTCGATTGCTGCAGGCACATGGAGGTGTCGTAGGTGTCACCGGAAGCATCGCCATGAGAAGCGGCAACAAAGAGGAGGAGCGGCAGCAGCCGGCGACGCAGCGAGAGAGGCATGGCTAGCTGGAGATCGAGGTCAGCAAGAACAGTGTACCATTGTTTGGTTTAAAACAGTGGTTTATGACTTGATGCTTGGTGTCCGCCCGCCTGTTTACAAGTAGCAGAGAGCTGGTATAGTTGTATGGCAGGTTTCGGGGAAGATGCATGAGTGATTGGTAACTAGTAGTAACATCGCAGGAGCAGCAATATTAGAATGGGTTAGGTCTAGCTAGTCATCGCCACTACGGTCTTCCAGATTGCCCCGTTTGAGACTCGGTCTGAAGACTTAAGTTAATCGATTAACGTCTGCAGAGTGCTCGAGATCGATTTTACACGTTCTTTGTCCGGGACAATTTCCATTTTGATTAGTACAACAGAACGGCAAACAAATACAAAATTTAGAGCTCTACCAAGTACAAGAAAATGTTGAAGTGACATGCAGCAAGACAGTTCGATGGGATGACAAATGAGCGACAAATAGTTGGTTCGGCGTATGTGTGAACAAAGTTAAACATCAAATTTGTCGGACTTACTTGAGGCAGACCTGCAATGGCTACCCCTCTTCCTGTCGGAGCACAAGCAACCTAGGAACGGCACACTTTCCCTGGATTGTTCGCACTGGTAGCATTGTTCATCCTTGCTCGAGTTCCATGCCAGCTTGAACCCCTCTTAAGCACTTCACCGTATCCATCACTTGGCAGCATAGTCTAGTTACTTATTATCAGAGGATCCCCACCATCTACCGGCACGACGATGGTCTGGTTGCACCCCTAGTTCTGGCTCAGCGATTCATAGTCCGGTAAAGCGTAAAGCTCCTCTGAGGTGAACACAAAGGAAGGTCCAGTGCTAGGCGAGTTATTGAAATCTCTGCACTTGATTTTGTACTTATCTATACTAAAACCAACCCGCGGGAGATCAGGTGGTACAGAGCTGCAACCGAAGAAGAAGGTGAGGTTGTCACTGGAGGCGGTGTATTCCAACCACTTATTGGCCTGACCGAAGGTGAATCCATGCCGAACTCTAGGGCAGCTATCGCTGCGGAACGCATCGGTGTCCCTGAGCACGATGATATGAGTGTTGTAGAAGATGTGCAGGACAGTGTAGTTGTCTTCGTTGAACTGGATGATAGGAGTCTCGATTCCTTCTTCCATGCTACAAATGATATTCAAACCGGTGTAGCTGCAAGGGTTGTAGGTTTCGCCGATTGCTTTGGAAAGATAAAATGGATATGAGATTTGGACGCCTCCGCACACGTCTTTGGAGCAAACGGAAGAATCGTAAGTTGATGACAGTGGAGGAGGCGAGCCACCGGAAATGGAAGCAAGGACGCCAATGAGGAGGAAGAAGGAGAGAAAACGTGATAGGTAAGCCATGGCAGCCAGGTTAAGCGAGCGCATCTCGCTATTTCTCTCGCTTTAATCCTTCCCAGTAATTTGGTTGGTGAGCCACTGAACCCATGGTACGAGATGAGTCATTGCTTAGGGCATGTTTGGCTAATAGGATTGGAAAATCATATCTCACATTTGAAGGATAAGTTTGAATCTTAGCTATCTATTCTTTTCATTTTATTTCTTTTCAACCCTTCATTCATTTTTATTTTTTAATTCCACCTATTATAACCTATTATCCAAGCGTACCCTTGGGGTGGTAGACTACAAGGAGCGGACTTGACCTGTTTCGTAAAGGGTCTTGGTTGGTTGGTGGGGGCCAGAGGAGGGCCACACGAGAGACAGGTGATCGGAAGAACGAAACAACTTGGTCTCTGGATGTGTCTTGCGGTGTGTGCCAATCTACTGGATCCTGGCTATCATGTACCGAAGGACACGCTGTCGGTATGGTTTTAGCTTGACTTCAAATGCTAGTCAATAAATTAGTCATGATTGCTTAGTTAAATTCGATAATTTTATATGTCACTCTCCGAAAGATCCTTTTTTTATATATGAACTGAGCACAAGTGCATTTCGCTATGGGGATGGTCATGATCAACTGGTAAGTTGAATTGATTTTCTCAAGATTGTTAAGTAGTGGCACTGCAGTTTTTTTTGCCGGTTGTATGATAACAATTTGACAGGCCGATTCTCGCCACCGGCAGGTAGTAGTTAGTAATAAAAAATAGAAAAATAGACCAATTAATCCTTTAAATTTTGTTCAGGACTGTTTAATTGGTTGTCAGTCACACTTCTCACACCTATATAAGTTGAGGTTATCAAATTATAGCCAATTTTCGATTTGATCAAGATGATTAAGCACACAGCATCGGGGCAGGCAGGCAGCAGCGCGGGGGGCGCGCGAGAATGCTAATACGACATGCCAAAAGAGATGGCAGAGGGGAGAGAAATCGATGGATCGGTATCGAAGGACTTACTTGGTGGAGGTGACGCGTTGCCGGAGCCTCTGTTTGTGCAGAGCTGCCTAGGCATCTTCCCAACGGAGCACAAGCAACCTAGGAACGTCCTGTTCTGGCTGTAGGCACACTTTCCTCGGGATTGCTCGTAATGGTAGCATTGTTCATCTTTGCTCGAGTTCTAGGCCAGCTTGAACCCCTTCTTAAGCACTTCACCGTATCCACCACTTGGCAGCATAGTCTGGTTACTTATCATCAGAGGATCCCCACCATCTACCGGCACGACGATGGTCTGGTTGCACCCCCAGTCCTAGCTCAGCGATTTGTAGTCTGGTAAAGCGTAAAGCTCCTCTGAGGTGAACACGAAGAAAGGTCCAGTGCTAGGCGAGTTATTGAAATCTCTACACTTGACTTTGTACTTATCTATACTAAAACCAGCCCGCGGGAGATCAGGTGGTATAGAGCTGCAACCGAAGAAAAAGGTGAGGTTGTTACTGGAGGCGGTGTATTCCAACCACTTATTGGCCTGACCGAAGGTGAATCCATGCCGAACTCTAGGGCAGCTGTCATCGTGGAACGCATCGATGTCCCTGAGCACGATGACATGAGTGTTGTAGAAGATGTGCAGGACAATGTAGTTGTCTCCGTTGAACTGGATGATAGGAGTCTCGATTCCTCCTTCCTTGCTATAAATGATATTCAAACCAGTGTAGCTACAAGGGTTGTAGGTTTTGCCGATTGCTTTGGAAAGATAAAATGGATATGAGATTTGGACGCCTCGGCACATGTCTTTGGAGCAAACGGAAGAATCGTAAGTTGATGACAGTGGAGGAGACGAGCCACGGGAAACAGAAGCAAGGATGCCGATGAGGGGGAAGAAGGAGAGCAAATGCGGTAGGTGAGCCATGGCAGCCAGGTTAAGCGAGCGCATCTCGTTATTTCTCCAGCTTTAATCCTTTGCAGCAATTTGGTTGGTGAGCCACTGAACCCGCGTTATGAGACGAGTTGTTGCTTAGGGCATGTTTGGCTAATAGGATTGGAAAATCATATCTCACATTTGAAGGATAAGTTTGAATCTTAGCTATCTATTCTTCCCATTTTATTTCTTTTCAATCCTTCATTTATTTTTATTTTTTAATTGCACCTATTATAACCTATTATCCAATTGATCCCTTAAGGTGGTAGACTACTAGGAGCGGACTTGACCTATTTCGTAGAGGGTCTTGGTTGGTTGGTGGGGGCCAGAGGTGGGCCACACGAGAGACAGGTGATTGGAAGAACCAAACAACTTGGTCTCTACATACGTCTTGCGGCATTCACCAATCCACTGGATCCTAGCTGTCATGTACCGAAGGACACGCTGTCGGTATGGTTTTAGCTTGACTTCAAATGCTAGTCAATAAATTAGTCATGATTGCTTAGTTAAATCCGATAATTTTATATGTCACTCTCCGGAAGATCCTTTTTTATATATGAACTGAGCACGAGTGCATTTCGCCGTGGGGATGGTCGTAATCAACTGGTACGTTGGATTGATTTTCTTAAAATGGTTAGGTAGTGGCACTGCAGTTCGTACTATTACATTTTTTTTGCCGGTTGTATGATAACAATTTGACAGGCAGATTCTCGCCACCGGTAGGTAGGAATTAGTAATAAAAACATAGAAAAAACAGACCAATTGATCTTTTAAATTTTATTCATAACTGTCAGTCACACTTTACTATCCTATAATAATAATACATACCACACCTATATAATAATAATAATAATAATAATAATAATAATAATAATAATAAAACAAACGTGATTCTGATAACGATGACACTAAAAAATAATAATCGGGAGTATGAGTATCCATCGTCCTCGTCCACAGCTATGTACTCAAAATGTTAAAAGAGATTGGCTGGATATGTATCTATTCGTTCATCCTCCATCTTACTGATTTGAGAATCACATGCCTAAGAGAGAATAGGAATTGATGGCACACACGACACGTCAACATTGGACTTGTCACTTGGACACTTTATTGTGATAAGCACATTATCAGTTTTACTTTGTCAAAAAAAAACTTAAACATTCTTATCATAATTTTATCAAAACAAATTATGCAAAGCTGATTTAAAGCACTATTATAGTACTAAATGGTGGCAATTTCATCTATCCACACCATAGGTACTTCTTACTAATGCCATAAATAAAGTCTTTAAAATTAGTTGTGTCCAAATCTATTAACCAATCAAACACCGATACACCGTCAAACCTACTTCCCTTGCGCATAATTCTCACCGTGAGAATAAAAGTGGAATATGGATCCATCATGTGGATCCACACATTTTAAACGAATATAAGAGATCCACTAGCAACACATTACCAAACAAAAATACATAAACAAAAAGCTTAGGACGAGTTGTCTATTCAAAACGTTAATGGATGGAGCAACAACTGCAATTGGTAGGGCATTCTCCATGGAATCATCAACGAGGGCCAACTCTAACTCAATTTGTGTAACTGTAGAGTCCTCGAGCATCCTCTGCAAGCCGGTGATGACATCGACAACCAATTTGAGAGGAGATGAAGATTGATTTGGTGACAAAGATTGCGCTAATGATGGCTCGAGCGCCATAGACACTATTAGGGTCGACGTCTTAGGCGCTATGGATACCACTGGGGACGACAATTGGGGTAGCGATGCCATGACACTGCCTACGGGGGCAGTTGGGGTGCTATCGGTCAAAGGTTGGGACAACGCTAGGGATGGTGGCGCCATGCTTGTGGGGGCTATGGAGGTGCTATTGGTCGGAGGCTGGGGTGGTGTTAGGGACAACAGTTCCATGCCTATGGGAGCTGTGGGCGTGCGCTCAACTAGTAGTTGGGATGATGTAAGTGGTGGTGGTTGGAACAACGCTGGGGATGGCGGCGCCATGCTAATAGGGCTTGATTGGTAGGAGGTTGGGCGGCGTTAGAATAGTGGTTGGGGCGACACAGGGATAGTCATTGGGACAACATGGGGGATAGCGGATCGAGTGGAGCAGGAGACAGTGGTTGGGGCAGTGTGGGGGATGGCGGTGGTATGATTTCGATGTAGGGGTAGATCGACGATGAATTGAGAGAGAGTGCTCGGCTACTGAATTTGGATGGGGCACGTATTAGGTGTACTAGGGCTTCTTGTCTAGCACAAATGGTATTTCAATCATTTAAGAAAATTAAATAGTATAAACTACCGATATGGATGGTGATGATACATTATATAAGTTAAGCAAAAAATGATGTTATATTATATAACTTGATAAACTCAGTGGTATATTGTAGAATAGGGATAAATTAATAGCATAGATTCTCTCTAATTTGTTATGTGGTTTTGAACATTATAATTTAACCATTAATTTCTTCTATAGTAAATTATCAACAGCTATAAAATTAACATCATATGAATTAAGGTATTTTTAAATAGAGATACAATAATAACACATACATACCACAAAACATATATAATATTAGTTTAATAATTAGTTAAAAGATATAAATATTGATTTTTTAAACTATGTACTCTTATCTTCTACAAAGAAGCGAGCACTTATTAAATTTGAATCTTGGTCATATAGAATGAAGGACGATCTCCTCAACACTATAGAAAAATGTGGTGCAGGCTGCTATAACCATGCTACCGTGACGGCTTCTTTGAACCATGGGTTCAAGGATTATTTTTTTCGAGGACAACCTCTTCAGCTTGTGTTGTTAGTGTTAGCATTGACAGATTATATGCTGTTATTGCGGTTTATCTCATTTGAATACTCTAGCTCCAAATCTTCCAAATAATTGATGGTACTGTAGCTACAAGAAAACGGGGTACACTATAGCGTTTTAATACATACTGTCAAACAACTTTAAATTTATAAAAAAATTAGTAGCATTAACACAAAATAAATATATTATAGAATTCTATTTAATTGTGGATTTAGTAAAACTAATTTATTACTGTAAATGTTACTATTTTTTTAATAAACTTAACTAAATGTAAAGAAGGTTGACTTGATCAAAGGATTAAGTTTAGTTTAGAGGAATTTTAACCCATAAAAACATGAAAAAGTAAAAGAATGGAAATGCATACACATACCATCTGCCCATAAGATTTTTTTATGTTTTTACTCTACAACTCATACGAAAGAAAATATTTGTTTGATTTTTCTATATTTTATTATTACCGAATGAACTCATAAAAATTAATTCTTACAAATAAAAAACCGTTGTTTTTCTCTAAAACGAACCAGCCCTAAAAAGTCGAAGGGAAGGGGTAACGGGATCGAATCTACCGTGCATCAGAATGTTACTGTAGTGACGGTTGATTAGAGACATGTAACTTCGATCTAATGATTATGCATGGTACCGTAGATCCTCTGCATTAAGACCTTCGATGGAGAGGATCCACCACTCCTTAATGGTACTGATGGCCAGTTTGTTAGTCTGCGGGTAGTCAGAGGTACCACTAAAAAAAGCTGGTCCTGAATTTTGTTTTGCATATTGCGTTTGCTTTCCTGTAACCACTTGCAGATCAGATAGGCCACTACTGACTTGGGCGGCTGCATAGTTTGGTTTTAATTAACCTTAATCTACAACGCTGATAGTAGTACTTGCATCGATCGTGGTTTACTCATCGAGTCCTATATAGGATTAACTAGTAAACTGCTTATGTGGCCCAGGGCTAGCCCTATCGACACACTGCTGCCGCACACGATATTCATCAGTATGAAAGGAAGAATTCCGCGATGGAGGAATACCAATCTAAACGAGTACTACCAATCTAAACCGAATCAAACTTTCCAAGATCCAATCCTAGAGAGGATCAAAAGAGACGTGGCCCAGCGACTTTTAGTCCACGGAAGTCCTAATATACTCGCAAACGCAACATGCAACTGGTGGCGAGCAATCCATCGTCTATTCAACGCGGAATTGATGTGTGCGCCAATAGGCTATCGATCCGTATGCTGGGCGGTAGGACAAAGGAAATGTTTCACTACGCACCACTGGTTCCAGCGTATCCGTACCCAATGCTACCTCCTCCGTTACTGCGACTTGTCCACTCGAGCACTTCATTACCGCTTATTCTACTGGGCCAACTGAAAACATTTCCTGCTCTCACACTTTGCTATCTCTCTCACTCTAATGGAACCAGGAAATAAGGTATAGAACAAACTATCAACAGAGGCTCGATTCTTTCAGGCAACTAGTAGATTCAATGCAGCAGCAACTGCTTCCAGATGTTGATTGGTCGTGTTCGGTTTATTGATCAATGTTGGTCTTTCTACTAGTAATTCGATACCCAAACCCCATTTCTGAAATCCGAAGCAAGCAAAACACCAAGGAGAAGTAATGAGATTACGCGAGAGGAGGCATGCGTACCGCAATGGCTCTTGGTCGGGCCGTCTTCGCAGAAACAGGTGAAATCCATGGTGGTGGACGTCTCGTCGTGCCGGTAGCCGCACCACCCTTTGGTTCGCTCGCATTTGCTGCACTTGTCGGAGCGAGCACCGTAGCTCAGCTGGAACCCAGCGCTCAGCACCTCTCCAAATGATCTGTTCGCAGGAGGAAGACTCTCGTACACACCCACCATGGCCTTCTTGTGCGCATCCAGCACTGGCGCCACAACCACCGTCTCGCACTCGTAATCGTACGCTTCATCCGTGACACCGCCATCGAGGAGCACGTACGAGCTATTCTCTGATCCAGCTGCACATCCAGTTAGTTTCCAAGCGGATGTCCAGGAAGCGTTGCTCTTGCAGTTATAGAGGAAGGTGAGGTTGGAGTCCGAGGCCGCGAGCTGCAGCCAGGAGCTGTCGTCGATGGTGAGATTGGCGTGTAGGTGCGGGCAGCTGGTGTATGTGTGGGAGTATTCCATGTCGGCGTCGTTGAGGGAGATGGTGTGAATGCCGTAGTCGATGCTCAAGACCTTGTACTTGTGTGTCCGGAAGAGGAGAATCAGAGTGGTGTTGTGCACGCAAAGGAGGCTGAGGCCAGGGTAGCCGCAGTCAGGGCCGGAGGCAGAAGAGTTGTTGATCAGCCAGAACGGGTACGCGACGGTCAGGCCGCCGCAGGTGGCGTTGCGGCAGGCGGCGGGGGAGGCATCGGCTGCGGCGAAGAGAACCAGCAAGAGGGGGAGGAGGAGCAGAGCAGGCATGGCGTGTGCAGGTATGGGCGCGTGTGTGGAGGAAGGGATGCAGAAGAGCACCAGGTTTTTCCGGCGGGACTGTGTGCGCAAGTGATCGGTGGAGTCGGGTTGAGTTTGCTGAAAGCCTGACACTGACCGGTGTTTCGGCCGAACGCGGAAATTTTCCGCGGCAGCTAGCGGTTGCCCCTCGTGTTGTTATATTATAATTTTACTATATTGTAATTATATTTAAATGATTTTAAAGAAGGATCTGTCGAATGTTAGATAGACAGTAAAAGAAACTACTTCTCGTGTTTACTTGTTAGAGCCTACCCAAGTACATAAAAAATTCAAAAATCACAAACCTTTATACAGACAACCAACTCGGTCACAAACCTTTATATATAGGTGTGGCATGTTTTATTATTATAGGATAGTAAAGTGTGACTGTAAATAGTTATGAATAAAATTTAAAAGATCAATTGGTCTGTTTTTTCTATGTTTTTATTACTAACTCCTACCTGCCGGTGGCGAGAATCTACAACCGGCAAAAAAATGTAATAGTACGAACTGCAGTGCCACTGCCTAATCATTTTGAGAAAATCAATCCAACTTACCAGTTGATCATGACCATCCCCCACAGCGAAATGCACTTGTGCTCAGTTCATATATAAAAAAGGATCTTCCGGAGAGTGACATATAAAATTATCGGATTTAACTAAGCAATCATGACTAATTTACTGACTAGCATTTGAAGTCAAGCTAAAACCATACCGTCAGCGTGTCCTTCGGTACATGACAGCGAGGATCGAGTGGATTGGCGAATGCCGCAAGACGCATGTAGAGACTAAGTTGTTTTGTTCTTCCAATCACCTGTCTCTCGTGTGGCCCACCTCCGGCCCCACCAACCAACCAAAACCCTCTGCGAAACAGGTCAAGTCCACTCCTCGTAGTCTACCACCCTAAGAGAACGATTGGATAATAGGTTATAATAGGTGCAATTAAAAAATAAAAATAAATGAAGGATTGAAAAGAAATAAAATGGGAAGAATAGATAGCTAAGATTCAAACTTATTTAACGTGAGATATGATTTTCCAATCCTATTAGCCAAACATGCCTAAGCAACAACTCATCTCGTAACGTGGGTTCAGTGGCTCACCAACCAAATTGCTGCAAAGGATTAAAGCGGGGGAAATAGCGAGATGCGCTCGCTTAACCTAGCTGCCATGGCTCACCTACCGCGTTTGCTCTCCTTCTTTCTCCACATCGGCGTCCTTGCTTCCGTTTCCCGTGGCTTGCCTCCTCCACTATCATGAACTTATGATTCTTCCGTTTGCTCCAAAGACGTGTGCGGAGGCGTCCAAATCTCATATCCATTTTATCTTTCCAAAGCAATCGGCAAAACCTACAACCCTTGCAGCTACACCGGGTTGAATATCATTTGTAGCAAGGAAGGAGGAATCGAGACTCCTATCATCCAGTTCAAAGGAGACAACTACACTGTCCTGCACATGTTCTACAACACTCATATCAACGTGCTCAGGGACACCGATGCGTTCCGCGGCGGCATCTGCACCAAAGTCCGACATGGCTTCACCTTCGGTCAGGCCAATAGATGGTTGGAATACATTGCCTCCAATGATAACCTCACCTTCTTCTTCGATTGCAGCTCTGTACCACCTGATTTCCTGCGGACTGGTTTTAGCATAGATAAGTATAAAATCAAGTGCAGAGATTTCAATAACTCGCCTAGCACTGGGCCTTCCTTCGTGTTCACCTCAGAGGAGCTTTACGCTTTACCGGACTATGAATCGCAGAGCTGGAACTAGGGGTGCAACCAGACCATTCTCGTGCCGGTAGACGGTGGGGATCCTCTGATGATAAGTAACCAGACTATGCTGCCAAGTGGTGGATACGGTGAAGTGCTTAAGGGGTTCAAGCTGGCCTGGAACTCGAGCAAAGATGAACAATGCTACCAGTGCGAGCAATCCCAGGGAAAGTGTGCCTACAGCCAGAACAGGACATTCCTAGGTTGCTTGTGCTCCGATAGGAAGTTGCCCAAGCATCTCTGCACAAACAGAGGCTCCGGCAACGTGTCGCCTCCACTAAGTAAGTCTTTCGATACCGATCCATCGATTTCTCTCCCCTCTGTCATCTCTTTTGGCATGTTGTATTAGCATTCTCACATCTTGTTCTTTGGTATAATTTGCATCTCATAGTGGTCATAGCCTCCTGCCCTTCTCCTTCCCAGTGTGCGCGCCCCCCGCGCTGCTGGCTGGCTGCCCCTTGATGATCTTGATCAAATCGGAAATTGGCTATTTGGTGGGTAGGTAGAGAATTAGGAACTCTGGTTCGTAGTTTCCTCACTCGACAAGGATAGATCGTAACCTGAATTGTTCAGATTTGACGCCAAATTCACACCTTTCCGTGAATCTATCGGGCGGCCTCCCGCGCTGAACTAGCTTTTCAGGTTGCAACTTTGAGAGACGTGACCAAGGCTCCAAGAGGATAGAGGAGGTGGTTTGCGTCGAATAAGATTACTCTTCAGTACTGCGAGCAACCTGCCTCCGGTTTGCGTAGGTAATCAGCTAGACTGGCCCAGTTTTTTTCGTGCACGTCTAAAAATGTGTCAGTCGGTGTGATAATGTAATCGGCTACTGTTATGGAGTGGACCAGTGTCCTGAATTTTTTTCAATTATAGGGAAGATATATAACGCATACAACTACACAACACATATAACAACATACTTACACCACACAAACATAAATATGTCTATTTTAAAGAGGCTAACACCAGTGACAACGACCTAGACCTAGTGTGTAGTTATTCGTGGACATCATGATATGAACCTTATGTATCAAATCATGTGCTTTATGACTTCACCTTCATAGTGTTGATGCTTTCCTCTTTATCCCCTAGATTTATTTATTTGAATAAATTTTACATAACTACAGATACACAAAACTATCATAAAAATATAAATTTATCATGAAATTAAATATTTAAAACATTATATTGCAAAAGTACATATTTACCATCGATTTTATCACAAATCTTTAACTTTATAACTACAACAAAAAACTCTAAACTCTATATTTTTTTAGTTTTTTTATAACTTTATTATTAAATCTATAGTTTATGGTGGGTTTTTAATATGCCCTCAGATGATTTTGAGCCATCCGAACTTTGGATCCAATAAATTTGATTTTATTATAGTACACCCTATAATATGTGTAGTAGAAATCTTATAGAGATAAAATTGAAACTAAAATATATAACATTACAATAAATTCATGTGTCATATACCATATTAAAATAGATGAATTGATAAGTCTATTTTACCAGGATACTCCACATAAAATAAATTTAGTATAAAATATATAGTTTTATGATACATTGCCTTAAATTTATATTTTTATGATAGTTTAATCAAAACATCTATAGTTATGTAAAATTTAATTTATTTATTTATAAAAATAAATAACTTAAAACAGCCGATGAAAAAGATATACCTAAAAAAGACCTTTTGGCCGTAAAATTTACAGTTGAAAATAAATTACAGATAGTTAATTTTAAAATTATCTATCCATAGCTGGAAAAAGACACTTGAGAGGCTAGAAATTTTCACATTAATTAAAAAAGAAAAAGAAAATTAAACCATTACGCTGTGGTGTGTCTAGAACTCTAGACCGTAACGATGGATTAATGGATAGTTGTACACTAAATATAAATATACAATAATATCTATAGAAGAACGCTCCGTAAAAAATTACAGAGGATGATCCCTAGCTATTTTTTTAATAGACCCTCCAGTGTACACACCATGTCACTGAAAGTATTTTCTAAAAGAAACGTCACTGGAAGTAATGTAGCCAGAAAATTAGTTACGGAGGGTTGTTGTTGTTGTAAGATTTATAGGTCGGACAACGAGCACATAATTGCAGCGGGCATGCTTCAGGGGTTGGAGTTGGACACAACCGTGCTTTGTGTTCAATTTGAAGTCAGTAGAATTCCAAAATAGGGTGAACAAGGGACTGGTCCACGTGTGTTCTGTAGGTGGAGGCTATTTGCGAATGGTAGTAATAAACAGTGTTGAATTAGCCATTCTCGAAACGCAATTCTTCTAGAGAGATGCCATAGCTACCGGAGACCAAATGAAAAACACGAGAGCCTCCACGGAACAACGACAGGAGGCGGCACCATTCACTGGCCATTTTGCGAGACCCAGCTGATTAAGGTCAAGCAAGAAGCCTCCCAATTCCCATCATGCGCCGCCATGTCCCTGTTACAACTCGCCTTCGGAGAATTTCGCCGTGCCCTCGCGACCTATAAACACGGGAGCGCGCCGTGGCGGCAACGAACAATTAATCGGTCCACTGTGTGCCGCCACACCAATCCTGCAGGCAACAAAGAAGCTTTTCTGAGTTCGTTAGCCATTCCTCTCCTGCTATGCTGCCGCCGGCTGCCGCTGCTCCTCTTTCTCTTGGCTGCCGCTTCCCATGGCGATGCTTACGGTGACACGTACAACACCTCCATGTGCCTGCAGCACCAATCGTTTACCTGTGGGAACGTCAGTATCAGCTACCCGTTCTACCTTGCTAACGAGACGAAAGATCTCAATGGCTACAACAACTCAAACTGCCGATACCCTGGCCTGGCGATCGATTGTGACGACGGCAAGCCCATCCTGCGACTCAACAGCACCGAGAAGTAGACGGTTAAGAACATCAGCTATGGGAGCTTCACCAACGTGTCCCTAGTGGATCAGGAGGTCCTCGACGACAGCAGCGCCTGCCCAAGAGTCAATCACAACGTGAGCATCCCACAGGACTGATGGCTGTTCTTCCCTGGCATGTCGGTAGATTACCTCGTCTTCTTTCTCAGATGCTCCTTCACGACTGTCTTCCCCAAACCGGCAAACTTCTACCCACTCACCTGCGAAAGCTTCGGCATCGATGTCACTAAACAGTCGTTCATGCTTCCGAAGGATCTAGTGCCCCCTGGGAACTTGTCACGGTTTCGCGAGCAAATCTTCGAGGTTCCTGTGCTTAAATATGCACCAATCAACCCAAACGATCCTACATGGAGCAATGGTGGATATGCCCCGGTTCTTCGTCAGGGATTCCACTTGTCACTGAACGAGAGCGGGAGGCCAGCTGATTGTACCCAGTGTGAGCAGTCCAAAGGGCGGTGCGGTTACAACCAAACCGGGGGGATTCATTGGCTGCTTGTGCCCAAACGGGCTAGTGAGCTCTCTCAGGTGCAGTTCCAGTGACATCGGTAAGCCGTTGATATCTCTGTTCTTCTTTTTTCAAAGGCCGAAGGGGTAGTTAGTTTTGCGCTTTTGCGGTTTTGCCGGTTCCAGTTGATGCCTACTATAGTTGCATACTTGCATGCCATCGATCTGGGGCCAATCCTTTCTTCTCCAGCATATGCTGAAGAGTCAGCAGTGCTGTTGCCATGAGTCGGGCGAAAAAACAGAGCTTTTAACATTGATCGGATCTTGAAGAAGAACAACTAACGCGCATACACATGTGCCCATCTAGATGGCCTTGAACCAGATCCTTTTGCTAGACTCCTCACCTGAAAACTAGCTGATATCTTGGGCCTTTCGTCGTCTTCCTTCTTTTTTTTTTTTGCCTCGTAACCTCTTTTTCCTCTCTGTGCCTTCTGTTTCTTTCCTTCCCTGCTGTCCACTTCTGCTTGCGTCTTCCTTCACGTTTGTTTGGTCTGCCACGAACTATAGAAGCTAGTTGAGTTGGGAGACTTGAACAGTAAGCAGATTGCATCCGAACTCCATCCGGCGAGACCAATTCTTTCCCCGATCTGAATAGGATCGCGCGTTTATTTTCCATGTCTTGTCGGTCCGAGAGAGACCCCAAATCCAGCGGTTACGTAAGGTATATTGGGAATAGCACTTGACTAACCGGCCGAGGCCCGGCGTGACAAAGCCCAGCCCAAGAAATATCCTTTTTTTTCTCCTATTCGGAATAAGATACTGCTTTAGTTGACTTTAGTGACCGTAGCTAAATAATAATATTTCTTAGGATGTGTACTCTAATATACCACGGTGGTGTATATTGCCCTCCACATGCATCGCTCTCGTCTTTCACGATCACGAGGGTGGATTTGTGCAGATAACGCTAAACCCACGCCAATTGATTTCACTGCTTGCTAGTTTGCTAATTACTTCCTCATACATGTTGTTTATTTTTTTTAGGATTTGCTAATCATCAGTCAATTGAAAAAAATTTAAAAACAATAATAACTCTAACCTACCGATCCATTGGTAAATTCATGCTGTGGCCTTCTTCTTCAATAAGGTTATCGACTTTAGTGGCCATACGACAATGTCAGGAGTGGGCGGATTATATTTTGAGTGCAGTTGAGGTTAGGAAAGGGACTTCGAGAAAGGAGAGAGGGTGAATTCTTGGGTTTAAGGGAGACTAGCAAGGCGGTTGATCGATGGTAACAATAATGCAATAAGGAGGTTGTGTCGTTAGAACCTTAGGCTAGAAGCGTGATAGACAACGTGGTCAACGTGATGTCCAATACTTAGGAGACGTGGCCAAATACAACGACAATAGATATCGTAGACAAGATAAGCTGACAACATGAGGCATCTTAACAGACGATTGGCTTAAGTGACTAGCAAATCAATATGGAGGAGAGATGAAGTGGCTGGTGAGGGCCAAAAGTACAAAAGAGAAGGGGTCGTTGTGCTCATTGGCAAATCATGACTTCAAAGGAATCAAAAGACGAGTGGACAGAGTGCTAAGGTGCGATTGAGAGATGGGATGTGATTCTCTAGCATGACTCTTAAGAGATCGTGGTGTTTTTTTTTTCTAACAAAACAAATGAATGGTAGACATACATTCATATTTATTGTTTATTTTTTCTACTTTACCATATTTTTTATTAGAATAAGCTTGTACTACCATTAATTAGTGTGGGAGTATGAAAGTATATTTCAATGCATACCATTTTTATTTTTAAATTTAAAAATTAAGTGTTTTATTTAAGATTTATTAATGATTAGAGTTTTAAAGGTCTTTTTGAAAAAAGTTCTAACATATATTTATGACGAAAGCGGGTAACGTTGCTCACACTTACCAACCAAAATCTGTGAATCACCGAACTCTTCTAGATAAAACAGTAAAACACCAAAGAATATCGTAGACCAAAAGCATCTTCCCTTCGACGATAACTAAAAAAAGGTGAAGTTCCCCGACACCCGAGTCGCGACGGGACAAGGACAGGGATAGGACGAGAGACGGTAACTCGGCGACTCGCGAGAGTGGTCGTAAGCTGCCGTGTCGCTGCTGCCACGGGCTCCACGCCTCCACACCGATGGCTCACGTGCCGTACGCACGTAGTAGCCGCCCACCCGCCAAACCCTTCGCCCCGGAAACGAGCCTTGCGCCCTTGCCCCTGGCACGACGCGTCACGGTGGTTTATAAGCGGCCGCGCGCGCGGTGCGAGCCACCGACCCAACCAACAAAGCAGCGGAGACGCAGAACTACACAAGAAACATTGAGCCAATAGAGCAACGAAGCCGTCATGTCACGCCTCTGCCACCACGGCGGCCGCGTGCTGCTCCTCCTCCTCCTCGCCACCGCTTGCAGCGGCGATCCTACCGGTGACACCTACGACACCGCCATGTGCGGTGCGCAGGCTTCCAACACCTGCGGCAGCGTCGTCGTCCGGTACCCGTTCTACCTTTCCAACGCGACCAGGGCGCTCCCGAAGTACGCAAACTCGTCCACGTTCTGCGGGTACCCCGGGCTGGAGATCCTCTGCGACGACGGCGGCAAGGCCGTCATGCGGCTGGGCAACGACAGCTACACGGTGTCGCGCATTGACTACGCCGGACTCACCGTCTCCCTCGCCGACGACGACGTCGCCAACGGCAGCTGTCCCATAGTCAGCCATAACGTGACCATCCCGCCGCCCTCGTCGCTGAGCCTGGCGGACACCGTCGGCATGCTCGTCTTCTTCTTCCGCTGCGCCTTCGGTCCGGCAGCCGATGCCCCACCCAAGCCACCTAGCATCCACCCGCTCACCTGCGGTGAGAGCTCCGAGGATGCGCCCAGGCCGTCGTTCCTGCTTCCGGCGAGCGCCCTTCCTCCGAAAGACTGGTACCGTGGGTGCGAGGCGGTGTACGACGTGCCCGTGCTCGGCGGCTCCCTCCCGTCCGACGCGAACGACCCCGCGTGGAGGAAAGACGGCTACGTCGCGTCTCTCCGCAAGGGATTCCAGGTGAGCTGGAACCAGACCTTGCCGTGCGCCCGGTGCGAGCTATCCAGCGGCAAGTGCGGCTACAGCCAGGACGGCAAGTTCTTGGGCTGCCTCTGCGCCAATGGCTCCATGGACAGCGACAGCTGCAGCAAGATATCCGACTCCACCCTGCGTTTGGTCGGTAAGCCGTTAATTATCCTCATCAAAACCTGTCTAAGTACTGACTACACTACCGTGATCCAGCTGAGCATCCGGGCTGACGAATCATTAATTCCATTAGCCCATTGCCCGTCGCTTGACGATTAATCGACACGCCATTTAAGACACACATAAACATAGTCGCATGGCCTCCATCACACAATCGCACTCATGTCTGATGGATATAGATCGTGGCGAGAAATATCAGCGTGTGAAACGAACCAAAGGCGTTTAAGTACGTCGGTCAGTCCAATTCGTACTCGCGTACCTTTCTTCGCTCGACCGAGGCGCACTATGATGCATTACAAGCCCTGATGGTGGAATACCACCGTTTCTCCATAAATCGCCTTGATTACTATCAGTAAGTACCGGAGATTATTGAGTGGCTGTTGCTAATCCCGTTTGGCTGCAACGATCACGTCTGCTTCAGTACGTTGACGCGCACGCGGAGAAGAAAATTAATAGGGAAATGCACAGCGAGCAGCTACACTCACTTCAGAGTTTAGACACAGACACAGCTCGGTTCAGAATTCAGAAACCATCGAGCTGTGTTGATTGATCTCTTCTATACTTATCATGCCCCTTTTGGTGGTCTAGTGTAGCTTTCTGCTGTGCCAATTCTTCTACTGATCATTCCCTTTTTAGTGATCCACTGCAGCTTGCTGCTGTGCCAACGTTCTGTGATTAATTAGTTCGGTGCTATAATACCCTGTGGGCTCAATACACATAATTGGAGGTCAAGTGTAAAGCTGTGTCAAGTACAGCTCTTCCTGTTATTACAATGCTTCCTGGCAAGAGCTAACCAACGAATAAATGGTTTGGTGTGGTGAATTGTGGTCCACTTGTCGACACACAACAAAAGTTGTTGTGCGCTAGTCCAGTCCTGTAAATTTCGGAGGTCGACATCTTATCACACACTTTCTGAACGAAAACCACAATTCCTGTAAGCCTGAATTGATTCTTTTTTCATATAAAAAAACAAAACCTGAATTTATTGTTGTTGCCTGCAATTTTCTGGTGTTCACATTACATGAGCGCCGGAGGCCACAGGCAGTATCTTTTGTTTAGGATTTGTCCTTTGACATGTTAACCTATGTTTGCTTCAGATATGTGGCTATGCAATTTCCTTGGACCTAGACTGTTTGGGTAGGGTCTTTGGGATGCATGTTTTTTTGTCGAGCTCTACTCATCTTTTAACCTAACCTAGAGAATAAACAGGTGACTTTTAAGGTTCAAACTGGAAAATGTTGACAAGAATCATGACTTTACAGAAAATTGATTTTTTGTTTGAATGCTTTTCCAATGCTATGATGTCATGGTGAAATGTTCCTTTTCGGTCATTCCTGGAAAGTGTAGCATAAGTATGCTTTGCTTGGCTTTATGACTTCTTCAGTGTTCCTTTTTTCTCTCTAAACTGATCTTCAGTGTTCTTTTCTGATGTTGATATCTTACCTACAAGAAAACCGAGTACCCTTTGCCACAACCTTTTCCAAAGTCCTAGTCTTATCTCACATGAGGTGATGCACCCTATCTTAAAAAGTAAACACTAATGTTGTAAAAAAAACTAATAAAAAACAGAAAGATTCTCGATCTTCTTCTTATGTTAGTATCAAATTTGAAGATTTCAAGGTTCATAGCTGCCCATTTGTAGTCAAAAGGTATAAAGTCATATTTTAATTATGGGCAAGGTTTCCAGGCTTCGTAGGTTGCTATAAACAGTTTTACCATTAGAAAACAGAAAACTTGTGAAGTTCCACCCACAGTGCCTCTTTATAATTTGTATTACATCAGCAGCAGATGCAAAATCATCTTAGATTTCATATAAACAATCATTTGGTGGAAAACACAAAGCTAGACGTTCGATTTGCATTTGGATTTTTGTCCTGACATCATTTTTTCGTTTTGCATATTTTGCAGGCTCGAGGCAGCAGAGGAAAAGAATTAAAATAGGTATCCCACATACCGATCAATTAATGAACACTTTCATCAACTATAGCTGAGGAAAATTTAGACGCAAAAAATCCAAAAACAATGCTGGTCCTAATATTGGTTTACAGCCTGCAGCAGTCCCTAACCTGTCCGATCTTCTTTCTCTGCTGTTTCAGGTGTGGTCGTGGGATTATGTGGGATTCTCATCCTTGGCGCAATAGCAACCGTCTTCATCGTTCGCAAGAGAAAGCACAAGAAGATGAACTCATCTTCCAAGCTCCTCAAGTGCAGCGGCTCCGGCGGGACCCCTCGTTCCATGGGCGGCGACATGGAGTCCGGCAGTGTCAAGGACCTGCAGACTCACCTCTTCAGCTACGAGGAGCTCGAGGAGGCGACCGATTCCTTCAATGACAACAGAGAGCTCGGTGATGGTGGCTTCGGCACCGTCTACAAAGGTACACATACATAACATTGGTGACAGAACACGGCCAACATTTTTGCATGCTTTGGTGCTTACGAAGTGTCGAAGTTACAATATTTCATATGTCAATGTATGCTGACTACGTAGAGGTTAAGTAAGGTTGGGTTCTTTGTGTCCAGGGATACTTCGAGACGGGCGCGTGGTGGCGGTGAAGCGGCTGTACAACAGCTACCGGCGCGTGGAGCAGTTCGTGAACGAGGCCGCGATCCTGTCGCGGCTGCGCCACCCGAACCTGGTGATGTTCTACGGCTGCACGTCCAGCCAGAGCCGCGAGCTGCTCCTGGTGTACGAGCTCGTCGCCAACGGCACGGTCGCCGACCACCTGCACGGCCACCGCGAGCAGGAGCGAGCCCTCTCGTGGCCGCTCCGCCTCAACATCGCCGTCGAGTCCGCGGCGGCGCTCACGTACCTCCACGCCATCGAGCCACCCATCGTGCACCGCGACGTCAAGACCACAAACATCCTCCTCGACGCCGACTTCCACGTCAAGGTCGCCGACTTTGGCCTCTCCCGCCTCTTTCCCCTCGACGTCACGCACGTCTCCACCGCTCCCCAGGGCACCCCAGGGTAAGTCACATGTCAGTGTGTTACGTCACCTTACCGGTCCAGACAACAGTGTTGCATCAACTGGTTTGTCCAAAAGCTTCTCGTATTTTTACACCTAACTAATATGCCTTGTGATTTGTTCTTGTGCATTTGCAGGTACGTGGATCCAGAGTATCACCAATGCTACCAGCTTACGGACAAGAGCGATGTGTACAGCTTTGGAGTTGTCCTGGTGGAGCTCATCTCGTCGAAGCCGGCGGTGGACATCACCCGGCAGCGCAACGAGATCAACCTGGCCGGCATGGCCATCAACAAGATCCAGAAGAGCCAGCTCGAGGACCTCGTGGACCTCGAGCTCGGCTACGAGTCTGACCCGGCGACGAAGAAGATGATGACCATGGTCGCCGAGCTCGCGTTCCGGTGCCTGCAGCAGAACGGCGAGATGAGGCCGCCGATCAAGGAGGTGCTCGAGGTGCTCAAGGGGATACAGGAATTATGCGTTGTGGAGAAAGATGGAGGCAAAGACAAGGACCTTGCTTCGCCGCTCTCTCCCGACACAGTGCATGCTCAGTGGGATAGCAGACAGACCACTCCAAACCCCAGTCAGTGACCAGCAGGTTACTTAGATTAGATCAGTATTTGCCATCCGAGGTGTATTATGTTATTGCAGCTATTACGCAGAGGCGTGCTTGTTGTGTTCTATGAGCGGCGTGAGACCTTTTTTTCCCACTTTACAGGCTTCCCTGGTGATGTGCATGTGTTTGTTGGCTACCAGAACAGAGGGAATGTACATAAGATGTCTAGAGTGATGATATATAAGGATACCGAGTAGTAGATGTTACCATTTGGGATTGGTGTGGCCATGCATATAGCCTACGGTCAGCAGTTCCATCAGCCACATTCTGAGTCACTTGTGTGTCACTAACTCAGAAGCTAGCTAAACCGATAAACAACACAACACACACGTGAACACAGACTGGAATATCTTTGCTACTTGTGTCAAGGCTTTAGACTCTGCACAAAGTGGCAGCAATTTTTCAGTTTTTGTCCCTCATGATTACAGACAATAATGGCACACTTTTACATGATGGAAATCCTACTGGTGTTGCAAAACAGGATGATGGCGTACGTGTTAATTTACCGAGGATGTTGCCATTGTTAAGATTCAGTTCATTGATGGATGACGATTTACTCCAGCAGCATACTGATCCTTCTCCCTTATTAAGCAGCTTATCCTGCCCTGTAAGAACTGCTTGAACTGCTGGCATTCCTCGCTATACGATGTAATACATTTGCTTGGTTTTCATGCTATTGTATCCAGCTACGGCTACATGAACTGCGCAGAGGATCACATCACATATCACCAAACCAAACATCTTCTCCTCCTGAACTTATCGACGTCATCTGAGCTCATTCGTGGCTTTTCAGGAACATCCACAGTTTTTGATTTCCCAACTCGACTATCTAAGCTCTTTCGTGAGATCTGGGGGCACTTTGGAGCTTCTTGGGGTTTGTCAGAGCTTGCAGGTTCTGCATCTTTACTAGAAGCGCCCTCTTTTATTGTTGTCTCTTTCAGGTCAGGTTTTGACGATTTTTTGCCAAGACTCGACACAAACTTCTTCAAGTGCTTGATATAATCAGGATAAAGCTCAAGATTGCAGTGACCACCACCAGTTAGCCACAATGGTGAATATTTTACCTTGCAAAGTTCCCATAACTGCTTTCCATGGGAACAGTCAACAACATCATCTGACGTACCCTGATGTAAGCATTAGAATTGTTTGGTTATTATTATTTTATCCGAAAGAAGAAATGTTCAGTTATGACAACTAAAGCACCCAAATTCTAAGATAGCAATTCTGGTGATAAATGACAACACTCTAAAACAGGACAGCAGTTACTTTGCCTCCATAACTTTGTTATTTGATATTCATTTACTCCATTCTGTCTAATTTACCATAGCTGGTTTGTTGAGTATTTAGACATGAATCCTCTACTTCGCAACTAATTCAAAGATTGGGAGTAATCTATCTTCAGGTTCTCTATGTGCTAGAGTAACCTATTTACATATGAAATGACTAGTAACTAGTGGAGATGAAAATAAGAGTAAAACAATTGGGCTTACATGAATGACGAGCACTGGGCAATTTACCAGGCCAATTTTATCGATATTCTACAAAATGGAGGAAGATACATCAGCATTAAAAAACCACAAATCTAGGGAGTGGATAAAAGGAATCAAATTTACCTTGTAAATGTCAAACCAATATGTTCTTTTGACTGGATATAGTACTCTTACTCCAGATAGAATGGGACTGTGCAAAACCACACCTCGCAAATTTGGCAATCGTGAAGCAAGATCGATGGTTGGACCACTCCCAACAGACTGACCATACAAGATTATATCCTCATCTGCGACACCATATTTTTCCTTGAGGCAGTTATATGCTGCTTCAATGTCTGCATATGTATTACACTCAGTGGGCTGTTCAATGGAAGAATAAACTGTCCATTAAGATGTGGTTAGGTATAAGATTAACTTTGCTACTTAAGCTAAAAATGAAGCAACAGACACAAAAGAACTGAAGGATACCTTCCCTGTAGATCTCCCATATCCAGAATAATCATACCTGTAGAACATATGGTGTCTGTTAAAATGATGCTCAGAAAAACCACATTTTCCTAATTTTTACTCTGTTTAGTGTGTTAAGTTTGATAATAAATCAATCAATAATGTACAAAGGCCTATTCTGCAATTGAAGGAGGTGGAATACTATTTCAACTATGTCAGGACAAAATTTTAGTACATGAGAATGCAGTACATCGGCTATCAAGCGATAATATCTCTTTAATCCTGAATATGCTTAGAATTTTCCTAGAGCTTTTGACTAAGAAGATTTGTGGTGTTTTTGCAATCGATCTGCAATAAAAAGATATGCTGTAGTTCAAGTCTACAAAAATTTCCTATAGAGTTATGAACACGAAAGGAAATCTGTGACAGAATCAACAGTCAATCTTCACATTCTAAACATAAAGCGAGTGAGAGTTATGTTGGGTGGTTGTGAGGGTTCCCCCTCTTGGAATCCAAAAGATATTATGCCCATCTCTCTGCACAAGGCAATCACAGTAGGTGGTCCACCAGACAACCCCACTAATTATGCCTCTAAATACAACTCACCATCTCATCATCAAAAAGATTTCTTGTGTAAAATCCAAGCTACCTCCACAAAATAAATTATATTGATGTCTTGGCAAAGTCACAATGTAGGGTACACCGGTACAATACAACAGACCATGTTCTTTAGGCATAACTAACAGCTATTCAGGTATTACTATACCTGAAAAAAGAAATAAGCTCTGCTTATCCTGTTACAATCACACACACCTTGGCAACTACTCCTGTAAGCTTAGGTCCCTAACCTTTTTATTCTCTTTAAAGCATTATAAGTTATAACTCCCAAATCTCCAATTGCTCCAAATTTGCACTGCCGCAGTGTCCCCTTATCACAGTTACAAAAATAAAAAATCAAGTAGCCTTTAAGGGGCAATTTGGCATAAAACAACAATAGAAAAGAGTTAATTTGCCTTGGCTGCAATTATACATATGTATTGTGGTAAACTGGTGACAAGTAGAGTAACTAATATTGGAAGGAAGACAGGTGCAGCTAACTTATAAAACTGAATTTCATCCGCACCTAAATATGATGTGCATTTGTGCGTGATACAAACATTTGAAGCCAATTCATGGGCGATTTCCGTTACTAGGTCCAGAGACCAGTGTGAAACTCATCACTCAGCATACAACCAATCAAGATATAGGGACACAACAAATCTAATAATAAATGCGCACCAAATAACCAACCCATCGCGAGCACGCCTCTTTCCGAAATAACTCCCGTTAGTTTCCTCCGAATGTAGCTCCCGACCAAATCCAGCTTAAAACTAGCAAGCAAACGAGCTGAAGCGGGAGGGCGAGGAGTGTTACCCGAAGAGGTTGACGCGGAGGCGACGGCTGAGCTCGACGAAGAGCCCGTACATCTGCCCGAGGTCCGCGGCGTTGCCGTGAGAGTACAGCAGCGTGGCGGAGGGCCGCTCGTGGCGCACGTGCACTCCGACGATCTCGTTCCCGCGCCGCGTGCGGAGGCGCACCACCTCCGTGCCGTCCTCGTCCTCGGCGGGGGCGGCGCCCGACGCCGAGGCGTCCCCGCCACCGCCGCCCCCGCCGTCCCTCCGCCGGCGGCGCACGGGTGGCCGGGAGATCTCGCGGATGAGCAGGCGGCCCGTGACGGGGTCGGCGGCGACGGTGTAGGACGGCGGCGTGGGCGGGAAGAAGGCGAAGCGCGCGGCGATGGTGGAGGTGACGCCGCCCATGGTCGGGGCGCCCACCTGTCAGTAGAAGCGCCGCCGCCTCGGGGAGCGCCCCGGCATGCGAGAGCCGAGAGGTTCGGTTTGGATCGGAGGGTTTGATGATGAAAGGAGGGAGAAGGGAGGTGGGAGATCACACACACAGCACACTTCTACTGCGAACTTTTTTCCTCTTCTCCTGTGCTCTTCTGCTTAAGCTTGGGTTGTTTAGTCGGGGGATCAGATTTAGCGAGCGGAGCGATGCGGTTGGACTCACCCGGACAGGAATGTCGCGGATCGGCTGAGGCTGGCAGCCGCCATGGCCGGTGTGGGGCTCTCCTCCAACTTGGAGTACAATGGTAGATGGGTAGTAATACGGTACATAAAGTTGTAAATAATAAATAATTGAATTGATGGAATTAAAAAGATTGAGTAAATTTCATAAAACTCATATTTCTGTGTATGTGTGATAAAGAAATACCAACAGTTATAATCTATTTTAAAGAACCCCATATTTTGAAGCAAAATATTTGAAAAATATCAAATTTGTGTAAAAATACTCATTTCAGTATTATAGATGGTATTTTAGCATATATCAGGCTTGAAGCACACATACCTCCTGTCTAAAAGACTTTCCTGAAATTGTTCATTTAAATTAAAAAAAGCTAATTATAGATTCTTCTCATTAGAACAGTTGTTACGGGCTAGATTGAATTTTGTTATTGAAGATGCTAAGAGTGTCTTCTTGAACAGCTTGTGGTTGTTGTAGTATTTAAAACGCACGTTATTTTATTATTAAAAAAATCTAATATTAATTTTTTATTAACAATGTCATTAATTTCCGTCTAAATTTCTCTAACCCTTCAAATGTCCAAAATTAAATTTTGGTTTTAGATTATAATCATACCGATGAATATTTATGGCCTACCTTCGGACCATATTTTTTTAGTCATGAATTAAATTTTATTCTTTCCCTCGAACAAACTAATTGACCACCCTACATTTTCCCTCTTTCTTGCTATTGACGCAAAAAAAAAATTCTCGTCAAACAAGAGCTCTGCAAAACTAGGTGAAGCCACGCCTTACTAAGTCAAAATAAACAGTAGAGATCATAGCAGGGATACGCACGCGTTATCTTTTTTTTCCATTCTCCACTCTATCCCTTTCCCTCTGCTTCCTCATCCAACAAAATAACTTGCTCAGTTTTCTTTCACTCCCTCACCCCAACTAGACAAGAGGCAGTGCATGTTTTTCTCCCCCGACATCACTGTAGAACAAGGTCAAATAGAGCAGTGTAAGCAAGAGACAAATAGATGCAAGAACGACAAGCAAGAGACAAACCACATGCAAGAACTGTAAGTCATCAGTAGTCATGTATCTTAGACGTTTCTCCCTAGTCTCAGTATAGTAGTGGAGCTATTCTCTTTCTCCACACACAACGTACTGCTAAGTTCTACACATATTTCTTATCTCTACCTAAAAACAAAGCAAAGAAGGCAGACAATCCTTTTCCATTTTTAAAGCAAAGACAGCTGCAGCATGCTCTATTCCTCACTGAAATAACTCTGGACTCTTTATCTCGTCATGGCAAAACCTAGTAAGCAGAAAGAATACTCAGGCTGTTGCATAGCAAAGCATCCTCACGTCTCACGTCAAACCAAAGAGACAACGTACGAGGACAAGCAACAGGAGAGAACTTGTGGCAGTAGTCATGCAGGCAAGCCAACCCATCTGAGCAGTGCAGAGCACGTGCATGCAAAATAAAACCCTACCCAGCCACACGCGAAAGACTGCATTTGTTAACGAGAAAGTACACCTTATTTCCTACAACCCCAGGCAACAAAATTTTCTTCTCCTCACGCCATCGCCAATGGGAGTAGAATGAGCAGGGCAAGGTTAGAGCACATGGGTAGTGCCCATCCATGCACGGCACCGATCAGATGTTGTCACTTCCTGTCATCGTGATGCACTGAACTAAAGTCTCCAAACTCTAAAGTTCGGAGCAAAACTTCTATTGTTATTCTAGCCGAGCCACTGACCTCGCCGCTTCCGTCGCTCCACCGCTTCAACGCCCAAACCAACCATAATACCGTGACCACTATGGCGCCCCTGTTCCATTTTCCATCCATACTGAGCGCCGATGCCCATGGGAAAGTCAATGTCATCGTTGATTCCCCCTGATTATAGTAAATCACAGACTCAATCCACCTTTCCACCGTGTCCCAACTGTCAGAAATATTTCCTTCATGGCCCGTAACTTCGCTTAACCTTATTTCAGTTTTAATTTTTTTTTAAATCCTATTATGTACAGTGACACTATTTTTATTAATTTTAATACTATTTGATGTAATGTCCATGTTAGGTTAAGACCAAAGGTATTTTTTTGTTGTACTAGGACTCATAGCATACCAATACCAAGGCAAGTTAAATCCTAGTAATTATAATTTGTTGTAAAGATATATAAATATATGCACGCAAAATGAAAGGTCACTATCTCAATTTGATTCAATGGGACTAACCTATTTGTTGAATCGTATCTTTTCCTTTGAAACTGATATCTCATGTCATTGTGAATTACTTTCTGAGGTCCATACCGCTTATATAAGTGAAGAGATATATGTTTTACAAGTGAAGTGATAAATATGTGTGTTTGGATAAATAAATTGTGATGGAAAAATGGGTTGTGAAATGTGTTGAAAAGCCATAATTTTGATATCTATGGTTTGAAAAAAATGGTTGTTTTTAGATAAAACCAGTGCAAAGTTATCACTTGTATATCAAGACTTTATATTCACACATAATGATTGATTTCTTAGGTAACTACTGAGCATAATATACGATCATATGGATGTTATATGACGCCCCTAGCTAAGTAACTAGTGAGTTTATAATCACTTGTTTATCAAGAGTTGTAAAATAGCCAGAGTAGCTATCAGAAGTGATGCTCATGGAATACTGAGTATGGAAAGTCTAAGAACTATCCGGGACTTGGTATGTGATCCTTATGTATGGCAATTTATTATCCTAGTTTTGCTTTGAAAAGGCATTGTATTAATCTCTTTTTACTAGTAATATCTTATGGGTAAAATATGCATCTATTGTAAGATGTCCTATAAAAATGATTTAAACAATCGTGGCCACGGTCATGAGCCGATGTAAAGTAGTTTTTTTCACGTAGAATTATTTGTAAATGATTATGAAATAAATTTTGGGATGACAATCATTTTTAGACGGTGATAGTCGAAGGACTGTGTAGTCAGAAAAGCTATGTGGTCTGAGAAATTGATTGACAATTGATTGACTTCTTAAGGTAAGATGTTAATTCTAGGATTAAGAGAAAATCAAATGTTAGTAAATGTAAAAGAAATAAAATAAGTTTGATAGTCATCGTAATAAAACTACAGTGAGCAATAGGCCTATGTGATCATTGTTTTTTAAGAGTTGAGACTTGTGTGCTAAAAATAAGATGAGTTAAGTTTTAAAAATAAGAGAAATATTGTAAATGGCTATAGGAGTTTGGAACCAAATCTTTGACAGATAAATCTCCTTTTTATACATTGCACTAAATGGAATTACTATAAATTACTTCCACAATAAGATTAAGGATAGAATCTCAAGAAAATACACATATGTAATTTTTGAAAATATTTTTTAATAAACTCAATCAACATATTACGTTTTTACTGTAGCTTGTTGAGTACATATAACCATATTTACTCCACCACTCCATAGCAAACCAAGGAGCCACCAAGGATCATTTATCTGTGGAGTTTTAAAAAGTTCAATCCGACTATAAAGTATTTTAGGATTTCATCTTAGTTTTTAAACATAATATATATGTATTAGAGTCATCTTAGTTTTCTTCAGCTGCTTGTTAGGTATATCTGTTTAACCATTTGTGCAACATACTTATTAGGTTATAATGATTTTAGGTTCTATATCTACACGAGATTTAAAGTTTATAAAATTATGGTGATTTAAAATTTTATATTTCATTTAAAATAAAAACAAAATGATTTATCATAATATTATCAACATAATAGTGGATCCAGATCTATAGATTTGTAGAGCTAGAAATATCAATTTTTAAAAAATCTTGGATCCAAAGAAGACCTAAAATTTTACAACAAACCAAACATTTGATTTTTTTTTTAAATGGCAGTGGCAAGTCTTGCTATTGGGAGTACTTTTTTTTTCTTTTGTAAGGTTGGAACTTTGGATTGGCAATCCGAACAAGGTCACACTTTCCACGGGACAACTGATGTAAATGGGCCATTATGCAATTTATATGACTTTGGGCTGCATGGTTCTACCAGCCACAACACGACCCATCTGCTGTGCTCCCCCGCCGTCTCGGCGGCCATGGAAGCATCAAGCAAGAACCAGATGGCAAGAGGAGGCGGCGACGGAGACGACGGTGGAGGCCATGAGGCGAAGAGGAAAGAGGACGCGCTCGCATCCAGTAGGCTCCTCGACCCGGATTTCAAGCCCTCCTCCAAGCTATCACAAGATCGGCTCGACAAGTTTAAGGTTTCCCTCTTGATTTTGCTGTTCTTTTCTGACCCACACACGGGATTTCTTTTCCTTAGAAGGGCCTATTCAAGGTAGCTCATGAAGAAACTGGACTAATGTGCTACCGGAGGGAAAACAATTTGTCCCTTTGTCCTTGATTTCTGATGCATAAATGGACATATTTGGGCTTAGATATTTGAGGTCATGTTTGAGTTTCTTCTGTGTTTAAGTATGTGAACAAGACTCTAAAGTGTACATACACAGAAAGTATTAACTAAATTTTTATTTCTTAATCGACAACGTACAAGCTAGAGGCTTTAGTTGATGTCAATGCTATGCACAGTATACAGAACGGCGAGAATGCCTAAGTTATGAGCTTTTTTTTTATGTGAATCATAACGTATCGATTTTAGGGAGAACTTTGGTTCCTTTTCCGAATATGAAAATATTTTGTTGTTTCTAATGAAATTTGGAGTATGCAGGTAAGCAGGTTGTATGCTAGAATTTTGGTTGGAACAAAAAAGAATCCACACCTTAGCAGTTACCAGTGCTAGAATGGATGTGATGTTTTGGTTTCAAAATTTATTTCTGAATTCTCTGTCATATAAACATCTAATGTGGCCCTTCTTTAAGAAGAATTCATTCAAAAGCATAATTTCTCTCTGATAACCCTAAGTAAAAAGACAAATTTCTGAACATGTTTCTCTTGGCCATGATGGTTTTCCTTTGTAAGGCCTGCTGCTCATGGATTTGGTTGTTTCCTTCTGATTCTACCGGGTCTATTGTTTGATCTGTCTGACATCACAGGAATTACACAAGAAACGGTTGCAAATAAAGGAAAGGTCAAAATGCAAAGGAAAATCTAAAGGTACCTCTTTCTCTCTACATTTGCATGCACGTGTCTTTGTGTTATTACCTGCCTGTCAGTTGTTCTAAGCTATTTGGTCATGATATTTATCTCTTAGGAAGCACTAAGAAGAATAACAAGGTGACCACTGATTTTAGTATCACGGACAAGGATGAATCTGTCAGCAACGTTGCTACAGATGTACAGCATACAGCATCAACTGCTGGAACCCAAGTGGTATGTGTAGTTATACTATTGGAAAGTGGTATGTGTAGTTCCTTTCCCTGGAATGCTGGAAGTTATTGCTTTTCCTTGTTTTTTTTTCTTTTTTGTCTTTGGAACAAAATTAGTAGTTGGGTTTCTATGACCTGTAGTGAAGTTCTATATTACTATAGAATCTTAGATTAACAACCCAATTGGCTTAATGTATTGAAATGTGTTCTGAGTGATGAAAACATTGCTTTATCTTGACTTTTAGCTAATTTCTACAACTACCATGCAATAAACAAAATGATAAAATCAATTTATTGCTTTCATTTAGTTTTAGGTAAAAGCACCTGGTGCAAAAGCAGCAAAACTCTACTAGCATTGAATTGCATGAAGTTATCCATTGATTCCATAATATTCACCAAAGTTCCAAATAGATCATGCTGCAATAGAATTGAAATAAAAATATTCTGTTAGTTTAAATTTACCCACTAGCCTTTTTTCTGTATGATGTATGTCAAATTGATAGACTAAATGTTGATGAGTTGCTTCCTTGGCATGGATTCCCAACTGAGTTGGCTTTGTTGATAGTTGATGTTAGGTGGTAATGCTGTAACATTGACATCTTTAAGACATTTGGTTGACTTGATTTACACTGATTTGATTGACTTTGATTACGACTACTGCTTTTACTCCCATTAATTTTGCAGGATATTGCATCATCATTTCCCTCAAGGAACAAAAGGAAGTTACATTGGGGGTACAGTTTTATCATTACACTGTTTAGCAACTTCTGTTTGCAATGTTCTGTTGAGTTTCTTAGCTTCTTTAGCGCCCATGCAATTCAAGTACACCTTTTCATCTCAAAACTTTTATTAACACTAGGTGCAATGAACAGTCACATTTCATCATTCAGAAAGATCATATATGTTGCACAATTCCCTTGGTGAATTTATACTCTCTTTTTTCTGAATTTAACAAAGAAGGCACAGTTTAGTTTGTCCAACTTCCGTATGTGGATGGAAATGGAATGTGGTAGGGAGGACTCACACTGCAATTTAGTGATAGGTCTTTTATTGCTATTTTTTTGTATTATCAACTTTATCTGATGGTCATGAGATGTTCTCACCTATCATTAGAAAATCAAGAAAATCTGATTGTAAAGGTGAGCAAATAAAAAATTGTAGCAGAGTCACCATGGATCTGATGGAACTTGTAGGGTAGTAGTGCACTATGCTGTGACACTTCTTTTGACCTCAGTTGGCAAATGCTCACGAGGCAATCTGCTCACCTGTTCTTTTGAAAAGAAAATATATCTCCGTTGGCACTTATCAATGATCCATTGTATTTTTCAGGCTTGATGTTAAAGAAAGGTGGGAGAGGAAAGCAAATATGTGAGTTAGGAGTACTGAAGATCAGTTACGTTCTAACAACACAATCATCCCTCTATGCCTATATTCTCCGAGCAACAGCCTCTAGATCTTCTTGTAGATACTTGAGGCTCACGTAGGGTCTAATCTAGAATAATTTGGTACTCACATCTGTATGATTTCTGGCACAGCATGGAAAGCTATTGGTTGGACCTTCCTTTTTTTGTAATCATGTTTGTCTCTGTAGAATGTGTACAGTGACTAAGACCTCAAAACGTTTACAAGGAGTATCGGATCTATATATATACAACCCAGTCCAATGGTCTGTCTAACACCCCCCGCAGTCATAGCGGGAGAGGAACGGACGCAGAGACTGAACCGAAAACTGGTGAATAAATGCGTGGGCAGGCCTTTGGTCATTATATCGGCAAACTGATGTGCCGATGGTATATGGAGCATCCGAACCTGTCCTAATGCGACCTTGTCACAGGCAAAATGGATATCGATCTCGATATGCTTGGTGCGTCGGTAATGGACCGGATTGGCGGTCATGTAGACGGCATTGACATTGTCGCAGTAGACGCGGTGGAGAGGGGTGCATGGAGCTCCTGGAGAAGCTGGTAAAGCCAGCAGCACTCGGCGACGGCATGGGCGACGGCGCGGTACTCAGCTTCAGCGCTGGACCGGGACACTGTAGTCTGGCGTTGTGAGGACCAGGATACGAGAGTGTCACCGAGGTAAACGCAGTAGCCGAACGTAGAGTGACGAGAGTCGGGGCAGCCTGCCCAGTTCACGTCGGAGTACGCGGTGAGGGAGTCGATGGGGCTGGAGCTGAGATGCAGCCCGCTGAAGAGGGTGCTCTTCACATAGCGTAGGATGTGCTTGAGCAACGTGAGGTGAGGTTCGCGCGGAGCGTGCATAAAGAGGCACACTTGCTGGACAGCGTACGTGAGGTCGGGTCGGGTGAGTGTGAGGTATTGAAGAGCCTCGGCAAGACTCCGATAGTGAGAGGGATCGGCAACGAGGGTGCCATCGGCAGCGGAGAGTTTGGCTCGAGTGTCGACCGGGGTGGCCGTGGGGTGACAATCGGCCATGCCCGCACGCTGGAGGAGGTCGATGGTGTACTGGCGTTGGGAAAAAAAGAGCCCGTGGGTGGAGCGGGTTACGGAGATGCCAAGAAAATGGTGGAGAGGACCAAAATCGGTCATGGCGAACTTAGAGTGGAGTCGGGCCATCAATATGGGACCGGAAGTCGAATTTTCCACAAAGAGATTTGAAGAAGAAAACCCATTTGGAATAATTGGCGTTGAGGTCAAGAGAGATATGAACGTGAGATTTCACGTTCACAGCAGCGTAAGGACGGGAGAAGATCGGCGAGGTAGTGCCCGAGGTGTGGTCTGAGGCACCGAGAGCCGGAGCAGACTTGGCGATTGGGAGAGTGCCAGAGTTGAGAGCGGACTCGGTGGCCATGACGGGAGAACAGGAGCAAAGAGCCGATGAGAGGGAAAAGTCGATGAGATGACGGATCGGCCGATCAAAGATGTGAGAAGCCGATGGGAAGTAAGCCGGCCAGCCGATGAGGAGTGGTTGGCCGATGGGAAGTAGGCAGCAGAGTAGGTGAGGAAAAAGATGGTGACAAAGTGGGTGGGTCAGAGAATAGTTGAGTGGAGACGAGGAGGCGGATCGAGACCGTTGCCTGGTCACGTGGAAGTAAAACGAAGAAGAGAAGGTGACTGTGGAAGAGACGAGGAGAAGAGGAAAACGGGGGCGAGAGAGCGAGGAGAGTATCGGGAACAGCGTCGGTGACGGGAAGAAGACGTCGACGACGAGGAGGAAAGAGTCGGCTCATCGGAGAAAAAAGCTAGCGCGTCGGAGATGTCTGACTCACTCTGATAACATGTAGAATATGTATAGTGACTAAGATCCTAAAACGTATAAAGGAGGGGCGTAGCCCAGTGGGCTGTGTAACAGTCTCAAACTCAAACGTTGTCTAAATCAGAATGATAATGTCAATGTACTAGCTTCTGACGTGTTACTGCTTCTGGTGCTGCAAATTATCAATCAGTCCAAATCCTTACTCTCCTTTAGATGAAATGTTAACTACTAGTTGTTCCTTCAACATATCCCAATTTGTATTTTCTATATACTAGTGTAAATTATTCGATGTGCTAGCGTCTACATTGCCACTTTGCCAGCAGTTTATCCCATTTCTAAATCCTTGGCGCCACCCCCCTGCGTACTGCATTTGGACGTACTATGATCTGGTGATTATCTATGTTTTGTTCGTACTATGATCTAGTGTCAACGCAAACCACTTCATCAACTTGCACCTGCGTATGCTACCGTAAGGGATCAAAGTGTCGCTAGATTGGGAAAGCGCCTACGGTGTTCATGGAAGGGTTGAAAGTTAGTGACCATAAATTTTACGCACACAATTACGCTTTTAAGATCATAATTTTAACATTAATCCTCTTTAATGTGTATTAGAAAGTGTATTTGTGGGTGTAAAAATATGGTGTCTATTTATACTGACATGCATGCATACGTGTACGTCTTTTAATAAAAAATAACTATGTTTAGATTATCCTATCTCAAACCGGAAGATCGAACAGAAAATGTAACCGGAAGCTACCTGCTGTGAGCCTTTTTGTACGTTGGAACGACAAAAAGAAAGGGGTAATAGTCACGTGACGTCGCGTCAGAGCGGAGGGCGATTGAACTAGTCAAGCGCGGTTGCGCAAGCGACAGCTGTCGAAACCGGATCGCAGCAAAAACCAACGGCGTAAAGTCCAAAGTGATCGTCGCGAACTGTGGGCTCTCATCGCCATCGTTGCTGCTGCTGTGGTCAGCACTGCTGCTCTGGGAAAAAAAATGGTGAATTTTTTCGTGATCTGCTGTGTCGGATATCTGCTGCATCCGCGTGGCGGCGAAAACAATCTGAACCTGAATTGGGTAAAGGGGGACAACCGAACAGGGGATCAGATGAACATGAAGCTGGCTTTCAGAGTTAAAATCGTTTGTGTTTTACTAGTATCTTTTAGATTGTGTTCTGGTTTTAGGTTGAAAATTAAACCTACACTGAGGACTGTAATTGAACGTTGGAGAGTGGATTGGTCGCCAAATGTTAACAGCGTTTGTTGTATGCTTACGCCTATCCAGCTTATTATTTTAAAACATAATTTATAGCTATAACTACATATATTATTAAATCATGATTAATATTTTATAATAAATAATTAGTTTTTAAATAATTTAATTAATAAAAATTGGTTTAGAAATACTTATAATATCGTGTGACTAAAGTGAATCGTGTTGGGATAAGTACTTATGTGCGGTTGATTGAGATTAAAATTGCTTAATAGTGATGACCATGAGGAGCAGAGACCTAACACGATTAGAACGTTATACTAGATTCAAGGAAAATGATGATCAGACTAGATTTAAGGAAAGATAGGATCTAGAATAATTAAAAATACTAGTGACGAAGTTGAGTACAAGTGGCACATGTTAGATGGATACCGTGTGAGAATATTCTATAATGAGATTCTTAAGTTGTGTGTACAAGCATCAGAAAAATTACAAATGAATTTAAAGTGAGATTGAAAAAAGAGAAAAAATTAAATTAGAAAATTGTAAAAGGTTTAGACTATGAGTGGTTGAGTCATATTAGAAATAAAATTTCTATAATTAGTTGGTTTATGTTTGACGCTAAGTAAGAGTAGAAAATTTTAAGTATAAATAGATGAGGGATTGTGACCATATGAACTTTTATAAGAAGAAAAGAAAGTTAGGATTTAGTTTAAAAAGGGAGATTGTATGTAATTTATAGATATATTACAATAAAGTTAATATAATTTTAATAATGTTATTTATTCATGAGCAGTTAGATCAACAAAAAAAGACAATAGATGAACCGGTGGCATTAAGACGACCAAAGCACCAATAGCACTGTGATTGAATTAGCAACAAGTAGTCAGACCGACGATATACAATAATGTATCATAACTTTATCTCAGTTCAGTTTTTTTTTATTCTATAAAAAAATTTAGTTTTTTTATAATCCTACCATTCTAATGTTTGGTTATTGTGTTTTAATTCTATATACGTATCCTTAGCGATTTTTTTAAAAATAATATAAAATAAAAAATCATCAAAATTAAATTTAAAATTTAAATTTTAAATGAACAAAATTGGATGCAAAGTATTAGTTAGGAATATAGTTTAGAATAACAAGACGTAGACACATGTATAAGGGAAGAAAGTGCAACGGCCGAACGCTGAAATCGGTCGCCCTGTTTGGCCAACAAGCTTTCTACAATATTGTCATACGAACTTTTTGACAATTCTGCTTACCTTCGCTGTAAAATTGTTCCAAGGCCCTTCTCAAAAAGAACAAAAGGAAAAAAAAAGTGAATCGATTAGAGATTAACAATCGTGCAATACCAACAAGTGAACCGACAATTGAAGTTGTTCATCTCAGTTGGAATCTGAGTTGGCTACCAAGTCCGTGAGAATACCAATCGATCTTCTCAAAACTGACTGATCAATTGTCACCTCCGGATTCATGTCCCACTTGAGCACGCTTTTAATTCTGAGAATGAGACGTACTAGTGCGAATTAAGCCGACAGAACAGAAAAACGATGGACGGCTCAATGACACAAGAGAATGGAATCAAACAGGGTACAAATGAAAGCATTAAGAATGTCACGTCATCATCGTATATAAATAGTTGCATTAGATAGGTCCTCAATCGATGTTTAGAATAGAATTTGATTAAATTTTAAAATTTTTACTATCAATTTTGTATTTTTTATTGTTTATAAAATCTAATAAGCTTATAATATTATAGTACTTCCTCTACAACTTAGAAATTAGCCTTTCCTGATTGCTATTAGGGCAGGGAAGAATGGTGGATTATGATTATATGAAGTTTAACGCAGAAAAATATAATTACATTTAAGTCAATTTGTTTGTCCTAAAGTCATATATTTAAGACTAGAGGTGGTGACTCTTTTAAGGCAAATTTTTAACTAAACATTTCAATATCTATTTATGATAAACTTTTTAAAAGATTGAACAAATTGTACCCTGAACATCAAATGTTTATGGCTGGAGGTTACTGCTTTTAGACAGTTGTTACCTGACGACAAATGATGGTTCTCATGCGTCCACATATGTCAACCAAAGTCGACTGGTGGTAGACGGTCACCGGTTCAAGTGACCGTTGTCATTGGTTCATGTGGACCTGCCTGAAACTCGTGAGCCCCGCGATTCAACCAAATGGCAGTGTGACAAGTTAATCCACTGTGCACAGCATGATCTGTCCCAGTTCATGACTACCATCGATTAAAATACTTTATCTATTTTTAAATATAGCAATCTTAGATATAAACTAACACTTGTTTAAATTTATAGTTTTAAATTGTGTCTAGCGATTTTATATATAAGTTGATGAAATGAATATATTGTTTTATTTATTTGGGTGAATAATATTTATGTACGTAGGATCCGTTATAAAAATAGTTGACGAACAATTAGAGATCGTTTCTTTCCCAAGCTTACGACCGAGGCTCCCAGCTCCGCCACCGCTCTCAAAGTAGTTTACAAGTGTTTAGACAGGCATGTGAACTTCATTGCGACAAAATATTTCTTGATTAAGCAAAGCTGTAGCTGAGATGACGAGATTTTAAAGGATATACATGCTTACGAACTTTCTTAATTGGGGGTTATTAGCATGTACTATCACTTGTCCCTCAAATAAATCAAGTTAGTTAAGATGGGCCTATCAGGGAGCCCTGCTTAACGGGATGCATGTAATCTAAAAAAGAATCCATGTTTCTTCAAGGGAAGATGTGTGTGTTAGCAGAAAATTTTCTAGTAGTTGTACTAATTAAAAAGAAAACCTGGCTGCTTTGTATTAAAAGATGAACCGTACTTGCAAAATAATGTTTGACCTTTGAACCAAATGCCAATTGTTAATAAGAGTATTAGTCAGCCTAGAACAATAGAAGCGGCTAGTCTAGTTGATGAGCTAGAATGAGCACAAGAAGATTCATAGGTGCTAGAATAGCTTAAAACTTAGTCCTGATAAAGAAGCTATATTTTGCACGGGCATTTTCTTTCGTTCGTTCGGTCTTTTTTCTTGGGGGATACACAGGCGGCGATCTAAATAACCTGATACAAAGGCAAACATGAGATATTTTGCAATCTTTATTAAGATAGTAATGATGGCATACATGTGCACAAACGATCATCATGTTATTATACATGTATATTGATTAAACTATCATAAAAATGCATATTTAAGACATTATAATACAAATCTATAGTTTTAATACTTAAATTATCACAAAGCTATAGATTTAAGTTAAGTATCACAAAACAATATATTTAATATTAAAGTTATTATAAAGCTATATATTTTAGAGTTCAAACTCTAGCACTAATGTTGTTTTAGAGCTATAAACATTGAAGTTTTATGATTAAAATTGTTTTGGACATGTGATAATTTTGTTAAATATATAGTTGCATGATACTACATCTTAAATTTATATTTCCACGATAATTTAGTTTTGTGACATACTGACTTAATATATACGTAGTTGTATGATAGTTAAATCAAAGTAATGAAAATTTAGTTTATATTAAAATTAGTAAAATTAGTTTATATTAAACACAATTAGTTTATATTAAAATTGATTATATTAAAATTATTTAGAAAAAATGGTGAGCGTGTGTATTAAAGTTGTGAAAATCTGTGTAGTAATAATATTTTTTGTTTATTTATGTGTGTGTATTAAATGTGAAAAATAGACAAAAAAATTGTTGAAAAATTTGAAGAAAATTAAATTAGTTTTTAGAATTTGCTACGGGCTAAAATTGTGAACAGTCTAAATGCGCCGTACGGACACAATCCAACTGGAACTGGGTTGACAACGACACGTGAGCGAAAAGAGACCAAAAGCAAGCACGCAAACGAGTGTACTGGCAGGCAGACCGAAAAGTTAGCAGGCCAATGCAATGGATTAATGGTAGGAAAATAGCCTAGCTGTAGCGCAGGCATGCATGGACACAAGCGTGCGGCTAACAGGTAGGCCAGGCGTATTAGCGAGAGCGGGCGCAAGGGTGCACGGTGATATAGCAGCTGATAGGTGCACCGAACGAGGAGACATGGCGCGTAGAGCGCAAATGATTCTAGGGATACATGGCATAATTAGACTGGTGTGAAGGCATGGGAATATTGTTCGAGCGAAATTATCTGTGGTAACACATCGAACTCTGTGATTTACTATGTGGCGGTGACGTGGCATAATTTGGAGCATCGGTTTTGAATCCGACAACTGAGAATAAACGGAGAGTTACAAAATCTTAAGGGTATTTAAGTCTTTTTAGGTATTTAAGTCTTTTTCTTTCTTTCTTTTTATAAATAGAAGGTAAGTTGTTATGGATTTTAATACAAGAAATAGAAAGAGTTTTTGGGTGAATTTTGAAAGCATAATTTTGATAATAAAGATAAATTTTATAGAAGATTAGTGGTTAATTAATCTCTTTTTCTTATGCATGGCTAATGATTAATTTTAGATTAATTTGTTTCCTCTGTGATTTGGATTTATTTCTTTGATCTAAAATTTAGCTAGAGTGTCTTTGTGAAAAGTTTGATGAGTTAATTATTTTTGATCTCATATTATTAATTAATTAGGATTTAATTAATTCTGATTAAACTTTTATTTAGTAATTTTGTTTTGTTAATATCTTAATATCTAGAAGTCCGATTGAGATAATTCTAGTTAAGTTTGTTTACAAATATTGCATGAGCTTGTTTACATTGATTATTTATTGTGCTCATCATAATGAAAAATGGGAGATAGTTTAGATACAATTTTGTAAAGTTAAATGCCAATGTTTTTTTAAGGTTATACTAATGTTCAATATTAATGTGTTGTTGCTAATATTTTCATTAAGGAGAAGATTGTTAAATCAAAAGTGATAAATAATTAGTTTACATTAAAATTGATAAAATTATTTTATATTGAAATTTGAAAAATTAGTTTATATTAAAATTAGCATTGTTTAATTGGTTTATATCAAAATTATTTATGAAAAATATGGTAAGTTTGTGCATATTGATATAGATCAGTTTGTGAAAATCTGTATCGAGGGAATATTTTTTATATTTGTGTGTAGTTATTAAATATGGAAAATAGATGAAACATTGCTAAAAAATTTTAAGGAATTTTGGATAAAAATTGAGAAATTAATTTTTAGAATTTGCTATAATAACATGTTAAAATTGTGAGTATGTCGAATGCATAGTTTAAGCACGACCCAGCTAGAAGTAGGCTAGCGATGATGCGTGAGCAGGCTAACATGGGCTAAAAGAGGTCAAAAACAAGTGGGCTAGCATGTAGGCTAACTTACTAGTCACGATGAGAAGTTAGCAGGTTGGTGGAATGAGCTGACAGTGGGAAAACGGTCCAGCAGCAGCATAGGCATGTGCAGGTTGAAGCGTGCAATTGATAGGTAGGCCAAGCATGTCAGTGAATATGAGCGCAAGGACATGTGGTGGCACATCGGTTGATAGTTAATGCCGAATGAGGAGACATGGCGTGCGTGAGGCACGGATGATGTTGAGGATACATGGCATAACTGGATTGGTGCAAAGGCAAAAGAATATTGTTCGAACATGATTCTCTAGGAAAAATATGTTAGACTCTGTGGTCTACTGTGTGGTAGTGATGTGGCGTAATTTAAAGCGTCGATTTTGAATCTGATGGGTGAGAATATACTCTACGAAATCTCAAGGGTATTTATGTCTTTTTCTTTAAGAATTTTTGCTATAAATAAAGGTTAAAACGTTAGATATTTTAACATAGAAAATAAAGAGAGAGTTTTTGGTAAATTTTGTATGTATAATTTTAATTATAGAAGATTAGTGCAATAATTAAGTGCATGCGTAACGATTGATTTTAGATTAATTTTTTCCTCTATGATTTGGATTGGTTTATTTGATCTAAAATTTAGCTAGGATATTTTTTAGTGTTATAAATAGTTTATCAATTAATTATTTTTAGATCTCATATTATTAATTAAGTATGATTTAATTAATTTTGGTCAAACTTATGTTTGGTAATTTTGTTTTATTAATATCTCAAGATCTATGATTGTGTTGATTTCAATTGTGTTTGTTTATAATTTTTTTATAATTTATTATATAAAACTTTCAGGTCGATCAGAGTTACGTATCTACAAATATAATTTGATTAATGACAAAATAGTTTTTGTCTATATTCTAAAAATACATTTTTTAGGTTTTTTGATTATTAGGAAGCGTTAAATTTTATTTTTGACTTTCACAATCATTCACCCCTATGATTAACTATCGTAGTGTGAGTTGATCCTACATCTTTTTCAAACTGTAGAAATAATTTAAAAAGTTCATCTATTTGTTAAGCTATGGATTTTTTCTTGTCTGTCGCCTTCTAAATCATTATATCAATATCTAACTACTCAAATATTTGCCTTCTTTTCTTAGAATAATAAAATGAATCTTCAAGCTTGTTTTGGTGAATCCTCACTTATATGGAGTACAATTTTTATAAACACAGAGATGCACATAAGCTGTGGCAATGGTTTACCTTAAACCGGCTACACGGTTACAAAACTAACCAACCAAACAAACAAAGTTTACTAGAAAACAAATATTTTCTAAATTTTTTTGAACTTGATATACCGATTTGTTACTGTTGTCATAAACATGATAACCATGGTAATTGTCAATATTTTAAACCCTAGTTGTAACAAAACTATAGAGTTATACTTTTATTTATACATAGTACAAGTTTAGACTGTATATTACATGATTTTACCCACTGAAAAATAGAAAATATCAATTATCTGATAAATAAAAAAATGATTAGTACTCCTACATGGTATAATACTGGTCAATTTATCGAGCAGTCAACCTTCACGGCTTCACCCATTGGTCGCGTTGCTCGTTGGGCGTTGGCTATTGGGTTGCTGGAAATGGAACTCCGCTTCCAAGCGAGAAGTTTATTTGCTTCGTCGCAGTCAGAGATGCGAGCGGGCCCGGTGCTTTCGTCGGGGTAGGGGCCGTAGGGTGCGACTGGACGGTGGGCCCGGACGGTCGTGTGGTCCGACGTATCGCGGCTCGTGATCGGCTCGTGTCGGGTCCGTCCCGCCACGTGCCTGCCCCCGCCACGCCTCCGCGCGGCTCCCGCTTCCTTGGGGCGAGACCGATACTGCCACAAGCACGCGCAGATTGTACACGCAAAGGAGGCATTCAGGCTTGGTGATGTGGCTTATTAGCAATTGACAATGCTGTCTTGTTTGACCTTAGGTAGCAGTCAGGCACGGCGTCTTTCAGTCTTTGTTCCGTACTCGTCTAGTAGTATTTCACTCGATGTGACATGATAATTCGACCTACCAGCTATTTTATTTATTTTTGAACAGAGTAATTTGTTAGGAGCTGAGCTACAAAATTGGTTAACCCATGCAATAGATGTTTGAATACACTAATTTCGTTTAATTTTTAGTGTCGTTTTTATTAACTAAACAATTTAACTATGGATTTCTGAGGAGATTGTTAGCTAGCACAGATGTTCACGGTGACAGGGACATTCCAGAGTAATAAAATACGACGGGAAACATTTGGTCCATGTAAACGATTAATCTTCTATGACTTGTCAATCGTTGATTACTTCATCCGTTATTCCACTATTGAATATATGTGGTTTATATCTAAAAATGATATACTTCCTATATCTAAATTAAAGCATTTCTAAAAATATCATATATATATATACACACACATATAAACATAAGATATAACATATGCAGCTATAAAAAACACACCCCATAGAGACATAATAAATCTAATCGGTTGTGAGAAGGAACATCTACTAACCACTTTATATAAATATAATAGCCACTCGAGAAATGACATTGAATATCAAATCTTAAGCGACAATATCTTACTATATAGATCACCGTATATGCTAGATAAAATAAATCAATATTATACTTTGTGATTTAAATCATTGAATATACATATTATTATTTTCTCCATGTCTTCTTATCACTACTATTTCACACATATCTTACCATCAACTGAATTTTACATCACCCATCGATACTATACATAAGCCATTCAACATCTTAAAATCTTAACCACGTATAAATAGTCAGAATACATTTATCATCATAAAACCATTTATAACTTTAGTTGATACTACTCATTAATCTGCTGGCGTGTTGTAATTGGCTTTTCGGAAAGGACGGGTTGACGGCTTTACTCCTTGAGTGTGTGGTTTTGTTTCTATTTTTTCTCATTTTTAGAACCAGAAATAATCTTTCCACTTAATTTTATAGTATAAAATTTAAAGGGATATATTTATCTTTTTATATCATTTTCTAGGATATTTTTATAAATTCACATGTGTTTTCGTCACGTATGTCATAGTTGATTTGTATCGAAGTTAGATTGGTTTCACGATTAAATTAAAGCTGAATCATAAAATTACTAAATTATTTTTTAAATTTTATGATAAATTTCACACATATTTATACTAGCAGTATATACTATTAGTATATTGTATTAAAATGATAGATGAAACTCTCCTTTTAAAACATTAGAGATACTATTAAAAATTAATTGAGAGAATACGTGTAGACGGTGGCCTTGTCGATATGAGCGACGAAAACTTGAGATAATTCTGTTGCTGCTTGGTGTAATTAACCGAAAGGGCCACATGAGCATTTTCATCAAAGAAAAAAAAGTAAAGAAAGGACCAGATGAGTGCAAATGCTTTGTTTTCCTTCAAAAGTCAAGCCAGTGAAAATCAGAGCACTCCCGTCTGCTGCACGCATGCGCAGGATCGATGAGATCAACAAGCCACTCAGAAAACTCTCAGTGCAAAACTGTTCCTTCGTTCGATCGAGACGTCCTGTTCCCATTCCTGGCGAAATTGATCCCATCAATTGCCACGGAGAAAATTAAAGAGCAATATATACGAAAGGACGAACGTTGCCTGTGCATGCAGGCATACACACAACTAATGGATTGGTTAATGACACGATCACCTTTCATTTGATCGAGCGAAGACTACTACACGATGCCTTTGCCTCCCACTACTCTCTCGACATATCCAACACCACGATCGATCCAGAGACACACTCAGATCCTACTAGCTTCTGTCGTTCCATATTGCTTGACATGCATCCCAGGAAAGGAAAAAAATGCTTGATATCCCAGTGTGCACCATTCCCCTGACACTTGTACTTATGCTTAACATTGAAGACATATAAAGGCTGCAATGGACACATACATGTCCGATATACAGATATTGGATTTGTCAGACATAAATACGATCCGTCGATTGAGAGTCAGGTAACTATTATTTCCTTTGGAAATCATATATCGAGCCAGAAACCTAATTACAAATATGACGGCAGCACAGCCAGCACTGAATATACGCATGAATGCTATCTACTCGGAGACCTATTATCCGTTCTGTTTGTAGCTCCATCTATCTTATTCATTTTTAAGATACACTCGAGCTCTTTAAGCAACTAATTAAACTGCTCTACCAGACTAAACCAAAAGGCATGGTCAAGATTATGGGTGGGGTTTGCAGGCTGCAGCAACCGCTGATATATAAATCTGTCTCTTCCCCCACAATCTGAGCGACGAGAACCATATCATATACACGGTAGTGGAGAAGAAGGGAAGTAAAGCTAAATATATTACTCATAGTCTCATTCAGTCTGTTTGAGAGGTGGAGGAAGCAACCACATTCCACTAATCTTGTTACCCGATCTGATCTAGATCATGCTCTTTTTCTTTTTATCCTTGATTGGCAATTGCACCGGCAAATGTAGACATACTTTCCTTGCCAAAAATGATCGACGGTTTTCCATAGAAATTATCCTATCTGTGCTTCCTCTGAATAGAAAATATCCTCTTGGTACCCGAAACCCGGTTACGATATGTAACTCAAGAAAGTGCAGGTCTTTACCTGGTTGGTGATGTACAATAGAGTATAGACATCAGATGGATTGATAGCTAGGGGTTGGACAAACATGTATCACTCACTTCGTCGCCGTGCATAGGAGTCATCCTTGCACCTCTTCGTTTAATGCAGATGTTTCAAAAGAGTTTATTGATGGTATGGATTTCTTATCACCAGCTTAAGCCTAGTGAGTGAAGGCCGAGTACCACAGCCCATGAATGGTGGAAAAGCGCTAACAAGCTGCCAAGGTTTACCAAAGAAAATGGGATGCGCATGTTAATCCTCTCGGCAGTTTGGGAGATCTGGAAAGAAAGAAACCAAATAGTTTTCGAGTACAACAAGCTTTCAGTGGTCACCCTTTTGGCAAAAATCAAAGAAGAAAAAATGTGGATGCTCGCGAGTGCCAAATGTTTGATTGAGAAATTGGCACTTCTTGTAACGGTTTATTAAAAGAATAAACTACTTTATCTTGTTGTAATTTAACACACACGTATATTTATGAAATTTTACGGTAAGTATCGATATGGAGATGTTATTTGCCTCTTAGCGAGATGAAAAATACAAATTTTCTCCCCAGCTGAGTATCTGTTGCTACCTCACAGAAAAAAAAAACTTATAAACTCATAATCCATCCACCCATCGTGGTTGCTAATATTTCCTTAATTAGCAGTGCCATTTTTTTTCATCTAAATTTTTTTGCAATGTGTAACCATAACATTTAATTTAAATTACTGAATTATATATCGTAATGCTGATCTCACCAAAAAAAATATAATATTAGATGTAGATTTTTTTGGCTTATAACTCTTTATAACTTTCTTTTATATTTATAAAATTAACTATTAGATAAATATTTGATAATATTTTTATAAAAAATAAATATTTTTAGAGTGAAACAATCAATAAAATACTCGTGATAACCTTCTTATGTTATTTTTTTAGCAAGCAGTACAATTTTATAGTTTTTTTAGGGGCTTTTATTTTTTCCCATTTGCAAGCTTCTCTTCTTTTATATATAAATCTACAAAACTTATACCTTTAACACCCAATCAAACGCTGCGAAACATGCGAAAGAAACCGCAAACAACACGGTCAGCCTCCGCTCGAAGCCGGTAGATTGGCACAAAAATAACCACACACACAGGGAGGCGAGGGCCGCGAGGCGAGACGAGACGGGGAGAGGGAGGAAAAAGAAATCCAAATCCATTCCAGCGCAAGCGCAAGAGCGCAGCGCAGCGAGCGAAACGAAACAGACCCCGGCAAAAGAGGGCAACGCGACGGCAAATCCATTCCTCCTCTCCTCTCCACAGGCTGAGAGACGAGGCGGGGCGACGCGAGCACCCTAGGCGCGCGCGGCCGCGGCGCAGAGAGAGAGAGAGAGAGAGCCGTGGCGGAGGGGCCGAGCCTCGTCCTCGCGTGAGGAGGGGGCAGAGGCGCGGGGGATATGGCGACGCCGACGCCCATGGCCGGGGAGGGGACGCTCGTGGCGGTGCTGCCGCGGTCGCCGTCGCCTCCTGCTTCGGCAGGGTCGGCAGCCGACGCGCCGATGCTGATATTCCTCTACTTCCACAAGGCGATCCGCGCGGAGCTCGAGGGGCTGCACGCGGCAGCCGTGCGCCTCGCCACGGAGCGCGCCGGCGACGTGGGGGCGCTCGCCGAGCGCTGCCGCTTCTTCGTCAACATCTACAAGCACCACTGCGACGCCGAGGACGCGGTACGGATGCTACCCCCGCGCATAGCTTCGTTTTATTATGGCTTGTTTTCTTTTCTTGTTGTTGTCGAGCAGCTTCGGATTTGGGCGTGGAGACGCTCGGTCGTCTCCCAATTTCTGTGGTGTTTGAGTTTAGGTTTCGAGGAACTGAGTGCGATTGGGATTAAATGTGGCGAGCACTGTTAGGATCTGAAATTGGGTGAAGCTCATCCCATGCTGTTGGAATTTCTTATGAGCTTTGCTTTGTTTGGGATGGTGCCTAGCGGATAATCATGCTAGTATCAGTATGAACGTTTTTTTGCCACTGTGCCATTTCAATGGTGATGGCATGAATAAATATTGACTTAATTGTACAAACAGCGATACGAAATAAACTGTTTAATTGAAATCACGATGGGAATTTGGATCTATACAATCATGTGTGCCTTTATCTGTCTAGTTTAGGGGATAACACTGATGTTTTGTCTTGATTGGAGTACAGTAACTTTCACATTTATCGCATATTAGAATGAGCAGGATTGTCATATCTTAGTTTTCCACCTGTTAGAGTCAGTGACTAATGCAGGTCACGACCTTTAAGCAAATGCTTAATACTTATTCCCCTAATGGGGGAGACTGACTTTTAGATGCCCTTGTCTGACTGGTGGAGGTTTAGCTGACAAATAAAGGTATTTTTATCTTCTTTGCCTTAATTGCTGCCAAAAGTAGAGGTTATGTGGTCAAGTGCAAAAACGTTTCTGTTGCTGTAAGTTGTAACCACTTTAACATTAGATTCTATAGCTTTTTTTAAATCTTCTGTTACTTCTAAATGAAATCAATCAATAACAATTCCTTCATATTATATGTTTTATTCTGAGGATTGCAGGTTATCTTTCCAGCACTTGATATCCGAGTCAAGAACATCGCAGGAACCTATTCTCTTGAGCACAAAGGGGAAAATGATCTCTTCAGCCAATTGTTTGATCTGTTACAATTGGACATTCAAAATGATGATGCTCTTCGAAGGGAGCTCGCATCCTGTACAGGAGCCATTCAAACATGTCTCTCACAACATTTGTCCAAAGAAGAAGAGCAGGTCGGTACAATATCCCCATTTTAAAATCTCTTATAAAATTAATTACATTGCATCCTACTGGATAAGTAACAGTTTGTGCTCAGCCTCTTATCTTTTAACCAATTTAATTTCTAGAATCAGTGGGTTCTTCTATCATTCTATCACCATTTTGTATTGGAAAGTAGCCCTAACCATGTGGCCAATGTGCTCACATTGTATTAAGGTTTGTTTTTTGTTTGTTGAAACTTGAAAGTTGCTTAGCGAATCATATTACATGGTTGTCCAACAACCTTGCCTTTTTGACAGTGTTTTAGAGCTTAGAATTTCCTGTGCTGGAAAGATTTTGAACTACACCGATCAATTTTTTTTCTTGACCTTAAAAACAATAGGTGGAAGGAGAGAAATGATAGCAGTGATGTAGTTGTCTTCTCGTTGTTACAGTACCTTTTCTTTCACCAATTTCCTCTCTCACTTTTTTCTGTTTTGTGGTCATTGCCAAGGGTACAGCAGAGTACATAACCTAAAGGTAAGGCCACACCTGAGAATTAGCTTGCTTTTCCAATTCCTAGTAAAGCTCGCCAAGTGCATCTAAGTTAATCGCATATGCCAACTTGAGGGCCTTATTCGTTTCCTATGAAAGATTTTGGATTTTTGCGTGCATGCTTCCCAAGTTCCTAAATGGTGCATTTCGTGCAAAAATTTTCTATATAAAAGTTCCTCATCTTATCTTCATAGATCAAAATTTCAACTTTATTGTAGTTAATTTAGTCATTTATACCTTTAAATAGCTATCAAAAAATCAGATAATCCACTCAGTTAGAAAATCTCATGAGAAAATAACTGGGGCATGGTGTTAGTAACGGTGTTCAGCTTGGTCTTCGAGTGATCATAGGGAAGAATCCAGCTGTAGCCTACTGCCTGTAACAGGGTCACACAATTCTTGCTGTCATGCTGGGGTACTGAGCCGATAAATCTGATAATGAGTATTTACTTGGCTGATAATGAGTATTTACTTGGTTGTCAAGAGCTTGGGGTGTTAATTTGGTGCTGTTTACTGTTGTAGTTCAGAGGGGCTCTGTAGAAGCATTGGTATGGTTCTTTATAACAGTCTTGACAAAAAAGCGTGTAAAACCAGGTTATTATATGAAATTGCATTAACTAAGCTCCAAATGTTGCTGTTTCTCAATGTATGAATTATTACCATTCATTCCTACTGGTGGCTGATCATCTGAAGTTGTTTTAGGTCTTTCCGTTGCTTACAAAGAAATTTTCATACCAAGAGCAAGCGGACTTAGTGTGGCAGTTCTTATGCAACATTCCTGTAAATATGATGGCAGAGTTCCTCCCCTGGCTTTCAGCTTCAGTTTCATCTGATGAACATGAAGATATCCGTAGCTGCTTATATAAAATTGTACCTGAAGAGAAACTCCTTCAGCAGGTTTTTATAATTATCCTTCTTACATTTTGTCATTGACTTGATCCTATGTTAATAATTTTCAAATTTGAGAAGGTTGTCTTCACATGGATCGAAGGGAAAGCAACGAAAAAAGTAACACTGAATACCATCGATTCTAATTCAGAAGCAAGCTGTGATTGCAAGGATGCCTCCTCCATTGATCATGGAGATAATCATATTTGTTCACATGAAGAGTCTAAAGTTGGGAACAACAAGTATGCAGAATCTATTGATGATCGGGTTGACAGACATCCCATAGATGAGATTTTGTATTGGCACAATGCTATCCGTAAAGAGTTAATTGATATAGCAGAGGAGACAAGAAGGATGCAGCAATCTGGAAATTTTTCTGATATATCAGCTTTCAATGCAAGGCTGCAGTTTATTGCAGATGTGTGCATCTTCCACAGGTATGTAGTTTTATGTCTTAATCTATCAACATCTTATTCATGGAATCATGGGCTTGTTGTGTAATTATGGTAATGATCTTTTACTTAATTGTTCAATACTACCATTTGTTTGTTGATATAAAACTATTTGGTGCTCCTTTGCATCAGTTTACATGTTATGTAAATTTTTGGCTTATGTTTATTGTTACGTGGACATTAGGTGGATTAGCATGCAGTTTTACTATGTTTTGGATTTACTAGCTAAATACCCGTGCTTTGCTACAGGTAAATATGAATTATACGCATGCTAGTATTGTTTCCAACAAATTAATTGTTAGTTTTTTAACAATAATTTGTCACTGTAGATGTGTTTGCACAGTAAACTTGTATTTTAGAGACAATAAGATAGAACAAATATGTAGCTAAGTAACACGGAACATGGGACAGTGCCACTTTCCTCATTCTAGGAAATTTGTCCTGAAATGGGGAATGGGAACGATGCGGGATGACGTCCTGAATGTGGATGAATTGCCATCTCGATACAAGACGGCACGAAAGAGAAAAAAAAATCTGATAATGGATAGTTTTAAGGATGGGAAGGGTCTGGGGTTACCAACACTAGTGATGAGTGCTGCTGTTGCTTCCTTGCTTCTCACTACCGTCATGTGGAAGTGCACGGAGGATCACCGCGCTGTCGCGAGGACTAGGGAGTGCTGCTGCAGTCAAGAGGGGGGTTGGGGGAGCATTGCCGGCATCGAGCCGAGGGAGAACGGGGAGCATTGCCGTCATTGTCGCGGTGAGGGAGCTTGGAGGAGCGCCACTACACCACTGCTGCTGCCGCTGGATTCCATCATCTGAGTTTGCAGAGGCAGTGGGGACTGGGAAGGCCGAGAGGTTCGATCAATGGGATGAGAGGATAAGGTGGTTGTCATTTTTCATTTTAGTCCTTTCACTTTGTAAACAACACGAAAAAGCTCTTCCTTCAATTGATTTCTTTCATACTAGCCCTAATGTTTATATTTAATTTTATAAAGTTTATAATTTGTATAGAAATAACTTGTTTATTTCTACTATCGTCCCAAAAATTCATGGAACACTTTCCCTCGCTAGAACAAATGTTCCCAAGAGGTATACCCACTTCGTACTATGTTTTTCAATATTGATGTCTCACGTCCCACGATCCCCTTCTTCGACCCATTGTTCCGGGAACTTTGGTGACATAGATATGTAGAACTATTTTGTAATATTAAAGTACATGAAGGAGTAGTTTCTGAAAAATATACAATAGAGTTGGTGGGGTGGCAGATTCATTGCGACCACCATTGCCTTCGTTTAGAAGAGTATAGATTAATAGCCATCGTCTTATCTTTTTGAAGAGTGTAACAGAGATAATCTAATCTACTAGTCTCTCTTAAATAACTAGAATGTGCAACTTTGCAGCATATCACAAAAATGGCACACTGACCCTTAGTCACCATAGCATAGGGTTGTATACTTAAAAATAATTATAGAACTGGATATGAAATTTAGTATTGCATCAATTGGGGAGAAATCTGTTTTCATTAACAAAGAACTGCATTTTTATTACACAATATTTATTTATCTATCATAAGTTAAAGATAATAATGTGAGAAAAAGTAGATGACCAAAATTAATATGAAGAGAGACAATAAAAAAAATTGAAAGATTGATATATATCTAAAGATCTGTAATTGAATATAAGAACTTACAAAGCAGCTATTAATACGACTGAAACATGATTTAAAGCTTATTATTAGATTTAACTCTAACGTACTACTCTAATTTGTTTGAGATCAAAGGACTTTGTTGTTGTTTGTTATATCTAAAGTCGTGGGTGAGTGGTGACTAGAAATGCTTGGGCAAGAAGTATGTCCAGACATGCTGATTAATCTTGAAGTTTGGGAACAGCCTGTTGAGATATTTGCATTTGCATTTGTATCATTATTCATTTTGCTGTACGGACAGAATTATATCTGACATGCATTTACAGCATGGTAGTAATAGCTTGTTGGGTATTGGATCATGTATTTACTTGATTACCTGTATGTTTTTCACTTGAAAGAACATAATGTCCTCTCAAGTAAACTAAATTCCTCTTTAGTTTCATCACATTCATTTTTCTGTCATCTACAGTATTGCTGAGGATCAGGTTGTATTTCCTTCAGTTGATAGTGAGCTGTCCTTCGTGCATGAGCATGCTGAAGAAGAGCGCCGATTTAACAATTTTAGATGTTTAATTCAGCAAATCCAAATAGCAGGAGCAAAATCAACTGCACTAGACTTTTACTCTGAATTGTGTTCACATGCTGATCAGATTATGGAGACAATTGAGAAACACTTCTGCGATGAAGAAACCAAGGTTAGCAAGTATCGATGTAGCTTGACTGCCCTAATTATTGCTATATTGGTTGTCTCATCTTCATCTTAACTTATTTAGGTGCTTCCTCAAGCTAGGATGCTTTTCTCTCCTGAGAAGCAAAGGGAACTTCTTTATAAAAGTTTATGTGTAATGCCATTGAAGTTATTGGAACGTGTTTTACCATGGTTAGTGTCCAAGCTGAGTGATGAGGAGGCATCTTCTTTTCTTGAAAATATGCGCTTGGCAGGTTATTCCTTTACTTTGATTACTGTATGCTATAGTATAAATACCTTTCACTATGTTTAAAAAACTTCAAAATTTACCGATCACTAAAACTATGCATATGAAACAGCACCATCATTGGAAACAGCACTGGTTACTCTTTTCTCTGGTTGGGCATGCAAAGCTCGTTCAGAGGACAAATCCAATTCTGGAGAGTACTTATGCTTAACATCTGGAGAAACCAGATGCCTATTGGATGAAATAGATGGGCTGGAAAAATGTCGGCTATTCTGTCCATGTGCTTCACGTGGCAACACAGATGTTTCTCTGCTTTCTCAAACTGAAAATGGTTCTAGGCCAGGAAAACGAGGAAATGATGCAGAATCTGTTTCTGGTACTAATGGAAGTGACTTGTCTCAAACTGATGACACTGAAGCACGTCCATGTACCAAAAAACCTTGTTGTATTCCTGGGTTGAGAGTAGAAACTGGCAATCTTGCTATTAGTTCATCACTGGCTTCTGCAAAGTCATTCCGCTCTCTATCATACAATTCTTCTGCTCCTTCATTATATTCTAGTCTTTTTTCTTGGGAGACAGATGCATCTTTATCTTGTTCAGATAGCATATCAAGGCCAATTGATACCATATTCAAGTTCCATAAAGCAATTCGTAAGGATTTAGAGTACTTAGATGTTGAGTCTGGGAAGCTCATTGATGGTGATGAGCCTTGCCTTCGCCAGTTCATTGGAAGATTCCGTCTATTGTGGGGTCTTTACAGGGCACACAGTAATGCTGAGGATGAAATTGTTTTTCCTGCTTTAGAATCAAGAGAGACACTGCACAATGTCAGTCATTCGTACACTCTTGACCACAAGCAAGAAGAACAATTATTTGGAGATATATCTGATGCCCTTGCTGAGCTTTCACAGCTACATGATAGGTTGACCCACCCCCACATCGAAGTCAATGAAGCAGAGAAAAATGATTTTCATTCTTCTGATGAGATCGATTGGAGAAGAAAGTACAACGAGCTTGCCACAAAGCTTCAAGGAATGTGCAAGTCTATCCGGGCTGCATTGACTAATCATGTCCATAGAGAAGAACTTGAGTTGTGGCCATTGTTTGATGAGCATTTTTCTGTGGAGGAACAGGATAAGCTTGTAGGTCGCATAATTGGTTCAACTGGTGCTGAGGTTCTCCAATCAATGCTACCCTGGGTTACTTCAGCACTTACTCAGGAAGAGCAGAACAAGATGCTGGATACATGGAAGCAGGCCACCAAGAATACAATGTTTGGTGAGTGGCTAAACGAGTGGTGGAAGGGAGCTCCAACATCATCTGATTCTTCAGAAGAGGCATCCTCTGCTCTGGAAGGTTAGTGCAGTTGGTTTCTTATTATCTTGCCGCCCTTGTTATTTCCAACTTGGATTGGGCCCTTCTTTATAATATCATATCTATTTGAATAGTTATGGTAAGTAAGCATATAAACTTCATTAACATAAAGTATAAATATTATGCTTGTATTTTTTTTATCTGAGACACACTGGCATCAATTAGTCGAGGCTCTACCTTGGTCTAATGAATTCTTGATACAATATTGGGCTAGAGTTGGACCGAACCATTTAAAAAGAAACAAGATCAGGCAAGTGTTGATATTTCTTTGCAATGTGCAAACTACGAAGAATTGAAGAGTATAGCTAGCTAATACCTAGGGCGTATTAGAAAAAATTATAATCCAACACTATTTTATTTGCCACAGACAGGCTATCTATATTTCAAACTGGTAGAGTTGGATGTAAAGTTATGCTAGATAAACTTATCATAAACATGACTTATTGATGGCTGTTTAGTCTAAAAGTATGGTTGTTTTATAATAAACATGACTTATCATAAACTTATCATAAACATGACTTATCATAAACATGACATATGGTTGTTTCCCTTCTTTAGTTCGAAAATATTTTCAGCTGCCTTCTCTTTCCCCTTTGTAGATAGTCATTTACAGGACAAAATTGACCAGAATGACCAGATGTTCAAGCCTGGATGGAAGGACATATTTCGAATGAACCAGAGTGAACTTGAGGCTGAGGTGCGAAAGGTTTCACGAGACCCTACACTTGACCCAAGGTGGAAAGCCTATCTAATCCAAAATCTCATGACCAGGTTTGTCATCTAAATATTCCAACAAATAACTTTTTTTTTAAAAAAAAATCTGATCATAATCATGTACATTTCAGTCGCTGGATAGCTGCTCAGCAGAAGCTACCAGAGCCAAAATTAGAAGAGTGTAGTGAAGGTGCCGGTATCCCTGGATGTGCTCCTTCATATCGAGACCAGGAGAAGCAAATATTTGGTTGTGAGCACTACAAACGGAACTGCAAGCTTGTTGCTGCATGTTGCAACAAGCTGTTCACTTGCAGATTCTGCCATGATAAAATTAGTGACCATACGATGGAAAGGTAGTCTGCAATGCATAAAAACACCTGGTTGCCTTTCATCATTACTAGAGTACTTATATACCTAATTTTGCTAGAAGTCGGCAACCCTATGTCTAAAAAAGAAGAAAGACGTGTAGAAAAGAGCCTGCAGTTAAATTCATAGAGATAAGTATGTTATGTTTAATCATCTCCTTTATTGGTATCCTTTTAATATGCCCCCCCCCCCTCCCACACACACACTCACACTGCTGTTCATGTTTTTATGGCCTTCCCTGTTCAATATGGCATAAAAGAAGTTGTTTTAATGGGCCTGTGAGCTTCAATTATGACCATCAATTGGTTATATTGAAATAAGTTGATGCAGATGAACAAGAACTTAGATTTGGCTTGATAGATAGCCATAGTTGTAATGTCAAGATGGGGTACTAGATGGCAATTTTGATTCAGCTGAAATGTTTAGTTCTGTTATCTTTCTGCTTTTCTATTTCTTACAGGGCAAAAACCCTGCTGCAGTTTGTATATAAAAAAATAGAATGATGATAGAAGGCAATATGAACTGGCAAGCCACTTAATATAATACCTGGTATCAGATTTTGATGACTTCTAGACCTTCTAATCATATCAGATAGTATAATGAGCGAAACTTGTTTGTTACCTGTAGGAAAGCGACACAGGAGATGATGTGCATGGTATGCTTAAAGGTTCAACCTGTTGGTCCAAATTGTCAAACTCCATCTTGCAATGGGCTATCCATGGCAAAGTATTACTGTAACATCTGCAAATTTTTTGATGATGAAAGGTAACATTCCTTGACACCATTGCAAGACTGTTATTAAATGTGCTTTATGACTGAGGTTGTCAAGATATCTCTGGGGTGATAACTGGCATGTTTTTTTATCTTTGTTACAAACCAAAATGTTGCTCCCATATTAGTCTTATTATCTTTTCAGATATCTTGGTCTCCCATATTAGTCTTATTATCTTTTCAGATATCTTGGTATCTCCATTGGATTAAAGCATATATGGATTTTTCAAATGGTTATTGAACATGACGGTCTGTTTAAGGATATGTGTAGTTCCAAATTCAACAAGATGAACATTTATATCCAAAATTCAAAATCCAGATTTGTGGATATCACCAAATTTATTGTGGCACTAATAATATCTGGCAAATTTGAAGCTACAATATACTATTTATTGTCTCCAGCTTTAAACTTTGACTGTTAATTTGTTTTACAATATAATGTTAAGAACAAAAAATCTTGGACATAAGATAATACTTTCAAATACGTATCTCGTGCTACTTGAATGGTCACCCCCTTAGAACACGTACTTTTTTCCCAATTCCTGCGAGGATTTGAACTTTTAAATTCTTGAGAACATCCTGTGAAATTCTGTGTAACAAATGGAAATGGGGCCTCAGTTCATATTTATTTTTTGACTAATCATTTGGCAAAATTTCAAAGTTTTGAATCTTGAAATGTGTGAGAACTTCATAAAAACAATCGAACAGATGGAATAGTTGGGTTCGTTCATTTTATGAAAAAAGCTCTAATGAACCTTTTTCTTTAGAGGAAATTACACTACATTGTTGGTTGCTTCTTTAAAAATATGAACACCACATTGTTGTGCCATTTTAACCAATTTTGTTGTCCAATATTCAATTTTCCAAATGATATACTCCCTCCATTTCAATATACTCGTTGTTCTAGCAAATCTCTAAACTAAGAGGTGTGATAAATTATATTTTTACCCTCATTAAATACATTCTAATCAATATTCCCAAAGCAAGGTTTAAAATTCCTTGTGAGGAGTACTAGTACTAGCATGGCTGTATTCATAAATGGTAGGAAGGGAAAGACACATCTAAAAGTAACTTGGAATGTGAGAACAAGTAATTTGACAAAAAAATAATTGCTAGAACCGCAAGTAATTTGAAATGGAGGGAGTAGAGCTAGTGTAACCTGTTGGTTTTCCATGAGAATGCTACCTGTGCTCCAGGACCCAAAAAGACATCGCAAAAAGTCCTAAAAATATAATGATCACTCCAAAAATCAATTCTAAATAAGATCAACACATCTAGAAACAAAAAGAACACATTTTGCTGAAAAAGATATCTGAAATAGAAGACCATTTTACTGAAATTCATATTTCCCCCTCTTTTATGCCTACACAAATCATGTATTCTTTAATGTTTGGTGGAGTGATAGATGATACCATTACCTACCTTACCAAAACTTCCATGACTTCTCATTTACCATGAACACATTGGAATTCAAAATCTGGATTTTAGCTATTCTGATTGGCACCAATAGGGCTCTTCTAATGCTGGGATATTTTTCAGGACCGTGTATCATTGCCCATTTTGTAATTTGTGTCGTCTTGGGAAAGGTCTCGGTGTTGATTTCTTCCACTGCATGAAGTGCAATTGCTGCCTTGGGATGAAGCTAACAGAACACAAATGCCGGGAGAAAGGGCTAGAGACAAACTGTCCAATATGCTGTGATTTCTTATTTACATCAAGTGCGGCAGTTAGAGCTCTTCCCTGTGGCCATTTCATGCATTCAGCATGCTTTCAGGTATGCTAAATTTAGTTGGATCATAATGCAGTTTGGTGATATATCTTCGCACTGTCAACAATGCTTCTGATTAATCAATCAATTGTCAATCACAGGCATACACTTGTAGTCACTACACTTGTCCTATCTGCTGCAAATCCTTGGGAGATATGGCAGTAAGCTACATCACTTTTACAATACTGTGTATATTTTGTTTTTTCAGTAATGACATGAGTTCTATGCTTCATTAGTTTTCGTACTTTGGTGAAAGTGCCTGTTTCTCCTTGTGCAAATCTAGAGAGTATTTACTTAGCTGCCAAGCGTTAATAGGGCTCCTTTGAATTGTAGGATTGGAAAAATGCGGAAACTGAAAAAACATAGGATTTTGATAGGAATACAAGTATAAAACAGATGATTGAAAAAAATACATAAACAATCGTTTGATTGGACCGTAGAAAAAACACAGGAATTTGAAGAGATTCAAGTAAAATTTTCTATGAGCTTGGACCTTGTATTAAAATCCCTTCAAAACTTCAAAACTTATATGGAATGAACGTGCCGTAGAAATTTCATAGGATTTGGTCCTTTGTTTCGAAGGACTATATAGGAAAATTTTCTATAGGGTTGGAATCCTATAAAATTCCCATGTTTTTTCCTTCAAATCAAAGAGGGTCCAAGTTTTGTTTCATGGAAGAAGAAATTAGCACCATTACTATCATACTAGTAGTACGCACCTTTTCTACCAAAAAAAAACAGTATTGTTCTGTTTCTGAAGTTAAATGATATTTTTCTGCATTAATCCTGATTACTCCTGAGGGATACTTTACTTGTCCCTCAGTTATAAACTCGTTCTAAGGATGCTAAATAAGGACTATATTGTGTGCAAAAAAGGGTCATTTGATGATTGTTTGCAGAATATTTTACTTCGCTGCAGACAAAGAATAAAGGACAAAACAAAGCTTTATAATTCTTTCATTTATGTGTGAAACTGATCTCTTTTTTTTTTACAGTGATATGTGAGAAACTAATCAAATACCACTAGTTTCATTTTTTTGGTTGTTTGAGGTTTAGCTGCAATTAGATGATTTAACACAATATCTTGTCCTGTACATGTGATTACCTATAGTATTGTCTCCAAATATTATGAAACTGTGATTTAGACTCATGATTTAGTGTGTTTTAGCCTAGTCTGCTGTAGGCTTCGTGCTGCTGAGGGATCTTGAATACATTGCTTGTTGCATGATTTGTGATCTGTTCAGAGTTATCCAAACACATTAGTTGTATCTCCTACAATATCCCATGCTATATTAAGTGCTATTGATGAGCAGACTAGATTTGAAAACACGTTGAATCTTAACGAAGATACATGCTCTGTTTTGTCGATATACAGGTGTACTTTGGCATGTTGGATGCCTTGCTGGCTGCTGAAGATCTTCCTGAGGAATACCGTGATCGGTGTCAGGTATCCCAGTTCTTCTGTTCTTGGTTTTCATTCTTCCACTCGCTGGATCATTTATTTCTTCGTTGTCTATCCATTCAGGATATACTCTGTAACGATTGTGAAAGAAAGGGAAGGTCTCGATTTCACTGGCTGTATCATAAATGTGGTTCCTGTGGTTCTTATAACACCAGAGTTATCAAGACCGATACGGCAGATTGTTCTACACCAGACTAGTGGGGAATTATTCTTTTTCGTTTTCACTTATGTAAATATAGTCGTGCAATACATTTGTGTAGTTGTGTAGACCATATTTTTCATCCTATAGCTAGTTCATTTTTGTCAAGCCTAGCTGCAATCTACCAGGTCTAGTGTAAGATGTCAAAATGGACGCGACTTACACCTTCCTCTGTCAGGTCCTCTCTACTCCAAAGCCGTTCGACGCCGAAGTATACAGTATAGATAACTATCGACCGATCCAATACAATATCTCATGATCCGTTTATGCCGGTATTCCTTCATCGTTCCACCGTTCAAAAATGCAGTTTTCCCAGGCGGTTCTCTCGTCTCTTGCATATTGTACGTATTCTAAGGGTATGTCAATCCTAATTCATTACATTATTTTTTCGGTGAAGTTGTACCAAATTTGTCACTTGCATGGCTGACACGCCCAAAGCCAGGCCTGTTATCATCTTGATTCCATCTTAGCGGCTAAGCCAGTTCAATGTGGTAGAAACACTGACTGGAGATTGCATGAGGCCCACTGCCGCCGGTTAGTGGACAGGAGAAGCTGCATGTAGAGCCAGTAGCTTGGGGGTATGGTATATTTAGCCCATCGCCTTGAACCCATTAGATCTGGCATGATGTCCACTAATTTTAGAGTGCAAGAACTTGTGCGGTTAGTGATATGGCTTTGTCATATTCTTCAGTGTACAAGACGTGTTTTCATGTATGTGTTGTTGCGTGTAGGGTGATGTGTTTGGTGTGTTGAGTGTGCGCATCCAAATATAACCTCTCAATAAAATGTGGTGTGGATAGCTAAATGAACAATAGTTATAACCTTGTGAAAATTGCCGCAGCCAATTTTATTGAGTATCATTAGCCTATCTCGATGACAATTCATCTTGCCTACAGTACATCTCACAAAGAATTACTAATGGAGCTAATCCAACGGACATTGGAGTATATGCTTCACCTATTATGTGGCTCCGTGTCACCTCTAATTTAAAGACAATGAATGCTTGACCTCAAATATTTTAAGTAGCTAGAGATGATTGAAAATTAACTAAAGCTGCTTTCTAGCACAATGTAAACTTGACCCCGCAATAATAAGATTGTGGCAGCACGGAGTTATCTTGACCAGGGCCTGACTACAAATTTATCCGCCTCTCGGAGAAGTTTCGCTACTCTAAAGTTAAATTGAGTATAACACTTGACGTTTTGACTGAGGCCCTGCCGAAAAACATTTTTATTTATTCATGTGGGAGGCAAATAGTAGCTGGCTATAAAATGCCCTGCCTTTTCAACGGTGTCTAAATAACCACGTAAACTTACTACTTTTGGAATAAGGTATTGAATTGTTGAAAGCTTTTAGCTTACAAGTCACCGGCTTATTGGATTATTGGCTTTCTGGTTATTTTCACTGCTTTTCTTCCAAGTTCCTCTCCCTGTCAACGTGATTTACTAGTGATCACATAATGCCACAAGATGAAGCTAGCGATCATACGAAGCTGCAGAAATGCAGTGTCTCATCAACGCAAGAATTTCTAATAAACTATATCATCATGCACAACAGGCTGTTTGGTTGTTCCAGGGAGTAAGGGGTTTAATTGTAGATTTGTTTTTTAGCATTTGCTTTTAAATTGTAAAGGATCGTATATTAAAGTTTTATTAATAAATTATTTTTTATTTGTTGATAAGCTGTTACATTTTATAGTCAACCATAGGGGAAACAAATGAGACTGGAGATTGCGTGCATGCATGAAAGCACTTGCCTGAATTTAAAATTTTTTAATGTAACGAAGTTCTGTTTCAAGCATCCCTACTACAGCTTGGTCATGGGAATGTGCTGAATGTTTTCTACCATGCCGGATCGCTCCCTCATTTCCCATTAAATTAACTCATAGCGTTAATAAAAATGTCAAGGATAGGCGGCAGTTACTGGAGATAAACCCAAACTACTGACCATTATATTGGTGCTGCGTGGTGATGGCAGCAGCAGGAGAGACCCAGACTGAGACCCGTACTAAAACTGAGAAAAGGAACAACACACTTATTTTAGGATCAATGGTACTGTGGCGGTTTTTGGTGCTCAGTTAATTGGGACTTCGGTGCTCCGGTACTTATATTTCTACCTAGAATTCGACAATTCTGCTACTCAAACGGTCAAACCACACCTGGACGAGCAGTTCGGAAAAATAAGCTTATAAAACCAGGCATCGGTATAGGTCTTGCTGAAATCGTGACACGTAGGCATAACCACCAATTAAAAGTCACTTAATTCCAAGGCGGTTTAGTACTTTAAACAGGGTCGATCCCAAGATCAGGTCTGGATTGTTTTCTAGAAATTGGCCACGTCGGAAGGTAAACCGTACTACTCGTTTCGTTTCGGTGACAAAGAGGAGTTCGCCCCGCCCCGAAATAACATTCGTATCCCTACTTCCCAAGCAAAGCATTCTTAGTCCGTTTTAAAATAAACAACTTATATAGTATAAACTTTATCAAAAATAAATTAATTTCTGTATTTTTATCTACCATTAGTCTATCAATCGAGAAATTTAATAATAGATGTTATCTATTTAACAACTCATACTACTATTATATTAATAAATAATATTTTGACCTTTTCTCTTTCTTCCAATTGGGATTTAAAAAAATCTTTCTTTCTAGACAGAGAGGAATTACGTAAGAGTACCGCTATAGTCTAGTTTCACCCCGGCATAGTTTGCAGGCTCGCGGCAGCTACGCGGTAACCCGCGGGACACGACGCGACCCATTTCTTGGCGTCGCGCCCCGCACTCGCCCATGCGACGGAACGAAATCTCTTTGCGGCTTCCTGCTGGCGGCCCATCGCTACTAGTTTCACGGAAGGGGAGGCCGCGCGCAGCGGCTCGTCCCACGCTCACCACGCACATCGACAGTTCAACCGGCACACCGCGCAGTCGCGCGCACACGTGACACGCCGCTTGCCCGCTCCGCTGGCCACCGGAAGGAAGTTTTGTGTTCGATGATGCGATCTAATGACGCGAAGGGGAAGGAGGGTAGTTTCGCGAGCTCGGTTCGTTGCCCATTTGTTTGGGCGTGTGAATGCCCTAACAACCGTTTGTATACTTCTTATTATATGCACCGTGAATAAATAAAAAGTGGCCGTCGGTCGCTACTCCTGGCTGCGTTGCGACGTGACCCACGACGAGCGGCGGCAAGAATACTGGGCCCCACACGGCAGTGGAACCGCCTGTCCCGCCTTGGCTTAGCTGAGCGCATCTCCCCCTGTGGACGAGTCCAACCACATCCACATGGGTCCCGTCGTACACCAAACGGAGACCGTGACATATGCCACAGGGAGATCCTACGTGACGTCACGGAGTGACACGTTGCCGCCGTCTTGTCGCAGCGAAACGGCGTGCCGTGATGGCACCAGAGGCCATTTGGCACGTGCTGCCGTCTGGCGATGAAGAGTCAAAGTTTTTAAAGGCCAAACTGATGCGGAGTGGTACGTTCCAAGTGTCGACCAATAATCTGAATTAATCGTAGGGTTAAAATTTAGAACATGCTATTGGATCCCAATCACGTCTCAGCTACCAGATCAATGATTCTAATTATACGTACATTAATTTTCTCGTCCAAATTTAGTGTTCTTTAGCCTCCGCCAGATCATTACCATATATTGACCTAACGTGCTGATATGGCTTTCCATCCAATGGTGGTTACATGTGCCGTCGTTTATCACTTCACTAGTTTCTGTCCATCGTGACAAACATTTGTTTTAGAAAAACAAATGCTAAGAGATTTGGACAGATACAAGTCTATATGTGGCTTTGTTTCATGAACAAGTGATACGTTGAACACCTGAGTACTTTGGAAATGTAGATTTCACAACTTCACAAATTTGACTATAATTAGTTTTTCTACCTTAAAGTCTATGGTCTTGTGCCCGCTTACTAGTTTGATCGCATTTGCAAAAAGACCTGTTAGTTCTCTTTGATTGAGATGTAGAGTGCTACATCCACGTTGGCGGTTTATTCAAATCGAGAAATCTAAGGAAAGCCAGTGTCCCTTAAAAAAAAAAAAGCAAAGACACAAGAGGAAGGAGGATGTTTTTTAAATTGAGGGCAAAAAATTCATAATCACCATAGTCATAATTTAAACTCACCACGGCCATACTTTAAACTGGTAGTTGCTACTTCTTCAATTCACAAATATAAGCATATATGAAACGGTGATACCAATGCATAGGAATGTAGGCATTTTTAGCCAATCAAATACTTTAAAAAATCCAAATAATTTAAAATTCAATTTTAACCACTGATATAACTGAAATGGAATCTCTCATCTGTAATATTAAAATTTTCTAAATAACCTGTAAATGCTTATAGAGCAGCTAGTTAAAACAATCTAGATAATATCCCATTTATTAGAAAATATAATTATTTATGGCTATGAATCATCTCTCCATTTAACTATATAAGCTAAAAATACTTATATTTTTAATTAAAAATGCTTATATTTTTAAATTGAGGGAGTACAAATCGGTATGCTCTGACGGACTCTTCGTTTTAATTTTCAGAAACAGAGAATATTAGGAGTTGGACGTGAGGACTGAGAACATCTCCACGGCAAAGGTGACACAAATGGCCCATCCGTCCACCCACGTCAAGTACACGTACACATACACCCGAGATATGGAAGATTACATTTCTATCCATGGCCGCAGAAAATCCACGGAACAAGAACAACTTACATGTGGGCCTCCTTTAAAACTGGCTCCACAGGCCCGTGCGGTATGGCTCTAGCCATTTAATAACAGCCTGTATGGCTGACAGCTGGGCCCAGCACCAGCCACCTGGCAGCGCCGCGCCGTCGCTTTACGCATATGGTACTTTACTCCTACCGAACAGAACACTGATAAAACGGATAGTAGCCTCCAGTCGAGTCGTGGCACATCTCCCGTTACAGAAGATCCGAGCCCCCGAGGGCATGAAATGGTATGGTAGGAGCAGCACACACAGTCCGGGCGCTGGCACATTTCATCCCATTTCTTGTTTTTTTTTTCATTTAAAGCCCAAGGACGTCGTGTGAGGCTGACCAATCATGTGGCCTCGTGCTTCGACGGCGGTTTGTACTGGCACCTCCCTCAATGTGACGCGTTGTTTGAATTTGATCCTGGTGCTTGAACAGTGGACGCACACATGTACACCCTCGTAGCCTGCCCGATCTTGTGAACAGTACTGTCTCACGCGACGCATCACGAGCATGACGATAGATAGCTCCAATCTCCAGATCTTATCGATTTGAGCCCGAGAGATAGGTTAGAAAAATCTACACTTGGAATAGCCTTTTCGAGCTTCCAACGATGATAGCGTCGCGTCATGGTTGTCCCACGTTAACCCCAACAGCTGGCGGGGTCCAACGAATCCTAAAACGACCCAACCACCAATTTCCACAAGTACCCAAAACCTAACCCAACCACGGCTATAACTAAGGGCCGCCGGGTACCACCCCGACGAACACGCATAAACTGATCAAACCATATAAATGGATCAAACGACCCTTCTCAATTCTCAAGTGCAAGCAGATCGAACACAGATATGGGAAATAAAAGGCCTAAAGGGAACCAAGAACCGGCAAAGGGCACAGCTCGTGCTGCGCTGCATTGAGCAGATGATCACCAAACCATGTAACCTGGGAGATGGAAGAGAGAGTACAGTGCAAGGCATGGCAGCCTTTTGATGGATTAGGACTTCTAGATTACAAGAACACAAGCACACATGCACTCTACTGTGTGATAAATACATCAGCTGGGATCGAAGCACTGATCAGATCTTTTTTTCGTAGGAGAAGAAAGTTCAAAAGATGGGACATGGCAAGCACATGCACCTATCATCAACTCGACGCACGCACTAAACCTAGTTACAACTTTTTTGTTGTGACTCATAAAGCTAAGATGGGTAGAATGGTGGAGCTGGCCGGCCGGAGCTGGTGCTGGGGTGCTGCTAGTCGTCGGGGACCTTGTAGGCGTCAGTGGTGATCTCGGTCAGCCACAGCCCCGGGAACAGCGACTGCACGAGACAGATGCTAGTGTTATTATTAGCTGGATCATTAGTGGTATTACTCTCGCCTCGCGAACAAGAATTGATTAGAGTATTAAGCGGAGGCTGAAAGCATATCGAGGAGAGTAATAAAATAGGGGTTCTTTTCTCTAATGAGGGTGATTAGCAGATTATAGAGGGGGTGAGGGTAGTATGGGAATTTGGCCTTACATCGAGCTGCCGCTGGACGACGCGAGGCCGTTTCCGAGGCCGCCGCCGCGGCCGGCCGCCGGTCAGGGCATAGATGTCGTCGTCGATCTCCTCCGCCGCGAGGGCCACCTCGAACGGCGCGCGCTCGCCACCGCCTCGGGCAGTCTCCGCTCGTCTCGCGGCCCACGCCGTCGTGGGCGATGTTGCCGTGCTACCGCGGGCTGAGGAACGGCGCTTCCGCTCTCTGAGGTTCCACGGCCTTGCTGCCGTGGCCGCAGAGGCATCCTGCGGCGGAGGTGGAGGCGGTGGAAGCGGCGCTGCCGGAGGCTCGGGCTCCGGTGACCGAGGCTGCGACTTCGGTTGAGGCAGGTGGAGGCGGTCGGCGACGCCCTTGATGTGGCCCATGAGCTTCGCTCGAAGATCCTCTAGCCCGCCGTCGAAACCCTCCACCACCTCCTCCTCCTCATCTACGGCGCCGGCGTCGGTGGCGGTGCTGTCCCGTCGGTGGGACGACGACGACGAGCGGCGCCGATCGCGGGCGGGCCTAGTTCCTCCGCTTCCTCCGGATACTGCCGGCATGGACGGCACGTGGTGGGCACGAGTCGTCTGGGTAGGCACCCACGGCTTCAGGTGGTGTGCTGTCGGCGGCTTCGCCCTCGGATCCGCGGTCGCCGCCATGGTCCACACACAACCCAAGGTTTTCGGCCGGCCACCGCGGCGCCTGAGGACACACGCAGAACCGCAGCCTACGTAACACCGTACCGGTGCTTAGCCGTGTCGCCGGCGAGACGGACGGCGGCGGCGGAGACAAGCAAGGTAGAGTCAGGCGAGTCGTGGGTTGAGACCGTGGTAAACAGACACAGGAGAGAGAAAGAGAGAGAGAGAGATGGGTCGGGTCCGCGTCTTGTGAAGGAATGCGTCGCGAGGAGGCGAGTTGGTGCGTGCGAGCGAGCGGGGGGGGGGGGGGGGGGCAGTTCGGGTAATTCGCTCCTCGCGGGGGTACGACGCGCGCGTCGGAGTCTCTGGGTGGAGGCCGGTCTAGCGAATCGCGCGGGGCCCCGTCGTGCGGCGAGAGGGGGATCACGCGCAGCAGTAGCAAAAGCCTGTGGATTTCGTTTTGGAATTTCCGTGCGGAGCCCGGAGGTCAGTAAACGAAGCACACTGCCGTGCGGAGCGGCGGAGGTCGGTAAACGAAGCCCCTGGAATTTCCGGCGGTGCGGCGGGTGGTGGATGTGCGCCGTGCGGCACACTGCCTGCCGTCTCACCCCCTCCCTCTCTCCCGGGTCCACCACGCAGTGGCGCTCCGTGTTCGCCCACGGTGAAAAGCCCCTGCTCTGCGCCGTCTGCGTGGTTGGTTTCACGGCAACACGTAACTACCTCCAAAGTCACTGCACCCCCCAACTTTGTGCAGTGGGCTAGCACTCCTCTCCAGCTAGACGGACACCAGTACTAGTATGTTTACCCTAGTAGAGCACTCCATTCGAGCATGTGCTAGGTGCTATGTACTGTACGTAACCAGATGGGATGGGGGCGAGGATTTGGCAACCGGTACGGACAGATTTTGATCTCGCAAATTTGCCGTACGCAAATTAAGCCGGCAGGTTACCAACGATACAAAAGCACGGAGCAGCGCTGCCACGTTGGTGTAAAGTCTCAACTAACTAGCGAGCACTCAGCAAAAAAAAGTTTGCTTGCCTGATGATCAACACTGGAATGTGGTGGCGCCAAGTGTGTTATTTGCTTGGGGGGCTAAAGGGAGTTGTAAAATTATAATAGTATATGTGGATGATGTCGATCTTATCGATCTCAGGTAGCTTGCAAGTTTTTTCAGTCTACACCGCTAGCGGCGAGTAGACTAAGAGCAAAAATAGCGACTGCACGAGTTAAAAAACGACCTCGCGCAAGATTTTACTATCTTGTACTATATCCTATATCCATTGACACGAGCATACATAATCTTTCTTGATTTCGTCGTACGCCTGAATTAAGCCTGGAGCAAACAAAATCCATGTTTAGACATGTTCTTAATGAACTTGATAAGACAGGAGAGCCGTTCCATATGCTCTATTAGTAAACCTATAAAACGAATCATCAAACGGGATATCATATAGTAACCGTGCATCAACATCAACGTCACCAACAAATCAGCAGCAAGCTAGCAACTTCATCTCCATCGGATTCGGGAGGCATCTCACTTTCAGTCAGCCTAGCACAACTCAGGATAATCCTTTTGTTCAGATTATAATCAAGAGCCAAATCAACGTCTCGTATTGCCACAGATTAAACGCCAACCCCCCCCCGCCCCCGCGGAGGAAGTGGATGTGCCGCCGCCCGGCCGTCAGCGTCAGATTGCGCACGTAAACGTCGAGACCACCACATGCCGGCGAAACATATACGCATCGACGACGATCGATGGAGAACGCCAACGGACGATGGAGGCGTCGCCGTCGCCGGTAAGATTTGCAAGGTTCACGTCGTTTCTCATGGCGCGCGTCAACTTCTGGATCGCCTCTAGTTAGCGGGGTCTATGTAGCTGCAGTTCCGGCTGAGCGTTGAACGGTTGGAGGCTTGGAGTTGCTCGGTAGAAGGGCGCTTTTGCTGCCTGGCTGCCTCAGAGCTCCTGAAGAGTGAGGCCGGGAGGAGCAAGAGCAACTGTGCCGTGGACCTTGTGGGGGTGCATGGATTGGAGAGCTAGATGTTGGTTGCAGACAGAGGATGCAACTGCACGTGGTTCGTTCGAAAAGCCCCCGGCCGACATGCGGTCACGCACGCTTGGGGCGCATATGGGCGCTAGAGATGGATGGACCGATGGAGTCTAGCGTGGAGAAGCGATCTGGACCGCCTTGCCGCGTTGTGTGATCGAAACAGATCCAATTAACGTGCCAAGTGTCTTGCTTCGAGTAGCAGTGATACATATGACACTCGGATTTCAGATCAGATGTGCCAAAATAATTTCTATGTTGAAAAAACTCTGTATAACTTTAGACAATTTCGTGTACTCAAAAAATGTACTGGTACGACATTTTGTACTCCGGGGCTGGCTGGTGTCCGCTCGCGTCTGTGGAATGCATGGGGCGCTTTGATTGCGAAATGCGAGCGTACGCTGCGACTAGCTACGTGCCTGCGTTGAGGCCGAAGCGTCGACGTCATACCCCCAGCTCTTTGGTTCCACTCCTAATTATCTCCTCAAATCTTCCTTCAATAGTCGCTAGCTGTGGTGGTTCGGTGTCACTGTCACCGATCGCCAGGGACTTCATCGCTTCGGTTCCCCTGAATTCTCGTGTTGGCAGAGACGGGCGACACCCACTGTCCAGTGATCGGCATCGACCTCGGCACGGCGTACTCGTGCGTGGCCGTGTGGCAGAACGGCCGCGTGGAGATCGTAACCAATGAGTGTGGCGGCTGGCGGACCACGCCGTCGTACGTCGCGTTCACCGACACTGAGAGGCTCGTCGGCGACGCAGCCAAAAGCCAGGCCTCCCGGAACCCCACGAACACCGTATTCGGTGAGTCCGTCCTGCCGGCTCTCTTTTCAGTTTTTGCGACGTCTCGTATGCTCTCGATTGATCCTCACCTTCGAGACTACCCTCTACAAGGTACGAAGCCATTGATGGGAAGGAGATTCAACGACGCGTACACACTGTATGTATGAGGAGGAGCTAAAACAGAAGTGCATAGGAGAATCCTGTCGCCCGCTGCCGTCTCCTGGGTGAGACGGGCAAACCATAGCACCCGCACCGCCACGCAGTCGTCCCCTTCCCTCCATTTCATCGTCACTGAAGAGCATTGCTAGAATATCACGAGGCATGATGAAGTTGGCGGCAGAGATTTTCCTCCTTCCTACAACCGTCTCAAGCCAAAACCTATAGAGAAGATCATGGTGGCAGCAGTGTTCCTACCGAGTTGGCAGTGCCTCAAGCTATGGTGGTGGATCTAACGCTACTAAGACCGGATCCGACCCCTGAGATCAGATTTGTGCCAGACAAAGGCATGATTGGCAGGGACGAGTGGTGGTGTTTCCCTACATCGAGTGCGTGACAAGGCATGTAAGAGGAGGCCATGATGAAGGTGTTGTGCGATGGCGCTTTTACTGGTGGAGGTGCTCTCACTTCACGCAGAAGCTGGCCGACGAGAGGAGGCATACTATGAGGAGGTTGGCTAGCGACGACGGCTTGGGCTAGATCTACGATGGAAGAGGGTGTGCAGCCCTTGAGGCATCTTGGCCAGCGACAATAGAGAAAGTGGTAGGTCAGACCAACACCAAGAAAGAGTGGGTGTGCTTGGCCCTGGTTACGAGTTGGCCTTCTACAATGATGATAATGTTGGTGGATAGGCACTAAGAGCAGGCCCAAGGCTAGCACACGATGAGATCAACGAGTGGACACAAATGATTTTATACATGTTTAGATCACTAAGAAACGTAATACTCCACCTATATGTTCTTTCTCGTTCTTAATGTGCTATAGTTACACTTTTCTAACTTGCCTCCTCTCCCCCTCTCTGAAGAAGGGTCCCCCTTCTGAAGACTCATATGTTCTTTTTTGTTCCTGATGTCATCAAGTGATGCTTTTCTAATTTGCCTCCCCTTCGAAGAAGGATCCCCTTTCCTAGTCACATTCCTCCCCTTATCTCTCTCTCTCTATATGTATATATAGGTACCACATTGATCGAAGCAGGAAAAAATACAAAGAGGGACCCTATAGGCTCCGACATGTAAGGATTAGGTATGAATAGTCCAATCATTATCAACTTCCTAGCGCACGGCACCACTATAATATATATTTCCCATCACTGTTTGCAGTGGAAGGTCCAATAGTCAGCGCTACAGTGGAGTGGATAAAAGTATGGGCTAAAGAGTATATTGACTGTAGTCTAGTTGTCTAGCAGTAATGGGAGGCAATATACATCTTTTCCCACCTCACCTATTCATTAGAGTAGATATTTGTTTTATTGCTCTGGCTGGAGTAGGCATGTGAGCGTTGAACTAGGCGATGTGTTTTGCCTCGTTACATTGAATATGGTGGTTGGGGTAATTGGGTATACCGTGACCCTAAGCATCCGTAGATCTCGTTATCAAGGGCAAGAGAGCTTAGGGTTGCTGTCTTAAGGTTGCCTACTAGGGACAGACAACTCTAGGTAGTTGTCCTAAAATAACTAGCTCGAGATCGATCAGCTCTGGCTAGCTAACCCGGGGCTAGGGACACGGAGGCACTAGCTTGGGACAACTGGCGTCAAACTATGTTCGTCTACACCTAGGATGTCACCAAAGGTTAAGGCACCCAGTCGCCACTTAAATCCCTTCTGGTCACTAGGGTGGGAGTCCTGGTTCTCACTTCGCGATAGATCTAACGTTGCTAAGACCGGATCTGACCGCTAAGACCGAATCCGCACCAGACAGAAGGGTGATTGGTAGGGGCGTGTGGCAGTGTTCCCCTACAGCGAGCGCGTGATAGGGCATGTAAGAAGAGGCTACGATGGAGGTGCTGGGCGATGGCATGCTTGCTGGTGGAGGTGCTCTCACTTCACGCAAAAGCTGGTCAGCGAGAGGAGGCGTACTACAAGAAGGTTGGCTAGCGATGGCGGCTTGGGCTAGATCTACGATGGGAGAGGGTGTGCAGCCCCTAAGGCATCCTGGCTAGCGACAATAGAGGTGGTGGTAGTTTAGACCAACACCGGGGAAGAGTGGGTATGCTTGGCCCTGGCTGTGAGCTAGCCTTCTGTGACGACGATAGTGTTGGTAGATAAGCACTAAGAGCGGGGCCTAAGGCTAGCACGTGATGAGATCAACAAGTGGACACAAAGGATTTTAGACATGTTTGGACCACTGAGAAACGTAATACCCCACCCCCTATGTTCTTTTTCGTGCTCAATATGCTGCAGTTATGCTTTTCATACTTGCCTCCTCTTCCCCTTTCTAAAGAAGGGTCCCCTTTCCTAGTCATAGTCCTCCCTTTATATATATATCTGTGTGTGTATGTATGTATATATATTAAGGGTACCATATTGATTGAAGCAGGAAAAAAATACATAGAGAGACCCTATGGGCTCCGGCATGCAAGGATTAGGTATGACTAGTTCAATCATTGTCAACTTCCTAGCGCATGGTGTCACTATAGCACGTAGTTCACGCCACTCTTTGTAGCCATAATGGAATGGATGAAAAGTATGGGCTATAGAGTATATTGACTATAGCCTGGTTGTCTAGCAGTAATGGGAGGCAGTATATATCTTTTCCCAGCTTGCCTATCTGTTAGAGTATATATTTGTTTTATCGCTCTAACTAGAGTAGGTGTGTGAGTGTCAAACCAAGCGATGTGTTTTGCCTCATTGCATTGAATACGATGATTAGGATAATTAGTTATACCATGACCCTGAGCACCCCTGAATCTCGTTATCAAGGGGCAAGAGAGCTTAGGGTCACTGTGCCGAGGTCACCTACCGGGGATAGACAACTCTAGGTAGCCATCCTAAAATGACTAGCTCAAGGTCAATCAGCTCGGGCTAGCTAGCTTGGAGGCTAGGGGCACAGAGGCACTAGCTAGGGATAGCATGTGCCGAACCGTGTTTGTCCACACCTAGGATGTCCCCAAAGGTTAAGGTGTCTGGTCACTACCTAAACCCCTTCTAGTCACTAGGGTGGGACCCCGGGTTCTCACTTCATCAAAAATAGCCCCTAGCCTCACGGTCAAGCTTCACACCAAAGATTAGAGGTAGTGCCTGTCTCTTTAGCGGCCTAATGGCGGCATGGCTTCCATTGATTTCTTCGTCTCCTTGGGCTTGGCACGTTTGTTTTTGGCAAATGTTGATGTAGTTGTATGGTGTCATGCGTTGTTAGTCTTGACGTGGACCACTTCTTGAACTATCTAGCGAGCATGCAAGTTCTTAGGGGTTTAATTCCTAAGCTCGCGTTCACACTAGCCTTGGACTCTAGTGTTGCCATGTGTGCTCGTGGCCACAAGAACTTGCTGCCTTCTCCAAGTCGAGTCCTTAGCCTCCCATGCAACGCACAAGTGCTCAGAGGAATCCAACCCCCAAGATCACCCACAGTGCATGAGGAAGCCCGAGATCTTACTTCGATCAACCTAGCCCTTAAAACTAAGTAAGCAGGGTTATCCGCTCGCAGAAAATGCCCATGGGCACAGTATTAACAATGCTAGCCGTTGTTTTGCCTGCCACCCCTTAGATGTCTGAGCTAGCAATGCACATGAGTGATTGAGCAGCTCATGGTTGTCGAGCCTTTGTGGTGCTCAGGTTGGGACTAGCCAAGTCGAGCACCGATAGACCGTTGTTGAGGCCTAGGTTGTCTCGACCACCCATCATTTAGTTGTTAGAGCTACCTGAGGTCCTTGGAGCTCATTGATGCCCAAAGCACTACCCACCAATTCGAGCACTGATGGCTGGCGCACGATGGCCAAGTTACAGCAATCACCCAAACTATGCTCTAGTCATCATCTATTTGCAATCGGATAATGTAGGGTGCCATTTTCACATGATCAAGGTTTTTTGTGAGCGGGTAAGTTAGGAAAAACACTTAAGAAATATAAGGTATCCAAAATCTTACATGTATTTATATATTATTTTCAAGTTTACAGTCTTACCGTAGACAACTTCCCTGCCTCCTTGGGAGACATGTGAATGCTTATGGTCATGTAGTTTTATTGCTTTTATTGGGACACCTCCTTAGCTCCTGGATGAAAATACAAAAGCTTAAAGGGTCTATCTCCTGAGCCCCTAGGTCCTCTAGCTAATCCGTGTGGCTCTGCCATCTAGACCAACAAGGTCACCACCATTTTACTTGTCACCCCTCGGACAGCCAAACTAGTGACGCACCTGGGTGATCGAGTAACTCAGGGTTCTTAGGCCTTGGTGCTGCTCAGGTTAGGACTGGTCAGGCTAGACAACAATAGCTCGTTACCAAGGTCTAGGTTGCCCCAACCACCCATCCTTTGGTTGGTAGGACTACCCAAGGTGCTTGGAGCTCGGTGATGCAGGGACACCCACCAATTCGAGCATGGACGACTGGCGTACTATGGCCAAGTTACTGTGATCCCTCAAAACACATACTAAATGTCGTCTATTCGTGACTGGAAAATAAAGGATCGTGGTTTTACATGGTGGAGTTTCTTGCAAGTGGACAAGTGGAAGAGTACTCCTAAAAAACATGTAGGAAAATAATAGCTTGCATATATGGATATTACATACTAATTTGGAGCCCATGGTCAACCGAGGAAGGATGCCTGAGGGGTGCCTACGCTGCAAGTGGCGCTCTCCCTAGGATGTCAGCGTTAAAGATCAGCTAGCATCGCACTAAAGCGCAACACCCACAGGATAGGATCTTAGCGGTGGGGCTCACTAGCTGGCACTGGTGTTCTCGCCACATAGTCATGGAAGCCATGGCCCAACTGGGTTTGACGTTGCCCTCCTCTACTTTGGGGGGCATGGAGCACGCCAAAGCAAGGTAAGAATAGACATGGTGTGCCGGATGGTGTAGTCATGGTGGTGGTGCATGGCGTCACTCAGCGGTGCTTGACTCCTCGAAGTTAGAGCGATGGCAATAGTGTTCACCAATCGTCATCCTCGTTTTCCATTTAAGAAAATCACGAACTCAAACATGCAAAAAAAAAAAGAAATCCCTACTTCGCGCAACACCTATCAGTGGATAGGCACTAAGAGTGGGGGTCAGGGCTAGCCTCCTTCATGTTCTACCTAGGGTATCATCTAGCATGTGATGAGCTCAACAAGGTGGATACAAATGATTTTAGATAGGTTTAGGCCTTTGAGAAGTGTAATATCGTACTCCAATGTTCTTTCTTGTTCTTGATGTACTAGAATGATGCTTTTCTAAATTGCCTCCTCTCTCCTTCTCTAAAGAAGGATCCCCCTCATCTGGTCAGAGTCATTCTCTTATATATATATATATATATTAGGGTACCACATTGACTGAAGTGGGAGAAAAATACATAGAAAGGCCATATGGGCCCTAGTATGCATGGATTAAGTATGGCTACTCTAATTATTATCAACTTCCTAGGGCATGGTGCCACTACCACACCTGGTTCCTACTGCAGTCTGTAGCGAGAGGTCCACCAGTCGATGCCACAATAGAGTGGATGAAAAGTATGGGCTATAGAGTAGGTTAATTATAGTATGTTTGTCTATTAGTAATGGAGGACATTGAACATCTTTCCCTACATCGCTCATCCATCGAGTAGATATCCATTTTATCACTCTGGCTGGAGCAAGTACATGAACGATGAACCAGGCAGTGTGTTCTGCCTCATTGTATTGAATACGGTGGTTGGGGTAGTTGAATATACCGTGACCTGAGCAACATTAGATTTGGTTATCAAGGGGCAAGAGAGCTTGAGGTCGCCTACCCGGGGCAGGTAGCTTTGGGTAGCTATCCCAAAATGATTAGCTCAGAGTCACCTACCCATGGTGGATAACTTGGGATAGCTATCCCAAAATAACTAGCTTGAGGTGGCCAACTTGGGCTAGACAGCTTGAGGCTATGTGTATGGAGGCATTAGCTCGGGACGGCTAGCACCGAACCGTATCCGTGTACACTTGGAACGTCCCTAAAGGTTGGGCCAACGGTCAACTTGCAACACCTCCTGATCGTAGGGGGTGGGACTCTTGGTTCCCACTTCACCAACAGATAGGTTGTGTGGTGTGGGTTTATGGTGTCAATGGCAACAAACCAAATCAACATGCGGGAAGGGCGGGTGTGCTCATCCCTATAGTGATTAGGCTAGTGGCATTTGCACTGTAGCCAATGCAAATTTGCTTGATCGATAAGAGGCCAAACCCCTTTCCCAAGGTGGCTCTTGAAATCGATGGCGGGTAGGGTGTGGTGGTCTCCAACAATGACGAGCAGGGAGGAGAGGCTGCTTTGTTGGCTAGGTGTGGCAGCATCGGCAACTGCTCCCCTTTCTCATGCTTGGCAATGACTGCTATAGAAAGGGGTGCTACAGGATGGGGTGGGAATGGCTGCCACATTGGCCAAGTATGACGACGAGGTGGCAACTCTCTCTTCCTCCTCTCTTGTTGGCCACCAGCAATGGGGACATTGGTGGCAACAAGGGTTGAGGGGTGGCGACATTGACCACGTGTGGCAGCGTAGGTGGTAGCCCACCCCCTGCTTGGCTGAAGGTAGGAGACAGCTTGGGCGGTAGTGACAAGAGCCTATGTGAGCTACAACAATGACGGCAAGCAAGGAGACTAGCAGGTGGTAGGCGTTAGTGTAGCAGTGTTTGCACACGGGGAACAAGTTTGGCTTAGCAAGGGATGAAGATGTGATTGCAAGGGGAGGGCAGACAACATGTGAAAGCCTTCCCTGGTGGCTGTTGGGTCGACAACGGTGACACTTCTGAGTGTCGTTTTCCCTCTTGAGGGCATTGTCGAGGTGCCTCGCTCTCCTTTTGGCGGGATCCTCGCTCTCCAAATTGAGTTGAAACCCTAGATGGGCGGTGACAATGCTTACGACGTCATGCCCTTTATGGAGACGTCGCTTTGGAGGCCTCATCTTTGGCCTTTTTAGCTTTCAAGTAGTTGGAGCAGTGCTCCTGGATGTCGTTGGGTCTGTATGAGAGAGATGTGGATCTTCTTCTCTCTCATTCTCTCTGTCTGCAATCCTTCTCGTTGATAGTGTCTAAAAGGCTGTAGGTCAAATGTTTGGAGGTGTTGTCTATCATTTCAATGACAGTTTCACTACAGGGCTGATAGCGTCCAGTCCTGCATAGTGGTGGCCATTGTAGTGCTTTGTCTTTATAGTGTGTTAGTGCCTCTAGCATGTGGTGATATGCTTTGTTTTCTCTTTTTTATTTCTATGGCTGTAATCTTGTATTTTTTCTGATATATTTAATAAAATTGGGATAATCATGTGCCGCCGGTTCGTTCAGAAAAAATAAAAAGGATTCAGCGACGCGTCCGTGCAGACCGGCTTGAAGCTGTGGCCGTGGCGACAATCCTATGGTCGCCGCGAGCTACAAGGGGAAGCAGAAGCTGCTCACCGCGGAAGAGGTCGCATCCATGCTGCTCTCAAAGAACGCCGGCAGGTCTGTCAATAACGCCGTGATCACTGTGCCCACGTCGTGGCCACCAAGGACGCCTGCGCCATCGCGGGGCACGACGTCCACGGCGTCATCCACGGGCCTACGGCCGCGGCCGTCGCCTATGGCATCCACGAAAGCGCGGACGACAAGAATGTGCTTGTCTTTGATCTTGGAGGCGGTCATACCAGCGCCTCACTCCTCACCGTTGCGTTCGGCAAGATCACCATCAAGGCGACAGCCGGCGACCCGCACATTGGCGGCGAGGATTTCAACAGCCGCATGATCGAACACTTCACCGCGCAGTTCAAGGCAGAGCACAAGAAAGACGTCAGTCGCAACGCTAGGGCTATGGTGAGGCTTAGGGCGGCGTGCGAGCAGGCGAAGAGGACGCTCTCGTCGGTGAGCTGGGCTGCCATCGAGATCGAATGTTTGCACGATGGCACAGACTTATACTCCACCATTATGCGCGACCAGTTCGACGATCTCAACCTGGACCTGTTCTGCAAGTGCATGGATCCCATCAAGAAGTGACTCATCGACGCCAAGATGGACAGGTACAGCGTGGACGACATCGTCCTCGCCGGTGGGTCAACCCGAATCCCTCGCGTGCGGCGTCTGATTCAGGACTTGTTCGATGGGATGGAGCTCCGCAAGGACGTCTGAGGAGGCGGCGGCGCGCGGCGCTGCCATAGCCGCCAGTCGCGGGAGCGGCGACAGCTTGCAGAACCTGCTCCTGCTCGACGCCACGCCGCGCTCGCACGGCGTGGAGACCGGAGGCGCCATGGTAGTGATGATACCGGAGAACGCCACCATTCCCGTCAGGGCGAGGGACAGAACTTTCTCCATCCAGCCCTATCACAAGAAAGGTGTTGTCATCTCAGTTTTCGAAGGAGAGGGGCCACCAGCCAGGGAGAACACTCTCGTTGGCGAGCTAGAACTTCCGGGGGACAAGGCTCACAACAAAGCAAACCCCGGATTCAAGCTTCGTGTCTCTGTGTGCTTAAGCATTGATGCCGACGGCATCGTGACGGTCTCTGCGAGGAATAAGATGAACCAGATGAAGATCATGGAGCAGAGTCAACTGAACAAGAAGGAGATCGAGAGTTTGGCTAAGGAGGCGAAGGAGTACATGGCAGAGGATGAGGAGAAGAAAGAAAGGATCAAGGCGAAAAATTCGCTGGAAGAGTTCTTCTACATGAAGCGCCTTGCCATCGAGGCCGAGGGGTGGAAGGTGGACGACGCTCTTTCTGCCGTTGAAGAGATGATTCAGGAGGTGCACAGTGATCAGGTTTCCAGTGCTGGAGAGTTTCAAGAGGATCTGAAGAAGCTCATGATAGAATGCTGTAGCTCCACCTCCACCATTACTGGATAGCAGGATGATGCCCAACGTTCATATTTTTATGCTTGCAAGCTCAGTTTGCTTTTGCTCACTTCTATTATTCACTTTTTTTCTCAACCATCAGATCGGCGTCTAGCGTCTTACATTCTTGTGTTTTCATTTCTCTCATGTAATGAAACAAAGTTTATTTTTCTCATGGAATGAAACAATCCTTTAACTTAAAACATGAGTACCTTGTTCAATTCAACACCAAAATTGCACCTTTCTTATATATTATATGCATGTTTAGGCTATGAGTTGTGCGAACTAAGATTGCTAAGAAATAAATAAAATCAAATATCAGAAACATAGGCTATATTCCTTCTTTTATGATTTTATATTTTCATTTGCACGCTATTTAAATTTTTAAATGGTGTGTTTCACGTAAAAAATACTTTTTGAACAACATTTTAACTTTATACGAGTTAATTCATTTATGCACTTAAAAGAGTTATCACAAAAATCAGATAATTTATCAATTTCAACTGTCTCAAACAAAACCATAGTCCTTTTCAACTTGTTTATTTATATTGTAGTATTTGTGTGTTGTTTATTAGAAATTATATTAAAACACGAAATTCTATTTCCTCAAAATCTCTTAGCGAATAGAAAATACGTTATCAGTTTTGTTGGGACGAAATTGTGAGGACATGGTTTAATTTTAAAGGTGTTTGAACCTGTCTATCTGTTATAGTACTAAGAGAGGTTGAAAAGGAGCAACGAAAGTCTTGAAGGTCTAAAAGTTACCACTTCAATTAGAGCAAAAGAAAACGATTGTACTGTTTAGATCTTGGTGTGTTTGGATTATAGTTTCTTAGATGGAGGCAGTATTTTAGGGTGCTCTATCTTACCTCTTGAGAGGTAAGAGCATTCATCTAATCCTAACCGTCGGTTATTGGGCTTTATTTTTTCAATAAAAATGATTTAACTCTTTCTATTAACATACCATTATTAAATAAGGGAACTACTAAAGCACGTAATTAGTTTACCTTAATCATTCATGCCATTTACCAAAGCATGTCTAGCATATGCACGCAAGCTTTTAAATCATGCGTGCATGCATGCATGTCATTTGATTTTTCAGTAACTCTAATAATGGAATTTCCTAAACATTCAAACTAATATGAACTATACTAAACATATTTTTGAATTTGGAGAAAAAACATGATTGTATTTGAAGCCTCTATTTTCTATTGGATTAACGAAATTAGAAATGTTTGGCCTTTTCAGATAAAATATCTGAATTGCTCTCTAATCTTTTTGAAAAAAAAATAAATTGAAGGCAAAAAATATTTTAGAGTCATGATATTCGAAATTTAGAATTGCAAGTTTGAACATTAGCGGTCCATATTTTTTAAAAAATACTAAATCTATAGTATTTTTAAATAAGGAAGCATTATTTCCTTCCTTATTATAATACAATAAATGACATTAATTGATCCCAAATGAGAATAAATGACTCTTATACTACTAATATGGGCCATTAGATATGCACACAATGGACAATTCAAAAAAAAACATGGTGCATCTTAAAAAAATCCTAGATTGGGTGATATAGTTTATAATTGCATCTAAGGAATTATAGGGGTTAAGAATTGTATATTGAATCCAATAGTATTTTAAAATTATCTGTATACATAATATAATTATATCTATGGAAACAAGAGCTAATAGTTTTAGTACATCAAATTCAATTTAACATCTAAAATCTAGCTTTGCATACAATTGCACTGGAAATCTGATGGTTTTACTTAGATGACACCCAAAGGTATTTGAGTCTCTTAAATATAAAATCTTGGCATCGTTTTCACACGAAAACAGCAATACGTTAATGTGCACATATGCACCAATAAAAGTTGTTTATGGCAAGAAAAATTGTGATGTATTAAAAACAACATGCACTATCAATATATATATATATATATATATATAAAAGACGAAGTTAAATAAGTATACTCATGTTTACAATGAGAGATAGGAAGAATGTGAAGGGGTATCAAATAGTATAATACAAATGATACGAACCTGCAATAGTCTGCCATGTTGATCGGAGAGATGCACATAGTCTGATCCTCCAAGATGTAGGAAGATTAAACTTTGTTAGCCGATATCATTTTTCGTATATTGTCGTCTCTTGATGAATCAATAGTTGAGAAAAACGGTGAGGCAATACGTCAGATAAAATTGATAAGAGTGGGGTCACAACATAAACCATTTTTTTTTCAAACAACATGAAACATCCAAATACCGCGCAAACTGTCATATCAACGAGTCAACCACCCGGCCTCGAAACGTTCCGATAGTTCTCAAGAAGGCGACCCCAAGTAGCCAGACGAGAACCGATAGCTACCGATTCCACGGCTAAAATTTACCCAGCAGCGAGCCGCTGACCACCCCGGGCGGCCAAAACCTCCGCACGGAACCGTGGGCGGCACGGGCCCCCGCCTGCGTACCTCAAGCGCGCGGCGACGCATGTGTGATGGGATGGCGGCAGGCTCGACTCGACCCGACGACGGCAACTTGCAAGCCCCTCGTGATGTCACCGAGCCACGGCACGACACGCCCGTTTCCTCCGCGACCCCCGCGCGCGGCAGCCGCACCCGACTCCAGGCGGCGGAACGCGACGCCGCCCCACCATCGTATAGATGGATGGATGGATGGATTTCCCATCCGCCGGCGCGTCCCAATCACGCGCGCGGCAGGAGGCGGCACCGCACCACCGAAGGCGAGGCCCCAAAACAAAACTTTTTACAAAAAAACCCCACGGTATAATACATGAATCTCCAGGGGTCCCGATGGAAAAAAGAGAATGGCCTTTCCCCGTTTTCGAAACTGACTCATCTTCTCTTCTCTCCCTCATCCTTCTTGTCTCGCTCTCGCTCTCTCTCTCTCTGTTTCTCTCGTTCCTCGCCTCCTTCCTTCGCTTCGCCCCCTTCTGGCCTCCTTCCTCGCGCGGCCGCTCCGTCCCTCCCTCCCATGGTCCTCATGGCCGCCGTCGACGACCACGACCGCTACCGCACCCCCAATTCCTCGTCGCCCTCGGAGGATTCCCCGGCTCCCGCGCCGCCGCCGCCGCCATCGCGCACGCGGCTCCACAGCTTCTCGTTCCCCACCCTCAGCTGGGGCACCCACCGCCTCCTCCGCTGCTCCAAGAACCCCGCCTCGTCGCCCCTGCCCACGGCTCCGGACACCCCGTCACCGGACAAGGAGAAGGCGGCCCACCGCTCCACCGATGGCGTGGGCGGCGGTTCGCCTCAGCGGACACCGCAGCGTCCGTGGAACCTCCGCACCCGCCGCTCCGCCACCGCCGCGCCGCGTCCGGAGGTATCGGACGACGCGGCCGACGCGGCGCCTGAGCGTGCGCCGCCACCGCTGGCGGCGACAAAGAAGCGGGCTTTTTCCATCGTGCTGTCCAAGGAGGAGATCGCCCAGGACTTCAAGGCGATCCGCGGGACTCGCCCCCCGCGAAGGCCCAGGAAGCGCCCGCGCACCGTACAGCGCCAGTTCGACGTAAGGATTGAACCTGGCTTCATAAATTTGCAAAATTTTGGGTATCCAAGTTTGGTGTTTGATTCAAGTTCCCTTTTTTTTCTGGAATTGCAGTTACTTTACCCTGGATTGTGTCTAGAGGACGTGACGCCGCAGACATACAAGATTGAAGAGGTAAGAGATCTCTCGATGCGTTGGTGTGTTTCGGTTCTTTCTATGGCTGGCTCTGATTTCTGAATTCTGAATATGTGTTTTTGTTCTTGCAGAGGTGATTGGTGTTGTGAGAGCTTCAATTGGGAGGGGATTTTCAGATGTTCTGATCTCTTTTCTCTTCAGATGTTCTGATCGTTTTCCTTTTCTTATGTGATGGGCTAACAAGGTAGCTTCATAACCGTAATGTTCTGGATGGGTTATGGGAAGTTTAGTTGGGAATCTCCTCTAATTATGTATTGGATGTGGTTGTTGAGGAGTTAAGGTTGTGGAATTTGATTATTGGGCTTGTAGGATTGTTAGTTGTATAAGGTGTAATCATCTGTACATTGTATTAATATATGAAGAATTTTCGTTATTATGAAACCATGAGAAAGTTATTTAATATTGCTTCTTGTTGTAGCATGTACACTTAGGCATTATATGGTGATTTTATGCATTTTTTTGCTTGTTGATGATTGCTTGCTCGGTAATTTTCCTAATAAACATGATATTATCATTTCCATTGCATGTATCGGAAGAAGCTGCTTTGACCTCAATACAATAATTCGTGCATTGTTGTTTTCAGTTAATAGTTCTAAGGAGGAAAACTTGTTAAAGGGCATTTACAGTGGAAGATGCATAATCTTGCTTTCTGTTCCAAATTATTCTGGCTAGTTATGAAAGAGAAAAACTCTGCTCAGTCAAGTCTTGTTTTTTTTATATTGTTACCACCGGTGCTTCCTTTGGAGTGTAGATTTCCATTCCTTTCCTTTTACGTTCTAATATTGAGAGCATACTGTTATTCATTTGGTGCTTTTTTGGAAGTTTTCTTCCGTTGTTCTGAAGCTTAATTCCTATTGGCCCACTTTATTGTTTCGGTTTAAGACTTTAGAGCACAAGCATCTGTATAGACTTCAATTCTTTATATATAACTACTTGCCACTCTAGGTTGATGTCTGCTTGTGTAAAATGCTTGTTATCTTGGCTTGTTGTAGACAAAGCTCAAAATTGTAAAGCAAAAGGTTCTTAAACGTTCTATTGGGTGATGAGTCCATGTGAACTTATGCTAATATGCTTTTTCCTGTAGGTATGTCATGTGACTTGTACAGAAATTTCGTTTACAATCTTTTTCCTATGTTAACATTAATAGGAAACAGTGATTCAGATATTTCCATGGCTTTGCACATATCGTTGTTTGACTAATCAAGTAATGAGTGAGCTTGAGGGGGTCAGTGTATTGACCTGTCGTTTTCTGTGTATAATTCTTATTTTTAGAACTTTGCTAGAGAACTTTGAAGTGCTTAAATTTGTATAACTGGCATCGGAAATTTTGTTGTTGTTGCGTTTTGTGTTCAGGCTTTACTCTGTTTAATGCTGTTATTCAAGTTCCAGCGTCAGCTACCTCGGGGAAAAAAAGGTCTCAGTGCCAGCTTCTTGTTTCTGTAGTTGCTTCTGCTTGAGCTAAACAGGCAAGGCCATCATACACTGCTAAATTTATCCTGACTCGTGTCTTGTTATGCGGCTTGCTAGGGTCGAGTCTGGTATGTGTGGATTGTCTACAGTGTTTGTCAGTCGTAATTTGGCTTTTTAAGCATGATGTGACGTCAGGATTGTATTGTAATTGATTGGTCCCTTTCTGTGCATTATTTTTCATGTTTTCTTGCTCAAAACAGACAATTCTTGATATTTGTATAAAAGCTTTTCATCTAGGAGTATTACTTTGCAAATTGCATGGTGGTGTACTTTGCATGATTCATTTGCTTTTCCTTACTGTTTGCAGAAAGCAATGGCTTGAGCTTAGCTAGTTAAACTTCCATTTGCGTCATGAATTGCTTGAGCAAGTTAAACTTAGCGAGTACTAGTTGCGAGTAATGAATTGCACCATTTGGTTCGTGACCTTATGCTATGCTGAGTTGAAAGCGGCCGTATATTACTCCCTCCGTTCTTCCAAAAAACAAGTATTTGTATAATTTAAAATTTATATCACAATATAAATATTTATATAGCATTGATTCTAATGCATAAAAATCCATACATTTTTAATCAAATAGGTACTTAATAAAAGAAATGATGTATATGGCACTAAATAAATGAGAGGTGGTTAAGATTGAGAGTGGTTAAGAATAAAAAAGAGAGATTTAAATAAGAGGTAGTTGGAGCGAAAAGTATTATTATGAAGATGTAGTGTGGAGATATTATTTGATAAGCGATCGAGAAATAATTATATTTTTAAATGATGTGGGTGTTTCATTAGCACATTATTGACCCTAGCGAAGTGAGCCATCGAGTTTTCAGCAAAAGTAGGGAAGCACAGAGGAGCGTGGAGGCGAATAAGGCAAAGCAGATGTTGCATCAGCCAGTCAAAACAACACGTAAACAGCCACCGGGACCGTCACACAGGACCTACACAAACACAAGCGCGCGTGCGGTGACGAAGCGAGAGAAACCTCACCGTTCTCTCTTTGAGGAAACATGGTGGCCGGCTTTGCCAGGCTGGATCCGCCGGGAAGTCTAAGGGTACTCCTCGTTCTCCCGCAGCGCCGCGTCGGTCACCAAGCGGCAAAACCGCTCGCTGATCCGCCTGCCACTCATACGTCCTCGCGGGCCAAGCCCACAAAGCCATACCCGAACAGGCGCGGTGTGCGCACGCGACACGCGTTTAATGTGTGTGTGTGTGTGGTGTGGTTCGACGCGCGTAAGGTAGGAGAGGCCTAGCGTTGTTCGGTGTATGCCCTCGACTCCTGGCCTGGCCGCTACTCGTGCCGCCACGAGCATGCAGATTGCTGACGTGGGGTGCCATCTGATCTGCTATGCTAACCTTGTCGTAAACAGCCAATCTCTTGCCATGCACTACTATATAGAGACCCAATCCTCAGATAGAATGTACATAGAAGCCCACAGGGATGGTCGCAGTTTAAAGCGAGGCCTCGGCAGAGCCGCGGAGGGTCGCGAGCGCGTAAGTTGGAATCATCAGGTGTGATCGATGCTGGAGGGGATAATAAATGCCAGATCGGAAATTTACCTACAGGTATTTTCTGTTTTTCCTTAGAAAAAATACTACTTTTTAATTATAGAGTAGACGCCTACACAACACTACATACGCAACACCATATTCACATATGCTTAAAAAAAGTAGATTCTTGTTGAAAGTCCAGCTGAGTGTGTGTAATATTTATGTGCTTCAAAATTTAAATTCAGAGTTATGTACTTACCACTTTATCACCATACCATAAATGTTTTAAAAAATTAATATATCTCTCAACTATAAGTTTATAAGACTATAACCTCACTCTAATTTTGATCCTTTTACCGTAAAACCCTTAGTCTTCATTTGACGTAGTTTCTACGTGACATCGCAATCAATAGAAAAGTTTTAAAAAATACAATAGATCCATATGAGATCCACCTGTTAGGTACCACTATCTTCTTCCTCCATCTCTCATCTCTTCCTGATCTTGCTTCATCTCTCCCCTCTAGTTAATCGATAGATCTAGATCGATGCAAGTGATGGTGAGCCCTATAAGCAAGGGAGATAAAGAGGTTGAAGACTCTAGCAATGTGGGTGTTAGCAGTGCTTTAACTCAAGCCTATAGCCTACTCGTTCCTAGAAAGGGAGACACGAGCACCCTTCGTGCACCAGCGCCTAGCACCACTGCCACCACCACACTGCTTATGACTTCATCCACTACCACCGCTCTACCGTCATCGCTATAGCTAGCGATGATGAGGTCATACTACGCTGCCTCTACTCTAACTTGATCTTTCCCCACACCCTCTCTTTCATCCCCTTCCCTCCTCTCCATCCTATCAATTTATAGTCCTATTCTACTCTTTGTCATTGTCAATGGCTCACTTGTGTGGCCAAATCCTAAATCCTAAATCCTAAAACCATGGGTAGGGGTGGGGCAAGAGGAAGGGAGGCAATGGTTCTAAGAGAGAGCATGACTGGCCAGCGAGGGTCATGAGCTAGCACTTGACTATATCCTATTGGAGCACCACATGTCTCCTTCGTGAAGACGAGATTGCCACAGATGAAAAAGCAACACAACACCTAGTTGTTGGGCGAGAAAGTAGGCGAGGCTCATGGGTAGTGTTGTGATGTCCATTGACGCAAGAGAGGAAAGGAGTGACACAGCTGGTGGCTATAAGGAGGAGCTCGAGCTTTTGCTTAAGGTGTGTGGCTGTGAGGAGAGAAGAGGGAGGGAGGGAGAATGGCATGTGGGTATCACATATTTTTTTTATATTTACTTGTACGTCTATCTATTTTTAATTATTTAAACTTTTGTCTAGACTATAATGCTTAACTACTACATAGATGTTTTAGATAAAGAACATATTAATCTGTTCCATAAGCATAACGTAAGATAAAATTGTTTTTCAAACCACTCTCGAAGGAAAAACAAATATGTTTTAATAGTGAAGAGAGTCTTTATATATATTTTTACGGTTAAATGAGCCAAATCAGACTGTGCTATAGTTGAATGAGACAAAAAGACTTTTTCCTTTTTTTCCAGTCCGTAAGTCACATTATAATCTGAAATTGCTACCGCGCTAAAATTGTCAACTCTGTTGAGGTCTATTTGAGCCTACCAAATGGCGGCCTATTAAAGTTGCTCCCAACCTCGCCCAGGGCCTTCTCAGTTACAGGCCTAGAAGTACCCTACGGGCCAACATAACGTGCTCAAATCTCCAAGCTTTGTTCGTGCCGTGTCATCAACTGCTACTTCGCCTCCGCCAGTTACCCCTCGTGCAGTCGTGCTCGCATCGTGGAAACAAACACCTCGCGGTGAAAACGAACAACGAGAAGTACGCAAACAAATATTGCTTCACCGTCAATAAAACCCTGGTCTTACTGCGTTATCGCACATCAAACACTATTAGAGAATCTTTAATATCTTTAGTATAGGTTTTGGACAATGAGACTACGGTTCAATTGATACTAAAGGTAAGGTGGAAACTCTTATCTCTCGCGCGTTAACAATCCACCTGTGTCGTATATCTAAGTTAAATAAAAATATTTTTTTAATTCACGCTGAAGAAAATTTTAATACTAATTAATAATAACAAAATAATTAATACTAAAAGATATCTATTAGTATCGGTTAATAGCATCAATTGATATTTTAGTGTTATAAACACATACTAACGTAAACATCGGTTGATGTTATCAATATGTCCTAAAGTTTTTATAGAGACTTAGACCTTTAAAACCAATACTAAAAGATATTTAGTATAGATTTTAATTTAACCGATATATTTGGATCATAGTCTTTAAAAGTTACCGAGACGAGACCTGCGTAGGCAACGGAACCACGCCTCTCGTTGTAGATATTCCCAACCAATGAACGTCACGGAACACGGTAGGGAACAGGAGGAGGCCTGATGGTGGGTCGTCGTGGACCGACGGCGCAGGAACGAGCGGCCGCTTTCCGGTCATGGTCATTTGCTTCACCTCGCCACGCTGTCCGCTGCCATATCCAGACAGGCAGCTGCATTCCGGCTGCATCATATCTTTGCCGTAAGACAGGGGCGTCCAGAAGACAGAGGTCGGCACGGCCGCCAAGTCCGCACGCGTGCTGGTCGGGAGGATGGCCGTGATGTTGAGAGACGGCGAGGACGCGCGCGAGCAGAGGATGTCAAAGGGTAGAGACGGTCTGATTGATAGATCCTCGGCGTTGCCACGTGACGACGAGGCCACCACCGCGGGCCGCTGTTGACGATACGATCCGCTCCTGTCAACCAGATGTGTCGCCGTCCCCAGTCGCCTCGGCGTGCTTCGAGCTTGCCGTCATGCTCCCCTAGTCCCTCCTAGCTAAACTTCGGGATCACGTCGGCTTGGTGTTGGTGATGAGGATTTGGACTGCTTGGACAAGTACAGATGGGCGAGAGCGAGACACAAGACGACCCATCTCGCGCTCTCACGATCATTCAAGCCGTGTGTCTTGTCTTAGCTTGACAGTTTATTGGTCTCGAGAAGAAAGGAAATTGTATCGTCTATCCGCCTCTGCCTGAATGCCTCGGTCATTGATCGCAAGTTTGTCGTCAATCCTTTGCTTGCAGGCGTAAATAAAGTAGCTTCACCACGCAGAATTTGTGCTCTTAATTTCTAAACTATAACACCTTTTGTGGGACCTTAGGGTGATAAAAGGCATAGAGACGAATAGAAATGGCTTTACTCTATTTGTTTTCGTGTATTTTATATAGAGACAATCGATATTAAAAAACAAATAGGATATACATTCGTAATTAATATTTAAGACACAATTTGGCTAAACTTTTTAAAACACCATCAATAATTTCACTGATGTTTAGTTTTTTAAATAATAAGTATGCTTAGATTGGCATTGAAGAGTAATAACATAATTTTATTTCTTCAATATTTTACAAATTTATTCCAATCTAATTGACGGTTAAAGTTTTAAAAAGTTGTTACTGAATCTTTTTCTTCTAATAATCAAATATTTATGACCCAGGAGAGTAATATCAAAATATGAAAGAAAACAAATATGATCACTCAGAGTTCTCACAACATAAAAACATTTTAAATAGTGCTTCCAAAGTCAATGAAGGTTAGTGCCAGGCGTAGCCAAGCTACAAGTAGCAATAGCAGCTCAGCTGCGCAGCAACAACAATAGTCAAGCACAATCAAAGAGAAATAACTACGTCTTTTTATATAAAAAAAACATCAGTATTTTCAGCAACCTTATTCAGGCATAGGTACATGGCAGCTGGTGCCACTGGGTTTCGTAATAACTAATGTCTACTTGAATTGCTAAAAAAGAGCACCACAGGGATAGGTTGATATATACCCATATCTCAAAATAGAGGTTTTGTAACAACTAATGTCGAGTTGAATGGCAAAAAAAAAGAGCACCACAACCATAGATTGATATATACCCATATACTGTATCAAAATAGAGAGCGCTCCTGGGGTAATTGGTGGGCAATTGGTTTAGACGTAAGAAGTAAACTACTAGGGAATAATAGTATAAGTAGTTTATCTAAATAACAACGTAGACGGAGTAGTAGTTAAGTTAGGCCCGAGCTAAATGTAAATAGGCCCTGGAGATTATGGGGGTCTGGGGTTGTAGCAATACCGGGGATTAGAAGGAAAGCTTCTGGCCATGATAAGACTCATAACCACCGTATGTTCTTTTGGTCGTTGTAATACCTCAGTGGACTGTGAACAAGCATAACTGGTTGGCTAAGGTTGCCTTTGCCAGGAGAGGATGGGATCGTGTTTCTTACGCATGTAAAACAGAACGATTAATTAATTATTAATTAAAAATAAAAAAGATTAATACAAATTTTTAAAACAATTTTTTTATAAATTTTTTATAAAAATTATATGAAGCATTTGAGAAGCATGTTTATAAAAAACGCGTGAATAGAAGATAGCGAGAGAGAGTATAGAACGCAGCCTAAGCCCTCAAGAGTGAGTGAATGACAGAGAAGTGATAGTAATTCATTACCACATTATGTTCCTTTGGTCCCTACATTAGTGAACTGTTAACATCACACGGATCACATAATTCACAAGCAGGCATAACTAGGAGGTCGGCTGAGCCCCCGTGCAAGAGTGAATGAATGACAGAAAAAGTGTTGGCGCTTGGCGGCGACGCGATCCCGCGTCATCGAGGGGCCACGGTTTTGTAAGGCCGGGAGCAAGAAATTAAAACGATTTTTTTTTTCACCCTGTCAAGCGCGCGGTTGCCATCACGCCAGAGAGCGCGCCTTCTCCTCGCCGCCGTCGTGGCTTTAGCAAGTCCACGGCCAACCACCGATGCCAGACCATGTTTCGTCTGCTCCGGTCACATCGCTAGGAATTCGCCGCGCGCGCCCGTGCTGGGAGACGTGTTCGCAGTTTTACTGGACTTGCAAGGTAAGAAATAGCCAGGAGAGCATGGCCATGGATCCGTGGATGTGGACGTTATGGTCGGCAAGACGCGCGAGCGAACCGGCATGCATCAAAGGGACGACGTAGATGTTCGCCTGTCGGCCGCGTAGCACGCTTTGCAGGCAGCAGCAGCAATGCGTGACCGGCGAAACGCAATGTGACGCCCCGCGCTTGCGAGGCTAACGACTTCGATGTGTGCCAATTGCCAAGGACGGTAGGTGTGCACTGTGCGCCGTGTCGCCTCCTCCCCGCATGTCGAGCTTCTGCGGGCAATGGCCATCGCTGTGTCGTGGGTGTCTGCTGATGCGTCTGTCAAACTCAGGGATCAGCATGATCAGTGACTAGATTGGGCACCGACCGTCGTGTGGATGGGACTTCAGAAATGTTTCAGTTTCTCCTACTGTACCCTTGGAGTTTGTTCCAGCCTCCATTCGTTGCGTAACCAAACTTTTTTTTATTAGAGTCCAAACCGTGTTTCAGTTAGGGCAGAGTTGGCCATGTCTCCCCAGCAGATGTTCCACTGCACGTTTGCTAGCATATATACATTGTGAGTTGTTTCTTTGTTGTAGCGTAAATAATGCATGGAACAAAATATTAAAAACTGGCGGCCTGGTGCATAGTATATTATGGTCAGTTTTTTTATGGGTTTGCTCACTTTTAGCCCACACGAACATTTTATTAGTGACGTATGATTGTAAATTGCTAAAGCCCAAAACTGTAGTGACGCGTGATGTACACTTTTGTTTTTGTATATGGCTTTACCCCCCCTTTTTTTTGTATGTTTGAGCTAATTCTATCTTTGAATTTTGTAATGGTTTACCAAACTCAGATTATACCTCTAGGTCAGAATAGTTCGCTGTTCGACCTTCTGACCAAGAAAATGATGGATTTTTCTAAATAGGAAATGAGAGAAGAGATGAGATCTGTGGTTGGATGGAATAACTGAGAGAAGCAATAGAGAAAGAACCGAGTGAATCAGTTAGACGATCTGTTTTATTGAGGAGTTTTCTGAGGCCGACTATATCTATATAGTGAAAGACCAGGCTTGATCATACTTGTTTAGTGAGAAAAGGAGGACACTAAACACATCATTGGATCCTTTGGAGAAGAAGCATCTAGGCACTTACCATGCAAACAAGTGGAGCAGTTAATCACCTTCCCTGTCCTAATGCGTACACAACACATGGAAGCAAAGCTAAAATTCCTATCCAGCAGGAATGGATCTGGGAAGGCTTTTGGGGGCGCAGGCGAGAGGAGGCACGGCTACAGGGTATGCCCAGGAGAGCAGGCGCAAAATTTATAATCGTTACGCTGCTTGCTTCGATTCTCTGCGTTCATGCACCTCAGGGCAGAACACGAGTCCAAGTGGAAAAAAAATCTAGTGCAACCATGGAGGGGGTGGGGGGGGGGGGGGGGAGAAATCAGAATCAGTCGATCATGTTCTAAGCACACCTTTTCGTACAGCATAGCCAGCATGTTGAGTAGACTTTGTTTATGAGTACATGAAAAAAAAAAGGAGGAATGTGTTAGCATGAGCAAGACCAGGCCAAATTAAAGATTAGGAGCAGCCCGACGCTTTTGTGGTTTCAGTTTGACTCTGAATAAACATGATGCATACGCTAAGACAGACGACGCAGCAAGGGCCAATTCAGCTCGAATCTAGCCAGAAAGACGTTATCCTAAGAAAGCAACGAGAAGGAGCTGGTTTTTGGCAATAAGTGCTGTACTTAATTGCTACTAGTAAGCGGGGTGCTAATTAAGCAGGGGGATTAGCGACAGTTAGACAGCGGCTGGGGGCCATGGTTGAGCTCAGGGAGGACAGGCAAAAACAGAGGCTAGTACTTATATATTGTTACTATGCTGGCTGGCCGTGCCCTAGTACATGCACAGCACAGACATGCCCCTCGAGCGCCAAAAACAAGGCACGGCTCCCCGTCAATGATGGCTTTTGCCATCCCAAGGGCCCTAGGGACCAGCAACCGCAACAACTACCAGGGCAACGCGAGGGCAAGCGCATGCATGCAGATGCAGCTCCTCGCCACCGGATGGGGCCGCGTGCAATGCAACTGTAGTGCGTGCAGCTCGCCGCACGCGACGCATGCAATTGCGGAGAAGCCGGCGCCCAGCGGCGACGAGCCATCATCAGGACCTCATTGTCTCTGCTACTGCTGCCGCTGCGGCAGTACACGCGCGCGCTGGCTGCATCCTTTTGCGTGTCTCATCACGGCGCCTGAGACCCTGACTGTTTCAGTGCATGCTGTAGGCACTTGCCGTAGGAATAATGTAGGAGGGGTAGTACACTAACACTCGTAGTACTCCACTACACTAGCTTAGCTTCTAGTCATCGGTTCGTCCGAAAGGAGCTTTCCTTTCGAGAGTTTGTTCGGGATGCGGGATGCCATGCCAATGGCGGCGGTCGGCTTCGCTTCTGCTGAATTCCTGCTGAGGCAGGCAGGGGGCAGATGAAATGGCATCATCCGGCTCCGGCAGAAACAGTCGTAGGAGTATTATATTTGCAGCACGCAGGGGTTAGTTGTTTGCATTAATAAGTAAACACATGAGAGAAAAAGCTTGGCTACTCCAGAGAATTACTACTGGGTGCTAGCTACGACTACGAGCAGTGTGGTGCCACATCCTAATCGAGCGCAGGCGAGCGACATCATCAACAAGTCGCGCATGACAACAGGAGCAGGAAGAGACGAGCTGCAGGCTGCAGCCGACTACTCGATCGCAAGCGCATGCTTGAGAGAGACGGTCCCAGAGGACGCCACTCTCTGCCTTCTTCTCGCTCAACATCTCCAACCCAGACCAAGGTTGTGGCTGCAGAATAGAATAACGTAGGTCACACGGAGCCACGTCACCCCATCAGTGTCAGCAACCAGCCCAGTCATCAGTCGTGTGTAACGGTTGGTCAGTTGGTTCCTTGATGAGTGTAAAAGGAGACAAAAGTACTCACGCAGGAGCTTGGAGATGTTGGAGGAACGATTGACTGGATTGTCAGAACTCAGTAGCCAGAGCAGCTAGCAAACGAATGAGCCACGGCATTAACACTAAGTGCCGGCAGCCAAAAACCGGCGATGTCGGTGCGCGCGAATCGAACAGTCACACTGAAGAAATGTGCAAGGGAGAGACAGAGAGAGAAGAAAGGAGAAAACAAGTATGAGAATGCAGCACACCTCTAAACTCAGTAGCTGGCACAACAAGACAGCAACTCACGCGGCCAGCACAAACCCCTCCCCTTAATCACACACTAAGCATGAGATTACATACACTTAATCAGCCCCTCCCCTGCACGCAACCATCTGGAATGTTTCAGAGAATCCACCTCCACATCTCAACAAGGGAAGCAACTAAACCCCAACTAGCTAGCTAGACTCTGCAGATCGAATTAAAGAATCGAGTTCCAAGCGATCAACAGATAACCAATGCAATGGTCAAAAGCACAGGGTTCAGAGATGAAAAACATTCCACTGATAGTACACATGAAGACCAGAATGGACAAGAAAAAGCCTGAGTGCTTGCAATGGCCATGTATCCATCCTGTAATATCCTCCTCAAAGTCAGGTTGAAAATGTAAACTATTTCAAAATTTGAACAAGGTGGAGCAGTAGATTACACTGTATACAGTGGTGACTAGCTAGGAAAAAGGTCGATGAATCCAAAAGAAGAATAAGCAGCCTCCAGGTAGAGAGAGAGAATTCCCAGCCTCGCTGTCACAGGCATATCTGAAAAACTTCCCAGCTCCTCTGCCTATTTTTTTGTTTCTGTATGCTTTGTAGTATTGCTCCGTCTTTCGCTGTAGCACGCCATGTGGCCCCACCGGTTTGTGTCAGATGAGCCATCAGGCCCCTGCAAAATCGGCCGCCTATCGAGAAATTTTGAAGCTCTCAAGCTTTTTTTCCGCTCGGGCTCATCAGTCGGCCACTATGCCACCGCGATGGCATTGTCTCCGCGCGGCTAGGTGGCCCACCGCTGCGGCGTCCAAGTCAGCGCAGCCGAGGAACTGCCGCATCGCGGCGAGGCCTGGCCCGCGCACGTCACGCTCCCACGCGGCGGCCTCGGCGGCGCGGCCGGCGCCGGAGAGCCGCGCGCGGATGGTAGCTGTGGCGTCGAGGCGGCGGACGGGCCAGCCCCAAACGTCGGCCATGCGGCGGATCTTGCCGACCTGGCGGGCCGCGAGGACCCGCGTGTTGGTCTTGATCTCGTCTATCGCCGCGTCGAGGGTCTTGCAGCCGGCGAAATAGTCGCTGAGCTCCGGCACTCCAATGGCCTTGCCCAGCCCGGCGTGCGAGGCCCGCTCCGAGGCCGACGTTGTCGCGAAGTATTCCTGGAGCTCCTCGACCATTCCCTCGCCCACCATGTCATCCACGCGCCGGTCGAGGTATTCGTCGAGAACCGCGTCGTCGACGTCGACCCAGAGGAGGCAGCACGGGACCCGGAGCGCCGGCCGGTACTCGATATCCAAGTCCGAGAACGGGTCACGCGGCGCGGCATCGAAGCGGTCGGCGAGGAGGGCGTGGATGAGCGAGTTGGACCCGCCGGCGACAACCGGCACGCGCCCGCGCGACGCGATGCTGGCCGCGGTGGCGGCGGCGAGCGAGCGGAACGACGACGGCGGCAGCTCCCCTGCCTCGGCGCGGACTGCGCCGAGGAGGTGGTGCGGGACGCCCCGGCGGTCGGCGAGTGGCACCTTGTTTGTGGTGACGTCAAGACCCGCGTAGAGCTGTATCTTGTCGGCGTTCACCACCTCGCCGCCGAGCTCGCGCGCCGCGTCGATGGAAAGCTTGGTTTTTCCCGTGCCCGTGGCGCCGACGATCACCGCCATCCCCGTGGGCAGCGAGAACGCCGTAGACACCATCCCGCTGCGGCCAGAGAAGGAGCAGCAGCAACCGTCCCCGACTCTGCTCCTCTCCATTCTCACACTAACCCGACGTGGCCGCTTCTGGGAGCTAAATTCCCTTCCGACGCCAGCGACGGCCGTGGCCGCCATAGATGAGCGGACGACGGTGCCGATCCTCGCAACGAGACTGCTCATATAGCCGGCCCACCCAATCACTCACCGAGCCCCAGTAGCCTCGGCACACTATCGCGCAGGAGGGGCTCGCTTATATAGGAGGCTAAGCCAATAGACTGCGCAAGCCGCAAGGAGATGGAGAGAGAGATTGCGCAAGCCACAATTTCGTGCGGTTTTCGCTGCGTCCGTGTGTGGGCTTGCACGCGCACGCGGCAGTGCAGCACGCTTGTGGTTTTTGCCTTATTGAGTTGGTGTTGTGTTTTCGCGCTTGCTCTGTTCTTGGGCTCTCTGTATCTCCTTCCTGTGGTCTAAGAGTGGCACTGAACTATCATTGGCATTTCACAGAGTATATATAGCTCAGGGCCTCAAGCAAAGGCATGGTAGTAGTACTCGCCACGATTGCGAAGGCACGCTCTTCACTTCACTCGGCTCCATTCGTTGCTTTGTTTTCATCTCATCGGAAGAAAAGGCTGATCGTTCAGGGGAATAAGAATAAGAAGCAGCAGCAGCCTTTTCCCCTCCGTCGCGAGCAGAAAAAAAAAACCGAGCGCAATGCCTCGTGGAAGAGAGCCGTCCACACGCCGCCGTGGGAGGGGAGCACTGCAGCGCGCCGCGCGCGCGGATCGAGCGGCGTGTCCGTCGTGCGGCCGCGTCCTCGAAAGGTCGCTGCCATGCCAGGCCACGCACCAACTTGTGCCCGATCCAAGGGAGCACGCAGCGCATGCGTGTGCTAAAGAAAGCGAGGGCGATGAACTGATGAGGCAACGCTAAGCGTTGGGGACTCAACCACGCCAACATGTGCCTGCCTATATATGCATCATGGTTGCTTGGTTCTGGTTACAGATGCAACGTTCGACAATGCAACTGTGGGAGCAATTGTAGCACTGCTTGCCAAGTTGCCTCCATGAACGGATGAACCTACATCATGATCCACTTGTTGCTGCCTTGCTGGTCCTTCCCCTGCGCACTGCCCAGTTCTTCTCACCCTCGACAGTTAAAAATTGTTTGTGCATCCAATTGATGGCAGTATATAGCAGAGTCTAGCATCTAGGGCACTTCTGCCTCAGAAACTAGTACGGCCAGATTGATACAGTTGATACTACAAGCGGATTCATCAGGGGGTATGGACAGCAACAAGATTGAGGATGATAGGTCGAGAGCATCATCAACAGACCCATGCAAAAACCTGGACAAGGCTCGGTTCTTGTGGCTGTAGCGGAAAGTGTAGAATGTGTAAAGTGACTATAAATCTCTCGGACATATATAAGAGGGTCGGGTCTATATATATACAGCCCAGGCCAGTGGTCTGTCTAACACCCCCGCAGTCACAACGGGAGGGGAATGGATGCAGAGGCTGGACCGAAAACTGGTGAACAAAGGTGTGGGCAGGCCTTTGGTCATTATATCGGTAAACTGATGTACCGATGGTACATGGAGCACCCGAACCTGTCCTAATACAACCTTGTCACGGACAAAATGGATATCGATCTCGATGTGCTTGGTGCGTTGGTGATGGACCGGGTTGGCGGTCATGTAGACGGCACTGATATTGTCGCAGTAGACGACAGTCGCGGTGGAGAGGGGTGCACGAAGCTCCTGGAGAAGCTGACGAAGCCAGCAGCACTCGGCGACGGCGTAGGCGACGGCACGGTACTCGACTTCAGCGCTGGAGCGGGACACTGTAGTCTGGCATTTTGAGGACCAGGATACGAGAGTGTCACCGAGATAAACGCAGTAGCCGGACGTAGAGCGTCGAGAGTCGGGGCAGCCTACCCAGTCCGTATCGGAGTACGCGGTGAGGGAGTCGATGGGGCTGGAGCTGAGATGCAGCCCGCTAGAGAGAGTGCCCTTCAAGAAGCGTAGGATGCGCTTGAGCAGCGCGAGATGAGGTTCGCGCGGAGTGTGCATGAAGAGGCACACTTGCTGGACAGCGTACGTGAGGTCGGGTCAGGTGAGTGTGAGGTATTGGAGAGCCCCGGCAAGACTCCGATAGTGAGAGGGATCGGCAACGAGGACGCCATCGGCGGCGGAGAGTTTGGCTCGAGTGTCGACTGGGGTGGCCGTGGGGTGACAGTCGGCCATGCCCGCATGCTAGAGGAGGTCGATGGCGTACTGGCGTTGGGAAAGGAAGAGCCCGTGGATGGAACGGGTTACGGAGATGCCAAGAAAATGGTGGATAGGACCAAGATCGGTCATGGCAAACTCAGAGTGGAGTCGGGCCATGATCTGGTCGAGTAGAGATGTCGAAGACGCTGTAAGGACAATGTCATCGACATAGAGAAGTAGATAGGCAGTGGCGGAGCCGATATGGAAAGTGAACAAGGAACTATCGGATGCAGAGGCCACGAAGCCGATGTGCCGAAGATAGGCAGCAAAGCGCTGGTACCAGGCACGAAGGGCTTGTTTGAGGCCGTAGAGAAAGCGTTGAAGGAGATAGACGTCGTCGGGACGAGAAGGGTCGACGAAGCCTGGGGGCTGCTGGCAGTAGACTGTTTCCATCAGGTGGCCGTGAAGAAAGGCGTTTTTCACGTCTAGTTGATGGATCGGCCAGGAGCGAGAGGTAGCCAAGGTGAGGAGTGGTTGGCCGATAGGGAGTAGGCAGCGGAGTAGGTGAGGAGTGGCCAGCTGATGAGGAGTGGTTGGCTGATGGGGAGTAGGCAGCGGAGTAGGTGAGGATAGAGTGGGTGGGTCAGAGAGTGGTTGGGTCACGGACGTGCGAGGATTCATGTCCGTGAAGAGAAGATTCACGTCCGTGGACTCGTGGAGGCCAAGGAGTGGGGCGGACGCGAAGAGAATATATTCGCGTCCGGGAGGCAGGGATTCGTGTCCGTAGACATGTGGACACGTTGGACTAGCTCGGACGTAAGGGGAGAAGGTTCGCGTCCGAGAGCCGTTGAGCGTGTCAAAAAGGACAAGAACCGAGGGAGTTTTCCAGCCGATGGAGACGACGAGCGCGGAGATGCGCCGGCGTCAGAGAAGAAGAGATGCACGAAATAAGAAGAAGAGTGGAAACGGGTGCGAGACGGGATGAGGAGGCGGATCGAGACCGTTGCCTGGTCGCGCGGAGGTGGGACGGAGAAAAGAAGGTGACTGAGGGAGAGACGGGGAGAAGAAGAAATGGAGACGAGAGAGCGAGGAGAGTACCGAGAAGAGAGTCGATAACGGAAAGAAGACGTCGACGACGAGGAGAAAAAAGTCAGCTTGCCGAAGAGAGAAGCTAGCGCGCCGGGATGTCTAGACTTGATCTGATACCATGTAGAATATGTACAGTGACTATAAATCCCCCGAGCGTATACAAGGGGTCGGGTCTATATATATACAGCACAGGTCAGTGGTCTCTCTAACAGAAAGAGGTAGGATCATGTGTCCAGTCTCTCAATGGCCTTTCCAAAGATCGAACTTGGATTGAGGGCTCAAGGCAAGTGAAGAATGGCACCCGGAGGTTCTGCAGTAGCTAAACTTCATGGTCTGTCTGGTTCGTAGCCACGGTTTACCATGCCAAAGGTCAAGTGTATCATAGTTTCTTAGGCAAGTATTTAGTTGGTTGCTATGAATGTGGCAAGCCACATTTTAATTAAAAGACCTTCTGTCATACTTGTATTCAGTTATGTCCTTTCAGCTAGGGAGGGTTGTATTGAGAATTAAATAATTGGAGAGGTGTAGCTGCATGGCACATAGTACTAACTTAAACAGGGTTTCATAGCTATCGCCGTAAGATGAACATCATCAAGTACAATTAAGTACAGACTCTAATGGATTATAATAAAAACTTAGTCAATGTTAGGACTACAAGATTTTTTCGTGGTATAAATATCTTTATTTCTAAGAAAATGTATAATAGTTAGCTGTAAGTTTGTGCATTACAATTTTCATGCTAGGAGAGACGAGAAAAATAAGCAGAATGGTCCTCATGTAAAAACCAATTTTACACATGCTCTAATAGAGTGAATGAAAGAGAAGAAGAGACTGACCTATTTTAAAAAAACAGCTCTATATCTAATCTATTCTATCGGTTGTTTTTAATCAGTTTGCCTCTTGATAACGAGTCCTTATAAATAACTGTTGGCTTTATCACTGGATGTGTGTGCGGTGTGCTCTAAGGCCGTTGGGACTGGGCTATCAAAATGTACCACTTTTTTTAAAAAAGAAATAAGGCAAGAATTTATGACACTCATTAAACAAGATATGGATACCAAGGTAGTCTTAGGATACGAACCTAGGTCCGTTTAGGAGGCTTAAAAACCCACTTAACCACTAAACGATTGGCATGTGCCCAAAGTGTACCTACTTTCTTGGAACCACATACATTTGTAGGAAAAGTATCAGCCTATATACGGGGAATATTGAGGGGCTTGATGTACATTACGAGCAAGTTTTTTTCTAGAATATATTTAAAGATGGAAACGATACCTTGTCGTGCATGCATCTGTAGCACCTTATTACTTTTAGTCATCTTAAATTGGGGAATAATGGAATATCAACACGATGCTAACTAGTACAGTTGACTTCAACCAGGATTTCCTTTGTAATTTTACAAGGAGTATTAGATTTGGTATATAACTTTTATAACTTTTATATATATTCTATCTCTATATAAACTAAAAATACAACTGAATTTCATATATATCTTTTAAAATAGAAAATAGAATTATATTATATATATAACTCATACTATCTTTTCTTTTCATACATATGGTTGTAATTTGTATACCATATATTTTAAAAATAAAATTAGATTTTATGTAACTCTTAACTTATCTTTTTATATCGGTACGGACTATTGATTAATCTATACCACTGTAATAATGATGATTTCTTTTTGAGCTATCTAGATAGGCTAAAACACACAAACGAAAGAGAATTAGAGGATTAAAGCAAGAGTGAAGCAAGTAAGGTCAATCAAACGAAATTATGCAAAGGGAATACAAGAAACCGAAAGGCGAAAAGCTTGGAGAGACACACTTCTTTGCAATTTGCTCATAAACCCTACTACTTCCTTCTTATCATAATATTTGCACTTGCCAAGATACATTAGCTACAACAAATGCAGAATGTATATACATCTTTTCTGCCACAAATAAGTGGTCAAAGGCCATAATGTTATGGAAATTTCACTCCCAACTTACTATGTGAAAAAGATATTATGAAATGAACATTTGAAGTAAATAGACAAATAATGTGGAAAATAGGTGTATACATTTTTAACCAAGACAAATTTGTATGGAAATATAAGGCTTATAAATTTGCTCAAATTTATATGGAATTACTGTATTAATTAAAATATAAGGCTTATAAATTTGCTTAGGTTAGAGTTTGAAATTATATTATTGTTTTAAATATTTTTTCGCAATAAAATGTATAAGTATATATATATACTATTATGTAAAAAAATTATAACAATAGTAGCCATACAATCTGCGTGAGCAAAATGTTTGTTAGGAATAATTTGAGTATGATTGCAAAATTGGAAGTGTAATAAAAGTTTTGCTAGAAGCCATAAATTTTATTCTTAGTTGAGGAGCATTTTTAATCAACAGTAGTTAGTTGGTGCATACATGGACCCACGTTGATATGGCTTGTGAAACTTTACGGAAAATTTGCATGACAAAAATGTAGGCTTGTGTCTTTGGCTTACCATATTCAAACTGAAGTTAACATCCATGATGTGACTTCTGTTTGATACATTAAGTAGTTATCCAAAATAAATGGGGTAGCTTTGATACCCTACTTGGAGCATTGTAATACTTTTATCCATTTCTAACGAAATTAGTGAATTAAGGTGATTTTTAGAGAAAGTTTTGTGGGTTTCAAAATGATGAATTGGATTGCACCGCTGATCCTAATTTGGTTTTCATATACTTTTTTTTAATATTTGCATCGATATCTAACCGCCACACCGGAGTACACAATTTACGCATAGAAAGTACCAGTCCATTTGCACAAAAGATAGTACCAGCTCCTTTTTTTTTTTGCTAATGCCAATTGGTTCCTGAAGTATCAACCCACTTCAAACGAATATATTATCAGCATGTACTTCTTCTCGCTGTTTCCGCTGGTTTTTGCTAGTTGTGACGGCCACACGCGCATAATGGGTATCCACACCGGAGAAGGTGCATCTCGTTGCCTATGCTCAGTAATTAGGATTGCACTCTCAATTCCACACACAAGAGTACTGACTATTTTTAATACTAAATATTTCATTAAGCACTGAAAAATACGTAATTTTGTCTCTATTGCATCAAGCTAAAAAAAAGGAAAACAGAAAAAAGACTTAAAAGAATACAAACATATTATGTTGTCTTACGGATCTAGCTCTCCTACAAACTAAGAAAAAAACACAATATCTATAACACCCACTTTAGAACAGCTATTTGTCAACGTTTGTCCGCTGGCGTCATCTGAGCTAACCTTTACAGTCAATAGTGGATCTTATACCAGCTATTTTGGAAGTCATAACAAATTGCTCAAGCTTAAAATCACGTGAAGGATAAGAAGTGTTAGAAGTTATTCAGAATTTTATTTAATGCGTGCTATCTCAAACAACGTAAAAGCATATTCGATAAGTTCTACCATCTAGTTTCAAAAAAAAAAAGGTAAAACTTGAGTGAAACCTAGTTCTCCTTGAAGTTGAAGATCCAAACTAATTCTTAAAAAAACAACTCAAATTATTTTCATGAGAACATTTGCAACAAAATGGGCAAAATATAAAGGTTTTTATCACACACTAGTAGTCAAGATTCCAAATAACGATTACTTACCGTCCTAATGCAAATAATTTGAAAAGTTAATTCCTGATGTATGTTTGCCATAGGTTTGTCATATCCAGTATTTATATGTTTTTTTAAATAGGACAAATCCAGTATATGTAAGGAGCAGCATTGAGTTTTTGAACTTATTCTAGCTAGGACAAAGTTTTTTTACACTAAATTTGGCTTCTCTCTTAATCAACCATATGGGTGATGTTCATTCCATGTTTATATCAACTTTCAATCTAAATGGAAGATTCATCTTAGAGTGGTGCATCAATGCGCTGCCCTAAAAAAGAGCACTGCTAGAAAAACAATAGTACAATAGTAAGTAAGTATTCTTGATGTACGTAGTATTAGTTAGTATTGAGGCGCATGATGCCTCGCTAATCAAGGCATAACGCAACAAATGAGCAATGTTTGATCAGGAGTTAATTGAAAAACTTAGCAAACATTTTCCTAGCTACCTAATTATATTGTGGGGGTTAGACCAAATTGCCAAAACACATGCATGCATTGACAGTGGGTTAGGCTCTCACGCAGAATCTGCCAAAATCTGGCATTGATAAAGCCCCTCTTTGAACAGTTTATTTTCGAGATATATTATAGATTCTTATATCCTGAATAAGAATCTAGACCGTTCAAAAGAAGTTACGACTACAAGCTCCCTAAACACAGCCGAAATCTGACATGCATGGACACTCATTTGCATGGTGTAGGAGGACCCAACGTAGAACGCACAGTAGAACCCGCGACCTTTATCCCTTTTCACCGACTCCCCGGCACTGCAAGCGAGTCCTGGCCGGCTAGCTAGCTAGCGCGCAGCAGCTTGGTATTCCGATCCCTCTCCCTCTCACGCCGTCCTTCGCCACGCCGAATTTGTCATCTTCTTTTTACGATCGATCGATCGATCGATTGATCGACGTACCAACGTAACCGCCCATCACGACGCAGGGTTGAAAATTCCGGAATAAAATTTTCGAAATTTCGGATCTATCGGTTGGTCCCGATAGTAAGTAAATTCCGGTCAAAAAAAATTTGATCAAACTTAGACAACATGGTCAAAATTCCCAATTCTCCACGTCAGATCCTTTTCTCGTCTCTCCCCACCAGAACCCACCCTTTCCTATTCTTCTTCCCAATCCATCGATAGGCGACGGCGCAGGAACTCCCTCCCCGAACGCGGCGGCCCTCCGGCGATCTCCACGGCCACTATGCGGCGACCCCATGACGGATTGACGGCCACCCGCGCCACCGCATTGGGAAGGCGGCAACGCACGAGGCCGGCGCCGTCGACGGACAGCACCTCGGCTACGGTGGCGATGAGCATCTCCTCGTGCAAGGTTCGCTTCTCCTGGATCCCTTATCGCTCCTACGCCGCCAGCATGGGGCTGCCCTTCCGGAGGAGCTCCTCCAGTAAGTTGATGGCACATGGGACCTTATCGGGGACGCCTGTCAGGAAGGAGGTTCTATGAGGAGGCGGAACAGGTCGGTGCTGTCGTCGCCGGACATTTGGCTCCCGCCGGAGAGGTGGAAGCACTTCCCGTCCATAGCATCGACGAGGTGAGGCACGCCACCATCGCCGGGTCGACGACCGCCGCATCCAGGCTAATGCCTAGGCCAAATTTACTCATTTTTGTTGTTCGAATTCAAATTTTGTTTGAAATTTCCGAAAGATTTCCAAGATTTCGGAAATTTCGTAATTTCGCTGCCCCCGATTTTTTTTTTGCCTTACCAATAGATTGAACCCTGCCACGACGACGCTTTTAGTACTCTCCGGGCAGCGACAACCCGACACAATCGATGCGTCGTGCACGCGTCACGCTCGTCTTAATCGAATGCCGCGCGGCGGCCGGCCCCCGCTCTCGTCATCGCTCCATCGATTTACAGTTGATGCGACGGCGCCGGCCTTTCGTGCCTGGATCGATGCAGCTGATCATCTGCCAGGAGCTAGAGCTTGATAGCAATTGCGAATTAATTAAGCGAAAAACGCATACATAAGGTCCGTGCATGCTTGATGCTGATGAATAGGTACTAGCGCGTAGCTAGCATCAGTGCCGCCTCCACTGGGCCGCGCTTTAGATAGCTACTGGAAGCTCTGGTTAGAATCTTAAAAGCCAGAAAATATAATGGGGGAAGATTAAGAGCAAATCTCAAGTGAGCCAATTGAAACATGAATCCTTGGTGAAAGAGCACTGTCGAAGTATATTAGTGAACTAATTGTACTTCTTGTCTCACTAGTCAAGATTAAGATTTTTGGTGAAGTTATGTTACTGCATGCAAGTTGATGATACTATGTTCTCGTTTTTTTTAAAAAAAAAACTAATATGTTGTCAGAATCCAAATGTCTTGAGCTCGACCTATAAATATTGGTGCAATTTTAATCTGAAGCTCAATTAAAATAGAAAATTTTCTCAGTGTGACTAGTAAATATATGTATACCAGATAGATAGCTTGCACATTCTTCCACATCAGCTTCAGTTTTGTAGGTAAACTAACCAATGCATGCTTCCTAAAATATGCACGACAAGCTCAGGTGAGATCCCAAAAAGGAAAGCTCAGGCGCTGTCTATTTGTCAGCTATTTGATTTTTTTTCATGATCTATCAGTAAATTTCTAACGGCTCTGGCGTTGTTGAGATTTGTGTAACCTAATGCTTACCCCCTCTCGATCCGATAGCCCACTGCTACACATTTTGAGTTCAGGACACTTGCACATGGCCACACCTCTATATCACCCCTCTCAGCATGTTAGCAATGGGGCCAACGGCAAATACTGCCACATTCCTCCTTATCATCATCTTCGTCTCTCTTCATTTAATCTAAGCAAGATTTCATCCCTCTCACCTCTTTCTTCATCTCCAATTGCTCACACAACAAGACCTGTCATTATCACCGTCTTTAGCCTTGTAACCACTTGGGTTCTCTTGGCCTGTCTTTAGCCTTGTCCATTACCCTCACCTTCCTTATAGCTCCCGCATCATTGCCACCACCACAACATCCATCCATCTCCACCACCCACTAGTCCTTTGCCACCCTAGCCTCCTTTCTAAACCTATACTCACCATTCCTTACCTCCTTCCTACAACAACCTATCCCTAAAAGACTAAATCGGTGGTCCTTGCTAGAGATTTTGAAGTTACCAGTACAAGAAAGTCACCTGTGAGGGCTCATGGAGGAAGTTGCAACCAACATCTCTGAGAAGTCCTTTGCCATGTCCCTCTGGCTCTCATGCCTCATCATGGATAGGACTTGTTGGCCTGGCATTATATTTTACTAAATTTCAATCGATTGATTGGTAGCAAAGCAAAGGTGCTCTTTTATCAACGGAGAGCTCTAAACTGCCATACAATACAAGGGAATTTGATATTTAATAGTACTTGATTTATAAATAATTCATGGTGTTTGACGATATTATGTACAGTTTGACCAATATTTTCTCAAGAATATGATTACAAGTACTTCAAAATCCATGTTATGAAAATACAATATAAAATAAAACTAACAATGTGATTGTTAACCTACAAAACAAGACAAATAGAAAACATTATTGGCCAAAGTTGAACAGGATAGTACTATGTCAATCGTTCGAAAGCCAATGTAGTAAAAAATCGAACTATAGAAAAATGCGTAAAAGGTTTAATTGTCGGTTCATCATTAGCACAAGCGCTTAATTAACCAAATGACGCCACTCAGTGTCATGATGAACTGATTGAATACCACCAAGTGTCTATTCTATGGGCATGCATATATAAAATGGTCGAGAGAACTATGCTGAGGACGGCTACAGGCTGCCTAGTTTATTCAATTGACAGGTCTCAATTATGAACTGATAACCATCAAAGAACGGATAGATCAAACATAAGGAAAATTAAACTTAAGGTCATGGTGGAGTCAATTTCTACCTGTAGCTTTCAGCAAGACGGAATGATAGGAGCAGTGACAGGTTCTGTAAGCTATTTATATCCAGATAAAATCAAGATGCTGAGCAAAGTAACCGTCCCTCGTGTGATCGATCAATGGCCATACTGACATGCATTTGATTGATCTGTCGTTCACCTGTGAATATCCGAGCTTCAATCTTCTCTGATCCAACGTAAGCCAAGTACAGAACGAGTGTGGGGTGAAGCACATGGTGAGTCTTACATCGCAAGCTTCTTCAGAGTTTCAGACTTTCAGATTCAACAAAGAGAGCACAAATGTTAGCTTAGTGTTTAGTGCTGTCATCTTGTTATCAGTGCGGTAGTTGTTTAGGATATGAGCTCATATCGGTTTTGCTAATTGCGTACATGGCTAGAAGTCTCGAAGTACTTGAGAGTTGTCAGCATTAAAGCATATATGTTGATATATATGTTAGTGGACTTACAGTATTAGAAAACTGAGAAAATAACGTGCGACAACTTGCAATTACCCTACAATGTCCAACAAAAACATTTAGCTATAAAAAGTACACCTTACTCATCCAGTATTAGACTTGTAGAACTAACCGAAGTCCCTGGTTTTTCTACCTAGTTTAGGGGTTAAATTAGGGTAATTTGGGAGTTGTACAACCACTATCACGTTATGTACAACAATAATCAAACCGAGACGAGCAGGATTAAATCATTATCATGCAGGGATGGTCACATCAGAAGTTGAGAAAACTAAAGAAGAGGAGCAAACTTATCCCTGGATAAACAAATTAGCAGTCACACCCCGAAGGATCGATGCAGACATTCACACTGCTGGTTGGACGACAAGGGTCAGCTGTCAGTATGTCACCCAAGCCGAGTCTACCCGGGCCATCTACGACATGTATAACGAACCACATATAATACTGCAAGTTTGAGGATGGCAAAGCGGTCGCCAGCTAGGTTGACGACGATGATGGTGACAAGGACATACGCTCGAGCTCGAAGGCCAGCCCCTCAATTTTCGCCATTTGATCGTTTAAGCTATGGCCAATAAGACCATGAAAATGAATGAAGTACCCATAAGTAATTTATGGTAAAATCTTTATATCTTTGTTATTAGCTGTTTACAATTTAATACTGAAAAATAAACTGTAATAAAAAACTCTAAAAATCAACTCTAAATTGTGGCTGATATATCTAGATCGTTGTTGTAATATGGTAATGGAGTTCATAGTTATGTACCGTTGTAGAGCATGTTAATTAGTATATTTTACACCACCGTCTATTGTGCTTTCCAGATTAATTGATACATAAATCAATTGGCTAGAGAGAGATGGCAGTGGAGAATACAATCTCTTCTTCTTTCACATCTGACTAGTAGTATATACGTACAGTTGGAGCAAGTATGAGTGGCCGTATAAACTAAGCGAGGTTGACACCCCAGATTGATAATATATAGATCGTATCTCCTTTCCACCTTCTGGCTATACGGCAACCGATGCAGTTTCCGTTTTGTCGAGTTTGGGAGATCATCATCAACTCACTGATGACAGCATCCATCCACAACGTTGGCATCAACAATCGCTGTCGAGCTGATAACTGTTTTGGCACGGAGCACCGGTTAAATAAAACGAGCAGATATGTGAAAGCAGAAGCTGCGAGAGGTGCAGGGCATGTCGAGCAGCGCGAGCTGTACAACAAAACGAGCCGCTGGCTCCCGTTGGAAATGCATGTCAGGTTGTCGCATTACGTACGAATGCTAGTTAAATACAAGGTCATTGTGTGGCTCCATGTATTTACTCACGCCGTAAAAACACTTTATTTTTACTCATATCACCCATATTGAAAAAAAAACTATAATACCCTTCACTTTACCAAACTCCAATACAATTATTCTCTACTTTAAAAAGTTTTAATATGTTTATCCCCTACTTTTATAAAATTCTCTATTTTTATAAACTCTAATACATTACTCTAAAGATGAGGTCTCTATGACATAAGATGATTTTTTTTACGCATGTAGTATATGCGTATATCAGTGTGGCGTTTATTGGGTAGCTGTTGCTTAGCTGCTTTCCAAGGGTTGGACTTAAAAATTTATCTCATTTTGTATGAACACGTTTATCAAGTTATTAAACGATTTATTTATTTTTAAAATATATCTAAAAATTATTTTTAAAATTATATTAATTTATTTTTTAAATTTAGAAAAAACTAATATTTAATTAATTATTTACTAATGAGATTAAGATGGAGGAAGAGGAGAAATGAAGACATTTTGCGTGGGAGCCCACGAGACTTTTTAAAGCCCAATGTCCTACCTAGGTCCATGTAGAATGCAGGCTGAGGCCCACACCCACGTGCGCATGCACGCTCTGCGATGGCGGAAGGGTCAAACCGGACACGGAGGAGACAACGTCCACCAAAACCAAACTCCAACAGAGGAGAAAAATTATCTTGATTCGCTCTCTCTCAAGTTGCGCCCACTCCGCCGTCTCCGTCCCCCACCACCATGCCTCCCAATCACATGGCGGCAATCTCACACCCGCAGCGCCACGGCGCCGTGGTGTCGAGGAGGCTCGCGAGGCCGGGGGCAGGGAGGGTGGCGGTGGTGGTGGCGGCGGCCGGCGGCGCGGCTAGCAAACCGCGGAGGCTGGAGGGTGCGAGCGAGGAGCTGAGGGCCGCCGCGGCGCAGTGCCTCGACTGGGCCCCCGCGCGCCGGCGCGTGCGCGGCGCCTTCGTGCCTGTGCTCCCCACCCTCGATCATTGCCTGTTCAAGGTCCGTATGCCTGTCACATTGAAATGGTTTACATCAGCAGTAGCGTAAACAGTCGGATGAGCTGAGACTGCTCTGGGATTTGTTGAACTATTAGTTGTACTGCGTGTGTGCTACCACATGTGCGATTTAACATAGTAGGTTAGTAATGAACTAATAAGAACAGTTCTAATCATGGGATAGAAACAGGGAGCTTTAAGCTTGAATGCAGCAATCTATGTAATTACGCTGTGTTGCTTGAGCCAATGAGCCATTCAGTCAGAATGTCAGATCCTTTCATTCTGTAGTTTATTTCATACCAAAATATTGGTGGTGTGTTGGGCTTCTGATCAATGCTGACAAAATCGTAAATTCATTGCTTTTGAGAGAGCATAACTATAGTCACTGGTTGGTATCCTGTAATATTGTTGTGTGCAATGTCAGATTGTCTTACTTTATAATTATTTATCTCTTAATTCTCATTCTGTAGATGGCTCCCAAGGGAATCCAGATGGAAGAGGTAATTGCATGATGGAGATCTTGAATTGACCTTTCCTTGTATCTGGTTCAAGTAGTTTCCTTCCAGAAATGCAATCTACCTGTGACACAAAATGGCATGTCGGCATCCATTAAAAATAAAGAAGTGGTGTATTCAGACAGAGAGTGGCATACTGGCATGATGTTACTTGCGTACTGAATTTGCAGTTAACCTCAAAAGGCAACTTTAAGTGCAACAAGCATTTTCAATCTTGAACTGTTCAATTACTTCTTTTTCTATGAGTGATAAGTTATATTGTTTTTTATGCAGAATTTTGAGACCAATTCAAAGGGGGTTGAAATCTTCTGGAAGAGTTGGCTGCCTAGGAAGGGCATTGCCACCAAGGCAGCACTTTTCTTCTGCCATGGGTATGGTGATACTTGCACTTTCTTTTTTGAAGGTGATTATTCTGCTACTGCAACTGTTATGTTCTTTTGAATTATCTTTTTGTTGCCTGCTTGTTTATGCATATATTACTATCTTGGAATTATCAGGGATTGCGAAGAGAATTGCAGCAGCAGGATATGCGGTATATGCTATGGATTATCCTGGTTTTGGTTTATCATATGGTCTTCATGGCTACATTTCAAGCTTTGATGGAATGGTTGACCATGTCATTGAGCAATACTCGCGGATAAAAGGTATTTGATAGATATCTCCATTATACAAAGAATTGATATGCTTTACAATAATATAGTCTATACATCATAATGCAATGTGGCTTTTATGAAAAACAATTATTTTTGTGCCTAAACATTGATATATGGCTTCTGTGGGTTTCTTTTTTAGCTTATCACAATTTGCTTGGAATTGAAAAGCTTGATGATAATAATGATAACATCATAATGCAATGCTTTCTAATGTCTAGGCAGGAAGGAGGTCCATGGGCTCCCACACTTTCTCTTGGGACAATCAATGGGAGGTGTAGTTGCTTTGAAAGTACACCTAAAGCAACCAAAAAAATGGGATGGAGTGCTTCTTGTTGCACCTATGTCCAAGGTAAGGCTAGAACTCTAAAATCTAGATGAAGCTCACCAAATCTAATGATCTATAGCATTTTTGTTGTTTAGGGTGTTAGTTGTATATTGTCCAATGTTCACTTTCAAGTAAGTGGAAATACAATGCATTGTAAATGAGGGCTTATCAATTACTCTATCATGAAATGTTTGTTAAATTGGCAGTACTAACTCAAAATACCACCGTTAAGTTTACTTGAAATGGATAACTACTTGCTAGATGCCCCTTTTTAGTTTTTTCTAATGCAATGTGCAATAATACTTGCAACTATGCTTCATGCATGAACAAATTACCAACATTTGTGATCTTATCATAACAACGATCTTGGGTTATGCTGATGTTGGTGGATAGGCACCGAGAACAGGGACTTACGTAGGCCTCCTCTTGAGTTCGGACCAGGCGGTAGGCTCAATCGCATATGTAGATTATAGAGTCAATGTAGCTCTAATCGTTAGAAGGAAGATGAATGTGGATCCGTATAGACAGGTTTGGACTGTCCAATGGCGTAACACCCTACTCTTATATTCTTGTTTTTCTTGGATGTGGATTATAGCGGCTAAGCGTTTCAAAGTGGCTCTCCCCCTCTCTCTCTGTCTACAGCCCTCCCTTTATATATTCTTAGGGGTATCACAATAGATAGAGAAATATTCATGATCTGAGGCATGTTAGTTCTACACATAGAGTTTAGATATGATCGGTTTAATCCTGTCAGAAGTATGCTCCATAGCCCTCACTCCAATGTATGGTGGTGCATGCCACATTCACCCAGTGGAGCCTATTGTGTAGCGAGTCGGCCAGACGCATGAAAGGCAGAGGGCGTGGCGTGGTTCAACAAGGCCTTCCCTGCTATAACAGGCATGGGGGACAGTACCTATCTTGTTACACATAGCCTGTCTGCTAGGGTAGATACCCATCTTGTCGCCTTGTCTGTCACTGGTGCACACGCGCCATGATCAGAGTGAATGGTTTGGGCAGACTGGACCGGGCTAGGTAGCTCGGGCTGATTAGCTTAGGCACTTTAGCCCATGCCATTCAACTCGGACCTCGAGATGGGCTTAAGCCTGGAGCTCCGTATCGAGGACCTCGAGGGTGAGACCTCGGGGATTCGTGGACGCCATCTAACATCTTTAGGCCTTTGGGGTAGGACCCCTGGTCTCTATTTCACCGATAGTAGCCCCTAGGCCTAGCGTCAGGCAGCATCATGGCAGCTGAGAATAGGGCCCATCTTGTTAGTGGCCTGGAGGCATCAAGCGACTGCCTTCCCTTTTTGATAGGCTAAGTAAACGGGAATGCTTCCCATATCTTGGCTTGATAGGGGGCATAGGGTGGTGAAACGCTGAGGCATGTCAATATCGTCGGCTCGCGCTGTGGCGGTGGCAGTGTAGAGTGTCGTGCAGCCTCCTTCGACTCCTCTGAGTCAGAGTGGTGGCGACAACATACACCCGTCATCTTCCGGCCCTTCTGGCAGAGGTGGCCATAGACTCAAACAAGCGTGAAAGAAGACAACAACCCCCCTATCTAGCGTGCCAGTTATTGGTGGATAGGCACCGAGAGTAGGGACCTAGGTAGGCCCTCTTTTGAGTTTGGATTAGAGGGTAGGGCTCAATCGGATAGGTAGATCATAAAGTCAATGCAACACTAATCACTAGGAGGAAGATGAACGTGGACCGTTTAGACAAGTTTAGGCCGCCCAGTGGCGTAATACCCTACTTTTGTATTCTATTTTCTTGGATGTGGATTATAGTGGCTAAGCGTTTTAAAGTGGCCCTTTGTCTCTGTCTATAGTCCTCTCGTTATATATTATTGAGAGGTATCATAATAGATAGAGAGAAATGCTCATGACCTGAGACTTATAGGTCCTACACACGGAGTTTATGTATAATCGATCTAATCCTATTAGAAGCATGCTTCATGGCTCCCACTCTACTCTATGGCGACACGTGTCGTACTCGCTTGATGAGGCCTGCTGTACAGTGAGTCGGCTGGACACGTGGAGGGCAAACGACGTGGTGTGGTTCAACAAGGCCCTCTGCTACAACGAGCATAGGGACAATATTCGTATTGTCGCACGTGGCCCTTCTGTTAGGGTAGATTCCCGTCTTGTTGCCCGAACTATCACGGGCGGGCACGCACACACTAGGGGAGATAAGTAAGCCTATCGCATTAAATGTGATAGTTGAAATAGTTTGACATGTTCAACCCCTAGACTCCTACCACCTAGACCGCAAGATGAGCCACAAGTTCAACTAGCTTACATAGGGTCGTCCTCCCGTAGTGACCAGCTTGGGACAGGAGGGGCAGCTGGCTTGGGCTGGCTAGCTCGGATTGAACGGCCTAGGCACACCGGCCTAGGCTTGGTAGCTCAGGTAGTTTAGCCCGGACTACTCAGCTTAGACCCTAAGATGGGCATGATCTTGAAGCTCCATACTGAGGATCTCGGGGGTGAGACCTTGAGGATTCGCGAATATCACCTGGACACCTTTAGACCTCTATGGTGGGACACTTGGTCCCCATTATACCGACAACTGTTATGCTGCAAGAGTTTAAACCAATTAGTATATTTGATTTATATTTGGGTATATTAACAATGTTTATAGGACAATTTTAGTATCCTTGAGAAAGTATTTTTAGGTATCAAAATTTACACTTAAAATTTTAGTAGCTTAAGGTATATAGTATCTGAAGGTATTAAATTTTACATAAAAAAATATGGTAGCTACTAGTACATTCTTAAATATGGTAAAATTGCCTACGTCTATATGACTGTGACTTCAATTTTGCAAGATTGCGGAAGATGTTACACCCCCAGCACCAGTGTTGAAGGCACTGAGCATATTGTCATGCCTTTTTCCAGAAGCAAAATTATTTCCACAAAAAGACATTGGAGATTTGGCATTTAGAGATCCAAGTAAAAGAAAAGTTGTAAGTTTCTTGGACCAATTTCATGCTATTATCTTCAACTTGCTTGTTTGAATGTAATGTAATAGCATATTATCCAACTAAAGTCGTTGCTTCTTTTCTTCATGGTGGTTAAATAATTAATCCGCATGGCTTACTTCTTTTTTGACAAAATACTTATTTTTCTACAGTTAATAGCAAGATTCATCACACCTTTTTTTTTGGAAAAGCATCAGTACAAGAAAGCTTGTTGAAACATTTAAATACTCTAAATCCTCTCTATTTACACCTTCCAGGCTGAGTACAACGCCATTTCATATACCCAACAAATGAGGTTGAGGACAGCAGTTGAACTTTTGAAGGCTACAAAGGACATAGAATCCCAGTTGGAGAAGGTCAGTGTCACTTATTCCTATCTTTCGTGCGTTTGAATTCCCTTTTCAAAGAAGCAAACCATTGCCACTTCTTTTGAAAGATAGCTACAAATGTGAAACCCTCTTTACTTGACAGATCTGTTCCCCGTTGCTGATTCTTCATGGAGCAGCAGACATGGTTACTGACCCCCATGTCAGCGAATTCCTGTACAAGAAGGCTAGTGCAAAAGACAAGGCTCTCAAGCTCTACGAAGATGGATATCACTGTATCTTAGAGGGTGAACCTGATGACCGGATTTCAGCAGCCATTAACGACATCATTTCATGGCTTGATTCGCACTGTTGAATACCATAATACATTGTCTTGTTGATTGGCTCTATTGTCTGAACTTAAGTAGGGAATGAATCGCATAATAAATAGGAGTCGATCTGTACGTCGTCTTCACTTCTTTAGGAGAGTAAAATTCCACGATGCATAAATTTTGGGAACATAGCGTGCGAGCCATTTTCTCCAGCTTCGTCTGTTGGTAGCTGGTGTCGTGATGCTGTTAGCAGCAGCATGTATCTGGTTCTTGCCAATTGTGAAAAATGTGTCCTGTAACAGTTTCAAACTTGGGTTTGAAAGCCAATGGCCCAATGGCATTGTTGAGGACCTTGAGGCTGTAAAGTAGACTTCTCTTTTAGTTTCTATTTTATTACCGTTCATTTTACAAAGTACCATAGAACGCTAGGCAACGGGATCCCCTAAGCAACAAGGCATCGGATGGCTAACGAAGCTATGGAAACGTTTCACTAAGTTTTCTATAAAAGGAGTTTTAAAGGATTTTTATAGAATTAAATTAACTATTACATAATTCTTATAAGATTTTGCGATCCCAAAGAAGCCCCAAAAAATGGAATTATTCGGTATGGAATTATCCAGTGCTTGGTTTAACAGTCAAGAAATCTCAATGGCAATGGTAAAGGCAAAAGTTATAACCGTGAGTCTGTGTAAGGGACGATGTGATTATGACCTGTTTCAAAATAAAAGGTAGTGTGAAGGAATGTTTTTGTATAAAACATTAGGACAGCTTAGATTGATGCTTTTAAACTGAGGGCCGCACGTTGTGATGTTAAGGCAAAGATACAGTTTATGTGCCTATATCAGCATAAAATCTAGATATCGGTATCAGGTACCATAGGCAATAGACCTATTACTTGGGTATTAGACTGGAGTGGTATGGTGTCTAGGTTTCATACTGCACATAAACGATCGTGTCTCTAACATATCATATTTAAAATAGACCTTTTGTTTTAAGAGTAAATTATGTCCACAGTACATGAACTTGCATGATGGATGCAAGTAGTATAACAGCTTGCAAATTATACACTTTGCTACAACTTGCTTATTCGGTTTAAACCAAAACCAAACACAGTGTTTACAATTAAAATAATATAATGTATTGCTGCCATGGATGCCGTCTTCCATGCTTTGGTCTGTTCTAGTTTGCCTTTTTTTTTTCCTTTTCAAAATCCACATGCGTATAGATTTTATTTCATATTCTACATCCATATTCACCCGACGTTCTTTGATTGATTCCAAACTGATAGGATCGATAAGTCAACACACAGACCTAAATCATCGTCCGGAAAATTGCTGATAGATATTAGGGACAAAATGAGGGGTGTAAAATGTTCACCCAAGTTTAAATACTAGATTTAATATATATGACTTTATTTATAATTAATTATAGTAGGTGACATATCTATCAACAACGAGATATTTATAATGACTAAGTTAATATTAAAACATAAATAATGATATGCTGTGTAAGTACTTATAGATATAAATATATACGTGTTATAAATGTTTTCGTTTATACTATATTTGTTTAAAAAGAGGAGCCATCCTGCACTAACGATTTGATCTATGAGAGAACTTGAGTTACATAAATCAGTATGAGCTGGGAAGATAAGTTTATTTTATGTCATTTCTAAAGGTTAAAAATATTATTTTAATTGTAATGACTTTTTGGTCTTGGTTTGGTTTGCACGGAATAAATAAATTGTTACATTGAAGTACACGATTTACAAGTTATTCCATCTATTTATATCTATTATGTATAAATTCATGTACTGTGAATGCAATTAACTCATGTTTTAAACTCTGACGAGGTTGGTGTTCCAAACTGCAACAGTAAAGTACGGAGTAATTCTTAATTTTAAATATAAAAATTGAAGTGGTTTCACCTCTATTTTTGGTCCGTAGTTCCGTTGCTTGTCGCGCGCGACGCGTCCGTCGTTGTACGCGCGACGCTGTCCGGATCGTGAAGACAGACCACTGTCAATCCCGCACGACGTATCGCAAACACGAGTGTCCGATTTCGGATTTCCGGTTCCCGCAGCAGGCGAGAAGCAGAACAGCGACGCAAATAAAATTTCGACGGGAAAAAGAGGATGCGCGAGCCCTGCAGCGGAGACGGATAAGGTCGATGGAGTTGGAGGTTGCTGACGCCGGATTGAAGGTCGACGGCTTGGATTGAGGTCCCCTACGACGGATCGGTCGCGGCCAGCGCCGGATCAACGGTAACGATGCTGGATTCAACACGGGCCCACCTTGCCCTTCGATCTCGTGCCCTTGCCGCTTGGGTCGGCGCGCACCCCAGATGCTCGTGGCCAGTGGCGCTTGAGGATCGCCGTCGCAAGACTATCGACAGCCGTCAATACCCGGCCGGCCTTGGATCCGGGCGCACATGCTGTGGATCCCTGTAGTTCTTCACACGAGGATAATTGGTCCACTACGCGAGCCCTCCGGCAGATGTTGGCTGGCTGCCATGGCTTGCGCCCTGCGGCGGCACGCCGTTGGTCAAGTGGTCACTGCGCCGGGAGAGAGCACCCGAAGAGAGAACAAAGGAGATTGGGAGAAACGGGACTACGGGAGAAATACCTTTTTATTTTATTTTATTTTTTCCTTAAGGGCCCATCGACCCGGAGACACGGACGTGGAAGTACATTAAAATACTCCTATATACACTATATGTCATCTTTTACAAACACGCCCCCCTTGTAAATAAAGAAAATATAAAATGATCTTAACTCAAAGACAAAAGCGGATTAAAACGGTGATATGGGTTGGGAAAATTGGTTTTTAGGTAGGTGTTGAGAAAATTGTATTTTTAATTATGGTTGCTCGCAATGTATTATTATATGTGAACCATGTGTTATATGAATTTTTCTATTTCAATATTTTAAGCTATTTGTGATTTATAAATATATTAATCATGTTTGGTCTAGAAAAGTTTACGTTTCTTGCTGCCAAAATTTTTTCATGTAATAACTGGTAGCATATAATGCCAAAAAATATATCATTTGAAATAAGAGCCAGTTGCATATAATAATAACTGTCAGTAAAGTAGTAACAGATATCACCTTAGCGACTATTAGGTGGCACTAGAGTACAGCCACGCTAGGGTGATATACCTTAATTGAGATTCACAATTAAAAATAAAATAAAACTTACAATACGATTTCAAGATGAATTCAAACTAAAGTACTAACATTTAGAATAAAATAATAAATAAATAAAAAGAATATTACATGACCTAACTAAAGCATATAAACTTCTTATGTTTACAAACTTAGCAATATGCATAACATGATTTTATTCCAAAGTAGTATTTGTTGGTTGTACCTCTTATATCTTGACTGAATATGTTGGAAAATGCAACATATCTATACATAAACAGACATATGTTGTTAGGGATAAAAGTGTATACGAACAAGAAAGGAAACCCATCCCAGATAAGATAAGAATATAGAGTCGTATCTAAAAATGAATCAATATATTCTGCCATATTAACTACTAAGTTCCACTTGAAGAAATGGTCATCTATCAGTATAAATACAATAGCATCTTAGAAAAGGAGAGCATTCAATATCGAGTAAAACAAAGTCATATTGAGCCAAGATTTATAGAGTTATCTCGTTGCTAGCCATCGACTACATCTTACCGTATATGTTGCTGCATATTAGTGGAATAAGCTAAATAGAGTAGATTACTTTTGTCTTATACTCTTTATGGTTTGATTTATCGAATGCATATAGCAGGAGTAGGCTATTACTCACATCAAGGGTCTAAACCTATATAAAAATTCCTCAACGTCATCTTCTTATTATTGTTTCGTAGATACCTTAATATTAGCCAAACTCTACTCCTATAAATACCATAGTCGAGTATCTCAAGTCGATAGTTCATGCACAAGATAGAAGGCCTAGTGTTTTGAAGGTTTCCATCGGAGTTGTCTTCAAGAAGGGACACTTCTGGTGAAGGTTTTGACGAAAGCTAATAGTTACATAAGCCTAAGAAGAAAAGATGGAATGGAAAGTGCAAGGCAGAAGAGGAGGTACTCATTGCAGAATGAGCACCTCAACAGCCATGGCGTTACAAATCCTAGGCCAAAGGACCAGGGCGAAGGTGGTGCTAAATCTAGAGAAGTGCATGTTTGGAGAACCATAAGGAAAACTACTCAGCTTCCTTTTCTCTAGCATGGAAATTAAGGTAAATCCTAAGAAGATTAAGGTGATCAAGGAAATAAAATCACCAATAAGATTCGAGGAGGTGCAGAAGTTGATAAGGTGCACGGCTGCTTTGAGAACATTCATGGTACAAATAGGAGAAAAATGATTGTATTCCTTTAACCTCTTGAAGAAGCACGATAAATTTAAGTAGACCCAAGATGCTAAGAATTCCTTTCTTGAACTCAAAAGATATCTCTCAAACCCTTCTATCCTTGTCGTCCCCGACCTTAGAAGAAATTATTCTTATACTAGTGTGCTCTATCGACCATGTTGTTAGTCAGCCACCATGATCTCTTCTTCCTCACTCTCACTATGATATAGTAAACTGACAACAGTGAATATCAAGAGAGAGAAACATTCAACTCATATAATAAAGATATATGTTTGATTGAGTACGGCTTGATATTATCTTAGTAAAAAAAGGGCATCAAAAGTAAAGAAAAATGATTATAGGTCCGAGTAGAGCTCCACCATCACCTGGCTTATAAAGTCCACCTGCCCAATCAACTCCTCTTGTTTATCTTGACAAACCCTTCTTGATTACCTCATTCACATTCAACTTAAGGTGATAGATCGAGACACAAGCATGAGCATGCTCGGTAGCAATGTATATGGCCATGCGAGCATCCTCTACACTTCACGCAGAAACTTAGGAAGGGACTTGGCGGAGTTTCTCAACGAAAGCTTCGAGTGATGTCATCATTGTGAACTCTTCATTAAACGGTGGTGGTGGAACTTGGTACCCTAGCATATAGGTCGCATCACTCAAAGACGAGTAGTGCATCTTAAGCCCTTCTCAGAGATTATCCATCTTCTCTTTCTCCACCTCTAGCGCCTTCTCTCATGCCTTGTGGATAACTTTATTATGTTGCACTAAAAAGTAGAGAGCTGCGTTGTCATTGGTGGCTGTCGCAAGGTCTCTTTCAAGCTTGCTAATACGCTTCCACTCATTAGCAAGATCTCCTTAGAGCTTGGCCATATCCTTGTTGGTGGCACTGGCTTGGATCACCATTTCTTATCATAGGGACGACATGCGCCCCTGTAGATAGACACCGTTGGTCCATACATCTAGAGATCGGCGACGAAGGTGAATGTCAGAAGGAGCAATGAAGAGGGGGTGGGAGACTTTGGGGCGAGGGAGATGGGGGCTTTGGAGCATGTCCCCTCCTCATTCTCAGACTGTTGGTACGAGATGGTAGGAGTGGAGCTATACATAAAAAAGAATCAATGTCAAAAGACCCAAAAGTTGACAAGTATTCGAAATTGACAAAATCGAACACTTGTTTACCTAGCTTGGGCATTGTCCCTTGGGCAAGGCAGCCTGTGGTGTCCCTAGGTTGGAGTGAAGGTCTAGAGACATTAATAAAAAATTCAAGTTACATACACTAGTCTAGTAAAATAAAACATCCTACTCAGGATGTGTTTTATAGAGTAATGACAGAACGTATCATTGTATGGTGAGTGGCTTTTGTTGCACCGTCGGATGGCACCAACACTTTTCTCTTTCGAGAACTGTTGCTACCAGTTGAAATACTCCAAGCAGACTTTGACTATTCGGCTACCTTGGTCGTTGCTTGCTCTACTGCTATTTTATCTTTGGCAGAGAGCTGGTGATCCATCAGGGGGCCAATAGCGTTGACCAATAGAAGGTCCTAATGATATTAGTACCTAGATTCTATGTTGTCGATAATGGTAAAAAAAAGAGGATTGGGAATTAATAAGAGAGGACTTACGTTGATGACCTTGTCCCGCTCAAAGGGAGGTCATAGATGGGCGTGGGATCGTTCTCGGCTTTGCTTGCCAGGTCCATCACCACCTTCATGACATGGTCCTAGACTTTGGCATCACTAAGTTCTGCACCATAGGTGTTGAAAGATAAGAATTATGTTTCAACATAAATAAGTGCAAGGCTTGGAATATAATATTAAGCTACATGCCCTGTCATGACAATCGAGATGTGTTCTCGTCCCTCAAGTACAAATACGTAGGGTGAGGACGAAGTTGCAAAGGTTCAATAACTTTATACGCTATCAGACCTTGAACTCTCAACTCATAAATCTTGTCGATTAAGGTTTTAAGGAAAGGGGATTGGGCTATGGGTTTGTTCCAAGGATCCATCTTTATTAGTTCTTTGGTGGGGATGTCTATGTTGCTGAATTCAGTTGTATATTTGAAATAGAATCAACTTTCATGCCAATCCTTCTTAGAGGTATGGATGATGATTGGAATATAAGACTCTTTCAGTCCATCACAAATTTAGAAACCACGGTGACCTATGGTTCTTGACCGCTACATAACTCAGAGCTCATAAAAATGCTTCAATAGATCTAAAAAGGGAACAACAACTATGTATGCTTTACATAGGTGGGTGAAAACAATAAGGAATGCTATGAAATTAGGATTTATATGCAAGAGTTGGGATTCATATGCAAGAGTTGGATTTCATAAAAATCAAGAACGTTTGATAAAAATTTAGAGGGAGGAAGGATGAATCCACACTAGCAGAACATGGTGAAAGTCATAATAAAGCCAACGATGGGTATGGGTGTGTACCTCCTCCTTTCCAACCCATGGTGCCCCTGCTAGGATATGACCCGTCTACATGCATCTTCTTCATCACTGTCGCATTCATGTCGAAACGTGCCAGATCCATGGAGGTGGTGATGGAAAGGGCTATAAGGAATCTGGGGTTCATCGGTTGTGAGTTTTGGGTGCTAGGAAGATAAAGAGTTGAAGTTTGAATGACAAATAGATTCTAAACAGATCCTACTACTGGAATTTATAGATACATAGTGGTGGCTTGTATTTTGAAAAAAGTGGTGTTATTTCTGACGTGATTATAGAATACATTTAGATTTTTTTTAACCTCCATCTAAATTCAAATTCTGATAACACCATCTTCATGCTCATGTGATAGAACAATATTCTCTGATCTTAAACTTTTTGACTACATTCATATTGCCGATAATGTGGTTTTTGAAGTATGTAAGATAAAATCATTGGAAAAGAATTTACATAGAGATCGAGTGCTACTATCAATGTCCTAGATACAACCTACAACACGAATAGGTGTTTTAGATGGAGGTGTATACAACTAAGGAAATAAACCGATCCTAGATAATGCAGGATTGCAGAATCTGATTCGAGAATGAATCAAAGTTTTTGACTGTATTATCTAAAAAGTTCCCTGAGTTCTATTTATAGAATGGATTATCTATTAGTATAAATACAATGTCTTTTCAACAGAGGAGGACATCCAATTTCGAGCAAAACACAGCCATATTGAGCTAATATATAACTTGCTACTGGCATCAACTATATCTTGCAGTATATGTTACTTTATACTAGTGGTATAGATTAAAGAAAGTAAATTGATTTCATCTGATTTGATTCACCGAATACATATAAACGTGAGTAGTCTATTACTCACATTGATATAAAAGTTTTTGTGTCGTTTTCTTGTTTTATGGATATTTTAGTGTCAATCAAACCCTAAGCATTGAGTATCACCCATCGACAGTATTAAATTTTTTTATGAATAAATCCTGTGAGCATATTTCATATGTATTATAACTAAAATTAACTTAACCCCGTTATAATGTACGGCTGTTTTGCTAGTAATTTTGAAAAGAAAAAAGGCTTGGATTATGTCTGCAAATATCCCCACAGCAGGTCCTTCTTCCCCTCCGTGCTCGGCCTCGCCGGTCGGATCAGCTGCGGAGGCTGCTAACGATGTCATCTCTCAACTCGCTCTTCAACCGCTCCACCTTCGGCACCAAATGGTTCGCCCCCTCGCCTTCCTCCTCGCAGATCCAATTTCTATCCCATCCTCTGCTGCAAATTTTCTCTCAGGTTGGGTCAGTGATGCTAAGATCGGCGAGTTTCATGCTTGTGCTTAGCAGGAGTTGTAGATTTAGGTTCCGCTCCACAAGTATTCACAGATAGTTACTAGCTTCCATCTGGATCCGAGCGATAGAGAGAGGACCCGTCTTCATCTCCTCCCCGTGGTGAATTGCGATTGCTGAATGCCTTGTACTCATTGTTCTTTTTAGGGGTGGCGTGAATTCGCGTATCTTAGTAATCCCACACAGTTCAGTGTTTTCAAGGTTGGATGGCAGCTTCATTATTTTAGATGAAGGTTATCATATCCGTTAGAGAATTCTGATTATAAGTGTCATCTTAGGTCGTTAACTGGATTTTAAACCAGCAGAATTGAACTAGTTTAACTATCAGTGTGCATTAGCATAATCAGATCAAAGGAAGTCGATGAGTTAATTACAGTTACTATATTAGAGCTAGTGAGGAAGTCATTGACTATCCAGTTAATAGTAAAACGCCATCACTAGTTCGTGTTTCTTGTTTTTCATACAGTGTTCTTTAATTGCATTGCATATGCAAACATAGAGAAACCGCAACCTCAATTAACGGTGGTTTTGTGCTTTGTTTAGCAAAACATGCTTGAATTTAGTCATTTCGAGGATCAAGCTGCTGTGCAACAGGAGGGAGTTGCAGCTAATAAATATGCGTAAAGAGATGGTCCAGTATCTTCAGACAGGCCAGGAATCGATTGCAAGGATTTGGGTAAATTAGACTTACTTCTATCTAATTCTTGGTTTTCTGTTTCTGTTCTTTCTGCTTTTGTCTGATCTACATTTTTTATTCAAAGGTGGAGCACATTATTCAAGAGCAAAATATATTGGCTGCATATGAGATTGTAGAGCTTTTATGCGAATTTGTTCTGGCACGGGTCCCTATTGTTGAGGTCCAAAAGTAAGTCCAGTTTTTTCAAGTGTTTTCTCATTAAGTTACTGTTTTGCCATCATGCATATATCATGATTCTTTGTTTCTTTCACTTAATACAGTATCATAACAGTTATTTTGTCATGGAACAGGGAATGCCCCTTAGAGCTACGGGAAGCAATAGCTAGTATAATATTTGCATCAGGGAGATGTTCAGATTTGCCTGAGCTAATGCATCTTCGTACTTTGTTTACCACCAAATATTGCAAAGAATTTGTTGCTGCAGCTATGGAATTGCGCCCAGACAGCGGTGTTAATCGTACAGTACGAAGAAACACCAACATTTGTTCCTTTCAGAAAACTAATTTGTGTTGCTGCTTGCAAGTTGAGCATCTTGTGTCTTTTTTTTTACGAAAAAGGAATAAAGGTTACTGTCCTGTGTGCAGATAATTGAGAAGCTCTCAGTGAAGGCTCCATCAGCTGAATCAAAGCTGAAGGTCCTGCAAGCTATTGCTCAAGAGTATGGCCTTGACTGGGATTCATCTAATACTGAAGCAGAGCTCAACAAGAAATATGAAGATCTTCTGGTAACATTTGCTAAATCATTGTTTTTCCTAATTATCAGATAAATGGTATTTCTTGCATGTGACAACTTCAAAATTAATGATTTGCAAATTGTATTCCTTCCATTTTAAAATATAGGACGTATTTTCTTGTTAGAATAGGGTTTGACCAACAATTACTCTATCAGAACATAACTTTTATAACACAAAATTAATGTTTTTATATTCTTATTCGAATGTAATTTCTTATTATTATACTTTTATGTGATATATTAATAAAGTAATAGTTGATCAAAATCTTATCCTAACAAAATAAAATATATCTTATATTTTAGAATAGAGGAAGTATTAGCATAGTGAAAGCCTGAAAGACCAATTGCCCATATGCAATTTTGTGGAATTGACATATGGGAACACTACAGTTTTAGGACACCTGGCCCGTGTTTCATTCAGACTAGTTTGGTCAAATCTTAATGTTATCCTGTTTTGTGGTTTGGTTAATACTGTGAATACATAATTGTCCGTTTACATGTTAATCTAATCCATACAAGGCACCATTTTTTCCATCTAACTTTGGGCTAGTAATCTAAGGCTGTCAACTGCATACTTGACTAGTTTTGTCATTGCCATCATGATTTCTGTAGTCTGTACGATTGGGCCATCATGTCATACACCTATCTGTATGGTTCTGTTCATAGATAATTCCCCTCCCACCTCATTCATGGCCTCAGCTCTGGCTTCTATCCTTATCTGTTGCTCCCGATCTCCAATGATTATATGGAAGTCCACCGGTTGGTTCTGACTATTACATAGTCAGTTATAAACGTGATCTTTTAATGCTAGATTATAAGAACAATCAGGAACACAGCTTATTCAAACCTCTCTATTGCCTTCTGTTAGCTCTGTCTAAAAACTAAGTGTTCATTTTTGCGTTTGACCATAAGGACACTGGAAATTCACTTCGTGTGTTCTGTACTGGTTTACAGGATGGGTCAGGATCCTCAGCCCTCCATGGTCAGTTACCTATAATCGAGAGCTCTCCAGTTGCTTCCATTTCCAGAGATATGCCATCATTTTCCATTTCACCTGTCGAGGACACTGGAAAATACCAAGCTCCCCAGTCCCCAAGTTCACCTGCTGAGTTTGCAGTACCGCATGCTGCCACAAAGAGTAGTATGGTGACGGTGAGCCAAGAGCATCATTGATCCACTGCCGATGAGATATCCTGCGCAAGCCTAAGTTCATCGGCCGTTCTTGACAAGGCCCAAGCCGCCATTGCTGCAGCCAACCGCGCCTCTGCCACTGCCCGTGCAGCCGCGGACCTTGTAAAGGTCAAAATTACAAGCTAGTGATGCCTGCTGCTGTTGAGGCGAATCAAGGCATGCTGCGTGGTTTGATATTCTGGCAACTCAGGTTTATTACTCAGTGAACACATTACGCATGGTTCATTCAGATGAGAAAGCGTGGCTTAAACAAACGAGAAAGTGTATTACTGTATACCACTCTGTTGGCATTTCAGCTGAGCTAGTGTGGCTTTCGCTTTTCTTTTTCCTTGCATCATGCATGTACATAAACAAGATGAATGTACTCAGTGGTGACCCCCCCTACCCCGCTGGACTCTACGGAGAGAAGGATAGACGAGAGGGGAAGAAGAGGGGGGCCTGGAGGAGGAAGAAGACGGAGCCCAGCCACTGAATATACTAGTGCATGGATTGCCATGTCAACTAAAAGAAGTGATCATATATGTATCTACATCTGACATCTCTAACTGCTGCAAACATTATGTTAACCACGGTCCAAAGATTCATTTGTTTGGATTTTTCATGACCAAACCAAGTTTAAACAGCTTCATGCAAAATGAAGTATTCATGTGTGCCCTAGCAAATGAAGTCTTGTCAGGATTTTTATGTGTTCAATTAAGGGCAAAAAGTTTTATTATACTTTCTTCGTCATCAACTTAGTATTTAATTAAATATAGGTGTTTAATATAGTATTAGGATGCTATATTTTAAAATGGAGGAAGTAAGATTTTAGATCTGTGCCAATTATATTTATTTTGAGACGGGGAGTACTTCCATTTGCAAAAAATCGCTTGGGCTGGGCTTAACAGTCTCCTGCAAAGTATCGAAAAGAGAAGCCCATGTGAAATATCGCGTCGTTGCTTACGTCTTGACCCAGGCCACAGGCACAGCACCACCCTCGCCGGCGTCCCGCACTGAGCCGGGAGCCATGGAGGAAGCGAAGGCGGCGGCCTACTACGACGAGCTCAACCGCAAGGGCGAGGGCGCCCGCCGCTTCAAGCAGGGCCTCGGCTTCTCCTCCTCCGACCCCCAAACCGCCTCCTTCTCCAAGCCTACCACCACTACCTCCTCCTTCCTCTCCGGCTTCGTCCGCGCCGGCGCCACCCCGGCCCTCGCGCAACCCCCCAACCCCAACAAGCCGCCGCCACCGACGCACCCCGATCCTTCCCGTGCAAGCCGTCACTCTCGCTCTCCGTCCCCGTCGCGGCGACATCGGACCCGGTCCAGGTCCCCGCCTCGCTCGCGGCGCCACCGGTCCAGGTCGAGCGAGCGGAGGCGCCGGTCCAGGTCCAGGGAAAGGGAGAGCCGCAGGGCCTCGCGCCGCCGTTCCTGGTCTCGTTCTCGATCACGGTCGCCTTCTCGCCGAAGTGGAAGGAGCTCGTACTCCGAAAACCGACGGGATCGGCATGGAGACCGGCGGCGAGACGATGGTGGCAGCCGCCGTGAGAGCTCGAAGGGGCGTGGTGGCAGGGAGGGCAATAAAGTGGATTACTCGCGGCTCATAGGAGGTTATGATAGTATGGTTAGTTGCGTCATACCCTTACTGCTCTGTAATTATACAATTGTGTTAGCTAGATTTTTGGTGTTTGGGAGTGATGGTGTGTCGATTTTCTGGCAGACCCCAGCTGAGAGAGTGAAAGCAAAGATGAAGCTTCAGCTATCAGAGACAGGTTTTGGCCCGCTCTTTTCGTTTGTTCTTGTATACCTGCTCCGTTCTGTTTTGTTAAGTGACAAGTCACAAAGGTAATAACGTGGTAACTTGCACGATACACTAGTTTAGTGATTCAACTAGTTATTTTCCTGATTTTATCACTTGGCTACACTGGCTTGATCAGTTGATTATACCTTTAGGAAATAGGAAGTGCAATGCTTATCTTTTTTTTTTCTGTAATTCTGTTTATATGTGTAACTATGTCATCTTATATGGTATAGCTCTATGCCCAAAATCAACTCTTGAATGCATGGGAAATTTAGTTCTATCTTGATGGCTCCTAGTAAAATGCTCACATATGCCATATTCATTTTTGCCTATGTTTCCCACCATTCTGCATTTGACAGCTTCAAAAGATTCCACCCTTGGAAATGCCACTTTGGGGTGGGAAAGATTTGAATTCAATAAGGATGCTCCACTTGATGAAGATGACAATGATGTTGAAGGTCAGTCTTGATATTTCTCTTGATTGTCTCTTTTCGTTTTCGTGCTTTTGCATTATATCTCTTAGTCTAGTATGTCCCTCAATTTCCTGCAAGCCTGGAACAACATAAAGGCTCAGTCACTGTCCTTTTAGGAGTGTAGAACACTTTATTGAGCCGATCACACTAAGAAGTATGAATCAATTATGCATCAACTACACCAGAGCTTTAATCATTGATCATTGTGCAAGTTCTTTTCAATTTTTTGTGAGCTGAAAGATTCACTCTTGGAAGCTAATATTTCTGATGGTTGCAGATTGTAAGATTGCAACCTGATAGGTGTTTGTAAGCTTGTTAACCTCTTATCTTATTGTTGGAATGTGCTATGTGCTATATGCTGTATGTTTAGTTGCATTACATCATAATCTTATCGATCATTAGAAAGGATAGTCATGTTTTCGTTGATGTACATTTAAGTGGATTTGAATGAGACAGTTTTTTGATGTCCAGTGAACATTGACTACACCAGTTTAAGCCATTGTTAGAGTGATTGACAGAATAGGCTCCTTGCCATGCAGGGGGAAATGCATCTTGCATCGTGTAACAGGATTACGGCTTCGTATATAGTATGGACTGTGTAGATAGAATTATAAGTAACATTGCGCCTTATGTAACCTTCATGCACACATGTTCTTTTTAAATTTTGTTCTCTCCCTCTCATGAGATGCATCCAGAGATGCATAACTACATTTTTGTTGCAAGCACTAAGATTTAGCTAGTACCTTATGTCAAACCAGGAATTATCTGATGGCTATATACAGGAAGTGGCAACCTGTATGGTACACATGTTCTTTTTGAAATTTGCTATCTTCCCGTGGGGATGCATCTGGAGATGAATATAGTACATTTTTTCTGTGGGGATGCCTTATGGACTGTGTAGATAGAATATTAAGGTTAAGTACCTTAATATTGTTAATGTCTGAACACCAGTAAGTAGTTCTTGGAAAATATAAATGAGTGCCATGTAGATAAGTAGGTTGAGAACTGTGAGCATAGGGGCAAAAACTTGATTTTCTTGCAAATATCTCCATCCAATGGCATATCTAGTTGTAAAATTCATGCCACCACACTTATTGCACATACCCTGACACCCACTCTGAAACTAGGGTGCGTTACTTCAGGATCTGCAGGATTGCAAGGCCTAAATTCAGCCACTTATTGGCATTTGCTGTTTGACAACAGAAACCTTATCTCGTCATTTTCCTCTGCAGTTGCTAATGATGATGCTTCACTGGTGAAGCACATCGGAAAGAGCTTCCGACTTTCTGCTGTAGAGGTATGAGTATGACTTATGTGAGCTATTTTGTTTTTGTTGTCATATTCTGTATTTCTAATGTTGTTTCTGAGCAGCATTATTTTACCCATGTTGTTCATTGCATTGTAGTCAAAGCATGATGATATGATCAGAGATGCACATGACAATGCTATATTTGGAGTACCTACATATTCAATTGTTGATACTGAAAGTAATGAGGCTGAGCCAAAAACCAATGATGAGAGCGAGAAAGCTGAAGATGTTGAAGCCGAACCTAGCAGTTCCCTCATTAGTGATAAAGTAATCTAAGTTCCTTTTCCTGGAATATTTGTTTATTTGTTGTTCCGTAGCTACTTATGAAACATTTTTTTAGGTTCTGGCAACGCAAAGGGGGTCATGGAGAGAAAGGGCTCAGAAATTACGGCAGCATCCAAATGCGTGAAGTTTTGTCCATGTTCCATATCTGCTGTTCAGCTGAATTTTGAGTTGAGAAGTTGTTTAACGATGACTCCATAATGTGCAGATCGTTAAGAAGGAAGTCTGAAATATTCGATTGACAATGTATGTAATGTGTGACATATATTGTATTCGCTTCTGTACTTCTACGACGACAAAAGCTTAGGTCTGGTGGTTGGATAGCGCCAGCTGCACTAAATTAATGTAAGATTTGTCCGTGTTTTATTTCTTCAAATTAATGCTTTTTTCCAATTCATTTTTTCAATTTGACCCATATTGGCAACCATGTATTGGTAAGCACTCTGCCTCTCGCTTCCCTCCCTCCGCTCGTGCGGCAACGCCGACAGTCGCCTCGCCATAGCCTTCCTTTTATCAGTTTATCCGGATCTGCCCCCACGCTACCTCCTCACCATCTTTCCTCTGCTGGAAGTGCAAGATTATCACACCATACCACTTGAATCTTGGCATGACAGAGCATGCTGTCAAGGTCATGCATTTTAACGAAGTTAACTAGTTAATTAGCTTACATATTTGGTGCAGTATACCCGAGGCTTCAAATCCAATCAACCACGTAGAAATTTGCAAGCAGAATTGCAGAGAGCCATGTCTATATGCTAGTACGTACTGTATTTTTAATAGACACGAAACAAGGCAAGGGCTAGTACTAAGCACATGCAGACAGACCGTGCAGATGCATGGATCAAGGTGGTACAGGAGCTCAAGCGCAACGTACGTAAATACTGTACTAGTGGACACCTCACATGCGCTACGACGCTACGTTTCCAATCAACCAAAAGCGCAGAGGCAAACGGTGGGTGAGATGCTGCTCACGCACCGCTTAATTACATACTACGATTCGAGTAGCGGTAATAAACTAGCAAATCTTGCGCCGACGGCGAAGAAAAAGAAGCGTATCAGCCTCGCCTCGTCGGCGGCTCTCGGTCGGTGTCGCAGCGGGTGGTGGAAGGAGATCAGCAGCGCGAGGCCGAGAAGCCAGACGAGGAAGCCCGCGAGCGCGTGGTAGCCGCCGCTGGCGGGAGCGCGCACCATGGCCGACGCGCCGGCCAGAATGAGGAGCGCGTGCAGATCACCAGCGGCTCGCTCGCGGCCGCGGCGTGGGATCATCGGCCCTAGGCCCGCAGGCGGTGGGGGCGCGGGGCGCTGGCCTTCACCGGCTTCACGTCGACGAGCCATGAGCGTAATTAGTTTGGGCGTCGAGGCTTCCATCAATCGAGAGTGCACGCAAGTTCGCCACTGCGTCGCTGCGAGCTTAACTTGCTGGGCTCACCTGAGAACAGGGAAACCTGCTTAAATTGCCTATTTATAAGAGCATAAAAGCTACATTTTCGACGAAAAAAAAGGTTCTGTAAGACTCCAAATATACACAATAATGCAAATCTGTATTTCAACGAACCGAGCATCTAGTCGATGGATTTTAGCCCATCAGCTGACCGTCCGCATAAGATATGTATATATTGATCAAACGGGGGAAATGGTATATAGTGTTTTCAGGGTACATTAGATCGAATATGGGAAAGAAAAACGTTTTTCCACATTGAGACTGTATCTCTATCAGCCCGAGGTAAACGTTCTGCCCACAAAGTTGCTTCTTCCGCGCATTTCCGTAAAATCCTCAGAAGAGAATGTTTCACGTTTCTGAAGACTACATATTCCAGAGATTTCATAAACTGTCGCCGCTAAAAATCCCGCGATCGGGGAGGGACGGCGGCTCGGTCACGTAAAGGCTTAGGAGATCTGTTTATTTCTAATACAAGTCTTTAAGCCTCGAGGTTCGTGAGTATGCCAGTCAATTTAACCCTGCAATTGTTAAGGAAGTGAGACGAGCGAGTCTGATACAGACGCTCGCTATCGGCTGGCTACCGATAGGTTCGAGATGCTCTTCGATCGGCTAGGGAGCCAATGTGGACAAGTGTCGATGAGGGGTTGATCGCAGAGTCGATGGAGGAACCAGAGTGTGCTTAGAGGATATCGAGACGCACGGGATCCCACCGGATAGCCGAACAGTGATTCATCGGCTGGAAAAACCGATGAAGGCGTATACGGCCTAGGCAAGGGGTAGTGTAAGAAGGCACGGGCTGCAAAGCCGATGCCGCTCCGAATATGACAGCACGAGACCAGTCGTCCGCCGTGGCAGCGCCATCAACACCGAACCTCAAAGATCGGACCTAACCGATACAGTACAAGGCCAGGGCCAGCAGCAATGATACGAAGGACGCCGGATCGGCTATGCCGTAGCAAGGATAGGAACGAATCCATCGGCTAGCTAAGCCGATGAGAGGACGCCTCTCTAAAGGCTGGTGCATATCGGCTGGGGGACCGATATGTTTGGCGTTACACATCGAGGGACGTCTCTAAAGGCTGATGCGTATCGGCCGAGGAGCCGATGCGCTGGACGTAAAGCTCAGAGCATGAATAACTCATCGGCTAGCACTCTGATGATACGCCGTGTAGAAGTCTATAGATCTAAAACTCGATCTACCGTCGGCAACCCCGTAGGTCGACCTAACCGATGCAACACGAAACTGACGATGGCAGAGGGAGCTTAACGGGCCGATAGATCCAGCACGGACGTGATGTGATACGTCTGATCGGCCTAAGAGGTCAAACTTAACCAATATAGCCTCAGACAGAGCAAGACATATTGAGATGGTGGTGGGACTTACCCTTTCGTCGGAGATCGGACTTAACCGATGCAGCCCCGCGTCGAGAGCTAGAACCCGCCGATAAAATCTAGATGAACTAGGGTAACGATGCGCCGAATTTGTATATAATCGAGAGATATCTTATATATTTTCAGGGGGTCTATATTTATACCCTGAATTTACAGACAGAGTCCGACGCGTCTATAACTATCGGACATTATTTTCTAGTAAGAACAAAGGAAAATATTTCTAAAGAAGTTAACTAACCAGTTAAACCTTTCTAATTAAGTAAGTTTATAATTTACAAAACAAACATCCTGCCGTGGAGTCCACGGCTCTTCCGCAAACCCGGTTTTATCTAAATAATCTTCCAATTTGTAACCGATTCTTCCTTTGCTGTAACCTGATCGGCTTCTCCACTGTAGTTATCGGACCTTCCTCGAGCTTCTCGAATCTGATCCCGATTGGATAATCCCCTATTTTCAAACCGATCTAATCTTCTATTAATCTGATTGGTTTTTCTACAATTCTCCATCAGCTTTATCTGAGTATCTCCATTAACCGATGACTATATTAAACTCTTCATCGGACCTTTCAGCCGATCAGTTTTAGTACCATCGGATCTTACAGCCGATCGGCTTTAGCACCATCGGATCGTCCAGATTTTATCGTTAACAGAAGCAGAGGAGATAAAAGGTTTCAAAATGTTTAGCTGGAACACCTCTCCGAGATTTGAGTTTAGCTAAGTTGCTTACGTTCCGAATACTCAGTCAAGTCTAAATTGCATTCCAGAAAGATTTTGTAAACGAGCACTGTATGAAGAGATATGTTGCTGTTCCTTCCGGGGCTCCACAGAGATCACACTTAGGGGTGTGAACAATTTGTCTTCTTGAAGAAGTTATGTTTAGTTGGCAATCGTTCTTTCGCCATTAGCCATGAGAGATCACCTGCTTGACTGAGGCTTCAGCATGCAAATCATGGGAGAAGAGGGGTGTGTATTTTTCGGCAAAAGGTATTTCACCGCGCCAGCGATCGTGCCAGAAAGAAGTCCTGCCGCCATTTCCAACCTGAACCCGAGTCTGTTGTTTCAAGTTTAGAAGGAGTTTCAGCGTTGAGTCCCAGAGAGATCCCATACCTTTCCCATCGCTAATAGAGAGCCCATCATGTTCATTTCAGATCCAAGTGGCCCAGGAAGCATTCGAGGAGTGAAAGCGATGCAATGTCTTCGTCAGAAGGGCTCTGTTTCGTGCTCCAATGTCTTTGAGCTCCAGTCCACCGAAGCACTTAGAATTCTTGGAGAAAGGAAAATTAAAACCGTTGAAGTTTCTTCGTTAGATACTTAAACACGTGGCGGTAGGTGATTGGGCCTGTACATAGCCACGTGCACAATCACTTAGTCACCCAGATATTATACGGATTATTATTATTATTATTACCGTAAATATAAATATTAATTATATATTAAATACGTTGATAGGGTAAAGTCCATTTTAATCATATGTCCAATTTTTTAAAAGGTTGAGGGTGAAAATTAGCCTTTGAGCAAAGTTCAAAGCTACAAATTAAAGGTCTTTGCTCTAAATTAAAAGAAGATTCCACAACTTGTTAATTATTAGTTTTAAATTTTATAATTAATAAAATACTAAATTGATAGTTTAATATGATTACAACTTCATATTTATTAACTAGATGGAAAATCCATGCATTGCTTCAGACATATTGCATCACAATGTTAAAAATAAGGTTTGAGATGGATTTGCTTTATAGCTAGATGAAATGACTCGATATGTTTTGTAGAATTTAAACTTCTTGAAGAAGTTCTGTTTAGTTGGCAGTCGTTCTTTCCCCATTAGCCATGCAAAAGAATTGGGCTTTCGGCGGTGCTCTGTTGTTATTCCAGATGAACTGCCAGTTGAGGCATTCCTGAGGCCTTTTTGTGTCTACTTCATAGAGTCTTTTCGTCTGCAGGATTCCCTTGCCGTGAAGCCCATGCCGTTCATCGTCTTGATCCATCACTTCTATACCTTCGACGTCAGCTTGCAGTTGAATGAACTGTCTCTCTGCTGCTGGCGAGAACTAGGATGCTAGCCCTTGCGAGATCACCTGCTTGACTGAGGCTTCAGCATGCAAAGCATGGGAAAAGAGGGGTGTGTATTTTTGGGCAAAAGGTATTTCACCGCGCCAGCGATCGTGCCAGAAAGAAGTCCTGCCGCCATTTCCAACCTGAACCCGGGTCTGTTGTTTCAAGTTTGGAAGGAGTTTCAGCGTTGAGTCCCAGAGAGATCCCATATCTTTCCCTTCGCTAATACAGAGCTCACCAAACTCATTTCAGATCCAAGTGGCCTAGGAGGAATTCGAGGGGTGAAGGATGTCTTGGTCAGAAGGGCTTCTGTGCTCCAATGTCTTTGATCTCTAGTCCTAGAATTCTTGGAGATAGGAAAATTCAAACCGTTGAAGTTTCTTCGTTAGATACTTAAACACATGGCGGTAGGTGATTGGGCCTGTACATAGCCATGTGTAGGGCTCTCCCTGCACGGCTGCACATGGGCCGAACTCATGAATGGCTGGTTTGGTCATTAGGTGCATAACTTAGTCATCCGGATATTGTACGGATTATTATTGTTATTACCATGAAAATAAATATTAATCATATATTAAATACGTTGATAGGGTAAAGTCCATTTTAATCATATGTCCAGTTTTTTTTAAAGTTGAGGATGAAAAATGAACTTTGAGCAAAGTTAAAAGGTATTTGCCCTAAATTAAAATAAGATTCTACAACTTATTAATTATTAATTATTAATTTTATAATTAATAAAATACTAAATTGATAGTTTGATATGATTACAACTTTATATTTATTAACTAGATGCAAAACCTTGCTACGGACATATTACCTCACAATGTGAAAAATAAGGTTCGAGATGGATTTGCTAGATGAAATAGATGAAATGACCCGATATGTTTTATAGAATTTAAACTTTTGATTAGTCATCCAAACGCATGAAATAACGTGAGATTAGGAGGAGCTGTTTATCTTTGAGAAACACTTTGGATTCGAGATCAAATCCGAGCGGATTATGCGGACACCCTCGCAGGCTCGCAGCAAACCACCTGACCTATACTCGATTCTCAGAATATGTCTTTATGAGAAAATGAAGATTATTTGTACCGTAGATCAATCATTTAATGGATTTAATAGGTAAGGTTTGCTTAGAAATGGCGTGGCCAACAAAATGGTGAAAGCATATGGTATAGTCAAGAAAACTCAGTCTAACGTACCCATGAGACCTTTTGGTTAAAAGAAGTGGAACGCCACAACTCCATCAAGTAATTAACCAAGCAATTACGATGAAATTATGTCGCGGATTGATGCAACGACCTTGGTATCAAATCAAGCAGACCGTAATAAGTATCCTAGTACGAAATCAGAGAAACAACAATGCATGGGCTTCTATGACCTAGAGATTAGAATATACGTAGGATACCACATAATGCCATTTGGCACCGTGGTGTCTTCCTGACTGATCCTTGTTGTCATCATTGTTTTCCGTTCGTTTCCGTCGTATCTTCTTACATTGTCCAATTCTGTGTGGTTTATCAAACTGCTTGGATATGGTTGATTAGGTCATCATCTTAATTAAGCCCCGAGGACTTTGATCAACCTTGGAAGATAAGGAGTTACATCATGCCGGATAGCCATGAAGGAATTTGATGTGGAATTTTTAAGAAGGGTGAGCATGTTGAAAATCTAACACGAGATCTTGAGATTAAAACCACACAATCCTACTACTGCACTATCAAATGCATCTTAAGGAGAGTTATGTCAGCAATGTATTCCTGCTTCTTATTTCTTTCATTCACCTTTTTATAATTCCCACTATCTCTAACCAAAAGCCAAAAGCCATAGATCATTTCATCTTATATCTACTATTGCCAAGTAAGGAATTAACTAGTATATTGCTCGTACCTTGTAACATATTTTTTAAAAAAAAAATATCAAATCATTTTTTTTAATCTTTTGTATCTATCTCCTACGGATACTTTTCAAATGACAGATAAGCTATTTGGCCCCCTTTGGGCCGTACTTTATTTTTTCCCCCTCTAAAAGTAGAGTTAATTGTGCGATAATAGTAGATTCAACGCTCATATCCATATATATCAATATCATTATTAAACTCTTTAATTATATACAAATTAAAGAGCCTAGAAATAAAATATAACAGAAACCACTCATATCCACCACTTGATTATTTTAAAGTAGTATATACACAACCATACAACCATTGACGGTCATCTCTCTCACTCCGCGCACGCGCCAAGAGAGATAAATGTGTCTTAGTACAATGCAATTAGTGTGTCTCACAAATTAATGGTGAAGTGATCCCAATCATTGACTCAGTGTAGCACCGCCATAATTCAGTAAAAATATTTCAAACGAAATGGGACTTACAAATAGCTAACAATTGTGCGCTCTTTCCCAAAATTTTGGAGATAATACAAATTTCAATGGCGAATGGACAGTTAAGTCAGCTTTACCCCCGCTGAGGTATCTAAAACCACGAAGTAGCAGGGAAGTTCATCTTCACAATCTAGTAAAGTAATAGATCTCGTCGAGTAATCTGCCTTTACCTGTAGTAGTATTCTCCTGAAAATGTTCTCTATTAATAACATCAATTTCTAGCATGACTTGTAGAAACCTAGCGCTTGACATACGATCATCTTGTTTTGCATGCAGTGGTAAACGATGTGATTAGATTATGGAAACTCTTCTATGGTGATTTCAACAGCTTCTGACCACGCAAACCATTCCAGAAGTCCCTTGCTGTCGTTACCTTCTTTCCAGGGAGTTGAAGTTCCAAGACCTAACCATACAACATCAGAGAAATTAGAGAAGTCTACAAGGAAAGAACAGTCATATTCGAAACCTGTAAGCTAAAATACAAACCTCAAGACAAGATGACCCACTGCAAGGAATCAGCAATGAGCTCCCCGAGAAGAGTACCTCGTTTTCATCTCCCGTTTTGTCACAGGATGGGCAAACCTTCGTGCTGATAACTTTAATCTCAAACACGTCAGGTTCCCCATTTTGGTTCACGAGCTGCAACTTTGCACGAGTTCCTGGCCAACCTGCAAAGGCTCGTACCTAACAGAATTGGTTGGCAAATAGCATGAATGAGTATGGTAAAAATAAGAAACTCACCTTGTTATGGAGCACTTTAGCTTCTTGATCGAACAACAACCATGATTTGTCAGAATTTAGCTGGAAACACAGAACCGCCATAATAAATACCTTGGGATATCTAAACCGTACAGTATCACTTGAATGCAGGACTCCTTAAATTCCGATGGAAATCAGAGGCCATCATGATTAATTAGCTGGGCTATAACTAGCTGTAGAGAACTACTTGCATGTATCATCCTGCAGAGTGCTTATAGTCATAGATTTGGAATTTAGGACTCCAATCTTGGTAGAGGGTTCAACAGCATGATTCAAATTTCATAAACATATGCAAAGCCAAACATAAAAAGGTAATATAATATTCAGTACACCACAATCCTAGAAAGTGTATATCAACATTAGAAACACAGGGTGGTGTTCCGAAAATGAGGGCATGTACAAACTGTAAGAAAAGAGGGTAAATAAATAATGCAACAAATTGGTTTCAAAATGTAAGATTTGGAAATAAAATTATTAATATGATAGATTTTAGCACTTTCAAATAAAGTATCAAATGGAAAACAAAAACTAAACTGCAGGCAGGAAGTATGACAAAGGCTCGTGTAACTATGCTCAAGTCTTTTTGTTTGTTGTGCATGTTTAGTTGGGTGGCCATTATATCAGTGATTTTTCCTTTTTCTTCCCCTATGAATGCTAGGAGGAACTAGTGCAGAGTTCTATGCTTCAATTCAGTGGTCTCAAATGGATAAGATGGCATCATTTTAGCTATTTCATATTTCCATCCTATGAGTACCTTCGGTGCGTGTGTAGCTTTGGAGTCATCTTGTGGTTTTGACTTTTCTTTAGCAGATCCATCAAGAATAGAGGGTAACTCATGAAGCAATAGCTTGGATCCTATTCAACACAAGAATACAAATTACACGTCCAAAATTACATAGCTCAAAACTATCCTTAGAAAAAGATAGTACAAAAAAATTAAAATAAGGTTTGTTCCTTGGTAAGTATAATCACCAAATCATAATTACCAGATAAGAGTTAGGAATAAGCCATGTAGAAATATGATCATTACTAACATATAATGATTACCTATGTTGAACAATATAGCAAGCAGCTCTGGTGCCTGCAAATGAAGAAAGTTATGAAAAATGATCAGGACATTTTATGAAACTTAAATTATCTTCAGTTTGTAATTTGAACTAAACGAGGTTTTTTGATAAATATTGTGTGGAAAATTGTGGAGCTATTAGTGTAGCATTCCACTAGAATAATAATGGCCAAGCAAAAATCTGTTCATATTAATCATCACTAATACACCTGTTACTTGTATATCCACGTCAAAAGTACAACTGCATACCAATAGTCTATAATGGACGAAAATTATCAACATTGTCATGCATTTTCATTAGCAAGGAATTTACAATTAAAGTGCAATCATATGTAATCTTGGTAATGTTATGTGACTGAATAGCAAAAGCATTTGATAAGCCCATGTATATTGTCATTCAAGCAATGCTTGACTTCTGTTCTATAACTTTGAACCGTCAAGATGACAATAAAACAAGCAAGACAGTGAGAACCACCTACCTTAATATATTCGTCAACAGCAAATTTTTCACAAGCAATAACTGGACCTGCATCCAAGGCACGGACAGTATATGCAAGGGAAACACCTGTTTCTTCAACACCATCCTGCAGTTAAAATTGATAAATATAAAATATTCCATAGCTTCACATAGTTGTAACAGGTACAGCATAAGAACCTGCAATGCACTCTGCACAGGTGCTGCACCACGATATAGAGGAAGCAAACTCGGGTGTATGTTAACAGTTCCTGGTATGTAAATAAAAATGTCAAATAATCAAGTCTCAGCAGTCGATAAACAAAATTCAACATATCCTAGATTGGTTTGTGGCAAAATAGGGGGCTTTCAACACCAATTATGTGGTTGACTATGAACTCACTAGTTATGAAGTTTTGGTCTTTGCAATTTAGAATGGAAACATAAGACTACCCAGTTACCATTGGTACTCCTAGAAGTTATAAGTTTTGTTTTTTGCATTCTATAATGGACACGTAAGATTATTCAGTTATCATTGGTTCTTCTAGAAGTTATCAAGTTTTGGTTTTTGTAATTTAGACTGGAAACAAAAGACTATTAACATTGGTTCTCCTAGAAGCTATCCAGTTCTGGTTTGCGGCTAATTTGACGAGTGTGTATTCAAGGAATATAAGCCATTTACAGACAACTGGACATGCATTGTAGCAGTAAAGCATAAGTCCCTAATTGCTAGTCGATACCAGTGAATTCATGAGAACTATTTCTGCTTGAGCACGATATAGTACATGTTCAATATGCACCAGAGCAATTAAACAGTACGAAAGAAATTGGCTAAGCTGAGGCTTCGGCAGCCAGACATACCATAAGGAGGAATATCAAGAAACCTCTGAGGCAGAATGTTTCCATAGGCAGCAGTGACGCAGAGCTCTGGTCTCACATCCTTCATGTCTGACAGAAAAGCCTCCTGCATTAATCCTCATATAACTCAACACCATTGTAGCCTCAATGTGAAGGATTTCTCAGAGAACGACTCAGAAGAGATATTACCTCCCCAACGCGTTCCGGAGTGAAGATGAGATCGCCGGGGAACCCGCGGTCGAGCGCAAGCTGCGCGACGGCTGACGGCATCAGCTTCCTCCCCCTGTTCTTGGCGGCCGGCGGCTGCGTCACGATGGCGGCAACCTGGAATGCGGAGCCCGGGGAGTCCGACGCCACCAGCAACGTCTCCAGGACCGAGGCGGCCACCTGAGGCGCGACCCGCCGAGCTCTTGGATCAGACACCAGATAGGAGCACGGGAGTTTGCGAACCGAGAGGTGAAGAGCTTGGGTGGTGGTGGTGGTGGTACCTGGGGGGATCCCAAGAAGACGATGTTCTTCTTCTTGGTGCCTCCGGTGGCGGAGGCGGATTTGGCGGCGCAGCAGAAGAAGCGGCGCAGCAGCGGCGGGGAGGAGCGCGTCATCTCCTCCTCTTGGATTGTGAACCGGACGGGGATGATGGGGTCATTGGGGAGGACCCCTTAATTACTCTTCATGGCACCATCGGACGGCCGAGACTTCATGTTTCCTTTTTCTGAGATAATTATAATCTCGATCAGCTGTGTACTTCACCTGGATTTAGGAGTTCGAGATGCGGTTGTTATCTAGCTCCGTAGTTCGGATTCCATTTAGTGTTTTTTTCCGAATAAATGATTTTCACATAAAATAGTTTAATTTTGTTATATTTTACTTTAAAAATTCTTTAAACTGAAGATGTTCTTAGTTCCATAGTTTCACTGGTTATCGAAAAGGAGCATTGTCTGTGTTGAATTTGTCACCTGTAACCCTAGCCTAAACAACTAAATAAAAACTTTTTAATATAATTATTATAACTATAATATAAATTGGGTATAATTGTAAAATAAATAAAAACCACGCCATGGACATCCCCTGGCGTCACAACTTTGATGTCCAGCACCCATGGCTCTTATTTAATTTTTTAATCCTACCATGTGCACGAATCTCAATATAGATTCGATAATACGAAAGTTTTCCCTTCAATTTTCTTGCAAAAATAGAATAGTAATTCCATAAAATAATAGAAAGAAACCTATATTATAATAAGGTGAAGGAGGTGTCCAATCCGATATGTTTTGTCAAACGCCCTATCCCTCCTCTCTAGTCCTCTACTCCACTCCTGTGACTCATCTATTATTTTCCCTACCCCTCATGTTTCACTCTCTCCCTCAATGCTTTCATCTTTAAGAACCAATCGGATTCATCTCATGAAGATCCTGCACATCAACCTAAAGAACCACCAGCATTGTCCTCATTATTGACGTTTGCATAACAACCTTAGGTCCTTATTGTCAAATTCATCGTTGCTTCAAGTGTAGTGTTATATGTCACGTATAGCGGTGGCACAATGATAATAAATGGAAGCCCTACATAGTATTACATGAGACCCAACAGGGATAGGATCCATCTATGGTCTATAAATAGAGAATTTACTGGTGGTTATAACTAAACAATTAGAGCATAGGAGCAGCAGCATGGTATTCAAGGGAGTGGTTCCCTCGTCTCCCTCACACCATCTCACTTTTATTAGGGTTTATAATAGGTAGAGGACTGACAAGGGAGGAGCAGGAGGACCGTGCCTATGCTCACTCTCCATGTCCACTGTATTCATGAATAGGAAAATAAGTACGCTATGTTGTTATGGGTGTTTTCTAATGTTGCACATGACATTCTTTTGTTGTTTTAATAAGTATTTTTCTAATATTTTACTAAGTCTATTTTAAATGTTGCACATAGTATTATTTAAATGTCTCAACCATTAGTTTTGATGTTGCATTTCATACTCTAGATATGTTTCTTATTTATAAAAATATTCCAATGCTTTGAAATTTTTGTTTCATTTTGTTTTAGTGAATGTTCAATGTTTGGCCAACTGAAACAGTTTGATAGTATGATGTTTTGGCTCGGATCAGGCATCTGATGCGTTCACATCGTATCCATATTATAATACTATAAATTGATTTGCTGATGTATGAAAAACATAATTATATTTAAAAAAAAGGTTATATATCAAATATAATTCTACTCTCGTATAAGCTTTAATCTGGCATGGAACAACTTGGTACATCCAAAAGCTGTATTCGGCTTTAAAGGTACTAGACAAAACTTCACTGTTGTCGAAAAAAAATTTGTATGACATAAAGTAAATATGATGTACAAATTAGAGTTGTTTTGATGTTAAAAGATTTAATCCATCCGTATATCAATGCTAAAAATATTAAGATAATGTATCTTCACATAAAAGATTAAATGCTACAAATAATTGAGATGATTTGTTAAAAATCCTAGGAATAAATAAGATAATATTCATGGATAGAGAATAAAGATAATTTGTATCATAGATAAATAATCGAAGACTATAGCTTTATTAGTAAAGAGAGAATTAGTATTAATATTTAGTGAAGATATATAGGATTGGTACAAGCTTATTTGGATGAGAGGATGGGATCAACGGAACTTGTAGGAACGTTTCTGTAACAATTTAGAGATACTTTTTATAATTAATAAGCCAGTAACAGCAAGTCACTTGTGAGTCTTCTACGTCATCAGACGACTCTTGTTCCAAAACGTCCAAGTTTAGTCTAGACCAGTCTCCATCACAATTTCCTTGGCCGCGTCCAGAATCGCGTCCCGAATGGACCGAACTTTCCAAGTTTCCATGCCATGCCACAGCTTCACATACGTTCCCTTCTGCTTCACTGTATTTTATAAGACGCACGCCACCCACTGATTACCCACCGCACACGGCACATCGCAGATACAGGTTAATCAAACACAGAAACGTATCGTGCAAAGAACAAAGAAATGGCTCCAAGGCTCTGCTGCTCTTCTCAATTCTTGTTCGTCGTGTTCTTCTTGGCCGCCTTCGCCGCCGTCTCCAACGCCGGCCAGGTGGCCGTCTACTGGGGCCAGAACAATGGGGATGGCAACCTCACCGACACGTGCGCCTCCGGCCTGTACAACTTCGTCAACATCGCCTTCCTCAACGTCTTCGGAGACAACCGGACCCCGGGCCTCAACCTCGCCGGCCACTGCGAGCTGGCCGCGGGAACCTGCACGTCGCTCAGCTCCGAGATCAAGTCCTGCCAGCAGAGCGGCGTGAAGGTGCTCCTCTCGCTCGGCGGGGCCGAGGTAGGGCAGACGTAGTACTCCCTCTCCTCGGCCGACGACGCGAGTAACGTCGCCGACTATCTGTGGGACAACTTCCTCCGCGGCAGCTCGACGTCCCGCCCCTTCGGCGACGCGGTGCTCGACGGCATCGACTTCGACATAGAGATGGGCAGCGGCGACCACTACGACGAGCTGGCGATGGCCATATCGTCGCGATGCAACGGCAACGGCGGGTGCCTGCTGACGGCGGCGCCGCAGTGCCCGTACCCTGACGCGCACCTCGACGCGGCGATCAAGACCGGGGTGTTCAGCCACGTGTGGGTGCAGTTCTACAACAACGACTGCCAGTACGCCGGCGGCGACGCGAGCAAGCTGCAGGGCGGGTGGGCGCAGTGGACGAGCGGCGTGCCGGCGCCCGCCGACGTCTTCCTGGGACTGCCAACGGCACCGGATGCGGCGAACGGCGGCTACATCGAGGCGGACACGCTGCTGTCGCAGGTGCTGCCGGCGGTGAAGGGCGCAGCGAACTACGGCGGCGTCATGCTGTGGGATCGCTTCAGAGACAGGACCGCTGGATATGGCGTCAAGTTGAAGGGGAACGTCTGAACAGAAGCTACGAACCATATTATCCATCACAGGCGTTTGAACTGAACTGAACCTATAAAGCATATTTACGGTATGCTCTTATGGGATGGCTAATTCTACCATTTATCGGAAGATAGAATATTTTGATAGTATAAAATTTGGTATATTTATGTATTATATATTTTGATGTATCAAAATTTTAAGTTTAGTTTTTAATACTTTGAAAGTTAATTTTTAAGGATTGTAAAATTATGTTCTTTCTATGGGCAATTAGGGAAATAAGCATAACCTTTTTATAAATTTATTTTATGGCTATTTTCCGTGCTCCGATAGAGAGCATGGACATCTTCTGCCTGCGCATACGTCATGTATCATGCTTGGTGGTGCTCGAGCATCATAAGCTTCTGCTTCATAGCACTTGATTCTTCATTTACACATTGATCATCAAGCAGATGTTTACCCATTAGTAATATTTTAAGACTTCGATAATCGATTTTGCCGTGTACTAGTTTTCTTGTTGAGTGATAATTAACCACCATGGAAAGAGCAGTCAAGCCTTATTGTCAGCTAGTCGCTTATTCCTAATTACATGTAAACCCCTAACACGACAAGATCAGTGGCGAAGCTACAGAGAAATGAGGGGGTGCATTACCTCAGCACATATAAATGACGATGTACGGAATATGCAAGCAATGTCATACTAGATAATATATTTTTCGTTAGTCTCATTAGCAATAACATAAGTGGCGATGGGACACCGACATAGGAACAATGACAAAAAATGCTTACCATACCAAAATAAATAAATCCACTAATATTTGAAAATACACCAGCTGTTTCTCGATAACCTGCAACAAAGGATAATATAAACATCTTAACTTACCATTGAAAACTATAGAAAAATAATGTGAAAACATACACGTTACCTTTTTATAAATCATATGTTCATCATGTTCATAAAACGATAAACCACGGCTTTGTTTGTGACTTTCTTCATTTCTTCTTTTTCTATATAGCAAATAAGGCTATGAATGAAGTATTCATCACCGATGTGATTTCGTAATAACTTTTCACAATATTCATAGCTGAAAAAAACCCCTTAACCGTAACAGCGTCAACAAGCAATATTAGAATTAGCTTCAAAAGCCGATAAACTAAAGGATAACAGTTATATTTCCTCGTTTCTATCATTTTTTTAAAGCACTAACAGTTTATACATTGGAGAATCTACAAAGTTGGTTCAAGAAATACACATGCGATAAATAGTAGATACTAATAATTGAAAAAAAAATTTAGCCCCTGGTGACAAGGCATCCTTAGCCCAATGGGCTTCGCCCCCTGAATAAGATGATGTACAGTAGAATCGTACTAAGATCAATACCCCTGCCTTCAGAAGAGTTCTCGAGAGATGGTGCTCGTCGACGGAGCGTTGCACCCTCCGCTCTTCCAGCCAGAGGTAGAGGCGCCTATTTGCACGGTTGCACCGTCGACAGACCACTGGCCTGGACTGTATATATATAGACCTGACCGCTTTATATGCTTGGAGGATTAATAGTCACTGTATACATTCCACATGATATTAGAGAAGTCTAGACATCCCGGCGCGCTAGTTTTTTCCTCCGGCGAGCCGACCCTTTCCTCCTTCTCGACGACGTCTTCTTCCTATCGTTGACTCTCTTCCTGGTACTCTTCTCGCTCTCTCGTCTCTATTTCTTCTTCTCCCCGTCTCTCCCGCCGTCACCTTCTTTTCTCCGTCCCACTTCCGCGCGACCAGGCGACGGTCTCGATCCGCCTCCTCGTCCCACCTCGCACCCGTCTTCGCTCTTCCTCTTGTTTCGTGCATCTCTCCTTCTCTGACGCCGGCGCACCTCCGCGCTCGTCGTCTCCATCGGCTAGAAACCTCTCTCGGTTCTCGCCCTTTCCGACACGTTCAACGGCTCTCGGACGCGAACCTTCTCCCCTCACGTCCGAGCCGGTCCAACGTGTCCACGTGTCCACGGACACGAATCCCTACCTCCCGGACGCGAACATATTCTCTTCGCGTCCGGCCACTCCCTGCTTTTTTCACGTCCGCCCCACTCCTTGGCCTTCACGAGTCCACAGACGTGAATCTTCTCTTCACGGACGTGAATCCTCGCACGTCCGTAACCCAACCACTCTCTGACCCACCCACTCTGTCCTCACCTACTCCGCTGTCAACTCCCCATCGGCCAACCACTCCTCATCGGCTGGCCACTCCTTACCTACTCCGCTGCCTACTCCCTATCAGCCAACCACTCCTCATCGGCTGACCGGCCCACTTCCCATCGGCTTCTTACATCCTTGATCGGCCGATCCATCCTTTCATCGGCTCCCCCCTCCCATCGGCTTCTTTCTTCCATCGGCTCTTTGCTCCCATTCTCCCGTCATGGCCACCGAGTCCGCTCTCAGCTCTGGCACTCTCCTAGTCGTCGAATCTGCTCCGACTCTCGGTGCCTCAGACCACACCTCGGGCACCACCTCGCCGATCTTCTCCCCTCCCTACGTTGCTGTGAACGTGAAATCTCACGTTCCTATCTCCCTTGACCTTAACGCCAATTATTTCAAGTGGGTTTTCTCCTTTAAATCACTCTGTGGAAAATTCGGCCTCCGGTCCCATATTGATGGCTCCACTCCACCTCGTCCCGATGATCCTCAGTGGGACATCGCCGAGTGTTGCGTGCGCAGCTGGCTACTCGGCTCGATCGACGACTCTGTCCTCGGCCTCGCTATGGACGATACTGACCCCACCGCCCGGGACCTCTGGGTGGACATCAAGCGGATCTTCCTGGCCAACAAACAGCCTCGCGCCATCTTCCTCCTCAATGAGTTCCACTCCATGGTACAAGGCGACTCCTCTATCTTCTCGTACTGTCAGCGCCTCAAAGTCAAGACTGCTGCTCTTCGGAACGTCGGCCACCCTGTGGCCGACTCACAACTCGTCCTCGCCCTTCTGCGAAGCCTCAATCCCCACTTCTTCAACACCGCCGATGACATCGCCAACGCCACACCTCTTCCATCGTTCGTCCGGGCTCATGACATGCTAGTTTTTAAAGAACTCCGTTTGGCCAATGATGAGAAGACAGTGGCCCACACCGTTCTTCTTGCCGCAGCCGATAATGGTTGCCGAGCATCTTGCGCTGCCCCTTCCTCCCGCGATCCTGGTGGCCCTGGCTCCGGCCACAGCAACACAGCCCGCAACGGGAAAGGCAAGGGCAAAGGCAAAGGCAGGACCTGGCAGGGTCCGACGCCATCACGACCTACCTCGGTCCCTACCCACCCTGTCGGTCCCACGGGTCCGTGGCTCTGCTACAACCCCTGGGCACCCCAGCCCCAGCCACGCAGACCCATCGGCTGGCAACCCGGAGTTATCGGCGCCCATCTCCAGGCTCATCTGGCATCGGCTCCCGTTCTGCCGTCTCAGCCGATACTACCGACCCCAACCACCCAGTCGGTTCTCTCCTGGAACCAGGCTGGCCTCGTCGCTGCCCTCAACCAGATGACGCTCCAACCACAGCACCCTTGGGTGCTAGACTCTGGGGTGTCTTCACACATAGCGCCATCGGCCGGTATACTTTGCTCCTGTCACCCCTCTTCCTCCCCTTTTGTCACCATCGGCAATGGTCACTCTCTTCCTGTCCAATGCCGCGGTGACTCCTCTCTGTCTACATCCACCACTAACCTCCCCCTATGCAATGTTCTTATCGTCCCTTCTCTTATTCACAATCTTATATCTGTTCGCCAATTCACACGAGACAACCACTGCTCCATTGAATTTGACGCGTCTGGTTTCTCTGTGAAGGATATCCCAACTCGGCAACAGATCCTTCGCTGCAATAGTGGGGAGATCTCTACACCATTCCCCCTGCGCCGTCCACCCCACACGCCAGCGTCGCCCTCTCCACCAACCTTTGGCATCTTCGCCTCAGCCACCCCGGCCCCGACGCTGTCGCCAACCTCCGTCGCAGCGCCTCCATCCGATGTACTCACAGCAGCTCCACAGTTTGCTACTCATGTCAACTTGGCAAACATGTGTGTCTGCCCTTTTCTAGTTCTCTCTCCTGTACCTCGCGTCCATTTGAACTTATACATTGTGATGTATGGACGTCCCCAGTTAAAAGTGTCTCCGGTAATCAGTATTATCTCGCTATACTTGACGATTACACACACTATTGCTGCACCTTCCCGCTCATCCACAAATCCAAGGTCGCCTCTCACCTCACTCACTTCGTCATGTACGTATCCACTCAGTTCAACCTCCCTATCAAGACTTTACAAGCCGATAACGGTACAGAATTCGTCAACCATATCGTTACAACCCTCCTCACCTCGTAGGGCATCCATCTCCGGCTCTTCTGCCCCTACACCTTTCCTAAGAACGGCAAAGCCGAGCGCCTCCTTCGCACCCTTAACAACATCAGTCGCACCATACTACTTCACGCCCACTTACCCGCCACTTATTGGGTCGAAGCTTTGGCTACTGCGACGTACCTTCTCAATCGGCGCCTATGCTTCTCCGTTCATAACAACGTTCCCTATGCCCTTCTCTACCGCACGGCGCCCGACTACTCCCACCTTCGCGTTTTCGGGTGCCTCTGCTACCCAAATCTCACCACCACTGCTTCCCACAAACTCGCTCCCCACTCCACTGCCTGTATTCTCCTCGGCTATTCCACCTCTCACAAGAGATACCGATGCCTCGACCTTTCCACCCGACGGGTCCTCGTCTCTCGTCACGTCATTTTTGACGAGACATGTTTTCCCTTCGGTCTCCTTCATCCGAGTTCCTCCTCTAGTGATCTCGACTTCCTCCTTACCAACACCGTGCCGACCAGGTCTCCTCCACTGCCCTTTCCATCGGCCCCCTCATCGGCCGCTGTTGAGGATTTACCCATCACATATCCCATCACTACTCGATCCGATGTCCCCACCATCGGACCCCCATCGGACCCACCTCCCTCGGCCGACACCAATCCTATTTATCCTTCAGCCAATACCGTTCCCTCTCCATCGGACACCCCACTTCCATCGGCTCCTCACTTTCCATCGACTCCCCCTACCCTATCGGCTGATCCATCTCTATCGGACCGATCGGAATACTCGGCCCACCCGACCTCATTGGCTCAGTCCGATCTAATTCCTCCTTTTCCTCTTGTCTACAGTCGCCGACTCAGAGCCGATGACGCCCCCACCTGACCAGTTCTTCCCATTACTCCCGCACCCCATCGGCTCCAGTTCCCTCCACCTCTCACATGGTCACCCGCTCCTAGACCGGGTCTCTCCGCCCCACTCCGCGCTACGGTCTCTCCGTCGTCCACAGCTCTATCTCGCCCATCCTGGCGACTTCTCGCTCAGCCCTGGCCGACCCTCAATGGCGCGCGGCCATGGCCGACGAGTACAAGGCCCTAATGGACAACGAGACCTGACGCCTCGTTCCCCGACTTCCCGGTGCCAACATTGTGACCGGTAAGTGGATTTTCAAACACAAATTCCACGCCCATGGCTCCCTTGCCCGTCACAAGGCTCGCTGGGTATTCCGGGGTTTCTCCCAACGACCCGGTGTCGACTACGACGAGACCTTCAGTCCCGTTGTCAAACCCGCCACCATCCGAGTCGTCCTCACCTTGGCTGCCTCTCGCTCCTGGCCGATCCATCAACTAGACGTGAAGAACGCCTTTCTTCACGGCCACCTGATGGAAACAGTCTACTGCCAGGAGCCCCCAGGCTTCGTCGACCCTTATCGTCCCGACGACATCTGTCTCCTTCAACGCTCTCTCTACGGCCTCAAACAAACCCCTCGTGCCTGGTACCAGCGCTTTGCTGCCTATCTTCGGCACATCGGCTTCGTGGCCTCTGCGTCCGATAGTTCCCTGTTCACTTTCCATATCGGCTCCGCCACTGCCTATCTATTTCTCTATGTCGATGACATTGTCCTCACAGCGTCTTCGACATCTCTCCTCGACCAGATCATGGCCCGACTCCACTCTGAGTTCGCCATGACCGATCTTGGTCCTCTCCACCATTTCCTTGGCATCTCCGTAACCCGTTCCATCCACGGGCTCTTCCTTTCCCAACGCCAGTACACCATCGACCTCCTTCAGCGTGCGGACATGGCTGACTGTCACCCCACGGTCACCCCAGTCAACACTCGAGCCAAACTCTCCGCTGCCGATGGCGCCCTCGTTGCCGATCCCTCTCACTATCGGAGTCTTGCTAGGGCTCTCCAATACCTCACACTCACCCGACCCGACTTCACGTACGCTGTCCAACAAGTGTGCCTCTTCATGCACGCTCCGTGCGAACCTCACCTCGCGCTGCTCAAGCGCATCCTACGCTACGTGAAGGGCACCTTCTCCAGCGGGCTGCATCTCAGCTCCAGCCCCATCGACTCCCTCACCGCGTACTCCGACGCGGACTGGGCAGGCTGCCCCGACTCTCGACGCTCTACGTCTGGCTACTGCGTTTACCTCGGTGACACTTTCGTATCCTGGTCCTCAAAACGCTAGACTACAGTGTCCTACTCCAACGCCGAAGCCGAGTACCGTGTCGTCGCCCACGCCGTCGCCGAGTGCTGCTGGCTTCGCCAGCTTCTTCAGGAGTTCTGTGCACCCCTCTCCACCATGACCGTCATATACTACGACAATATCAGTGCCGTCTACATGACCGTCAATCCGGTCCATCACCGACGCATCAAGCACATTGAGATCGATATCCATTTTGTCCGTGACAAGGTCGCATTAGGATAGGTTCGGGTGCTCCATATACCATCGGCACATCAGTTTGTCGATATAATGACCAAAGGTCTGCCCACGTCTTTGTTCACCAGTTTTCGATCCAGTCTCTGTGTCCGTTCCTCTCCCGCTGCGACTGCAAGGGGTGTTAGACAGACCACTGGTCTGGACTGTATATATATTGACCCGACCTTCCTTTATACGTTCGGGGTCTCAATCACTGTACACATTCTACACAAATGTAATGTGGAGTGCTAATACCTTTTGCATTGACGATGAAGTAAATCCTACAAACCAGAAAAAACATATTATTTAATATTTAAATAAAGCCGTCGCAGTATATTTGTCATTTGAATTAGACTGCACCTTGACATTAACAAGTAGCACCTTCTAACATGAATAACCTGGAGAAAATAAGGGAAGTTTTTTTCCTCCTTTCCATCCAGGTGTGCCAGCAAGGCAAGCTCAAAATCTTAACTAAGACTAGACTGTATAATAGTAAGTCTCATCTGCTGTAGATTTTGATGCATGGTGAGCTTCACTGTACAAAGTATCGGTTTTAGTTGAGAACTGCTTCTGTGCTCCCAATAAAGAACTGGCCATGTTACGACAAGATTTCCCTGACGATGTTGAATCTTTGGAACATTTGACATTTGATTTAGTAGGTTGTGTAAACATTTCAAATAAGCAGGGACCCTTTTGTTTGTTATCTATCAATTTGTTCTCTGTTCGCTTTCCTTGAGGTAGTAATTCGTCCTTTCTCTTCATTATCATTGCACTATCAGTTGAATCAGGTATCTTGCAGAAGTCTGTCAAATTCATTGCAGAATCTACTGTGCGTTCCTTCAGATACTGTTGATCACCTTGTAATAAATTAGCAAAGACACCATGGTGGCCATTAGCGTCCATATCACCCTCGTTGGTAATGGCAGTAGTTTTAACTGCTTTGATTTTATGCTCTCTATGCAGTGCAGGCTCATGGAATGCAACTCCCTCTAAATGCTGCTGTTTTTCGCATGCTCCATAAACTCCTAATTTACGATCCAATGAAGAACCTTCAACAGTTTGATTTTCCATTTTGCTTGCTGAATGCACAGAACTGTTCTTGTAAGGCCAGTGAGGTGGCTTCTTTGAATTTGGGATATAATGGATTGCATGGCACTCGTCTGCTAATGAACATGATGAGTTGGTTTCATCCATGCTACAAGAGCATGATTCTTCAATTGATAAATGGTCTTTCAGTTTTTTCCCTTCATGGTCAGAATTGAGACCAGTAAAATTATCAAGATGAGATAGAATTCTCCTTGCAGATTTGCATTGCCCATTCTCATCAGATACCTGATGTGTTTGCAACTGATATTCCTTTGATGAAAATGCCATCACATTAGAGGTAGACATATTTATCTTCACAGATTTTTGTGGAACAAAAATCTTTTCAGATGATGTGACAAACGCAGACCGCCTTGGGTTAAGAATATTGTCGATTTTCCTGTTGATTTCAAACATAGGAAAGTGACTCCACTCCGAACTCAGATTTTCAGCGCCGCAAAGTTTACGAGAATCCACTGACATATCTGAAATCTTATGAACAGAATATCTTTCTGATACCACCGTCTTAGCAGCATATAGGTTCACATTTTTCTGCATCACAGAACTTTTAAAGAAGCTAACCATCTGATCAACATTCTTGCATTGAACTCCTTGGCAAACATCATGTGCTACACCCTACATATTATAACTGAATTGCCGAGTATTTCCTGAAGAAGCACCTCCATATCTCACTCCCACCATCAACCTTTCAGCTACTCTAGCTTTCATAAGCTCAAAAGATAAAGTCCCACAATCTTTGGAATAGCCAACATCATCAATTTCCTTGAGTGGATTACAGCTCTAGCCATTTTGAGGTTCTGCATTGATGTTTGATCTGGCCCAGTGTGCCATCCATAGGGAATGCTCGTGGTAAGATGATTCTCCAACGTCACTTTTGCTTGGCAGAACTTTTAAGTCAACCTTCTTACCAAATCTGTTGGCAGAAGAATCTGACATGATCAGCTTCAAAGATTTGCATTAAGATTCTGCAAAAAAAACAATAGTTAGATAGAAATGAAATTTAATTTGTGGAGTGCAATGAAAAATCAATATTTATGCCCACTGAAACCAGCAAATATATGAGTGCAGTATTGCGACAGTACATACTGTGAAGAGATAGATCTATGCTCGTGAGACCGCCTAACAATACAGTACATACTAAACTGACTTCTAAACAAATAGTAGGTAGAAATTTAACACTAACTAAAACAAAAAAATAAAGAATAAAGATTTTACTTACTCCCAAAAACAAGGAAAAAAATGTACTCTCAAAATATGTGAACTGCTGAAACCTGAAAGGTGTGTTACCAGCTTTAGTAAAAAAAAGTCATAACCAAAATAACTATGCATAGTAGCTAAACCATACAGACTACAATCAGCTACTTGCCTCCTTCCACCAAAGAATTGTCGCCAGCAAGACATGATAGAACTTTTCACCATACTTCAAAAGAATATGGATGAGATCCGATAAAGGGGTGCTTGCTATTACTTGCGCGGCAGCCTGCAGCCATGATCAACTTATTGCATAACTTTTGTTATGCTACAATACAGTGAACAGTAACTGTACGTGTAGCTACAGATTTCTTTAGCATATCTAATCTTCACCTTGATACTTCCTACTGACGACTGACGTGATCTGTCAATAATTGCTCCATGAACGAAATGACAAACCATTTTTTTTCGCCAGGCCAAAATGGCAGAAATGATTAAGAAACACCACCTTGCTACTCAACAAGAAATCTTGAGCACGGGAGGACAAACTAAAAATCTTCCTTTATTACGTGAAGCAGAGAAATCACAACAAAAGAAGATATTTTCGGTGCCATCTTAAGAGGATCCGTCAAGCTTATGCTACAACCACCACCCCAAACAGGGGACTTTTCAATTACCACAAAGCAAGATACCAAACCAGCAAAAGCAACAACCAACAAAGGGCATTTCAATTACCTGAGAAATATCTCGCCTCCTTCGCCGCCGCGAAAATACAGATCGGAGAGTCTCCACCGCCGGCGAGCGAGCTCTGCAACCACCAAACACGGCGAACGGCGAGAACGAACCAAGCAAGAAGAGGCAGGCAAGCAGGCACCAGCAAAAACCAAGCAAGGCCGTTCGCTCGCCGCTAACTCCTCCTGGTCCAGAACGAGAAAGGCACGATAAGAAAAAGGAAGCTCCTCCGAAGCAAGTAGCCGGCGGCTGCTGCGGCACCTGTCCTGTCCGCCTAGCTCGCTCCACAGCCAAGAGCGGATCGGAGCGCTCAGCCCCACTCCTTTCCCGTCGCGACCCCGCACACCGGCGCCGTCCCAATCACCAACCAGCAGCTGCATCTATCCCCTCCCTCTCCCCACGCGGAATAAAAAGGAGGAGAAGAGAAGAGAAACGTGTGCCCGCAGGAGCGGAATTGGTTCCTCCTCCTCGTCGGCTCGGCTCGTCGCTACCTAGCCATTCGCTCCCTCCCCTCCCCCGCGCCCCGCAGGAAGGGCTACGCTTGGCTGGCGCAAACACGGCCGCGTCCGTCGTCGTGTCGCGTGGTCGCCATCGCGGGGGATAAAAAGCCGCCATTAAAGGCGGATGAGACGGAGGAGGCGGACGACGTCGGATGGGTTCGTTCGTTGGTTGGATGGAGCAGAGAGCAGAGAGGGTGACGTCGTGGCGTCCCAGCCATGTAATTTTGAGCGCATTGCTCGATTTTTTTTTTCTTTTCGTTGGTTGACAAGTCAACGAGAATATCTTGGAGAACTTTTGCGCTTTTCGGTGTGCCCCGCTGGGCTTGATATTTACGGATCCCACGTTGCAAGCTCTCTTAGGCGAGTTCGGCTTTTCAAGTGCGCGTATAAAACGAGATAGGTAATTAGTATATAATTAATTATATATTAATTATATATTAATTATTTTAAATTAAAAATAGGTTATTTGATTTTAAAAAATTAAAAAATATATAAATAATTATGTGTTAATAATTTATCTTATTTTACGTTAATAATTGGTTTAGCTTATTATTAGAAAAGAACTCGCACTGTACCGCCAAATTGTGTACTGTTGCAGATGTTTTAAATTGTACTGGCAATTGGGCGCAACCGCACAACAGTGAAAGCGACTAGAATAGCGTGGATAAGTTTTGCTAACGTAGAGTAAGTAATTGTATTAAGCCTCCAAGACTGTTTTGACTGGCATATGTGTATGGGTACATTGTCAACATTAAGGGTAAGCCAGATTAACTAGAGATAATTGGATGTAGAAATCGGGTTTTAATTTATTTTCTAAAAAATGGAGATAAAGAAAAAACTTTACTACAAATTGGATATATCTTGATATATCTCTTGTACTCCAACATCCTTATATGGTTAAAGCACTAGTAATCACGGGTACTTAGAACAAAAAGCCTGAGTTTACTCAGATGACAATAGCCTGATATAGGCCCCGCCCCGTTTCTATCCGGTGGCTGATCAGCTGAGGTCAGTAACAGAGTAATTGGAGCATGATTAATTAATTATTATATTTTGAGATATACTGATAAAAAGTTGATTAATCATACCTGTTAAATAGAGCAGTAAAAAGAATTGAAAATCATGCTAGTGATAATCTATTAATATAGCACTTTTAAAGGAGACTTAGAGGCAGGAAATTATTGACCGAAAGGGAGCAACCATCGTCAAAGCAGCAAATATCGAGGCCACCCATCGTGTGGTTGAGCCACACAAGGAACCAAAGGCATGAAGATGCATTAGGGTAAAATTGAGATCCAGTGACTGTGATAGTTGACTAGTTATACTACCATCACTGGATCAAAAAGCAAAAGCCAGGATCACAGAAAAACACTGTTTACAAAACGCTGAAGCGATGCGGTGCAATAGTTTTAGGGAGTAGATCTTAGCAATTGGTTCCTTTGATCCAGTGTTGATAACAAGCTGCTATTGCTAAAGCTTCAGTACCTATATTAACCGCATAGAATACTTATCCATTAGTTAGAGGCAGTCCCACAACGAGTTGATGGCATGAAGATGTACTCCACCAAGAAGAAGACGGTGACGCGGATGTTGATGGCACGAAGATGCACCGAGAAGAAGATGCTGACGCGGTTCGATTGTTTTCAACAGACAATGTCCTTAACTTTTTTTACACAGGTTTGATCATTCATTTTATTTTAAAAAATTATATAACTATTATTTATTTTTTTGTGACTTAATTTATTTTTAATATACTTTAAGCATATATTACTTTTTTATTTATATAAAAGTTTTAAATAAAACAATCAACTAATTACGAGGACAATGTAATCGAAGTTGTGCTAGAATCAAGTCCACGTCAGGGATTAAAAAAACATGCCATACTTGCAGAATTAAGTGTGAAAGAAAATTGTGTCATCATTGAGCATACAGTACTAACAGTAGGAGGGAGACTCGGCAAGGCAACAATGGAGCTCCGCAGCACATCAAAAGGGCCAAACAGCATGGCAGTTGCCGGAAAATCTAGCTTGCTACTGTAACACGACAAGGTAAAAAAAATGCATAACTTTGATAGTTAGAACTCTTATATGATCAGATAGCTAGAACTCTTACATGATGATCAAAGAGCTAGCAAGGCATATTTGGATTGGAGGATTTTTAAAGAAAACTTTAAGGATTTTCTATGAGCTTCTTTGTAACAAAGGAATATCATTGACAAAAATTCTATGGATTTACTTCCTACACCTTAGTTCATAGAAATCTAACATCTGCTTTATGTCTCATGTTTTTATTTTCTTTTGAGAAGTCCCGTGCGCTCTCTCTCTAGCATCTCTCTTCCACAAAACAATTTCCTCCATAATTCTTATATTTTATTTCCTATAAACCATTCAAACACAAACATTAAAATTCCAATGTTTTGAAACCCTACAGAAATTTAAGGTGTGATATTCTATTCCTATGTTTTTTATTCTCGTGTTTAAAAAATCTTGCATTAAAAACACTTATAGTAGATGAAAGAACAACCATGTGGTTTTGTAAAACTTGCATCGTTTATTAAAAAAACAATTCTAGCTTTCAATTCATAGTTAAAAATTAATTCGTTTAGATGAAAAGGGTAATATAGTCAAGTAAAATTAACTTGTACCAAGTATTGATCTGCAATTCGCCTTACTCATTGCAACGAGGCTGCCGGTAAGAGGGATGAGGGGATGTGCATAGTTGTAAACAGCCTGTGTTTGCACAGGTTAATGGTTAAACGGTGAAACGCATGGAGGATGATGCGATGCTGTGAACATCCACGACTGCCATTCATTAAGTGTAATACACCTATGTTCCAGTGACGAGCATGTCTGCATGAAGCAGGTCTGATATTCCGATGCCATGAGTTCTGCGTTCTCCCCGTTGCTTCGTCTGCTAAGGGCGGCACTGCACGGCACGCGCCAGGCATCAACTCGCCGAGTGCAGGCAAGATAAAGAGCAAATCATCTGATATGTCCACTCAAAACAGTTCAACAGACTGTAAAGATACAGAAAAATGTAGCTACTGAAAATGAGAAGCACCAAAGCACCAGCACCATGGATCGCATGGTCCATCAGACAATATATTGAAAAGGCAATCAAAACAAAACATGGTGCAAAACAGATCCCTATTCCACAGTATCCTTGAGCTCATGACGGGAGCTACGACATAGATGGTAAATTAAGCAGAAGTACTCAGGCAGATATTATGCCTTCAAACAGCCAAAAAGAACACTAGGGTGATACCACAGTCGTTTACCAGAACATGATAGCTAAAACAAGCCTCACCATCTCTAGCCAGCATAGCTGAACCCTGAGATCTTGTAGATCCGGATGGTTCCATCTGTATAACCAGCATAGAGGGTGCTTCCATCTGCGCTCCAGTTCAAGCTTGTGCAGTAGAGCATCTGCATGAGAGAAATAAAAATATCAACAAAAAGTACAGCAATTTCTAGCAAAAATGGTTGTAGTTCAATACACAACTACACATATACAAGAAAGTTACATCCCATCACCATAACCAGTTTAAATATAGAACTCTGAGATAACAGACTACCAGAAACAAGAAGGTAAAAAAAACAATGAAAAAAATCCAAGAAAAAAATATAACCACTCACAAACAACTCACAATTCTTCCATAAACAAAGCGAAATCCCTAAAAAGTGCATAGAAAATTAAAAATTAAGTATCACATGCAAACTGCAGTTAGTTAAACATAAACATCTCAAGTGGCACTCCCACAAATTTACTAACAAGCAACAAATACATATAGATAGCAATTGAGCTAAATGACCACACCATTTCATAACAAATATGGGGAATGAAATCTCTTTATTCGATACAAAGGAATTTAATTGAACGTGTAACAAAAAATATTCAAGATTCAAAGACACAATCAAGAAGCTTCAGTGTATGCAATCTAAACTGATTGTACCACAGACAGACAACATTGAACTGATTTTGAAACTAGCCCTAATAGCAAATTATGTAAAAATAAACTCCAAGCTATAGAAAATGGCAATACAGAAATAAGAGTGAAGTCGCACTAAATGCTGACCTCAAACTATTAAACGTTAGTTACAACTGTGCAAGTCTAAATTCAGATAAAGCACAACTAGAAACAAGTGTTCACAATTGAGTTCACAACCATGGTTTATAGGGTGCAATGAAGTGTTCAAGTAACATACAAACAAACTATTATCTTATAGCACAAATAATCATACAAACAAGTGACAGTAACATAGAACTGCATCAAACTAAATTACACTACATCCAGCACCAATATCACAATAGCTCACCGCAAAATAAAAATCATGGACGGAGGTAACGATAGCTATGTCTTTAATAGAAATTTCATAATTCAAATAATAGGAAGTATTGGAAACTAACCTGGTTCTTGGAGACAGGAATCTCGGGCTTGAGGTCCTGCACAATGTGCTTTGACTCAAGATCCCAGATCTTGATAGAGTCCTGGGTCGCCGCGCAGAGCCAGTAGCGGTTGGGTGAGAAGCAGAGCGAGTTAATGATGGAACCCGCGTCAAGCGAGTACAGCCTCTTGCCCTCAGCCAAGTCCCACAGCAAGGTAACGCCGTCTTTGCCACCGGATGCGCACAGAGAACCGTCGGGACTCACCGCAACGGCGTTGACGTAGCCGCCGTGGCCCTCGAGGTTGCACCGCAGCTTGCAGTTTGTGAGGTTCCACACCTTGACGGTGCGGTCCCAGGAGCCAGACACGATGGTTGGCTGGAGGGTATTGGGGGAAAAGCGGACGCAGGACACCCATCCGTTGTGGCCCTCGCCACCGCCGAGGTCGCCGCCGATGGTGTATTTGCACTCGCCGAGGGTGTTCCACAGCTTAATGGTGCGGTCACGGGAGGCGGACACGATCTGGCGGTTGTCGACGGAGAACGCCACGGAGAGGACGTCCTTGTCGTGGCCGACGAATCGGCGGGTGGTTAGCCCGGTGGAGAGGTCCCAGAGGCGGAGCTCGCCGTCCCAGGACCCGGAGAGCGCGAACTGGCCGTCGGAGCTGAGGACGACGTCCTGGACGAAGTGGGAGTGGCCGGTGAGGCGGCGGAAGGGCACGCCGTACTCGGTGGCGCCGGCGGTATCACCGACGGCCTGGACGGGGTTGGTGAGGTCCCACACCAGCAGCGACTTGTCGCGGGAGGAGGAAACGATGAACGGTGAGTTGTCGACGGGCGTCGCGATGGCCGTCACTACGTCGTTGTGGCCGTTCATGACGCCGGCCAACACCAGAGACTCCTGCGCGCTGGCCATGGTGGTGAGGCGAGGAGTAGGGGAGGACTAGAGCTCGGGTGGATGCGGCGGCGGCGGCGTCGCTAGGGAGAGATGGGAAACGAGAGAGACTAGAGAGGCGAGGCCTTTTATATCGTGGCGACGCGGGCGCTAGGGTTTTCGGTGGGTTAGAAGGGCTTTGGAGTCGAGTGGTGGATGATCCTAGCCGTTAGATTCCAGTGATTAGGCTAATTGGGCCATCCAGATTCTGGGCTGCATTGCGAAGCCATTCCAAATGTATCAGAATATTGAAGAAGTCCATACTAACTACCTCAACAAATGTATCAGAATATTGAACTAGTCCATATTGCCTACCTCAACTGTTGTTCTGAGTTCGATTTCCCTTACCTTCATTTGGTGGTTTCTTACCTCATTTGGTGGTTTCACCATAGTTTTGTACTGCTTGACATATTGATAAGTAAATTCGTGCTAACGTGACAGCCACGTAAGCGCGGACATACTTAATAAAAGAAAAGTAATGGCCCCACATGTCATATCCTCTCTCTTCTCCCCCTTCTGTCCCTCCTCCCTCCCTCTTCTCTCCTGTGGATGCAGCGGCGACCCGATCCCTGTGGCCCTGGCCTCTGCCTGCCATAGCAGCCCCGAAGCCTGGCTTGGGGCTCCTCCTCCTGTTGCTGGTGCAGCCGCCGCTCGCCCGCCGCCTTCTTCCTCCTCTCCGCTGCGCCTCGCCTTCTCCGGCGCCGCCTCCCTTCGCCCCACCGCCGTCTCCATGGCCTCCTACGCCCGCCCGCTCCCGCGCCCCTCGCCACTGCCTTGCCTCCCTTCCCGCTGACGGGCGGAGCAGCGGCGACCACCACCTCCCCGCTGCGGTGGCCAAGGCATTGCAGATGGCTTGCCGGCGCTCCTGGGCGGAGCTGGCGAGCGAGAAGGCGGCACTCCGGGGCGGCGCACCAGGAATCTGACCATCGCCACCGAGAAGCAGCAATGCCGTCTCCAGGCTACCGACGTCTCCGAGGTTTCGACTCCACCCCGGCCGGCGGCTCGAGCACATTGGGTCACCGTCCTCCATCGCTGGTGGCGTAGTGGCCCGATGCAGAGGGTTAGCGGCGACGTACTCCCTTCGTAGGGCGCTAACCTCTCTCCATCAAGCCCGGCGACGACAGTGGTGCTGCAGATCTAAAGGACGGACCGACACTGCCATGGAGCTCGGAGGAGGGAGAGATCTCGCCAGGAGCACATGCGGCGCATGAGCTTGGCACGGCAGTTTCGGGCGGCGTGGGGAACGGCTGTATCTCCGCGCGAGCAAGTGTGAGCCGTCGCCGCTGGCCGCGGGGAGACGCCGCCAAGCCTAACAAGGGGGCGCAGGACGATTGGGGTGAAGTGAGAGAAGAGAGGGTGGGAAACAGGAGTGTGGGAGGGTAGATGACACGTTAATTGACAGGTGAGTCCCACCAAATTTTTAGATTTATTTTTATAACTGGACAATCACACCATATGTCAGACGAAACCACTCACTTAAAACTCAACGAAATGGGAGAGAGGAGAGAAAAAATAAACTAATTTTGTGAGAGTCACGAGCTAAATTAAACGAGAGCATAGTTGAGTGAGGCCAAACAGATTTTTTTTTCTCAGAATATTCTGGGCAGGTCATCGATTATTCAGGCCTGAGGCATGGGCCTACTATAGTTTACAACTGCAACAACGGCAAGAAATTCTTTTGGTTTGCATCATCCTGAATGCTGAGAATCATCTTCTCTTGAAAAGAATCTCTGAAAGTTTGATGCTACTGCCATTACAAAATTGAACGGCAAGATGACTCAGGAAAAATAATCATGTAATGGTTATTTCATTGCTGATGTCATCTGACATTGTGGCATTCCTTTTTACAGGGATCTGCCACCTGATCCTAACGTTTGTTTTTTTTAGTTTATAGACTGTTACTAAAATTTAAATTTTTATTTTTCGGTATTAATGGTTGAGACATCAGTCATTATTCGGTTAACTCATGATCCTGTTATTAAGACAGATCATACTACATTCTTTTACCCTAAAAAAACCAAATAATTTCAATACTGCTAGCTGCTGCACCACACTATTGATACTTCGATAGGCCTTAGAACCAACCAAAAAGGCTCAATAATACATAGAGAAAGTGAGAAACCAAACCCATTACTCCAAAATCTTCGGAAATGCTACTGATTAACAAGGACCACTGCTCCTGGCAATCAATCAGCAAAAAACAGGTCGATCAAACGGCGCCAAGAAATGAGAAATCCATCCTCTGAATTGGCTCCATCACCGCTGAATCCCAAACAGTTAACCTGGAAAATGCAAAGAAACGGAAGGCAATCTAATCTATAGGTAGCCAAGTTTAGCCAGGCCATGAAAAGAGCTCCATAATCCAGGAATCAATTCACGAGAGATGAGACTGCAAGAGAAGCCACGTGTGCTGATCAAGACTGCAAATCAAAGTTTTTCATTATGTGCTTATTGGATTATTATTAACCAAAATTTCAAGACTACAAAGTGAAATCTTTCATCGTGTGTTTATTTGCTTATCATTTACAATCAAAATTTGAATTTGAAACCTAATCATAGAGTTGATTTTGATTTTTTTTCAATTATTGTCTATTTTCTAGCCTTAGCTTTTAAATTGTTAAAATAGAGATATAAAATTTTTAACTATAAATCATTTGGTTACAGCGCAGGATTAGATACAACACGGCATCAGCAATTCAGCAGTTAGCACAGGCGCCGCAAGAGAGACGACAGCCACAGGTGTTCCTCCCGTACAAGCTTCCAGCATCGGGAGAGATGCCAAGGTGTGCAGGGATGAGGGGTCAGGAGAGAACGGATACGTGTGATTAGTACAGCGATGTAGCCCTAATCCACCATCCTAACCGCTCCAATTGTCACCTTCTCTGCTCGAATCATGGTATGGTGTGATGCCTAGGATGGTGACTGGCATTAAAAATGGGTTTGTGAAGCTAAAAATAAATTTAATCATGCCAAGTTTGTGAAGCTAAAAATAATTTTATATTAAAGTTACATTGTTGTTACATCATCCCGACAATAACTTTTAGTAGATGGGTTGGTAATATTTGTAAGAATGTGTACAATAAGATTAAAACCTCAGAGGGGTTAGGTATATATATAGTCTAGTGATCTAGTGCTCTAACACCCCCGTAGTCGTAGCGGAAGAGAAACGGGCGTAGAGACTGGATCAAAAACTGGTGAACAAAGGCATGAGGAGGCTTTGATCATAATATCGATGAACTGGTGTGCCAATGATATATGGAGCATCCGAACCTGTCCTAGTGTGACCTTGTCACGGATAAAATGAATGTCTATCTCTATGTGCTTCGTGCGTCGATAATGAACCGGGTTGACGGTCATGTAGACAGCACTGACGTTATCGCAGTAGACGACGGTCATAGAGGAGAGAGGTGCACGGAGCTTCTGGAGAAGCTGGCGAAGCCAGCAACAGTCGGCGACGGCGTGGGCGACGGCGCAGTACTTGGCTTCAACGCTGGACCGAGACACTGTAGTCTGGCGTTTTGAGAACTAAGAGACTAGAGTGTCGTCGAGAAAGACGCAGTAGCCGGATGTCGAGCGTCAAGAGTCGGGGCAGCCTGCCCAATCCGTATCGGAGTACGTGGTGAGAAAGTCGATAGGGCTGGAGCTGAGGTGTAGCCCGCTGGAGAGTGTGCCCTTCACGTAGCAAAGGATGCGCTTGAGCAGCACGAGGTGAGGTTCGCACAGAGCATGCATGAAAAGACACACTTGTTGGACGGCGTAGGTGAGATCGGGCCGTGTTAGGATGAGGTATTGTAGAGTACCAGCAAGACTCCGGTACTAAGAGAGATCGGCGACGAGTGAGCCATCGGCAGAGGAGAGTTTGGCGCGAGTGTCAACCGGAGTGGCCGTGGGGTGACATTCGGCCATGCCCGCACACTAGAAGAGATCGATGGCGTACTGGCGCTAGGAAAGGAAGAGCCTATGAGAAAAGCGGGTGACAGAGATATCAAGAAAGTGATGGAGATGACCAAGATCGATCATGGTGAACTCAGAGTGAAGTCGAGCCATAATCTGGTATAGGAGGAACGGCAAGGACGCTGTAAGAACAATGTCATCGACGTATAGGAGGAGATAGGCAGTGGCATGGCCGATGTGAAGAGTAAAGAGAGAGTTATCGAACACCGAGGCCACAAAGTCAATGTGCCACAGGTAGACAGCAAAGCGCTGGTACCAAGCCCGAGGAGCTTGTTTGAGACCGTAGAGAAAGCGCTGAAGGAGACAGACATCATCGGGATGAGAGTGATCGACGAAGCCTAGAGGCTGCTAGCAGTAGACCGTTTCCATCAGATGACCATGAAGAAAGGCGTTCTTCACGTCGAGCTGGTAAATCGGCCAAGAGTGCGAGGCAGCTAAGGTGAGAACGACTCGGATTGTGGCGGGTTTGATGACAGAACTGAAGGTCTTGTCGTAATCGACACCGGGGCATTGGAAGAAGCCCCGAACTACCCAGCGTGCCTTGTAATGAGTAAGTGAGCTATCGGCGTGGAACTTGTGTTTAAAGATCCACTTACCGGTCACAACATTGGCACCAGGAGGACGAGGGACAAGGCGCTAGGTCTTGTTATCCATGAGAGCCTTGTACTCGTCGGCCATGGCCGCACGCCACTGAGGATCGGCCAAGGCGGAATGAGAAGTCGCTGGGATGGGCGAGATAGGACAATAGACTGCGAAGAGCCCTTAGCGCTTGGTGGGGCAGAGAGACCCGGTTTATGATCGGTAACCATGTGAAATGTGGAGGGGACGGGAACCGATGGGAGCGTGGTAGGTGGGGTGAGGACTGGGTGGGAAGGGGCGTCATCAGCTCGGGATCGGTGACTGTATGTGAGAGGAAAGGGCTGAACTAGATTGGTCTGAGCTGATAGGGGTGGATGGGCCGATCGGTTTGGTCGGTCCAATGGAGGTGGAGCAGCCGATGGAGGCTGAGGAGCCGATGGAGGCGGATGGGCCGATGGGTGGTTATAAGCCGATGAGGAATGAGGAGCCGATGGGGGTGAGGTGTCCGATGAAAAGGAGACAACATCAGCCAAAGCTGATGACAGTGGTGGGGCCGACAGGGGTCTAATGTGAGTAGCATTGGACCGAAGAGTAGTGGGATAGCTGAGCAGTAAGTCCTCAGGAGTGGCCGATGAGGGGGCTGAAGGTGAGATCGGTGGAGGAGACCGGGAGGACACGGTGTTGGTTAGGAGGAAGTCAAGATTGCTAGATGAGGATTTGGGATTAAGCAGACCGAAGGGAAAATAGGTCTCGTTAAAAACGATATGACAAGAGACGATGACTCGGTGGGTAGAGAGATCGAGACATCAGTATCTCTTGTGAGATGAGGGATATCCAAGAAGAATATAGGCGGTGGAGCGAGGAGCAAGAAATCTTCACATTCTTTCTAAGTATAGCTTTTAGCCACAAGCCAATCATTGTAGTTTTCAATTATAACATCAGGTCTAAATTTCTTTTTGAACACCCACTTACACTCCATAGGCTTATACTCATAAGTTTGTTCTATCACCTTCTAAATCCCATTAGCGATAATGGAATATATTTCACTACGGACAACCTTTTTCCAATAGTCTGCATCAGGAGATGCAAAGTATTCTAAAATAGATTTGGGAGTGTCATCCATGAGGTATATAATAAAATCATTACCAAAGTACTTAGCAATTCTTTGTCTCTTGCTCCTCTGAGGAGCTTCACAACTATTCTCTTCAGTGACATGTCCATATGTATGTTTATAATGTTCTGGTGGTGTAATTCAACTAGAAATTGTTTTAAAATGTTGACTAGAAGTGTTATGAGTATCCTTCGTTGGAAAAAAAAGCTCTCAAAGAATGTAACATCATAAGACTCTATAATTGTACCAACATACATTTCAGATATCTCAGATTTAACTATTAAAAACCTATAGGCAATACTATGGAGAGCATATCACGGAAAGACACAATCCATAATCTTAAGTACAAGTTTGTGCTTCTTCATTATTAGTATATTGCCTTTCGTCAAGCACCCCTATATACACAAGTAAGAAAGTGATGGTTTTCTCCCAATTCATATCTTGTATGGAGTTTTATTCTTATTTTTGTTAGAAACTCTGTTCAAAACATAATTCGAGATTAGCAAGTCATCCCTCACCATGCCTTAGATAGTCCCGTGGTATCTAACATTGTATTCATTAAGTCAGCTAGCGTGTAGTTTTTCTTTTGGCAATCCCATTAGACTCGAGAAAATAGGGAGTCGTCCTCATATATGATATCATATTCATCACATAATAAGTTAAATCAATTTAATAAAAATTCTCTACCATGATCTGATCTAAGTCTCTTTATCTTTCTATTAAATTGTTTTTCAATTTATACCTTATAAATTTTAAAATAGTCTAGAATCTTATTTTTTATTTTTAATAAATACACGTAGCAAAATCTAGTAGCATCATCAATCAATATTATAAAATATCGATTCCACCCTTCATCAACATTTCATCCATTTCATAAATATCTGAATGTATGTTTTCTAGAAGTGTCAAGTCTCTCTCCTTAGCATCCTTGATAGCTTGCAAGGTTGTTTTGATTGCACACAAATATGACGCTTAGAAACTTTACAATGGAAAATTTTAAAATTAAATTTATATGAGATCAAATCAAAATTAATATGATATAAATGTGAGTGATAAACATTAGCCTTCTTATCCACATTGTATTCACAAACTTATTGACCCGACTATATTATTAGACTTAAATATCAACTTAAATACATCTCTAACTAAATAAAAATCACTAATAAGACGATAGTCTACCATGCCAACACTTAAACCTCCTCCAGGCTCTGAAACCAAAACCGGTGCCTCGTGCATTCTCACACAAACCCAAATTACGGATGAAAATGAATTATTTGAGGTTTTTACAGTATGTGCATGAGGGATTGACAAATCAACCTGATGTTGCCTGTACCGATGAAGCAATGTGGTAACTGATACCAAGATGATGTAGATTGCTATGACAATTCCGGCTATTCTAATCATCAGAAGCTGTCTCAACCAAGTGATTTGTGTCAGCCAGGTAATCATGTTGTCCATGCATCGTCATATCAGTACAAGAAAGATGCTAATCAGGTGTCAGAATCAGTGCCTTACAGTGAACAGTGCATCGAGTAGGCCTCAGGATCGCCAAGGATAAGTGAGATCGCATCACGGAGCCCCATCAAGGCCATCAGCTGAAGGTACATCTGTTTTCAGAAACATTATTTGGCATAACTTGAGAGTACTAATGTCTAATGTCAAACTGAGGGTTCATATCTGCAACACTTACAGATATGGCAACTACACGGCAATAGAAGACACCTTTTGGGCTGGAATTCTTTGAGTGCAAACTTGATGCACCGGAAGCTTGATCTGAGGTTTGCGCAACATGTTCTTCACTGTGACCAGCATTGATACCGTCTGATCTTTCTCCAGCTCTCCTACAACGAGAGAACGATTTTTATTAGGTGGCCCTTTTATGATCATATATGTACAGAGCGTCAATTGGTACCTGAAACTAATTAGGTTCCTTCCGTGCCGAAACATCTTTAAAGGGGCAGTGTAGTTTGGTGTAAATTGCTGCGGTACAAGAAAGAGCACCAAACAATCGTAACCGTTTAGTTTCGCATGAACGACCGGGATTTGGCCTAATGCCGAAAAGTGGATCTCTGCCGTAGCAACGAAAGAAAGAGCACCAAACAATAGTAACCGTTTAGTTTCGCATAGACAACCACGATTTGGCCTAATGCCGAAAAGTGGATCTCTGCTGTACCGTTACTACGGCAGAGAATCCGAGTCCGTCAGGTAGTACCTCTTAATCAGCTGACAGCTGATATATGCATGACATATTCATACACATACTAGCTAAATACATTCGTTTGCTACGGATAAACATATGCATGACCAATATATAGAAATGTTTTATAGTATTAAAGGTAGTTAGTAAAAGAAATATAGAGTGGGTAAGGGTGGTGTTACGTATAACTCGGTAAAGTACCATATATCAATCTCGTATAGATAAAATTCAAAGCGGATAAAAAGAGAGACGGAGTTTTAGACTTAGCCAGAATTGTTTGGATCATATCCATATTTGTCTACCTAATGGAAGAAGCAAACTAAGATAACACAAGCCATATGCTTGATTCTATTGAGTCGATGTTGGAGGAGTGTTGACAACAATGTATGAGCTCTATGCCGTTATTATGATAGGCTAATTAGGATTTCTTTCTTATATTTTATACTTATGATATTGATATATAGTGGAAAGCACCAATTATCCAGTTAAATACAAGTAGAGCTATTCCCGCTAAGATATCTGAACCTATAAAAACCCTACTCCATGCATCTCCATCTGCATTTTCATATCAGTCTTATCCCGTATGTACACATACACTATACATACATACATAGATACTAAGATCGGTTATCAATCTATCCATATGTGACAAATTCCTTCATAGTATAGATACAAGAAATCAACTATTGAGATGATTTAAAAGAACCACCAGAATTGAGACATACTGAACTCTAAATAAGTGGCCAGAGACATTTAGCCTGAAGAACACAACAATAGTCATATAACAGAGTGCTAGATAAATTATTATGTAGCTGTAATTATTTTGTTAAATAAACGCTAAAGACGTATCATTTCTTTTATATAATTGATGCCCACTACAACATTTATGGCTATAAAGTTCAAAGTCTGAGGCCACATCATCCATTAATGTCAAAAGGCCATCAGATCAATTTGTGTGAGCTGTTGTCAACAATCTGATCATTCCAATTCCATTATGCTGCTTTATTGTCGTGCCCCTCTGGTATTGTCTACAGTGATATCTAATAGGAAAAAAAAGTAACCACTACGAGACCGATATCTGTCCTAGTGATACTGTTACTCACAGTAATAAAAATATATCATCACAAATTATAAAAATAATAATAACAAATAATTAATATATACCTTACCTCAAAAAGTTAACCAGTACATTAGAGGTTGTAATAAAAAATGCAGACCAAATCCAAAATCAACATTTTAGGGTTAGGACGAAAAACTATCATCCGTCTTCATTTCCCTAAAACTTGTGAAGAAAAAAGAAGTGTGAAATGCACATGCTTCAAAGTAAAGCTAGGTTTATTTCACAATGCTATTTATTATTTTATATATTCAAAACCTCTATTAATGTATTTATCTTGATTAAGTCACTAGCCTAAATATCAAGTGAGAGTAGCCATCTAGCCACTCCATTTAGTGCACTTTATAATTTATAAGAGAGTCAGTTACCAATACAACCCGTGAGTCACTTTACAACAACATTAGCATCAGTAGACTCTTAGAGCCTATAATCTATCAATGATTTTCACCTTTTTACCAATTTATTAGTTTTTTTTCACCTTTTTAAAATCATAGGTCTCTGTCCAAACCATTATCTAATAACATTTATAAGACCACAACCCACCTCATCAATCATAGCTCCTAGAGCCTTCTGTCCTTAAGCAGCCCATAAACCGTAACATCAAAATTTAATTTATTTTTTTATATTTGTTTTCCTCTCAAATCTAAGATTATCATATCACTCTCTTACTATGAAACCATCTGACTTTATAAACTACACAAGTCTGTTCCTGACCACATAGGTTGGCCGTTAGCCATATAGGCTAACTCTAGAAGCGATTCTCATTCCACAACTTTAGTTTACTATCATTTACAAATAAATCTATGTGAAAGGAACAACTTTACATTCGCCCAAGACCATGGGCATAGTTGTTTAAATAGTTTTGCCAAAACTTCTACAGAATGTGCGCACTTTACCTACATACTGCTAGGCTCTTCAGCTATCCATCGATAGTGAAGACTTGCTACAAGGTCTTTTCAAAGCAAAACTAGCTTAACCCTTTGCTAGCTAGAAGTGTCTCAGACCAAGTCACATACTTCCTGTACCCAGGATCCCATGAGAATCACTTCTCATGACTACTCTAGCGATTCCACAATTCCTAGTAAACAAACGATTCTAGCCCTACAGTTACTTAGCCAGGGATATCGCATACCACGTATATGGTCACACTGTACTATGGTCAGTGTAGTTTTCCAAGGAATCAACTCTTATGTGTGAATACAAAAACTCAACATACAGGTGACCACTTCGCACCACATTTTTTTAAACAACCACTTTTATTTCACAAAAAACCATCCACATAAAATGTTGGGTTTTTAAAACAATTCGCAACCCATTTTCCCAACACAATCAATATATCACATCCAAACATTATATTATTCATAGAAAACATATTATTAATTATTAATGATAAAAATACTGGGGGTCGCTTCACCGGTGGTGCAAGCCTCAAGTAATAAAACATGGCTCACAAAGGTTATGACAATTGATTTTGAAAGGAAAGAACATAATGTAGTAATTAGGTTGCACAGATAGAACGGTTTGTGATCAACGGACTCTACGTGTGCCTTGTAATGTAATTTTACAAATAATTCAATTTTATAAATTGAGATTAGCATGATCAGTCAACAAGAAACTCTTTAGAATCGACATCTAACAATTTTTTAACGGTGAACTATGCTCAAATGAGAGAAATCTGAATAAAACCCAAAAAGGCAATAAAACACTAAATAAATAATAGTGAATAGATCTTATTTTTTTAAAAAAAATTATGGATGTGGAATGGAGTCAATCTGAGTTTCAGATAAAAAGATGACCTTTTGAAGTTTAAATCGATTTTTCTAGAATTAAAAAGGTTATTGGAATTTATCGAAGAATATTTTTGGGAATATTTCGTCAGAGGGCTGATAGGTGGACCTAGGTGGCAGTCGAACTGAGACCGCGTTAGGTATTCAGTCCACCGTGGACCGAGTGTGGGAAGAGGCGGGGATAGCGGCGTGGTAGGTTTGGCCCATGCCGCGTTCTCATGGTAGGCTAAAGGAGTGGGGCCTAGTGCAGTGACTCAAACTCATGGGCTAGGTTCACAGACGAGCAGCGTGAGCATGCCTGGGCATGAGGTTGAAGACGACCATCGAAAGCCGTCGTTTGTCATCCTCGCCCGACGTGTGAAAGATCAAGTTTCATAACCTTATGTTATAGAAAGTTTTGATGATTAATGATAACATATGTTAAAACTAACTATTTTCATGAATTGTAGTGACTAAGTTGAGTGCCGGTATTAAATGAGGATATTAATAGATATGTTGGTGAAGAAAAGATATTAAAGATGTCGAGAGCGAAGTGGCTTTGTATGGCAAGACGGTAAAAAGCAAGCAATGTTCAACCACGATGAACCATTTGGTGGTGAAGGGCAAGCAATAGGTTTGGTGCTAACGGTCCAATATAGTGGTGATGGGCGTGTGAAGGTTTTGAGTTGATGGACTATACGAAAGATCCGCATCAATCATTTGAAGAGTGCAAGATGAAATTTTGAAGAACAAGACGATGTGAGTTATTGATCAAAGAAAAAGTATAATTAATTTGGGACTAATGTGTTTAATAAGATACAGCTAAATAATCCCAATGGTTAAATGGAACTGACGTTGGCAACTCTCAGGATAAAGCAAGAAAATGGCATGAAAGTATTTCTAGAAGTATAACTTTTCTATTTGCTTTTGAGTATAAAAATAGTGTTCTATTAAGAGGAATACAACATTGATGTGTTTGCTTATGTCTTAGTGCTCATGTGAACCTTCTAAGTGCTTCATTGAGAGAAATCCAAGCCTTAACATATTCTCTAATAAGTTTTAGAGTTTGTTCTTGGTTGGGTTGGATAGCCTCTCAATAAGCTTTCTATATAGACTAAGATTGTCGAAAATAGACTTCGGAGTAAGAAGTTATGACTGTTTTTGAGGTGCTATTAGGGAGTAGCGAAGACTCTACACATTTTTGTCAGATACTCCAGACTAGATAGAGAAGCTTGTCTAGAGTCTCCAGTGGTTTTAGTCGGAGAATCCGGACTTTGAATTGGTGAGTAACGGCTAGTTTTGGGGGTCTCGGATATTTAAACCCCTCCACCTTCTCCATTCTTTGCAGTTGTTTTGAAGCTGAGTTTTGGCAAGAGTAGACATATCCAAAGCCAAATAGCCCTTCCTAAATCCCCTATCTTTGTGGTAACTATTTGTGAGAGTGATTTGAGGAGAGAAAGAGAGTTGAGTTGAGAGATTGAGAGGTTAAAAGCAAGTGAGATTTACTCTATTCTTTGAGCACTTGAGTTCATAGAAAACAAATATTTGATTGTATTTGTTAATCATGGAGATCAAAGTCTCCTAGATAGCTAGGAGTCACCGGTGAGCTCCCAAAATTGCGGTAAGTCATTGAAAGTTTGTAAATGTTCATCCTCACCTCTGAAAGGAAAGAGGTAATTGAGTGAAAATCAAACTTGTGCTTGAAAGTTGCTTGGTAGAGCAAGCTTCATCGGAGTTACTAGCTTATTTCCTAAATATATGGATCTCAGTGGTCACTTAAAAATGGAGTTTTGCCTTATTGGTTACTTGGAGGCCAAAGCTTCATCATTAGTGCTTGTTTGGTAAGACTTATGATCGAGATAGATTTGGTTCCTTAGAGTCTCTCAATGGAGACGTAGGATCGTTAGGATCCAAACTTTGAAAAACAAATATTTTGTCTTCGTCTTTCACTTGTGTTTTTTACTTTTTTGCATCATTTATCGTTGATTTGGATAGCCTCTTTCCTATGCTACCTTCAATTGTGTCTCTTTCAAGTATCCTTTTGGACGCAATGAAAGAGAACCAGAATATCTGGACTCATTGTCCAGAGACTTCGGCCGAGGCTCTCTATCTGATAAAGAGGCTCATTCAGATACTCTGGCTCTTTGGTCCGAATACTCTGGCCATTTTGATCGGATACTCCGGAGAAATTTCGTCCGTATACTCCGGCCATTTTGATCGAATACTTCAGAGGAACTTCGTCTGAATACTCTAGCCCTTTTGTCTAGATACTCCCGCCCTTTGGTTTGTATACTCTGGAGAAGAATTTTATTCCGTTGTGAATGTTTTTCAATAACGCCTATTCAACCCCCTCTAGGCGACATCAAAATCCTTTCGGCATGGTTGAGAAGAGCCTGCCTCTGGTTCTTAGCGTGAAGGTTCACAAGACAGTGAATAGAGGTTTCAACAGAGCGGATGGGGTCATAGGGTTATGGCTAGCAATGGGCAACGATGCCATTGGCACTTGGTCGAGAAGAGGGGAATGTCATCCGAGGGTTTCTAATCGATTCCTCACTTCGAAGGTACCCTAGAGGTTCGAGGAAGAGATTGTGTCGGTCAAATGGGGTTATGGAGCGGTGGAGTGGCTGGGTGGAATAGTACAGATGGATGGCGGGAAGCAGTGGCTTGCTAGGGCACTACGGCGATCGGGGGCCTCAACGGAGGTGCTGGGTAACTTCCTAGGAGTGAGGAAGAACAGGGCATACAGAGGAAGAACGGGGGTCGAGGTCGAGGAAGAACCATGCTTATCCAGCGGGGCTCACTGTGCATTGAGTCGGCTAGACACGTGGAGGATGAAGGATATGGTGTGGTTCAATGAGGCCCACAGCCCCATATTACGATGGGCATAGGGGCAGTATCTGTCCTATCGTATACCACTTGCTGTCCGTCTGTTAGGGTAGTTATCCATGTTATCACCCTAACTGTCTCTAGTGTGCATGTGTCATGATAGTAGAATATCTAAGCCTTGAGTGTGGTAGTTGGAACATTTCGATGCGCTCAACCCTTAGGGTCCTGCCACCAAGACCGCAAGAGGAGCGCACGAGCTCAACTAGTTTATGCAAGGTCGTCCCCCATAGAGACTAACCTAGGGGTGAAGGTCTAGGTTGGCCAGCTTAGAGTGAACGGCTCGGGCAGAGTAGGTAGCTCAGGCTAATTAGCCCAACACTTCAGCCCAAGCTATTCATCTTAGACCCCAAGAAGGGCATGAGACTGAGATTCCGTACAAAGGGCCCTAAGGGATTCATAGACATCACCTAAACACCTTTAGGCCTCTGTAGTGGGACCCCTGGTCACTACTTCACCAACAATAGGAGATTTGGGATGGATTATTTGGCTTTGAATAAGTCTAATATTGCCTACAACTAGTAGTCAAGGATGGAGGGGTGGAAGGGTTTAAATAACCAAGCTCCTAAAAACTAGCCATTAAGCTCAAATCTGTGTAGACTGGAGCCTCCGGTCAGCCTCCTCGGTCAAATAGAGAACTCTGACCGAAACCTCCGATGCTTCACCAAAACCATGAGCTTTGATCAAAGTCTCCGGTCCTCCCTAACAACATTTTACAAAAATAATCATAACTCATTGCTTTAGAGTCTATTTTCGATAAACATAGGCTCTATGAAAATCTTATTTAAAGGGCTACCTAATCCAACTAAAAACAAGTTTTAAAACCACTTAAAGGTGATATTAAAGCTTAGATTTATCTTAAGATAGCACTTAGATATATGTTATTTTGAACATCAAGATATATACAAATACATAAACGTTACATCTTTATGGTATTTATATACTTAAAAGTAAATAGAAATGATACACCAATATGAATGCTATCTTCATCTTTATCTTGAGATATGTCAACACCATTTCACCTTATATCTTCAAATAGGTGGTGCAGATAACTCATAAATTTAAATAGCATCACTTGCCCCTTACCATCTTATCATAGATAATACTCATATCTTCAATATATTTACTTGTTTGTTATCAATTGATAATGTATTTCTAGCTTCTCACACCATCTTCATTTTTGTCAACATTTTATCATGCATCTTGTTTATTCTCAATATGTGAGGCACCATCTTTCTAGTCATAAGATCATAATCTTATCAATTGATTCTCAACCTATAAGCCATTAACCTCCATGCTTAATATCAGAGCATAACCTACCACCAAGATTAATTTGAATAATCGTTGTCATTAATCATCAAAGAATCTTAGATCTTTCACCTGCGTCCTTTGAAGGGCCACACGGGTGCAATCCTGGGCAGCCTGGACTGCTTGTAGTCATGTTGCTCCCATAGATTACCAGTCTGAACTCCACATCCTTTTTCCAGCACAGACCACCTTGATCCAGAGTCCACAGACACCGTGTGTTGGCTGCTCTAGTGGTGGCATGGCAATGCTTGTTCGTTGCCTTGCCTGTAGCGGCAATAGTGCGTTTGGTGTTGATAGAGACGAACTTGATGGAGCCCTCGGAGTTGCCCATTGTCCGATACATCTCCATCGGACCAAGCTCCTCATATTTGATGATGTCAAGAAGCAGGTACTCCTCAGGGAAGCTTGGGCATGGCGCACGGCCTCCACGTTGAGCCCGGCGACCTCGTCGGCGTGTTTGGCGAGAAGGTGGCACAGCTTGAGCAGGAGAGCACGGTCGTTGTCACCCATCTCGCTTCCGCCGTTGAGAACCGAGACAATGTGGTCCGGCCACCGCCCCACGGAGACGAGGAGCTCGACGAGCTCGTCGGCGCGGGAGGGATCGAACTGGAGGAACCTGCGGTAGATGCGGAGCACGGTGATGGGGCAGGACGGGAGCGCGGCGAGGCGGAGGTAGAGCGGCCAGACGCGGTGGTGCTGCGTGACGGGGAGCGCGCGCATCGCGCGTGACGAGGCACTGCTCAACGAGCGCGGCGAGGTACACCTCCCATATCTGCGGCAGGCGGTGCAGCGTGGCGAGCGTACGCTCGAAGGCGCGGTTGAGGTCCTCGTGCGCCGGGTGCCCGTACGGCGGGTGGGCGCGCACCGCGCGCTCGTAGATGACGGCGAGCTCCTGGAGAGGCGCGGCGGCGCGGGCCGCGAGGTAGCGGCGCCACGGGCGGATGCTGAGCGTACCGCACAGGACGTCCTCCTCGTACGGCAGGTTGGCCTCCGACGGCAGGGCCAGCGCCAGCGGCATCGCGGCGGCGGCGGCCATGGCCTGCGCTGCGTCTGCGTGTGCAACGCGTTCCCCGCTCTTTCTGCGGGGTCTCGAATGTACCACTGAGGCTTGCGGTTCGTGAGAAATTATGGGGGCATGGACTGTTTAGCCATGGTTTCATAGTGGCGGGTGATGGCACCACGGAAATCCGACTCGGGATCGTCGACTCCTCGTCAGGCGTCGTCGATACTGGCGCTTCCGATTGCGTATGGGAATCTGACTCGTAATTGCCTGGAACTTCCTTTCGAGGAGACAACGTGTTTTTTGTAGAAAACGGTAGCGAACCAAAACTACAGCTCTCGAAAGTACAATTTCAAACAAAAATACGGTGAAAAATTGAAACAAAAATGCGGTGAAAAAGCTCATGGTGAATCAACACTACAGCTATGCATGTCTGATTCATTTGCGCTACACAAAAGTGTTTAGGAAATGTCCTAGTACTCTATAATGGCAACTGAAAAGGAACAGCCCGTGCTCCAATCTGGTATATAATAAGTTATAACCGAGGATACAATGAGCTACACCGTAGAAAAGGAGCTTAACTAGGAGGTACAGAGATGATGATCTCAGATGTGATGATATGTGTTCTTCGGGTGACAACATAATTGACAGGCCAATAATGATTGGTCCTCAGTTCACACCCGTTGGAAAGCTACGGTGCACACTTGGGAGCCCTCAACCCCTCCAAACATAATAGTGGGATATGTCCGGACATGATCGATGTACCGGAAGATCTGGGGAACATTACCTGCACCTTCATCCAAATGTTCCTTACCAGATTTTCTCTTACTGAAATCTTCTACTTCTTGCACAAGCTCATCCTTTGTGTGATTGCATGATGTTATGACCTGAGGAGGTATCCAACAGAACGTTACACGTAAATTTGGACAAAGAGGATAGACGCATCAAACATTGGTACATGACTTTTTCTACAGTCATTGAGAGGTACAATAAGGTAAGTAAAAGTTCTGCAATAGTTAAAAACATGAGGTACTGATTGGAATAAATATTAACACCGATTAGCAACAGATATAATGTTACAAGTACGGAGAGCAGGGCTATAAGTTAGAATACAAAGAGTACGCAGGATTAAGCACTGACCACAAGGCCACCAGGTTCAACCAAGTTCAACACAGACTCCCAATACATTACTCTGGAAAAAAGATGATTAGAAAGATGTCAACACAAAGTGGATACTGATTATTGAGCTATGTATTTTGAAGATAAAATTAGTCTCAAATTCTGTCTCCACAAGGTGCATGGAAGCACTCATTTATCCACGTTAGTCTGTACAATCAAGTGTTTGTAGACCTGAACCTACAAATCTTGTTGATAATCAGATTGATACAACCTAGACACTGAAGCTGGTCAAATATTGCAGGATGACAAGACAAGCTATCCACTCAGGAGTCAGGATAACTAATGCTCCCAGTTTATTCCAATGCTAGCATGCAATGCTTGGATCATTTATCTTGGATGGTCATATCTTCAGTTCTTCACCAAATATATCAACAGCTATTCAGCTACATGCATAAACAATTCTATCTTCGAAGCTTTGGAATAATTTGGAAATGCAAAAGAAATCAAATAAGGGGTAGCTAACCAAACATTGACCAAGCATACCATGTTGTTGTACCTCTTTACATGGCCATCAGGGTGCAATCCAATGGCATCGAGTGTCCCTTTGTCCGTAACAATTTTGAATTTTCTATCTAACTTTGTCTCAAGAATATCATCAACCTATTACAGACGCAAATATAAGTGGCCACAGTCATGAAAGCACCACATGCAAATACTCAAATATGAAAGCACCACAGTCAACCTATTGGTAAGTTCTCTGCATCAGCTGCCATGCTTAGAAACCATCAAACCCAATATGTGAGGACAATAAAACAATATCAAAGATAAGCAGAAATGATGGACATTGTAGCCTTTCTGAAGAATTAGTATTCACTTGCACTTAGTTGGTTGTACAAGTATGAAGAACAATTATAGATTAATCAAAGAAAGAAAATTCATAAGGTAAAGTTTTGACCCACATGCCAATTGTCACTATACAATGGCACTTTTGGGTTGAATACAGTTTCTTAGTTCATACCGAGGAACCAAACTTTTGGTAGATATTTCCCATTACCGTTCAAAGGAGTCATCAGTAACTTGTTGCTTTAACAACCATCACAACTGCTAGGTTTCATACATGTTGTGATTAAATATATATATATGTAGTATGTAGTTCAGGTAATGATCTTCCCTACTTTTACTTGAAGAGACATGAGAAAAGGGAGTAAAAAAGCTAATCTGGATTAACAAATTAAGTGTTTCTCTTTAACCTTTAGTTATTTTTTTACAATGATGCAATTATGCAAACATGTTTAAGTTAAAACTTGTAAAGAGTAGCTATTGTTCCCATAGACCCTCACTCATTGAGCTGCAGTGCATCTGACAATAGTAAGTCAACATTATTCAGCACTTTGCAATTGCATAGCATATATAGCAAAATGTAGACGGACAGGTTATATTTAAATATAAAGTATTTGCAGCATTTAAGGAAGAAGAAACTTCAATTTGAATATAGTACACTAACCAAGAAATTTAAAGCAGTAAATCCATCACGGCCAGCAAGGTTTTTTGCAAGTTCAATGGCTCCTTCACTGTAATCAGTCCCTGTTAAATTTGAAAACCTGGAAAACAAGATATTCAGTTTACTCTACTTGAAATGAATAATGAGGTCAAGAACTGTCATTTTATCATTTCGGATATACTACCTAATCAAACATATCTTTTAAAGTCCATCAGAAAATTTTAGCTAGGATAAAATATGATATGACATAAGCACATGCCTAACAAGATTTTACAGGATAGCACAAAGACAAAGGTTTGAAAAGAGTCTAGTTAGTTCTAAGAAAGTCAGGAAGACTTATGTGTTATTATCTGATATTCTGATATATATATTTTATAATCCTTCAAAAAATCATATGTTATTAATTTTTGCAATAATTAATAAGGCATGACCCTCACTGTTAAACCTTGAACTTGTATAAAAGCATCCCAGCCCAATAAACAAAACAAAACACAGGGGTGTCCAACATTCAAAACACAAGTTCAAACATTGTGTTCAATGCACAAAAACATTATGTTATTTCAGGGAAAGATAACTAAATATCTTTAAGAAGACATTAGGTCATACCCCTGCTTGGCAAGAGCTTGCAAAAGAAGGCCATTCCCAGTTCCAACATCGAGCACAGGGTAGTTGGAGAATTGCTTCTCATAGCCTTCACAATCAGTGCTATCCTTACCAGATGGAGTCTCACCTTGAATAATGTCCATGCACAATTTTTTTGTCCAAGCAGCTACAGTATCCATTACATCTGCACCAAACCTAGAAACAGAGAAAAAATTTTGCTCACAACCCAAAAGAAAATTTTCCTGAACATTCAAAATTTTAAAGAAATGCCAATGAGGCATCAAGTGGTTTCCTAGAAATAAAAACTGCCCCTTGAGAGTTAAATCTAGTAAATAAGAAGCCAAGGTGATCTTCTGATATCCAAATTCTGAGTTTGAAGCATTAAAACTCTGACCACAAGTATGCACAGTTTGTGACTACTGATTAGTATGCCATTCGTTCCTAATGCATATACCTCTACATATGTACTATTGAAAAAAATTCAAAAGACCTAAAAATCACATACATAATCAAAGCAGGTACTACATTGAATTTCAGCAGGTAGTGAAAAACCAACAAAAGAATGATAGTCCGCTTCCAACAACTTTAAGCTTACAATGCCAATTTTCTTTATATTTCCTTGGGAGGTATCTACTGTAAAAAGATTCTACACAGCCATACTTGCATTTTCAAGTTTAAGAAATGTCAATTATCCACAGATAAAAAGTATAACTAATTGGTGCCAATGCCTTGGGCTTTGCTGCATTAGCACCAGTTCAGTTTTTTATTTACTTAATCTGGATGACTGAATCTTTTGGTATAAAAAAATTATGGGATGTGATCACCATATTTCTCCAGCATGCCCATGTTCCTGAAAATTTGCAAGATCTTCTGAATAAGAAGCGTCCCAATAACTTTGAAGCCCCAACATTGAGCCTTCAACCTCACTAGGATCTTGATCATCCTTGTCAGAACTGTGCCAACACAACAATATTTTAGAATGTTAAAAAAATGTTGATAATAATTGATCAAGTATACAAACTAACAAATGAAAGAAATAAGCAGGCAATAGACATGTTTCTGATGTCGCCATTTATGCTCATATTCAACCTGCCATAAAAGATCTAATATATTTATCCATCCCCCAACAGTAGAATCTACCAATTGTCTACAATATAACGTGTAGATTCCAATTATACAGTCTGGAGCATGATCTCATTGCATCTTTCCAAGAGATGGATACATGTTATATTCTATTAAAGAGTGCGTAGATGCACCTTCAAACAATACAGTGGAGTGATACAATCATACAATCTCAGCCTCTTGGTATCATCCTTCATCATGACATCAGAATGGACTGTCTTTTAGAAGGGAGTCCCTTTTGTTTTTTTCGCTGGAAGAACAGATACGGTTCTATTGGCTTTCCAGTCATGTAGTGGACAGGCAGTCTGGCAGTTATGTTGTACCTAATGTATTTCCTGCCATTGGTTAGAGGACACCTACCCATAACCTAACCAATCTAGAAACGATAGATAAAATACAATCTGCTGCTATTGGCAAGACAATCAAGCACATGTTCAATTTATTTTTAAAAGTGATGGGTCCATATGATACTCAAGTATCAATAACTAAACAGAAAGAGCTTTTTAAAAGATTACCATGTGTATTTTGTCACATTTTTCAGTAAAATGAATGATTTACGCTACCGTGAGGTCTTAAACTTCAGCACAAAAACAAAGACCGCGATTTTGCTTTGCCTTTCCACAACAAAGCACCTAATGGTCCTAATCACACGGACGGTTAACAACAGTTGGACATGGATCTGACTTCCGATGCTAAGTAATCGCGAAGCTGGGGAACATCTTTAACGTTTCCTCTCTCCACATATTGATTCAATCGTAAACATAATCATCAAGCTAGATGTAATCAGAAAGAGCACAAAGCATAAGGTACGGACAGCAGCTACATGAGAGTTTAGGACCATAACCCTGTACGGTAGCCAGAAAAGAAAGACATCCACGAGAAGATTCCAGAGCCGCTAGTGTCACAGTTCGCATTCCAGACAGACAATTCCAAGCGAGTTGGTAGGAGCCAAAATACCAGCAATCGGAGGCGCCGGAGAGGAAGTTGGCGGAGGCCGCAGCCGCCGCGAGCACCTCGGCGGCGTCGGCATACCGCTGGTCGTCGTCGAGCGTGCTCCCGTACTCGCTCCGCACGGACCATGAGTCCGCCGCCACCGACCGCTCGTCGTCCGACGCCATCTCGAGGCCGCCGCTGCCACTGCCAGCCAGGGCAGCGCCTGCGGTGGCGGCGGCGGTGGCGGTGGTGCCGCCTGCGCCGGCGAAGGCGGGCGGCAGCTGGGGCCGGGGCGGGGTTCCCTGCGGCAGCTCGGGCTCCTCCGGCGTGAGCCTTAGTCCGGCCATAGTGGCATCGGGGGACGGGGAGGGGAAGGGGAGATCGCGGCGAGGGAGGGCTGGACAGACACGGCGGCGATTGCGTAGGGGCGAGAGGGGCTTTTGGTCTTTTGGACCGGACGGGGACGCGCTTCGGATTTGGGTCAAAGTTTGCGGTGGCGGATGGTGATTCCGCATTTGTAGGAGTGGGCTGATTGCGACGACCGGAGATGGGGTTCCCCCGCTGGGCTGTGCACCTGACGTCCAGAAAAGGGCTCGTGCCGTGCAAGTCTCGTCTCGACGCCGCCTCATCGGTGCATGAGAAAAGTTTGGATCTGCCGTCCGTGGCACGTGTAACTTTGCTTAGATTTCGACTCATCACATCAGTCTACTTCTAAGTTAGGGATAAATGCACAAACACGCGTCACCATTTATCGCCTTAGCGAGAAATAGTGAAATACAGGCAGATGAACGTAAGACAAGCAGAATTAGCTTAGATTAACCGTGAAAAATGAAAAAAAGATATACACATTATTTGTTAATGAGGGATTGTAGTATGACTATGTTCTTGTAAGTGGAAATGGACGAGACACACCAGACACACTAGGGTGTGTTTGGTTATAAGGATGCTTGTAGGTAGGCTGATCAAATACATCCAGGCTAGGCTAAGCCAGGATATGAGTATGCAACTGTGGTGTTTTTGGTTGCTTGATTTGGTGAGCCCGTATTTGACAGGATGTTGTTTGGTTGGTGGATTGAAGATGTCACATGAGTCGCATGAGTAGTTTTTAATATCTCAAAAATAGTTTACTAGAGATGATATATCATATCATTTCTTAATATAGCTTAATACACCCTAATTCTAGTTAATTTGTACTAATTGCTTTGTAATCATGTCATTAACGTGGCCACCTTGAGCCTGGCCGGGGAGAAACAGACCTGGTTTGCATTTCCCCACAGCCAGGCCAAACGATGCCTCGTGAACCGGGCGAGCCAGGCTCCGATCCATATCAAACAGTGCAGTGCTGTATCTATTGGCCAGGCTCAAGTCAAGTACAAAAATCCAAACACCTCGCTAGGTAACCCTCTCCGTCTTACGAAACTTTGTTTTTATCGTATTCATTTGTTTTATAAAAACTTTACTTATAAAATAATTAATTTATTAAAGTTTAAGAAGGTAGAGAATAAATATATTAGAATTTAAAAAAAGTAGAGTACAAATAAAATAATATCTCATTGATATGTGTAAGATGTTTGAAAATAAAATCTTTTTAAAACAGAGTACAAAGTTTGGTAACTACTAATTGCCTCGAACACCTAGGAACTGCCCTAATGTAAAGTTTATGTGCATTATAAGTAAAACATTCGTGGAAATGATAAATATGGCACTCCTTAGTCCTTAGGACTATAATGCATTTACATCCTTTATTTTTTTATATTAAGTATAATAAATAATATAAATAGATTTTAAAACTGTTATATCAGATTTATACTTAGATAAACTAGAAAAAAGAAAAAAGAAAGAGAAGAAAAATATGCTACTGGTCAGCTACACTACGGTACAAGCTACACACAAGATAAGTAAAGTTATATATTTATATATAAATATTGTATATGGGTCGATTATTATATTCGCTAACTGACTATACTTAATCTTATACTTCTTTTTTTTCTTATCTATGGTAGCAAATAATCTATCACCGCAAGGCAGGTGCCATCTCATTTTATTATACAATTTTTCTACCCTTTCCATGAGAGATTGGCTTTTCATTGCCTATTGGACTCATTGTACCTACATTAATTAGTGTATCCTCTCAAAAAGCAAATCACCTTTCAATATCAAACATAAAGTTGACAAACACCTATACCAAACACACTATTTCTTCACTTATTCAATAAACTCACGTACACTTGAATCTCAAGCAAGTGTGGCGTTGCCGATGGGACAAAAGGCGGTGGGCTTTGGCGCTTTCCAAAGATGTGATCAGCGACTGAATAAGCACCCGTTTCATATACGGTTTCTCGTACCTCAAGAAAATATCCTCTTATTTATAGTTATAAAAAAAATTAAGCAAGGAGGGAGAGAGACGAAATTAGGGTGGAGGCTTCTTTGTTTTCCGAAAGTGACAAATTTTTAATTTTACTCACAGTCACATAGCAATTAGTCAGTTACACATGGAGAGATGGATTTAAAGAGGGTAATTAGAATGGCGGAAGCTCAAACTAGGTGAAAACTTGTGTAATCCATGTAACGAGGTGCACAACAGATCCCTGCAGTAAAACATGTAAGCACATGCACTCGCAAGGCCACGAACCTGATTTCCTGCAAGACTGGAACATCTTACAAGAGTTACAGGTAGCAACAGCAGCCATTGCACATGCAATGTCTGTAAACTATAGTTCTGCTCACTTATTTGGGAGGTCAAGTAACCCATTGAACGTGCAAATTGATCAAGATGAAGTAAATTATGCTTTGCCCACCCGCTGCTAAATGCCGATTCAGGAATTAAGGGTGACCCAATGGAACTACCGCATGGCTACGCGCCAAACCGCGCGACGCGACGCGATCCGAGCAAAGTCACGGCACGGTTCCACTGGACGTTATCCGGTCAACGAATGCCTGGACGCCGCGGTCCGACGAGCCGCCGTGGGCCACGGCGGCGCGCGCCTTCTCGCCCAGGATCGTTGCCCGTGCCGCCATCGCCTGCGCCTCCGTGCCGGCCGTGACCTCCTCGACGGACACGCGGAGCGCCTCCCTAGTCTGCGGCGTCGGGGCGCGGACGCCCACCCGGTAGACGTCGACCACGAACTGCGTGTTAATCCGCTGGTCCGACCACCTCGGGGAGGCGACCATCGGCACCCCCGCGGCGAGCGCCTCGGCGGCGGAGTTCCACCCGCAGTGCGTCACGAAGCAGCCCACCGCGCCGTGCGCGAGCACGCGACGCTGCGCGCACCACAGCACCACCTTGCCGCGCTCGCGGCAGGCGGTGGCCATGACGCCGTCGAGGGTGTCCTCAGGGAGGAGCGCGCGGTTGCCGTCGCGCAGCACCCACAGGAACGGGCGGCCGGTGCTGGCCAGCCCCCGCGCTATCTCGACCACCTCGTCGTGGCCGATGTCCACGAGGCTCCCGAAAGCCACGAACACCACTGACCTCCGCGGCTGCGCGTCCAGCCATGCGGTGCAACCGTCATCGTCGTCGTCGACGACGCTGCCATCGTCTGGATCGACGAGTGGACCGACCGGTATAAGCGGTATATGCTTGCAGAGCCCCTAGATGGCCTCGTGCTCGAGCTCGTCGAACGTGTTCACGAAAACCCATGGCACCTTCTCTGTCATGCTGCCAATATCCCCGAAGAGCATCTGGCGCCACATTTCCTGGGCGGACGTGTAAATAAGGAGTGGCCGCAGCTCGTCCATGGCCAGCTCTGGGAGGCCGGGGATGGTCACGGCGCCGGAAGAGTCAGCCTCGTCGCCGGACGGGAAGGCCGCGAGCGAGTAGACGTAGTGGTAGTACATGGACAGGAGGGCACACGACTGGATCCACAGTATGGCGCACGGGAGTCCCATATCGCCGGCGACACGGTGTGCCCAGGAGACGAAGGCGTTGGCCACGACGCACGTCACTGGCCGCCCGGCCTCGGTCTCCCGGCGGATGAGCTCCTCGAGGGCCGCCGGACCGGCAGCTTCGACGTGGCGCGCCATATCCCCAGGAACGCGGAGCCGTGGATCGTCCGGCTCCCACATCCCACCACCGCGAAGGCGCTCGACATGGAGCACCCCGCGCCCGACACGGACGCCGTCTCCTACGCCGAAGAGGTGGATACCGTCGCGGAGAGCCGTAGTGAAGGTAACGCGCAGCCCCTTGGCGGCGAGGCAGCGGCCGAGGCGCAGGAGGGGGTTGACGTGGCTTTGGAAAGGGCTGGAGAAGAGTAGCACGTGCGGCTGAGCGGGCGCCGGCGCCATGCCCGTGTCCGCGGTGGCTGCTGATTCTTAGCTCATTTCGCTGGCCAGGGGCGAGTGCGCTAGTGCGGCTATCAACAACTCCAATGTTTCGGATAAAGGAGGCCGCTTTTCTCCGAGAAGAGAACAAAAACCAACGAACTCTACTCCAGCAGTCCAGCTCAGCGTCGCGGTCTCTGCTCGTGGAACTGTCGATACCTCACGGTGGAGGCATCACAATATCTTGTTGGAAAATCCTCAAACACCTACTGCTTCGGGCTTGTCGAGCACGGGAGCGCGACGCCCAACCGGTTTGGAGATTGAATCACCGAAATAAAACAAGAGCTGTTACGAGATTTCGTGTGAAGTGCAAGAGTACAACGTTACAAGTAACAAGGCCATGGGAAGGCCACCATCAAGCGTCAGTGCAATAAAAACGGATACACGCGACGAAGCGGTCGACGATGTCACAGCAATAAAGACGGTTCAAGTCAGGGGCCCGAGTGCTACAATGGCACCGCACAATCGCTCGTACATCGGGATGAGCTCTGCAGCATAGTACGTAACCGTCTCATACAAATGGACACAATAGTCTTCTCTTTCGAGGGAAGCGAGCACGGAGAGCGCAGAGTTAGCCGGAGATGGTGATGGTCCGGATGTAGGTAGGAGAGGAGAGTAGTGGTCACGCTAGCTACTAATTGGGAGAGTTGAGACGAACGCGGACCGCGACAATGCGTGCTTGCATACTCGTGCTGTCGCCTGCCGGTGCAAGTGCACTAAAACTGAGCACGCGGGCGGCTAACGTGCATTCGGCTCGCATCCGATCGGATAAAAGTGTCAAGCTACATTTCATCGGGTAATCCGATCTCGGAGTAGTTGGTTTCAGCGGCCCAGCCCGACGTAGCCCTATACTGTGCAGTTCTTATCTTAGTAAATAAAAAAACGAAGGTTGGATACGTGAAATGCAGAATCTTGGTTTTGCACACTCCGTCGCAAGATATAAGAACAAGTTTAATAAGAAAGCCAATTTCCAACTCCAATTCTATCCCTATTGTTTGTAGATCAACTAGGAGAGTTTATAATATAGGTTAGCTCTAATCCATACACGTATTGTACGTAAACTTTATTTTATTTATCAGATAGGGCCCACCATCTCACTGTTCCACCCAACAAATGGAGAAGGATGAATGTGGGGTCCATCCTATATCGGAGCCGGCGCCTACAACCGATATGTTTTCGATAACTGAGAAAAGATTTCAGGACATGGAAAATACACTAGCGGAGTAGTATATAATTAATTAAATTTTAGCTTAAAAAATTTTAAAAATATATTAATATAATTTTTAAAACAACGTTTCTATATTTTTTTATTAAAAATATTATTTAATCAGTTCGGAAATTAGTTGTCCTTCTCTCCTCTCTTTCAACTAATTCAAAGGTTGGTATGTATAGAGTATGCTGTCCTAAGGTAGAACTATTGTACTTACTCTAAGCACCTAAAAAACTTTTTTACAAGGATTAAGAAAAGATATGGAATAAAATAACGATAGTTATGATTAGTTAAGATGATAAATTAGATGAAAAAATTTAATAAGTAATCGTAAGGAGTTGGTGGAGAAGTATTTTAAGAAAAAAAACTATACTTACTATGACGGATAAAGTATTATTTTAATCTATTTCTTATGTTGTAAGATATTATTTTTTAAAAAATAAACTTCTTATATGAAAATATAATAACATCTAAAGAATTAAATTAATTTTTATTAAATCTAACATTAAATTTAAATATTTCTACATTTTTATATAAACATGATCAAACTTTAAAAAAATAACTTTAAGAAATTAAAAAATCTTATAATATAATATAAAACATAATATAAAATAGAGCGAATACAATACATATAGAAATATAAATTTGTTGACTTTTTTAGGGATTAATGATGAAGGAAATAATACTTTAATGAACCGGAGGGTGGTAAAATGGGAATAAAATTGAATAAAATGTGGTTAATACAAACATTACTGCTCTAAAAATTCTAATATTTATAAACAAATTTAAATGCTTTAAATATTTATATTTGTAAACGGATGGAGTATGATTTTCACATAAACGTGACTTATGCCTAAGAGTAGAGTGTTCACAAAACAAAAGTACATATTTAACCATGTACATATTTAACAAAAGTACAAAACAAAAGTGTGCTGCCGATCGTACCAACTGTGGCCAATCGACAAGTCAGCGCCCAAGTTCTGCGGACAACAGAGCGTCGGCGAAGTCCCGGATTGCCATGTCCGAAGACCCGCCGTCGGCCACCGCGGCGCTCGCCTTGTCCCTCCACTCCCGCGCCCTCATCCGCAGTGCTTCCGCCTCCGGGCCGCTCATGACCTCGTCGACGCACCGGCGCAGGCAGTGGCTCGTCGGTGGCAATGGGAGGCGGACTCCGACGCCGTACACGTCCGCCAGTATCTTGGCGTTGGTGATCTGATCGGACCACGCCGGGTAGGCGATGACCGGCACGCCCGCCGCGAGCGCCTCCGTGGTCGAGTTCCACCCGCAGTGCGTCACGAAGCACCCGACGGCGGGGTGCGCGAGCACGCGCCGCTGCTCGCACCAAGCCACCACCCTGGCCTTGTCGCTGCCGCTCGCGGACGACGCGAGGACGTCGTCGGGGAGTAGCCCGCGGCTGTCGTCGCGCACGACCCACAGGAACGGCCGGCCCGTGCTCGCGAGGCCCTCCGCAACCTCCGCCGCTTCGTCGCGGCCGATGACGACGACGCTCCCGAACGCGGCGAACACCACCGACCGCGTCGGCTGCGCGTCCAGCCACTCCGTGCACTCGTCTTCTCCCGCGCCGTTGCCGGTCTCGAGGAGGGGGCCGACTGGCACCACCACCGGCAGATGAGCGCGGAGCGCCTCGATGGCCGCGTGCTCAAGCTCGTCGAAGGTGTTGACGAAAACCCAAGGCAGCGTCTCATGGAGGCTGCGAAGGTCTTCGACGAGCGGTTGGCGCCAGACGTATTGGTCAGGTGCGTACACCAAGGCAGGGAGCTCGCCGACGGTCAGCGCCGGGAGACCAGGGACAGTGACCGGCAGATCCTGCTCCGCTCCGGCCGGGGGAAACGCCGCGAGCGAGTACAGGTGGTGGTAGTACAGCGACAAGACGGCGCAGGACTGCGTCCACAGCATGGCGCGCGGGATGCCCATGTCCCTGGCGACGCCGACCGCCCACGGCGCGAAGGCGTTTACCACAATGAACGACACCGGCCGCCCGGCGTCGCGTTGGCGGCGGATGAGCCCCTCCAGCGCCGCCGGCCCGGCGTCCTGGATGTGGCGCTGCATGTCATCAGGCCCACGGTAGCGGGGGTCATCGGGTGCCCACAGGCGGCCGCTGCGCAGGTGCTCGAAGCGTAACCTGCCGCTCCCCACGTCAACGGCCGCTCCGTCGTCGTGGTGCTGCAGCTTGAGCTTAAGGCCCGCCTGAGGTGCGGTGGTGAAGGTGACGAGGAGGCCCCTGGACGCGAGGCGCCGGCCGAGGCAGAGGAGCGGATTGACGTGGCCCTGCAGCGGGGCGGAGACGAGGAGGACATGCGGCGGCGAGCGCGACTCCGGCGTCTCCTGGCCCATCACTGAATTCTGAAATGAAGGCTGCTGGTTCAGTAGCCCTAGCTACTTTTAGTGCAGTACGTGTGTTGTGTGACGCTGAGACAGTGCGGATCTCGATTTTTCAAGAGTGGCGGTGTGTCTGTGTGGTTAAGTGTCAGGGTCCCTGTGGCCCATTGGCACTGTCCTCTGTCGCCTCGGGAGAGAATCACTACTGTTTCAGATCACGGTGAGGCCTCACTTGGATCAGCGGATGCCCCATCCATGTTAATGGCCACACACAACACGTGAGTTTCGTAATCACTCGAGTATTCTACCTCTGTATGTATGTAACAACTAACAAGTAGCCAAATAATATTTCTAAGCCACATGGCAAAATGTCACTGGAAAATCTCATCTGGTAGGAGATTGGTACTTGTGAACTCAGTTCTTTTCAGCCTTCCAATATTTAATATTGTTGTCATTCTTTGGAAATTCTAGAGGGTAATTCAAAGACTTGACTTCTACATATCACGTTTTATCTGAAATAGTAACAACAGAGAAAAATATTGATTGACTGATATATCCACCAAAGTGGACTAAATGTATATAACGTTGATATCAATAATAAATGCTTATTAAAAAATGATCGGTGAATCACCTATGTGTCATATAAACATAGGATATCTCAGTTTTATGCTAGTTTAATGTAAATAAAATATCTTCTTGGGCCTATATGGTAATGGGATAAATATAAGATTTTAGTAAGATACCTAATATTTTTTTATATAACATGACTTAAAAGAAACATGACTCTTCGACAAATGTGAGTACAACATCTCTAAAAATATCTTTCACTTACTAGATAAATATAACTATGTCAAATAAAGTACTTTATTTGGTCGCTGCATTAAAAATAACAAATTTTAGGTTAACTCGATGTATAACACGATCATAAACTCTAACGTGAGGATCATAAACTCTAACGTGAGGATCTGTAAGAGGTTCTTGTGGGAGTTGAAGGTGACTCAAAGTATTTACATGTTTCTTCCACAAGAAAATAATTCTAACAAAAGATAACCTTGTGAAGAGGAATTAGAGGTGATAATAATTGTTATTTTTTAATACGCGAGAAACAATTCAACATTTTTTTTGGCTGTCATATAACTCAATTTGCTTGGTGATGTGTTTTCTTTGCTTTCAATATCCCCTCTCCACAATACCAAAAATATATTTAGAAATTGGCTTATGGGGGTGTCCAAGTCCAAAAAAAAATTAGTTTTATTTGGGGCAAGTGCTCTAGTGATCAATTTAGCATTGTCCAAATGATGTAGTTTTTTATAATAAAAAATTAGCTAATCGTCTAAGTTATCTTCATATCTAAGAGCTAACTCCATACTTGGAATTTAATGCTATACTATACTCTTAGAATTAATAGTTAGGAGTTTTTTTTCTGTTTTGCATGATGCAGTAACTATATAATTAATTGCTAGAATACATATTTTTGTCTTAGCTTTTAATTCAGCCGGTTATAGGAGTTGGATATTTGCCACATTATTCTTTTTCTATTAAATACTTATATTTATTAGCTATATGTCTTTCGGAGGATGTAAACCATTTTTATTATATAAAAAAAAGTCACTACGATATTTGTCTTAACCAGCTACTAGGTTTCACAGCAAATCTTCGGATGGCTGCTTGGATTCGTGTGGTATAACCATGCAAAAGGTGAACCGATACACATCGTCAATTAATCTCAACCTGATTTCGCCAAGCATACGATCGATGGTACTTATTCGTTTCGTATATATATTTTTTATCTGCAGGTTCTGTACATTCTTGTGGTTTTTTCTTTATCGTTTGTGTATGTACTATACTTCGCCACAAGAAAAATGACATGGACACAAGCCTTTCTGATGATACCATTTGGGGTTATGCTAGCTGCCTACCTCCTTGTGATTTCACTGACCTGTTGCCCGGACGCTATGTACTGCTTTGCTGCAAGTGCGGAAAGATCTACCAGCTAGATACTACTATATTCGTTCATCGCTTTTATGCACTTGTGGCTGAGTTTTCTCTTCGTTTCTTGTGGCCCTACCGACGGAGTAGCTACATGTAGGAGTGACTTTTAATATACTTCTAGCAGTGAGCTTTTACAGAATAATTATTTTTCCTCTTTCTACACAATTATTTCCCCTCTGCTCGATCACAACATACTGATGTCTAAAAGACAAGAATGAAAAAAAAAACGGAACAGCGCGTCCTTCCAGTGTGCTTGCAACGTTCGATACATGTGCTTTGTGCTTTCCTCTCCGGTAGATCAGGTTGTGCATAGGTGTAATCAACAGTTTCCACAACGCAAAAGGTGCAGCAAACTAAAATTTGTTGTTACCGTGAATATAAATTAAAATTCACTGTTGTGATCAAAATTAGTTCTATGATCTACATTCTAGCTACTTGTTGGCTCATCACCGAAATATTCTAAACTGCAGTACATGTGTTGTGTGAGGTTATGAGCAGCTACCGCGGAATACGTTTTGTCGTCGCATAGGGCAGGGTGTGTCGCTCGTTCGATTTTTCACTGGCTACACTGCTCCGCGGAGTCCGTGCAAAACGCAACGACTTGGCCACCGAATTTGAGTTGAGACATGGCCTGAGCTCCTTGCTCGGGCTGCTTGGTTAGGTTGATCCTGAGCTGAAAAGGCCGAAAGCCTACACACGGCCGAGTGATCGAGTGACGGACTGAAGGGGAAGGCTCTCTGTCGCCCATCGGTCCTGTCCTTTGGAATGAATGGCCCAAGAAAAAGAGTCACCATAGTGAGGCCTCGTTTGGATGGGACCGTCAGTCTGGCTCATCCACATGTATAGCCCGGGATTTTAAACTAAAATCCTCCCAACCCAGATTTACCGGAATTTAGTCAATAGATATTTCTAAGTCACACTGCAAAATCTTAAAATGCAACTGGACATTTAATTTGTGTAAACAACTAGATATTTCAAAATATCTAGTTGAAAAATATAAAAATCATATGGGTAGATTTTGCTTCATAAGTATTTTTATAATATTATAATTTGTTATATATTGTTGTTAAATTCTAATAAATAATATTGATCAATGTTGCATACAAAAGACTGAATAAAATCATCATTGTCATATATTTAAATACCAAGTAAATGGGTTTCACAGCAAACCAATCTGAATGGTTGACGGAGAAGTGAAGTGCATCCACCCATATTAGTTACTGCTACTTGGTGCTAGCTAGGGACATGCATGAGATCTCCACAAACTAAACCAGCAGATGGCTCTGACCCAAGAAACAAAATCCCTCATCCTCCTCTGCAACTTGCTCTGCATGCAAGCGAACCCCAAGCAATCATTCGCAGGCCGTGATATGATATCCCGGTCTCTCTCATGCAGTTGCGTACGATAGTGGAGGGCGTTGTGGCCTCGCTGGTCCGGATCAGCACCGTCAAGCTAGTCTTAGCTAACACAGCGCCATATAGTGTGGGTTGCGTCATGGCATTATTCCAAAAGCATCTTTATATTTAGCTTTAATTTTATTTGCTAGCTGCTGCATTTCATCAATTAATCTCTGTCACCTTTCTTTTTCTTCTCCTCTCTGGTGTTGTCTGCAGCTTTGCTTTCTTCCGAAGACTTGGGGAGAAGAAATGGTTTCGAAAACAACAGCGTAATTAACCCACTTTGGTTACATGGTTGGTCGGTCGATCTATTCACTAAAAATATAATGAGTGGAGAAGTGACACTGTGAGTGATAGCCAATAATTTCATTAGCTGCTGTGTAGATGTCGTACGTGCATTTGCTGTCGCTGTTTGATAAAGCTTGGAAGCAACGTATGGGCATCAAATAAATGGAGCATGGCATTTCTTCTTTTCTTTTGCACTTGACTTCTACAATGAAAAGGCATTTTCAGATCACTGGTTGGAAATATACGTTCACCAAATAGAATGACCAAGAACATTATTTTCCACTTTTTTCCTGAAAGGATCAGCTATTAATTTCTTCGGTTTCTGGAATGAACCAGTTGGTTTGGTTGCTCAGGAAAAAAAGCAATGTGAATTAAGCATAAATCATCATTTGTGTTATGATCTACTTGATCTGACGAGACAATTTAGTGGTTCATGTCTTGAGCACGGCATGCGTGTGTGCTGCATCTTCATGAGTCATTCTACCTCATGATGGTCAATGATTTACCCTCCAGTACTCCTCCAGAACCTCTACTTTTGTTTAGGTGTGTGCACTAACTGAAGAAGGTTAGCCACTTGAGCTGTGAGCCAATAGAATCGCGGCCAATGTTCAAGAGACAGAATTTAGTGTGTTTTTGTGATCAACAAGTTGCCACGTTATCCATGAGCCCACGAGATACGATTTGACCACAGAAATAAGAATTTGCCATTCAAATATTGTCCATGTGGTTTGGAAGGATTGGAGTAGAAAGTATCCACAAAAATCTGACATACAGATTTTTTTGGGGACTAGTGCCAGCTTGCATAAAATGGTTTATACTATAAAATCAACCGATTTTCACTATATTTCGATGCTTTGACTCTAGAAATATACAATTCCAAGAACATTTTAAAAAAGATCAATTTAAGTACAGATTGAAGCCTATACCTGTATAAGGGATGGGCCCTATAATCTTTTTCTCCAGAAAATATGCACTAATTCCCACAGATCAAAATGATCCTAGTAATTTTCTGCGTTCCAAACAGATCTGAATCAAATTGCACAAGTAGTGAAATGTTCAAATATCTTCATTCCATTTATCATTTTTCCACCATGCTTTTCTTCCAACCTATATGCTCCCCTTTCCTCTCTCAAAAAAAAACATGAAAAAAAAGGTGGCACCAAAGAAAGAAATATCTTATATAGTGTTCAAAAGAAAGAAAAAATATTACGAGAAATGGCCTTTGCCATCTCACTTTGTTATTTGGCTAATTACTATCACTAGCATCTTGCTGCTGCCGCGTAGTTCTCCTCCTGTATGGTCTCCAACGTCGGCCGCCTCGACCGGCGGCCGCCGCTGATCCGCTGCTTGAGCTCGCTGATCTCCGCCTCGGCCGCCGCGTCGCCCACGGCCATCTCGTCCAACCTTGGCCTCGCGCCGTCGTCCTCCTCCGCCGCCGCCGCGGTGACGGAGGCGGCGGCGTCGTGCGGCGCCACAACGGCCGCCACCTTGGCAGTGGCGGACGACCTCCGCGCGGCGGCCTCCCTGGAGACCGCGGCCGCCAGGCGCGCCAGGTTAGCCAGCGTGGCTGGCGCGCCCAGGTGCTTCATGGGGAACGCGGCGTACAGACCACCCAGCTCGAGGTCCTCGTCGGCACCGAGCGCCGCGATCTTGCTCCCCGCGCGCAGCGCGCGCGCGTCTGCGAGGAAGTGCCCCGGCGCCTCGAGCATCAGCTCCGCCGCCTTCGCCGGCACCCTTACCACCTTCACCGCGCCGTCCGGCATCACCACCTTCGCCCCCCTCGCCGCCCCCGGCACCCTCGCCATCGTGCACAACGCCAGGTGGTTCCCCATGCCGCACGAGCAGGTTCGATCGAGCTCGCCGCCGGCTAATTAAGCTCGCTGAAGAGTGTGTGCGGTGAGCTGCTGCCTGCGAGACTGTGTGTGTGTGTCTGCTTGCCGCGGTGGGCTGCGCGGCTGCGAGATATATAGGTGGGGTGCGGCCTGGTGGTTGCGGTGGCGTGGACTTGCTTGGCGGAAACGCGTGCGAGCGACACAGCAAAAGGCAAAGGCCAGAGGCGCACTGGCGTTCGATGGGTGCTGGTGATTTGTCGTGTCAGATATGATACGAGCTGTTTATTTAGCTCGTTAGTATAAACAATCAATATATTTTTATATATTTATGGCTTCTAAAGTAATTTGTAGTTTTATAATCATATTTAAACTATATATATTTAGTGATTTAATTCTTATGTTAATATATTATAAAATAATAAATGTATAAATCGTAAATATGATTTAAATGAGGTATACTCTTTCCATCCCAAAAAGAATTTATATTTTTTTATATATCAAACATACCAATATACAACCAAAAGGCTACAGGGTCATTCATATTTTTAAACTTCCTATTTTCTTAAAATATAATGAATCTGTCCTCTAATTTATTGAATTTTAATATAATCATTTAAAAATAAAGTCTGTAATAAATAAAAAGTAGTAAAAATATTTTATTTTAACAGAAGGAGTAGCTCGTTAAACGAGCCACACCGAGCTGTTAAGATAACGAACAGAAACAAACATGTCATGTCTTAACGAGTCGAGCTGGCTATCCGCTCCTAGGCATAGTTGCGTTGTGTTTTGTGTGAGATGGCGGTGGTGCCGGGCGATGCCGGCTCGGCGGGTACGGGGGCGGGCCGTCGTTGTGGTCTCGTGGAATCGAAGCGGATTTGCGCGTGGCGTGGGGCCGACGCCGACCCGACCAGGGCGTGTGGGGGCTCGGGTGCCGGTTGGCGAGAGGGATACGCTACCGGCCAGTCCGGTACGTGCTCCTTTGCTTGGTGCGGTGCGTGCTCGATCGATTCGATCGCTCTCGACCGGGTGCATGGCGCGCGTTCGGACCTGCCGGTTCGCTCTCCATCTCAATGTTCGCTGAATCTCCTGCACCTGAAAGCGGAAAGCTGTTACCTGGTTGTTGTCTTGCTGTTTGCGGACGAGATGGAACATTGGCAAGGCAATACAGCCAGCACAAAACACCTGCAAAGTTTTTAAACGGTATGATTTTTTAATATATATATATATATATGTGATTTTTTAAAATATTGTTTACATCTATTTGTCTAATTATCCGTTTGTATATTTAAATAACTATAACAAATCATTTATCTATTTAGCCATTCGGTGAAAATACAAATATAAGAGTAAAATAAAAAATTGTAAAGTATAGACATGAGAATAACTGTTTAATAGACCATAGAGAAGGCAAGAATTTGTTGAGAGGGCGACTCATAATCATATGGATTCAAATTTCCTCATAATCTTCGTGTCTTGAGCGATTCTAAAAGATCTTTATAAAAGTTTTGAAGTCCCAACGCTTTTTTTGGATGATCAAATAAGAATCTTCTGGATTCACACAGTGTAAAATTCTTTGAAATTTTATTTATTCCACATGGAGGCCTTTTAACTTAGGGGGCGCTCTAATTGGATGATTCCACATAAGTGGATATAGAAAAACTGATCGTGTGGATGAATTAATATTATAAAGCCAATAAATAGTTTAGAAAAAATATCTATATAAATTTTTTAGAGAATTTATACTTTTAAAGGTGTGACACATATAATCCACATCTCAATTAGCCATTTAGATGTGCCCTAAATCAGATGAGATTTACAATGTTTAAACGAACATGGCATCGCTGAGGACTACGCATACCACAATTGGTTTGGCACATAGTGTAAGGCCAGCCAATCATGTGTTCGATCCCTAGGATCGTTGTGCAAGCCTCACCCTCGGAGGGATTTTTTTCCTCTTGACTTATGTTGGTTCTAGTTAGATAACGAGTATATACATGTGTACATGTACAGTCTTGTATGTGTTTAGTAGGACTGCATATTACCCACACATTAAGGCCTTGAGCCTTAGGCAATTAGAGGACGCGTTTGCATACGTGCGCGTAGTGCCATGAGTGTAGTCTGCTTGTGTGTGTTGATGTTTCGCGCACTTGCACGGGCATTGATAGATCGGTGTGTGGACTCAGTACTTGGATGATGTGGCATAGCCAGAGCATACTTGATCAGCTGGATAAATCACCCGGAACTTGCTTGTACATCCCCCGTCAACTTTGAGTAAGCAGCACGCAGCAGGACACCAGCTCTATCGGTCGTCACCATTTTCCCTTTCACTGCAGCACGAAGTCGCTCCTACATATTCCAGGTACAAGGATGTACGACCTGTACCCAAACGGAACGACGCGGACAGTGGACAGTGACAGTCCAGTGTGAAACAAGCTGCAAACTAGTAGCTAACCTGTCAGTGGCACGAAATGTTATAACTAAAACTATAATTGTATTATAATTATAGTGGTTTAGATTATAAAAGAGCCTAATTATAAATAAGTAATTATGTATTTTAAATTTTGAAATTAAATTAATAAGATATTAAATGAGAGTTCATAAACTATAAATTTATTAATTTTGAATTATGTTAAATGTTATATTGATTATTTTTAGAATTAGTGCTTTCAATTACTACTTACTAATTATTAATTTTAAATTTTAAAATTAGACTAATAAGATACTCCAATTGAGAGAGTCTAATGTGGATATAACTCCATATTTATTAATTCCTAATTTAATCAAAATTTTAAAAGTGAACTAACCAAAAAGTCTAATTGAGAGTTTAAGATGGATACATCATCATATTTATTAATTTTAAAATTTATCAAAATTTAAAGTAAACTAACCAAAGAGTCTGATCATGATAATTCATACTACTTAATTGATTAACAAACAGTTAGATTTTTCTAGTTAACATAATAACTTTTAGAATATATTTAATTAATATAGATGTAGATAAATAATAAAGCGGGAACATGCAGCTTGACTCCGGGGGAGGGCGCGGACTTGACTCCACTCTCCTCCTTGCCGCATGCTACTAGTAATCATCATCGAAACGTGACGTGATCCAACCGTAACCTGTCGATGAATGATGCAGTACAGCTCCGCAAGTCCACAGGCCACAGGGAATGTCACCGACGAAGCTGCCCGGAAGCTGCACGCATGGTCGAGTGCTCGCATGACGCCCTCGGCGCGCGGCGTGGGATGAGTTGTTGTACGTGTTCGCTCCCTCTCTTCTCTTGTTGGAACGGCGCTTGCGCGCGGCGGCAGTACGTGCGGCTCTGGCTCTAGCCGGCATCGGCAAAGGCACCGCAAAGCCTGCTTCCTGACTCTCGTGCAGGTGGCGGTGAAAAGCATCCGAGCACGGCACACGGCGCTGCTCGGTCTCATGGTGTTGGGGGGCGTTACGTAGCGTTTTGGTTTTTGGTTTTTTGGGCGGTGGTTTTTAGCTTACCTAATTTGTTTGGACTGAAATGGTGTTGTTGTTGTTTTTGTTGTTGTTCGGTGGTGAGAAGTGTTTCGGGACAAGATCTGTGGTGAAAATGGTTGGCCTGTGTTGTTGGTTGCTGGAGCCTTTGGTGGCCTGCTCACTTGGCAGTCGGCAGTGGCACACGTCATTTCGCCCGAAAGATACGATAACTTGCAACGTCTCTAGAACTCTACATTTCTACATGTAGTCAAGTGGAGTAGTGGACAAATGAATTACCACAATCAAGAAACCTTTTTTTGTTTTTGTGGCGAGGGACAATCCAGAAACTGATGTATACTCAATATCATGGTTGGATTGACCTGATGTTTTGGACGACAGATCTGACAGTAACTATCCACGAGACAAACATTCATCAGAGAGCAGAAAATGTTACGTGCCACCGACAGAGCTGTGTACTGAGCAGAAACTATTGCGTAGAGCTGTTTTACTGGTTGTAGAAAACATTGAAACAATTGCAGTAAATCAGAACAGTGCTACTAGGCCGACTGTTGTCGACCAACAAACATAGGCAATGGCCTCCGACAAGAAGATGCATGCAGTCAGGTTTCAACTACGTACATAAATTGATCACGAAATACAGCAACAGTTAAGCCATTCCCCTGGCCAGATAGATGGCGAGCCGCCTTTCTTCAAATGAGTACTCAATGTCCTCCGGTAATGTTAGCTCTTGTTTATCGTAAACAAGGGAAACAGGAGTTGCGGAAACCTTGTTGGCCAGACCGGGAGTCATTGTCATCTGCATTGGAGCCGTGACGGTCATCGGGGTCTTAGGATTCAGTGCTGTAAATGTCTTCGGAGTCCTGTTCTCATCATCCTCAATGTTGTTGGTGATAGGTCGCACAGGCATCGACGAGACATTGCTTCCTGGCGTTATCTGAGCAAAAGGTTTACGAGGTGTCTCCATCTCACGTAGAGTACTGGCATTGAAAGATAACTTCTTGATAGGCAATCCGGCAATGTCCAAGCCTCTACTAACTGAAATTGTTCACTTGCGTTAGACATATGTTCAAGTGAAAAGAGGAAAGGAAGATCGACAGCTGATACTAGCTAGTAGGGCTTACCAGGGGACAAGGTGCCAATTTCTTCAGTTTTCTTGGCAGCACGAAAAGACTTTGAATGCAGTATATCAGTCTTCGGGGGTTGCAAAGTGGCTCCACCAAGAGATAGCCTACGGTTTGCACCACCCATGGAGTTTCTAGGTGCCTTCTTTGTACTTTGAGGCTTGGATGGACTTGGTTTTGATCCGTACAGAGCTTCCTGCTCAGCTTTGAGCTGATCCTGGAGCTTCTTCTGATCCTGCAGGTATATTCAAGCATTATAGCGTATTCACAGAAGAAACACTTGATTTAGCCTATACATAACGTTTGCAATAGCATAATACCCTTTGTCTCTTCTTCTCTTGCTCTTTCTCCTGACGAACGATCAAATATTCTTCAAGCATTGTCAAAATACTAACCTGTAAGCATTGTAAGCAAGGCACTTCAGCAAGAAACAAAAATAGACCCCATCCATGTAAAGAGTGAAGAGTAAGAAAACCTACACCATCGAATGTGAATTCCTTTTTGCGTTCATGTTCCCAAGCTACAATTTTTGTTCTCAAAACATCTACCATTCCTGCTCAACAGAAATCAGTGGTGGATAAGAACGCAGTAATGACAAGAAGAAAATTTGTTAACTAAATGAGTATTTGATCAAGAAGCTCAAGCACATAAATCATTTAGTAACATTACCAGGAATCTTGTTGACCAAAATACGAGCTTTTTCAGCCCTCTTCAGTATAAGATGTGCTCCCCTCCCAGCATTGTAACGATTATCGTCCTAAAAACGCCAAGGCCAGGGAAATATCAATATCACACTCTTTGCTAAACAAATACACAAAGGCAATTGCATACAACTTCATCCAGCATCCATACTTTGTTGTAATCTTCCAGCCAGGCTTCCTCTTCACAAGCATTTCGCCATCTTTCAACTTTCTCAAGAATATCCTTCCGGCTAAAGGCTTCCTCCTTCACTGTTGAAATATGAGCTTCAATTTGTTCCAGTACTAGTGAGGGATCAATAGCTCCTGCCAACAGAAATAAAACACAAATTAGGTACATGAACTCTGTCTGGTATGACACTTTTCAGGCACAATGAATATCTTACCTGCTTCAATAGCTTCAATGCTAAACTCAGCTGCATAACCTTCCTCGCCAATTAAATGAGCACGTCTTCTATGTTCTTCCAGTTCTGCTTTCTTTTTTAAAACAAGATCTTTCATCCTACTTGCTTTCAGCTGTTCAAGCCTTAATACCTCAGATTCCACCTACAGTTATAAGTATAATCAATGAGCATTCCTATCTCAATAGAAAAATAAAATAATAGGAACATAGACACTGTAGTAATAGCTACGATGAAAACTTACATAATTCAGGAAATCAGTGGAGAGGGTGTTGGGTTCAGTTATTTCTTGTTCTGAAGCAGCAATATTGCATGTTATATTCTGGAACATCTGCTGCTCTTCAAGTGGGGTATCCATGAGATTCCATAGTTCAAGCATGCTAGAAGCAAAATCTTGAAGCTACCAGAATCAGATTAACCAAGTTAAGGGCTGAGTGTGATCTTTGATTTTTCTACAATGATACAAGAAATGCTGACCTTTTGCATCCTTTGGATCTTCATTTCACGCAGTCTGTTTACAGCAGAAGCAAGTCTCTCAATTGTAGTGTTGCTCAGGTTCTTTGATCCTTCAGCTTCATCCAAGCTAGGGTGCACCTCATATACAGTTTGTTTGAAGTCTATGCCAAGGACCTCACATAATGAATGCAAGGTATTCAAATGTTCGATCACTTGCTTTAGCCGATCACTCTGTTAAAAACACACACAGATGGAATAGTGAGATTTATACAAGAAATGAGCAGGACTCTTATAGACAGAGGCATGGTGAGAACATGACAGGTGCAAATGGATCAAATTGGCATTGATGATGATAACCTTCTCCTTCTGAAGGGATTCCAGGTCCTTTGTCAACTCGTCAATCTTTCTTAATGACAGATCAGACTGATCAACAGGAATTTTAAAGGGAACAAAATCGGCTGGCCTTATTTCAGACGAGATCTTCTTAATCTGCTCTATGACATCAACAAACTGGTTCCATCGCTCTACCTTTTTCTTTCTCATCTCCTCCAAATACGGAACAATTGCATTCAACTCCTCTCTTAAGCCATGAAGCTTCTGATTTGACTGCAAAATTTACAGATGAAAAATGTATGTTACTGCATGAATGGCCGCAGACGTATTAGAATCTACAATCAATCAGATTTCAAGTGCCTTGCAGGTATAATGGATTCAACAAATAAAACGTACTTCAGGCAGTAACTTACTCATACTGCCAGTAAAATAGTAATATTTTATTCACGTTGAATTGATACAAAGTGGACAGATGAAGTTTTACTAAACTTGTGTACTAAATTGCAAATCCATGGGAACAGCAGTAAGTATGAAATAGATTGAGGGATAACTTATGAGACCTACTGATTAAGTGAGCGCAAAGTCTTAAAAAAAAGTGAGAGAAAGAAATATAAGTTTTACCAACACTCTTCCCCAATATATTGACATACTAGTGCTAAACAGTTAGAAAAATATTGACCGCTGATGGAGTTCCAGACGGTTTGGCTTCATCAGATCAACAATGGACGTACTAGTATTATCATCTTACAACAGAAATCGTGGGTCTGGTTCTCTATTGAAAATTCCTTTTCTTCCCTCGCCAATTAGCACTGTTCCACAGGAGCCCAACTTCCTTATTTTGATCTAATCATGCAATACCTCGTTTACAGCATTTGGTGGAGCCAGAAACAAACCTGCCTAACGTGCACTGGCGGCTCGCCCATGGCTGAACAGATGCCAGCGAGCTCTGCCTCGGCCTCGGCAATAGCCTGCCGCAGCTGGGCCCGGCTCCGGTTCGCCTGGTCGACCTTTCGCCTGTATACCTCCAGACACTCCTGCTCGAGCTCCAGAAGCATCCTGTCCCTCTCCGTGTCTGGTTCGCCGACCTCATCCCATATCACCTGAAACAAGGAAGAAAAACCGTAAATACGTCGTCACTGCCATGCAAAGAATGGGAAATGGTGGAATCGGCAAAGCGGAGACATACATTGAGCTCTAGTAGGAGCGAATCACATGTCGTCGACATCTGGTGGAGCTGGTCCTTCACCGCGCTACTCATCGCGAAGAGCGAAGAACAGAAGGAGCCTGCAGAGCGGTCACAGACATAAAATCCAACTCCCTCAGCGAGACACCAGCAAATCCAAATCCACGAGCACGCAGCACGCCGGCCGCGTAGAGCAGGGGACGGGATCGCGACTTAAGCCTAGGGTTTCGATCCCAAGAAAAACGCAGGCGAGACGCTTCGATCCGATGGAGGCTTACCTCTTCGCCGCTCGGCGCGGTCTCGTCGAGCGGGCAGGGCGAGACGGGGCGGCGGACGTGGCGGATTCTGGGGTCGCCGGCGATCGGAGCCTTCAGATGCGGGAGAGGGAGACAGAGCGGAGGGGAGGGGGGGGGAGACGGAGACGGAGAGCGTGATTTGAAATGTTTTGAAATACTGTAGGGGAGGCGAAGAAATTGGGATTTCAGACGAGAGGGATCAGGGGAAGGGGACAGCGGCCGAGAGACGTTAGCGGGAGACTTCATTGGGCTGGCTCCGGAGCGATCGCATCTCTGGGCCTACGTTTTGAATTGGGCGGTCGCGATTGAGCTGTTCCGGCCTTCTGGGAGCAGGAGCCTGCCAAATCGGAAGGGAATAGGGATATGCGTGAAACGGTGTACTGACAGGTGGGACCAGTTTTCTCTGCTTGTATACTGTACTAGTAGTGTACTATAATCTACCTTCATGCTAAGTTACACCAATGCTTGCGAAAATTGGAAAGGTTCTGTTAAAATTTGCGTTACGATTTACTATATATAATCTACCTGAGTATTCCATCTGGTTTGCTAAGAGCGAGCACACAGTAAGTGATTTAGGCCGACTCTAAAAATTATTATATCAGATTTGTTTCCAGTGAAAGAGGAGAGAAGAAAAACAGACCACATATTTGTATTTATACTAGCTGCAAAGGACCATAAGACGGTGTATATATATGAAGGACTATAAGACGCTGTATAGACAATTGAACGTCTAAGATGTCAAACAAACTATAACTCTATTTGCTAAGTCGAAACTATAGATGACATGGAAGAAAGACGAGGAAAGGACATTGAAATTCACATAGCAGGTTAAAGCCATGCAAATCGAGCTCAGAACAAAACTCAAGTAGCATCATGAACAGCAAGAAAACTGACCCAATAAGGAACGCGTGTGACTCTGACTCTCAAAACATGTTGCAAGCATAAATGAGGGCGCTCGTATGGGAGACCAATATTTCTGTGTTTTCACCGAGAAGTAACAAGTTCACGGGCTAGCCGCACCCCCGCACCTGGATCACACAAAATGAGAACTCAATTCTTCCTTGAAGGGCAGTAAGCCAAACAGATAGGGTCACTGCAAATCCTTATTTGGAAAAAAAGTGGTGGGAAAAAACATCGATCAGCAGGGCCGGGCCTCCTGCATGTAAGTACATGTCCTGGCTAACAAACATAAAAGGCATAACAATTTGACCTCCAAATGTTAAAACTTGCATCGCTTATGATGTGGACTCCTTAGCAATCTTCTCTGCCTTGGCAATGACCTCATCGATTCCTCCAACCATGTAGAATGACTGCTCCGGAAGGTCATCATACTTCCCATCCAATACACCCTGTGACATGTTGAGAATCGATTACTTGGTAGAAAAGTAGACAGCACAAGATAAATGAGCCTTATTACTACGACTGCTGAAAAAAAAACATTAATCATAGGAGTAATGATTGTGCAAGACTCTTTTAAGGACAAAAAGACAATGCACCATGAGAGACAAGGATAGCAAAACATATTGCTTTTTAGACACATGTTTTGCCTGTAATACAAAACCTATAGCTTTTCGCTTATCAAAAAATGGCCAGTGTACTGGGTAATGTTCAACATGAATTCACAAGAGCTGTAATGTTAGCACTTGTACTTTCTATTACTTGTTACACGGCAACAATGTGCTGGCCTGTGGACAAAATATTGTAGCCACATAACCATTGGCTTAGGAAAGAAGGTGAAACGGGACTTGATAAATATTGTCAAGTTAACATAGCTGAATAGAGGGTAAATTGACCAATGTTATGCCACATCTGGTTTTATCTCCTATGACCATAGCAGATGAGCTCATGTGTGTTAGGCTACATCCAGTCCAAGTGCCAATAAAAACCTATGAATCACAGTTCTGGTCCTAAGTCACAAAAGTTCCCAGGTTGTGGAACGTGAGACATGGGACGTGGAACATCTGTTTTAAAAAACATGGTACAAAGGGGGTATACCTCCTCAGTGCGTTTGTTCAAAGGATGGAACGCATTCCATGAATTTCCAGGATGATAGTCCAGAACGATAGAAACAATCAGACAGCCATTGTCATGCAAAGAATGAGCTTAAGAGAAAATATACAAAAACTTTAAGGTCTATATGGATGAAATCAATTGAATGAAGACCTTTCCTAATATTTACAAGGTCAAAGGGCTAAAAGTAAAAAAGACAAATCCCTTATCCTTATCCTGTCTATGGAATCATGGAACTCATCCCCTTGGCTTCACCCACCTGGCGAATCAGTGGCGACGTCAGAGGTGCTCCCTCGTTTTCCTCAGCATGATGGCAGCGGCACTCCCCCAACCCCCAGCCATGACGGCAGCAGTGCTCCCCCAACCCTCAGACATGATGGCAGCCACGCTCCCCCATCCTCGGCGACAGCCAACCCCCAGCCACGACAGCAGCAGCAGCTCCCCTGTCCTTCTCGGTGGCAACAGCGGCAGCGCTCCCCCAACACCCGGCCACGACGGCATCAGCGCTCCCCATCCTTGGCGCATCGGCGACAGTGCTCCATGCAGTTCGGCGTGGCGGCAGCAAGCGGCGCTCGTACCTCCGTGTTTGGGACGTCATCCCACATCGTTCCCATTCCCCATTTCGGGACGAAGTTCCTGGGACGAGAAACGTGGCACCATCCCACGATCCATGTTTCTTAGTTCTGGTCACATTTGATTTCCAACTGAAATCCTAAAACCATGCTCTCTTGTATATAAATAATGCACGATAGCCTATATAAACATGCTAACTTACAGCCAAAAACTCTACCACGAAAATGTTGTTCCTAAGGGGAATAAAGAGCAACAATCAAAGTCCATACCTGGAAACTTTGAACGCTCTCCTTTAGCTCAACATACTTTCCAGGTGCACCCGTGAAAACTTCGGCAACATGGAAAGGCTGGCTAAGGAACCGCTGAATCTTCCTAGCACGAGCGACGGTCAACTTATCATCCTCACTGAGTTCATCCATTCCAAGAATGGCAATAATATCTTGAAGATTCTTGTAGTTCTGAAGAACCTTCTGAACACCACGAGCGGTGTTGTAGTGGTCCTCACCCAGCACATGGGGAGACAACATTCTGGATGTGGAATCCAAAGGATCGACAGCAGGATAAATACCAAGCTCAGAAATCTGCACATCCAGCACAGATAAATCCATTTATAATACGAAAGATGTCAATACTTCAAATTGTAAGGAGATAGTACGTATGCATACCTGTCGTGACAACACAGTAGTTGCATCAAGATGGGCAAATGTAGTAGCAGGGGCAGGATCTGTCAAGTCATCAGCAGGCACATAAATAGCTTGAACAGATGTGATAGAACCCTTCTTTGTGGTGGTAATCCGCTCCTGCAGTCCTCCAAGATCAGTAGCAAGGGTTGGCTGGTATCCCACAGCAGATGGGATACGTCCAAGCAGGGCAGACACCTCAGAGTTTGCCTAATACAAAGAAATCAAATGAACAGCTTTGTCAGGCGTAATAATACACATTGGAAAAAATGATTTATGATGCACAATGCCAAATATGCAGAAGTATGACCAATGACGTTTGCATTCAACTACCATAAATACCATTGCTGGCATTACCAGAATGAGATGGCAGAAAGGTACCATAAAACATACCTGAGTAAAACGGAAAATGTTATCAATGAAGAGAAGCACATCCTGCCCTTCAGCATCACGGAAATGCTCAGCAACAGTCAAACCAGTCAGTCCAACACGAGCACGAGCACCCGGGGGCTCATTCATTTGACCATAGACAAGGGCACATTTGCTCTCACTCTGCCAAAGGAAAACACTGCCACGTAAGGAGAAGTTTCATTAAAGAAATACATGACATATTTGAAATGTGAATCATTTACCTGCTTGTCACCTAGCTTAATTACACCACTCTCAATCATTTCCCTGTACAAGTCATTACCCTCACGAGTACGTTCTCCAACACCAGCAAAGACAGAGAAACCACCTAAAATAAACAAGACAACCAGATAAGGAAGTGGAAAGCATGAGACTTTGGATATGACCATGAAGCTATGTAAAAAACAAACCATGAGCCTTCGCAACATTGTTGATCAACTCCATAATAAGCACGGTTTTGCCCACCCCTGCACCACCGAAGAGACCAATTTTACCACCTCTTTGATACGGTGCTAGAAGATCCACGACCTGATAGAAGTGCAATCTTTGTGTTAAGACAAAATGGTGCAAAAAGGAATGCCTCTTGACAATTAAGAAACCTAACCAACTAGATAATTAAAAATGTCACAGGTTTTAAGATAGTCATTTCAGAAGAGGCAGAAATCAGTGTACCTTAATTCCAGTAACAAGAATCTGTTGCTCTGTAGCTTGCTCAACAAAAGCAGGGGCTTCACGATGGATAGGGAGGAAGTGGTTCGTCGCTGTGGCAAAGAAAGGTCAGTAATGAAAGGCCAAAAGAAAGATAATAACCACTGAGTTTTTGAAGAAGTATACATACAACAACAATATGTAAATGGGTATCATTTAGACTTACTTATATCTCCCTTCTCATCAATAGGCTCACCAATGACATTCATAATCCGCCCAAGTGTGGCCCTACCAACAGGAACCTAAAAAAGACAAAACAAAGAAATATGAAGAACATGATTTAGATCAAAGATGGTTATACTGACATGACAACATCAAGGTTCAAGGACAGTAAATATATAACAGGCTATGAAAGACGGCTCTTATCACAGGTAATAACAAGTGATCTTTGCATAAATGTAATTTGACACATAGTAGCCAATCCCACAGAGTGACAGAACTCCACAACATCTGTAAGCACTAAAATAAGGTTAACCCCTGTCACCTAATTTTGAGATTTCTATGTTCCTCAGGAAACAAAAGTACATAACGTTAACTTAAAGGGTATTTTAAAAGAAACGTTTTTGGACTTCATTATCCCAAAGCACATTTTGGGGTTGGGAACATACATTTGGTCACATGGATTTTCTCTCTCAACCCCTCCTTCATAAAGCCCCTACAACCTAAAAAAACAAAAGGTCCCTCCTCGATTTGTGTGATCTGGGACCATTGAGGTGACGGGGCAAAGGCCCATAAAGGCATACGGTAAATGCTTTCTCCATCTCCAGATCGCATGAATGGACTGGAAAAATGAATCTACAGGACAGCATTTGAACATGGAAAAAATATGACAGCGTTATGTTCGTAAGAGACAATTTGCATTTGTCGCCTAGTCATTTGATATATGAATCCGCACTAAATCAGGGGCATGGATTAGTTAACAAACTATGGTCGCAGATCTGTAAGATGAGGATACACTAATCAATAAACGGATCCGTACATCTAGACCAAATCGGCCGACCACTAGTCTGCCATTTCGTCAGATTAGACCCAAATAAACAGCTTCAAACACGGTAAGGGATAGGGAACAAGAAGAGAGGGCATTACGGTGATGGGAGAACCGGTGTTGAGCACGCGCTGGCCGCGAACGAGCCCCTCGGTCCCGTCCATGGCGATGGTGCGCACCATGTTCTCCCCGAGATGCTGCGCCACCTCGAGCACGAGGCGGATGTTGTGGTCGAGCACCTCCAGCGCGGTCAGGATCGGGGGCAGCCCCTCGTCAAACCGCACGTCCACGACGGCACCAATCACCTGGCACACCTGCCCAACCGCGCCGGCGCCCGTGAACTCATCGGTTATCTTGCCACCCCCGGTGGCCTTGCCCGACGCGGGGGGAGGCGCGGGGGCCTCCTGAGACGCGGCGGACGACGCGTAGGCAGCGGCGCGGTTCAGGAGGAAGCCCGCGGGGGATGGGCGGTAGTGGAGCGGCGCGCGGCGCGGGCGCGGGCATGGGGAGGGGGAGGCGGCGCGGAGGCGGGAGGCGGAGCGGAGGACGGAGGTGAGGGCCCGGCGGGTAGCCATGGCCGCCGCCGCCGCCGGGGGGGGAGGCTCTGATCTAGGTTTTCCGAATGGTGGGGTGAGGGGGAGTGGCGGCTCCGCACTGCGGGGAGTGATAGGGATTTGGGGATCGGTCGGGGTGGGGAATTGGGATGGGGAGGGTGGTATGGGAGTGCACGTAGGGATTCACGGATGGACGCGGTCTTCAGTGGACCGACATGGGTGAAGCGTCCCTGCTGATGTGTCGTTTAGTTCCATGTCATCAATTGTTGTTGTTGTGAAGTATTCCTTCCGTCCCAGACCTAATATGAGATTAGAATTGTATAAATCTAAACAGAGGTATTTCTTTATTTTGATAAAGTGGCTGAGAAATTGTCCTAAAAGCTTAAAAAGGTTTATAAGTGGCTATTATCAGGCTAATTCACTGAATTTACGTCTAATTGCTCTTATGACATTAGTTTTGTCCAAATATGGCTAGAATACCTCTCACCACTACTTTTCATTTAATTGCTTTTATGCCATTGGTTTCATTCAAGGATTACTTAGAATGTCAGTGAACCATTAAGGTTGACTAATGATGTTAAGAAAAAAATGGTTTCGCTATTTTTCTAGACTAAAATACTATCATCTCTCTTCTAATTTTTCTTCTTATTGGCCACTATTGATTGCCACCTCCATGCTTACCATTGTTGGTGGCTAGCAGCCTCCTTTCATGCAACATGGCCCACCAAAAGATCTCCTTGTATAGTCAATAAAAATCTTCTCATACTCATCACTACTAGCTAGCTCCTCCCTAGCTCTAATTGTCAATAAACTCTTCTAGCACAAATGGTTTCTAACTCCATAACTCACCAATCACCATCACAAAACCATTTGGATGATAGCTTCTGCTTCTGCGCACTAGCGGGTTATCTAACCTCCATTACCCTATGCACCGTAAAGGTTGTTTACCCTATGCACCGTAAAGGTTGTTTACCTTATGCACCGTAAAGGTTGTACATACGCAGAGCTCACACAATAGGGTAGAGGAAAGAGAGACAAATTGCATTGTTTTATAGCTTCTAACATATTTTTATGGGAGTGGATGATTTTCTAATGCCCGATTTTAGTAGCGTAAGATTAATTAGCTATTTTTTAGTATAATCTTTTTCACTTAGTGGGTGACAAAGTGATAAATATGCAATCATTTCAAATAAGTAAAGCAATGCTAAACCATAACCCTTAACCTTTAAAGAATTTAGGCATATAATTAGAAAATTTTGAAATCTATGATTTGCTGCTCCTTACACAATATTGTAGTATGTTATGCCTCCTTTACAGCACAAAATTTAAAAGATATAGTAACGAGAAAAAAAACATAATGTTAAGGCTATTTGAATCCTTATGATCCAATAATATAAGAGTTGTTTAAATAAGTTTGTTTTGATGCTTCATAGAAGAAAAGACAAATGAATTTAGAGAGAAAAAGACGCGAGATTTCCATGAGGTTGAGCTCTATGTTAGAACTCATTCGACATTCCAATCTAAATTTCATAGAATTTTGAGATGATCATTCCTCTGTTTCAAAGCACACATAGAAAAAGTTTTCATTGAATTTAAATCCTTCGTAAACTTCTAAATATCATTTGTTTCAAAGGAATAGTGGCAACAATCTAAAGAGTAGCAAACCAATCAAATTTGAGAATTTTTTCGGTTCTCTCTCTACGGAACTTCCGTGATTTCGTTTCGTCGCACCCTTTCTCGTTTTATTCCTTTCCCATTCTCCACTCGTTCCCTCTCGCGCCACCCCGGCACGCCGGCACCGCCATGTCCTTCCTTGCCGCCGGCGCCGCGCCCAAACCCTAAACCCACCGCCAGCCGCCGCGCCCAATGGCGTACCTCTTCTCCTACCCAGACTCTAAATCGCTCTCCATCACCACCTCCACCCTGTTCCTATCGTCGCTCTCCTCCCTCCCTTCCCCCGACAGCGAACCCCCCCTCCACCTCCGCCTCATCCCCGCTATCGCCCGTCCCCGCCTCTGTGCCGCCCACCGCGCTCATCCCCGGCTCCCGCTTCCTCGTCGACGCCTTCCGCCACGCCGGCGATTTCACCGTCTCATACTTCCTCTCCCACTTCCACTCCGACCACCACGCTGGCCTCGGCCCCTCCTGGCGCCGCGGCCTCGTCTTCTGCTCCGCCCTCACCGCGCGCCTCCTCGTTTCTGTGCTCTCCGTCCCGCCTCAGCTCGTCGTACTTGTTGTTGGCGTCCGCTTCACCATAGATCGGTGGGGCCTCGTCGCTATGGATGCTAACCATTGCCCCGGTGCCGTTCAATTTCTCTTACGTTCGTCTGGACCAGATGCGGAGAGGTATGTCAACACCGGTGACTTCCGATTTTCGCAGTCTATGAGAACCGAACCTAATTTGCTGTAGTTCATCGGTGCTGATGCCTGTGTTTCTAGATACCACGTACTGCAATCTCAAATTTACGTTTCCTTCACAAGAGGAGTCACTGGATTATGTTGTGAACACAATCAAGCGGGTGAAGGAGGAGAGTGGAGCAGCTGGAGAGCGCGAGCTATGTTTGATCGCAACCTATGTTGTGGGCAAGGGGAGGATTTTGCTGGAAGTTGCACGACGCTGTGGTTGTAAGATCCATGTGGACAATATGAAGATGGAAATTTTGACTGTACTGGGGATTCGTGGGGAGAATGGAGTTTTTACTGAGGATGCGGCAGCAACAGATGTGCATGTCACTGGGTGGAATATTTAAGGTGAAACATGGCTCTATTTCTGGCCAAATTTTGTGAGGATAAAGGAGATCATGGCCGAGAGAGGATACAACAAGGCTGTTGGATTTGTACCGACCGGTTGGATGTATGAGACCAAGAAGGAAGGGTTTGCTGTTAGAGCGAAAGATTCACTTGGGATCCATCTTGCACTTTATAGTGAGCACTCGAGCTATGATGAGTTGTGGGACTACAGGAAGTTCTTGCACCCAAAACGGGTAATTCAAACTGTGGGGCTTGATGGTGGAAAGCTTGATAGTAAAGAGGCATTTGCTCTGCAGAAGCATTTCGCAGGTTTGGTGGATGAGACAGCAAACAAACAGGAGTTCCTGATGGTGTTCCACCGAAGATCAACAAATGTTACTCTTGGCCCTGAGGATTCAGTTACTAGACTGAGCCAGCAAGAAGGGGAGGATGCTACTTGTTACGTGCAATAATTTCGGCTTTTGAACAATCAGATAGTTTTCAAGAGAAGATTACAGTGGAAATGAAGAAAGAATTATCAGATTTCCTACCCCCATGGGTCAGCGAGGACATGATCCTGGACCTGCTAATTAAGTCAGGTGGTGATGTTGTTCAAGCAGCAACTGATTTTTTTTGAGAAAGAAAGAGATTTCTTTGAGGAAGCAACTGTTTCTAATAGTGAAACGCCTAAGTCAGAGATAAATCTCACTTCTGATCATGGATCTTCTGCTGATGCAAGTAGTCAGCAAGAAGTTCCTTTATTTTCACAGAAGCCCATGGATCATTCTAGAAAGCTGCTGAATTTGAATGCTATGAGAATGAAGTCAAATCTTTCTAAAAGGGAAAGGAAGAGGTTCTCTAATTCTGCAGACAAGCCAAAAAAGAAAGGACAGTCAACTGTCTCAAAGCCCTCAACAGAATCCAGCGGGCGCAAACAGTCCACAATTACAACTATTTTGCTAGAACTATGACAGCTGCTTGTAAAAGCGATACATGCAATCAAGTAACTGTAGATGCAAATCAAAACAATGTTAAGAATGGCGATCAGTTAACTGATGTTGTAGAGTTAGAGAAGCAGAGTGTAAGCCAGCTTCTTCAGATTGTAGATGGTGGCATGTCCAGAGAGTCTGCAATTTCTTTGCTTGAGGAGGCAAAAGGGGATGTGAATGTAGCAGTTGATATATTTTACAATAAAACTGACAACAGAAATGCACTTGAAAATGATAAGAATATCGTCACACAAAACACAGAAAATGAAATGACAGATAAATCTAGCAACACAGGCATGCTTTGCAACTCTTCTGAGGCTACACCAAAGATGCCAAACATATGAGTATAATCTTATGTAGCTGAAGCAGATTCAGTCAGTATATCATTGCCAATTGAAAAGTATCTACCCATTGAACATGGTTAGCACCTACCCTCCCTCTGGTTCTTAGCATCTTGCTTGACAATGAGTAATGCCTTGTATGTGCTCTTCTACAGCTTGCTGGACAGCAGGACAGTCTGCACCATACTTACATTTGGCTCGCGCTTTTGATCTGGTTGAAAGAGAAAAGGAAAGATCAAAACTACTGCCATGCTTTGCAACATGTTCCAAAGGTTTTTGCTATAACTTTCTAATTTACCTATGCATGCAGCTTTTCATTATCATCTATATGTTTTTGATTGGGAAATATAGTTAACATCTTACCTTCTCGAATGCAGTTTGCTTGCCCTATCACTTGATGATGTGCTACCTGCTGTTTATTTATGTACTAATAAAATTTCTCCTGACCATGAAAATATTGTATGTATTTTATTTCCTGCACTTACTCTCCCCCCTATTTACTGCTGTAGTGCTGTTTGCTTCTCTCTAAAACCTTGTTTGAAATTTTGAAGTTCTTGAGGAACATGGATGTGGGTGCCCTACAAAATCCCTGTGAGGATACTACATTTCAAACAGGCTTTTATAAAGTTTCATTTCAGTAAGGATAAGTTGATTCTTTTTATTAAGTTGTTGAGTAATAGCTGGAACTTTCCTTTTGAAAGGTTTTCTTTCTCTCATTATTTTCTAATGAGTAACCGTGTCATGTCCTATGCTACTTTTTATAATGTACAACATCCTATTATAAATATTTTAGTTTACCCTTCTGTCTGTTATGCCTTGTCAAGTGGCACATCAATACAATAACCCATATTTGTTAATGAAGCTAGGAACTAAACATTGGTGGGAGTCTGGTTGTATCTGCTCTGGAGGAGGCATTAGGATCCAGCAGATCTAAAATACATGAGATGCACAAAACTTATGGCGATCTTGGTAAGGCTGGAGGTTAGAAGCACTAGCATTGTTGACTTTGATAGTGTGGGCAAAGAGCCTATTATATCTTGTAATCTGTCATGGTTGTGTCTTTGCAAAATAGGATTTTGATGCATGCATGCATTCATTTGGCAGGTCTACAGCCAAGTCCAACTGCCTTGGTGTAGCTTCATGTACTGGTTATTTGTGCTTAAATAGCCTTGTGTAGTATCAACAGTGGATGTAGTGTAATTTGTAGGTGATGTTGCCCAGGAATGCCACCAGAATCAAATGTTACTTGCTCCTCCTCATCCACTCTCAATTCGTGATGTGTTTTCCACCCTTCGCAAGCTAAGGTATCACTGACTGAAAACATACGCTATCAATATCTGGAGTTTCTTAATTGATAGTCTTCTTTATTTCACCATTTGTTATTTTCATTATCAGTGTGATGTCAGGTAGTGGGAGTACTGCAAGGAGGAAAATTCTTGTCTTGCATCTTATTCGTTCTTGCAGAGAAATGGAGATAAAGTTTCTTGTTAGAACACTGGTAATATACCCTTTGTTTCTAACTGACAGTTTCCAATTTTACTTTGATGCTGTTGTATTGCATGGAATTATTTTATACTGTACATGGATTTTTGTTTGGATTTCATGTGCGTATGTGTTCATCTATCTCCTAATTTATCCTCTCAATTGATTTTGTTTGATTATTGCTTTTTTTTGGACAGTTGTGATCTTATCTATTTATGCACTTAGGCTGTGTTTGAGATGGCGACATAGAGTGAAAATGTTTCGTTTTCCGCGTGCACGCTTCTTGACTGCTAAACAGTGTGTTTTTTGCAAAAGTTTTCTATAGGAAAGTCGCTTTAAAAATCCTATTAATCAATTTTTTAAGTTTAAAATAATTAATACTCAATTAATCATGCGCTAATGTCTTACCTCGTTTTGTGTATCTTTTCCTTCTCTTTTCTCCTCCACCCAAACACACCCTTAAAATCGTTAAATTCTTTTATCTGACTCTCCATGTTCAGAAATGTGGTATCTAGCAAAATGGACCTTAGCTGTGTCACTAGTAATGCATTTAGTTGCTACTATAGTACCATTACTTTTGTAATGCTCCTACTCCTATAAAATTAAGTGTATAGCCCAATCTTCAACTGATCTCAACTTATTAGAATTACTACAGACAATAACTATTGCATGTTATAATTTATTTTGCTCTGTTGTATATGTTTTTTACTAACAGGTCCGTAACTTGCATATCGGGGTTATGATGAAGACAAATTAACCTGCACTTGCACATGCTGTTGTTATTGATGGAAAATATTCAAAAAGTCCTGTCCAGTCTTTGGAAGGCATAAAATTACAACTACAGGTTTGTCTACCTAGCATGAATTTTCTTTTGTGCAAGCAATAACTCAGAATGCTTGACCTTATTCATAAGACATAAGCTCAAAAAGTCCAAAAGTTGTGGGGTAGTTTAAACCTAGTGCTGATGGTGCTTAAGCTTTCCTGCAAAGTCATCTGAATCAGCCAACTCAATAGTTTTACTGAATTTTGCAAAATCTATTGATTTTTGAAGCCATTCCGTTATTAACTAAGGACATGGGGAGGTTTGTTCTCTTGTCCCTAATTATAAAATGTTTTTCCTAAAAATGGAGGAAGCTAAATTATCGCAATCAAGGACAGAAAACCGAATTTTCCCTTTTCTTGTTCTTGTAATTATTTCTATACCTACAATAGGGAATTTTACCATTTTTCTGGACCAAAATGGCACTCTTCTTCCTTTTTTGGCAGGAACTTTCAACTGAAGTTGCAGAGGCCTACAATGTCATTCCTAATCTTGTGAGTAATCAATCCTATTTCATTTGATATATCATGGTGCATGATCTATAATTATTGGCTAGATCCTTCTCAAATCTGTTGATATCCAACTTGCATTTCTAGGAAATTATACCCTATATCAATGAATTTTGTGGATTTATCAAATTAGTTAGTAATGACCAACCATTTTTTGCAGGATATGCATTAGAATATTGAAGTACAAGTTTATAGTGTTGAATTTCTTTCTGTACTACTTGGTCCTTTGCACCCTGACCTTTTTTAAAGAGTAACAATGTAGTGTCTTATTGAATGTATTATCTCCCGATCATTAGCCAATCCATGTGCTTATAGATTATGATGCAAGTTATGGCCAGGATATTCTACATAATTTAAAGAAATATTAATGCTTGTAAACTCTCTATAGCAAATAATGATTGGCTAAACTCAATCAAATCAACTAAGTTCTCTTCAAGAAATAAGGCCTTTACCTTTTTAGTGGTGTTATTTACCAGGATTTGCTCATTCCCTCTCTTCTGAGAGAAGGTGCTGCATTTTCAGCTTCACCCTTAGCAATGGTACCTGGCACCCCTATCCCACCTATGCTTGCAAGGTATGTACATGTCCCGTACAAGTTTCATTACAACCATTTTTTATTCATTTGTTTTCTACCATAAGATTTTCATACTTGCATTCCTTCTTTTGCAGAATTACTAATGGGCTGACTCAATCACTGAAATTGTTTCATGGTAGAGCATTTACCTGTGAGTACAAGTATGTTCATTGCTCTCTAAGAGATTTCTGAAGAAACCTACCTAGATGACTGTACAGTTGTTTTGTGTACATTGGTTTTGTATAAATTGCTAATATTTTGAACCCCATGGCATATAGGCATAGACACACCATGGTTGCAGTCTGCTTGGTTTAAACCCAAACTACTATTTTCCTAGATTGACCTATATATAAACTTTCCATGACCCCTGAGATGGAGGGGGATATTAGTTCTTGATGGAGTTTCTGCCATGAAGACCCAATAGCAAGGAAAGAAAATGCTCCATCATAGTTAAGGTTTAAGCAAACCATGGATTATGTTTGAGGAATTGTGAGAACCATGAATCATGAAGAAAGATAGAACGGATGAGTAGCTTCCCTATTCTCACGCTAGCCTCAAGCTTGAAAGTTCATGAGAAGTTGTCTACTCTTCTAAGTAAAACTTGAAATCTCTATACTACTTTAAAAGGCTCTAGCGGTGGTGGCAGTTAATCTGCCACCCCATCATTGCTTTTACAGTTTTTACAAATTAGCCCCTTATATTTTATGGTATTATGGAATAATCCAATATATACTTAATACTTCCAACAAATGAACACCATATATGTTTAAATAAGCAAACAAGTTATATATATTTTTTCTATGATATATTATAATATATTTTCCTTTATCCATAGCAAAGCATGAGTATTTTGCTAGTATATCTATGATTAGCATAAGAAGTTCAAGCCTTTTCCTGCGTGACCCCTTATCAAGTTCTTAAATGACTCTACTTTATAGGAAATTTGACCTGGCAGGCATATCTTTCCTGCCAAATAATTGCACTCTATTTTTAATGTTGCTTCCAGGTATGATGGTCAGCAAGCCCAGATTCACAGATCAAATGATGGATCTGTGCAAATATTTTCAAGACAAATGAAAGAGTCAACAATCTGATTAACATGATCAAAGAGCTGTGCAGCATCGAAGTATCCAGCTTTATACTTGATGCCAAGGTAAATTCTGTTCACGAGGAACTCATATTTGCTTGTTTGTTCATAATATAACACTCCTTCACCTTAGGCTTGTGTTTTTTGTACTTTTGCATTCAAAATAAGGATGTGGGAGTAGACAGGAGGAAAGGAAACAAGCTGATGTCATTCCAAGAACTGTCTTCAAGAGAAAGAGGGAGCAAACACTCCTCAATTGCAATTCAGAACATAAAGGTGCTGCCATTATTCTTTTATTTACAAAACAATTTACCATCAATACTTTGGACTCTTGAACATTCTTTTGGGCAGTACTTTTATGTGATGAATCCCTATAATTATAGAATTTCGCCAGGAAACATAATCAAGGAAATTTGTACTCAATTGTTTATGTTTATCACCCACAACTTTAACTGAATGAACCAAATCTCTTTGCAGGTAGGGTATTGTTCAGTGCTTATTACTTATCACTAAAATAATCAGATATGCAGTTAGCAAGATTTCAACTTCTGTTGTAAATATTCCTACAGTTCCACTAATACATACATATTTTTGTAGTTCATAGCATGAATCAGTTTTCCTCACATAGAGGATGTTTCTTTGTACTGGACATGTAGTTTCTGTGTTGAATGTTGAAACAAAGTGTGAGCATAATATGCTTACTCCATCAAATTTCTTTTTTGTAACTGTGTCTTATTTTTGAGTTGACTATATTTTGACCACTTTGCAGGTGGACATTTGTGTGCTTGTTTTTGATTTCATGTTCTGCAATGGACAAAGGTAATACTATGAAGTATTTTGCATACACCCCTCTCTGGTGGGTCGATCCATGTGAGAGTTTTTTTATTGCTTTATTCACAAACAGAATGACTAATTGGTTATTAGTTGAATTCAGTTTGGCTGTGCCACTCTTCAACTACTAAGCTCGTGACCTTTTAGTTTTAGGTGACCAGTGATTCAATGGTACATAGAAACAAAAATTCTTGTGCTTAGGCAGTAAATGATTCAGAAAGCTTAATTCATGTTGGTCAAAGGTTATATTACATGGTGTCTGTATTGGAAACGTCCACCACTAAGCTGCAAAGGCAATTACGTGCTACTTGCTTGGTGTAAAAATGTTTTTCATGCATGTCATATGAATTATCTGTTAACCTTGTTTACAATATCAGAAAATATACAGTGTTTTTCTGCAGGCTACTGAATTGCCCTCTTCGGCAAAGAAGAAGGTGTATGTTTCAGCACCATCATAAAGTACTTGAAAAACATGTATAAGCAGGAGATACTTTTTGAGTGAATCCCTTGGAAATTGTGACAGCTTTTTTCTGCATTTTTCGTTGCAGATATTCACGACCTGTTCCAGGAGAAGCGAGGACATTTTGAGTTAGCTTAGCAGCTTACTTTAAGTTGCATGCTTTTCTGAATTACATTTTTATGAATGTATTTACTGTTCTAAACATTCGCTTCTTACTTGACCTAATGATATCACCTTCTACATCTTGCCATAATATTATCCTTCCTTTTCATTTCGTTTCTTTCTTTTAATTGAAATTGCATGAGATGCAAAGCTACGCAGCCATATTCCTTAGCATTTTCCACTTCCAAATGAATGATGGTAACCGATTTCCTGAATTAAAGAATCAGGTTATATTTTTAGCCAATCAATCAACTAGAATGGACAGCACAAAAACAAAGTGCCTGCCTTTTCAAGCAATGCAAAATAAGATGTGGGGCTAACCAGTTTTAAAATTTCCACTACCAACTAATTCGTTAACACTACTGCTTCCATTCCTGTGCTCTTGCATGATACTCAAAACATTACACCTGTTAATGTAAAGCAGCTGATTGATGATAGCAAGGCAAAATGGTTACACTGGATGCTATCCCTATTTTATACCACACACTTAGCAAAACAAAATTTCCGTTCCATCTTTCCTTTTGTTTGAATTTTGCCTGGTGAATATCCAGTTTGATCCCCAAAATTTCTCTCTAGGCTAATTTCCTCCCTTGCGTTTCAAGTTGACCTCCTAGATCCATGTCACCTGAGGCCATGACGGGATAACCAGTGTATGTCAAGTTGTCTTGCTGTTCCTTATCAAGGCACCGGTGTATGTATAATGATTATTTGCTCCCTCATCATAAGCAAAGCTGGATCATGCCACAAGGAGAGATGTACATAATGTTTGAAAAAACAGACTGGGATAAATAAAAACAAGGGGAGCGAAATAGCAAACCCAATTTCTGTAGGGGAAGAATAGACATTTTCTCAAGATGAATCAGCTAAAAGAACACATATATCAAATTTAATGTGTCAATGCAAACTACCATGTATATCAGTCCTTTGGCCTAGCACAGAAAGCTAGGGGACCTAGGTGGCCCTTTCCAGAATTCACCCATGTTTCTCGTCTTGTACACTACTATGAGTAAAAACTAGTCACACGGCCTGAAATGTCGGACTTCAGAACTTTGCTTTGTAATGGTGTGTGTGCCTAGAAACAAAATGACATAGGCACATATCTAGCCCGGGGTGTTGGGGGCATGTACCAATGCAGGACACTTTGGTAATGCATTGTTATGTTTTCAGGGTAATGTCTCAGCATATCAGTATATGCTTCTACTCGGCCTAAAATTTTCGAGCATACTAGTTCTTCTAGAATAATAACCCACTGCATTTTGGTTGACATTGCAAAGAACTTTGGCCTTTCTTTCTGTGCTTGCTTGTTTATGCTGTTCGTGCATGCTACACATTAATCAATTTGCCTTACAGGTAGAAGCAGATGAAGCTTCTGTGGATAATTCTACCACTTTGGACAGAATGAACACCTTTTTCAAAATGCCATGCCAGTCTTCTTGTGTGGGTATTATGCTGAAAACACTGGATATTGATGCTGCATACTCCGCTTCCAAGCGCTGTGATTCATGTTTAAATGTGCAAACCTATGTATTCTACTGAACAAATGCCTGAATCTTAATGCTTATTATTGTATCTGAAGTATAAAACTGTACATCATGTGCGTCATTTGCAGGTTAAGCATGACTATGTCGAAGGCTTGGGTGATAGCCTGGACTTAGTTCCAATTGGTGCATGGTATGGAAATGGCCGGAAAGCTGGATGGTAGGTTTAGTCCCTGTGCGTAGAATCTCTTTTTCCCCCTACCATACTACTTGCCCCAATGGTATGGAAATGGCCAATTTTGGTTTTTTAACAGGTATAGCCCTTTTCTTATGGCGTGCTACAACCCTGAATATGAAGAGTTTCAAAGTGCCTGCCGTGTTATGTCTGGTTTCTCAGATGAGTTATATAAAGAGGTATAGATTTTGATTTTTGGTTTATAAAATCATGCAATACTTTGGCCTAGTAGCTTTACACACTTGAATATAATTTTTGGGAAGCTATACAAATTGTTGTTCAGTTTCTTGATATTCTGAATGATTTGCTACATTGACATGGTAAATTAAAGAATGAATGCAGTTTTGAGAAAACAAGTGGAATAAACATTCTTCAAACCCTATCATATTAGGTTAATATTCAACTAATAATGGATTAAACCAGTGGAGTGATTATATAGTTATTCCTATTATGGTATTTACTTCACTGAGAGGCTGACTCTAGCAAATATTCTGCTTTTATTTGTTTGTTTGAGATCTATAGTGAAAGAAGATATTATTTTTGTGTCCACTGTCGTTTGTTGTTTTAAACTCAACACAATTCATATCTACCATCTGGACTTTGCGTTATTTCTGGAAACAAAGCTTTCTATGTATATATGTCTATGATTTTGGAATGTTGATCTACAGATGAAGGAATTCTATTCAGGCGACAGAATACTGCCCAAAGAAACCTGTTTACTACAAAACAGTTGAGCTACCGGAGTTGTGGTTAGAACAAGTTTGGGAAATCCGAGGTGCAGGCAATTACGCCCCTCTAATTAACATCTTGTCGCAAATTATAGTGCACAGGGCTACATAGCAGGTTTTCCTTGTAAAAGTAAAATTTGTTCAATCGACTTATGCCATGCACCACATCTCTATATGTCTATATGCCTTGTTTGGATGGGCCTCAATCCCCCACTCATGTGAGAATGAGCCGTATTCCTGGCTTGCCAAACAAGGCCTTAGTAGGATATCCTGTGGACAACTAGATAATTTATGCATCTGGCTTTTTAACAATGCTATTTATGGATCGATATTTAGTTGTAAACTGTTCATGATTTATTTTAGGAATACAGTATAATCCTTTAAACTTTAAAATGTGATGTATGGGTATATTGCTAGTAGTGTAAAATCTTTGGGTGATCTTTTTTTGGGCAGACCTCACCTATCCCCTGTGTACCATGCGGCTATTGGTCTGGTCCACCCATCGCGTGGGATTTCAGTGAGGATGCCGAGGTACATATGCCCTCGATCAGATCGGAAGCCAGAGGATTGTAGCACGGCTACTGATGTTGCTACCTTGTTCAGAGGTCAGACCCGGAAGATGGAGGTCAGCAGCGATGGGCAGGACACAAGTCACTAGATATGTCCCCGCCTTGCAGGGTGTTTTTGTGGATGTACAGATGCAGATTAGTTGGAAGCAAACACCCTTGTTGTCCACCTTCTTTATTACTACCGTGTAAATACTAAATGGCACTATAGCTTTTCATTGCTTTTTTACTAGAAAATAGAAGTTTGCCTACATCTTGTGACTGCAATTTCTGTCTTGCATTGGGCAGGCATTTCTGATTTTTTTGGGGGGTCATTCTTTTATTTGTGGGGGCTTTCATAACTTCATCATACAAAATAAGAACGAAGACAACGGGATGCATTCATACTAGTAACCTTTCAACCCAATGGGGCATCATACGCTTGACAATCATTTGCGCTCCTCCAACGAGAATAAACAACCACAAGACACGCTAACATGCTTAAGAAACAACTAAAAGCCCCACAATTAAGAACAACGACAGGCAAGGGCTGCCCCATCCGACGTTATCTTTGGTTGCTTGTTTCTGATAAACTCTTAAGAAAAGACGTCAGTTTTTCCAACTCACTAATGTGACTTGACAGCCTCTCAAAACTAGGTCAACGGGAACAGGAAAAATGGCTATTATTGCTAACAACAAAGTCATCAACTTGTCCAACTTATCTAAAGAAAAACATTGAAGGGAGGAAAACATCAAGGTTGATCTAGCATTTTTCATTCTAATATATGCTTCTGTCCAACTTGATAATTGGAGTTGCATAGAAGAGGCGGTTAGTCATCGTGATATTTTTCTTTCCGTGTTTGCGACTCTGCATTTTTCAAAGCATTCTGCTTAATTATAATATATACCGGTCTAGCTTGTGAGCTAAACGAACCATTAGCTCACATAAGTTTCCATGATACCCGACTTGTTTAATTATATTACACAATTACATTCATTTATTGGCCTATTGCTAGCTTGGTACTAAGCCTGGTTATTATACTCTTACCTTTTCTTTAGACTACACAACATGTCATGGCAAAAGGTACTATTGGCTTGGAAATTTGGCGGACACAAGCTAGGACTTCAAAGTTGAAAAGTCGACCATAGTTAAAAAAGAGATAACAATATATATACTCCTACATGCTATACCTACACTAGTACACTACACAAGAGTTTCTAGGTACGTACACGTGCATACGTAGAGCTAGCCAATAGCCACATGTACTTTCTTTTTTCGTTGTTGAAAAGCTATAGGTTGTACGAGTAGTAACTTGCAACATTCTCCAGTTGCATTTAAACCGAGCTGCTCCTAGCTCGTTTTGGTGACGAGGATAAAATAAAAGTCAGCACTCCCTCCATCAACTTTGTTAGTCAGCTTTGAAAAGCTGACATGACAGGCGGCTATAGGGTTACATGCAGATAACCTTAATAACCTTGCTTGAAACGCCTCTCCTTGTTCCTTCTTTCAGCAAATATATGTACTGCACCTTGTCCAATCTCTCCAGTCCAATGACATGATCACAGGCAAAAGAATTGTAGCACTACTACTACTACGATGCAGCTTTGGATTGGAACACACATGGGCAAAGTTGACAACGCCTCAGATGGGCTAGCTAGCTAGCTTGGTGGTGTCGTCACACACACACACATGCTAGCTAGTGGATGTCGCGATCCATCTCGTCTTACCTTTCATTTCACCTCGTTTCATCTCGTGCATTTCCTCTCCGGTTGCTCTTATACACTATCGTAGTACTATATATGGGGCCCATTTTTTCCTCTCTGACAAAGTGACAATCATGGAGGCCTTTTCGCACCGTCCTGCTATTAAAGCGATCGAGGCAGCCATATAGCTTTCTTTTCCAATCTCTCTTCCCCATCTGGAGCACTGCGTGCATGAGAAATCAGTGACATGAAGATCGAGGCAACGAGAAAAAAGTCTCGCAAAAGCATGATCCTGTCGTCTCAATGGTCGTCGTCGTCGTCGTCGCAAGGTCGTAGATACGCCCCCCAGTTTGTGTAGTACAAAAGCGAGGCCAAAGTCTGTACGGTTGATGAGGTTGACGTACGGCGGCATGCTGGCGTATCCATCGCCGTCGGTCGCCGGCGAGTGAGCTAATGCGTCGTTCTTGGCCAAAATTTTTACTGCATCGATCACCCAGCTTCAAAGCATGTACTGTAGTAGCTTTCTTGGTGATCTTTTTGTTCATCATGGGTGCCAAGACTCGTCGAGACGACGATGACTTCAGAGCTGAGTGAGATCGGTGCAAGTGGAGTACAGTGCATGAGAACTTCTTATCGACCGGGGGAAATGCAAAGACAAGAGGACCGTCCAATCGGCCATCGCACGCGTGAGGCAAAAGAATGTGCTGTCCTGCAAAAACTGACCTGGTAATTGCAGAATTGGGAATATATACTCCTACCACCGGAGGTGAAGGCATGAACAGGTAAGGTACGCTTGATTTTACTACAGCAGCAGCAGCAGCAGAAGAAGAATCATCTTCTTCAGAGTTCAGAGACGTTGAGGGAGGCCATGCCGACCGACGACCTATCTGTACACATGCATGCGTGGCTTGTGAGCATTTCAATGTGTCAGCACAAAAGCACCAACGTTGACCTTGCCCTGGAATGCATGCAGATGCAGGCCTATCTTTGGTGAGATGGTTAGCACATCAGGCACCACCAGATGCACGCATGGTCGCATGGACAGTGTCAGAGAAACAAACAAACACTAGATAGAGCTTGGTGAGCAAAAGTCACTGTTTCATCTCTCTGAACTTTCTCAGAGTTCATTCATGCATGCATGTACAGTACAGTGAGAAATGCCAAAGCAGGGAAAGAAAATGGGTGGATCACTCACAAGCTGGTACAGATTAAGATTAGCTTCAGTAAGAACCTGACGAGGATGCTGTCGAGCTTTACTGATTGGCTGGTAGTAGTAGTTTCCTTGGTGATAAGAAGTGCTAGCTTTCTCTTTCCCAGATGCCCCTAAAGCAGCTTAGGAATATTCATGGCCTGCTAGACGACACGCGCAAACGGAGCGAGGGAGATTGGTTTTCCCGGCATGCACAGTTGTTTAAAGCAGATCAGCAGTTGACGCTGTGAGAGAGACACCGCAGCAAACGCATTTGGTCTGCAAAGGCCGTCAGTTTTCTGACCTTTTAATGCAGTCATGGAGACCTAATTGAGCTTGATTTCTGCCACAAGTCAGAATATAGTCTAATCTTGTATAATTCTGCCAAGATCCAGATTTTCTCTGTCTTCACAACAATCAGTTTGCAACACATTTGTCAGAGCACCACTTTCTTTTTCTTCAGAAATTCAAGAACTAGACCAAGCGGCAAATTGATGTTGCATTCGTATCGTTTTTTTTTACTTTGGTTCAGAAAAGTACAGTAGAGAATGGCTACCTGGACTGCTCCTGAGATTAATTTGCAGGTGTTTTTCATCTTATTTCGTCCAAGCGTTTTCAGAAAGTGCATGTCCTTTTCTGACAGCGTAATAACATTTGGAGTGCAGCTAAGATTTTACCCGTTGTTCGATACTTCCATTGATCCTTTTCAGGTTGGTATGGAAAGAGATTGGACAGGCGGTGCGCAAATTGCACTCTCAATTTTGCCTTCGATGCACCAACCGTAGTTAGCCCATGCACTTTACTTGAAACCACAGCCATGAAGTGACATACGTGTAGGCATTTCTTCAGAGCGTAGAGTTTGTTTCTTGCAAAATTTAAGATCAAGACAATGGATCCTTTGTTTCTTTTACCAACATATGGTATTTTCAGTTAGTTTTCTTTGATTTTTTTTCATTGAAGTTCAGTTTTCTTAATTTTTGTAAATATCAAATAGTGATGTATATGTTGTTCTGCTTTTGAGAGTAGTAGTTAGAGCAAGTGAAGCAAAAGTGATGAAAAGCCTGAAAGCTATACCACATTAGCACTCTGTCACGACATACAGCATTAATCAGTGTGTAGCTTTTACTCTTAAAGAATCTAATCATCTAGAAGGTATCCATACATACCAAGCAAAATGTTCTTGTTACATTTCTACAAGCAGAGTAAATGGTGTCTGATGGCTGATGCTTCTGTCTCTTACGGCACAAATTACAACTGTAAATAAAATTAATCTAAGAGAACTCAAAAGATTTTGTACTGTTTTTTTTTTGGAAGACTCTCGCAAGAGTTCAACATGGCATGATCTATCCTATGGGAGGACATTGACCTTATGCAAAGCGCTGAGTCAATGGTAGGTGGATGAGGACAAATTCATCACCAAAATTGCTGAGCGGTTGCAATCCAAATTCATGCATTATGAGCGAAAGCTAGAGCCGAAAGAGCAAACGGGCCACAATTATTAAGTTATGATAGAACACAAGCATAATACAGTTAACTAGATGGAAGATGTGAATTGTAGTGTAATGATTGAGAGAGGGCATCGAGCAAGGCTCATGCTTGCATTGGTTTTAAACAGAGATGTACGCATGCATGCACTGAATAGTAGTAATAACAAAAGGAAGATGATCATAGAAACACGCGACTACATGTTCCATGCATTGTTGCAGGTAGTGGTTACATTTCTAATACCCTCAACAACAATTTGTTTAACGTTTTCTTCTATCAAAACTCAACTATATGCTCTACTTCTTATGCCAAAAAAATAAATCAGATATATATTCTTATGTGTGTTGCTTTTCTTGAATCTCTCATTTCCATTTCAAATGTTTACAGTATCCTAAAAATCTAATGCGCCTACAGGTATATAAAGATTTCATCAAGTATTGATTTATACCATATAATAATACTACAAACATTAAAGAAAATTCCGTCACAAATGTGCATACCATTCTGTTAGTTGATATTTGATATACTAGGGGTCTCATTTTTGTCACCCTGTATATAAGCTTATGAAAATTCAAGGTGTACCGTTGATTATTTTTTTAACCTTGTTAATGAAATTTAAAAAAACTCAAAAACTTATTTCCATACGTAAACCTTTGGTCCATGGGACAACGCTGCTATACGTGTTCAGGACAATGGTTTGGCAAATCACTTCTGCCACGCTGACGTGGTCATTAGTTTATTTTTAAAAATAAGATATTTGATTTTTTTTAAATAAAAAATAAAAAACGTTTTTTAAAAAAATACCATAGACAAAGCACAAACCCAAACGGCCCAGGGTGGTCGAAAAATGTTAGACTAGTGATGCTAAGTTGGTAGTTTCTATCAAACTGACGACGATGGGCAGCAGCCATGCTTGCCTCCGGCACTGTGCACGTTATGCCCAACTACTACCTCGCACATTGCAACCTGCCTCTTTGACTCGATCTGAAACCTATCTGAACCTTGCAGCTAATCAGATGATCACCAAAGCGTCCAATCCTAGCTCACAGTTTCAGCACGCCCCGCAGCGGGATCGCCTTGTCAAAACCAAAACCACCAGAAACTTGACGTTCCCTACCATTACACGAGCCCTACAAGTATATCATCAGTGAAAACACGTAGAGTACTCCTATCTTCTACAGCTCTACTCCCATTCCGGCAAAAAGACATAAAAGAAAAGCCCTACACTGTGGATCATCCTTGGCATTTCCAAATTCCAATCCCAAAAGCGCTCACCGATCTCCTGTTCTTTAATCCGCCACCAGTAAATTAACAATCTTCTATATTGTGTTTTTATATGGATCGAAGCGTTAGTAGTAGCGTGTGTTTTGGCCATATCTCGGTTCTCTTGTGTGACGTGAGATGTGACAATGCCAACTTCTGCCATGCCGATCGATGAGAAAGAAAGAAGAGAGACCTGGACCAAGCGTGTGCGTGTGTGGTGTTGGTGTGATGGTTAATTGGTTAAATATTGTAACCATTGGATCTCTCGCAAAAAGACCGAGCCAGTTCGAACCTTCCCTTCAGCGCGATGTCAGCAGCGTCGTCTGCATTGTTGACCAACCGCTGATGCGCTTTGTCACGCACAGACTGCAGAATCCGTGCCAAAAAAAAAGAAAAATATTTGGCCATCATCCATCCATATCGCCTAGCTTCCAAGTTCCAATGCGATGCATAATAAAGTAATAAGTTCCAATGGCTATAGTATATGAGCACAGTGCTCGTATTATATACCGACTTTGTATTATATATCGCGAAGATGAATTGGCTTTTGTCACCAGGGATGTCATGATTGCACTATATGTTTAATACGCGATGAAAGTTATGTGTGGTTTCTTGTGAGTTGTGACCAAGGAAACATGCTTCAGATCGGCGCAGATCTTGCAGGCATGCACGGTGTTGAATCTTTTGACGAGCGAGTTGAAATGGTCCTCGCTAAGTCGTGAGAGTGCGTGCATGGCAGGCAAGAAGCTTCTCCGAAGCCATCTGGGATCTTGCTTGCTCAAATTATCTACTTATTACAGAGGTAAATTAGATGTTTTAAAAAATAAGATTAATAAATAGTCCGTTTCGATTATCGGCATCGGTGATCAATGTGAAAAGAAACCTCTGCGTGTTGTGTTTACAGATTGCAGCTAGGACAGGTGTCGAGAGCCGGACCCACCCAAGCCGGTAGTACTCCTGGCAAAGCAGCAATAGCTAAATGTGCCTAATGAGCTCGCTAATCTGTCACTAATCCCAGTGTGTGCCCATGTGCTCCAAAGAGTGCACCGATAGAATAAGATTGAGGGATGAATATAATTATGTAATGATCTCCTGCAAGCGCAACGTGATTGCTGTGCAGCTCGCTAGAGAATCTAATCATCGACTCGGTTGCATCCACACACGGCTCCGGCTGCTCTTGGAACGCGTCGCACACTCGCGCGCGCGTGCATGCGAGCCCCATGGCGCGAGTTGGTCCATGTTGATCTCGCGCTCGCGCGCGCGGTTGCCGCGCGCCAGCCCAACCGCCGCGGCGTCGCCGTCGTCGTCGCCGTCGTCGTCGCCAATCATCACGCTCGACAGGGGTGAAACAGAAAGCGCCCGGACACGTGCATGACAGTACATCATGCGCTTCTCGCCGCCCGTTCCAATCCTCCTTGCCTCGGATTAGGCTAGCAGTTAGCACTAGCCAAATTAACGGCGGCTCTTGCATTGATATGTTCGAAGTAGATGGATACGCATGCATGCATTTTTATTATCTCGAACGTGACAGTCTCTCACAAAGTCACAAGTTACAGACAGTAACTTGTGCGTGCGATCATCTTATTCTACGCCTACTAATTGGCTACACTTAGACTACAGTACTACAGGCGAATTTGGCTCAAGAACTCCATGCATGCGTTTGATTTCATCTCGAAGCGAAGTGAAACAAAGCCCCCTGTCCGTGTCACATCGAGGAAAAAAAGTCACACGCTTGCTGAAAATGTTGCTGCAGTTGGACTAGCTGGTAGGCGGAAGAGAACAGTGACAAATTCGCAACATCTAATTTACTTCTCTTTGAAACAGCAGTCGCGACGTACACAGATAGGATAATGTACATGTAATAGTCTCGTCGAGAAGAAGAAGGATCATCAGGTAGTAATCAATCAAGAAACATCCACGCAAGAACTGAAGACTACCAGTAGTAGTGTCATGTCAGGCTGTGGCACAGTCCGGTCGGCTTGTCCGTAGCCACCCACATCTCCGCCGCCGGCGCTTTGGGGAAGTAGCACGCGGAGAGCTCCATGGACGACCTGTCCTGGAGAAGCGGGCCAAACCCGCCGAAGAGGTCGCCGTTGGGAAACTCACCGGCTCCGACGAGCTCGGGCAAGAACAGGTCGTCGAGGGTGACGCCGCTGGCCCAGCAGTCGGCAGCGGTAGGAGGTGGCACCTGGCAGATCAGCTCGGCGAGTGGCGAGTGCTGCGCCGCCGCCGCCACGGAGGTGTAGCCAGCGAGCGTCGCCGCCTGTGGCGCCTGGGACGGGGAGGGGGAGTACATGGCGCCAGCGCCGAAGCTGCACGCGTCGCCGCTCGCGGTGGTGGCTGCGGACGAGGAGGCGGACGCCGGTGACGGCTGCAAGGACACGCATTGGATCTGCGGGGCGGGCGGAGGAGACATGAGCGTGACGCGCGCATCACCGGCGGCACGGTGGTGTTGGTGGTGGTAGTGCTGCTGCTGCTGCGGCTGATGATGCATGGCCATGGCCTTCTTCTTGAGCTTGGTATTCCAATAATTCTTGACATCGTTGTCCGTACGACCGGGCAGCTTCGACGCGATGATGGACCACCTGCTCTCGTCCAAGACGTAGGCTAGCTGTTACACACCACTCTGCAAGCTAGCCTACATAAACATTAGCTTTGATATCGTGCGGATCAGTAGCAACACCTGCTTCCGATGGAGTTGTAGAGGGACCAGATGATCCTGTCCTCTTGCTCGGTGTAGCCGCCGTGCTTGATGTCCGGGCGAAGGTAGTTGAGCCACCGCAGCCGGCAACTCTTCCCGCACCGGTTCAGGCCTGCACGACGACGACCAACCTCTCAGTTAACAGGATAGCGAGATAGCCAGCGGCCGGCTAGCCAGAAGGAGAACTCAAAGGCGGCTGTACGCACCTGCTTTCTGCGGGAGCGCGATCCAGTTGCCGCCGGTGCCGTGGCTGCGGACGTAGCTCCGCAGCAGCTCGTCCTCCTCCGGCGACCACGGGCCCCTCTTCACGCTCGCCTTGTCGCAGCACGGCGCCCTCCCCATCCCTGCGGCCCCTCTACGCCCCGCACCGCCGGTCTCCTGCTCCAACTCGAACCTATCCAAGCACGACGACGCGCTCGCTCGCGCGCTGGAATTCGATCAACCGAGACGCGGGGACGGAGTAGCCGGCCGATCTCTCACTCACTCACTCACTTCGCTCTCCCTGCCCCGACGCACGGGAGGAGGAGCGGAGGAGGAGCGCGCGCGTGGCTGAAGCGCGCTGTTGCTGCTGCGGCTGCAGGAACAGCGAGCGGCCGGGGCGTGGCGTGCGACTCAGCGTGGCAGGCAGCCTGAGGCCTCGCTGCACTGGGCCGAACTTTATAGCGAGGGCTCCTTCTCTGAGAGTCAGCGACCACGTTGCGATTCGGCAACTCTCTCCGCAGATGCGCGCCGGCTTAGGTGGGGCAGCCCAGTTGCGACCATTCTTGCGTGCGCGCGTCTCCTCTCGTCTCGAATCGACTCGACCGGCCGTGGCTAGGGATGGTAATGGAGCAGGTTGGAGACAGGCAGAGCAAATTCATAACTGACCTGGCGCCCGATTTCGTCCGCCTCACCTATGTTACTTAGGTTTGGTGGCTAGAACTCCGCCTGCGACATATCCGATCGACTAAATATCGAGTAGATCTCATCCAAATACTATCACAATAAATAAATAATTTAATAAAAAAGCAATATAATTAATAGGTTATAAAATTATTTTCAATAATTTAAAAATAGCAACACAAATTATCATCAAACAATCGTAACTTTATCAAATTTGAATACTTTAAATGGGTAAGAAGAGAGAGATGAGTTCAATTTAACTAATATATGTATATTGGATTATGTATGGGTAAAATATACCTGATTACTATTCACTACTAGTGATTCTTAAGTTTTGGGTGGACATTTTTGCAGATAAAAAATTGAAACCACGTCTATCCACGAATACTTTGGACCCGTGGACAAAATTATCATATCTAACCATGGCGCGTGGTATGTCCACCTTAAAAAAAGTAGTATGGTGGTTTTTTACTAGTAGGGTAGAGCCTCGCTGTTGACTAGAGACACAAGGCGAGGCGAGACGTCGTCTCGGTTGCTTGCGTTTTACTTTTTGGGCACGGGCAAACACAAATCCTCCCTGCGCCTTTGTACTCTCACTACATTGTAAGAGTACGAGTATACATACTACTAGTATTTTTGCTTTCCACCACCGGCACGCGCCCTGAGAAGAGCGTCGTCAGCTCTTTGAACCTAAAAAACCGATCCGCGAAGGTGCAGTAGTGCGGTTGCATGCACGATTGTGCGTGTGCGTTTCGTGACAAATGCGTTCCGATCTTCTCCGCCGCGGATCGCTCGACGGGAGCAACATGTGTAAATACTGCGTAGATTCTCCAGCTTTGGACTCCAGACCCAGCCATGGTGGGTGGCTCCGAGCTGACACTAGAAGGTGAATCGAGCTAGAGATTCAGAAATCGTCCATTTCCTCAGAACTGAATGTTCAGGTAGAAACCACTCATGCTAGCTAGCTTTACCGTCTCCCTGATCGAATCCAATCACGAAACGAGTCGGTTCTCGGCTCGATTGACAAACACAGAACAGCTTGTCAAACTCGCGCCCATGCAGATAACGCATACGGGCCTAAAGAAAAGAGCATAGGGAGGGGGCATGGCTACCACAATTGTTTTATATCAAGCACGCAATAATTCTAAGCATTTTACTACTGCTGCTGCAAGGGAGGTCAAGCGTTCTAACTCACAAGTTTGTGTGCACCCGGTGTACAATCTTCCCCTTGCGGTTGCACCGAATCCGTCTGACATCACAACCGCATGGGCTGTCACACTTGACCGTGGCTCTGCCTTTGCAAAGGGAACCATGTCGTTTATATTTGTTTAAGATTAGTTTCGCAGCAAGAGAATGCATATGGGGGGAAGATGCAAGCCTGGCTGCTGCTTGTTCATGCTGTTCTGTGCAATTTGACCAGTGTGCTGTTCCGACAGCTTTCAAAGGGTTGGGCTCTCAAGAACCACCAAGGGAGTTTTTTTTTTTAAAAAAAAACTACAGCGCAACAGATTCACGTCTCGTTGTATGACATCTGCCTTAGAAAAAGTTAGTTAAGCCTGGGACATTGTTTCTCCTGAACTGTTTAGTGACTACACGTTGTAATAATGCAAACTAGACTTCTTGTAACGGAGCAACGAAGACCATTTTATTCACCATTCGTTTAGTAAGCTAGGGGTTGTCTATAATAAGGGGACAAGTTCACGTTTCTTTAGAAAACATACCTTTTCAATTCATGTGTTCTGATTTCTGAATGGGACCTAAAGTTTGAAATATGCCGTTTAGTTCAATATATTTTACCCGCAAAAAAACTCAATAATATATATTTTAATATTTGCGGTATATTTGTTTTCCTTTTGGAGGGATTGATACTTGGTCCAACAGCATAGTTATAAGAAAACTACTCATGCACATATACATGTTCTTTTAAAATATGTACATATACACAACAAAATGCTATAGTACTAAATCATTGATCGCGCCAAAATTGGGCCTGCTTACACAGCCCGAAAAAGAGCGTCTCATTAGCCACAGCCCATAAAACCCAAAACTCTGGCCATGATAATCCGCTCCTCGGTGCCAGCCCGGCAGCACCGCCGCGCCGAGCCAGGCTGTGCACCCGCCCAAGTCCCCAACCAACCTCCTCCGGTCTTCCCCTACCTTCCCTCCCTTCGGCTTGGTCACCACCACACCACGCCTCGTCGCCGTCGCGCCCCCCCCCCCCCACCCCCGCACCTCCCCAACCGCCGTTCGGTCAGTGCAACCAAACTACTCCCATCAGCCACGATCTCGAAGAGCGCGGGGTGGAGTGGAGGGGAGTAGAAGAAGATGAGCGTGATCGACATCCTGACGCGGGTGGACGCCATCTGCCAGAAGTACGACAGGTACGACGCCGACAAGCTCAACGGCGCCGGCGCCGCCGGCGAGGACCCCTTCGCGCGCCCCTTCGGCTCAGTCGACGCCTAAGTCAACGAATGCATCGAGGTATTGCTTCCATTTTCCTTCCACAAATCCGCCGCGGGGATTAATTGGCGAGGGGTGCGGTGCGGCAACGGTTGGGTGCTCCTCTTCTGTGATGTGATGTGATCTGATCTGATCGGGTGCCGCCGTAGAAAGCGGATTATTCACCCTGTGGAAATTCTTCTAGATTCTTTGGTACCATGCGATGTAGGCAATGCATTATACCAAGGATATTTATATGGTACATTTTGTTAGATGGAAAAAAGAACAAATGCATAGCATAAGTACTCTGTTGTTTATATTGAGTTGGTAGGTGTTTAGAGAACTTTCCTTGTCAACTGAAAATGTTTTGTTTTTGTACAAACTTGAATCAAGGTGGCAATCATGGTAAGGATGTTAGCCATAGCAATATTGGACAGTTAACTTCATACATGACTTTGTCTAAAGAACTCAGACATGTATTTAAGATGTTCCTGGTGCACGTCCAAGTTTTCTTTCAGCAAGGCTTTAACTCAGATGGCCTGTTCAATTTGCTTGATTTAGTCATAGCAATATTTAATTAGTTATATATATATTTTTTGGTGGAAGGTTAAACGGCTTTCAAAAGAGGAACTTGCAATCCGAAGAGATCTGGTCACTGCCTTACCTGACAGGATTCAATCAATAACAGATGGAAGTGCTACATCATCAAAGAAAACTGGATTATGGGGATCTTCTGGATCTCGTGCAGGAATAGGGATTAAGTTTGACTCAGCATCTGGTTAGTAACCATCATTTCAATTTATCTTGTCAATATTCCATCTGCTTGGTGCTGTTATGTCAGCATCCGTTAGTTTCGTTTTCCCTAGTTGAAACAATTTACCAACTTAACCCCGCTTTTCCCTTTAATTTGAATTTCACATGGGATGTTTCATATTGAGAAAAGGATGATATTACTATAATTTACTAACTTTTTGTTTTTTTTCAAACTTTTCTTTGTTTTTTTTTGTTTTCTAGTGCTTATTCGGAGATATGTACAAACATCAGGATCGTACTTCACTGAAAATTTACTTATCTATGATTTTGTTGGCCGTAAGTAGCTGATAATACCATTAAATTCGTCCAATTTTGTACCGGTAAAAAATAAGTCTCTTCTATACACGTGTTTTTTAGGAACCTTTTCTGTACCTTAGTCTACGCAATAAATTCTATGTCTTACACATCTTTTATCCTGGTCATTACTCAATAGTTTAATCTTGGTGTTCAGAGGTGCAACCAGACATCATTTTTGAGCCAGCATTATTTGAATTGAAACTTGAAGTGCTTACTCTCAGTGCAAGCATATCTTTTAACATTTGTATTTCTCATGCAGGTTTCGATATATAGATTATCATCTGTGATTTTGTTTGAGCGTGCAGCTTGCTTTGCCTTAACACAAGTCTTTTGAGCCTTTTTTGAACAGAAGTTATACCTTTCATTGTTTTCTTGTCATGTTGGGCAAAGTGCTCTTTTTCAAATTTATTTTCAATGAGCACAAATGAATGTTGTTATTTTGGGCGATTTTTAGTAGGAAACATTTTTTTTCTTACTGCATATAGATGGAAACTTTGATAGCAAGTACTTCAAAGGGAAAGAAGAATCAGATCAGTTTCGCAGAGAATATGAGATGCGCAAAATGGGACAGGCAATAATTTGATATATCGAACACTTTGTTCTTTAATTTTGTTTCATCCTTCCACTTTTCATATAAGGTTAACTCTATTTTGCAGGATGAAGGTTTGGATATTATTGGTGAAGGGTTAGAAACTCTGAAGAACATGGCCTCTGATATGAATGAAGTATGAACTTACTACTGTGCTTCATTTCAGTTTCATACCAAGTCCTGGCTAATGGATTAAATATATCAATTACTATCTGATCAGGAATTAGACAGACAAGTTCCATTAATGGATGAAATAGAAGAGAAGATGGGCTAACTAACTCTGATTAGTTTTCTCATTGGTGGTTATCTTGGATGTTTAATTTGTAATATAATGACGATGAATGCAGGCTAACGGAGCAAATGCAGACCTTAAGAATACTAACGTCAGATTAAAGGAGACGGTTCTTCAGGTAATGGCAAATACGTTTGAAGTGTTCTCAAACTAATCATTGGCTCATTGCAGATCGCTGGAGTTAAATATGCTTTCTTTGTTCCCTTGTACTATCAGCTGAGGTCCAGTCGCAATTTCTGTATTAATATCGTCTTGCTCTGCATCATTCTTGGAATTGCGGTGTACCTTTACAAGTAAGTTTCATTTTCGCTGCTAATAGCTATTTCATTTTTATACGGTTCCATGGGGCATTTTTCTTTGCAATCTAACCACCTTCAAAGAAAGCTGGACGTTTTTGGGAATGCTATCTGTTCCGAACAGCTGGATTTGATAACATCATGGTTAGATTTTGAGGCACTTCTAGGCGCTTGCCAATGATTGAAAGGGAAACTACTCCCATGAAACATCTAAGATTTTTTTTTGTAAACATAGTACTGATGCATTTGTGTACCTTTGTGTACCGTAAGCTTGGTAATTATGGCATGAATTCTTTTGCCATGGTATAGAACTTAAACATCATCATTGTTCCTTTTTTTTTTGTTGCAGCGTGCTAAAAAAACAGTGAACAAGGGTTTGGAAGCATTATCTATTCTTCGATTGTTCATTATATCAACTCTTCCTCTGATGCTATGGTGTGTGCATAATCTGTTTCTTCTTCCTTCTTCTATTGTATTGCTCATCACGGAAGTGTCAATTGAGTTATAATGTCACGTGGAAACTAGTTTACGTGTACTGAAGTAGTGGACATTATGTGTGTAAGAGTTGGCTTTCGATGTATATATCTGACCCTCAATTAGCCTGCAACTTTCAAGATGATTGACATGCGATTAAATCAGAATTTATTCAGTAATTTTTTTACGAGAGATAATGTAAACCTGTTTATGTATATTCTTTGGAGTTTTTTTATGTTCAATTCAAGCAGGTTCAGTGCCTTATATACGTTGAATACTATCTTCGAAGGTTTTGAAGTCCATGCACACATTTGAGATAAATGCCCCTTTTATTCTTTTTGTGTTTCTAATTTATCACTTTGATAAAACCAAGAAAATAGTAAATCTATGCATTCATTGCCAAGAATTATAATTGCCACATTAATGACTGAAGATTGGAAAGTTTGTAGAACATTTCTGTTGCCATTTGTACTGTTCGACCATCTGATATTCCCATTACCGGTACTTTGAACCACTCTAGGTAAAATTAAACCCCCTGTTCTTAAAATTAAAATTTGACAGCTCTCTTACCATTCCCTTCAAAAAACAAAATCTACTTATTTGGCTGGCCGCCTCTTTCGAGTTTCAGGCTTTCAGCTTGCAAGAAAAAAAAAATCTACAAGCGTGCCACGTTTTCCCGTTTCGAACCTCGGAATTTTGGCGTCTTCCAAAAACGACCAGGCCCTCCCGCCAAGCCGCCAATTAACCCAATCCCCAGACTTCCCGCTCAAAACCGCCTACGAGAGCTGACCGCCACGTCCCCAACGCATAAACAGTAAACGCTAAACCCAGGAAAAATAAAAAGGAAAAAAAAGGAAAAAGAGAAAATAAAAATAAAAATGAGCCCCTCATCTCGGCTTCTCGCTGAGCTCTCTCCCCTATCCCAAATCGACTTCCAAAACCCCCTTCCTCCCTCCGGGCCTCCGGCGATCGCGATGAGCGCGGTGAACATAACGAACGTGGTGGTGCTCGACAACCCCACCGCCTTCTCCAGTTCGAGATCTCCTACGAGTGTCTCATCCCCCTCGAGGACGGTGCGCCTCCTTCATTCCCTCCCCTTCTCCCTCGAGTCTTCAGTTGTCTGTGGCGATTTCGGGTGTTCGGTTTGGACGCTTTTGATGATCCATATGGGTATTTCTTCAGGTTCGGTTGTTACGTGATTGATGTCTTTGGAATGGGTTGAGATGGGAAGCTGGGGTAGCGTGGCTTCTTGGGTTTAGGGTTGGTGCTGGAGACAGGTTGGTAGTTGCATTTCTCTATGGATTGGATAAGTTGCTCGAACTGGGGTTACTAACATGCCTATGCTGTAGAGGACATCTCCAATTCGGAAGTTGAGTGGTCAATTTGCAATGTTCAGCACTTCAGCTTTTTGTGTATTTTAGTGAATGAAGGAATTAATGGGACCATTTTCCTTTGTTTCTGATACATTATTAGAGCTCAGAGCCAGAAGAAGCTTTTACTGTTGATAGGCTGATAGCAGAGGTTGGTTGCGGAAGATACCGGTCATCGTGACACATAGGATGAACTGGTAGAGAAAATGCAGGAAGATAGGCTTCTGATTGGAAAATAAATCCCTTGTGATCGACATTCAAGTTTTTTTTATTGATTCCATAGTTGGTGCCTGTAATGTGATATGCTTTGTTATTTTTTTACCCTTACCATTTCACTGTCGTGTGACTAAACTACTGATCTAGAGTTAGAGAGACGTAACGGGAATAATTGTGATCATACTATCTTTGAATTGGACTGGATGGGCAGTTCAGTCCAAGGGTGTTCCTGTCCACGAAAAAAGGTCCAAGGGTGTTGCTTTTCTAGGCAAGGAGTCTGCACAAGATTTGCTTGGACATGTGGAGCTTCATTATGTTCTTCTAGTTTGATGAAAATTGCATATATCGTAAGAAATTTTGCATTCATTTTCAACGAACAGCAATGTTCATTGATTGAGTTGCATTCTTTCTAGACCGCTTTTCATCACTGCTGTCCACTTCTTATCATCTGTTCTCACGTATCTGAACTCCAAAGTATTTTCATCCTACAGAACTCCAAACAAATATAGTAATGCTGATTTGTCTTCCTCCTAAACCAGCTTGTCATGAGTATTATTCATTTTTCTGGATTAGTCTATGAGGTAGGAGGTAATCACCTCCCCAAAATCTTAATAAAGTTGGCTGCTGTTCCTTTGCCGGCCCGGCGAAAGAAGTAGGAGTACTAAGAATGATTTCCTTTCAGATCTGGAGTGGAAGCTTATATATGTTGGATCGGCTGAGGATGAGAATTATGATCAGCTACTTGAGAGTGTGCTTGTTGGCCCTGTGAATGTTGGGACATACCGTTTTGTTCTCCAGGTAAATAAGTTCAATTCTGCATCATGAACTCAGAGATTAGTGTTGAACTTGAATCTGATTAGGCATTTCAGTTTCTCAGCTGTGGAGAGACCTGTGCTCGTTTTGCGCTGGACCTGTTGCATTTTTGCTGCTATCTTGGATGTAAGTCTGAATCATGACAATGATATGCTTGTTCCTGTTTTCAGGCTGATCCGCCTGACCCGTCAAAGATCCGTGAGGAAGACATAATTGGTGTTAATGTGCTGCTATTAACTTGTTCCTACATGGGGCAAGAGTTCAGAGGAGGTTACTATGTGAACAATGACTATGATGATGAGCAGCTTCGGGAGGAGCCTCCTGCGAAGCTGCTGATTGGCCGGGTGCAGAGAAACATACTGGCAGACAAGCCCCGAGTCACCAAGTTCCCCGTCAATTTCCATCCTGAAACCTGTGCAGGCGCAGGACAAGACCAGCAGTAGCAACAACAACTGCAATCTGGTTCACCTGAAAATCAACCAAACCAAGGTAGTAGGCCCAACCCTGATCAATGAAAATGGCTTCCTAGGAGGTTACTTGAACTGTCTGTTGTGCTGAAGAAGCTCACTTCACTAAACTAGAGTACTTCAACCAGAACTGCGCATTGGTTAGGCATGTGCTTGTAGTAGGTAGATTCTAACACGCTGTTGAAATGGTGAATCCTTTTGGTTATGTCTGCAACCACAAGGGGATAGTGATAATCATTAGTGACTGCACGTAACAATGCTCTACTGTAAATCAAAGATGTTCCTTGGGCTGTGTTTGGTGGTTGTTAGGTTACCTTTTGGTTTCCCCTGATAACCTATGTCGAAGTAGATAGCTCGTGGCTGAAATTAGTATGTTCTTCTATGCTTTCCAATCCTTTACATATATTTTATTAAACTTCTTGCCCTTTGTTGTTCTGTTCAGGATTGTAATGTGGTGGTTCCTTTGTTAATAACAATTAACCACTGACTTTCTTTGCTGATTCAGGCCTTGCTCGAAATGGGGATTTCTTTTAGTTCCAGAAAACGAGCTGTTTTCTGTGTTGATCTAATTTAGGACGCTGGAATCGACTTTATCGTAGAGCATTAGCTAGAGGTGTTTGGCAAGCAGTACTACTATAATTGATAGGACTTAAATGGTGTGAGCTTACCTTAGTTAAAGCTACTCATTTTGCTCTAGCAAAGCTTAGTTTAAAATTCTGAAAATCAGCTGATGAGAAGCCAACCGATGAGAATATAAAAAAGCTGGATTTTTCTAACTTAGTTTATTTTCTGGATTTTATAACTGTAGATTCTAAGTACTGTTTAAAGGAGCTTTTAAGAGCTAAAGATTCTGTGAGAAGTTGTACCGTCAGAAGCTTTTCTAAGACTATATGAATACTACTCAATTTATAGCTAAAAATGTAATCATTTAGGGATGGAGGCAGTAGTTTGAGATTTTGTAACTCGAGATTGCCATTTGGCCACGAACTCGGTCATCTGGATGTGTTCAGTCAAAGATAAAGGCCTTTGTACTTGTAACGGGCGTCCATTGGCGCATCAAATCCAACTCACTTTTTTGTCTGGACTGATGATGATACGATCGGATGTCCTTTGAGCATGGGGTCCATGAACACTTATCTACTTGCGTAGAGAATTTCCATAATAAGCTCCTGTGTTTGTTTGCCTTCGGTCAATAATAGAGAGGATGCTCGATTTTATGTATTTGTTGTAACCCTAAATCCTCCTCCCCTCTCCCTTATGTTACTAATCCTCATTTCTCTCACTCGTCTTGGCCTATGTTTCACCTATGTTGCTGTCCTCTCTCATTTGATGAGGCCCGCTGGCTATGCCCTCTTAACCCCTCTATTGACATTATGGCTACCGCTATAGTTCCTCTTTAACTCTATGTTGTGTTCTCATCACCCTATCGTTTTTTTATGTCTTATAACCATTTTGAAGAGTACCCTTCAATGCCAGTCTACTGCCATTCTCTCCTATGGTTAAGGTGGTGGTGATATCGTCTAGCTGTTTCATCATGGCCACAACAAAGCTTTTGCTTCACGCCCTCTAAAACAGGCCCCTCCACACAATCCCCTCATGCTCACACCTAGCCTATTGACCTAATTTGGGCATGCTTGCTGGAGTTTGGATAACCAATTTTATTTTTCATTGCACTATCATTTAATAAGAAGCTACCACTGTTGAGTTCTCTTCTTAATGTTGAAGATGACTCCCTAACTGATTCTTAATCCAACGGTTAGAGACTAGGTGACCGAGATTTGAAAAAAAAATCAGTCAATTTATGAATAGTAAAATTAGATAATAAAACATATAAACACGTAAATATCTGTTTTTTTAAAGAAAGAGGCTCTTTTTTTTTGCAAAATACAATACAACAAAAATGGCATCAAGAAACTTATAAATCTCATAGAACTCCATCTATAAGGCAACAGATTCGAAACATGACAGCTGAAATCACACACCTAACTTCACTTGTCAGCTCATGGAAGGTGCTTCCCCACTAGAAAAACCCTGTTTCAAGACTCAAGAAAAAGTTAAAAAAACTCCAGAAAAAAAAGAAAAACTCCATACGTTGCATGTTCGTCCATTCATTGGCTCATTTTGTACTAAACTGTTGACTACATGTCATGTGCTATAGATTAGGCCATCTCAGAACAAAGCCTGGAACGTAGACGAAATGGACGGACCTCATGAATCGTGACAATTGACAACGCCCGCAGCCTACTTATCTTTCAGCGCCGTTTTTTCCATCCACTTTTCTTTTGCCGTATAATTTCCGTCGCAATCACGACGACCCATCGGCCATTCAGCCATCGCGTTCCGAGGCAGCGGTCCGAGACAAAACACTCGCACTTGCCCGAGAACTGGAGGCCGCGCGCGCGCATGCAACGGCGACGCCGTCACGGCCCACGGCTGTGAGTCGGAGAGGAAGCGATGGCGGCGAGGGAGGAGCCGCTGCTGCTGCTGCGGAGGGAGGGGGAGGAGGAGGAGGTGGAGGAGGAAGAAGGGTGGTGGAGGAGGTGGGGGAGCGAGGCCGGGAAGCTGGCGTACCTGGCGCTGCCGATGGTGGCGGTGAGCCTGTCGCAGTACGCGGTGCTGGCGTCCTCCAACATGATGGTCGGTCACCTCCCCGGCGTCCTCCCGCTCTCCTCCGCCACCATCGCCACCTCCCTCGTCTCCGTCACCGGCTTCAGCCTCCTTGTCCGTACACTTCCTTATCCCAACCTACCATTATCGTTTCTTTAGTGCCTTTGAATCTCTCTTTTTGGGGTGAATAGTGTTGGAAAACAGTATTATCTCGCTTTCGCTGGTTGCATACTTGCATGTCCTCACTGTTGGATTGAGCGACACTGGGCCATTGAGTTCGATTTGGGCATGCAAGAGCGCGCTTAATCTGTTCTTGGCTCTTTAACTGTTCCAGGATGATCTTGAACAGAAAAAGAAACCAAGAAAAGAGATGATATCAACGAATTCCTTTCCCCTATAGTTTTAGCATCGGTCAGTGTCCAGCGTTGCTGGTGCAGCTGGATGGCCATGTGATTTTCGGAGTATTTTACCGTCGAACACGTGATACTGATCTAGTGGCTGCCTCTTGATTTCCGATTGGTGTACGGGCTCCATTGGTCTAAGTATTTACTTATTACAACTAGTCCACTAGCGACAGCCATGCTGCAGGAATAGTATGCAGGCATTTGCTATCAAGTAGGACTGTAAGATCAGTTTTTTTAAGGAATCGTGCAAAATGTCTACTCACCTCAGCTTAAAGTTTGTTGTCTTTCGGGTAGAAATGGTTGTTATTCCAAGCGTCACTTTCCATTGGATATGAGTAGCACATACTATATTGTGGTACGACCAGGCTATGTGGCTCTAGATTTTTATGCACGTCGTCAGTGTCTCACAACTTGTTTAGACATATGACTCATATCATGCAAGTAAGAAACTGAGATCGACATCCTGTTGAATTTACTTTAGTTATTGAGTAGACCGGTAAAATTACAATTTTCTTCTAAGTCATAAAGAAGAGCTGAATGTACTGTACAGTCGAGGTGAAAACTTACTGACACAGCAAAACTCTACTTTACAGAGGAAAAAACAGTTTTCATTTCACATGATATTGGCTACTGTTTTCTCATCTAACATCAGTTGTGAATGCAAATTGGAATGGCAAGTGCACTGGAAACTCTGCGGGCAAGCTTATGGGGCAAAGCAGTACCGTACTCTGGGAGTGCACACCTACAGGGCCATAGTCACTCTTCTGGTGGTGTGCATTCCTCCATCACTTCTATGGGTTTTCATGGGCAAAATCCTGGTACTCATAGGGCAAGACCCCCTGATCTCGCATGGAGCCGGGAGATACATAATCTGGCTGATTCCAGGGCTTTTCGCAAATGCGGTGATTCAGCCTGTCACGAAGTTCCTTCAGTCCCAGAGCTTGATAATGCCCACGCTTGTGACATCCGTTGCAACCCTGGCGTTCCACGTCCCTCTGTGCTGGTTGATGGTGTTTAAAACCGGTTTGGGGTATGCTGGAGCTGCCTTGTCGATAAGCATATCATACTGATTGAACGTGGCCATGCTCGTGGTGTGCATCTTGCTGTCAAGTTCTTGCAAGGAAACACGCACACCTCTGACGATCGAGGCCTTCAAGGGAGTGGATGGGTTCTTACGTCTAGCATTGCTAGATTTGGTAACTAATATATATAGAATCTACTTGGAATGCCTCGATATTTTAGGTGTCTTTGTTGGCTAATGAAATTTATTCTTTTTTCAGTCTTGAATGGTGGTAATTTGAGCTACATATTCTTATGTCAGGACTTCTACCCAACCCTGAGCTCCAAACCTCAGTGCTCTCTATTTGGTATGAAATGGTCACCTTTATATAGCTTAAATATGCTTATGTAGACAGATTCACCTTACTTTTACACTTTGTATTGGCAGTCTCACAAGTATAACGTTACTCTTTACTATTCCTTATGATCTTGGAGCTATAACATTACTTTAACATGGAAGACACCACAAACACGCAGAGGGAACACGCAGAGGGCAGTAGAGGAGTAGCCAAGAACAAGCAGGGAGACCTTGAGTGACTGCGTTGATTAGAAAAAAGAATGCTTGATGGCTTGGCTAAACTCATGAATGAGCCTCAGAAAATGCATGAAAGAAAGAACTCGAAAAATAAATTACTTGAGAATGCAAAACAGCCTCAACCAAGTAACTGAGATTTTATGGAGCTCTAGATTAGCAGCCTTCAAACTTTCAGGAATTGTATCAAATAGGTTATTAAGCTCTAATTATGAATTATCAATGATCTATATAGAATATTTTCAAATTGTCATGATACCGGTGAAGCAATTGCAAAGGCACTTCTGAAATTCTTACCAAGAGAAAAAAAATGATTTAAAGTGCATAGAAATGCTACAACAGTAAATCGTAACATCATAAGGGTGCACTGTCTGTCAGCTTTCTAACTGCATATCCATGAAAATCAAGGGAGTCCAGTAGAAGGCAACTTTTCTACCCTCTCGGAGTCACATTAAGATCAAATGCAAAGGTTATAAGTATACCTCAGAACATTTAATATTAAACATGTTTTGCAGCAGTATGTAGATATTTTGCTAAAATGTTTGAAAATAAATTAATCGGAGATACCAAAACTCACAAGATGCATCAGTTCACAGACAGTGAATTTCAGTAACTCTACTCACTAAAAAAGGTTCTGTGCCTACCTGGAATTAAACGAAACAAAATGGATATGCAGATAGCAATGAATGATTTAGATAGAAGAGAATCAAGGCAATGGAATGGTTTCTAATTCCTTAAAGCAATCTGGGTAGTGTAGCTTAGGGATATCTCTCTCTACTGTATGGATTGGATTCGCTCAGACTGGTAACAGTAGTTTATCCCTAAGCAAAGTGGAGAGCTGGCAACATAGGGAAAGATTGACAGGAAAATTACATACCTACAATGGTCTATATGGATGGAATATATAGCAGTATCGTTACTGCTGGAGCTGGTGTGATTTGCAAGAACAAGACTTCTTCGCTTTCTCCTCTTGGTCAAAACGGTCAATCTTATGGCCTTGTATGGTCAATCTGCTGGATCTGGAGCTGTTGAAATGAAGAAAACAGTCAATAAATTCTGATAAAGGTACACAATGAAAGTTTAGGTTTAAATATCGTAAAAAGAAGATGAACTTATGGCCTTATACAGAAATTAACAGAAATTCTAAGGCTCCATATGAAGTTATGAACCCCCCTACAGGGCAACATAACAACTTCACAGATTTGAAGCCAAATGAAACGTATAGATAAATGCATAGTTTCGTATGGATACTCAAGAGCATTTACCCTTTCAGCGGCAAACAGGCCTCCCTGAAAGTTATCATCCATTAAATCCACGTTCAAGGACCATGATATTCTTTACACCTGATTTTCCTTAGCCTCTGACAAACAGTCCATATACATTTGTGCACAAGATGGGCAACGCACCTGCTGGTTTTGACAATAAGTCACAAGAAAAATCAGTGGCAGTAACCTCAATTCAGAAGGCGAATTTGTGAAGAAAGAAGTGACCACAATTCAAGATAGGAGGAAACATAGTACGCATGGCTTGATTTAGATTTCTTATTGTAATTACTGATTAACGTTTCCATTGATTGACCACCGCAAGTACAAAACCAAGTGCACTTACCAAGCAGCACAGTTAAGCGTACAACTTATTGGTTCTATGATGAAAAAAGCAGCTATTTTCCTGCTTCATATACTGGTATACAAGTCTTTTGCCTACTTGCAAAAAACATTGCGGCAACTCAGACAGAAAAGTTCCAGGGTAAAAAGCTAGATTATTCTTCTAGCTAAAAGTAAGGATGAATCATCTAGCCTATGACTATCCAATACATCCACACAAGCATTTCATGAGTATTTATTACTAAGTTGCAGCACAGAGACAGGGAAAAATTAACCATCCTCACGCCACTTGTTGCTTCAGATAAAAGATTAACAGAGGAGGAAAGGATATATTATTTTTAATGAATACGCAAGAGATAATCAGAGGACTTAAAAATGGCAAGCAAGCAACAAAAGATAATTTCAGGCCTCAAAGGTCTTTGATGTCCACTCTAACTATCTCAGAGATCATGAAGACCACAGGCTTCTGAAGCTCTAGTGAGTGGTCATATGGATGTCATGGAACATTTTGTGATATATATATTGCTGATCGGTTACAAGTGATATTGAATAATAAATGAAGAAAAGAAGTAGAGATGAGATGAGGCCTTGCTGAGGGCACAGTGGAAGACGAGGATTTTTCCGTGCCATTGGTGGCCAGGGCCAGCTCCGGCAGGCGCTCCGTGAACCTGTCGCTGGCGAAGCGGTGCTAGTCGGCGATGTGCGCGTCGTAGATCCTCTCGTCCTTCCCGCCCAGCCCCCAAACCGAAGGAATTACCCCAAAATCAAGTCAGCATTATCAGTGTAAAACAAGCGCACATCAATCACCATGGATACCTGACGCCGCGGAGGGGCGATGCGACGGTCGCGGAGCATGAGGACAAGCTGCGTTGGGTGGCGCGGCGCCGCGCGATGTTGTGCCGGCGGCGGTGGCATGGACTGCATAGAAGAGTTGGGGAGGGAGGCGAGGATATCGCGGGCGCGCATTGGGTGGAAAAGATCGCGCGATTTCGTTTGAGAGGTGGGATTACGGAGTGGGTCGTCGAGACAATACGGGACGTTGGCCTGCACATGGTTCGACGAATTTTCTCACAAGTAAAAACACTTGATGTCTTTCAGAGTAGATAAATCGGTGGATTTCAACTCCTAAGTTAAAGGATAGAGTTGTAATAGGTTTAAAAAACTATTTCAACCTAATTTCCACTTAACAGTATAGTGTAGAGTGGTTTGTCTTTAAAAAATGAAAAAAGTTGATTGTTCATTTATACTTAGACTTTTTACTTATAAACCATCTCATAAGCCCAAATAAAGAGGGTACAAGTTTACTATAAGGCCGAATTGGAAAATTGTTAGAAACTATCGGAATTTTCCTGAATATCTGAAGATTAAGTAAAGCATGCACAATGTTTATACTGCCAGCCCAACAGCAAGAGTCCAGCCTATTTAGCCCAACAAGCAAATAGGAGGTTTACCCTACACAAGCAATTTGGCAGCCGTCAGAGTCCAGACTCCAGACCTCCAAAGCCAGCCACCCGACGCAACCCGCGGCGGGTAGGTGGCGACCGCGACCGGCGTCCAACGAGCGAAGACACCACGCGCCCCCACCGACTCGCCGCACACGCCAACCTACTCGCCGTCTACCCACCACTGCCGCCGCTTCCTCGCCGTCTACCCGCCTCCGCCGCCTCATTGCCGTCTTGCCCCACCGCCGCCGCCGCCGATTCCCCGTCTCGCCTCAGCATCTCAGCGTTTTAGACTCGAATACTGGAGAAACTTTTGCACTTTACTGTTTGGATCCACCCATTTTGATTTAGGAGGCGACAAAGGCCGGTAGATGTGACACGTGAGTACGTGAGATGTGGATGAACTACTTTTGACATATAGCTGATCAGCTTCAGCCATCTATTCTTCTAATGTTCAGATTTGTAATGGTACTCCATATGAGTTTATAGCTAGTTGTATGCTTCTTCTATTTTATAGAAGATGGATGGAGTAAGTAAATGATTCTAGAAAGCATGTTGGTGATTGAATTTGCTATAATTCACTTGAAATCCTAAAAATTGTTTGAAAACCTAAAATTTCTTCTCCTGAAGAGTAAGTGTATACATCTAGTTGTATCGCTATATGCTAAAATTTTAAAATGTTGATATATTGTTTTAGGAAAAAAAATAACCTATGTCTTGTTCATTTAGGAAATTCAATTTGAGAGAGGTTTTTGTATTCTGATAAATATGCGTTACAGTATTTGTTCCAATTTATATTCGATAATATGATATTATGTTTTTATTTGGATTTCTGATTTTAAAAAAATATGTAAACAAATATGATAGGACTAGCTTCTATCCGTTTTCATCCCTAGTCATGGCACGCGTGCTGGTGCACATCTCGCCCTACACCTTCTCTACCATCGGCATCGCTGTCTCTATAGGTGTCTTCAAGCTATGCCACTTACTCTTGTTTGGCTTCAAGTTGCTGTTGCTTCTTGTTCTATTGCCCCCGTTACTTTGTTCTTGCTAAATTTGTGCTGGCACAGCCAAGGGGATGTGTCCTCTAGAGTGAGCTTCCTCAATGGTTTTTTGATGCTACAGGGTATCTGCGTCACACCAGATCCACCCTGGGTGTGCTGACACAAGCCTCAAGTGCCAAATCAAGGTCTTCATGAACACAAATACAATTAAATGTAAAGTACATCACAAAATAGTTCGAACCAAGTTTTGTGTAACACAAATGATGAAATCTAATAACGTTTATCATTATAGCGCTTTTCCATATAGGATAGAAACGCTCGATCATCCTCGGTCATCAATAATCTTTAAGAAAATGTCTCTCAATGAAGTTATTAAGATGAAATTACTAATCTTTACACCCTTGAACATAAGATAACAATGGAGTATATACCCTTAAGCAAGTGAAGTTTAACACATACATGATCAAATAGGAAAGTTAAAAACAAAGGAGTAGTACCTTGCCAATACACCACGGCATTCTGATGAATCCAGTCATCTCATCCAATATTTGAAGAGAAATAGATTAGAGAGAATATTATGACTCACTCACGGTAGCAATTCACTGGCAGACGAGCAGTAGCAGAGTAGCAGATCAACCTCCCTCCTAGCTGGCCCAGTGAATGTGCCTCACTCCCAATTACCATAAACTACTGTTGTGTCGCTGGTCCACCCAGCAAGTCAGTGACACCCCGCGTAGTTGCGCCCTCGTTGCCCATCAGCTTGTTGCCAAACGCAGCGCGCCCCTGCTTGATGCCGGTAGGGATGGGCATTCGGTTTATATGATTCGGTTTGCTCGGTTTTTCAGTAACTCGGTTTCTAATTAGCGCTAGCCGAAATAGCTATGGGAAAAAAAAAGAAGGAAAAACTAAACCAAGCGAGTTCGGTTATGTTTACGGTTTTCATGAAAAAACCGAGCAACCATGCGATATCCTGCCTAGGATTGTGACTTCACGTGCCACGTGGTGTGGTGCTGCTCCAGAAAACGAGGCAAGATGCTCCTAGACCCCTAGTAGGCCCTTTTCGTAAGAAGACGTGAAGAATACATATGCGAAGCCCATGCTTCATGAGAGACCTGATGGGAGCATAAGACAGGCAACGGTTTGCTCTAGGATTATTTGGCCAGCTTGGTTTTTTCTTGAGCAGAACTGAGAAAAAAACCACACACCGAACATCGAAGAAAATAAAAGCCGAAGAGAAAACCAAACTTAGAAAAAACTGTTAATTTGGCTCAGTTTGGTAATTCTTGCTCACCCCTAGCCTCCCGCGCCCCTGTGGGTCAGCACCACTAGCCCATGCTCCACCTCCACGTGGTTTCCCAGTGCACCCCGCAACTTGCCTGCTGCTGCCTGGTGATGAGCCCCTAATGTGGCCACATAACCATGTAAAAGAGATGGGCATGGGCCAGGGCCAACTAGCCAAGTGTCGAGAAGGACCCATACAATACTAAATTTGTCCATTTTGTGCGCAACCGCCTCAGCTTTGAATATTCTTTCTCCCCCAACTAACGATCGCTCGCTTGGCCACTCCTGTTAATCTTTCCGAAGCTGCAGGCGCCAGGGTTTAACTTACTGGAAAAAGGGTTACCATACCCGCTGGTAAGTTTGGTAAACAAAAATTTACTGGACGAAGTTTACTAAAAGATATTATTTTTCTTTACTGTTAAGTCTGATTACGGTGATAATCGCATGGTAATCAGCGATAGAGGAAATCCTAGCCAGCGCGTGGGGGAATATTATGTACGGACAACAGCTTGCTCTTGAGAAAAAATAGCCGAACATGGCATCTTGTAATTTTATTTGTAGAATTGAGAAGCAACATAGGTTGATTAGCCCTTTTGGGAAGGACAGGTAGAATGCCCACTGTAACGTTCTTTCTTCAGAAAGGTACTTATGGTAGCTCTTAATCTACACATAAAATTCTGATGTCTCTCATAACATTTTCTCACACGCTGGATAGTGACTCTGCTGATAACTAAAACGTTCTTTGGTTAGTCGATAAACTAATAGTAGCTTTAACCATTTTGCTCGAGCAGTTTTGATTTTTGCCAGAATGCCAGATTCGTTGAAGGGTCCAAGAGAACCATGGTTGTCAGATGTGTCAGATGGAAAATTTGATGGTTCATGACCATTAACTTCATAATACGGGCTAGTTTGAGGTTGCATGCCACACAAAGTTGAGCACACACCACATGTTCTATTTATTTGGCTATACTGTTGTGCGGATAATGGGAAAGCGTGCGTCTAATTCCTACTTCCTTCATGCTACAATAACTATTATTCTAGATTTCAAACTTTATCACATAATACTATTTTTAACCACTCATTATTTAAATTTCTTCCCATCTTATCCTCAATATCATTAGTTCTCCTAGCTAATTTACCATTTAAATCCTAAAAATACATTAATATGAGACAGAGTTAGTTTTATAGAGTTTCATATTGCATGTTTTTTAAAAAGATAATTGATAGAGATCTGAAATATATATATATATATATGGCTAAAGATTAAAAAATAAATATTTAGATTTTACGTCTCATAACCATAACAATAAAACAAAATAAAAGTGCACTACAGGAAATCGGGTTTTTCCTGCCTACGAATAAAATTTACGCCTGTACAGTCATACATCATTAATTAGTGGCTAACAGCACTGTCATAGGTGCCAAAGTTGTCACAAAATCAATTAAAATCACTGACTAGTCTGATAGGCAAACGTCCTAGCCCGCCACGTATACAAAATACCCCCAACATGGTAGTTATAGATCAATTTTTATTCGCCTCATGGAATCCGAATTTTGAGGGCGGCAATGATCACTGACATCCTAATCATTTATTATGATCCTCATGTCTCCATATTTTGTTTAAATCTAGTGGAGTCAAACAAACTAATGCACAATTTTAATGCTTAATCCACAAATACGGAGAGGTAGGCAGTTGCCACACTTTCACCAGCACCGGAGAGCCCCTCCCTTCTTCCTCCGGCTTGTGTGCTCGGCGATTTGACCATGGCTGCTCACAAGGGCCCACACGGCCGCGCGCAGGCAGTGCCGCATCGCAGCAGATGGGCAAGCCGACGGCGCCCCCGGCATGATACGGAGCAATGTCCTGAGGACCCGCTGGTCAGGGTTGGAAGAATTACAAGTGGTTCCGGCAAAGCTGCTGAATTAACATGTGCCTCTAGTTGGTAGGGCAAATTGTGTTGCTAGTTCTGTTCTTGTTAATGGGCATGTTTGGCCCTTGTCTTGAAGAGGTGCTTAGCGGATCTACTACCTGATCAAGGGAAAAAAATGCTAGATTGGGAGCAGTTTCTTTGTTTGTACCATATTCAGCTTAATTTTCAGTTCAGACTGTTTTTTACTTGCGGTGGTGATTCTATCCACTGTCTGCTTTAGAAGGCCGTATATTTCGACTTGACCAATTTTTGTTTAACTCTATTGGATTTGCTTTCTATCAAATTGTTGTACAATGTCAATTTTATATGATTAGTGCTGGTTGCAAGCTGAAGTCTGATGACGTGCAATCAAACTAGATTTGTCCAAATATGTATGCAATGTGCAAAATCATAAAATTTGGATGTGACGGTTATTTGTAAAGTTGCCCATGACGTGGCAATTTTAGTTTATTTGCTCTCGATGTCTGACAGTGTACTTGCTAATTTTCCCACTAACCTATGACAACTATCATATGCTTTTTTTTGCAAACGTGGCAGACGGGGCACCGGGGAAAAACTCTGACAGCTTGCATCTTGTCAGGCATGTAACGATATATAACAGTTTTGTTAGATATCTACCACAATCCCTGAATAATTATTTTGACGGACGGTCTATGACTGGATTTGTCAGATAATATAATCTATGACTAAAAGATATAGATCATGACTATTTATAATTATAATAAAAAAATAAATGCCTTATAGTGGTGAGAACAACAAAATAAAAAAAAGAAAACAACTATAGTGAAGCTAAAAAAAAGCCTCTCTAACGAAGCTTGCCGCTAGAATTCAGTCACAAACATATTAGATTCAAAGGCCCAACATAGCTTGCAGTAAGAATCAAGACACAAACACCTCAGATCTAATGGCACTTAGTCGCTAGATTTAGCGTCGCACCTCATCATTGGCATTGCCAACTAGTCCTCCATCATCTTATCAATGCCGTTCTTTATTGTATTGTGAAACCATGTGTTGTTTTGGTTTTTATGTGATGGAAAATGGACAAAGGAAGTGTGATCTTTGTTGATAATTTGGTTTGAAAGTTGGCTATTATTAGCGTATATGCGTATGACTAATATGGGCTATGTTATGACATCTGTGTGTAGAAATGATTGTTTGTTTTATTTGTGTATATATGATGAGTTTCAACTATGGTCAATTGTGAGGACCAAAACTTTGCTCAAGGAGGAGCAGAGATCTATGCTGTCAGGATGTCATGTGACAAGGTGATTTTAGAGTTCAACCTTAGCCAATGATGGATTAGGACTAGATTCAAGGAGGAGTTGAGGTCTGGAGTAATCAAGAATACCAAGTGATAAGATTAGGTATGAAATAGCACACGGTGGATGGACACCGTGTGGTGAGGTCTTCTCAACATATTTCACAAGGTCAAGTGTGCAAGTACTAGAATTTGCAAAGAAAGTCAAGAGAGAAAAAGAAAAAGATAAGAGAGAGTGGAGGCCGCCCATGGCAAGAGGCCTAACTGACTTCCCCCTCCCTTTCCTCCTAGGCAGCCCACGAGTAGAGCCCGTATGGGTGAAGTGGCCCAACGTGGCTGTGGTTTAGCCCAGCAACAACAAGACTAGCGGAGACACGACAGCCTAGCAGGTGCAGATGCACGTGGGCGTGAGTGGCCCATCGGGCGCATATGAGCATGGGCGCGACTACTTGGATCTCACCTAGGACATAGGTCAGCAAGAGGTAGGTGTGGGTGGAGAAAGACATGGATCCAACCACCTCGGTCACCACCATCACCACTAACGAGCCCACCACCTTCCCTTCTTGCTACAGATGTCTTTCTCACTGGTGCACACTAGATTTAGCCATTAGACTAGATCCATCCAATCTAGCATAGAGCCTAGCCCTGCCGAGCTAAGACACCACCTAGGTTGGGATCTATGGCAAAAGTGGGTTGAGTAAAGAGTAGTAGCAAACCTGATACATAGCATTGCCTTGATGCCTCGAGCCACCACCTAGGTCTGCCTTGCATGAAGCGATGTCTTGTAGAGCATATTTGGATAGATGTCGATGCCATTGGACGACCACCAACTAACCAGCCTCCTATGTCTTCATGGAGCTCTGCCGAAAAGCACAGTGTAGTGCACTGCACTCCGACCACAGGTGTTGGTGAAGACCTAACCTCAATTTGGATTTGGAGAAAAGGGGGAGGAAAGGATAAGAGGAAGGAGATAAAAAGTGGATGGAGAGGGGAAAAGGAGAAGGTGGGAGGTGCCATTGACAACGACAGTGAAGCAGGAGGGTGTAGGAGGGAGCGCGGTGATGCGGGTATTCGCCTCTCAGGCTACCCCACAAAAGAACGTCAGGAAGAGTATTAGGGGTCATTTCAAATAGGCATAGTGACTATTATTGCTTGTTCATAGAGCTGTACATCAATGTGTATGACAAAATGTTACTAATTCCATTTGCCATTGTACTTCTAAGTATTAATCAGTTAAACTAGCTACTTTCTATAACTTGATGCACAATCATCATTTTTAATGGAAAGGGACATAAACTTCAAAAGCATTAGTTATTGGGCACATGACCTGAATATCTATGCATGAAATGTGTTTGTCAATATTTTCATGTTATTTACATTAAGCAAGCAAGAATTATTTGCAAATAAAAATTTAGCATGGTTCCTATGATGATAGCAGTTGTAGATGGCATGGTTGATGATGTAAAATGAGAACCATGATTTTCATACCACTTATATTTAAGAATTTCTGGATAGTGTTTGTTCAGTTTTCTATTCAATGTTCTCAGTACTTACTAGACTAATTTATTTCCCTGCATATTTCCTGTTTTGGCTGATTAGTGTGTAAGTTCATTGCTAAGCTCTGGCAAGACGAGCTGGGGGGGGGGGGGCGATTTCAGATGTTAATATTTAGTCAGGTAAAACCAAATATGTTCCTATTTTGTTTTCGTAGTACTTTTGTTATTAATTGTACACGACATCTGTTACTAGGTTCATATGTGCAAAACTAGGTTAACCCTGTCAACTACCTCTTCACCATAAATGCTACATCCATCAACCAAAATAAGATGGTAAGTATGCAAAGTACATAGCACATGATTTAGAGATATCTCAATAGTTTAATTATTACTAATTATACAAAGTACATAGCACATGATCTTTACAACACTTTGCACAAGCTATACAACAAACCGTATGAAACTTCACATAAAGCACAAAACAACAACCATTCAAAGTTAGTACTTGGGGGAAATTGAACCACACTGACTCTCATAATATTAGCAGATGGTCAATCCAATTTAATGTCGGGATGGTCTAAGTTTATTTAGAAGAACAAGATACAGATGAAAACCATCTACGCCTTCCATTTCTACTAGGAAAACAAAACTCTCAAAGCCAATTATCTGCATCCTCTAAAACAACAAAGGGACATAATCAAGCTAATGATACAGTCTACGTATAGAGATATATCCCATATAGCTATGTTCATCAGTTATTAGCATTCATATGTAAAAATTATATTGCATTTATAGCATTAATATACATGTGTACCACATTTTGTTATATAAATGTTATGCATCACATATTTTAATATGTACATCATTTATGCTTTCACCATATGTCATGAACAATAGTGAGTAGAACACAAAAATTTAGGGGACGCTAACAAAAATAAGAATTATCATATGACTACGATAAAATAAATAATTTTATATGTTTTTTATAATATGATTGAGATTAAAATCCGTGAGGCTAACATCACGTCCTAAACCCTCTAGTTCTTTAGCACACAAGGGGTCACCTTTTGGTGTAGGGGAGTAGGGGGCATGGCGCCCTTGCCCCCTCGTTGCTTCTGCCTGGTAACAAAATCATCTACACATCGACTGGTGATTGTCTAGGGCCATGCAATGTAGTTGATGTATATGTAGACTCTCATAGTCCTCAACATAACGAAATTGGGATCTGAGAAGTCACAACATGCCTAGCACCTTGACAAACTAAGAGCCCTAACAAACATTGCTATAGCACGGCATCAACTATGAACCACGTGCATCCAACCATGCCGATGCAAAGATGGTGGTGTCTAGCAAACAAGGCAGTGGTCAAGGCCGCATTAGCCATGACCCACGTGCAACACATGCATGAACATAGATAGCAATTAATGAAATTAGGGAGGTGTTTGAGGAAAAATATGTGTTAAAAGGAAAGTACATATTCATTAGTGATAGATTGTGTAGTAGCTCTTGTCTAGTGCTGGTAGAGGATGGTGTTGAAAGGAAAGCACATTTCATCTACAAATTTTTTTATTCCACTGACATGTGCATCTTTTTAAGGCCTCATTTGGATGGGTCAGCATTGAGACCCATATAAACAAAGCTTTAATTAAGTGTCGCTAGTAAGTGGATTTAGCTGTAAAGCGTGCCAATCTTATGACTATAATTCTATTAAATTCTTCCATGCTCTATGCAGATTAATCAGGAATATAAAGTACAAGAAGATTATTCGAGTAAGTGAACATACCACGTTGGAGGAGCAGCTCCAGCACACACACCAAATAATCTAGAACCACATAGCTACCAACATATAGCTGCGTGGTCTGTAAGTACATTAGTTACGGTAGCTAATTATTTTGCTAGGCATCAAGATTGAACAAGACAAATTTGGAACTAAACAGGGGAAAAGTGGCTAAGAACCAGAAAGAACATGTTTTGTGGTCGCTAGAACTTAAAACTTGGTGGGTGAAGAATTATAACTCTGACTCACCAGCTGTGCTTTTTCAAAGTGAAAGTGGATTCATTCATACTGATACGGTATACATCGGGAAAGCCCCCTTTATAGTCGCTTGGCTCAAATTAGTTCCCTTAGTGAAATCATAATTCACTAATACGAATTGAGCTTAGCTCAACGGTGGGTATGGGTCCTGCCCATAAATAATCAGGTGTGATGCACGAAGGAGCAGCTCCAGCACACCCCAGATGATCTGGAGCCTCGTCACGATGATTACATAGTTGTAGACAGTTCATACATTAGTCACAGTAGCTAATTATTTGGAAGATTAAACAAGCCATTTAGGACTTGTTTGTCGGCCTTGTTTGTCAGCCCATGATCCTAGCCCATTTCTCATGGATGGGCTACATGGGCAGCCTATGATCCTAGCTTATTTACTATGGATGGGATATGGCTAAATATTGGACTAAACAAGCCTATAGGCTTTGTTTTTTTAAAGCCCTTAGGCCTCGTTTGGCATCCCATAATTCTGGCCCACATCATTGGTTGCTAAACAAGGTAGTTTGGACGAGATCAAAAAGAAACTACCTAATAAGCTAATTAAGTTAAATAAGCACATAGAGAGTCAGCGGGCACTAACCTGAAGGACAAAGCCTGAGAAAATACATCAAGGTATGGTTGTTCGGCATAGATGGACACCATGGTGAATAGGAGCATGGAGCTGATCCTCACAACGTGAATAGCTCCTTTCACTCTCCTTGAGTCCATGGCCACATGTTGTTCATGTCTATGGAGATAGGTCGCTAGTAAAGTCTCGTGGAGAGACGGCTTGAGTACGCGGAGCTACCTCGTTGCGGCTGACGGATAAGCCATTAAGTGGTAAGTTGCTCGTCACTGTCATACGTAGATCTTGGTCGGGATGTTGTTGGATGCAGATACTAATCGACGAGAAAGAATCATATTGGGTGGTGCTCAGAGGGAAGGAGTCCATCAAGCAGACAAGGAGTACTTATTTAATTACTTGACTAAAGAACGAGATTAAATAAGTCATTGATGATGAGTAGCATCACTGATACAAAATTAAGACACGCGGCGTTGGGCTGGGGGTGGGGCATTTGCCCCTTTGCTTGTTGGATATCATAAAGTTTTGGTATGATATGAAAGAATATACTCTCCGTCTAGTCCATGTAACACAGACATCCACTGCTAGGCTAGACTAACGCAGCAACTGAGGAATGACGTTTGTTACTAGCCAGGTGGAGTATAACTCCACTGGCACGCCAGTTGCGCTTTCCCAAAATAAAGCAGATTCTTTCATTAACATAGAAAATTGGGAAACCAACCCGCCCTAGTGGGCAATAACTTGATGAACGAGGCTTAACAATAATAATAATAAAAAGCTAAACGTAGCATGTAGAGAGCCAGAAGGCGCCAACCCGAAGGCCTGAGAAAACACGTCGGGTAGTGTCGTTCGGCGCCGAGGAACACAGTCACAGCAACGAATACCAACGAGCTGATCCTGGCGATCACCGCGACCAATTTGATTTGGGCTGATCCATAGCCAAGACGAGCAATTTTTTTTTCCCGAGGGAAACCGAGACAAACGACTGATCAAGGAATGATGCGGGCATGCGGCTGCTGGACCGCTAGCTATGTAGCACCGGAGCCGAATAGTTTGTTCCTTGCATGGGTAAACACATTCGTAAACGAATGCTTAGCTTCTTACTCGACGAGGAAACTCATAACGCCACCACGTCCATGCCGTCGGCTGGTTTATTTTTTACTTTTTCGTTTTGCTAAAGTGCACAGGTAATAATCCTCCCTGATTCCATGAAGCGCACACGTATACATGTGATTGGCGAGATATCGGGGGTGTTCGGTTGTGCTGCTAGCAGCTGCGCTGCACAACCACAGAAGCTGCAGCTGCCGCCTGATTCACTCTTTTGGTACTGTAGTGGCTGGCTGCTTTGCAGCCATATCTAGCACTCCCGAACACCCCCATTCACTCCACGCACATAGTCAGTGTTCGAGCGGTTAGCTTTCTTATGGTTTTCTTTGCTCTTTTTTTTTTGTCCATAGTTGTTTGTTCTTGCGCTGTTATTTAAACCCTCCAGCTTAATACAAAGATACACGGATCTTATGCGTATTAAAAAAAGTGTTTGAGTGTTTCAACTTTTTTCTGATTAGTACTGTCTGTTGGGAATGATACAGCGTAATGTAATCACATAATAGCAAATTGTAAAGGCATGTACTAAGCAAACAAAATAGTGGGCAGACACAGAAGACTGTGCATACATCTTATGTGTAAGTACCACATTTACAAAAGAAAACCACGCCCCTATTTGATTCTCTTACCATTATTAGGTGATCCGTGACATTTTACTATAGACAGAATTATCTATTAAGCGCTTCGCTGGGATAAATTGGACCATGAATTTGATGACTTCATCACAGGAGCAAAGCTGGAGAGCTCCTTTCGTGATGGAGAACACATTATGAAAGTAAGCAAGTACCCTGATGAGAGAAACATATTGAGAGTGGCTTTTGATCAATACAAAAGGAAGTAGGCAAAAGAAATATGATTTTTCTCTGGCTGATTTAAATTGACAGGACCTAGAGAAAAATATTACTCTTATGCCCTAAAGTTGGATTGCACCTGTCGATTTGTCCTAAACTTTTGTGTTCTTTAGTTAGATCTCATACCATTCATTTGTCTTGAGACCACATGAAAGGTCTAGATTTCTCCATTTTCTTTCCTTCCCATCTTCTTCCTCACTTTCAACCTTCAACTCCAATTAGGCTCTTGAGCTATAGCCATCATTCACCCCCACCTGCTCAAGCCCTCATTCGCAGCTTATTGTGCTAGAGATTGAGCTTGCGCAGCCGCTCTACCTAAACTCAAACCCACCCTTTTGTTTGCCATGCCAATCTTGAGATGGCATTGTATCTATCGGAGCTCAAGTCAAGCTCATTGTATTTGTGGCTTATCCTCATATTTGCTTTGTCTCTTAATTTTCTTATTAGTTTTCTTTGATTGATATGAATTCGGTAATAATACTACTTAGGTCAAGACAAAACCTAGCATCCAATGCAGCAAACACATAGACATTAAGTTGTCTTTGAGCACATCATAATTCCAATCGTGCGGAACTACAGTGCACCCTAAATGTAGTTGTCAGTGCTACATTTTTCATGAAAAACTTCTTATAATTGTCATCTTGTTTAAATAATTATGCTTATCGGTTCCAGTTATTGTCCCCCCACCCCTTGGTTATCCTCCTTGTGACCTTACTATAGTAGGATAGTAGAGGCACAGCGGGTTATCATGAATGTGTAAAGAAAAGTTATAGAGTTATGGAAATGTAGTGAAACGATAGCTATAACATTATAATTATTTTTTTTCTATGAATGTACTATGATGCCCCAAGATAGTTACCAATAATTTGATCATTTTTTATTGGATGTATTGTTTTTCCTGTTCAATGCTATGCCTTAGACCTTCGGTTATTTCTTTTTTGTTTTCGCACTTTCATATTTAAAAATACTTTGAATTTGCATACAAGTGCACTCTACTGGTAGGTTTAAAACATGATGATCTTTCTATTGAGAGTTAACATGTGTTACACATGCACGATGACTGGTTAGCCCAGTCAGGTGTAAGAGGGCACAGCATTTTGTTCAGCTATTAGGCGGTTTGATTGTTTGTGTATTGAAATTGAAATTCAAAAGATGAGCTACTCTCCGGTCTCCGCTGTGACGAGTTCATTACTTGAGCAAAACAATTGATGGGTCTATAGATGTACATGCCATCGAGATAGTGGTTACAGCGTTACACGGTGCTATCCTTGTGAACGTGGATCCCGGTCACGGTGGCGCGCTCCCTGGCGGTGTCGAGGAAGTAGAGGAGGCCGCACATGAGCACGCTGCCGGCCAGCATCGGGATGGGCCCGAACGTCCACATGAAGAGCGCGAGCGACACGTAGAAGGCGCGGAGGCCCAGCGACCAGGAGTGGCTCCCCCGGTTCACCGTCCGCGCCACGTACGCCGCGAACTCCTCCCGCGCCACCGCCTCCCCCTCGGCGCCGCCGGTGGCGGGCACGGGTGGCAGGCCGAGGAGGAAGCTGGCGTGCGCGTACAGGCGGATGGCCTGCACGTTGCAGACGAAGGCAAGCATGAAGCAGAGCGAGATGGCCAGGTACTTGACCGCGTACACCTCCCCGGTCTTGCTCCCGTACACAAGCAACGGCAAGGTGGAAGACGAAGGGGACGCCTGGGACCGCCCCGCCGTGGCGCCGAGGAAGACGCTGATGACGGAGACGAGCGTGATGGCCGTCGTCGCCAGCACCGTCGACGCCATGATGTTGTTCCGCAGCGTCTGGACGGCCAACACGCCGTTCTTCTCCGTGTTCTGCATCCCCCAAGAACGACCGTATAGAATCACGGCTAACAATTCTAGAGATAAGAGAGGAAAGAGGAAAGAGAGATCAATTGAGGAGGTGAGGGTACCGACGGCCATCATGACGGTGACCCAGCGCTTGCGGGCGAGGGCGTTGAGGCCGACGACGGTGCGGGTGGGGTGGCGGAGGACGGCGTAGAGGAGCCACAGGTGGTAGACGGCCAGCACAGCCAAGCCGAGCGGCACCAGCACCAGGTCAAGCTTCTCCTCCCGGACCATGGCTGATGCCTCTGCTCCCTCAGCCTCTGCACCGCCCCGAGCTAACTAAGCTAGTGCTGTAGACACAGAGAGATGCTCTTCCGAGTGAGACTTCGATGGTGGCAAAGCACGATCTCCTCCTAATCGTGCCTGCAGCAGAGTCAGAATTCGCAATCTCTCAACTCATTCCTCCTCCCAGGGCACATTCATTCCTCCCAACAATTCTTGGCTTGTATTCATTCCTCTTCCCAATTATTCTTGCCAAACCAGCCGTAAAAGCAATCTCTTTGCACTGGGAGGGAAGCAAGAAAACTGCTACTAGTTCGATGGAAGCAAGCAAGCAAGAAACGGACACCAACGCTAACGACCTGGCTGCGCGGCGTATCCTGCGTCGCACGCGTCTGCTGGATGCCTGGATGGGAATGGGTGACCAGTTGACATCTGATGCAGCCTGCAAATTGCCAAGGCTGGAAAGATCCACGTCTTGATAGCGAAGTGCTAGTTGAACACTTTCTCAGTAACCACCACGTAGTGGTAACTTTGCCATATCAGATCAACTGTATGCAAGTTCAGAGTTCCAAAGATAACATACTAGTACTAGTATATCAGCAAGCTGGGCAGCAATAAATGCATTAGTGACCAGTTGTCCACTACCGACCAAGATCTAGATTGTTCAATCAAAAGAACAAGCACCATACTTGCCAGCAATTGATGGGGTCACTTCTACATCAGTTTGTAAATCAAACTTAATAACCGTGCATCTTTCTAAAATACAGTGTTATAACTGGTACATGAGGGAAAGGAAAAGAACAAAACAGGATAGTCCACTGAATGCAGTCCTCCAGAGTTGTTGTGGCTACACTTCAATTCAGTTCAAGGAGAAATCCCACAACGCTCTTTGAGTCTTCCAAGTTGAGTTTTTTGTTCCATCCATCAGAAGATGTGCACAATATCATAGGCAAATCTGCTCATTGTTAAGGGCAAACTCAAGCATAAAAATGGGCATGCATTATAATCTGTATAGCCTCCTCAAATGTATAATCACAATGGTCTACTTCATATTCATGCTATATATGATTGGCCTAGAGGCCACATAATAATGCTTTTATATAGTCTCAGTTATACGGCGTTAGTATGTTTTGATGGTGGGGAGCTATTATACCAGTTAATCAAATCGGACATTCACCTCACATATATATACTGAATGAAAAAACTGGATGGGGAAAAATCCAACATTGAAAATAGCAGTAATCTTTACAACATCAAGGATACGTCCAAAACAGCACAAAAGACTGCAAAAAAGCAAGAAGATAATGTTAGGCCATCATCCAAAACAGGATAAAGCTCATTGTCATGAAGAAAATTGAGAAAATAATTTAGTGATCAACTATATTAAGGAAACAGAATCCTATATTGATATTAGAATACTAGCAACGCCAACCATATGGTTTAGCAAATGTGGCTGCAAATCGAGAACATTTATCAACAGTTAACGAGTAACCATTGCGAGGTGAATCGTTAGTCAGAATGGATACAAAGCTCCCAAAGTTCACACTCCTTCCACTAAATTCTGTATTCTATCACCAAAACAGGTCACCTTTTTTAACAGCTAGGCTGACCCATGCTAATGGCACACTATTCCTAACTAAAAGGTTTCTGACAAGTAACAATGGGGTTAAAAGGCCATCAGACAGATAATTAAGGGATGTTCTACATTCAACAACTTTCTAAATATTCAATCTTCCCATGCTTCATGACAACATAGAATATAGATTAAACATGAAAGCTACAAGTTCATGTAAATCATGTTGAATGATCTGGACATTCAAGTTTTAGGAAAATAAAGGTGTGTATCATATTGTTACAGATCCAGCATGGCTTACCATAAGGCCACCAAAAACTCCTTCAACCAAAATCCTGTTCCAACTGTCGAAGTAGGTATGAATTGAAAACTTGGCCTTCACCAAAAGCCCAAGAGATGCCACCATCATTACAAGAAGGTAGAACACGAATCCCATCAAGCCTGTGAATCCCCAGATTCCGGCAACAACTCCACTGATGATTGACAAGAATGTCCGACTGCAACGCAAAAGAAATATCTCATGGTTAAGACATCATCTTTGCTATAAAAATGAATCAGTCAAATAATCATTAATGTCAAGAATTACAGGAAAAGTTATGACAAGAGTTGATTTGATACTGGGAGATATCTAGCATCTATCCCAGATTTCGAAATTGCAGCTAAAAGAGTGGAAGCATGCCTACAGTGAAACTACCAGGTCGCACAGCTGCGGGTCGAATCGAGAGAATTCGGACTGAACCGAGCAGATCAAACCATGTCGCACAACTCCCAGATCCAATTCAACGAACATAAGCATGACCCTACCTATCAGATCAGATCGAACCCTAAATTCGGCTGGGAGAGAAGAGAACGAGAGGAACCTGTAGTAGATGGATTTGACGTTGCTGGTGAGGTTCTCCGAGTGGAGGATGGGGACGTCGGCGGAGATCCCGCCGCCGGTCGCCGCCGCCGCCGCCATCTTTCTTCCTCCGTTGGTTTCTCTCCGGCGATTAGAACGCGTCAGGAAGAGAGACGATGTGCGACCGCAGCGAGAGCTCCAAGTCGGCCCAGCCTCCCAGCGGCAGTATTATGGATTTGCATATATATACCTAGTATGTTTTGTTTTCAACACGAGACCTAGCATTTAATCAACTTTTTTATAAAAAAATTCAAATCAAATTGGTAAAATACAGGAAAAAAAGAAAAAAATATAACCTAGATATTATGACTGATGTTAAATAACCTAAAGCTTCATAAAACTCCACACATATGCATATTGAACACACGTATTTATTTAAAACTTAAAGTACAGTATATAGAAAACTTTTTATTGTTGACTTAATTAAGGTTACTAGTTTAACTACTCGCTGCTTTGAAAAAAATAATTCGAATATGCTGAAATTAATTGAGGTTTAAAGAAGGATTTTAACAAATATTTAGACCATAAAACTTGTGTTTTGTATCGAAAATTATAATAATATTTTTTCTGTAACTAAAATATAACGTTTTCTAAAATTTTTTAAAAAAGAAAAAATAGTTAGCACGTATGATCATGTGGCCCACTAGTAGAAAGAAGGCCCAGAACAGCCTTTACTGCCGTCTGTATCATGTACATGCGCGTAGGCTTTACGTGGACAAAAGTGTGCGCCCTGAACGGAGCTACGCCAATTAGCATTTCCGCGGTATAATTAAGCCGATTTTGCTATAGGTTTGTCGGCAGATTTAGGATGGTTCGATTTGCATTGAGATTAGTGCTTTCGTTATATGGATGGTTCATTTGCAGTGAGATTAGTGTTTCCGTATGTCGTACGGAAAAAATATAGGCAGGCGTGAGGCTGGGGAGTCGATCATCGACCTTTTCCTAAGGGAGGAACATCTCTACCCACTGAACAAGCCAGCATTGCTAATTTGTTTAACCAAAACAGAAATTACATTCCTGTTACAGTATAACTATAAGTAATTCATGGTAGTTCAATTTATCTCTCAATATAACATTCTAAACTTTTTAAATCAAACGAATTACTCTTAACTTAATTTAAATGGTTTTATTCTACGTGATATAATCGTGCCATTTAGTTAGAAAAAAAAAGCCAATGAGACCCAGTATCATCGTCTCACCCCTTTTTCTCCCTTCGGTTCTTCCTTAACTTGGCAGACAATGTTCACGACAACAAAATAGGCCTCAGCCACATCGTCCCCTCTCTCTTCCCCTCTTTTCTAAGCGGCTCAACCACGACAGGAGACGCCGACAATAGCGAGGTGGCCCTAGTTACTGCCATCCCTCTTCTCTCTTCCTCGCTTCCCTAAAGATGCTCAACCTCAAAGACAATGCAATGATAATGAGGTGAGCCTTAGCCGCCACCGTCCCTCTTCCTTTCTTTCCCGCTTTGATCATGACAAGTGACACCAACAACGGTGAAACAGGCCGTCACCACTGTGCGTCTCCCCTCAACCTCTAGCCAGCGACGTAGATCTAGACACTGTGGACAACAACCTCTTCTCCTTCCCTACCTCTCTCTTCATCCCCATTTTACTAGTCACCACAAGTAGCTTCGTCACCAAAGTTTGTGTATGAATCTTGGCAGTGGCACTTGGTGGAGATGGAGGAGAGGCGCTTGGTGGAGGCCAAATTTGGAGCGCATTATTAGAGTCGCCACGTCTTGTTCTTTAGCTCGTAGTAGGGAGAGCTCAATGGCTCAACCTTCACATTGCTGCCCTCTCCTCTCACCCATGGAGGATGGTTAGAGTGAGGAATAACATATACATAGGATGATATATGGGTTAGGTTTCTTTTAAAAATTTATTTTCTGTAAATTGGCACGTGGCCAAAACCATCGTCACATGCGCGCCACATAAAATTGATATCGCCTTAAAGTATATTAGGCGTGTAATTTATCCGGTTTGAAAAGTTCGAGGCTGTGAAATGTCTGGTTAAGAGGATAATTTGGAATGTTGTAGTAGTTTAGAGATAATTCGGACTTTATATATATAAAATTACGCTATAACTTTTCTATTCTGATTTTTTAAACAAAATTAATTATATTGTATTTCCTAATTAAGCTACTTTTTTTTAATATTGTTAATGACATATGTATTATTGTAGTAACATATTGTTAACATGGTGGTTTAAAAATCTGTGTGATATTTTCTTCAAAATTTGTCGAGTGGCCAATAGGTACTCCCATGGCCATTATGCTGTGCTTGGGCCTCGATGGTATCCAGCGGATTCTGGCCAGGCGGGCATGCCGGCACGGCGCAGCGAGCGGATCCCTGTGCGTGCGGTGCGGGCTGCATCGGGATGGGACGGGAGCGGTGGTCCGTGACCGCGTGAGATTGGGAGGGTGGAGGCCGGGATGCATTGCACGGACGGGATCGAGCCCCGGTCGCTGCAGCGGGCGGAATGGCGCACACACGGTTTCGATTCTCCTTATCGGTGCATGCCTCCTGATGTAAGTAGTAGCCTCACTCGAAGAATTTACAGGTTTATATAACTATGAAAGGCAAGTACATATATGCATGTGCAAAGATGTTAGCCTGTTAGGTTGGGTTGTCGAAAGTGGATGGGGTTCTGTTAGATCTTTGGAGCTTAACAAAGTTCATAGCCAGTGAAACACTATTTCTCAGTGTGCAGATTAAATTGAGAGTTGAGTTTGCAAGATGGTATAAAATACTGTTTTTGGAAACCATATTTTGATCCCAGGCGTTTTTGGCATGCCTTGCCTGCCGCAAATATGGCAGCAAATTGTTACTGTCTGAAAATTTCAACTGGTGTGGCTTTTGGACTTCTCAGTGATCCACAGCGCATAGTTTTTGTAGCATTTGGCTTTGAAGCTGAACAGTACAATGTGTTGCGTTGTGCCTTGTACGGGATACTTTCTGATGTTCCATGCCACTTCACCAAACATTTCATAGTTTTCGGTTGGAAATTCAGTATTCGCATTACAGGCAGGCAACTATGAATCCATAATGTTTCTGTCCCCCTTAGCTTTTCTGTGTGAGTTGTGGCTGGGATTCTGAAACTCCGAAACAACCATGTGTTAAAGTCTTGTTGGACCCCTCACTCTCATACAAGTTACTAATAACCCTGAAGTGCTTGGAATAGGGAACAATTCATGGTAATTGAAAGTACGAAGAATCCAACCCATTCTTTGAATTGGTTTCAGAGTATTGAACGAAATGAATAGCTACGATTCATTTAAGGACAGTTGCATCATGGCATGAAAAGTACTAGTTTATGCTTGAAATTCATAAACAGTCATATATAAACACGAGCATGTATTTGGCTGTTGATTCCTGTTACCAGTCATCTAACTTTGGTGCCAACTTATTATATTCATATACAAGCATTCACAACTTAACAGTTTTATTATTAGGAAAAAAAAGTGGTGTAGCTAGATCTGAAACATCTTTCTTTACTTTCTCATCAATCTGGTAGCTGTTTCACTTTTATTGTTCTCACAGCTGGGCAAGTGGGGTCTTTGATCAAGAGGTTACAAGCTCTCATGGTAAGGTCATGCCTATTAAAAGGTATGTTTCATTCTTAGGAACTATTACACAGTGAAACACATTTACTCTAAATGATAAGAAATAGTAGGATGATGATTTCCATCATTATGGTTTTATTGGATTTCTGCTGATTTGTAGTGAGCAACAATGCCAGAAAACTGATTCACTCATTGACATGTTCTCAGGGGAGTCTGGGCTATGATTGCAGTTTTCCTAGCATGCTGCACTCTACAAGCACCTTCAACGTAAGTAAATTATCCCTTGTTAGGTAAACCATATGTTGAACAATTAATAGAGTAGTGATTGTTTTTTGTTTGTCTCCAAATCTTTGCTGTATTCCAGTAGTGGTTAAATAAATGCTTTACATTATTGCATCCTTGCGAATCTTTCGTGTCCAATTCTTCTGCACTATGGTCCCCTATTGGCTAGGAAGATTACTACAGTTGTACATTTTCTTATTGACATTGGTGTATACGTTATTGATACTAGTGCATTCTTTAACATTTCTTTTGTTAAACTTTTGCTGGTGAAGTATCAAAGGATTTGCATTGAAGACACATGCTTAAGTGTTCTATCCTACCAAAAGCCTAGCATATATGCTTTCTACTAAATGAGTTAAACCACATCATCTGGGCAGCATGCATCCACAGGTCAGGTAACAAAAGAAATATGCTATTCTTTTCATATATGCTATGTTTATGATTTAGCAAAGAAAACTCGCTCTGGTTAAATTACTTGTTTTTCACTTTACCAGCACCACAAAAGGCATCTATGTATACTTGATCTCACAAAACCAGATTCTCATAGTATATGCACATAATTGTCTGGACTATTTTACTACTTAGGTTATGCTGATTTTCTGATGTTATCTGAAAGGAGAAGCACCTGATGATGTTTGGCCATTAGGAGTAGATATACCTTTGTGGGACTCTTCTCTAATTTTTCTCTGTAAATAACTATAAATACTTATGAAGGACGCTAATTATCAGGCTAATAATCTTTTGTACAGTATACTTATTAGGCCCCATCCTGCCGTGTGGCATTTGGTGCATGGCATGGCTGTTATGTACCTTGTTGCTCTCACTTTTCTTCTTTTCCAGGTTAGCTATGTGTACAGTTCGTTGTATTTACTAACATACTATTCTTAAAATTTATACTCGTTAGCATTGCACATGGACCATTTAAACTTGATGCCCAAGTATTGTAATTATGTGTTCAAATTTAGTCTACTGTCTAATCTATATACCCTTTTTTTCAGAACCGCGATGATGCCAGGCAGTTTATGAAGCACCTTCACCCTGATCTCGGAGTTGGTAGAACATTTATGCAATAGATTCACATGGGAAAGAATCACAGTACCATCTATAGACACATATATTCTGAGCATTTGTTTACATCAAAATGCAGAATTACCAGAGAGATCATATGGATCTGACTGCCGTTTGTATCTTCCAGAAAACCCTACCAACAGGTTTATAAATATTCAAGTATGATTTTCCATATGAGCAACGCTATTCACAAGACTCATTTATTTTTAATGCTATTTCATCAAAATTGATAATATGATGCACCTATAGAAGACATTATTTGATGAATTTGTTATCGCCCATGTCTTGGGTTGGTGGGGTAAGGCAGTAATGATACGGAATCAACTTCTCCTATGGGTCTTGTCAATTGGTTTTGAGCTCATGGAGGTTAGACAAGCTGCCTTGAGAAGTGAAATATTCTTTCCTTTTATTTTGAGCATACGTTCATTTATTAAATTTTCATTTACTATTGTGACAATGCAGCGTGCTTCTTATCATCTTCTGCAGCTTACATTTAGGCACATGCTGCCAAATTTTAACGAGTGTTGGTGGTCAGTATTGTATTGGATATCATGATCTGTAATTGGTTTGGTGAGATCTGTCTGTCAAGGCAGTATCTAAATTTACAATTCATCTATCTGGTTTGTTATGTTTCTGAATGAAAAAATGCTGTTATAGACATACAAGTTAAAAGTATCAAAAGTAATCTCATAGATGCTTCATTTCTGGGATGCTGCTCATGAACTCAAGATAGAATGCTAGATTTAAGGATATCGAGTTGTCAATGCAGAACATTAGAGGTACTCATACAGACTAGCAGTGAATATGGGCTTCGTTATGTCGATGTTTCTCATGTTATTTCATACGTAGACTTGCTTGGTAGATTAGGACAGCTTGTCTGTAATTTCATTTGGAAGGTCCATCTGCAAGATAAAATTTCATGATTTTCAATTCTCAATCAGAACTTCACTTTTGATATGTGTGTCAGTATGCAGTAACTAGGATGGCATTGCCTTGATACTGTTGTCATGGCTCGAGTATGTAGAACCTTTGAAAAGGCTCACTGTGTTTTTTAATTATTTTCTTGTTTAAATATCGAATATGTACGGTCATAATTCAGTGGATGAACATCACATGTTTTACTATTGTTCCAAATAAATGCTTCCGTTTAACTAGTATTTTGATTTTGATACAGGTATTTGGGCAGGGATGCACAGTATGGTACTTCGATGGCAAAACATATGAATGGGTTGGACTGAGCCATCAGCCAAGCATTATAGATAAGGTATGCTCAATTGCTCAACAAAAACACATGAATAGGCGATTTCTTTTCTTCATTTTAATCTCTTAATTCCATTATTGCATACATAATAGAATGACTTTTTTTTATAATTAAACCAGTGCTCCAAGTTTTTGCTGTTTTGTCCTGCTCTTTTATCGTCATAACACAGATACTTTTTCCATTGTTTGATTGTGTGCACCGTTGTTACTGCCATAAGATCGATGGTATGAAGACTGTTGAGTTGTACATATTGATATAGAGGTTGGGTTGTTTTCCATTGTCAGAAAAAAGACTGTTGAAGTTAGACAACCTCTAGTGGACTTGGCAGACTATTAACAAAAGATGAGTTATCCTATAACTGCGTGTACTATGCAAGTGTAAAGATCTTTACTCCTTGCATGGGAGATTCCAGGCAGAATATGAGTTTTTCCCAGTGGGACTGCACGATGAGTTTCTGCTGCCTTGTCTGCAGTTTGGCATCCTTAACCCCTGACCTTCTGAGCAACTAATTATTTCACTTTGTACCATTCTCTATGCACCACTTAAATACTGTGTCTACATGTGGGTCATAGTCTCATAAGGTTTTTTTTAAGGGGAAAAAAGCCTCCTGGATCATGAAAATTCGTTGATCGTGTCTAAGGCTCTAAGCTAAAACTGCATCAAGGGTGAGAATTGAGCTACGGGCTGCAAGGAAGGCATTGGATAATCAAAATACTTCCAACACACACTGAGACATACGTACAGGGATATATACTAGGATAGAACTATTGGGACAAGAAAAGGAGTCTTGAACTTTGGTATGATATTTCTGAATTGGAGAAACCAGGTTCGTAAACCAGGGCACATGCATGTCTATCATGAACTCAAAATTATATTTTGGTATCAGTTGGTTTGTTCGTCGCAAGCTAGTTAAGTTCACTTTGCTTTCATTGGTTAACCACTTTTGTTGTGGCAGGTTAAAAGGTCATTATGTCAGTTCACACCCGCTAAATAGGATTAGGATCAATGGCATCCTTCCATGGAGCCAAGGAGATTCATCCAAGTGTTTTGTCTCTGCGTCGGTTTCATGACAGTGGAGCTTAGCACCTTTTTCCTGAAATTTTGTCTCTGGATTCCTCCCAGGAACCCCTTGGTTGTGTATAGGCTGATCCTTTGATGTTTAATTGCTATTCTGGCAACTCTCGAGTACAACACCTACTTGCAAGACAGGTATTCTTTACATAGATTATATGCTCTTGACTTTTTCTAGAATCTTGTGCTCCCATCCCAGCTTTTGTTCATGGGTGTGCAATCTTTCTGCTGATGGATAACTAATATTTTTCAATATTGATGGTCTCAGAAAACCAGTGAAGAAAGTGGGAGCTTTTTGTTGGCTTTCCTTAGCTACATGCATAGTAGAGATGCTTATATGCATTAAGTTTGGACACGGTGAGCTATTTTATATGCGGCATATTCTTGGCAACTTAACAGGGGAATACAATTTAGGCAAAATTGGTTTCCTACTATTTTAAATGGCATGAGACCAATTTTCTCTACAATTTATGTCGAAGCATACTTGGTCAGTTTTTGTGCTAACACGAAGCAACATAACCAGGTCTGTCTCAAGATTCAATGCCCACTTGGTTGATTACTTTTTGGATTTCTGTGGGGACTTGTGCTTTTCTTGCTGGAACGGTCACGAAGGAATCACCTGTCATTCTCAAGAAAGCTGTAATAAGCTGTAATAGCTTCATCACAGGGCTTCTGCTCCAAACCTCCAATTACCATGTATTTGCTTGTTTTCAAGCTTACTATACATAGCTAATCTCTTTAACGATCTCAGAGTAGGCAAATTTTACTTGACAAGTTGACAACAGCTGCGCCATTACAGGCGAGAGATTGCAAGAATTTCAAGATAATTGTAATATTTGGAACAATTTTATTTAAGAAACAATAGCACGTGTGTGCAACATGTGTTTGACCTACTAATGAAACCTGAGCTAGATTCTCAGTATTAACGCATGCACAAGATATGGTTGAATGTGCATCATCTACAGATCTACTTAACTTCCTAGGACGCTTTGTCATGAGCACAAAACTGATGGTGTCAATTTTCCATGGTAATTCAGTCAACATTTTACTAGTGCAGTAGTGCGTTTTCCTTGTATTGCACTTCTCAGGTATCATCCATGCACCCACAGGAGTGGCATCAAGTGAAATGGTGTGTTGTTAGTTTGTTACCTTGCCAGAGGAGACGGATGTATTTTTTTTCATCTTGAAGGTAATTTCTCTTTGCAGTAGATAGCATATTCCAACATGGTGTTAGGTTGCACCAGACAGCAAATTTGCCCAAGTCTAACAAAGAAGTATGCCAGCAACACTTTATCAACATCACAACTTCAGCAAACATATATAGAAACTTTTACATATATCTTTCACGATCAAGCAGCTTCTGCAAAACAGCCTGCAAAAGTAAACGGAAGCACCGTCATTCACAAAGCATGACAGACTGTTTTCGTATTGACAGAGAACGGCAGGCCACAAAAGGGGCAAGGATCAGATGATCGTCAAATTGGAAAACACATGGACGTTTAACTCACAGGACAAGTTGTGTTAAACTTTAGGGACTGAGCAAGCTCACGAGAAGATATCAGAAGTTTGACAGGACGATATTCAAGCACCTGATTTCTCCCTTTGCTGTCTGCAAAGCTAATCAACTCACGATCCAAAAGATGCTCAAAAACCTGCATCAAAGGCAGAAAAACATGTAAATTTTTGGACATTGAAATTTGAATGTAATGGAAGTGTCATGAATTCTTCATTGTGGTAATACTTACTCTAAAACAAACGGTGTGTAAATATTTATCAGAAGTTTTGTAAGCATCCTGTACAGATTTGTATTCTGACAGACAACCAATTCATCAACTGTTAGTTTTTCCAAGGACTGAACACAGATGGAGAGGACCAGATTCTACCTTTCATTATAGTGAAGTTGTGTGAACTGTGCCAAAATGGAGAGATCTGCCATCAAAATTTCAGTGTGAAAAATATGATGCCATTTCATGTCGATTGTTTTATGGTGTGGAGTAAGGAAGGTAGGCTTCTTTTAGTATAAATTGATATAGAGAACAATTCCATCCTACATAAGTAAATGAGGACAACGAACAAAATAGACCTTGCAGACTGTCCATCTTAGGTTGCCTCTGCATGGAAGATAGCGCATTCATGAAGCTTTGCATTGATAGAAGTCCAGAATCCATGTCCATGTATGACACCACTCCAAAGCCGAAGTGTTCGTTTTTCCACATTAAACTAAGTACTAAAAAGTGTGCACATGTGAAGAAAAGGATGTTGCTTGTTGTGTCAGCATCAGTGAGGGAGTTAAGAATTCCTTTGAACTTTTTGTCATTGAAAATGCTCTGAGGTGTATAGGATAACATAATCTTTGGAGGATTAGTTCCTTGTATGACATTGAGCTTTTGGGAAATCCCTCACTGTCGTTATGACAAAGGTGGGCCAGACCCACATGTCACTGAGACAATGAGTGGCATAAGAAATAATGTGAACTTTCAGCAGCACACAAGGAAATCACAAGCTAATAATGTGATTTTTTGCAGTACCCTACCTAGTTGATTATATTGATTGTATTTTTGTTTTGACGCAATAAAACAAATAAGTATTAAAGAACTTGATGGGATGATATCTGTCAACTATTAAACTACCAAGTGCCATGAGGGTTTTAAAACAAGAACAATGAACTGCGGGTTTTGTAAGCAAAGAAAGTGACGTGTCACATTGAGCAAAGGATACAGTAACCCGTGCATTATACTCAATAATATACTTTGTCAGCAAGGGAGAATCTTTTGGAAGGGTTAGCAAGTGCTCCATTAACCTGCATTTCTTCTAATGTCAAAAGGTGGATCGAATTGACATCTTGAGGAACAGGGCATGTTTTCGTAGAAAAAAATATGAGAAAGCACAAGGCAGACCCCTGTAAACTATCACCTGAAGAAGGAACAAACAGAAGCTTCTTATGAGAGAACCGGGACCTAACCCCTTTTTCCAGGAGTTGATCTGCATCCTAAAAAATGAATTGTTATCACAAAGCAGCTCACAAAGGAACTGTAGATTTTTAGTGGAACCATCAATGACTTATAAGTTATCGACCGCTTTAATATCAAATATCATGTTGGCATCATTAATTACCATACTGCATGCAGCAGATGCTACTGCACTAGCGCATATTGAGTATTGACTACCACACAATTAAGAGGGTCATCTGAATAAAAATTTGAGGATGGTGTTCTTATAATAGTGTATTAACCCACAAATTACAAATGCATAAATACTTGGCTAAGATGCAGAAGCATGGGGAAGGTTAGTTCATACCAATGGGCAACTCACACCAATAACAACAGCTTGTGAGGTGAGAGACTGCATTGCATCTAGTAAGCTATAGAGTAACCTCTGCTTCCCCTGTAATAGGACATCATGAATAAAGTCATATATTATCCTATTATGAAAAAATTGCCAATAGCAATTTTAGAAAGCAAGCTACTGCTGTAAGACATATATCCCATAAACCATGATGTTCTACAATTTTTTGCAGCTGACATTCAGCACGAATTAAGTGAAGTTGAACCAGAATGCATGTATTTGTTTCAACCTGAGCAAAAAGGTCAAACTCTTCTAGGACAAAAATTATCGTCTTGTGAGCTAGTCCACACTCCCTGCAGAAGAGAGGATACAGATGACAAGGAAAAAATTAGGCATTAATTTCAAGATCCAAGGACTATGCCTCTATGATGTGCAGGTGTCAATCGTTTTAATGGATCGCTTACCATAACATTTCAATCATGAATTCAGTGTTGTCATCTGAAGAAGCCTAAAAGAAAGCAGATTGGAGCAGTCTGTTTCAATACATTTTGAATGGTAGAAAGGAAAATAATTGAGTGAAGGGAAGAGAGTAGATAGTATATACCATTTTGGAAAATGATAATTGATGCTCCAAACAAAGCTGCCTCGCAATAAAAGCAATGTAGAAAGCATTAGCATGGTTGTATAGGAGTTGATAAAGCACATAAACAATTACGGAGTTTACTGAATTGGTGGACAGAAGTTAAGAGAGTTTGAGATTTGGTTGGGAGATAATATGGAATATGGAAACTTAACCAAAAAAATTTAGCATAAGAAAATTCTAACCTTCATGGCACAGTTGCTATCACTATGTAGCATCCCATTCAGCCTGATCTGAAAAAGGTTTGCACAATGATCCAACTGAACTGCACATTAACAAAGCTTAACTAATTGTTTATTAAGATATATTGTCCTTTTGGCTAGGACCAGAACATAAATGCAGGGAATTCTACATTTGTCCATTCTTATCCCCTTCCGTCCCTAAAGCTCCCTAAAACAAACTATCTTCTTGTGACCTGTAATTTTTTCACGGCCAAACTACTTCACAATGTGTTTTACACAATTACATGGCTACATTTCTAGCAACAAGTAAAACATCACGTTTTATACATACCACAGATATTGAGTCAGGATGCTCCTTTCTCAGATCATCTAGAACCATGTCGACCACCTGCGAAGAATTGAAATCTCAGTCCTGGTCAAAAGCAAGCCATAGTGTAAATTCGTATACCTCGCACTGGTACATTTCACCGAACAACACCCCCGCATCCCGGAAAAACCGGGGAAAAAGGCAGAAGAGGAGTAAGAAGGAACCTCACCGCGGCTTTTCCGCAACCGCGGGGGCCAAGGAGCAGGACGGAGTTGTTGCAGGCCTCGGAGACGGAGCTGGCGACGAGGTACTCCAGATTACTGCCCAAACCCAAAACCACGCGGATCAGTCGCGAAGAGTCCCAGTTCCAAACTGGTTTCGCGGGAGGAGCGGAAGAGAGGTGATCTGGCTGACCTGTAGTTGGTGTCCGATGAGGACCTGAGGGCAGCGTGGACGACGGCCTGGCCGCAGAGCCTGCCGCGGAGCACGGCCTGCGCTCGACTCGCCACGGACGTAGCCGCCGCCATGTGGGTTGCAGAGGTTGGGGGTCGGGGGCAAGAGCGCGGGCGACCGCGCGGGAAAAATAGAACCCGCGCCTCCAGTTCGCGCCATCAAGCACGCCTCAGCCTGAGCATGAAAAGACGAAAATACCCCTGCGATTAGACCTGACCTGACCGAACCGCACCATCTCTCCACACGCACGTCCTCTGCCCGGCATGCTCGATGTCCGGCACCCACGCTTCTCCGCCGGCGACAAACTGGACGCCGCCGCCTGCCTCTTCGGCTCCCGGAATCAATACCCGCCGCCGGGTCCTTTGAGGAATCAGTACCCCCTCCTCGCCTCCACCTGCTCGAGGACCCGGCCGCCGGCCCTTTCCTCCGTCTGCTCGAGGACCCAGCTCCGCTCATCTCCTCCCGCTCGAAGAACAGGTCGCTCGCCCCACCTGCTGCGAGCCCACACGGCGGCAAGCTTCCTCTGGCTCAAGCCTGTGGCTCTTATCCCCTCCAGCAATAAAAATGTGTTTTTTTTTCGTTTGTTCTTTTACTGAGTCAGGTGATGGTTACTGTGTTATTTCATCGTAAGTGAAGTATTCATTAACATGCAAAGTTTTGTAGCAATGGTCCCTACCTCGTCTAAAAGTTTGTGTTTTTCTCGTGGCCCCAAACACTTGCCCCTACGTTTAGTTCATATTAGCTAACTATGGTCGTATTTTGCATGCCGAAGTTCAGAGAGGACCGTTACAGATCTTCGTAAACTACTGAGTGAAAATATTTGAAAATCATGGCGGCATGGGTTTTTTTTTCTTTCTTTTCTGTATGCACAATTTCTTAATGTTTCGATGAGAATTTCTTGATTTTCTATATGTAAAAAAATATACTATAAATGACATCTCCCATAAGACCAAAGGATATATTAAATAAAACATATAGATGAATGTATATTAAATATTATAAAGATGATGGATATATATTGTTGAAATATGATATGAGAAATGATGATTTTATATAATTGCATTTTGAGCTCTAAAATAAATATGTATCACCTTTTGTTGATTGGTGTGGTCTAGGAATGTTTTTTCGTCATTATTTTCTATACATGTTTGTATTTAGTTTAGTCCAGAACTTTATATAGTTTTTATTGAAGTAAATACCGGATTATTCATTATTTTAAAAAGTTAATTATGATTTCACTAAGCTCAAGGATTAGTTCCAATTGTGTGATTTGATCTTTTCATACTCGCCAAAGAATGAAAGCAATTAGAGCCATAGGTACAGGCATACAGCTCGTCTTCCACTTTGTTGAAGTGCCAGTTTATGGAGTTTAGGCGATTCTTTTAGGTGGCCTGTCGAGCAATCTAGGCAATTCATCTTTTTTACCATGCAACGTGCATGAAGTCATATCACAGCTGTCCTATTCCCTACATGACAACATACGCAGGTATGGCTAAGAGAATCCATCAGGTTAGAATCCATTGTCAGCTTTTTCTTTATCTTATGCATGAACTTTTAAGCACTATCGTGGTAGCTTTAATCTTGATCATGACTATTGTTATACTGTAAAAACCCATAGCATTTCTGCTTGTCGGTTACCAATTCATGCTTATCCCCACCACCAGCTAGTCTTTAATTTACGTCTTAAAGGTGCCGGTTGAGTTGAAGAAATCAACGAAATGAAATGAGTTGCATGTTGCTGACGATCAGGCTTTTACTATCGACGAGCTAGTAATATCCCCGCTCTGTCCATAAATATAAGATATTTAGGGCTTAAGCTCGTTAAAAAAACAATTCTAAGTAGTACTTGTCATATCCAACCACCATTTATTTAATTTCCACTCGATTTTAATTCCATCTACCCCTACTCCCTACTAACTATGCCTAATTTATTGAGGCAATTATATTCTTTTTCCTGGATGATGAGAACATCTCCGACTTAGATATGACCATATCTATATTACAAAATAATAAACCAAATGTGCATTATTCTATATTAGATTTAATAGTTATATATTTGAATAAACATTGTTACACCATTTTATGTGATATCATTCATAAAAGAATTTACATGGATGAAACGATGAGGAGCGAACATACACAATGAATGAATGATAATGAAGTTAATTGGGGACCAATCCATAGGCTTACCTAAGTCTTCTCATATATCTTAATATCACTTTTGGGCAAAAAAAAAGTTAAGAGATAAGGTTCTACACATTTTGGATTGGAATTTGGCTCTTCTAACAATATCAACTTTAAACAGACCTAGCCGCTGATTCATAAGTTTTCTCATGAGTACTTGTTGAAAAACTTATAAAATCTATATTAATATGATTTGGGTCCTATATAAAAATTGATGTCTAGAATCTACAAAGTAAGTCATGTACATCTTTTGGTCCAAATTTATTTTGGACCACATAATTTGTAATTGAGTGTTCTTGGTTGTCCATGTTATGGACAACCTACCACCTCATGTAAATCATAAATAAGCCATATTGTTAGGGTTTGAGTTTTGTTTACATTCGTCTACCATTATGTAGTTTTGTTGCTAGATCGAATTGTGGATTTCATGTACTTCATATAAATTTGTAATTCAAATTGTGTTTTCTTTTTTCTTGTGAATTTCTTCGATTGTTTGCAGAAGCAAAACCTTCGTGGTGACGTTGATTACGTGAAAGCGTGGTTGATAACTATTGGATGTGAGAGTATAGCGATTGTGAGGTAACGATCGGTTGATCGGAAAGCCTCAAGTAAACATCTTCACTTCACCAAATCCAACATTTTGGAAGATCGATTACCTAATCTCACATCGCCTGACATTAATATGTTCAAAAGGATCTTGAACCCTTTGTATTTGTGGATGGAGGAATTAGCTAATTTGATATAAGCGACTCAAAAGGTAGCCTTCATTATGTACGCTATAATGATGAAATACTTTGTTTATATACTTTAGAAGTACAATTGATGTGTTCATAGAGTTATGCTCCATCCACCAAGTTTTAAGTTGTAGTGACCATAAAATATGACTTCATATATCCCTAATCAGGATATTAATTGGAAATTTGTGTCCTAATGGATCTGCATCACTTATCACCTATGCAACTACTCTCATCATGACTCGACACCCAGATAACTTCGCAGAGTGTCGGGCTGACGCAAAGAGTGGGCAAGGAGGCATGTGCCCCTCCCCCAATGCCCGCACAACAAAGAGAGATCATGTGCCAAAGCAATTAAAGGATTTGTGACATGATAATATAAAGTATATTAGATTCATGAAGTTTTATATATACTTGAATCTCAATCATACCCATCGCCCTACTCATTGTGATGGTAACGGTCAACGTGGTATGTTTACCAACTCAAATAACCTTATCATACTTTGTACGCTCATTATTAATCTGTATAGAGCATGCAAGAAATCAATAGGGTTATAACAAAATTGGCATGCTTTGTAACTAAATTCACCTACATGTTATGCTTAATTAATGCTTTGTTTGTATAGGCCTTCATGTTGGCCCATCCAAATGAGACATTAAAACTATGCATCACGCTAGTGAAAATAAAGATGCATAATCCAAATGAGGCCTGTTCCGAGCGTCCAATGCTCGACGACTTGACTCCTCTTCATCCTCCTTTTGTTTCCATATTGATTACTTCTCTTTTGCAGCTTTGCCTACTTTAAATCTCAGCCTCGACCACATCCATCAACAAAGCAACGTGCAGCCATGGATCCCACCTGGGTGAAGATTGATGTTCACATGGCGAGGATCAGCTCAATGGCGATCATACCCTAATGTCTTTTTTAAGCATTGTCCTTCAGGATAGTGTGTGCCAGACATGTAATAGATTTGATACACATATAGGCCCCTAGGAGCCTTTAGTGCGTTACAATTGAGCGGGATGTTGATGTGCCATGTGTGGGATGAGGACACAATGACCTCAACAGCGCCACTAAGGGTGACCACCACCACTACATGAGCCACGCACTCTAGCCAAGTCTAGGTTATTGAGCACACAACAGTGTCGATGGAGGGTACATTACTCCTACTGCCTCTAAGCAAAAGTTCACTAAAGCATCTAGAAGTAGAAGGTCAACCATGCAATCAACCTAGGACAGTAGCTATTGAATTCATTGTAACTCACAAGTAAACACTATTTACTCTATCTCCAACTCATGCTGTTGTTCACCACATAGGGTAGGGGAACTAGCAAGAACACATGGAGATCGGAGGAAGAGGCAGCGAGGTGGAACAAAACGGTAGCAAGCATAGACGCACCTTTCTAAGTAGGACGGCCTTGAGGAATGGCTTGGTGGCCTCGCCGGCCTTGGGCATGAAGCTGTGTGTGTCCATCCTCTCATCCTTCTCGCCCTTTCCCTTCTTCTTGGCACCGCCCGACCACTCCACACATTGAAATTTAAGCCTAGGCCACTATGGCTATAATGCAAGGAGGGAGCTATCGAATCTGAGTAGAGTTGTCGCCACTTTGTCCCACTACCATTGTTGCCATCTTCTGGCCTCATTGCACCTAGGTAGCAGGTTGGATGCTAACGTGCATTCCACCAAATCAGAGCTAAACACATCTCTATCACCGCTGCTGAGAAGCAGTAGTGTAGCTGCATCGCCCCTCGATCGAATTTGATTGCCACTTGCCACCACCGGTTTGGTCTCGCCATATCAGAATTCCTCAACTACACAGCCATGAACTTGTCACAAGGAGAGATATCATGACAAGAGGAGGAAAGTGGATGAGAGATAGGAGATGACATATATGGTTTTACTTTTTATTATAAAAAAATATTTAAAATGGTAATATAATTTTAAACTCTAGCTTAACTTGACCAAACTTATGTGGATAATATTTGATTAATACAATAATTTCTACGTTCATCAAGCAAATGTGATGAATAATTTAATATTATCTTAATGTTACAATAAATCAAAAGATATATAAACTTTATCGTATATTTTGTTTTTGTTTTTCCACTATTAGTGGCATCTTCTTAATATCTATAATGAGATTATTCCACCTACTAAATATAACAAATTGTATCATATATATTCTTAATATTTAATAAATTGTTTCAACTAAGAAAATGCCAATAGTTAGCAACACATCTTTATTATGGGGTTTCTTATATTTTATTCTTTTGTCGTTGCTCATGAAATTCTACAACCATATCGTCATTGTTGGTATAGGTTTGAGTATCTATTCTCATATGTTAAGTTGTATTTCTCATGTAGATTTGATGATAAAGTTATTTTCTTTTTCTTTGATTAATGTGTGAATTCTAATAATTTTAAATTAACATAAGAGTTTATAGCTATTTTTACCACATAGGATTAATGTAGAGCTAATATAAGTAAAGATGTGGACTTATGTCTCAATATTATTTGTTTTTAATTTAGATTTTAAATATTTTTAAATTGTAATCCTACAAAAACTGTTTTTGCAACAATATTTATTTTTAACCAGATTTAAGATATTTCTAGATAGTACATGATTATTTATCTTAATATTATTTATTTTAACCCGAATTTAATTTGTTTTCTAAATTGCACTCCCTACATGAACTATCTTTTCCATAATAGTTTTCAAATCCAAATTTTAGACATTTATAAATTTTATTTCTACATCACTCTGATCTCAATATTAATTATTTTTTATTTTAAATTCAAATTTCATATTTGTCCAAATTGTATTCTTACATGGTCTTTGTTTAATTTTCTTAATTTTTAATTCCAAATTTTAGATATTTTAAATTGTATTTCTACATTGACTTTTTACCTTAATATTATTATGTTTAATCCAAATTTAAAATATTTCTAAATTGTGCTCCTATATTAACTCTTTTCTTCACAATAATTATTTTTAGTTTAAATTTTAGACATTTCTAAATTTATTTCTACTTGGTCGTTGTGTCTTAATATTATTTATTTTTAATCCTAATTTAAGATATTTCTAAATTGTATTTCTACGTGTACTCTTTCCTCAATATTAAATATTTTTTACTTTTAATGTCATTTTTTATTTTTCCTAAATTGTATTTCTACATGAACTCACTATTAATTAATTTTTAATTTTTAATTTTAATTTTAGATTTTCTTAATTATATTTCTGGACTCTTCCTTTAATTTACTCCAAATGACATATGCTTTAAATTATATTTCCACTTGGACTCTAATTTTGTTTTTTTCCAATTAATGTGAGAATTTATATGTGAACATGGTGGCTTTTTTTATATTACTTTATTAAGATAGTTAGAGAATTCTCCTTGCAATTATATGCGAAGCTAGATAAAAATAAAATTAGATTTGATACAAATCTTTCACATACAACTATAAATATATTTCACATACAACTCTTTCTGTTTTTCTGTTATTTGTATACAATATAGTTTAAAATTAAAATTTTATTTGATATGCAACTCTTAACTTCTTTGTATTTTATATAGACGCTTACATAGATGTATGTTAGTATGGGTTGATTGGTCAATATGCCACTTAAGATAAAACCATGAAAGATAAATTGAACTGATTTTATTAGTTAGAGAATCTCTGTATTTAATTTTGCCATTAAGGAATGAGAATTAGAATGATACTATAGTTGAGGGAAGCCAAATGAACCTTTTCCTATTATCAACCCACGGCCGGGCGGACAGGAGCGGGCACTGCACTTGCCTGGCAGTCTCTTTACGGCACTGCATCTGGAACGCCGGGTGGATCGCGAGTCGAGAGAATCTCGAGTGCTACTACTGGGCCTCGCGTGGCGCACAATGGGCTAGGCCGTGCGGGTTGGGTGACGGCCTGGAGATGACCAAGTTTGGGTATTCTAGGTGAGGTGAAGCCTTCGAAAACTTTCTGGACCAACTGGCTTTGCGGGCGAAATAAACAAGTGTTCCGTTCTTGTGCTGCACCGTGCCGGCGTTACGCTACAGCCTTGGTCACCACTCACCAATGCACCACAGCTTTGGAGTTTGGACTCTGAGTGGAGGGGTCCAAGCCTCTCAAGGGCAAGCACGAGGTAGTTTCACCGTGTGAACCGACAGCTCTCGACGAGGGCCTTTGCATATTTGCGGCCAACGAGGAAAGCCGAGCCGAGCCGAGCCGGCACGGCAGGGCTTATCACAAGTCAAGCGCAGCAGGGCAGGCGGAAAGATTGATCATATGCGCTTGGATTTGACTTCTTGTATCATCAATAGATCCCCGCTGCTTATGCTTATGCCGCTCCAGCCCGTGGCTCATAGTCATAGAGGCCTACATGCACGCGGCTGCTGCTCTTTGTCCAACTCCATGCTGTTGACCGATGTAACTCACCGTGAGCCGTATTGTGGCGCCTGTTTGGACCTTGTCTTGCCTAGCTAATTGCATGTCTAGTCTTGTTTGTATGATGCTTGGAGTCAGAGACATTAGAGAGGATAATTAGAGCGTGCTCGCGCTTTGTACGTACGGTGAGATGTGCGTACTGTCTGGGTTGTAAAGCCCTAGTAATCTTCTTTTCCTAGCGGCATCTGAGGTTGAGACTGCGTTGAGCCGTGCAGCGCAGCAAAGCCGGTTGTCGGCGATCGATCGACCGGGGAACCCTTCTGCACAGCACCGGCGTGCGCGCGCGCGAGAGTAGCGGTCGAGTCGAGCCGGGCCACGCATGGGCGTATGGACGCCATCGCACCGCGCGCGCGCGGGGCCGGACGGAGGCTGCACGCGCCGCTCGATCGCTCGCGTGGCCTGGCCGAGCCGAGCCGCCGTGTCGATGCGCCGTTGGCGCCCGCGCGCACACGGGGTCGGTGAGGGGTTGAGTGCTCAATCATTGACGTGGTCTTGGGAGAGCAACATGGATCGATCTTTTCGGTGTTTATTGGCCGTGTGCGCACCTTTTCGCCTTTCTCCCGTGGCGAGTCGTAGGATGTTTGGCTTACTTTTGGCTTTGGCTTGCCGTGATGTTCGTGGGTGAGACTCAACGAGCAAGCTAGAGAAATGCGTCGCGCTATGTTGTGATCAGAGGCCCAATTATTAGCGGTTGATCTCACAGGATCGTTTTTCTTGCGTGTTGCAAACTGAAATTTTAACAAATAGATTCTTTTGAAAAACTTATTTTAAAAATAAATCGTGTTAAAAACATACTTTAAAAATGGATTGTAGCCTCGACACCCAGTCTCAGTGACGCTGTGGCTCAACAAGCCAACCCTAGGATCAATTTGTCCAAATTTCGGACACATCTCTTGCCCATTCCCAAAGTATACTCGAAAGGAGAAAAGAGGCGTCGCCCACGCAAAAACCAGAAAAATAGAAACGAGAAAAAAAGGGGTTCCGTTCAGCTAGCTAGCTGAGCTGGACAGGAAGTACGTACGCATATATTCCGAAATGGGGCCTTCCGCTGCAAAAGCGCCTGCGTTTTTTGACTCCTCCCCGTCGACCTAAAGCGGCCATCATTCTCATCGAAGAGAGACCGGCCAAACGGCCTGCTAGCCAGTACACGCGCGACGCAGCGTACTAACACAGCACTCGGCACCGGTACACTGGCGCGCGGTCGCGAGTACGCACCTGCGCAACCGCGCGCGTGGTCGCATCGGCATGCGCCGAACCAGCCAAGCGCCCGGGCAAGGCCTCCTAAAGAGGGAGCGCCCGCGAGAGAATCTGCCCATTTTGACCGCTTTGTTCGAGCTTTTTTTTTGTATGCTCGTTGTACTTGATGGGGACTCGTCCGTCCTCTCACCTAGCTAGGCTGCTCGCGTATACAACTACTTTGCATACGACCTGGCTAGAAGCATCCATGCATGCACGCTTGATGCAGATCACTTATGTTTAGCATAATTAGATTTAATATACCACTTTAAAATTATATATATATAATTTTATTTATATTTATTATATAAGTCTTACCCTTAAGCTATATATTTGGATTCCGTATTATATATATATATATATAATTGTATTTTGTATATAAATCTAAACCGTTATAATTTTAAAAAAATCTTAAATTAATGTTATGCTTTTTAAATTGTTTTTATAATATAATAAATAGATAACATGCCGTATAATATCCATGCATGCATCAATGCACGTTCCTGAGATTGTGCCAAGCCATATATGTTCGTCGCGTCGAGGTGCAGGGGAATCCCTGAACGCAGCACGGCGACCGGCACGGCAGCAAGCATAGGAGCATCGATGCGCTTCGCCTGCACGCATGTGTGCGCGTGTGCTTTGTCTGTGGGTGCACACACGCATCGGCCCCTCCAATTGCCCGGCCAGACGATTGCTGCGAAGTGACATGGCCCTGCACCTGAATCTCCACTAGCTCATGTGCCTTTGCTTTTGCTTTGCTTTGCTTCTGTAACGCTTGTTTCCGAGCATATTCGCCAGTAGTCGCCACTGCCCTGGCCGCTGTCTTGATGGTGCCTGCCTTGCCAGAAAATTCTTCTCCATTTTGCTGTTCGATTGTGTATCGCTGTCTATCGTTCGTTTGTCCGGCGAATTAACGTACATGCTAGCTGAATATATATGCAGCATATAGTGCATGTGCAATTCCGCATGGAATTATACTCTGCAATTATAATGTGCTTCACAGGGAAAGAGATGTATATATATTGGATTCACAACACCCGATGCATTCGTCTCTCTTGTCTCTCTCTTGAACCATGTATGGGATGAACACTGAAAAATGCAGAGTTGTAGTGTTGTACACTAGCTAGTATTACATGCGTGAAGGATGGTATCTCCAATGATAACAGCATGATTTGAACCACCGGTGATAAACAAACCGCCTGCTTTCTATTGTATCATGGGGTGAATCCTTTTCGACACGCACCAAACAGTGTGTGTGCGCCTTTAGGAAAGTAGAGACACCGTTCCTCTGATCAGCAGCTAGCATAATAGAGTATTACTATTACCCCCCCCCCCCCCCCCCCAATATGTGCAGTCTGAAATCAGAGAGAGAAGAGAGAAGGAACGTGAAGCTTCCAATCCCTTCCTAAGTGAGCGCCTGACATGCACATGCACACATTAAACTGATTAACCTTATGGCTAGCTAGCTGCCACCACACAAAACAATGCATACTAGCTTAAGTTCTTTTTCTGGCTAGACAAGGCTTATGATTAATTACTCAATGTTAACTCCATCCATCTAGGCAGTTTATTCTGTCGAGACACATCGGTAACAGAGAGTTTCCAGACTGGTTTTGGGTTGAATGATCCACTAGCAATGCTACCGATTTTGTTAACTCTCCTAGATGATCAAGTGGGTTGTTAACATAAGGTGAAGATAAATGCCATTAGATGATTTAGTTTCACTGACAAATGGCCCACCCAATGTCAGTCTTACATCTCAAGAATGTATCATACGGACATTGCACTGTTTTTTTTCTTACTCACCCCAAGGTACATTGGAGTCCGTGTAGGTGCGTTTTGCGTTCCCCACAAACATGCCTCCCATCATACTTTGTTTAATGTTAGGCCTATCAATCTTCATTTCTGCGCGGACACACTCACCCCAACATTCCATTTAGAACACTAAACTTGTCCCGTCCCGTCCCCACATTATGCCAGGGTGAATCTTAGTAGTCTAAATATATATAATTGCTTGAAGCAATGCCAACTCTCCCTCTCTCTAAAAAAAACTAAATTTCTGTGAATTCAATTCTACAAATATACTCCCAGACCTACATAATCAGTGCTCTAGAATGAAGATGTCTCCGTGTATGGACCAAGCTAAGACAAGACCATAATACACATAACATGACCATGTAGGTATATATGTACTGTACAATGGTACAAATACGATGATTTTTTTGCGGTTGCTCGGAAAGGTGTACACACTTTGTCAGGCTCTCCTGTAGCTGTTGCAATTTTACCCCTCTCTCTCTCTTTAAGCTCGCTCTCTCTCCCTTTAGCCATGTGAGTATATAAACACATCACTCTAGCTTTTCTCTATTGCCTTCTACTTCTCACACACCCTTACACTAAACTTGCAAAGTGAGGCCTATTTCGTATCATGAAAGCGCCTCGTCTTTCTGCTCTTCTTCCTGCCCCAATGGAGCTCACCGGTGCAGCTACTGCTGCTGCTGCCTCTTGGCTAGCATTTGGGCATCCAAACAGCAGAGCAGAGTTGGAGGGAAATGAGCCTTACAGATAGGAGAGAAGTTGACGGGCATCTTGCATTCGAGCTCTCACCAGTCACCACGATCTCCTTCTGCTCTAGTATGAGGAGGCAAACGACGGCCGGTGTGAGCGTACTGTGGGGAATTGAGGCGTCATGGTCCGAGATATATAAATATCTCTAGGTATCTTAATTATCTTATTATTAATTAGTTCTAGATTACTCTCATGTTTTGTTTTGCTTTGCTTCCGCTTATTTTTTGGGGGGTGTATTGAGAGGCTGTAAGTGACGCATTCTTGGTGTGGAGCTTGTTTGTGATGTTCAAACATCTTAACAGCTTTCTTTGGTAACATAGTGTGAAGAGTTGGAGAAAGTCTTAAGCCTAGGATGCATCAGTTACACTTTGTAATGCATGTAATCTTCGCCCCTTTTTTGGTTTCCTCATCTCTGTCTTTGCTTATTGTATTCTACTAGTATTGTTACTTAGTAGGAACTTGAATCTGTATCTATATATGCCTATTCTATCTTTGAACTTACTGAATACTACCCATCATTTGTGTCAAATTTTCTCTACAACCAGCTGCGTGAGACCCTGAGAAATAATCTTGCTAGCCATGGTATTGTACTGTGTACTGTAATTGCAGGGTCGCAGGAAACTGACGTTCTGTGTTTCTGCTTTATTTCCATCACCAAAATACCAGGTTATGTATCTTGTAAATTAATTGTACTTCTTGCTACCTGAAACATGCAAGTATTCATGTGCTCCATAGACATCAGGAAAGCTCCTTGATACTGATATGATAAGTAAACGTCAAATTCCCTATCAAATTAATTGTACTTCTTGCTACCTGAAACATACAGGTATTCATGTGCACCATAGACATCAGGAAAGCTCCATGATACTAATATGATAAGTAAACGTCAAATTCCCTATCCCCACAAGCACTCACTCAAATGTACAAGTCCTAAATAATGTAGGCTACCTCAGATGTGTTTAATTCATCTGTTTAATTACACCCTCGATCAATTAGCATTATGAGCATTCTTCTTCCAAAACCAGCTAGCTGCAGGGAGAATAAGAGGAATTGAAGGTGGTACCACACATACACAGAGTGAGGCCAGAGCAAGATACGAGATGAGTGCAGGGCACTGCATCTATGACACCTCTCTCTCTCTCTCTCTGCTGCAAGTGGATGAGAGAGAGAAAGAGAGATCCATTCCATCTACATCCACACACACACACAACCCTGCCTGTGTTCTATAGTCAGGGGTGGCCTTGAATGCGTTCCTCCGTTCTACATATGCTCTAGCCTTGTGTGGTTGGTGCAGTGGCCCCTGATCTGATTGATCATACGACGCTGCATGTGTACATGCATGCAGGGGCGGTGTGCAGCGCAGTGCAGTGTACTGGTGGTGCATGCAATGTGCAATAGACCAAAGCTCTCATCTACTCCTTGTGCTGTGCCGCCTGTGGATGGGCTAGCTAAGCTAGCGTGGTGCATTTGCAATTTTGCAATGCGGCAGCAACAGAATGGGCTGGTTGACTGGCCGGCTGAGCTACTACTGTCTGAGGCTGAGCAGCACAGTGTGGCGCTCTGATGCTCGTCTCCTCTCCACAACCATTCAAACTCTGGCTGTTAATGCTTGTTGCAGGGAATATTCAGCGGCTGTGCAGGGGCCTAATGCATGCAAACACTGTACCTCATTTATGGGGGGCCTCCTCTCCTTTACATCTTTGCTTTTTTAATTAGAGTGGCACTGCAACCACACTTCTCCATAGTCCATACTACTGCCCCTCCCTCTCCTTCATCCCTGGGCCATGGAGGAAACAAGCTGCTGCATCATGCATGCAGTAGATATTTAGAGGTACAAGAAGAGAGTAGAAAATGGAGCATAGCTTAGCATAGGCTTGGCACAAGCAACATACTACTCGAACTAGCATATCCCCAGCATTGCTGCGACATCTTGCTTGCCTCTCACTACTTGCATTGGACTCTTGTGCTTGGCCCTCATGTGAGTGGTCATATATGCATGCAGGAGAGAGACAGAGAGAGCGACACTACCGTACGTTCAAGAATGTGTTTAATTAACAGCCAAGAAGAGAGGTTAAGTACATGCATGTGGTTGTATATCCATATTAATCTGTGGCATTGCGAGGGAAGTGCACGCGTAATATATTCTAGGGTTGCTATAGCTTTAAAGCCATTCATAAGGACAGCAGCTAGAGCATCACAGTTGATTAGGTAACCCCCGAAAGATACCTTTTTTTTTCCTTGTGCCTTGTCCATTTCGTCATTGAACAGTGAGCTGTAGTAGGCTACAGTGCAGACACTCCAGCTATACTGTGAGACGTGAGTTGTGAGCTGTGTGACCACACCTTAGCTAGCTATCGGCCTGCATGCTTGCCACTAACAACGCAGAGTAAATAGTTTCTCGCACAGCTGCATGTCCCTGCTGTAGTCATCACTGTAAATGTATGGAGGGTTAGTGGTGCGTCATATATATGACAACAAGACGCAGATCAACTGGTGGTGACTACACATGTCCATTTCTGATGCAGTATAGCAGTACTTTATATACACTTTCACTTCGTCATCGATCGATCTGGCGGTGTAAATTAATTCTCTCATCTGAATTATACTACAGTTATACTGTTTCTAGTACTCATGGATTGGTTTCGGCTGCTAACTGAAACCCCTTCCCCCGTCATCCTAAAAAAAGATTGTGGGGAGGCGTTTCAGTGCACATAGCAGGGTTTACAAATACGACAGGTCACTGAACACGCTCCCAAGCTATTGTCGATAACCACGGCTAGTGTTTGGTTACCAACGAAGAGCAGACAGTTTTTTCTTTTTCTTAAAAAAACTTTGATATATTTTAGCTTCGCCAATTTATCGAACAGTTTCTAAATATATATCGGCTTCGTAAGACCAACAACAGAGCAATTGCCCTTGCATTTTCAAAACCGGTTTGTACATAGTGCACATAAATGTTGCTCGTTATCTGTCCGATCTGATGGGAAAAAAGTGGAAGAAGTCCATATACTCCCGTAAATTATGAGTGGAAGTCCATTTAGCACCCCACATACATATAAGCCTTCTAAATTTTACAATACCCTACATACATATAAGCCCCTAAAGTGATTTTGTCTAATTTTGTGTGTACGCAGGATAATTTTGGCAGCGTAGCATGCATATTGAAGATATATATGCCAAAAATTTCACTTGTCCCATGTTTTTTTTGCCTCTTGGCTTTGGCTATGTATATCCGGATGTAGTGGTTGGTTTTTTAATCTATTTACAAAATGTCCTTTATATCTTTTACTTATAATCAAGGGAATATAAGTTAAGAAATGAGAATTATTACAATACAAATGTATCGTGTTAGTCACAACTACTAGTTTAAGCATCTAATATGTGAAATTCATCCATAAAAACCACTTTCGGTTATATAAATAATATTATAAAGTTTTAATGGTTAGATGTCTGTTCAATTAATAAGAGTTACTTCTGATTAAAGTTTAGGCGCATATGAGCTTTATTGTTTTTTCTTTTAAAAAATGGAGTAGCTAAGTTACTCTGAAAGCCGGGAATAACTGTCACGGGGATGGAGTACTTGGTTCAAGAGGCTAGCCGATAGATCGAGCCATCGAGGGCACGCGGCAGCGCGCCGGCAGAAACGTACGGCGGCTGATGCTTACGCGCGAACCTCGCGCTCTCACCCCCGACGACGGCTTGTCCGGCGGATCTACGCTTGTCGGGCGCGCAACGCGACATGACCACACCACGGTACGGCTCATCAACGACAATGCATGCTGGGCCAGCCAACCCTCCCTGCTGTAGTTCTTCTTCCTCTTTTTTTACGTCTCTTTTTCGCGGTAATTGCTCCATTAGTATACTTAAACTGCCAGGTTTTTGGTTTGCCGTTTAACTGATTACACATACCACTGTAGTACAGTACAATGGAGCTAGTGGAAAGGTAGGTGATACAGTGTGACCAGTGTGTGTGCATGCAGGGGAAAGGCGACAGCAGATACGATGATGATGCCTTGTTGTTTTTGAGCATAATGGCACTGGTCAATGGTTCTGCATAGGTGAGGAGAGGTTGTGACCGTGCTTCACCGATGGATCACATTGGCATATGTTTTTCATGTGAGGTAGGAGCAGACAACCAAAGGATTTGTGCATTTGCATTTTTCGTTTTACTACTTCTGCTAGTAGCTACTTCCATTTTGTCAGGAAAGTCCTCGTACTACCTAATCGATTTTATTGCAATGCAGTGCCCGGGAGGAACCCAACAAGGTTGGGCTACTTCCCTGCCACAAGATCCGGATTCCCGGGTACAGAAGTTATAGGGTGTGTACATTGCACATGCGTGCGTAAATTTTAGCTCAGCTGCCATGTTTCTATCTTGTGTTTTCCCAATGGTAGACTATAACGGCAGGATTACTACTAATTTGTCAGTGTACATAATGCCAATTATGCCATAGTTAGGGGAAAGGTGCGTAAGGCAGCTTGCTCTCACAGTCGCATATATTCCCTAGTTAAACCAGAACGCATACTGAGAGTAGTGAATAAGGACTGCCTGATTGCATCCAGGCACGGCGTGTTCTTTTCAGAGGAACTTATATATTTGGATTTTATTTATATCAATTTCCTACATGCATCATACTTGACTAAATATTTTTAAAAACATCACATACCTATACATATACAGAGATGTGTTTCTAGAGATAAAAATATATATAACTGAGGAAAAAAAACTAATCTCAGATAAGGTAAGATTGTAGAGTTCGATCCATAAACGATTTAATATACTTGACCGTATAAATACAATGAGAAGGGTCATCTAACAGTATAAATATCATAATTTCTCAAGGAAAGAGCATCTAATTTCAAACAAAACACAAGCTACATTGAGCCAAAATCCATGAAATTGTCTTATCGCTAGCCGTTGATTACATCTTATAGTATAGTTTGCTGCATATTAGTTAGATATGCTCGATATGATAGATTGCTTGTTTTGTACTCTGTGTAGTTTGATTCGTTGAATACATATAAACATGAGTATTGCTATTAATCACATCGAAGGCTCGAAACCATATAACAATCCATATGCATTATCTTCTTATTAATGTCTCATAGATATATTGGCATGGACCAAACCCTACGCTTACAAGTATCGTAGTCGGGTATCACCCGTTAATAGTTGGCGCACAAGTAGGAGCCAGGTGTTATGAAGGTTTTTATCGAAGATAATTTTGAGAAGCCACACAACCGACGAAAGTCTCGGCGAAAGCTTATACCCAGGAGATTCAACTTGGCTACCAATTGTCTACCTTCATATCGGAACTATCACCATCTCAATGACAACTACACCACTGGAGCTCTTAATTTACATACCGAAGACATTTATAAGGAGAATCAATCCTCATCAAGGTAAGAAGATTTTAACATAGCGCTCATGGTGCCTCATCCACAAAACAAGTTCTCACTTGTTGTCTAAGTGCAAGGTGTTCAGGACGGATGTCGCCTGACAAGCCATTTCCGACAACAAGCCTACATCGATAAGTGATCTGCTCCACTCCCATCGAATTCAATCAAATGATACATAGCAGGATCAAAAAATTACCGATATTGACTCTAATTGCCTAGTGGGATTTGTTAGATTAGATCTAGATAAGCCTTGTGTACTCTATGGGCCTGGAGAATATAGATTCAAGGACTCTTTCTCAAATTTAATATTCGATCATGATGTCGGGGCGATCAATAAGACTTTACCATGAGCTAGAAAGCGGACGCAAGCCCTCGAAGGTGAGGACGTGCTCAAATTGACATTGCCATCTACATCTACTCCTTCTAAGGAAGAAAATGTCACTCCTATACAACACCTAGTGGTTGCACATTCTTTGTTGAACCAACCTCCAACAGATCTCTATACCAATTCATGGTTCATAGAATGTTTTGAGAGGATAAAGTTTTCTATCACTAATCTCAATGCTGCTTTTGCTAGACCTATGGAAGAAGAGCTAGAAAAAATTCCATCAAGTAGTGAAAAATCACCGTCAACACATGACCAAGAGGATGAAGACAAAACTGCGACCCCTAGGGTGACAAAAATAATCATCATACTCAAAAGAACATGCGGGGTTCAACCTCAACAACGAAACATTTTGCCGTGACACCATTCTCATCAAGATTATGACTTGCGTGATGACTTAAACCTTAAGGAGTTTAAAAAGACTTAAAAAGATGACTTAAAAAGACATGAAAAGGACCGTGAGCGGAGGGACGACCATAAAAATCACTAAGATATCGCAAAGACCAAGGCCGCTCCCCACATCAACACTGATGAGAAGAGGATCGACGAAGCGGCGAGTGCAATCGACGAAGTTCTCAATCACTACACCGACACTGGGTTTGCGACGACTGACAACTGTCCTCTTGAGAACCAAACAGCGACAACTCACCTAATGGCTCATCATCATCTTCATCAGACCCAATTCCTCAGAGACATCCTCGATACAACAACCGTTGTTCTTCTTTTCAACCAGACGGAGGTTGTGTAGCGTTCACCCATTCTCTAAGAGAGATGAGGTAGCTATCTAAGTTCTGACCTAGCCTAGCTAAGAAGTACGATGGAAGCATAAACCCTAAGGAGTTTCTTAAGATCTACAGTTTTGAACATGGCTAGTGCAGATGAAAACGCAATGGCAAATTATCTACCCACCATGCTCAAGGGATCCGAAAGGTCATGGCTGCCCCAGGTCCTATATTGCATCTTTGGATGATATTTGCAAATAATTCATTGCAAATTTTCAAGGCACACATGAGAGACAAGCTGTTGAGGACGATTTACACGCTATGAGATAGAAGGATAGTAAACATCTTCGGGACTTTATATGACGCTTTAATGAGTGCCATAACATAATCCCACAGATCACCAATGCATATGTTATCAAAGCATTCAAGCTTGCCGTCCGAGATTAGTGGATAATATAGGAGTTGACGAAAAAAACAAGTAACAATTGCAAGGAAGTTATTTAAGATCGTCGAACAAGGTGTTCTTGTTGACAAAGCTCTTTGATAAAGCAAGGGAAAATGGAAGGTGATGGACAACAAGATCTTTGCAAAGAAAAAGAATCCGAGCACCATCAAAGACTTGGATCAACCCAATAAGAAAAGATGAAACAAAAAATGCAAGGCAAAAGAGGAGGTGCTCGTTGCAGAACGAGCACCCCAACAACCGCAGTGTTAGGAATCCCAGGGTGAAGGACTAGGTTGTAGGTGGTGTCTGATCCATAAAACAAGTTATCAATCGCTAGCCGGTTGCCAAGTTTTCCAAAAAGTGATGGCCTGCCAGATGGCTCTACCACTCGGCCAGAGAGTTCATGTGGTCAAGAAAGAGAATTCCATCGCCAAGTCATCTGACAAGGATGATGACTACCCTCTTCCCGATCTCATGGTGGCTCATATCTTTGGTTGTTCGATTTTATATTCTTTCAAGAGAGTATAAGAAGGTTAAGCGTAAAGTATGCTCTGTGTCTCGGAGACAGGCAACAAGGCTGCAGTGGTCAGACTAAACTATAACATTCTCGGCAGATGACTACTCCACCATTTATGCTACCTTTAGCTAATATCATATAGCAGTTGAGCCCACTATCGGAAATATTAGGTTTACCTACGCCATCATAGATAAGGGCAACTCTATCAATCCACTCTTTGCCAGTGCACTTAAACCCATGGGGATTGCTCAAAGTTGGCTCACACTAGAGTCGTGCTTAAAGTCGTTGGGTAAGATCACGCTACTAGTCATATTTGGCGGCCCCAACAACTTTTAGACTGAGAAGATTATGCTTGATGTTGCTGACTTCGACATGACATATAATGCAATCCTCGAACAGATTGCATTGGCAAAATTCATGGTAATATCTCACTACACGTACTAGCTTATCAAGATTTTAGGACCTAAGAGTCATTACTACTCTTGAGAACACTAAAATTGATGTGCAGTGCAACAAAAAGATTCTCGATATGGCAAATAGACTCCATGCCCGCCCACCACAAAAGAGCCTTCTTCAAAGCATATTAAACCAAAGGTCTTTGTGAGGCCTGACGGAGTTATCAATGTGGTACTACTCTTCAAATCCAATCTCGAGAAGACAGTCAAGATGAGGTAGGACCTTAAGAGAAATAGGTACTCGAGTTCATCGCTTTCCTCCGGGGAAACATGGATGTCTTTGCCAGCAACCATCCGACATACCTAGGGTCTTTAGGGAAGTGATTGAGCAAAAGTTTATGGTTTGACCAGACGCAAAACTAGTAAACAAGAACTATGAAAATTCACGCCAGATCGAAAGGAAGCTATTTAGGAGGAGATCAACAAGCTCCAAAAGGCAGCCTCATTAGAGAAGTTATGCACTTTTAGTGGCTAGAAAATTCAGTCGTGGTATGGAATGCAAATGGCAAATGGCGGATGTGTGTGGATTTCATTGATCTCGACAAGACGTGTCCAAAAGATCATTTTTTGTTCCCTAGGATAGATCAACTAATCAATTTGACAGCCGGATATGAGTTGTTGAGTTTCGTTGACGCTTATTTTGGCTATAATCATATTAGCATGGCTTGGGAAGACAAGGAAAAAAATCTTTTGTAACCTACACAGTGTATTTTGCTATGTCAAAATGCATTTTGGGTTAAAAAACGTTGGAGCTACTTATCAATGACAAGCTGAAAGTTCTTTTCAATCTCAACTCGAATGAAGCATTGAAGCACACGTAGATGACATCATTGTCAAAACCAAGACTGAGATCACTTGATTCAAGACCTCGAGGAAACAATCTACAATGTCCAGAAATATAGGTTGAAGCTAAACCTAGAGAAGTGCATGTTCGAAGTACCATTAGGAAAACTACTAAGCTTTCTTGTCTTAGGTAGAGGAATCGAGGGAAATCCTAAGAAGATCAAGATAATAGAGAAAATGAAATCACCAATAAGACTCAAGGAGGTACAGAAGCTAACAGGGTGCACGGTCGCTTTGAGTATATTTGTGGCACAGATGGGAGAAAAGGGGTTGTCTTTCTTCAATCTCTTGAAGAAGCACAACAAATTTGAGTAGACCCAAGATGCTAAGAAGACTTTTCTCAAATTGAAAATTTACCTCTAAAATTCGCCTATTGTTGTTGCCCCTCGACCTCAAGAGAAACTATTCTTGTACATCACAGCTATACCCTACTCAGTCAGCACCATCCTCGTTGATGAATAAGATGATATATAATAATCAGTCTACAATGTTAGTGAAGTACTCCATGATGCTAAAAGAAGAAACCCCTAGATTCGAAAGTGGCTCTACATAGTTCTCATGATGTTGAGAAAGCTATGGCACTACTTCCAAGCTTATAAGGTCATAGTCGTCTCTTTCTTCCCACTCAAAGAAGTTGTTCATAGCATGAAAGTGGCATAACATATTGGCAAGTGAGTCATAGAGCTCAACCAATTCAACATCAATTTTGTTCCTCATACGGTTATAAGGTTCCAAGTTTTAGTTGATTTTGTCACTGGCTAGATTGCATATCCCAGGACTATTCCCTCTAGCACGATACGGTGGTTAAAAATTCTTATTTGCGGCAATCGATAAGTTCACTAAGTAGATAGAAGTGAAGCTTATATAGGAAATGAAGGCCAAGAACACCATCATTTTTTTAAAAAATATCTTCTACAGATTTGGTCTTCCTCACTGTATACTCACAAACAACGGCTCTTAATTTAGAAGTAGTGACTTCTAAGATTACTATATCAGCTTGGGAATCAAGATTTGCCTTGCATCAGTCTCACATCTTCAGAGTAACGGCTAGGTTGAACACGCAAAGGGAATAGTATGAGAAGGTATAAAAATTCAGGTGTACGATCAGCTATTGGCTTGTGATCGTCACTGGGCAGATGAGCTTCAATCACTACTATGCATGGACAACGTTGACTATGGCCACAAAGGAGACTGCCTTTTTTCTTATATACGTAGGCAAGGCTATGCTCTCAACTAAGATGTGCTAGGATTTTGCTCGAGTAGAAAATTACTCAAATAGGGAACATGACGAGTGACATGCAGACGACACCAACTTGCTTGAGGAGCATCGAGAACGTGTTGCTATCAGGGTGTCACAATATTAGCAGGCCCTTTGTTGATATCACAAAAAATACATCTGAGCTCGCACCTTTGCTGTAGGAGACTTTGTCCTTAAGAGAGTATAGGGACAAGCAAGCAAAAATAAACTCTCACCAATGTGGGAGGATCCCTACAAGGTGATTCGAGTACTTCGACCATGTGCGTACAAAATTGCAGACGATGTAGGTCGTAAGTTATCTAGTTTATAGAACATCGACCAACTACTTAAATTCAATGTTTAATCGGTCCTATATGTTAGATTATTATGCATGTATCTTTTTGTCCTATACATAATAAAGTTATGCGATGTTCTCAAAAATTGTGTTTCTTATAGTCACTACAACTTCAACCAACCTACACAATTCCAATGTTCTGTATATACTCTTTGGTTGATCATAGGTAGGAGACGCTCTATATTTCCTGTCAGTTGGAGGAGTCTTGCTCCTCATGATGGAGCATGCATATGCTTTAAGTCTAATAAAGTTTAAACCTATAGCCGGGGGCTAGGGGTATTTCAGTTTCAGAATACAATGGAGTAAGGTTTGGCTACCTTCTCGGAAATATAATTTCCAATAAACAACCAATGACTAGGGGAGTACTTAATAACACATTGAGTACCTTATTGACACAAATAAAATTAACAAATAAAACATGCACTTTTTCCCTCATACTTGCTTTGTCAATTCAGTGTAGATATAGGGATTATATTTTACAAATACTAATATTTTCTCGCATAAAGTCCTTTTATAGGAATAATTTACCAAGCTAGCCACTATGACTCAATTGTCCTAAATACATTTTTCGCAAGACCAATGAAGGACTGGTCTAGTGCGTCGATCTGGACGGGTGACCTCCGGGAATGCATAAAGCTCGACTTCTGGTATTATAGGTTCAAATTCAGAAGCTGGTCCTTGAGTTATGCGATAACGTGGGCTCCTCCAAATCAACACAAATAGTGAGATTCGACTCTTAAACATTTGTTGATCTAGCGAGCAAGTCTCATGAGGTTGCCACTCATCTCCTTGATCTAGTCTGTATATTCGTGAAGACTTTTGACTAGCTTCGAACAATAAACATGAAGTTCTTGGTAGGCAGCTTGAAGAAGTTTGTATGAGTTCTCTAGATAGGCTTGGAACCAAATATCTCTATTTTTGTAGAGCTTCATTTCCTGGTCATTGGCAAAAAATGAGGAGTTCTGCCTTTAACTTCTCCATCTTTAGTTTCTTTGCTAGCTTCTTGTTCTCATGGTTACGAGTCTCTTTCGAGTACTTGATATCTACCATGCATGAACGATTCCTAAGCTGGTCACCTAATAAGGAGATAGACAAGAAAAAATGGGTGCTCATAAAAATGTACCGATAAGCTCTTTCTCAAGGAACATGATGCACGCTTCTAGCGCCTTAACACAACTCAAAGCACTAATGTCCTGAGAAAAACTGGCTAGAGGGTTCTTAAATTCATCTATGTATGAGATGTCCAGACCACATTACTGGTCAGTCACCGCAATCTCTTCTTCCTCACTATGACAAAATAAACTGATAATGGTGAGGTTCAAAGGAGGGAACATTCAACCCATACAAACAAAATAAGCATTTGGCCAAGCATGGCCCAATATTTTCTTAATACAGAAAAGGGTCAGAAAAGAAAAAGAAATACTACAATTCTTAGTAGAGGTCCACAACCTACTCGATAAGCTCCTCTGGCTTGTTCTCAGGTAAGCCCTTCTCGATTATCTTGCTCATATTTTCTTCAGGGTGATGGAGCGAGACATTGGCTAGGGCATGCTCAACAGTAGTGTAAATTTCCATCCAAGCCTCCTCTACGCTATGCGCGAAGATTTCGATAAGAACTTGGCAGATCTTCTCAATGAGGGATTCAAGCGAAGTCATCACTATGAACTCATCATTGAATGGTGGTGGTAGATTCGAAGTCCCAAATTTTGGGTCCCATCACTGAAAAATGAGTCGTTCTCTAAGGTTCTCCCTTTTGTCTTTCTTGTCCACCAACACTTTCGCTCTGGCCTTACAGATAACTTCATTGTCTTGCACTAGAAGTCAAAAGAGTGGCAATGTCAGTGGCCACCATCGCCAAGTTGCTCTCAAGCAGGCTGATATGCTTCCGTGCATCAACAAGCCCGCCTTGAAGCCTGGCCATCTCCGTATCAGTGTCGCTAGCTTGGATCACTAGTTCTTGGTATTGGGACATCATGCGCCCTTACAGAAAAACAACATTGGTCCTAATCATTTGGAGACCGGCAATAGCAGCAGGCAATGGAAGGTGGATTGGTTGAGAGGAGAGGAGCGATTTTGTCGTGCAGGAGATGGGGACCTCAGAGCCTGTCCATTCTTTCTTCTCAGACAGCTGGTCTAAGATGATGGGAGTAGAGCTACAAAAAATTAAAAAAATAGATCAGTGTCAGAAGACCCAAAAGGAACAAGTATCTAAAATTGACTATATTGGCTACTTGTTTACATGGCCTAGGTTTTGCCCTTCATGCAAAATAACTTGCAGCATAACTAAGTCGGCGCAGAGGTCTAAAGATATTGATAAGAAAGACAAGTTACATCCACTAACTCATTAAAAAAATTCCTACTTGGAATATATTTTATAGGGTAGAGATGATACATACTGTTGTCTTGCGAATGACTTTGGCCGCACCACCAAATGGCGCCAACATTTTCCTCTACTGAGAAGTGTTGTTACCGACAACAGTACTTGAGGCAAACTTTGCCTGTTTGGCCACCTTGGTCGCTGTATGCTCTACTGATGTCTTATCCTCATTAGAGAGCTAGTGATCCACCATAGGCCAATAGCATTGACCAATGGAAGATCTCTAATAATATTAGTACTTAAATTTTTTGCTATCGAAAATAGTAAAAAAAAAGACTTAAGAATTAATAAAGTGAGGACTTACATTGACAAACTTGTCCCGTTCAGTGTTCGAGAGATCGTAGATAGGAGTGGAGATGATCTCGGCGGTGTTTGCTGAGTCGATCGCCTCCTTCTTGACCCGGCCTTGGATTATCACTTCATCAAGCTCTACTCCATAAATGTTTGAAGAAACATAAAGGATGTGTCCTTGTCCCAAAATATAAAAATACAAGGTGAGGATGATGTTGCAAAGGTTGGATCCGACGATGCACAAAGCCTTTGATTACCTTGTACGCTACCAGCTCCTAAACTCTAAACTCATAAATCTTGTCGATTAAGGTTTGGAGAGAGGGAGATTTGGTTATGGGTTCATTCTAGTCATCTATCTTATCGAGCGCATCGATGAGAATATTTAGGTTGTCGAATTTGGCCATATGTTCCAAATAAAACCAACTCTAGTGCCAATCCTTCTTGGATATGTGGGTGGAAATTGGGATATAAGATTACTTGAGTCTATTGTGGAGTTGAAACCCACAATGACTCGCGGTTCTCGATTGCTGCATAACTCGAAGCTTATAAAAGTATCTTCATAAATCCAGGAAGAAGGTGACACCTATGTATGCTTTGCATAGATGGCCAAAAATGCTAAGTAAAGTTGTGGAGTTTGGATTCAAGTGTAGGAGATGGATTCCATAGAAATTGAGAACATTTGATAAAAACTCTGAGGAAGAAGGGATGAACCCATACTGGCAGAAAGACGCAAGAAACAAGATATAGCCGGTGACAGATCTAGGGTGTGTGCCTCCTTTCTGAGCCAAGGTGCCTTGGCCAAAAATCTATCTTTCCATCTATAGTTTCCTCATCATTGCCATGTCCATGTCTTAGCTAGGATGATCCATGGAAGTGATGAAGGGAGGGGTTGTGAGGAAACTAGGGTTTTTGATCAGACGAGAGGTTGGGCATTGGGAAGACAAAGGGTCACGGTTTGGAATGGCAAACATAACTCAAATGGATCTCACTACTGGATTTTATAAAAGTGCAGTGATGGTTCGTATTCTAAGAAAAGTGGTGTTATTCTTCATGGGATTGTAGAATACGTTTAAATTTTTGACCTCCATCCAAATTTAAATTTCAACAACACCATCTTCATACTCGCATGGTTGAACAACATTCTCGAATTTTAATTTAGTCAAGAACACTTTCCGACGACATTGATGTTACTAATAACGTGGCTTCTAAAGTATGCAAAATGAAAGAGCCAGAAAGGAATTTGTATAGAGGGCAGGAACTACTATTAGTATCCTAGATACAACATACATTCTATAATTGGATTAAATATCTTCAGGAATATTGCATAACTATACATATACGGACATGTGTCCCAAGAGATGAAAGTATATATGACTAAAGAAAGAAACCGATCCTAGATAAGGCAAGAATGCAGAGTTTGATTTAGGAATGATTCAACCAATTCGGCCATATTACTTAAGGAATTCTCTAAGTTCTATTTAGGGAAGGGGTCATCTACCGATATAAATACAATAGCCTTCTAGGAGGCATCTAATCTTGAGCAAAACACAAGACACATTAAGCCAAGATTCGTGAAGTTGTCTTATCGCTAGCCACCGACAACTTCTCGCCGCATAGGTTGATGTATATAAGTTAGATAGGCTATATATGATAGATTAATTTTGTCTTATACTCTATGTGGTTCAATTTGCTGAATACATATAAACAGTGAAATGACCTTGAGTCATATAGAGGAGGGGTGAATATGCACACTTTTAAACATGGAATAAAGTAGCAGCAAAAATTAAAAATGCCTCTCAAGTATTCGGTCCTAATGTCCGGAGTATCCGATCCAGCATCTCTGTTAGACAGAGAGACTTATCCGAAGTCTCCAGATATAGGGTCATAGATTCTTAAGCTCCTTCAAAATGTCCAAAGGATACTCAAAAGAGTCAAACCCTAAGGGTTGAGTAGGATGAAAGGAAACAAAATAACAAATAATAAAACAGGTAACAAGACCCTATGAGACAATCAATTTTTCACCAAAGTTCAAATCAATCGATCCTACATCTCCACTGAGGAGCTCTAAAGAGCCAGATTGCACTCGATCCCTTGTCTCACCAAGTTCAACCCTAGAGATTAGATTGTCCTCTAAACTCTCATCAAAGCATATCATTTAGTCTAAGATGACCACCAAGGTTTCCACTAAGACACTATGTTCCTCCTCTCTATAAAGCTTGCTCTATTAAATCAACCTCTAAGGAAAAACTTAGAAATCCACTAATTTATATATTTCCTTATGGAGGTGATCAAGATCTTCACAAACTTTTTAGGGATTCACATGTCGAATCCTCATGGCCAACGCCTAAACATCTAGGAGGTGGTCCTCCAAGAACAATAAGTTTGAGTCTTCACAAGCATCAATTCATAAGTACTCACATAAATCCCAAAGTCTACTCTCTCACAAATCATCTAAAAAGCACAAGGTAGATTAGTCGCAAGATCTAAAAGAGCAGAGTGAAGAACATCTAGAAAGCTTTCAGGAGTGGTGTAGAAATAAATGAGTAGCCCCTATCACAAAGAGACAGTTGTTGGGGTTAAATATCCACCCCTCTCAAAACAAGTTGTTACTCACAGAATTCAAAATTTAAAGTATCCGCACCAAATGGCCAAAGACTTTGGATAGCCTAATGCGGAGATTCCAACCAAAAGGTTTGAAGAATCTAGACAACACTAAGCATTGAGAGAGAGAAGGTTCAGAGTATCCGGTCTAAATCTCTAAAAACTCTGGTTAAGCCTCTCTGCTAGATAGAGAGCTCACTCGAGAGACTTCGACATAAATGTCCGAATACTCTAAGCTGATTTATCTATTTGACAGAGAAAATTGTCCATAAGTTTTTATAGAGTCTAGACACAAACATCCAAAATAATAGGAAAGAAAAATCAAAACCAAAGGTTTATGTGGTGCGAGTGTACCCACTTGCCACCATGAGCTACGCTCGCCCACACCTACCGCTGGGCTAGCTCATTCCCCAGGCTATCACAGGCCACCATCTCACCCTGACCAGTGTGTGTAGTCACTCGCCATAGGCCACCTCCACGTCGTTGCCCTGCTCATCTTCGCACGGGGCCGCTCCATGCCTTGGGCTATCTTTGCCATCGAGCTAGCCCATGCCTAGTGGAAAGGAAGAGAGAGGCCAGGCCACATCCTCTTGGGCAGCCTCCTCTCTCCCTCTTTTCTCTTCTTATTTTTCTCTAATTTTCTTCTCGAATTTTCAACGCTTCCACACAATTTTGTGAAGTATGTTGCTGAAACCTTACCACATGATGATTGTTCACCGTACGCCACCTTGTATCTAATGTTGTTACCCAGCATTCTTAGTCACTCTAAATCTTAACTTCTTCCTGAGTTTAGACCCAATTTACCGTTGATCAAGTTTGATCTTTAAGAATCCTGACTTCAACCTCACCTTATTATGTGGCATCTAATCGTATAGACCTCTACTCTTCTCTTAGTCTCAATCCTTATTATTAACTAAAGTTAACTTTAATCACTTGCACACATATAAATCAAATAAACTGTTAAAACAGATATGGTAAATTGACTCATATTAGTTATATATACCCGTACCGCCAAGTTTTTAGACTAAATTTTTAAATAGGATCACTAACTTTTTATTGTAAATATATAATGGTTTTACAGCTAGTTTTGTATCCGGTATTATTTCTCCATGCCATTGAAGCATGTCTTTCTTTTTGTTTTTAGGGAGGTTTGAAGAACTTGTCGGTGAAACTCCATTTCATCAATGCCATTGCTGACAGCACAATCTTTCTTGCATGCTGCTGGGCTCTGGCACTGTGTGCATCCCGCTGAAGCCCAGGAAATCCAATAAGTCGAGTATAGGGTAGCCAGGTTTGAAGAATTGGTTGGTGAAGCACCATTTCATCAATGCCATTGTTGACAGCACAATCTTTCTTGCATGCTGCTGGGCTCTGGCACTGTGTGCATCAGGCTGAAGCCCAGACAATCAAAATAAGTCGAGCATAGGGTAGCCTCTAGCTACCGATCGACCGAAGCTTTGGGGAGACAAATCGTGAACTAGCTCTGCGCGTAGGCTCTGTTCCAACTACTCTAATCTGCTCGAACTCCAAAGCGATAAAAGAGACCCGAACACGTACCGATACCGGTGCGGCAAAGCAGTTGGAGGCCTGAGTGAGTGCCCAACTGTAGCTAGCTAGCGAAAGGAGGTGCGCATGCATATCAGCAAATGCACGTACACGCACGCAGGCTGCAGGCCTGAAGCAAATGCAAGCAAAGCATGCAGACTATTAGCCTACTACTAGCAGGAAAAACAAAGGATCGGGCAGCTAGAGCTCGCCGTGTTCGGTATTTTGGCGACTGGTCGATTCATCCAGACGCATATTTAATGAGACCGACGGATGGGCAGCAGCAGGACATGCACGATCCGTGCATGCGACAGGTCGTGCGCAGTGCAGGCGCGCATGGTGTGGCTGGACTTAGCTACAGCAACTAGACTATTAGAGTATACGTATGCGTGCATGTACGTCGATCTGTCCACTGTCCTTTCTACGTACAGTAGTACACACGTCTCGGCAGTATATAGGTATCGAGACTTATCTACAGTGCACTGTTCACGAGCGCTTTCTCCCGTGCCTCTACTGCTGCCCGGCGCGGCGTTGGCTGGTTAGCTAGCTGGCGGCAACGGCAAGCAGCTGGTTAATGCGCGGCACGTGGTGGTTGCGCCCGTGCCGATCTGTGAGGAGGCCTGGAGGTGCAGGCATGCGTGCTAGCTTCACTAGCTAGCTCCTGGCGCTCGTGAGGCGTAGCACGGTACGTGCTGCTGGGATCAGCACTGTGCGTAGGTACATCGGCCAATGTGTACTCCTACATTTGCTGCTGCTTTTGGCTTCTCTGGGCTTGGTACAGCGGCCAGGCGTTGAGGCTAGAGAGCACAACACGGCGTACTGTAGAGTTGATGTATTAAGAGTGATGTATACCTGTATATATATATAGTCAGGAGAGGATCTAGCGTATTAGCAGTGGTGTCAGCTGACACCACCGGCTTCCGGCCTAGCTAGCTATGTCTCTCTATTTTACAGCAAGTGGCATCAGTACGCTAGGCCTTATGATAATTTGGCTAAATAAGTTGAATTGGGACAGTCGGACAATAGCAGCAATAGGAAGTTTTGCAGGCTAAACTCATGTTCTTCAGCTATTTGCCTTCAACGAGTCAACGTTGAGAGCAACGGCCAACCAGAGTCCTTGCATTGGTGTTTCTCGAAATGGCCAGTTTCCGATATGATTTTGTGTTAATTGCCTTCTAACCTACTTACCAAGTGGACCACCCTATCGATTTCCCTAAACTTTATTGGTTACTTAAATTTTGGGACTTTTGAGTTAGAGATTTTGACTATTTGGGATTATTCTTTGGAAGATCGTTTCTTTTATACGGTTTACTGGCAACTATATGGGTTTACAAGCAACGAAATGTTGCCTGATCTCCCTGGGCCAAGGGCTTCTAATACACATGTGTTTCCAGTAATTCTAGTTTAGTGTTTTACAATTTAATTTCACTAATTGGACGGTAGATTTAATTTCACCTTATCACATAGCATTATTTTTTTACTTTCCATCCTCCGTATAAGTGTGGTAGATAAAGTAATCATTGCTATGAGTTAATTGCGACACCATTAACCTAAAATCCTGGATCTACCCTTGGTCCAATCTTCTTGAATGCAAACAAGGTCGTTAGTCGTGTTACTTATACATGTACGGATCAACCCCATGACATATCGACAAAAAATGAAAAAAAAAGAGCTAGCTATCATCAGATCTTTGCTTTAGATTTGTATCATCGTGGTCGTTGTAGTATAGTGGTGAGTATTCCCGCCTGTCACGCGGGTGACCCGGGTTCGATCCCCGGCAACGGCGCATCACTTTTTTTACGCTCTCATTTCCGCTTCATTTTCTGCCGAATGAACCAGCAAACATTTCTGCTGATTGCAGGTTTCTGGATTCTGCTGTTTTCGGTTCATTTTCTGTCGAATGAACCAGCATACTAGCAGATATTTCTGGCGATTGCAAGTTTCTGGTTTTTTAACTTCTTTATACTGCTTCTATACAGTATAGTGGCTCTCAGCTTTTGCCGAATTCCATTTTTTACTGAATATATACAATATAGTGACTCTCAGTACTTCAGATCTTCAGAAAGCTATTGCTGCATAGTCCCATGAGACGTCACTTGAAAGAAAGTCAAGTCCACGACTGGCAGCTGCAGGGCCTGCAGCAGGTATCCATCCAGATGGCGTGTAGGACAAGTAGGTCTTCTGGTTATGGCACCAGATGGGTAAAAAAGCCACGGCATCTGGGTCTTCCATCTTCAGACCTGAGAACGTCAGACACCGCTTCATCAGGCTACGGGCTACCCCTGTTTATCTCTGTTCAGTGAAGCTGTAGATCAGATGGAAGGAGTCAAGAAACATACTGTTCAAACGCACAATTGCCCGTTCGAAAAATGAAAGCTGGATATCAACCGTTCAAAATGGTTACAGAGTGACGCAACCGCGGTTTTGGTAGTGCCAGTGACACTGAAACTAAATAAAAAAATTTCCACATGCATTACATTTCACTTCAATGCTTACGGTTCGGTTTATCTCTATGACACAACACCGGCGCAGGGAATACAACTGTTCAACATATGGCTGTTGAAACAACATAACAGCGGTATAAATGAATGAAATACTAACGAACACAAACAACCAAGGAGCAGCGATGATCTGAGAAGCTTTGAATGGGCACCGAACGAAGATTTCATGCAGACCCAAACTCGGCCATCCACTTTTCGTGTTTTTCTATATCAGCGGGTGACACACTCTTCTGAACCTTGGCGAGGGCTTCCTCAAAGTCACACATGGCAACTGGGTCCTTTGAGATCTCATCTTTTGACATGTTCTTAATCTCATCACGGGTCTTGCCTGCAATCTTTCGTCTCATACCATTCATTGAAGCGTCACGGCAAACATTTGTAAGGTCGTCACCACTATAGCCTTCTGTCCTCCGTGCAACTTCATCTATGTCAACATTAGTAGCAACCTATCGATATAAAAGAGGCCTTAACAAACAGCAGAAGATATGGCACAGTACTTTTTCATCCAATTTGACATGGTGAACAGTATTTAGTCATCTTCACGTACAAGGTGCAACTCTGAGCAGAAAACTTCCATAGTCAAAGAACAGACGTCAGGGGCTCAAGGACAAGTAATACACGATATAATGTAGGCATGAAGCTTACGGTCAAAAGGTGTCATTTACGGAAATTACATATGCATGCCATCACACAGGTGTGTGCACGGCATGCATAGCAAAAACAATTCATAGAGACATAACTGCCTATGCTGTGCAGCAGTTATGGTATGTGCAGGAACTGTACTGTTTCATTAAAGCAGTAACCATAAACTCGCAGAAGGAATAGACAAAAAAGGCACTAGGATGAAATTGCAACACAGGTAAAGATAAGCAATATCATACCTCAACAGTTTTAAGATTAATATTGATGAGTGCCTTTCTGCTTTCAAAATTTGGAAGTGGAATATAAATACGCTTCTCCAGCCTCCGTCTGAGTGAATTAAGAATGTCAGAGTTAGAGGCCATATGTGGACACCGTTTGGAAGACGAAAAGTGATGAAAACAAATATGTGGTACAGTAGTTACATGTAGCAAGTACAATGACAGAGAAAGAAATAGCCAGGTCAAGTTCAATAACAGATACTTTGGATGCCACTTCTGATGGTACCAATCAGAAATTACTCCAGCCCCAAAAGGTACCAATTGGTTTAAGTGCTTGTGAATAATGAAAATGGTATGAACCTAATTTCAGATCTAAACCTCTAGTCATTCAAACAAGTGATAGTGCTTGCATGCTATATTGACTTAGAACAGACAAAAATATATGTTCCTTCCAGGAGTTTACATTTGGCACAAGGCTTTTGAGGCTTGTCCATAAGTTCAAATATTCTGCGCTCTTAACCGATAAGAAGTGATGTGAAAAATTAGCCAGGACCTATACCAAAATTAGTTAAATAAAATTTGAGGAAATCAATATTCTAATTCCAATAGCAGCACCTCAAGCAAACAATAAAAATAATTTAATTTATGGAATTTATATTGTGACTTTCCAAATATTTAGTAGATATAATAAATTACTAAAGCAAATGTGAATGGAAAGGGTTTGCCAACCTTAGTGCTTCATCAATATCCCATGGAAAGTTGGTCGCTGCCAGAACCATAACTATTTTCGGTTGACCATCTTCCGTGGTAGAACTATTATTTACACCATCTATTTGAACTAGAAGTTCAGACTTCACCCTCCTTGATGACTCATGCTCACCAGAAGCTCTGGACATTGGGTAAAAAACTTAGTAAATACATTAATTCATACTCTGGTTATAGTATTTTCTAAATGATTGACATAGTACTTTTCTATGATGATCGCAGCTTTAAGAAATGCAAGTAATGAAGTCTCTACTTTATTTTCTTGGAGAGCTTTGTTTTCCAGAAAAATAGAAACACAAGCACAAATATGTTGCTTCTTGTGCAAACAAAAATATATATACTCCTATAAACTGGGCAAAACAATCATTTGTGATTATGCTAAAAAGTCTTAAGAAAACTTTTATTATCTTTGGAGACATTAAACAAGATGAACATGCATGGACGGATAGCATTCACATACCCACGAGATGTGCAGAGGGAGTCAATTTCATCAATGAAGATTGTACTTGGAGCATAGAACCTTGCAAGATCAAATAAACAGCGGACCATGCGCTCACTCTCTCCCCGCCATTTAGAAGCTAGAGTTGCCGAAGAAACATTGAAAAATGTTGTGCCACATTCTGTAGCTACTGCCTTTGCTAAAAGAGTCTTTCCAGTACCAGGTGGACCAAACATTAGAACCCCTTTCCAAGGTCGGCGAATACCCTGGTCAGAAACAAAATGCATATGGATAGGATGAGGATCAAAACAACTTTAAACTGAATAATAAGGTCATGTGTGAGAAGAAAAGACTGAAATGAATACCATCAAAACCTGAAGCCTTAATTGAGGGTAGGGTGATTTGGGTGCATGGTGATTCAAAAGGCATGTTTTGAATAAGCAATAATAAAAAGTTCACTACGTATGCAAAGCCAGCTAACTTTCAAGCTACCAAGTAAAGGAAGCAACAAGCACATGGAAATATTCAGTACCTGGATAGCATCAAGAATAACAATGCAGGCAAGGTTACAAAGCCTGATAGAATAACATAGTAAAAATCAGTACCTGGAAATATTCAGGCATCCAGAGAGGAAGTACAACTGCTTCCTCAAGGAGTCTTTTGGCCTCACTAAGTCCTGCAACATCATCCCATCTAACACCTGGGGTAGAATCCAGAACATCCCTTTCAAGCATGGCAGCCAAGTCCATATCTGGTCCATCATATTGCCCCTTCTTGGACTTGCCTTCTTCAGCATCGCTACTCTGTAAGGAAATAATCAGAAAATACATGGTTTTCAAGAAACGTGGACACCATATAGAAGAACATATGTAGAACCTATCATCTAGCAGAAGAATGAGACAGGATAGGCAAAGTATTGCATGTAGTATGTAAATAAAGCTTCTAATGCCCTTATTTAGAATATTGACAATAAACAGATAGAGGCTCTACGTTCTCCTATTTCAGTAGAAGGTTAATTTCAAGAAAATGCCATTATCATTAGTACATCATCAAATTTTGTGCCTAAGCAATATGAATAAAATAGCACAGTAGGAACTAAGGAGAGATGATCATGATAATGTTCCTACATTGAAGTTAAAAGAGAACATCTCTGAAAAAGACTCAAAATTACAATTTAACGATAGGTGCTATGAACAAAGAAAGATAAGTTGGACTAAGTTGAATCAAGTGATTGCATCTCATAAAAATTGTTAACTCTAATTTGCATACACTAAGAGGGTATGCTCAAACTAATAATAAAGTCATATTCTGCAATATAAATACATAAAACAACTGATTACAAAAGAAGTTTGTATTCTAGATGATGTGAATCTATAATTTTGCACTAGGCAGATAAATAGGTGATGATTCCAAAAGAAAAACAAGCACTAAACATACACTGAAGTTGTGTTTTGCCTATTGCGATGCATTTATAGGAGGAAAATAAGAACTACACAGCTTGACAGAGATTACCACTAAATCAGCCTTGCTTGAATTTGACTTCCCTTTCCTCCCACCAGTGCTAGAGGCAGTTGATGACCTTGCCGCAGAGTTCCCTTTACTTCCATTAGGTTTTGCACCACGACTAGGTGTTCCAGTCTTTGATGGACCCCGTGCCCAAGCTCCATCTTGTGAGGATTTTCTTATACTAGATTGACCTCGTGTTGGCCTTCGATTTGGTGTATCTCTTGGTGGTGCCCAGACATCAGGATCATCAAAGGGAGCTGGTGATGATGTTGGATACTCATCCAGTGGTTGGAAAATAAAGGATTTATTAGAGCGAATAGGAGGCGACGTGGACCTCCTTGCCCCAGGAGCTTCTTTAAAGGCCTTTAATTGAGCATCCAGCTGTTTCACGATTTCTACTTCATCACAGATAGCTTTCTTACAGTTCATCCATTTTGTGCGATTCAGAGCATCATCCAAAGTAGTTAGATGCCTGCACAATCGAGTTATAGTATCATAACATGGATCAATATAAGAAGAAATATAGTTTCTAAATCTTTTAAACTATGTTCAAAAGTTGTCATAATCAGCGTTTTACCTTCAAACATTTATTTAAACACTAAAAGAACAAATATGTGAGTATCTTTTCTTTAGCACAGTTTTTTTAAAATATATATATACATCAATGTATGAGATTTGATAAGAGCACATGCTCTTCTAGTGAAACCAATACTATTATCTCAAAATCTGCCAATGAATAAAGCATCAATGTTCAATAGGTTCAATGATGCAACTATTGTTGATGTTGTGAAGAAACAAATATGCTTTTTCTTACCAAAGTCCAAAGATGACTCAAATAAGGAGCACCTAACTTCAAAATTATTACATTCATTGCCTGATGATCTCTAGCACCTAATCATAAACCCCAGCTTACTGCGTCACTTTGGGCACTTATAAATCAAAATGTACCAAACCCAGTTAAACCACTCGATTTTACCACGTCATATGACACCTGACCAGTGAGAACAGGCGATAATTTTCCCAACCCCAGTAGCGAACTAGAGACAAACTTTACAACATAACCAACACCAATTCTTTCCGCAGAACATATTCTACAAGAATCACAAAGCCGCGGCAGTCAAATGGCTCACAGGCTCAACCACGCACAAATCAACAGACGTGCGTCCAAACGCACAGATCCGCACCGGGGGCCGCCGGGGGGGGGGGGGGGGGGCGGTTGGCGCGGACGCCGCGAATCAAACGAAATCGGGGTCACCGCACACGCCTAACCGCGACTGAATCGAGAGGGAGAAGGGTAGCAGGGACGCCGGCTTCACACGGGGGGAGGAATGCTAGGGGGCTCACTTGTTGATCTGGGCGATGGCGCCGTCGAAGAAGATGATGGAGGTGTCGTAGAGGCCCTCGAGAGCGTAGTCCCGCGCGAGCTTGAGGTGGTCCTGCAGCCCCACGAGCGCGCTCACCATCTCCGCCGCCGCCGCCGCGGAGAACCGGGTGGGTAGGGTTCCGGCGAGGCGCGACGGGGAAGGCGGCGTGAGAGGAGGATCCGCCGTGGGAACGGCCCGTGAGGTGCGGTCCGGTGGCTTCGCCTGATTCGAAAATTTTTTGGGTGAGAGGACGGATGAGGTCTCACCGCACCGACGTGTTCTCACGCTCAGGCCCGCGACGATGACATGGACACTCGAGCAGCCATTGTCAGTGTCGTTGGGTCCACTTGTCATTCACAGGCCCACCACCGGCTGTGTCCTTGCGGTATTCGGATCCATCGGCTGTGCGCCTGTGCCTAGTGCGATGTAGACCACGAGATCGCGTGTGGATGGGGATGGTAGTGATTTCAATAGCTGTAGCAAAGAGTTCGCGTGTGTGTTGGGGTTCCAATTGCTGCATCTGTCTTTGAAATAAAAATGAGCTGCCACAATATCGCGTGTGGATTTATCTAGAAAACAAAAACATTGCAGGCTGATGGGTAGCGATTTTCTGTAGCTGTTCGGTTCATTTCAATAGCTGAAGTCGGGAATTCATATGTGGCTCTGGCAAGCAACTAAAAAAACGGCAACTACCGAAAAAAGAAAACTTGCATACAAAAAAGGTTCCGTTGCCGGGACTCGAACCCGGAACTCTCGGGTGAGAGCCGAGTATCCTAACCAGCTAGACTACAACGGATTTTGCTGCTAAGTTCGTTGTCTTCCCACTAGGCTGTCGCTTGTCCGCTGGTGACCACTCACCAACTTCAAATTCTAAAATGCACCATCACATCACGGCATCACAGATGCGCTCAAAAAAATGAATTGGGTTTAACACAAAGAAAAATGGGATTCCGATTTAGATAGCAAGATTTCTTGTACATCAAATTTACACGTTTAGTACTTGTCTGAACCATCAGAAACAAGAGGCCAGTGGCGCTTGCTTGGAATATGTGGTCTCAGAAGGATCAGAGATCCTAAACACCACCACGGGTCAGAAAATCCATTTCAGCATTTACATTTAGGACTCATCTACCCCACATAGGACTCCTCTGTTCGTCTATGTTAATGACCAGCAGGTGGCCTGGGTTCGAGCCGTTTGGTCCCTCTTTATACAGCGTCGGCAAGTATGCGTGGTATGCTGGTAGGTAGCGTGATACAAAATCCATAACCTGAAAGAATTACCAGATGCATGTTAATCTAGCTGATCAAAGCATCCATGGTAATAAGTGGATGGACACACAAAACATTCGGTGAAGTTTAAGTAAACAGCATAAAATGGTCTACTGAAGAATACATCTGTGAATCCTAGTGATCTTCTTGCTCAACTTTCAGGTGAAGTGCAATTTTCTTTTTCCGACCACGAGAACTCCCATTTTCTTTCAATTATCAACATGAAAAACCAGTCTGTTACATGAACAGGTTTTTAGATGTGATGCACTGTGTAGTAAGTACTTATGCATCCCCGAAAATTTTACTCTCAACTATACTGATGTGAGTGGTGTACTATACAGTTTGGCCACAACTCAACCGAATTCAGGAGGGAGCTATTCCTATTTGATGGCAATTCGTCTAAGGTAACAACACTAAAGTACTCTACTTTACTTGGCAGTAACAGTAAGGCATTAGCAAACTATCTATAACTAGGAAGGCAAGGAAGCCAATAGGACGTTATAATGACCGGATAGCTATGTGAGAAACAAACCTCCTCATCAGACATTCCCGGTTTCCCATCTGCTCGCATAGCTATCTCTGCCTGCAAATCCAAAGAACATAAGAAAACTGCAGTTCATGGTTGTGCATTTTCTGAGATCATTAGTTAGTCAAATAAATCTGATAATGACCTGTAGTCTCCACTGGTACACGCAGCTAGGTTCCTTTATTTTTATGACAATCCATGATTCAATGAACCTGTCCCATGCATCATAGTATGCCTGAAGGTTCTTATTAACCACCTCAAGCTGAAGATGAAAAAAAGCAAGTCATATTAAAGGTTTTTTAAAAAAACAAACAAATTGGACAATGTGATAATATCATAAACCCGCCTGAGGGTCCACTGCTTTCACAACTTCATTTGGAAGAGGTTTAAATCCAAGCATCCATCCTTCAAAAAGAACAACCTAGGACAGAGAAAATGACATACAAAAAGTTGAAAATTACATATATCTCATCTCAAAACGCCCAACAGCTTAACATGAAATTACCTCTATGGGCCCTTCAACCTCTGGCCATGTTGAAGGATCAGCCCGATCGCCCCTTCCACCAAAAGCAGACTACATGGACATGTGGCATGTATCATGCAGCTACTCAATTATAAACATCAGCTAGATGAGGATAACTGCAACCTTTTACCTTGTCATACCGTGGAAGCTTCATCTTCATACCTAAACATATTGTAAATACAGTGACATACTATTTTACATTGAATCTAGGATGCAGATAATTTAAATAATTTCCCCAATATAAAGGAGACACGTATATGCGTGGATGTTCAAACAGAAGAAGAATACAAATACTTGTTCGAAGCCAGTACCTTCTTTAGTTAGTTTGGTCAGTGATTCAAGTGTTTCAACGGAGAACGGGAGATCATGGCTTCCAGCATTTCCACGAAACTGTAAAGTTTTGGTCATTTACTCTCAGTTTGTTGTACAATATTTGAACTAAAATAATGTGTAACAGACTGGGGGTGTTCTTGTACCTCCAAAAGAGCATTTTCAGGATTATTTTCCCTCAATTTAGCCTGTAGAATTCATTAAGTACTTTCAATAATTTGTCAAGTACATGGAAATAAAGTACCTTTCACAATGGAACTGATAGTTGCACTATATTTGGAGATCATACCTGGTCTGCTGCTGTCAAATAGAAGTCATCAATAGATAATGTGGCAGATTTCCTGATGCACAGAAAATTCTCTTAAATTTCATTGATACAGGTAAACAAAACATTCGTAACTAGCATGACAAGAAGAACTCACCTACCAGAAACCCGAAATAGATAATCAAGTGCGAAAACAAGAGTTGTCTTCCCACTGCCTTGGGGAGCGCTCACGCCAATCTACATATCACAAACACGATCCATTTACGATATGTGAATAAACAATAGACAAAGAATTGTTCATTCTTGATATTCACATTTCCCATTTTGATGAAATTCTCTTTTTATGATAACTTTAATCCATGATCCATCAACCACAAGATTTGTCTTCTGAGATTATTGATCAAAGCATAGATGCTTCATGATGAAATACTTTTGTGATATAAGCATAATGCAGAAGAATATGTTCTCCTAGTCCATCTGGTGGAACATGCCATGAGAGGTTTGGATGCTATCGGCACTAGTGGACAAAGCTACATGTCAGATTCATTAGCTTCTTCTAAAAGACTATGTTCCGTGTGCATACCACCAATGGCGAGATCTCGTCGCCCTCGTTGTACTTGGCTCTGTGCTCCGTGACCTGGTCCTCGCACCAGAGGAAGACGGGGATGTAGAAGTGGTATATCCTGGCCTTCTCCGGCTCCGACAGGCCGAGCTCGTTGAGCCGGAACAGCCGCGCCACCTGCACCCCGCAGCGCAACCACCGGTCGATGGAGTCGGCGATCTTCTCCTTGGTGTACCCGATCCTGTCCACGAGCGGGCCGCTGCAGATGAAGTCGTATAGGTCCTGGACAGAGGAGATGAGCGCCGGGGACGACGACGGGGCGGAGCGCGGCGGTGAGGCCCCCGCCTGGCCGTGATCCGGGCATGACAGGAAAGCTGGCGCAGAGAAACGAAGCGATCAGTGGAAATGGCGAAAGGAATCGTAACTTGCGCGGCGATGCCTTTCTTGATCCTACCATCCATGCAGTTCCAAGAACTTGAGAGAGGAAATCGACGATATAACTAGCAATAAGACCAAATCTTGAAGGATCGTATTGTCTATTGACCTCTTGACCACAGCGAGAGAGAGAAAGACGGATGTGCAAGAGTTTTTTTATGAATCATCAAAACATTGCTCTTATCTTACGAGGAAAAATGATAAAGAAATGGTTCGTCGAGCCATACGCACGCAAGTGTACGCTTGCAAAAACAGCATGGCACACGAGAATCCTCTATGCAACCGTTCTTATCCGCTTGCGCGAGCACGGAAAAAGCCAAGCCTAGAGAGGCAATAAACAAGGGAACAAACGATGCAGCAGGCGTGCCAAGTGCAACAGCGCACAGGCCAGCGCACGCACGAAACAATCGTCAGACGAGCCAAAGGAGTTGATTGCCACAGAGCGTGCGACGCCGCCGTCGTCTCTCGTCATACGCACGCCGATAAAAAAAAAGACGATGTTTTTTCTATGCTAACCTTTCCTCGACGGAGTAGTGGCGGTCACGGTGAGGGAGCAAGTTGCCGCAGCCGCCTTGGGATGGTAAGGCTTGGCGCGGAGGAGCAGAGCCGGCGCGGAGGGAGAGGAGACGACTGCGGCCGCGGCGGCGGCATGGTGCGGGGCGGCGTGGAGCGGCGTCATCGCTCTTGCTCTCTCTCTCCCGGATCGACGTGCGGGGGCGCGACAGCGGTGGGAGGACGTGGGGTGGAGGGGGCGGAGGGGATTTTTCAGGATTGGCCGCGGAGTGCAGGGAGCCTCTCGATGCAGCTCCTTCAGCGCGGCACTCGGCCGGTCGCTCTCTCGCGCATAGCCTCCGTACTCCAGCAGTCGAGGGGGAGGCTGTCAGGTGTCAAACCGTGCGCCGCTTTGCTCCCTCCTCCTCCAGGTGCACCGCGCACGTACGCAGCCGACGAGGAGTTCATGGTTGGCTTCGACTTCGACGACACGGTTGTCTTCTGCCATTAGGCGCGAGGTTGTAAGCATCCTGTCTTTTGGTTGGGTAGGATTATCATTATCGGCTTCCTACCTTGCGGACGAGGATTGAATCAGACCCAGCCTGTGTTAATCCCGTTCCACTACATCTTTGCCTTCTCTTTTTCGTGCTTGGCAATTATTAAGGCCAATTTAGTCATATAATATATCTTATCTAAACCAACCTCTAAAGAGATATATCGCACGTAAAGTACGATTAACTAATCATGGATGAAAATGTCAAATATTAAGAGACGAGAGATCTAGCACGAAGTAAAATTTTTGTAAGCTTAACCAAACGCCAATTGCATGCTTTGGGGAGGTGGGGCAAACGAACAAAAATGTCATAGGCACGTACAAAGCACAACGGACAAACCTCATCGCGATGAGTGCGGCTAGGCACACTATTCTTTTTCATCATTTTAGTTTTTTTTAATGTGTCTTTACTCAATTTTTTAACTAGCTATAGCAAAATGAGAAGCCAATGTGTACTCTTGATTTTGAAGATTGATTAGCTTAGTTTCATTTGTTACTATATATGAACAAACAAAGCATCCTACCTGTTTCAACGTAAAAGATGATAAATCTGAGGCATATTTGTCATTTATATTTGAACTTAGCTAACTAGTTCCATTCGAAAAGGAGAAAAAGTTACACCATGTTACAAGGATAGCAGAACTAACTAATATTATAATAACTAAGTAAAGTTTCTCATTATAATAATAAAAGTTAATTTTCCTTAGGAATTTCTATCCTTTTACCTGAAATCTACTTTTATACACTATATTCTCTCGTATATTTGTCATTCTATCAGATGTGTCTTCAGATCATGGGCGAATACCTTTAAGTTATCAACTTATGTGTGATGAGCATAGACTCACCTTAAATAAGTTTCAATTGAAATTGGTTTGTTGAAAGAGAGTGTAGAGATCGATAAATGATGATAGTTTATATGGGTATAGTCGTAGAGCTTGGCATACTGACATGCTATATGAGAGGATGGGATGCAAAGGGAGAAATACTCAACATCAAATAGGAAGGGATTACTTGATCTTTTTAGCGTTGTGTGAAAATCACAATAGAAGTGAACGTTGATAAGGTGACATGGCTGTAATAGGCTTGGGTCTCCAATAGCTCAACAAGATATCCTTTCCACCCGCCGCTGAAAATTAAATTATGAAATTTAATTGTAGAGTGTTTTTTATCATTGTCTTTTAAGTCACTAAAGACATATATAAAAGTTTTAATTATAAATTATTTTTCTATCATTAATATGTTGTCTAGTATATTATCCGCAATTAGCGAACAGATGGCTCTCTCTGCTTGCACCATTACATCTATCCTATATGGTTGGCATAATCCAATAATAACCACCACATAGTAGAGAATAACTGTTACATAAAAAAGAGAGATGAACAAACGTGGCAAAGCGGATAGTTTTTTTTTCTTCAGTCGATAACGATTATTACCCACGAAATATTTATGTTTTTTGGACAAAAAAGTATTCTGGTTTTCTATACTACACAGTCATGAAAATTTATATTTAGAAAAAAGAAAAATGTTCTCGCGGACCTGGTTGGCCTTACTTAGCTTTGTGGACCATAACTTCTGACGGCCCGCAGCCAAGGCCGAGCTCCCCTCCGCTCTCCGGCTCGCCGCGATCTCCCGCAAGGCGGCGGCGGCGACCCACCGGCGACCACGCGCCGTCACCTGCCCCGCGCAGGTAGGCTGGAGCAGCTGTCCTCGCCACCCGCTTCGCTTGCCTCCTCTCCGCAGCCGCTGCCGCTTGCGCTCCTCCTCCGCCTGGCTACGCCGCATCCGCTCGCCCTGCCCACCCCGCCTCCTCGCCGGAGCCGCATCCCCTCTCCCCCTCCCGTCGGGAACCGCTGCATCCCTACTTGTCGGAGCTCAGGCGGAGGTCCAGCTCTGTGGACTGTGGTAGTTGATGGGATCCTGCGCCGCGCGGCGAGGGTAGATAGGATCTGCGCGTTCTAAGGTAGCCTCCGGTCTCCAGAACTGAACTAAGTCGCTTCCATGGCGTCGTCAGCTACGGAAGACGCAAAACCGAAGCCGCGCCTCGTCGTCCGCCTCGGGGTATTCCTCGCGTCTCACCACATACTCTTCAGGTTCGCTCTCATCTCTTTCCTCTTGGTCCAATCTTGTTTCTCCTGTTTCTCTCTAAGACATTGTTCACCCTTTGTGACTAGCGCTCTGTGCTGTACGGCGGGCATAATCGCACTCCTCTTGCTCCCTTCACTTGCCAAGAACACTTACCTATCAGAGAATGCTCTTATACCCGGTAAGCAACACCTTCCTCTATTTTTCTTATATTGCAATTCCATGAAACAAACATCCCCGATGTTGGCTTGCAGACATTTCCTACTCCTTGGTTTTCTCTGAGAAGTAAATCATTTTTTAATATAGGCTCAGCAAATACATTATTTTCTACTGAAGATGTCCTGGAAGCAAACATATTTTTGAAGGGAATTGAAGCTGCAACTGAGGAATCGAGAGGTGGAACGTATGTCATTCTGTGTAGACTTCCCTTGTTTCATGTGCAGATTCCTTCATAGACAGTGGGCATTAACAAACATTTGCACTGCGTACATATTGTTTAATTATCATGTGATGTTCTATTTCAAGTCTACTGTTAAGGGGATTTCTCTGATGAAATATAACCTTAATACTGCATTTCAGCTATACTAGTGAGCGTACACATGCTATCCTCATAACACTAAATACAAAGAAGTTTTTTCATGTGGTAATGATAATATTAAAGTCAAATATGTACAAAGTTCAGTTTTTTTATATGAGATAGCAATGCAGATGCATACATATGCACACCATACATGCACTTGAGTAGAAACCATAGCACATATGTAGAATCGTGGATGCTGTGGATAAAGTGAGGCACACTCATGTATAACTTCTACACTTTTTGCTCATGAAGCATTAATCTAGAAGTAATATATAAGTTCATGCAATTTTCTTATGATGGTACTCTGCACATGGAATAAATGATATTAAATGATAATAAGTGAAGGAACAAGCGGTATAATCCTATGGCTTCCAATAGCATGAAGTTTTATCTGATTTTCTCCATGCCTAATTTTCTTGCAATGATGTAGGGAGGTGCCAGAATTCATAGCACAACAAATAAAAAATCTGGGGGCAGAAGTGTATTACCACGAGTTCCTCCCTGACAGCAAATGTTTTCATCCTTTGAAGTTCTTCACTTCCATGACAAATAATATGGCAGTCAAACCTAATGGAACCTACACCAACTTTGGAATAAACACAATTGGCATTATACGGGCTCCTCGTGGTGATGGCAAAGAAGCAATTGTACTGGTCACTCCTTATAATTCTCAGAGAGTTCAATCAAATGAATTATTATCACTGGCCCTTGGATTCTCTGTCTTCTCCCTCTTAAGTCGAGCTACATGGCCAGCAAAGGATATTATCTGGCTATCTGCAGACTCACAATTTGGAGAGTACACTGCAGTCTCTGCATGGTTAAATCAATACCATAATCCTATGTTTCTGAGTCACCAAGTGATTTTAGATACAAAAATGTATGGTGCCAATGGAAATTTATATGGACATGGTGGCACTACAGAAAAGGCAGAATTTATGGCTTTCAAACGTGCTGGAACAATGGCAGCTGCACTCATATTTAAAGTTGGAGAAATGAGGAAATATGGTGACAGAGATAGTGTCACAATGTATGGTGAGGCATCTAATGGTCAAATGCCAAACCTGGACCTTCTGAATGTGGTGCACTATTTGGCTGTTCACAGACAAGGTTTTCGTGTGAATATCGATACATTTAGTTCGTTGTTGAGTTCTTCGTGGCTTAGGGTTGTTGCTGAAGTATTTCAAAATCTTGGGAGTGTATTGGGAAAAATAAATCCTGACTGGAAGCTTGATGTGACCGTTCCTGATTATGTGGAGGGTACTGCAAACCTGGCCAATTCTATGTATAACCAGGTAATTGAAATGTATAATTCCCATTCATTTCCATTTCATCTATAGAATAAGTTTTTTCAACTCTGTTAATCTCTTCTTGTTGGGTTTGGTGACTGCAGGCTCTTGGAGTGCCCACAGGTTCTCATGGTGCTTTCCGTGACTATCAAGTCGATGCAGTTTCTTTGGAATTTGCACCAGCATTTCATCTTAAAAACGAGAATGCTAAATCTTCATTTCTTCTCAGGAGTGGAAGGTCAGTTCCTATTGTGTGTTATTGTTGTGTTATTTGAAGCTGCACTCTTTTTTGAACAAGTAGGTATTATTGACATGTGTTAAGTACTCCCTCCAATTTCATAGTTCATTAATTCCTATTGTTTTAGACAAGATTGGGGTCAAACTTAAAACTTTGACTATTAATAACTTTTTAAAATATTTAGTTTGAAAACTCTAGGACAACATGTATAGATGAATCTTAAAAAGTACTTAAATAAAAGTAAATATTTATTTATTTATTGTATATATTATAATAGAAAATTTGGAGACCATGTTGTTGTCTAAAACGATAGGAATTATCAAATTGGAGGGAGTAGTTAATTAGAGAACATGTGTAGCAATCAGAAGTGTTTGATTGTCAAATACCACATAACTCAATATATCTTGAAAGTTCTGAACAAACTCTAGCTTATGCCATATGTGTGTCTATTTTTCTTTCTGTGATGACCAAAGCAATGTATCAAGTCAAGCATTACCTAATTTCATATCTCTAATTGCTTTGTGACACTCAACTATTTTTATTTTCGAAACATACTAATAATGACCATTAAAGCACAAGTTTGATGCTGAAGCTGTATAACCTCAGGCAACAAAAGGCTGGTTATAAAACGATTTTGTAATTGCCTTGGCCAGTTGACCGTACATATTCTTGGGCAGAATTATTTCGGTGAGAGATCTGATTGCATGTCAACCTCATAACAGGGAAAGTTTTGCTTTATTTTGTCCTTATGTCAGCATGTGTGTCTGGACAATTCTATAGCGGCAGGATTTGCTAATAACATTAGCATATTGTGATCTTATCCAATAACAGTACATAGAATTTAGGGTAGTTTTGATTTGATTTGATACCCTACCAAAATTTTTGTAGTGCCAAACCCTAGGCAAGTTTTGGCACTACCAAATTTGGTAGGGTAGATTTTGTAGGTAGATGAGCCGAAATGTTTGAAAATGTGATCAAAAATTGACATCTCAATGGTACTATTCAAGTTACCCAAATTTTGGTAGGGCAAAAATTGGCTTCAATACAAAAGGGCCCTTACTTATTTTAAGAAAAAAATAAGTGCAGTTCAGGCAATGGTTTATTGGCTGTTTTCAACTGAATCGATGCAATTTTGGACTGACCTCAGATAATCTTATCGTGTTAATTAGCTTCACTTTCTTTTTTAGCAAAATATTCCTGCTGTATTTTGTAGAGCACATGCTTAGCACAACATTTATGTTAATCTCACCACAAGCTTTTGTTAACATGTTAGAGAATGCCTTTTGTTCAGGCTAACTGAAGGGGTCGTGCGCTCTGTAAATAACCTGCTCGAGAAGTTCCATCAATCTTTTTTCCTGTATTTCCTTACATCTCCAAGCAAGTTCATTTCAGTTGGTGTATATATGATTCCATTTGCATTGCTCCTAGCACCGCTGCCAATAGTTGCTGCTGCCCTTGCTGGTGGCAGTAAAACCAAGGGGAAATTGGTTGATGAATGTAAAACAAAGGGTAATGCTGGTGATCTTCAAATCGAGGGTGAATCATGGAAATGGCTTAAATCTGCAAGAGTACTGCTTGTTATCCAAATTTGGGCCGCACTTGTTTCTTTACTCCCATACTACATCAGCCAAATCCCTGGTGCTATGCCAATACAATATGCAGTGATTTGGGCTGTGCTCTCCATCATTATATTGATCATCCTATATGCAATGTTTGGCTCACCATACCGTGCTGGCATGGAATGGAAGCCTCTAAAAGCTACAATGATCACTTCTATCACCATAGGAATGGGGCTTATGTCAATCATAAATTTTGCTACCGCTCAGCTTGGGGCTTTGATATTGATCCCAATGTGCTTGTTTTCTCGACCGCTGAAGGCACAGCTTGAGATGAATTTCCTACCTCGGACAATATTGTTGATCTCAAACATACTTCTCACCGTGTTGGGCTTTCCTCCAGCTGCATTGCTGATCACGAAAGGTCTATCCAAGGGATCGTGGACAGTAGACATTGTTGGAGATTTCTGGCTATGGATGGAGTTCTTGTGGGAATGGAGCAGCGCGACATATCTGTATGTATTTCTTGTCCATCTTCCCTGCTGGCTTTTGTGCATCCATGTGTTGATGCATCCATGCCACCAATCTGAATCAAAGATGAAGCAGGAGTAGCGCCTGTTTGGTCACGCATTGCTTTGAGGTTAGAGAACACCGTAACAGATTGAGTAGCAGAATAGAAACATTGATGTATTTTGCTGTTTCCTTTGTATAAGAACTACGGGTGGGATAGTAAAGACTCTGCTTATTTCAAAGAGGCTGCCCGAATGTGAATTTGCCCTTTTGTACGATTTATAGTATGCTTTCTTGTGCAGTAGCTCAGATGGGATACCTCAGATTCATAGGTGTTGCCATGCTGATTGGAATGTGTTCTGTGCATTAGCCTTGCTTGGAAATGTGAATGTTATGCGCTTGAAGTGCATATTATGAAGTACTAAAAATGTTCGCCCGTTGTACACTGACTTGAAGCACAGACCAAAGCAAGCGGCGTGGGCCAGGTGGCCTGGACATGTCTGTGGGCTTTGGGAAAGGCGGCGTGCATGACATGAAATTACGGGCCAGCCTAGCACGGCCGGGCTGGCTTCTCGGGCTTGTCTTTGTTTGTTACTTCGATATTCTCCTACTCTTCTTTTTTTTTCTGGGCCAGTCTTCTGGCATCAGGGCATCAGGCTAGAAGGAGTACCGAGTTTGGTAGGCTCATCAAGAGAGCTTCTGTCAGCTGCAGCTTCTTACAGAATCTGTAGTTAAAAGCTCTCTCAAACATTTTGAAAATCTGTAGTTGTAGAATTTTAGAAAATAAATTAGAAGTCAAGCTAGGAAATATAACATTTTCATACTCTCAACAGCTGCTTTTCATAATCTTAAATTCCTCTATACTGGACCCAGTTTTGTTTGGCACAGCGCTATAGATATCTCAGGCCAAATGCTCTCTCCACACGCCAGAAGCCATTTCCATATTCGTGACGTAAAAGGTCTATAGGAACACATCGCACCCTATCATAAACTATAGAATCATAGGCCTATCTTTAATTAACTACATTAATCTCAACAGAATTCAGCTATACTATACTGTCATTAGACCGATCTAGCTCGTCATTATTGGTAGGGCCCGTCCGCCATGCAAGGACGTGCATGCGCGACGCGAACGCTTTCTCCGATCGGCCCGGCCGCCGTGCATGCGAGAGGGGACGCGCCCCTTGGGCGACGCAGCGGCTGCGGCTGTGTGTCCCCTTCATAATCTCCTCTGCTCCCTGCCTTGGACGTACCACGTTTGACACACGCACGTATGCCCAACTCACAGGGGGCCATGCCCCATCCCATGGCGACAAATTAAGCGGCGGTGACGCGCGCGACGGCGACGCACGGGTGGATACCTGGGATGGACGGACGGACGGACGGACGGACTGACGGACGGAATGGATTGTTCCCGTGGGCGCTGCAGGAATAATGCAGGATCACCGGGGGCGGACGCGAGCTTTGGGTGGAGAAAATTAAACCAGCACCGGTTGGCGTTGCCGAGCCGCGACGACAACATCCATCCCTAAATTCCCAATGCAAGAGTAGGAGCATGTGAGGAATGAGCAAAGTTAACCCCGCCATGTTTGATCTTAATTTACCAAGTGTAACTTAAACAAATCTCGCCCTCGGATCTCACATTCTCAGCGGCTTTCCAGGCGAGAACGCTTTGTTGATTTCTTATCTGGAGATCTTCCACGGCAAATCAGCCATCATCACTTCAGCGAAATATATGTACGCTCAACTGTACTGCTACTACGTACCACCTCCTTGAAACCTGCGATGGGGCGTCTCTTGATCCGAGGAACCCAATTCGAGAAACGCACAGTACTGCCTGCAGTGCAAGCACGTCAGGTTCAGGAGGCAGACTGGCGTTGTGTTTATGACACATTGATGTTTCATCAGCTTTACAACTGCTACAGCCTCCAAACTCGGACCGTTGGATCGAACTGTTTCTGTCTGGCGCCGAGCCTCTTTCTAGCGTCTGGCTTTCTGGAAACCCTCTAGAGATCGATGCTGTGATCGGTCATTTGTCAGAATTTGCACCTCACCAGAACTCAAAGCGTCGGTCGAGCTGTAAAGCCTACTACTCTAACTCCCATGCGGATACAATGTGACATCTCAATGAGCAGTCAGGGTTGCCTTGTCTGCCTCGGTGCCTATTGCTCGGCTGTCCGTCCCACATGCGCACGCGACAGACCACAGTTCCACCTCTCCTCTCACTTTTCCAACCTCTTGCAGTTTCGCCTGCCCCCTGACCCACCTCTCGTGTTCTGCTGCCTAGTGCCTGCTGGCCGCCTGCCCACAAACCGCCGCCGCAGCCACCGGCCATCTGTGCCTCTGCTTGGCTCCCTAGCTGGTGGGTGGTGGCCCCTACCCTCTTGGCTCCCCGTTGCCCTGTAGTCCCGCTTTGGCATCGGACGTCGACTGTCCACCTCTGTCTTTTGAGGCTTTGAGCTGAGGTTATAGACTCTCTTAAATCCTTATTTCCTCAATATCTTGCCTCATTGATATTACTCATAGAAGATTATAAGACAAAGCTATTAGCTAATGATTTATGAATGACTCGATGTGAGACACGGCCTATCCCCTTCCTTGTCGTTGTCCACCCGACTAAAGCTTGAGGCACAGACCTCTACTCCCCGCTACGGCATCGTCACCTGTTGTTGGCACTAGGAGCCCATGAGGCTAGGCGGGACCCTTTTTTAACTGGCACTAGTTCTTTGTCATCGTTGTGTCACCTCCCTTTGCCCATTATGGCGTTGTCATTAGCCACCAACCAACAGTCTGACCCTTCTAGTGTAGGTTATTCTCATTATGTTTGAACTAGCATTTGTCATTGTCATTTTGTGATTAGTGAATGTGCCATTGCTAATTTATGATCAAGTGATCGTGCCATTACAAATTTTGATGAGTGAATGTGTAATTGATTTTTAAGATTTGGTAAAACATTAGAGAAATAGAGATATTGCATCGCTCTTACTGATATTTTAAATTTAGAGCTTGTTAAATTAGTTGATTATTGATGTTATAAGATATTATTGTTTTACTTGTATCAACTTGCTTTTAACTAAATGTGTGCTTCTATATGGGATTTGCAGTGTTCAAAAATTTAACTATGTTATGTGAACTTGTAAAGTAGGACTACGGGGTGAAAAATTCCTAGTTACGCCACCGCTCATGAGTAGGTAAAATGCACGGCTGCTTTGTTTTGGCGCCCAGCAGTTACGGGTATATGAAGTTAACCCCTCGCTCCCGCCTGTAGATTGATATACACGTGTATGGACGCACTGTAGCTACAGTACTTGATGATGTAGTACATGTTGATCGATCAATCGCCAATTCGCCGTACAGTGATTTATTTATGTACAGTGACATAACTTGAAATGGACACTAAGCGCAGGCATCTATGCAACGGAAAACAAAAGAGTCGTTCTCACGTTGGTTATGTCAATTGTCAAGATCAAAATCCCCATCGCCTGGTCCACCGTGCTGTATATCCTCGCGAATGTGAGCTTTTCTCTCGAGCGAAGTCAACTTCTCTAGATAACCAGTAATCAAAATACCCAACACACATACGGCACGGAGATCGTAACAAAAGAATATCTAACACAGATGCATGGAATCATTTTTTTTCTTATTACATTAGTAATGGAATTATTGTCTGAATATATACATCACTGGAGAAGAGAAGACAATTCTTGCATCTAGAGACACATAAAACAGAAAAACATCATCAGTCCTGCTCCTTCGCAGATGGCATCATTCCCATGGCCTCTGGCCTACCATGTCCCGGAGAAGATATGGGCAGCAACGGCCATAGGTGGCTTGGCTACGTGCGTCAGCGCGTGGAAATGAGGTGCTGTTGTTAGTTGCGTCTAATGGAAAAGAGACTCAACAGCTCAAGCACAAGTTGAAAAGCAAACGCCTCCTGCCTTCCAGACTTCGAGTTCAATCGAACCCTGACTCTCTCTACACGCAGTACGCACACCGAATTATCGGCAGCACACCGGAAAGCATCCCGTCCTGCGTGCTACCTGCCTATGGTCCTGCGAGCTGACCTAGCTGCACCACAAATCCAAAAGCAAAAGCCATATTATGTATAGCACACTTCTCCGAGTTCCCCTGCTCCTAAAGAAGATTAATTCCAACGCCGACGACGACTCCCATTTCCTTTCTGAAAACTTCTTTTGCGGCAGAAACGACGCCGCCACCATGCAAAATGCGAAATGTTTATGCGATGAGGCAATCCGACGACGTACGTAGAGAAAAACGATAAAAGAAAAGTGGCCGTCCGGCAGGCCGGGCGGGCAGTGCTGGATGACTGGACCTCATGCTTCTTGACCGGCCCTGGCAGTAGGAAAATGCAGTGCAATGCGCCAACTCAACTTGGATTTTTCATTTGGATCTTTGGTCGAGTGGCATGTGAGTTTGCATTTTTTTTAGGCTGGTTAGCTCCGATCCAGCTGCAAGCACCGTTGTAAAATTAGTGGTTTCGTGGTCGATTTGCCGTTTTGTTTCGGCTTAAAGTATTAGCCTCTTTAATTTCTTGTTCTAGATGAGGCAAGTCGAGGCCGTGAGGCAATAATAAATCAAAAGCATAAAGAGAATATAGACTTGTTTGCTCAATAATCTGAAGAAAACCGAGAGGATTCAGGGTATCTTTTATGTCATTGCATGCTAAGTCTGACTTGCCTCCCATTGTTTTTTGTAATGCATGTAGCAGTTCATGAGGTCATAGGCTGTTTCCCCCTCTTTCTATTTCCTTTTTTTTATCTCTGAAGTTGTATGTCATGAAGTGGGAAGGTATTGCCTTTTATATTAATATGAAAGAAGAAGTTGTTTGCTTCTGTCTTGCTGCTGGTTGGACCTTGGCTGCCTCCAAAGGACGCAGACCCTACCTAAACTGTACATTAAAGAATCAAATAGAATCTCAACTTACATAATCATGCAAGATAGAATCTCAGAGAATTTTTTTATGATTTATCACCTGGTTGACAGTTAGCATTACAAAATATTCTTAGGCAAAGAGCTCTCAGACCTGAATACGTAGTTTACAAAACTAGATGAGAACTGCAAACTTGCAGAGCCTAGCTGTTTCATGGCAAAATAAAAAAATGTCAGCCAGAAGGAGGGTTTACTTCTAGCCCTCAAGATTAAAAATGGCTTGTGTTGCTTCCCTCCTTTCAATCCAGTGAATGCAACAGTCACATGCATGACTGAACCATACTAGTGGTGCATATGATTTATAGTAGTCCTTCTGCTACTATTGGTGCGACTTTGCTGCAAGGCCAGCTATATCTGACCTCAACAATTTGGAGACTTTCCTACATAGTTCCCCAGAAATTCTACTACTCTTGATCAAGACATGGGAGAAATTAATCTTATTCATTATAATAGATGTCTTATTTCTTAATCAAGGCATGGAGGGACCAGAAGTCTGAACTACTGAGAAAACGAAAGAGAACTGCAGAAAGCAATGGCATACATGCCTGACAAGCAAATTTCAGCTCTTTTTGAAAAAATATGGATTAGCTTTTTGGTTAGTCTGATCTCAGTCAATGTCCCAAATGATCTAACAAAGCTAGGTAGCTAGTAGCTTCTTGCGTTGCAACTGTAACTGATTGCTCCAGCTGCAGCTGATCCCAACTTGAGCAACCTGGTTCCAAAATTCTCCTGCTATGTCCAACACATATACCATCATGATTCCTTCTTGTTACATGATTAATTCCTGAAAGATAGGTATCCAGAACTGCAGCTGAAAATCCAAGGTGTTCTGTACTTCTGTTTCACCCGGAAACGATACAGACAATGGATTATCATCTTGTTGTTGTCAGTTGGTCCACTCACTTGTCACACAGTAGAATGTAACAGGCCAAAGTCATTAGGATCAGCTGCATCACATCTCAGAAGCTGATAAATTCATCCTACCTATCCACTTCTGACCAATCCAATGGTAGCAAAACAATGCAAAGCACATAGTGATTTTGATGTTTAGTCTAGGTGGTCATTTGGAATCTTGCTTTTCCTATAGAAGTACATCAAGGACATAACTATTCAAATTCTAGTATTCAAACAGCGACGAGAAACAATATCATGCCCCATGCAGAGGCATGTACTTTCACTATCTTGAATAAATACAACATACTGTTTTATGTGAAGTTTCGGCCAAGCAACTCGATCATTTCTCCAAGATTCCTTCCCCAAGTGCACGTTTCTTTAGGGCTCAAAGACAGCAAGACGCATTTTTTTCAAGTGCCAAGTGGGTTGATAGGCATCAACATCAAAGCATATCAGTGGAAACTAAAAAACAACCAAAAAAATATTCATGCGGTACAAAAAGAAGATCCAGACTTGCAAGGCAAGAATTGAATAGTTAAAGCAGTACTACTAATGCAAAATCTTACTGCTATCATGGTGATTACTCACCCATTCAACACAAAGATGCCAGGGGACTAATTCTCCGAATCATGCAGCAAAAAAAATTCTTAAATTCTACTCCTGAAAGCTGGTGTGGTGCTTCGGCTTTTTTTGCGTGATGCTGTCGGGATCAGAATGACTGGAAGGCCTGACACACGAGAGGTGGTGAGTTAAACGAAGGCTAATTTAAGGGCAAAGAGAGATCGATCGAGCATCAAATTCGTAGCTCTCCTTATCATGGACTCTCTCAAGGCGCTAAAGTGCGCATCGCTTTTGGCTCTCCGGGTCCGGGGAGGCATTTTCCCAGGACATTGTTTTCTTCCACCTACTCCTACTACCTTCGTAGGGTCGGTGTCTTCACAAATGAACAGGGAACATGGCAAGCACCACATCTCAATTTGATTAGAGGTCCCGTTTCCCGTTTTGACATTTTGCGGGAAGAGTCTTAACAGATATGGGAGGTACCACATTCTGTCGTTTAAAAATTGGTGCATCGTAGTAGAAAATATAGTAGTACTTATCTTGTTGAGGACTGAATTTTTTTTTGAGTGAATATTTTTTTTACAATCACTTGGAAAATAATTATCAAATATTACCCTAAAATCAATGTGTATACAATCACTTGTCAAGCACCAAATGTGTAGTAATTTTTGTTTTTACAATCACCAAATAATTGGTAGTACTTTTTTTCTCTACAAACTTACCGTAGTAAACTATTTTTGTTATTGCGTACAGTACAATTTTGTGGTCTTTGGCTTGTGGCCTAAAGTGAATATTCTAGATTGTTGATCGGTGGATGACAACATGGTACCTTGCCTAGCTCGAGATTCCCCACACACCACGACATGTCTCAAGATCATGGATGGCAGGTGGCATTGATTCAGCTAAAACCTCTAACCAGAAAGTGACACGATAACAACCAAATGTACAACGATGAGTGATCTGACAATGCGGCTGGTCTGCACATTCATCAATATTTACCAACCAAATCATAACTCAAAATTTAGTTCTTTCCGAAAACTCCAAATTTGAATAGTTTGTTTATGGCTAAACCGAACGCTCAGGCTGTTGCATGATAGTGCACCTTGGACTCGCATCCATTATTTAAATGCCGTTCATTTTAATGTATCCAATGAAACTTTGGACTCCACAGAGATATCGTGACAAGTAATTTGTCTCTACGGATTTTGTCCTTTTTTAGCGGTACTAGAGCTAGGACGTGAATGGTTCGATGTTTCCTTCTTCGTGGTAGGTGGGATACCTCACAATTGAACATGTTCAATGTTTTCTCAAAGGAACCAAGGAAGTGAGGATACATATAGCTCGTTAGTTGTAGACCACCTAACTTATGATTGAGGTAGCCAGGTAGCCCCAGTGGTTGCGATGCTGAAATCAAACCTACCTTTTTGTCAAACATTTGTACTAGCTATATGAAGTAGTAATGAGTAGTATTTTCCATTGTTCTTAGATAAATAGAACGGCTTTACATGTCTGGAGGTATCTCGGACCGGCGATCATCAAAGCTCGTCAATGGATAATCATTGAAATTCCATGTAATTAGAAAAATAAAATAAGATATCGTTTTTATAGCAAGCACTAGCTATAATTAAGTTTATCTGAGCTCTAAAAATTTTCAAGATCTGGCAGGGTACCATAGTAAGGAAAATAAAATTAGTAAATGAAGTAGGAGTAATAAGACACCATCTGATCAAAGGTAATAAGCATGTTTTGAGCTTGTACACCTAAACTGAGAAAAATATTAAAATGACCTTACTACCCGAAGTGGGTTATTGCACTTTAGAAACCACACTCGTTAACAAGAACAACATGCATACTATAAAATTAGAGTGATTGGGCGATTCCATGTTCTCTCGGCCAGTCCTCTCACTTGAGCCCATCCCGGGGTGTCCCCATAGCAAAATGCCCAAGTGGGTCCAGAGCACACCACGTGCACGTCACGGGAGCGTGACAGGTGGCCGAGAATTTTATGACAAACATTTTTTCCTCCGTAACGAACAACCGTGCGTCCACCGTCTGAACAACTCTACCTGTATTTCCTAGGTTTTTTTTACTATTCGTAACTATCTCCGTACTCTTAAATATCATAGATTGATATTTTATCATCTGAGAATCCTTACACTGAGTTCTCTTATATCATTTTAAAAAAAACCAACTGCTACATCATTATTAGCCTTGCTCTCTGCTTTATCTTATGACATTGACGATTAGACATAGCGGGCGATAGCGTTTAGTGTCGACGAGTACTCACCTGACAACCAATCCTGCCCCTCATCTACTTTCGCACCACCTGTGACTACCTCACCGTTAGCCACCTACCCTTTCACCTCCGCACTGCTCGAAGGTTTATCATCGTTAGATCCAACTCCTCTATTTCCTTTTAGTCAGCTCTAGCTTAAGAAAAGGGGTTGTTGACATAGCCAACTCTTTACCTGTAGCTATCATCGTCGCTATCATCGAATGAGGGGTCATCAACACAGAGTACCTAGCTAAAGGTCGGGTCGCTCCGCTAAGCACGCCATCTTTACCTCTGCAACTACCACCAACACGCAACATAGCCATGAAGGAAGAAGAGACGTTAGATTGAGGCATGCATGGTAAGCTAGTACCGAATTTGCTGCCTGCACAGTTCACTGACACCCACGCACACGTGGATCGAGGCCTGCACGTTAAGCTGACACTAGATCCACCACCCGCATTGATCATTGCCACCAACAAGAGCTAGAAAGAGGAGGAGCCATAGCAGAGTGGGTAGGGGCAATGCCCTAGTAGGAGATGAAAGAGAAAGATGAGTTAGAGTAAAAATATATAAATAAAAAAGTAAAATTTTCTTTTGAAAAGAGTATTTTTTTCGTTTGCTAAGTTATCAATTAAGTTAGTAAAAATAGAAACAATTAAGTAGATCTGAGTGGCAAAATATCAAAACCGAAGATGTCATTTGGGAGTGTGACAATGAAGAGTGGTAAATAGTCCATAAACCCATATTTCCTGCAAGGATTTTTCTTTTCCTATGCGTATATATATATACACGGTGCGGAAATAAGATAAAGGGGAGCTATATATTCTGATAATCAAAGGCGCTTATATAAGCACGTAAATCCCTGGGACCCGGCCGCTGCATGTTTGGTTTTCTTTTCTGCACCTTTTTCTCAACAACTTACAGGACGCAATGATTGGTCCCCAGGGGCATGTGGAGGGAGGCGATTGGACCTGCTGTGGTGGTCCATCAAGAGTTCCCGGTGGAGTCAAATATAAAAAAGTTGAATGCTAGGCTGTGAGCTTTGGTTGACTGGTCAACTGTTATAATACTATGGCTTTGTTTTTTTATCGTTATCTATTTTATATTCACTTCTAAACTATAAATAATGCACATAGTTTACACGTTATTTTTTTCTTCATTTATTTTTTATAGCTTGACCAATTAGGCAATAACCACTTTCAATTACCTAGCCATAAAAAAAAGTAAAACGACTTCTCAACATGTACAATGTTTTCGTTAATTGCTTTATAATTTCGTGCACACAATAATTGTGTCATTTTTTATAGTTTTATATCTACATTGAGTTATTAAATGTTTTTATTTTAACTATGTCTTGATATCTCTGACCTAAAGTCTACTTAGACTTTCAAAAGCCCATATGTGATGCTTTATACATTTACCAAAGTCTTTAGTAGGGGAATCACCATTAGTAACTAATAGTGTGGAATTATGGTTGTATGACTTTATTCAACATGTTTTAAATCTGTTGTTTGTAAATATTGATTTGTTTTGTATATAAATTTTATTTTTCTATGACCATGGTAGCAAGAAAATTTAAATTATATAAACTACAACTAGCGAAAAAAAAGATAGAGAGGTATTTTTAGACGTAATTTTCCGTTACGCTCAATCTTTATTTGTGTTAAAGGGTCACATGCGTGGAGATATATGCGTGGTGTATATCAAGGGTGCATTATTACATAAGCTGGCATATATAGTACATTTCTGGCCCGCGCGATGATATGGACATATTCACCATGCATGCCCACGTAACTTATGTTACTCCGACCATGGAGCTAAAATACTCTCACGATGCCATGGAGTAGTTTGATAGCCATTTCATACTTTTACTTGGCTAATGGTATACCGACGATGCCATGTGAAGTTTAGCTATGCACTCGCCTTCAAAAGCGCAAGCTTTAGAGATATATCCATATATCCGTGGAATTAGATATTTGCTTAATAAGTGTGGGAATGCTGTAAATAAATCTACTAACCTCCGCTCATTAGATTTGTTGTCCTGCCCTATAGTTATGAAAAAAACATATAAAAATTCTCGTAAGTTTATAATTAGACATTAAAAGTAATTAAATTTACAATACTAGATAATATTTAATCGTAATATTATTAGATTGTGTTAGAAGATGGAGAATATTATTAGTTTGAGAGTAAAATGAAAATATTTTCCACTTTTCCTCTACATGGAGAGCTGGTATTTGCATCTGGACGTGGCGCCTGGGCTGTCTACAGAAGGACAGAACCTCGTGATGAAGGGAAAGGGGATCAGACAAGGCAGGAGGGCGTCACGTGTGAGCGCACCTTCCGGTGCCGTACTGTGCACATCCCTTCCGTGGTCAACTGCGTCCTTTTCGAGTTATTTTTCCTAAACTGCTCGCGCGTCCTCGTCGGCATGAGGCCATGGTGGAAGGGGAGGCAGAGCAGTAGAGCACATCCGTGGCAATGCTGAACGCTTCCGTGTTACCACGTGGGACCCAGTTGTACGTGCCTTTGTGGGCCCAGGGGTCCATGCCATGTTCCCTTGGCTAGCCCCAGTCACCAGCAGCACCAACGCCTCTAGTCATAGCTCAAGGGCCAATCAGATACACTAAGCATTGGACGGTTTTGATAAGAGTACCATACGATGACCATGTGATACATCTTCCGAGGACACCTTGGATGTAGCAACGGGATTATGTTCATGCAGATTCATCGGAAGATAGATCTATCTTGTAGATAAACGGCACCATCCTATTGTTAATATAGCAACATACTTCTAGATTAAATATAAAATACTACTATGAATTTGAATAAAATTTAATAGAGACAAACTATTACTTATGAATATTAACAGATCTTTTTTAATTCAGTACTAAACCGCTATAACTTAGTATTTGAGCAAGCATTCAATACGTTAAGATTATTTACTTTAATGACTTGTCCTTTTAACTTGGGACAGCTTTCCACTTGCATCTTTTAACTTCAATGGTGCTGATCGCGGTGCTGATCTTGAGTTACAGCTTTGTAGGGTAAGCTAATTTTGAAGGAGAATTAATCCACTAAACTAGTGATGACGGACAAGTTTCTAATCTTAATTGATGTGCTACGCAGTGCGCAACACTTCAACTATTGGTTTCTCGGATTTCTTTTGCCATGAGGCCCATGATGTTAGAACTTCTGGTGTCATCACACGTTACCAAGTACAGTGTTTATATGGTCTTCACATCCATATTCACTAGTTTGCCTTGAACTTGAATATACTAAAACTTGTCTAGATTAATTAAACGTGATGGTGACAACTATCATTTGACTTTCACCATTTTAGAGGTGGATATGAGCTTTTTATAACATTTTCTTTCTCATAGCGTGACATGGTCATATTGACTAGTATTACTGTGTTTTTATGGACAAGAACTTTAACAGGTCCAAGTTCAACAATACCTTTAATGCATTTAGTGGGTGTGTATAATTTTCACGAGAATATCTATGAAAATTATTCATTTCAAACTAACTACAAAAATGTCCTTTTAGATAAAACATGGAGCGAGATTAAAAACATAACCAAACACATGTTCACCATCTAATATTGATATACTGATATACGCCTAAATGACAGGTAAAAAAAACAGCGAGGGTATTACTATCCAACAAAAGAGACGATGCAAATTTTACAGATAAATTCCTAGGTGAGAGGAGGTACTGTAATTCCTATAAGCATGGCCTCAAAGTCTAATTATCTTGCTTCCAAATCGTTAAACGTGTGACCGTAGCATTTTCTACCAAGGATCTATCGGATCCGTCCGTCGTTGCGACGAACACGTGCAGAAGAAGCTTTCCCCAGAAAGCACCTCATCTCGTCGTCTGGCACGCGGGCCCTACCCTCCCCGCGCCCTGGCCCGTCCGCTTGTTCACACTGGCGCGCACGGACGCGCGGGCGGTTTCCCAAGCCGCCTCGGCGCCTCACCGCGCCGGCCGCCCAACGTGATAGCGACACGTAGGACTCGCCAAACAAATAATCCATCGCGATTTGGATTTCCTAAAACCAAATCCCCCATTAGAGATTTAATTTAATTACTCTACCGGACCAGGAGAAGATATAGAGGAGTAAAAGCTATCGGCGAGCGCGTGGTTATCTCCGAATCGGTTGTGGCTCCCCGCGTCGTCGTCGGCGGCAGCGGCCGCGGCCGCGGCGCACCGGCCGAAACCTGGCCGTCGGATCGGGCGTCGCTGTGGGGGCCCACGTGCCACGAGCGGCTGTCGTTTGCTCCTCGGAGGGGGAGGAGCAGGGACGGGTCCACGCCGTGGCCACCACAGGTCGCGGTCGCGGCCGCGGCTGACCTGGCGGCGGGCCCGCACTCGCGGTGTTTTTTCTCTCTCTCTCTTCCGGCTGTAGTGGGGGCAGAGATTGCGAAACTAGCGCAAACGGAAGATTGCAAAATTGCAACTGCTTTCCTGTTTTACATTCGGGATAAAAAAGATTCTTTCGTCGGGGTCCCCGTGCCGTGGATGTATTGCGCATGTCCTCCCTTCCGAAGGATGATCGGTTTTATGAATACAATCTTAGTTTCATAAGGATTTCTAAATTATTTAATAAAAATTAAGGTTAAATAAATAAACTTTATTACCCTTTAATAAATAAATAATAAATGAGTGTAAAAGGATATACGAGGTAAAATAAGAATAAATCTGAATAGACATGATAACAAATAGAACTGCTACAAATTTTTATATTATAAGAAAAAAATAAAATTGTAAAAAAATATATTTTAAAAGAAGCATCGTTTTTTTTACTTGTGCAATCATAACTGCTATGAATTCACCGTGAGTAAAATCATCTACAGAACTAATTACCATGTACCGTCGAGCAGATCATGTAGATATTTCTTTCTTTTACCAGTCATACAAACATTATATAGTTTACAATTCTTATAAATAATGTAATCTATATTTCTTTTGTGAGTACTAGCAAACAATCTAATTTAATAAAAAAAATTTGGAATCAATCAACGATCCATGATACAGTAGAGCTTAGGCTCTTTGCATCTCGTATTAATGAAGAGGCCAGGTATAATTTCCTATTATTAAAAAAATGATACTGTTGGGCTGCCGTCAATGTGTTTCATTCATTAGCTGTACTAAAGTTGTACTATAGCTAGCTTTGGACCCCAAATTCTGATTTTGTTGGGGACCCTCACGAAAATACTCCCGTAGAGATGCAGATACCGTCACCTAACAACCAACAAATGTAAAAAAGAAAAGCAAATTCGGAGGAAAAAACGGCGGCCAAAATATAGTGGGTGCGTCGGAGAGTGGGGACGCGACGTGAGACGAGGAGAGGAGAGGAGAAAAGAGGGGTGGGTTGGCACGACGAGCTCTGCCTCCTCCCCTGTCTACAAATGCAGTGGCGCCCAGTGCCCTAATCGCCGCTAAACTCGGAGGAGGAGACGGGAAGGCACGCCCAGCGAGAGACCAGATAGAGGGAGTCGGCGCCCCGTTTCGTGCCCCCAACCGATTCCTTCGTCAACCTCGCCGTTCGCCGTCGTCGCCGGTAAAAAAACCTCCGTGAAGGAGAGGAGAGGGGAGGCACACCGCGCTCGGTCGAGAGCCGCGAGGCGGAGGTGGGGGGAGGGGGGGGGGGGAGGAGGGATTGGGACGTGGCGTCAGCCCTCGGTTCCATCTCCGGGCGTAGGGAGGCTACAACGAGAGGTACCGCTCGCCCGCACCCTCGTTCGTCCTCCCAACTTGGCAGGATCGGGAGACGGTTTTCTAAAACAAGTTGCTCGGCTTGGGGTTCGTTTTGGTTTTTGTTTGGTTGCGTTGTGCCGTGTGGTTGGTGGCGGCGGCGTCGAGTGCTCTCCGTTTATTTTTATGTTTCGATCTGCTGGTGGCTCGCTCGATTCTCCGTTCGTGCGTATGCCGTCGTGTGGGGGCGGAGGAATCTGCGCCCGTGAGGGGGTTGGTATCTGTTCATCCCCGCGTGTGTCGCCGTTGCCCTGTGCGTGTATTTTTCTCGTTTGCAAGTGCTGTGTTCCATCGCAGCATGACGCGAGCTTCTCCCGTTGCTTTTGGTGGCGACATGTGGGAAAGGGTGATTGCTTTGAGCATTTCTGTTCGTTTCTCTACCTTTTTTTTCTCTCCTGGATTTTTCGGATGGAATTTTGTTCGCTTTCTTTCTCCCGCGTAGATTGGTTAAAGCTTTACCAGTGTAGGAGTACGGTTTAATAATGCTCGTCGTTTGATGGTCGTATGATAGGTAGCAGAGAGTCGTGAGGTGCAGCCATGTCGGCGGCGCAAGGGATGGCCTACAAGCTCCGCACCGACGCCGCGCCCACGGGTGCTGGCCGCAGGGCGCGGCGAAGCCACTCCTCCGTGGCGGCGCCTTACCGCGCGGCTAAGCTGGTACAGGGCGGCGTGTCCATCGAGGGCGGTTTCGTCGGTGGATGCCAGCTCACCGAGGAGCGCGTTGCGGCACGGCCGCCCCGCGCCACCGCGCGCGACGCCGAGTCGGTCAGGCCATTTTCGAAGCTGCCTGAGAGCAGCATTGGGCTGTATGACCCCTCGAACGAGCGCGACTCGTGCGGCGTGGGGTTCGTCGCCGAGCTGTCGGGCGATTACAAGCGCGCGACGGTGAGTTCTATGAACTAACTGCGGCGATGCAATTTTTCTCTTCTACATATCACCTTTGCGACATCAATCTGATTTCACTTTTCTGCAGGTCAATGACGCCCTCGAGATGCTCGAGAGAATGGCGCACCGTGGTGCCTGCGGCTGTGAGAAAAACACTGGTGATGGTGCCGGCATCCTTGTGGCTCTGCCCCATAACTTTTTCAGAGAGGCGAGCTTCTACTCGATAAAATTTTAAGGCAAAGGCAGTTCGTTTTAACAGATATTCATCTAAATTGTTGCCTTCTGTACTCCTGCAGGTGACAAAGGATGCGGGGTTTGAGCTACCTCCGCCAGGCGAGTATGCTGTCGGTATGGTCTTCCTGCCAATTGATGAGAAGCGTCGTGACAGGAGCAAAGCTGAGTTTCAGAAGGTTAGTTTGTTTCTTCTTTTGCTTTTTTTTCAATGTAGTGGTGTGATGTATACTAATGATTTTTGTAATTTTCATTTAACCAGGCAGCGGAATCGTTGGGACATGTAATACTTGGGTGGCGCCAGGTTCCCACTGACAACTCAGACTTAGGTGAATCTGCGCTCCAGACTGAGCCAGTTATTGAGCAGGTTTTCCTCACTAAAAGTTCAAGTTCGAAGGCCGATTTTGAGCAGCAGGTCATTCCACGAGTTAAATTTTGTATTTACGAATGCATATGTAAAGTATTGCGCCTTTAACTCATTTCTAATGAATTATTACAGCTGTACATCTTGAGGAGGCTCTCGATTGTGTCTATCCGTGCAGCTCTGAATCTCCGTCGTGGAGGAAAGAGGGACTTCTATATGTGCTCTCTCTCTTCAAGGTGCTTCTTTTTTTGCCCTTCCAAATTTCAATTTTTCTATGTTTGATTAATTTGAAGGATGAAGGGGACGATGAAACTCTCTTTTTTGGAAGAGATCATCAACTAATATTTTCTATTGGAAATGGGACTATTGAAAAAAAATCCTTAGAGCTTTTTCTTATCGATCCTGTAGTCCAACACATTCTATTTGCCTTATATTCATGTGAGTAATTCAATGTTCACTTTCTTGTAATCTTTCCAGGACTATTGTCTACAAGGGCCAGCTTAAACCATGTCAACTTAAGGGGTACTACTATGCAGATCTAGGTCATGAAAACTTCACGAGTTATATGGCTCTGGTAAATACAATACCTTGATCCTCTTATACCAAAAAAGTCATGATCATAGTCGGCGGATGGGAACCAATAATAGCAAGGCAGTTGTAAGATCATGACACTCCTGTGCAGGCATCAAACTTTGAACTGTCTTACCGTCACTGCTTTATTCATATGCTATTTCAGTCCTGGTTCTTGATGCCTTTAAGTGAAGTATTAGAAATCTCTATTAGTTGATACCCGATAACCATGTTGCAGAGTCCAGCTGCAGTTCTGCTATGGCCGACTGCTATGCCGACTCTTCAGGATGTGACCTCCAATTAGGTGGTGGGAAGAAATTGTATTTGGTTTGAGGTAGCTTAGGGCTCCCAACTGTTTTGCATGAAATTCTATGCAACTGATGCTTAATTTTTTCAGTGTGCTGGTGCTTCATCTAAAAGTTCTGTTCAATATTGTATAACTGCAAGAGTTGAGTATAATATGATTATCCAAACAGGTTCACTCAAGGTTCTCCACAAATACCTTCCCCAGCTGGGACCGTGCACAGCCGATGCGTGTATTAGGTCATAATGGAGAGATCAATACCCTCAAAGGGAACAAGAATTGGTAATCTTGTTATTGTTTTTTGGTCTGCCCCCTGTAATGTCCATTTCTTTGTTTTATGCAATCATCTCCAGATGCCTATGCCATTTCATTTATGATTCTTGGTTTTATAACTCCTTTTGCATTCATGGCAGGATGAAAGCTCGAGAGGGTCTCTTAAAGTGTGAGAAGCTTGGCCTATCAAAGGATCAATTTTCAAAAATTCTACCAATTGTGGATGTTACTTCGTCTGATTCAGGTAAGAGCTCATTGTTTCATGCAGGGAAACATCAAGTACACATAGAAAATGGGGGGTTTTTCCTTATATTTAGAGATTTGTTAACTAGAAAGAACCATTTCAATTCTACTAGGTGCTTTTGATGGTGTTCTTGAGCTTCTTATCCGTGGTGGAAGAAGCCTTCCAGAAGCTGTGATGATGATGATACCTGAGGCGTGGCAGAACGATGTGAACATGGAACCTGAGAAGAAAGCTCTCTATGAGTTCTTATCTGCCCTTGTGGAGCCTTGGGATGGACCTGCTCTAATATCTTGTAAGAAGATAAGAGTCCTTTTCCTTTCCTAATCACACACTTCCTATGAACTACTTGTGCTTACTTTGCTTTCATCTGCAGTCACTGATGGTCGCTACCTTGGAGCCACCCTTGATCGCAATGGGTTAAGGCCTGGTAGATTTTATGTTACACACAGTGGACGTGTAGTCATGGGAAGTGAAGTTGGTGTTGTTGATGTTCCTCCCAAAGATGTGTTGAGAAAGGGTAGACTAAACCCAGGAATGATGCTGTTGGTTGATTTTGAGAACCGCACTGTTGTGGATGATGAAGCATTGAAGGCACAGTACTCTAAAGCTCACCCATATGGGGAGTGGCTCAAGAGACAAAAGATATACCTCAAAGACATTGTAGAATCTGTGCCAGAAACTGAGAGAGTTGCTCCAAGCATTTCTGGTTCACTCAAAGTAAGTTTGTTACATTGCTTCAACAATTATTTTTTCAACGGGCTACAATTTTAACTGGGTATTTCTGAGAATTTGGTTACACTATAGTAGCTTATGTTTATCCTTTTTATAATTCGGTGTAGCATAAGAATGAGAAAAACGAACGTGCAGGCGTCAATGGAATTTTGACTCCACTAAAAGCCTTTGGGTAAGTAAAGTTGTTCAACTTTGTTGATTATCTTTGCTTTTCTAGGTTTTTTGTTTAATTATCCAGTTTTTTTACTTCAGTTACACAGTAGAAGCACTTGAAATGCTGCTTCTCCCAATGGCTAAAGATGGGGTGGAAGCTCTTGGATCCATGGGAAATGACACACCCTTGGCAGTCATGTCAAACAGAGAGAAGTTGACTTTTGAGTACTTCAAGCAGATGTTTGCACAAGTTACAAACCCGCCAATCGACCCAATTAGGGAGAAAATTGTCACATCTATAGAGTGCATGATTGGACCAGAAGGTGACTTGTTAGAAACAACCGAAAAGCAGTGCAATCGCCTTGCACTTGAGGGTCCTTTGGTGTCTATTGATGAAATGGAGGCTATTAAGAAGATGAACTACCGTGGTTGGCAAAGCAAGGTGCTCGACATAACTTATCCAAAGAAATCTGGAAGGAAGGGCTTGGAAGAAACTTTGGACAGAATTTGCACAGAGGCTCGGGAAGCTATAAAGAAGGGCTACACTATTTTAGTTCTCTCAGATAGAGGTCAGTGATATATTCAATATATAGTACTCTCTCCATTCCATATTATAAGATGTTTTAATTTTTTTCAAAATTAAACTTCCCTATATTTGATCAAATTTATAGAAAAAATGTAACAACACTTTTAACACAAAATAAATACAATATCAAAATATATTCAATGTTGATTTAATAAAATTAATTTGGTGTATGAATGTTTTTATATTGTCTTATAAACTTGGTCAAACATAAGAAAGCTTGATTTTAAAAAAAGTTAAAACGTCTTGTAATATGTAACGGAGGGAGTAGTTATCACTTCTGCTAGCTGATGTTTGATTGTACTAATTACTCATAATTTTGTAAACTTGCCAGCGTGAGTCAAACACATTCAACAAATCTATTATCATTTATATGTACCAAGCATATAATATCGCAATATAATAGTTTTATTATTATCATAATAACTAAATTGGTGCAGCCCTCAATACAATTATAACTTATAACATATGTTTACCTTAAGCATTTCCATGTCTCTGTCATTTATTCAACATTTGTCCTTTTTGACATGAAACTTACTGTTTTGTTTAACCTCTTGATGCAGGATTTTCCTCAGACCGTGTTGCTGTCAGTTCACTCTTAGCGGTTGGTGCAGTACATCATCATCTTGTGGCCAATCTTGAGAGGACACGCGTAGGTTTGCTGGTTGAGTCTGCTGAACCTCGTGAAGTGCACCACTTCTGCACCCTTGTTGGGTTTGGTGCTGATGCTGTATGCCCTTATTTGGCTATCGAAGCAATTTGGTGCTTGCAGAATGATGGGAAGATTCCTCCTAATGGTGATGGGAAACCCTACTCAAAGGAAGAACTTGTCAAGAAATATTTCTATGCTTCCAACTATGGAATGATGAAAGTTCTTGCAAAGATGGGAATATCCACCCTTGCATCTTACAAAGGTGCACAGATTTTTGAAGCTCTTGGCCTTTCTTCTGAAGTCATCCATAAGTGTTTTAAAGGTACACCTAGCCGAATTGAAGGCGCCACTTTTGAAATGCTTGCGCGTGATGCTCTACATCTTCATGAGTTGGCATTTCCATCAAGAACACCTCCACCAGGAAGTGCAGATGCAAGGGCCCTTCCCAATCCAGGGGACTACCACTGGAGGAAAAATGGTGAAGTCCACCTCAATGATCCCCTTGCAATGGCAAAACTACAAGAAGCTGCTAGAGTAAACAGCCGGGCAGCATACAAAGAATATTCTAGGCGAATTCAGGAGCTCAATAAAATCTGCAATTTGCGTGGTATGCTTAAATTTAAAGATACTGCTGACAAGATTTCTTTGGACGAGGTTGAACCTGCAAGTGAGATTGTTAAACGCTTTTGTACTGGTGCAATGAGTTATGGATCTATTTCTTTGGAAGCACATACTGCACTTGCTATGGCCATGAACAAACTTGGAGGGAAATCTAATACAGGTACACTGATACTATGTAGCATTTGCCCCTTATTTGCTACCATTTGCATATCAGCTCTAAGAACACTTTATGTAGTTACATTTTAAAATTTTAAGCCATCTCTTTTCAGTCCTTATTTTAGACATAATCACACCTACAAATGAACTTATTTTGATGCGACCAAACAAAAGGTATTTATCGCATTTCACTCAAAGAAACTTCTACTGTACTTTGCTAATCTTTTTTTAATCTTCTGTTGGTGTGGAGTGTTAACTTTTGAAAACGAAAATATCCCAATTTTTAGTGGGATTGAGTTTTTTTCTTGTTACATAGAAAATTCTTTCCTACAAGCAGCATAATGTACCTTATTTGACTCTTTTATTTGCTGTGTTTTATTTTATATTTAACTGTTTCTTTCTTGTTTTACATATTTCTAGAACTTAATATTACTTTTCTTTATTCCCAGGTCTAAAATATCTCATTTTACTCTTTTGCTATTTTGAGTAGAATCTATAACCTCTGTTATCCATATGCACTAACTCTAATACATCTCTGAAGGTGAGGGAGGGGAACAGCCTTCTCGTATGGAACCACTTGCTGATGGTTCAATGAATCCAAAACGAAGTGCAATTAAGCAAGTTGCCAGTGGAAGATTTGGAGTTTCTAGCTATTATCTGACGAATGCAGATGAACTGCAGATAAAAATGGCTCAGGTACTTGTTAACATTGTGCGCTACTTAATTTCAGTAGTCTATTGAAAGCACCTGTGATGTTGCAGAAAATTACCTTTTGTTATAACTTCTCTATTTATGTATTTAGGGTGCTAAGCCTGGTGAAGGCGGTGAGCTTCCAGGCCACAAGGTTATTGGTGACATCGCTGTTACAAGGCATTCTACTGCTGGTGTAGGACTGATTAGCCCACCTCCTCACCATGATATATATTCTATTGAGGATCTTGCACAACTTATCCACGACCTTAAGGTAACTTAATGTGATACTGCATTTCTGTTTCTTGATGCCAAGCAATTTGTTCTTGTTTTTGTACAATTGTTTGTACTAGATTGGTACTGACCTTATGAGTTAATGAATCGCTCAGTTTCCATGCGACATTTTACAATTAAAGTTGAACACATGAATGCACTTTGGAAGTATTACTTTCTGGTATATAGTGACATTCTTGTTGCTTGTGCCCTGCAGAATTCAAATCCGAGAGCTCGCATAAGTGTTAAACTAGTTTCTGAGGCTGGTGTAGGAGTTGTTGCTAGTGGTGTTGTAAAAGGACATGCGGACCATGTCCTTATTTCTGGACATGATGGAGGCACGGGAGCTTCAAGGTGGACGGGTATTAAAAATGCTGGCCTTCCATGGGAACTTGGATTAGCTGAGACACATCAAACTCTAGTGGCAAATGGGCTTCGTGGCCGAGCTATTCTGCAAACTGATGGGCAGTTAAAAACTGGCAAAGATGTAGCTGTTGCTTGCTTACTTGGTGCAGAAGAATTTGGTTTCAGTACTGCTCCGTTGATCACACTTGGTTGCATCATGATGCGGAAGTGTCATACCAACACTTGCCCTGTTGGTATAGCTACTCAAGACCCAGTGCTACGAGAAAAGTTTGCTGGAGAACCAGAGCATGTTATCAACTTCTTCTTCATGCTTGCTGAGGAGCTAAGAGAAATCATGTCTCAGCTTGGCTTCCGCACCATTAATGAAATGGTTGGGCGCTCTGACATGCTTGAGGTTGATCCAGAAGTAGTGAAGAGCAACGAGAAACTTGAGAACATTGATCTCTCATTAATTTTGAAACCAGCTGCAGAGATTCGCCCTGGGGCTGCTCAGTACTGTGTTGAAAAGCAAGATCATGGTCTTGACATGGCATTAGATAACAAACTCATAGCTTTATCAAAAGCTGCACTTGAGAAGGAAGTTCGTGTTTTCATTGAAACTCCAATCCAGAACACTAATCGAGCAGTAGGCACTATGCTTAGTCATGAAGTCACAAAGCGTTATCACATGAAGGGATTACCTGCAGGTACGATTCATGTGAAGCTCACTGGAAGTGCTGGTCAAAGTCTTGGCGCCTTTCTCTGCCCTGGAATCACCCTTGAGCTTGAAGGAGACAGCAATGATTATGTTGGTAAAGGATTGTCTGGAGGAAAAATTGTTGTCTACCCACCAAGGGACGGTACATTTATTCCAGAAGACAATATTGTCATAGGTAATGTGGCTCTATATGGTGCTACAAAAGGAGAGGCATATTTCAATGGAATGGCAGCAGAAAGGTTTTGCGTACGCAATTCAGGTGCTCAAGCTGTGGTTGAAGGAATTGGTGATCATGGATGTGAGTACATGACAGGAGGTACAGTGGTTATCCTTGGTAAAACAGGAAGAAACTTTGCTGCTGGTATGAGTGGAGGCATTGCTTATGTCTATGATATTGATGGGAAATTCAGTGTCCGCTGTAACCATGAGTTAGTTGACCTTTATCATGTGGAGGAAGACGATGACATTACCACATTAAAAATGATGATAGAACAACATCGTCTTAATACTGGCAGTGTTGTGGCTAGAGATGTACTCTCTGATTTTGATACTCTTCTTCCAAAATTTGTCAAGGTATTCCCAAGAGATTATAAGAGGGTTTTGGAAAATATGAAGGCTGAAAAGGCTGCTGCTAAGCTTGCAAAGGAACCAAAGATTTCAAATGGTGTTTCTGTAACAACCAAGGTAGGAGATATTCTGAAGTGCTAAGTCTATTTATTTTTTCAACCTATTATTACAATTTTACAATGGACCATAGCTTCAAGTTGATAAAAATGAAAAAAAAGAACTTTTGAATTTAATGTTGAGTATATGGACGCATATTCCATCTTTAAAGTATTATTCTAAAAGTAGCAATGGTTTATGTTACTATTGTTCTGGAATTTTGTTGGCTTAATTAGATACTTCAATTTACAGAAAGTGCAACCTGAGCAATCAACAAACCGACCAACACGTGTTTCCAATGCCAAAAAGTACCGAGGTTTCATATCATATGAGCGAGAGGGTATTTCTTATCGGGATCCAAATGAGCGTGTAAAAGATTGGAAGGAAGTTGCAATTGAATCAGTGCCAGGGCCACTACTGAACACACAGTCTGCTCGTTGCATGGATTGTGGCACTCCTTTCTGTCATCAGGTAATATTCAACTTTACCCTTGTTCATTATTATTGGTTTTGTTATATTGTTCTTTGGTTAAGGTTTATTATTTTCAATTTGTCTTCTATTGAATTTAGAGAAAGAAGTTGCTACTATTAAGGCATTGATAATACTTTTATGATAACTTGTTCTTAGATATTATGTATTAACTTGTTAAAATAACCACTGGTTTGTTGCCTTTATTTTTCTTCAAAATTTGTTAATGGACTAGCCATACCTTTTAATCATGGCTTGTGGTAGCATCTCTATGCAGTGAGTACATATTGAAGGTACTGTTTTATCCGTTGAATGTTATGATTTTTTTCATGACATTTATTTATAATTTTCTTCAATATTTTTGCAGGAAAGCTCTGGTGCTGGTTGTCCTCTTGGGAATAAGATCCCAGAGTTCAATGAACTAGTTCACCAGAACAGATGGCGTGAAGCACTGGATCGTCTACTAGAGACGAACAACTTCCCTGAATTTACTGGAAGAGTATGCCCTGCTCCCTGTGAGGGATCATGCGTTCTTGGCATTATCGAAAATCCAGTATCTATCAAAAGCATAGAATGTGCTATTATAGACAAAGGTTTTGAAAATGGATGGATGGTACCACGGCCTCCACTTCAAAGAACAGGGTATTCTTTTGGAGATGTCAACTTCTTTGTCTAATATCCACCACGGTTTTAGTTGCTGCACTAGAAGGCAACATCTGAGACAATTGTAAAAAATGAACTCTTTGTTTTGCAGAAAGAAGATTGCCATCGTTGGAAGTGGTCCAGCTGGTTTGGCTGCTGCAGATCAACTAAACAAAATGGGTCATTTTGTTACTGTGTTTGAACGTGCGGACCGTATTGGTGGTCTGATGATGTATGGAGTGCCAAACATGAAGACAGACAAGATTGAAATTGTACAACGCCGTGTCAATTTAATGGCTGAAGAGGGCGTTACATTTGTGGTGAATGCTCATGTAGGTAGTGATCCTTTGTATTCAATTGAGCGCCTCCGCTCTGAGAATGATGCAGTCATTTTGGCTTGTGGAGCTACTAAACCAAGGTAACAGATGTAAAATGTAGAATCGATTATTTCTATGTATCCCAGCTTGCCGTTCTAGTGATGGTAGATCACCAAGTTCATTAGAGCTTACACATTATTATCAGCAATAGTAAATCATATGTTAGTACTGTGAGTTATGACATTTAAGTGGAATTTCGTTCATCAGGGATCTAGGTATTCCTGGACGCGAGTTATCAGGAGTTCATTTTGCCATGGAGTTCCTCCATGCAAATACGAAAAGTTTACTTGATAGCAATTTGGAGGACGGTAGATACATATCTGCCAAGGGGAAGAAGGTTGTGGTTATTGGTGGTGGTGACACAGGCACAGATTGCATCGGTACATCTATTCGGCATGGTTGCACCGGCATTGTAAATCTTGAACTTCTTACCAAACCACCAAGCAAGAGAGCAGCAGATAACCCATGGCCACAGGTAAATATATGTCCATAAATGATAGTTTGGCTGGCTTGGCTGCTACCTTGCAGGAAGCTATCATACAAAATAAAACACATTAGTAAAAGTTGCTTATCATGGCCTTTCCTATATTTGAACATACCTGCATATCATGTCCTATATTTGATTTGCTTCTATCATTTCCAATGTGGGAATATGTTCTTATGTTTTCTGTTTTCTACTTGTAGTGGCCTAGAATCTTCCGTGTTGACTATGGGCACCAGGAAGCATCTAGCAAGTTTGGAGACGATCCAAGAACTTATGAAGTCCTGACCAAGCGTTTTATTGGTGATGAAAATGGAAACGTGAAGGCCCTTGAGGTTGTCCGGGTGAAGTGGGAGAAAGTCGATGGGAGATTCCAGTTCAAAGAAATCGAAGACTCAAAAGAGATCATTGAGGCTGATCTTGTCCTCCTAGCTTTGGGATTCCTTGGCCCTGAAGCGGTTAGTTTTCCCCACCAAAAGCTACTTATATTGAGTTAATACTGTTGAGTTGGGTTTGTGGGAAATGTTCATTAAATAACAAGCTGTTTCCCTTTCTGCAGACTATTGCTGAGAAACTGGGTTTGGAGAAAGACAACCGGTCTAACTTCAAAGCTCAATTTGGAAACTTTGCAACCAGCGTGGATGGCATTTTCGCTGCTGGGGACTGCAGACGTGGACAATCACTTGTTGTTTGGGCAATCACCGAGGGGCGGCAAGCTGCTGCAGCTGTAGACAAGTACTTGTCAAGGAATGAACAATGTGCCGCAGAGGACATAACTCCCTCGGGTGCAGGTTTTGTGCAGCCTGTTGCTGCATAAACGAAACAAACTTTTCAGGACGAGTGCAATCTAAAGTAGGATCAGAATTTTTATCTTTGATCACAGCAAGTTGTCTATAAAAGATATAAGGCCGGGCTCAATAGGGAAAAGATGAGAGCCTTCTATATTTTGATAGCTATGCAATTGGAAATTTTGGTCTGCTCTGTTTGTTCGCTTTCCAGTTAAAATGTTTTTCATGGCGAAATATCGTTTTGTAATCTGAATAATGTACAGTCATTTTGGCTTAATTAATAGATCTAAATTTGTCAATTAATATTGCCATGTAGTTTCTATTCTGTTTGTGTGCAACAACTTTTGTGGTTCGAGGTATCGAGAGAAAAATACCCGGTTAACATGACCATGAAAATGTGAAAACTTTATTGCACTTGATTGGGTTTGTTGTCAATATTGTTTGGCAAAGTCAACACTTTGCAACGTGAGCAAAATGTTGCACAGCATTTTATAAGCAAAACATTTACAAACACTGCTTGCAATAGCACAACAGAAATATCGTTGCAGTATGGTCGAGAGGAAGAGAAGTTTTTCCAGTTACGTACAAGTAATTTGGAACTTTTAGGGAAGTCGGTGTCATCTAAAAGCTACTGAACATTGAGTTCTCTTGATCTGCGTTCAGCGAGGGCCAGCGGACGGTATACCATAAGTTGAATACCTGGGACATCCCAAACGATTACACGAGTCATTCTACACGTAATACATAGGAATATATCAGCTGGAACTTGTAATGGAGCCATCATATTCTCTCAGAAAACTTTTCCATCTCAAAAATGGAAAAAAAACACTCACAGATGTTAAGACTTTTTCTTGAGTAGTCCCACTCATCAGCAGTAAAGGTCACCACAATAATAGAGGGGGCAAATAGCCAATTCAACTCAGATTTTTTTTGATAAAAAATTCAACTCAGAATTTTTAGTATTTAGCCTCCGTTACAATTTACAAGAGTACGGATTTAGTTTCCGTGGAGGCAAGCGATCGAGCAAGCCTCCTTGTCCAAGCGGGTAATCCAACGACCTTTAATCTCACACGCAAATAATAAAAGTAGAATATAAGCTAATAGTCATCTAGATCTAGACTTTCACAATTAGATTTGGTATAGTTATGGTGTGATAGAACGGTGATGGACAGATGAGGCAACATGGCAGCGGAGACCTAACGCGTAGGTGTGATTCATCTAGGCCTGGTCTGGTGAATATACTAATGGCTAGGATGGAGGTAGCAACAACGGATGTGGTGGGTGGACTCATGCGTTGCCTAGCTCTCTTCCTCTAGTTAGCCTCTATTATTCTCACCGTAGAAAAATGTTGTTGCTTGAGCATATTTTGGTGATGCTTGGTCAAACATTATTTTGGATATCCGTAATAGAGTTGGCGACATTATAGACGTTGCATGAAAGGTTCCGTGTTAATACAACATCTTTGTGGCAGCATGCTCATTAGGTTTGATGGTAATGGAAGTGACATGATCTGAACGAATGACTAATTTTTAGTTAATTACTATCTTCCACTTTAGTTTAACACTAGTCAACGATAGGAGTAAAATTTGACTGATACAAGCATCACTGGTTGATTTTAAAGATTCTATTTTTTTAGAAAGAAAAAGAATATATACAACTTAGCAAAATATAAATTTTCTTATAATCTGCATTGCAATTTTGTATCAATTGGTTTTACTTTATTTTAAAACAAAGATAAAAATAAATTCTATTATCTTAAAAAAATCTACCGTGGCTATCAGTGACTTTTTAAAGAGGAAGTGACTTACTGTTTGGGTGACATCACTTTTGCATTTGGTTTGTAGCAGAGAAAGCATTGCCATATTATTTGGCTTAATTGAATACCAAATGCAACTTTGGTATCAAACCGAGCGAAGGTCTAGCCAATTTTTTTCCAAAAAAAATTATCATAACAACGGATTCTTGCCATTACCCAAAAATAACAAGAATGGCAATGAATCAAACAAGCCCATAAGCCACAGAAAATAACAAATAGGTCCATCAAAAATCAGTATTGCGAAATGAGCAAGTCAACTACACCACACAAACGGCGTCCGAAGCCCTGGCCAACGCCACAAGCTACTGTAACATGCGATGCGTGCCGTCAAATCCGAGCAGGGCCATAGAACGAAGCTACGAAACCCCAAGAGATACGCCGTTGACGGTCTAAGCCAGCGCCCAGCGGCCACCGCGGTCGTTCCAGTTTCGATCGGCAGCGGCAACGTACTTGTCACACGGCTCACACCCCCAAAGCCCAATGAAATGTGGAGCCAAAACATCGTGTCAGTCACACCCCAGCGAGACCACCACGCCACGCCCGCCCTTCGTTCCGTCGACCGCGAGAGCCCTGCCCTGCCCAGGTCTAGACGCTCGGGGCTTCTCCGGCTCCACCGCGCGCGTTCGTCCTTTTACCCTTTTGAACCGGTCACAGCGCACCGCGCACGCTATAAAGGCAACCGCTCGCAAGCCAGGCAGGCAGAGTGGGACACCACGAGACACGAGCAACGCACCAGCATCGCTGCAATAACACTACGAGTCTCAGCTCGGCTGCACTCCGGCGAGCGAGGCACAGGCGCCATGGGCAACGCCGCGCCGCGCATGCTCCGCAACGACGCCACGGCGGAGACGACGGTCGGGAGGAGGACGGGGTGCTCCAAGAATGCGGAGGCCGCGAACGTGCCAGCAGCCGGGCGCGCGGCCACGGTAGCGCGCAAGCGGCCGGACGGGAAGGTGGCGGGGAGGGGCGGCGCGGAGCACTCGGCAGCAGCGACGGGGGTGACGGTGAAGCTGGTGCTGAGGAGGAAGGACGCGGAGAGGCTGATCGCGCGGCTGAACGAGCAGAACGCGACGGGGCGGAAGGCCAGGATGGCGGAGATCAAGAACGAGCTAAGGGCGGGAGACGGCGGCGCCGCCGCGGCGAGCCCCGCGCCGTGCCGGGACGCATGGACGCATAGGCTGGCGCCGATTCAGGAGAACTAAGAAACCAGTATGTGTTAGTAGACACGATTTAAAGGGTTCGATTTTGTTTGGTCACTCAGCGGACATGTGCTACACAGTAGAGCGGTAGAAGTAGTACATGCGTAGCGGAGAGAGGTGGAAACTTACGTACACGTGTTACAAGTTACAACCGATGTACTAGTAGTATCCCTGAATCGCTAATTACCAACTCGTTTGCACTTTTGCTTGAAAAATTTCCAGTTACACTGAAAAACGAAAATCAGATCATCGATGCTCCCGAGTACTGCACCTACAGACCGGGAAAAAAAGAACTGGAAAATTGTCCACTGACCTACTTGTTTTGACTGCGGAGATCAAAACTGAACAGAGCTCAGCTTCTAAAGAGACAATGAACAGGGCCGCTATGACTAGAGAGGCACGTCAATAACCAAATATTACTATTTTTTTAAAAAAATACACCTACTTTAAATAATATTACACTTATGTATAAGTATTATTTTAAATTTATTAGATATAGAGAGCGAGTAAGAAAAAGATAAATTATAACATATTTATATTTATAAAACTATCATATCTTTTATTTTTTATGGCTAAAATATAATGAAATTAAAATAAAACTTTATATATAGGTGTAACAGAAAACCACGCAGCGGCGGTTATACTAACACAAAACCAAGTCATCGGCCACGCTAGCTACGCTCGCAGCAGAGTCGCAGTGCGGCGGCAAAGGCAACGCTGGATCGAGCCGGACGCCGACACGCCGTTACGCTTGCCCCGGCCGCTAGCTGAAGCTGAAAGCAACGCGACGACGGCCCAGTGCCCAGTGGTACGCGAACGCGACCTTTTTAATGCGCTTCAGCTTCGCTCCGGTCATGCGCTCACCGCGCGCACGCACCACGGGACCAGCGCTAACGTGCTCTGCTCCTATGATACCGTCCGGTAGTCCACTCCTCCCTCCCTCTGCGCACGGCCGCGGCCTTGCCTCTCGCCGTCCTCTCGTGGTCCGATGAAGTCAGTCCACTCGTCGGCAGATGCAGGCGACTTTCGTGGGAAAAACTCGTACGTGTCACCCTTTTCCCCTAAAAAAACCACCATCCGGAGGACTCCTTTTGACGTACCATCTCCGATGGTGAGACAGGTTTAGCTCCTTTTGCGTTATGTTTGTGTTAACCTGACTTGACAAAGCCATCAAGAGTCAAAGACTGAAGCTGTGAGTACCGTGTGACCGATGAGCCCATCAGGACCAAAGTGTCAGAAAGGCCAAAATTTTCATTTTTCTGCTAAATTAAAGCGATGCAAGGACGACTCAAGATTTTACAAGAAATTACTTACGCTACTCACCAGTTTGGTTTTGATTTGAAGTCCTCGTTGTTGCGCCGTCGGCTCTAATTAAATCACCGGTCAACCACATGACGCAACGCAACGGCACCCGGAGACCTAGCCAACGGTACACAGTCCACACGATCGACGATCTGACGGTTGAGAGCAAACGCACACCACCAGGACGGCACGACCCGAATCGCACCCGACAGGTTTCACCCAAAACCAAAAGCCAGCGCCGCAATCGAGGCTATCGAACCAAAATATCGTGTCGAGCACCACTTCACCAGGCACAACCACACCGAGCTCGCCACGTCCATCCCCCGCGCGATATAAAGCAAGAAAGCGAGCGAGCGAGCGCGCGCAGGCCAATAAGTCCACGAGCACCGCCAAACCGCCACTGGTTTCGCTGTTTGATCGCATCAGCATCTCAGCACAAGTTCGCCCGCAAGAACCACACTGGGTGGCCACTAGTATCGGCTCAGGCTCTCAGCTCACCTCCACCGCGCGGTGCCAGGCATGGGAAACGCCGCGCCGCGCGTGCGCCGCGACGACGAGGCCGCGGCGACGGGTACGGCGAAGAGGAGGTGGTCCAAGAGCGCGGAGGCTGCCGGCGCGGACGCGGGAGCGCGCAAGCCGCGGACGGGCGAGAACGAGAAGGCGGCCGAGCGCGCGGTCGTGACGGTGAAGGTGGTGATGACGAGGAAGGAAGCGGAGAGGCTGGTCGCGAGGCTGAAGGAGCAGAGGGCGAGGGGGCGGAAGGCCAGGATGGCGGAGCTGAAGAACGAGCTCAGGGCGGGGGCAGGCTGCGGCGACGGAGACGGCGGCGGCGCGGCCGTGGCGAGGCCGGCGCGGAGCCGGGACGAGTGGACGCAGAGCCTAGCTTCGATCCAGGAGAGGTAGCTACTGCCATGTCTTGGCACCTGCTACAGCTTAGAGGTACTGTGACGTCGTAATTGTACAGGTTTTGTTTCAAGGCAAAGCGATACGATTTTGTCTGGTCGCCCGGCCATCTGATGTACATATACGTAGTTGAGAGCGGTGGCGACGTATGTTCGTGTTACGATCGATGTAATCCTGCTTTGTTAATTAACAAAAGCTTGCACCAATGTCGATCGAAGCAAGCTGATTGAATACCTTAATTCCAGTTCGCACCACTGTCGAATGGATAGAAGCAACCTGATCTAATTTCTTAATCCCAGTCAGAATGAGCGGCACATCATCAAGGTCCCCACGTCTCCCTTTCTCACGGAAAAAAAAAACAATACGAAGCAAGTATCGCACCCTCGAACCGGACTAGAAACAGAAAACATAACTGTCACATGCATGTACACCCCCAGAGGCTAAACACCAAGGCACATCAAGCCAAAAACGGAGCTCATCAGAGCCCAAACACAGCTAGTACAAGCAAGCAAACGTGGCACACGACCGCAGGCGCGCGCCCGGCGTTTCGGCGCGGTCACTCTCTCGCGCGCCGCGCGGTACACCGTGCACTCGCCTCCGGGCACGGCGAATCGCAACGGCGCATCGGCCTCGGCCGCGGCTCGCGTTGGCCGTAGCCGTTACGCCCGCCCGCCTTGCACTGGTCGCGTGGCCAGATGTGTCCACTCGCCGTTGGAATTCTGCGGATTTTCCAACCGGTGTAAAGCGCGCACACGATCGGATTTTGCAGTTCTAGGCTTCGGGCTTTTGAGAGTTTGGTGTGGCATCCGTTTTATTTGCCGTGGAAAAAAGAAAGAAAAGCTGGGGACAACGAGAGCTACGGCGACGACCGTGTGTGTGTATGTGGTGCTTTGCCCACTTGAAAACAGCAGTTAAACTTTTGGCATCCGTAGTTCTTATCTCCCTAAGGAGTGAGGCCGCTATCGGAGCGTCACAATTACAGAGACTCGTTCGAAGTTATCGCGAGCTAATTAAGAAGGCAACGTGACCCTTATCCAGGACCGTTTCTTCGAGCGTGGTAAAGAGTTAAGTCTGTGTTTGTAGGTGAGCGAATAAGAAAAAGACGACCAGAAAAAGGCTAATTAGTAAATAATTAATTAAGTATTAACCATTATAAATTTAAAAAACATATTAATATGATTTTTTAAAGAATTTTTTACATTATTTTTTAAAAAAACTTGAAAAGTATACTTATGATAAAAACGAGGAAGTTCAGTCTCTTCGTGTACCTTCGAATGCAGCCTAAAGAAATAAAAGCAAATAGAGTAAGAGACACGGCCACACAGGGACGTGTCGTCGATTTAATATCCACGCCGCGACAGTGATTCAAGTATTCAACCTGATACTTCAGGAGGATTCCAGTCCACTTGTTTGGTCACGGACTCACGGTAGAAAGTTACTGTTCGTCCTTCGACCGCAGAGCGGTCTCGTGCAAGTCACCGGAAAGTGAAAAACCAAACGACAAATCGCAAGACAGTGCAGTAGCGAGCGTCCCGCGGACGGCTTCTCGGAAGTTGACGGTTGACGATGTCTTCTCGAGGGTTACTGTGAGAGAGCAGATAGGGTGGACGCTGCAACACAAGGAAGATCAACTACAAGCTGAGACATGCGATGAACCGATGAAACTCAGATCACCATTGACGAAGTAGCGACTTCACGGTCCTTGAGGTTCATCGCATCTGTTTCCACCTCCAATACGTACTCCATTGCCCATGGCAATGTGTGGGTATCGTGGATCGTCTCGTTCGTTCGCACGTAATGCACGGAGAAAACGACCAAGATGGTCCAAAGCAAAGGTGTGGGTATCGTGGACCATGAATCAGTGCAGAATCCAACTTACCTTCTGCCAAATCAGAAATTGCAAAAAACACATGAATCTTTGATTTGCATTGTTTAAACCATTATTGAAATCTTATGTGCTATTCCGTTGTAAAAAGACTACAACTAGAAATTCTGAACTATGTCAAGAGTATGAACACCGAGATATCTATATCAATGATTTGCCTGCAGGGTCTCAGCATCCTTGGAAGCTGGAAGCCGCAGATCGCTTCTCTTTTCATTGAGGAATGATGATGTTCTAAATAGCAGGACCAGGAATGACAACAAACCGTTGCTTCAAGATTGATGACATTACAAGCTAAGCGCTGGAAGTGGAAGCGTTGTCCAGTAAAAGCGAAGTTCTAGTAGCCATTACAACATGTACATACAGATAAGTCATAAGTCATTAATTTTAAGCGGCAAGACAATAGCTTATCATCGCGCTACAACAATTTCAAATTACAAAAAACGTCACATTTAGATTTTCATTTAGTCATATGTTATGTGAACTAGCTCTCACTTCCCCCCACGACTGGGCTTTGCAAACAGCTTCTTTGGTAGCTTATCCAGAGGTGTTGTTTTCAGAAGGAAAAGTCTTGCAGCACGCTCTTGTAAGGTTCCACCGCATTTTAGTCCACGAGTCTGCAGCTCTCGCTTGAGCTTCTCCATGAGAGGTTCCTAAAAGACAGCAAAAAATGTTGATTACATAGCGGTATGGGCAACAAGACTAACAAATTGACAAGTTCATAGAGAAAAACACCAATCGATACCAATCAATCAAGTTCAAAACCATTATATGCACACCACTGGCACCACAGGTAAGAAAATGTAATCAAACAAAAACCTAGAAGGTTAGAAACCTAAGAGAAAACCCAAATGGGACGTAAATCTCTTAAAGATGTGTCATATCGAAACCCGGATATAGTGTTAAAAAAGCAAGTGCCAAGTCACCATCTTATTAATGACGCGTCATATCATGATTTGGACATGATATCAAGTGAGCAAGGATTGGGTCATCGTTTTCTTATAACGTGCTACATGGCCGATTAGGTGTAGTGAAAAACAAGTAAGAGTCTTCACATCTGACTTGACAGATGTAAAGAGTAAGAAAGCTAATCAAATCAACTAGGATCCGTTTACATAATTAGAATGTAGTGTCCTTGTAGATAAGTTAAGAGAATTAATTGATGCAGTGATTAGGAGACGTGCAAATATCTTATACGTTTAAAAGACTAAATGAAAGTATCATAAGACAAAGAAGATAGAAAATACTGACTTTAAACATTGATATTCAGGGATAACAGTTGATAGAAATATAGTAGTTTTGATTGATAAGAGCATCAAGAATGACATGTTGAAAGTGAAAAGGCAAAGACATATAATCATCTTAATGCAAATGTCCCAAGTAGGCCATAAAAAAGCAGGGTAAGGCAATAAGCTATAATGTTATACTAATAGAGGTGTGAAAATGCCTTGAAGATATATCTATTGTATGGCTAACAAGTTGTTTAACCATATTTTTGATTGAACGGGATGCCTAAAGAGTAGAGAAGAAGTATATTGATACCGGTCTATAAGAATAAAAAAAAATATTTAAAATTGTACTAATTACCAGTGAATTAATTTGATGAGCCATACTATATAAGAATTATTGAGTATCGTTTGAGATCTTCATAAACCAATTTGGTTTTAAGATCAAAAGGTCAACCATATAAACACTTTTCTTAATAAGATAAGTTAAGGAGCAAGAACTACACATGATTTTTATTTACTTAAAGAAGACTCATGATAAAATATCAAAAAATATTATGTGGTAGACTTTAAACAAGTATAAAGTTTCAACAAAGCTTTTTGTCCTTATTAAAAATACATACAACAATATTATGACTAGAATTTAAATAAGTGATAGCGATACAAATGACCTTGTGATTAAAATAGAACTACATCAAGAATCGACTTTAAGTCCTTAGGTCATAATGAAGTTATAGTAGACATTCAAAGGAATATCCCTTAATGTATACTTTTCACTGACAATATAGCGCGCTAGTCGATAACAGTCGAGTGGGAGTGAATAGAACACTAAAGTTATGGTGACAGACTCTAGAGTTACAAGGTTTTAGATCAGCAGAACTAAAACTAAATATATGAGAAGCGACTTCGGCACTACTATACATGAGATGAGAAATATTAGTTTAAAGGGTCAAATAGTGTCTAAGGATACTTTTCGCTATTGGAGATCGATGCTATAGAGATATTTAGATATTGATAAAGATGTTAGTCAGAATTAAAGTAAAATAGATGAATTGGCAAAAAGTATAGAGTATTCCATATGATGAGAAGGTACATTAAAAGCTAAAAGAAAAGTTTTATAGAATAATAATTAAACCTGCGATGTTGTATGGTGTAGAATATTGGTCAAAAAAAGATATCATATTTAATAGTTAAATATTGCGAAGATACAAATGTTACGTTAGATTTATAGTCATATAAGAATTGATCGGGTTCGAAACAATAATATACATAATAGACTAGAAATAACATAAATTAAAGAAAAGCTTATATTGAGATGGTTTTAATATATCCAACAAAGACATCTAAATATACCTGTGTATAGTAAAATTTTAAGGTGCGAGAATAATGTGAGGACAAGTAGAAAAAAACCAAAATTGACATGTGACAAAGCAATAAAACAAGACTTAAATTATTAAAATATTTCCAAAGTTTTAATATTAAATATGAGTATATGGAAAACAATTATTTTTATACTTGAATGGTTTCTAAAGGTTTTATTTGTATCATGCTCTAATTTACTTAGGATTAAAAAAGATTTGATGATAATGATGAAGAAACAAAAACCTAGAGGGAGGGATAGAACCATATGCCTCTTGTCATGTATGCAATGCATTATATCGATGAATAGTTGATACAGTATAGAAAAACTTGGATTCATCGTCAGCTTATTAGGATTTGGCAAAATGAGATACACACCAGAAGTAGTTAAATCAATTTTACATATGGCATGTGAGGGGAATTAGCATGTAGCAATATGATCATCACACAGACGAAAGATGATTATTTTATATCACAGCAAATTACTTTGCCTAATTTACTTTTGTGATAATTCATTAAGAGTAAATTGCACGGTACTTGTGTGGGTGTATCATCTAGTTTTTTAAACTTAATACATAAGTCTAAACAGTCTTCAATCAACTTTGCGGGCTGATATAACATAACACGGTGACGACTACATGTCACTGGGTCTCTCGTTCTAAGTACTCAAAAAGTGATTTTATTTTTTTCTATTTGAGTGACATATGGATCCTACTGACATGTAGACGCCACCGTGGCATGCCATATCAACATACGGAGCGGGTTAAAAACTATTTAGACCTGTGTAACTCACAGGACAAGTTCGGGAACCCAAAAATATATTTTGAAAGTTTAAAGACTTAGATAACACACTTGCACAAGTTTAGGGATCGGCCGTGCACTTCAAACATTCATTAATGTTTGCATGTGATCACATACAGTGCTTCATGAAAAAAACAAGCTGGCATAATATAAGCTGAGTTATATAGAACTTATGAACTCAAGAATGGTATTTAGGCAGGCTGAAGAGTCATTTGTTGTCTAATTCCCTTTTTAATTGCACTTGTGTTGTCAACATGATAATGTCGGTCTTTCATAGTTTCATTCAGCATGCTAAGTTGTTAACTACTCTATGCTATATTACCACCAATGATAGCAGCTGAATAAATAGTACCAAGTTCCCCAACTTCTTAATCAAGCACAATTAAACTCGTAATCTCTAAAGCAAACTTGTTACTTGTTTTGCACAAAACAACTCAAGCAGCTACATGTTTGGCACACAATAATTATGTACTATGATGACAACACATGAACTCAAGCAGGTATGATGTTTGCCGCACAATTATTATGTAAAAAGTTTACCTCCAATTCTGCAGCTGAACTGTAATTTGTTAGGTCCAGCAGTTCCTCTGAAAGAGGAGGTTTATTTCCATTGGCAGGCTCTTCCACTGGAGGCACCTCTGGGCTATTGAGATGTGATGTGGCTGAAGCAGTATTACCCTCTGCTTTTACATCTGGTTTCAACACTTCTTCTGAAAGAGCACTAATACCATTCTCAGGTGTGTGTTGATCCACCATTCCAACCTCATGCTCCACTGCATCATCTGATACAGAATCACCACATTCACCCTCTGGTCTAATTGTTGGTTCTGTGGACTCCAGAACACAGTTTCCATTCTCCTCTGAATCAGAGCATCCGGACTTCTCACCTGAGGTCTCTCCTTCTGAACGTAACTCAGTAACTGAACCCAAGTCAACCTTCTCGTCCTCACTTTTGGATCCATGCGAGGAATTCCCGTCGTCAAGAATTATGGATTTTGTATCTGTGCCCTCATCATCATCCATTTCACTGTCACTATCACTATCATTATCACTCTCATCCTCTTCTACCTTCTTCTTGCCCAACCTACAAAAATGAATTGAATCAGGGACTTCACAACACAAATGGAATGATAGACAGTTGGCCATTCTTTAGTGTAACATGCTTGATAACTTCAGCTACATAAAGGTTGCATACCATGCTTAATTAATTTAAGCACAAGAAGGCAGTGTGATACAGAGACAAATTTCCTTCTAACAAATCACAACTTACACAAACTAGCTAGTACTATCTAGATATCATTATATTATAACTGCTTATGTTTCAGCAAAATCAAGAGTAGAACACCTCCAAGCAAGTGCATGTATAGCATACATTTCTACCCAGCATCTGGAGTTTTGGACCAAATAGGCCAAGCTACTTGATCAGATCATTCAAGAAGATGAATAGTAGCTCCTTATTTATTCCAATAGATTACATTTGAACTTACTTGCTCTTAATTTATTCCATTGGATTGCAATTGATCCGCTTGCAACAAATTAACCATTTTTTCAGGAAACATACAACAAAATAGAGTAAATTCCACAACAGATAAGTCATTCTTCAGGTACTCACCAAATCTTAAGCTTCTTGGCATCTTTCCCACCGCGTGGCTTGGCCACGGTCTTCCTCTTCCCAAGAGAGGCACGCACTGATTCCTCAACCGCATTAACGCAACTCTCGGCATCCTTGCGGTACTTCTCAAGGTACTTGTCCACCTCGGCCGCCCGCACACCACCGCGACCCGCTTCCTTAGCCTTCTTCTTGATGAAGTCCTCCGCGAGCTTCTCGAGCTGGCGATCCGCGGCCTCGGCCTTCCACTCCTCGAGGCGGCGCTCGGCGTTAACATGGCGCAATCGGCGGCCGTTGATATCGCGGCAGGCGTCGAAGTTGCTAGTCTTCTTCTGGCCGGCCTTGGATGCGGCGCCACGAAGGAGAGAGCCAAACCCACCCTTGCCTCCGCGGAGGCGAAGGAGCGCGAAGGCGGAGGGGAATTGGCCGTGGGCGGAGGAGGCGAGGACGGAGGACGTAGAAACGTCGAGGTGGCCGGTGACGAGGCGGAGGGACGCAGCAGGGACGCGGGAGAGCGCGGAGACGGCGTCGAGGAGGGCGGCGCCGGAGACGGTGGGCGTCGAGAAGCGGAGGCAGCGGGTGCGGCCGTCGAGGAGCCGCACTAGGATCTGGTACTGGTTGGCCTCGGCCATGGCGACGCGGTGGCGGTGCAGCCGGTACTCGAAACCCTAGCCCGCCTCTCGCCGCCGACGTCGCCGAATAGGAGAGAGGTGGGGGGAAAATCGGAGAGAAAAGAGGGGGGTCAAGCTTTAACAACGACCAAAACTTTATAGATTATCCCTAACAGGTGGGCCCCACATGTCAGTGATCGCTTAATCGTTTCTGCGTGCGGGTTAGGGGCACGAGTCGGTTTGCTCCTCCTCCTGCGGCGACGAGTCCTGGCCGACCTCGCTTCACCGCCTCCGCCTCCGATTCGACCTCCTCGCCACGAAATTGGAGCTTCCGAGAGGAGGAAAGCTCGAAGAGTAGAGAGAGAAGCCAGCGTGGGCGAGCGTAGGCGTCCTTGATTGCGGCGACATGAAGCCCCCTGCCGCTGCCGGCAACAAGGCTGGTGGGGTGGATCCATCGATTCCACGGTTCAAGTGCCAGGAGTGCCACCGCGCGCTCGTCGTCGTCGGCGTGGATGCCTTCGCCGATAAGCTCCCATCTCAGGCCACCTCTGGTACCCTTACTCCCCGTCCGATTCGCTTGCCTCCCCTTCCATGACTGAAATGTTGGGAATTACTGTATCTCAAGTAAAAACCTAGGTTGTATTGGGTTATGTGGGTTCTGAATTTCTTATGAAATGAGTCGTTGTTGGTTCTAGACGAATGTTATGCTATGCTATACTGATACCGAAATCTATGCATTGTTCAGTTGATTGCATAGTGCAGTTTTGTTCGATTCGATAGGGCAACAGCGAGAGAACTTTACAGTGCTAAGTGAAATCATGCTTGGGATTGTGGATTCTTGTAGATCTTAAGTTCAACATTTATGGCTCCACCAAGGGCAGCGTGAAGTCTTGGATACCTGGATATCATATCTTCATTGTGCTATTGATAACCTGAGATCGTCGAGGACAGGGATAGGATAGTTGCTTAGTATAGTTCCTTTTCCTATAAGTTCCTGGGTTGTAAGTTGGCTCCCGAGATGTTGGTTTCTGACTTTGTCTGAGATGTTGTTTCTTGCCGTTTATGTTTAGAGTTCTGGCTGTCAGGGGGGGTCTGTTTTTTCTGTTTTTTGCCAGCCGAGTTTGGCTGTTGATGCTATGATTGTAAGCTGGAATCCCCTGCAAAAATACTCTGTTACCAGTTTGCTTTCTGAAAAGCAGGGCGCTAAGCCTTTATCTAAAAAAACATTTATGGCTCCACTATTGCGTGCTTCTCTGCTCTAGATATCCTTTCATATGTAAACTAATGCATCATTTGTGTCAGAGATTTGTCTTGAAAGCAACTGTTAGCTTTCCTTTTCATCAAATTCAAGTTATTTATTGAAAAATGCAATTTTTTGGCAATCATTGTTCCTAAATGTATGCAGGTATGAATGTATTCTCTGTCCAGGGCAGTATTATGGGGGCTAGCAGGATGGATAATTCTTACGTCATGCTATCCAAGCAAAACAGATCTCATGGCCATGGAATTCCCCCACACCCACCAAGTGCAGCAGCCCTGCATATCGAACCTAACCAGCCAACAAGAGCAATAGAGGGGTCATATATAGTGCTTCCACCTGCTGCTGCTTCCATATACAAGTCATCTACTTCTGAAGGAGGTGGTGCACAGTTGCCACCACCAAGTATGAATTTCAATAGCCCTTTACCAGGAAATAGTTTTCACTCTAATGTGACTGTATTAAAACGGGCATTTGAGATTGCTACGTCACAAACTCAGGTACGTCAACTTGCTTAAGATTTCTCTATATTATCGAATGTCTGGGCATGAATGCACTTGTAATTTCTGCTATTTATTTGCTGCTGCAATTATTACTTCGAAATTCTTCCTCTTCCTTTTCTGCTCTTGCATCTAGGAAGCATTAGAGAACTACATTTGTTAGTGTGACTTGCTGCTCATATTTAATGTTATATGCTGATAATGGTGTAAATCTGGAATATACTTGTAGGTTGAGCAGCCGATGTGCCTGGACTGTATGAGGTTGCTGTCTGATAAGATGGATAAGGAGATTGAAGATGTTAATACTGACATTAAAGCTTATGAAGCTTGTCTTCAACGTTTGGAGCAGGAATCCTGCAACATCCTCAGTGATGCTGGTTTTCAGAAGGAGAAACAGAAGGTGACAATCTCTTTTACATATGTATGGTCAGCTGGTGATTAATGAGATTTGAAAATGCGGGAGAGCATGCTGCCTGGGGCACTATAAGAGAAGACAAGATTAGTTAATTCTGATTTACTTAAATGAAAATTAATTCCTTTTCAACTTCAGTCAAAGAGAATTTGTATCCGTTTAGAAGGACATTAAAGTGTAGCAGTTCTTGAATAAGTTGTCTATTGGTTCTGTAAAAGGCCTTATGTGAAAAGGTTAAGACTCAATAATAGTTTCTTCTGAACTGGTTGATGGCCATTATTTTCATGGAACTAAACGACTTTGTGGGTTCTGCTGTTTCAGATTGAAGAAGAAGAAAAAAAGCTTAAAGCTGCCATTGAAGAAGCTGAACAACAATTTTCAGAAATTAGTTCCAAGATGAAGAATCTTGAAATAAAATCTAAAGAATCTGAAGAATTAGAAGAAAGGTTAGTTTAACTTTCAGTTATGTTCTTGTTATTACCTCGGAAGTTTATCTACAGGGATCAGGATGCAGGGTCTCATATTATTATGTTAACTCAATTTTGTGTGTGAATCCTGATTGTGCTTTCCTTTTTCTTTATGATGAAATGTGCTATTGTTATATTATATGAGTACAACATGGTTACATTAAAAAACGTTAGTATATGTTGCTCTTGAAACTATACAGCTTGTTTCTATTCAAAATATATCACTGCCACAAACACAATACTGTCATACTGCTACAGCAATTTGTGTTGGTTCTGTTCAATCCGGAACTATTATGTTGGCTATGTTAGAATTCCAGTTACTTGTTAAACAAAGCTGATGTACCATATTTTGAAGCAGGTATTGGCATGAATTCAATAGCTTTCAGTTTCAGTTGACGTCTCACCAGGTATGTGCCTATTGCATTCATTATTTTTCTGATGTCTCTTTTCGATATCTACTCAAGAGTGTACAGACAACCAGGACGTGCATTCTGTCCCAGATCTGTCATATAGCTCAAGCAATATAAACCAAGTCTTTGCTTCTATGCCTTATGCATACTCTGCATTATCATGCTTCATAGTTCCTTCTTGTTTGAAACTTTCCTAATTCACATTTTTGTTGAAAAAATTATTTTGTAATTCCTCACATAAGGATTCCGAAAATACCTTTTGTTAGTTTTGGTTCCTTATCTATGTGTATGCTTTTTTGTGGCCCAACTGTATGCCAACATTTATCATTTATATTTAAAAGTCATTGACTAAAATTTTGCACTTCACTATTCAGGAAGAAAGAGATGCAGTTTTGGCCAAGATAGAAGTATCACAGGTTCATCTGGAATTGCTAAAGCGAACAAATGTTCTCAATGATGCATTCTATATTTCGCATGACGGAGTAATTGGAACAATAAACAACTTCCGTCTTGGTCGCCTTCCTAATGTACAGGTACTTATGCAAAATGTGCAGATACCACATCGATTCACTATCCTTAGTGCTTCAGTTGAGTTCTATTTTGCAAAATGTGCAGATACCACATCTCATGTTTGATCCTTTGTTAATATAATTCCACAAATTTATGGTATTCGTTTTCTTAGGTTGAATGGGATGAGATAAATGCTGCTTGGGGTCAGGCTGCTTTTCTTTTGCATACAATGGCTCAGTACTTCGCCCCAAAATTTCAGTATCCTTGACACATAATGACCATTTATTTTGTTACAATTTCTCCACTGGTCATTCTTTTGAGTTGGAAATTAAAGAATTCACAAATGATCTTCTCTTCATCAACTAGTTATACCACATGTTTCAATGCATTTCAGTAGTCACTCCATGTAGTTAGTATATCCTTTATCCATTTTATATGGCTCTGTGTATTCAAAATATGTTTATGCTTATGGAAACTCTATCCATGAGGCCTATCCTCTGTTACTAGGAAGTGGGTTATGAGACTTTGTTTTACAAGACTGGGCATAGAAAAGATCTGGCACAGATGTACAAGGTCAAACTAGAAGGAACAGAAAGTTCTACATCAAATTGGAAAGATAGTGGATGCATATCATAACCCCTCTTTTATTGGATTGCATGATAGATGCTATTTAAGCTTTTCAGCAGCTCTTCTTCCTTCTAATTACTATTTTTGAGATTGTTGACAAGTGCATGTTCATGCCAAATGAAAATTTCAAATTAATTGAAGGTATGCATAAAAATGACGACTTTGCTTCAGAGTTCCTGAACTTTTTTCTAGATACCGGATCAAGATTCACCCTATGGGTAGCTATCCCAGAGTCACAGACATCAACAATAATACATATGAACTGCAAGTTTCCTCCTGCTAATGTCTCCTGTTTTTCTCTCTTTTTTTTTCATTAAAAATTTCCAGAAGATTTGTACTGTAAAAACCCTTGCTTTCTGAGGTTCATAATATGTTTATCTGATCAACAAACCTTGTTGTTATTCTCATAAAATAGGTGAATTATGCTTACTTTGTCGAGCATTATTACATTTTTGGTGGTAAATAAATGTGTTTGAACATGGTCCACACATATACAGACTTCTATTAATCATTATTAATCTGCTTTCACAAAGCATTTGCTGTGTTGGGCAGTTCAATTTTTCGTGATTATACTAACACAGAAATTTAGGATATTTCACGCCTTGATAGTGTGGTGGTATGATTTGTCACCTGATGTCTCACTGACATGTGGGAACTGGTCCACATTTCATAGGCACATGAGTGCCAAATCCTAAATGGCAACTTTAGGGGGAATGACTCGGTGTGCGTTTTTCATATTTTCCCAATTTGCTGAGTGGACAGTTTGCTCTGGGTGTGCATTTTTCATATTTGGTCCCCCTTTGTTGAGCAGTGCAGTTATGTCATGCTAAAATTTAATAATCTCTACTGTTAATGTTCAGGTTTGGTCCTGTGAATTTATTCTGGAGCACACGATTTGACAAAGCCATGACATGGTTTCTGACCTGCCTGCAAGATTTTGCTGAGTTTGCTATAAGCTTGGATAAAGAGAACAATGTACCACCTGATAAGTCATTGAAGCTTCCATACAAGTAAGATTTATTTCAACTTTTGGTACTATGTTAGTTTAGAAATTGATCATTTTCTCTACTACTTAAAAGTGGAGTTGTCCGCTCCCATGTCATGCGGGGCGCACATCCACCACAAAAAAAAACCCTGAAAAAACAAGCCATTGGTTAAAAAACTGGTTATTCCCCTTCTGTTGTAATGCATGAGCATGCCACTAGTTTTATATAATAGAATGGTTCATGAGCACTTCTTTTATGCCATTGTACTTAAAATTAAATGTGTTCGTCAATCATCACTGAAGATTCTTAAGATGGGGAAGATAATTATTTTATTGTTTTTTCTCTTTCCACTTCATATGATAATTTTACGTACAAGCAGGAGCTTTCCTACGTAATAGACAAAAAAATGGAATACAGTATACTGTATTATGCAAGCAATGTCGCCTTGGCTACTACTAATTTAAATTACTCCGTTTCGCAGGATCGATGGTGACAAGGTAGGGAGCCACACGATCTTCTTAAGTTTCAATAAACTCGAGAACTGGACGAAGGCACTAAAATACACGCTGTGCAACCTGAAGTGGGTTCTCTACTGGTTTATCGGCAATACGAGTTTTGCGCCACCCTCTGGATCTTTGTGTGCAGCGCAATCATCTAAGAGATGATGTCACCGACCTTTGAAGCTGAGGGTAGCCGCATTTTGACAGATGGCATTAACGTGGCACATTCAATATACAATAGTGGATACAACTAACTCTAGTTTCTTTCAAGTGATCGCTGTCTACTTTATGTAATCAGGTCTGCAGTCAAATTGGAATGACAATAAGATAGTATCGTGGCCTTGTTTTTCCAAAAAGAAAAAAAAGTGCCTGTAGTCTGCACTGACTTCCTTCTCAAAGTTTTCCAGTTCACAAACTTCTTAGCTTCCCATACTTGATTATGATTTTTTATATATTTTAATGCGTAAACGAATACGCAAATGTGCTGCATGTTTACATCTTATTGAAAATCATGTGCCAACACATGTGCAATAATGTTTACATCAAGATTCAAGACCATGTGTATTGGTGCCCGTACCTCCCTCCGTCCTGCCAATGCTACAAGCCTACAACCATTTCTTTCCAACCTACTTCGTCACCACCACCGCTATCCCCCATAATTCCTACTGCGATACACAAAGCATCGAACTATTGAAGAATAAATGAATTCGCAAGAAGAAAATGTATACTTAATGACTCACTTCGTTTTTCGTACAGTAAAAAAATTTAACACAACCTTCACGCCAGAAACTGAACATATGACCTCTGGAGGTACGTACGCTTTCATATGTAGAACCCCAGTTCTGCCCCGTTCCACGATTCGGTTAACTGTCACTGAACTACTGAAGCGACAGATTGTAGTACTCTGGTAGGTCAATTTCGACTCACTAGAATTAAAGCCAACTATATAAATCTGCTTTTCCTGTGGGCAGTTAATTTCGTCGGAGTTATGACTGGCCCGGTCTGGTCCCGGTTGGGTGGCTCCGCCTCTCCCGACCGGTCCAGTATTTGCTGCTTTGATCGCTACCCCCACCAGCTCGCACCCTGCGACCTTTGCAATTGAATCCTTCCTTCTCGCGTTAGTCGCGTGAGGAGAAAAGTGTAACATAAAACGGAAAAAAAAGAGAGGAGTAACTGGCCTTTCTCTGCAAGACTGCTAGTCCAGCGTGACGTGCCGGGCCATACATCCACACACGCTCGAATCTCCTCCTAATTAAGAATTATATTAGGAAAATACTCCGTATAATTCTGATAATAGTTAAATAGATACACTGACAGAATAATCTAATTAAGTACTCCCTATTAACTTGAAATACTCCGTATAATGATAATCCTAGTAATAATAGAATAGATCCTCTGGTACTAGAATAATAACCCAACCACAGCTAACCACCCACAAGTGGAGCGCTGGGGTTTTAAACTCGAGGCCCGTGGGCAGCGCGCATGCATATATTGAAGTGCAAGCCTGGCTCCGCCCTCCTCTCATCGCGCCGTGGCGACTGAGATCTCTTGTCGCGTGTATAAATTCCTTCTCCTACTTTCGCATCTGCTATCTGCTTCTGCTGCCGCGTTGCGTACGGTCGTGGGAGAGAGAGGAAGAGGGAGAAGGGAGAGGGGGAGATGGCGGGGTCGATGAAGCATCTCGTGCAGGTGGGGGAGGCGCGGGAGGCGGCGGCGGAGGACGGAGGGGCGCCCTCGGCCGGGCCGGCGTACCGCTGCTCCGCCGGTGGGGGCGCGGCCTCGCCGCCAGCCGTGCCGGGGCTCGAGTGCTGCTGGGACATATTCCGGTACGTCGTCGTCGTCTCCAGTTTAGATCAGTTGTTTCGTCAATTGCGAAAGTTTCTCGCCGAATTTCCATGCCAAATCGGCGCGATTAGGGGAAAATCTGCCCTGTTTGGTTCCCTCGTGAGATGGTTTCTCTTCTTCTGGTCTGCCACATTGCAGGATGACGGTGGAGAGGTGCCCGGGTAACCCTATGTTGGGCCGCCGCGAAATCGTCGACGGCAAGGTACGTACGACGACGAGGCTCCGCACGTTTGTTCACGCCGCGCGCACGGGCGCGCACACGCCACTTTCTCTCTGTTTTTGTTTTGTTTCTGGTGGATTGATCGGCTGTCGTCTTGTTCAGGCTGGCAAGTACACGTGGATGACTTACAAGGAAGCGTACGACACCGTGATCAAAGTGGGCGCATCCATCCGGAGCCGTGGCGTTGGCAAGGTGCGCAATTCATGCTTGTTCTGTCATCTGGGGATCGTGAAAGGCTAAGAAAATATTTAAGTATGAACTAATCGGTTGTTCGTTTGGTCTGCAGGGTGGACGCTGTGGCATTTACGGAGCTAATTGCCCTGAGTGGGTTATCAGTATGCAGGTATGATGTACATATGATCGCTATGTGGTTTGACGTTTAGTACATGACACACATTGGAAACAATGGACGGTTCTTGGCTGGATGTTATGAGCTGACAATGCAAGCACATCGCTTTGTCCGTTGCGGGCTTATATTATAAGGTGTTTAAGCCAAATTGTGCAACTCAACCTTTAAAGTCCCAAGATAACTCTTTTAGCTACAAGTCCTACACAGCTTTCCCTTTCCTGGCAGAAGAAACAGTGTAGTTTAAAGTCCCAAGATACCTCTTGAGTATCTAAAAGTCCTACACAGTTTTCCCTCTCCTGGCAGAAGAAACACTGTAGTTTTTCAGCACAGAGGCTTATAAATTTTTCTAGTCAATTGCTTTGGTCCCCTGAAGGATAAAACGCGTTGTTTTATATTTCTCTGAGACGTGAATCTCCTGCACTGTGATGTATTAAAATTAGTGCCACACTCACATCTTTTGTTTGACATGTCACAAGACACAATGTTATTTGCAATGCTATCACTGCTCCCTTTTTACTTATGTTTTTCTTTGCTTAATACTGCAGGCCTGCAATGCCCATGGCATATACTGTGTTCCGTTGTACGATACACTTGGTAAGTTGTTGTTTCATTGAGAATTGAAAACACATAAAATTCTATCTGGAACTGGAACTGTTGTTTGGAAAGCAATTATCATCACCACAACACAAACGTGCACCTGAATGTTAAATGCTAGTTAACAATGCGTCCTGACATCTCTCATCATTTTCTGTGGTAGGTGCCGGGGCTGTAGAATTTATACTGTGCCATGCTGAGGTAGAAATTGCTTTTGTAGAGGAAAAGAAGATAGGAGAGGTACATTACTGGAACACTTAATGGCTTAACTACAAATTTATCAATACTAATGTGTTAATAACAACACAACAATAAAATTTTTCAGTTCTAAAAGGTTAAAGTTAAAACCCAATAAAAACTTTAAATCATAGTTTAAATACATTAATAACTGTTTTTCAAGTATTTCTACTTAAGTATAAATCTTTAGACATATTTTAATTTTTAAGTCCTTTTATTATCTCTTACTATATTAATTTCGGTCTTTCTCTATCTCTTCTCATATTATTATTTTAAATTAAGATTCCACAATATACTGGTATCTCTGGTGTCTCTTTTAAATATAGCCAAATTATCTCAACTGATGTTGGATAAATTTTTTTTTTAATTGGTACTATCTTTATTCGATCATGTATATCTTTGTTTTAGACTCGATCTATTTTTATATAACTATAAATGCAACGTAACATTCGTATTTCTATAATACTTATTTGCTGTCTTTTTATAGACCAATATTTTATCTCATATAATATAGCAGATTTAATCGTCGTTTTATAAAACTTGACTTTTAACTTCTATGATACCCTCTTATCATAGAGAATATCAGATGCTTGACATCATTTTAATCAGTTCGATTTGATTCTATGACTAACGTCTATATCAATAGACTCATCTATATGTAGCATTGATTCTACATATCAAAAGATATCCTTCTTACACACTACTTTGTCTTTTAAATTTACATCTCCCTCCTCGTATACGTGTACTAATGTTTAATACTATTTGATATATTTCTACATAGTTCAGAATGTCTTATAAATCTGTAAGTTACTAACCAAAACAAAACATGGCTGAGTTATTCTGCCCTATATTATATCCAGTAATTTTATATTTCATTGAATTTCACTGTACTATTATAAAATCATTACGTGTTCTAATCGTGCTTTTCCTATTCACGGTAGGAATTAGGAGGTTCTAAAAAGGCATGAAAATGTGTTGGTTTCATTTACTTATAGTAAAATGATATTTACCGTGTTTTTTAGTATGGATGATCTTGTTTGTGATTTGAAAAGCTTTGATCTTTTCCAGGTCCTCAAGACATTTCCCAATGCAACAAAATACTTGAAGAGTAAGTTATATGTGTTTTTTCCTTATTACAGGGCTACAATTTTTTTTATGCCTTACTAATATGATATTATTTTATTTTTAAGCAATTGTGAGCTTTGGAAAGGTCACTCCTGAAGAAAAGGAAAAGGTTGAACAGAATGGCGTGTCCATCTACTCATGGGAAGAGTTTTTGCAGTTGGTAAGGTTCTTATTTATTCATCTAGCTCGCAACAGACAGAAATATATGTTTTGATATAGCAACATACTCCTCACTTTCAAAGAAAAACATTTAGTAGCAATGCAGCATACTGTACCGAATAATGACAAATCTGTTGTTTCAATTAAAAAAATGCAATCTGTTGAATGTTATCCCCTGTTTCTGTTTCAACTCTATACAATAATTTTATGGACATTAGACCAATATGATTTTATATTCATCTGGTATTAAAATAATTATCTGTTTTACCTGCAGGGAGGTGAAGAAAAGTATGAACTTCCCACAAAAGAAAAGGATGATATCTGTACAATAATGTACACCAGTGGAACAACCGGTGACCCCAAGGGAGTTTTAATCTCCAACAGGAGCATTATTACTATTGTGTCAGCAGTAGATGAGTTCCTTGGAAACTCAAATGAGAAGGCAAGGCATTTAATTCAGTTTTATTATCTCACTGTGTTGTTCATCATTCTTCTAAATTTTATTCCATTGTAACAGCTTTGCGAGGATGATATTTACATTTCTTATCTTCCACTGGCCCATATCTTTGACCGTGTACTTGAGGAAGTGTTCATTCACCATGGTGCATCAATTGGATTTTGGCGTGGAGTAAGAATGAAAAGCTCTCTGTTTAATACTTGATACTTTATTATTTGACAATCACTTGTTACTATTTTCTCAGAATTACATGTCACTTTATGTATGTAAAAGAAGCATGTTTTAACAAGCATACGTTCTGCCTCAGGATGTCAAACTCTTGGTTGAAGATATTGGAGAACTCAAGCCAACAGTTTTCTGTGCAGTTCCACGTGTACTAGACAGAATTTATGGAGGTAATGCATTTGAAATAATAGATTTTAACCTCACAGCCATACATATGTAATAGTGGTAATGTAGGTTAATGCAATTCATCCATTCAGGTTGATATTAATGCTCAGTTGCTTCTATGATTCAGGATTGCAAGATAAAGTTTCGACTGGTGGTTTCCTGAAGAAGACACTGTTTAATGTTGCTTACAAATAGTAAGCTTTTTCAAGTGTCCCTGATCCATCACGTCATGCTTATTTGCTAACATGGTGATCAAACTCTAATATGTTACTCGAAATGATTATGCAGCAAACAAGGGAATATGATGAAAGGAAGTAAGCATGAAGAAGCTGCTGCCATCTTCGATAAACTAGTCTTCACCAAGGTAAACTAAATGATAGCTAAAAATTTTCAACTGTTACCCAATTGCCTTAACTTTTTAGATGCCTTTACTGACTCACATTTAATCTTCTTTTACATAATGTAGGTTAAACGAGGATTAGGTGGTAGAGTACGACTTATTTTATCTGGCGCAGCTCCCCTGTCTAATCACGTTGAAGAATTCCTACGTGTGGTAACATGCTCCCTTGTTCTTCAGGGCTATGGTATGCATGTGAAACAATATCAATGATCGTATAATTAAAAAAATTAATATTTCGAGTTTCCAAATACACCTAATGTTTTGATTGAGTTTGCTTGTTTTCTTCATTGCAGGTCTCACTGAGACCTGTGCCGGGTCCTTCGTTTCCCAGCCAAACAACATGTCGATGCTGGGAACTGTAGGCCCTCCAGTCCCCTATGTTGAAGTGCGCCTCGAGTCTGTTCCTGAAATGGGATATGATGCATTGTCAAAAGAATCACCACGTGGGGAGATTTGTATCAGAGGGGACACCTTGTTCTCGGGGTACTATAAACGAGAGGACCTCACAAAGGAAGTTTTGGTAGATGGTTGGTTCCACACAGGTATATCAACTTACAGCATTTGAACTAATGTGTTTATGTCATTATCAGTCAAGAAAGGCAAGAGAACCAGAGGTCATAGACCTCTTTCGTCAACAAGTTCCATAGCAAAAGAGACATTCAACCTGTCAACAGACTGCTTTGACATTTCTCCTATTTGAATGTTTCTTCTGTGGTTGGCTCACTTTGATATCTTAATGTAGGAGACATTGGTGAGTGGCAGCCTGATGGAAGCATGAAGATCATTGATCGCAAGAAGAACATCTTTAAGCTCTCCCAAGGAGAATATGTCGCCGTGGAGAATTTGGAGAACATATTCGGTCAAGCCCCTGGTGTTGACTCGGTACAATCCAGCAACCTTTCATTTGCTAATATTATAACCGATCTTTCTTTTCCATATGCTGCTCACTGACTGCTTGTGCTAAACAATGTATCCAGATTTGGGTGTACGGAAATAGCTTTGAATCGTGCTTGGTTGCAGTGGTAAACCCTAACAAGCAAGCTCTGGAACGCTGGGCAGAGTCAAATGGGGTAACTGGAGACTTTGCTTCCATATGTGAAGATGCTAAAGCAAAAGAGTTTATTTTGGGAGAATTAACCAAGACTGGTAAAGAAAAGAAGGTAAGTGACTTGGACAAGCGACATAGCCTTCACAATCCTGTCGCAGATTAGGATTGACTCATCGTTCTCTTGATTTTGTTACAACAGCTCAAAGGCTTTGAGCTCATCAGGGCCGTTCATCTGGAGCCGGTGCCGTTCGATATGGATCGTGACCTAATTACTCCTACATACAAGAAGAAGCGGCCACAGCTACTCAAATATTACCAGGTAAAACACTCGTACTAAGTACGAGTGCATGTTTTTAAGCTACAGTACTTTTATTATCCATGACCGACCTCTGCCAATTTTTTCAGAGCGTCATCGACAGCATGTACAAGAACATGAAGTAGGCTGGACGAGGTGTTACAGTTAACCAGACTACATTAGCTAGAAATTTGAATCGAACAAAGTAATAGTTGGTGATAGCTAGGATTATTCTGTTTTCAGTTTCTCCTAAATTTGGACATGTAATAGCGTATATAGATACGCATACCATGTTACCGTGTGAATTCTTTACACCTTCTTTGCCTTGATAGAAAACGAGTGCTCAGATATTTTTACAATTGTTATTCTTTGCATCGATATAAAAGAGTGATCAGATAGCTTTACAACTATTGCTATGGTAAGTTTCTACTCTAAATTACAGTTCTTTTATGGGGATTGCTAATTTGCGAATGTTCACTAGTTAACTAGTGGACAACCTTATCCTCCTTCCTCAATCTTATCACACCACCATTAGCATCACTCACAGACTTGACGTAGACCGCCATCTCTGCGGTATGGCCTACCTATGTAGAAGGTCATCCAAGCTCTCCTTTCTCGTGGTGTGTTACTCTCTGCCCTACTAAGATTTGGTGCTATCCCTATATCTAACGAGACTTTGACAAGTTATCTGTTCTCCTCGGTGGGAAGGTGTTTCTTTTCTTCTCGCCAATAACCTTTGAGATTCACCGATAGCAACAAGGCGACAATGGTTAGATTCAGTTGAAAGTTTCGAAGTTTAAAGTAGAAAGTGTTGTAATTTTGAGTTAAAAGTTTGATCTCATCGGTGAAAACTTGCAGACATTTGAGTGAAAAAGTTTTGAGCGTTTAGGTTGAATTGAAATTGTGAAAAAAATTATTCAAAAGTTCAAGGATTTTGGTGTAAAGTTTTTGAATTTTTAGTAAAGTTTTAGATTTTGAATAAAAAGTTTTTTTTATTTGAAAGTTTTTCCAATCCAAATTGAAAGTTTCTGGACTTTTGGATTGAAAGTTTCAATTGAATTAGAAAACATATCAGACCTACGAAGATTCACGGGGAGGCTCGGTTGGAATTCGTTCGTGGCGAACAATCGTTCACGTATTAGCATTCCCGTCTTTTATGGCAACAAGACGCAACTTTACTACCACTATAATTGCTTTGGTTGCCATAGGCCTGCTGCCATCTACCTCAAACTCATTGAATTTATGTTAAATGAAGTACTCTCTCCGTCTCTTCACGTCTAAATAAGTGTAACACTCAAAATATAAAATAATAGGAAAGTAAAATGACATTTATACTTCTCATTAAATAAGCGCTAGTCGAGGATAAAAAAGTAGTTAAAGACAAAATAGAAAAAAAATTAAAGAAAATGTGTCGGAGGAAAATGTAATAGACTAAAAATACACTCTTGATATGAAAAAAAAAGTAGGTCAGAAGTGTACTTATTATGTAACGAGACGGTACATGCGCAACTTTTGGATGTCCTAATCTAACACTGTAAATTGTAAACAACCATAAAGGCATAAGCTTTAACGGGTGTACCTTACTACCATGCACGTAAAATGCTGGCGTTAACTTCAGCCACATACAAATCCGATCGCGGGCAAAACGATTTGTTGACTTAGTTTGTACAGCAAGTCAGCAAGTGCATCCTAGTTTATCTATGAGCTAAACTACCTGGAGGGAGAAACTCAACTACATAAGAATCATCAGGATGGCCTTCCAAAGAAAACATTAAAACTGCGTGAGTGGAGCAGGTAGTTGACAAGGCTATCTGGCCCACGCAACCACATCGATTTCTGCCTGGGCGCTCCGATACAATTCCAATCACTTGGCGAGGATAGCTCTACGCTCCATCACCGCGGGGTCTTCATCGAGAAGCTTAGAAAGCTGCTTGATCTGCACAAGCAGCAAGAGTGCTAGTAAGAAGCCAACAACTGTTTTCATATAATGCATGAAGTTATGTTGTTTCCACTTATATAAGGCACACTGATAAATATTCAACATGACGGCGGTCTATATGAAAAAGGTGGTTTAGTGCCTAATAATACACAAGCGAATGTTCGGTCAGATTGGTGAGTAAAGAAATGCAGACAAGCCATGAGGCGACAATTCTAGTTCGAAGCCAGCTAGTATTATAAGCACTAGCATGTATAATGCCGTGATTCTTAATGTGTATATATGTGCTACCTTCGAATTGGATGCTAATCACAACAATTTCTAAATATTTGACCGCTAGAAGCTAAACTCTCATTGAGAGTTAAAAATAACAAGAGGATATTGTTGAAGGAATCTAGGGCACCACCTCAGCTCCCCTTGGCACCAAACAATTTTCCAATTAAATATCACCCACATGTTTATCTGAATAAACCTGACTATTAGGCAATGTGCTGAAATAACCTCACCTCTCTTGCTCCCAATTCCGTAAAGAAGCCATCAAGAAATGTGTGCTTCGCCTCCCAGACTTGGCAGTAAACAATAGATTTAGGGATGGAGTTTCTCAAGCTTGAACATACCATATTGACATATGCCAGCACATTAGTACCTGGAAGTTGAGAATTGCAATTGCAAGTTATGCCTTAAATAATCATTAAGCAATGAGCCAATAATGTAATGTTAAACACATGGATCAATTGCCAAATACGACAGCTTCATAGGATATGGCCAGACAATCTTTTATGTAGGGATATCATTAACCAGTAACTGTGTGAGAAAATACCCAAATAGATGAGAACTTACTATTTCATCTAAGGTATGTATCATTGTATCTGTCAAAGATAGTGTTGGATTTCCACCCTTCTCAACATCTTAAGGAAGCTTCCTAAAGAAATAAACAGTTGAATAGCTGCACTCCATATCAACCAGATTCAGAGTATTTTTCTTGCTTTCATTCCACATTCTGTCCAATGATTCAAAAGCTGCGTTGCTCATTTCCACACGGAGAGTGGGGAATTGCTTTAACTCCTGCAGGAAAGGGAACAAACAATTTTACTATGCGCCTTAAAATGTTTATTCAAAAAGAGATTTTCCACGTGGTTTTCTCTCTATATTCTAATGCTATACATGTTTGAATGATACGACACAAATGGCAAATTCCTGTAGGCAGTAAACTAGAAAGGTTTGATCTTGATATATATAGACCATTGGACTTATATATATATATAGATCCGACCTCTCCTGTATAGTGTTAGGATCTTAATCTCACTGTACATCATATTCCTACATGGTATCAGAGCGGATCTAGACATCTCCGGGCGCTAGCATCATCTCGTCGGTGAGCCGACTCTTCCTTCCCGTCGCAGATCTTCTATCTGATATTCCTCCTCTGCCTTTTTGTCTCGGCTCTCTCCTCTCCGTCTCTCCGTAGACGGCTTTCTCCTCCTCCACTGCCCTCTCGCCTCCCTTTTCCACCATGTGACAAGGAGACGGCCTCCATCAACCCCCTCGTCTCGTTTAGACCCATCTTAGCTTTTTCCTTGCTTCGGCGTATCTTCCCCTCCTCCAACGCCGGCGCAACTCTGCGCTCGTTGTCTCCATCGGCTGGACCCGTCCGTCCTCCATCGGCTAGAACTCTCTCGGTTCCCGCTTTTCCGACACACTCACCTGCTCCAGGACACGAAACTTCTCCACTCGTGTCCGAGCCACTCCGACGTGTCCACGGACACGAATTTTTGCTTCCCGGACGCGAAGAAAGGAGGTTCGCGTCCGAGCCTTCTCCGATTTTTCGCGTCCGCCCCACTCCGTTGCATCCACGGGTCCACGGACGTGAAACCTCCCTTCACGGATGCGAGCATTCTCACGCCCGTGACACACCTACTCTCTCACACTCGTGACCTACCTACTTTGCCACCCACTCCTCACTCAACAACTCCGCCACCTACTCCCATCGGCCAACGACTCTCCTCATCAGCTTACTACCCTCATCGGCTTATCGCGCCCCGTTACTCTCTCGTCATGATCACCGAGTCGGCTCTTAGTTACGGCACTCTTCCAGTCGTCGAATCCCTTTCGGCCATCGGCGCTCCTGACCATAACTCAGGCACCACTTTGCCGATCTTCTCACCACCTTACGCCGCCGTCAACGTAAAATCTCACGTTCCCATCTCCCTTGACCTCAATGCCAACTATTTGAAGTAGGTATTTTTCTTTAAATCACTATGTGAAAAGTTCAGCCTTCGCTCCCACATCAATGGCTCCGCTCCACCTCGACCCGATGATCCTAAGTAGGACATCGTCGAGTGTTGCGTGCGCAGCTAGCTGTTTGGCTCAGTCGATGACTCCGTTCTCGACCTTGCAATGGACGACACCGACCCCATCAACTTTACCAACTATGTCTCTACCCAATTCAATCTCTCTATTCAAGCCATGCAGGCCGATAACGGTACGGAGTTTGTCAACCGTACCATCCAAACCTTTCTTACCTCCCGTGGCACCTATCTCCGTCTCTCCTATCCCTACACCTTTCCCCAAAATAGTAAGGCCGAACGTCTTTTTCGCACACTTAACAACATAAATCGCACTATGCTACTTCATGCCCACCTACCCGTAACCTATTAGGCTAAAGCACTAACTACCGTGACTTACCTCTTCAATCGGCGCGCTTGCTCCTCCGTTCGCTACAATGTCCCCTACACCCTTTTGTACCACAAAACGCCCGACTATTCTCACCTACGCGTTTTTGGGTGTCTCTATTATCACAATCTCATCGCCACTGCTCCTTACAAACTTGCACTCCGCTCCACCGCCTGTATTTTCCTTGGCTATCCTTCATCCCATAAGGGATACCGATGTCTCGATCTCTCCACCCGCCGAATCATCGTCTCCCGCCAAGTCGTTTTTGACGAGTCCTGCTTCCCCTTCGGTTTACTTCATCCCGGACCCTCATCTAGCGATCTCGACTTCCTTCTAACCAACACCGTACCCTCCTGGTCCCTTCCATCAATCTCACCTCCGACCTCCTCATCGGCCACTCCTGAGGACTTCTTGCACAGCTATCCCACTCCTCTCCGCTCCGATGCTACTCACATCGGACCTCCATCGGCACCACCACCCTCATCGGCTCTCCAACCTCCATCGGCTCCAGTTGATACTGTCTCACTCCCATCGTACACATCAACTCCATCGGCTCATCAACCTCCATCGACTCGCCCACACCTATCGGCCCCTCGGTCTCCATCGGCTCGCCACTCCCTGTCGGCTGCTCTGTCTCTATCGGCCCATCAACCTCCATCAGCTTAGGCCGACCTCGTTCAGCCTTTCCCCGAACATACAGTCGCCGATCCTAAGCCAATGCCACCCTTCCCCATCCCGTCCCCACCCCACCACTCACGCTCCCATCGGCTCCTGCGAACCCTGATGTCCCCTCCACCTCTCATATGATCACCGATCACAAACCGGGTCCCTCCGCCCTACCAAACGCTACGGGCTCTTAGCAATCCATTGTACCATCTCGCCCATCCCGACGACTCATCGTTTAGTCCTGGCCGATCCTCAGAGGCGCGTGGCTATGGCCGATGAGTACAAGGCCCTTATGGATAACGAGACCTGGCGCCTCGTCTCTCGTCCTCCCGGTGCCAATGTTGTGACCGGTAAGTGAATCTTTAAACACAAATTCCACGCTAATGGATCACTTGCTCGTCACAAGAACGCTAGGTAGTTCGGGGTTTCTCCCAATGTCCCGGCGCTGATTACGACAAGACCTTCAGTCCCGTCGTCAAACCCGCTACCATTCGGGTTGTTCTCACTCTCGCTACCTCGCACTCTTGGCTGATCCATTAGCTCGACGTGAAGAATGTCTTCCTTCACAGCCATCTGACGAAAACGGTCTACTGCCAGCAGCCTCCAGGCTTCGTCGATCCATCTCGTCCTGACGACGTTTGCCTCCTTCAGTGCTCCCTCTATGGCCTCAAACAGGCCCCTCGGGCCTGGTACCAGCGTTTTGCTGCCTATCTCCGGCACATCGGCTTTGTAGTCTCCGTCTCTAATACCTCTTTCTTCGTCCTTTACATTGGCAATACCACCGCCTATCTTCTCTACGTCGACGATATTTTTCTTACAGCGTCTTGCTGTCCATCCTACACCAGATCATGGCCCGACTTCACTCTGAGTTTACCATAACCGATCTCGGCCCTCTCCATCACTTCCTTGGTATCTCTGTCACACTCTCCTCACGGGCTCTTTCTCTCCCAGCGTCAGTATGCAATCGATCTCCTCCAGCGTGCGGGCATGGCCGAATGTCACCCCATTGCCACTCCCGTCAACACTCGCGCCAAACTCTCCGCCAGCGATAGCTCTCTCATAGCCGATCCCTCTTAGTATCGGAGTCTTGCTGGTGTCCTCTAATACCTTACACTAACACGGCCCGACTTCACCTACGCCGTCCAGCAAGTGTGCCTCTTCATGAATGCTCCGCGCAAACCTCACCTCACGCTGCTTAAGTATATTCTTCGCTACGTGAAGGGCACACTCTCCACTGGCTTACATCTCAGCTCCAGCCCCATTGACTCTCTCACCGCGTACTCTGATATGGACTGGGAGGGCTGCCCCGACTCTCGACGCTCTACATCCGGCTACTGCGTCTTCTTCGGTGACACTCTAGTCTCTTGGTCCTCCAAGTGCCAGGCTACAGTATCTCGGTCCAGCGCCAAAACCGAGTATCACGCCGTTGCCCATGCCATCACCGAATGTTACTGGCTTCGCCAGCTTCTCCAGGAGCTCCGTGCACCTATCCCCTCTGCGACCATTGTCTATTGCGACAACGTTAGCACCGTCTATATGACCGTCAACCCGGTCCATCATCGACGCACGAAGCATATAGAGATAGACATTCACTTCGTACGTGACAGGGTCGCGCTAGAACAGGTTCGGGTGCTTCATGTACCGTCGGCACACCAGTTCGCCGACATTATGACCAAAAACCTATCCGCGCCTTTGTTCACTAGTTTTCACTCCAGTCTCTGCGTTTGTTCCTCTCCCGCTGCGACCACGGGGAGTGTTAGACCAGTAGACTTGTATATATATAGACCCGATCCCCCCTGTATAGAGTTAGGGTCTTAGTCTCACTGTACACCATAATCCTACACATATTGTAGATGCGAAAATATTGTTAGTTCACTCCAATCAGAACAGCTTTAACCCATTTCCCTTTTATACAAGAAAATAGAAGCATTACATTCCACATGATTGAATGCACTCATTAATACAAGTGTAAAAAACAAAACTGTCCAGTGGAACAATGAAAAAAGAAGAAAAGAAAACATGCATCTGTCTCACTAATAGCATTGCGAACTAGTTCCTTGAGTATTGCATAGACCTACCAATGTTCAAAAAGTGTCAGATTATGAACTACAGGAGAAACTTAGTGCTCCATAACAAGCAAAATTAGCAAGAATGAAGACATATAGCATACCGCATCAACAGCTGACTCAGCTGAACCTCTGATACTGACTCAGCAAGACACCATAAGACGACAATACCCTTGCTCTGGAACTATTAGATGTGGTTGGTACCCATCAGCTTGTGTTATAAGCTTTCTTACGTTTTCCATCGAAAGATTCTTGTCAAACTGCTATCGTCTGAGAGCTACCGGAAATTGATTGTCAAATACATAGTAGATTTTCTCACCGCCTGGATGCCTGCAAAATAAGAGTAATTCTTTGATAAATAGGAGTGGGTAGGCATCATGTATCCAAAAATGAACAGAGGCTTCTTTTCAAAATTTCAAAGGTAATGCACAGAAAAACTATCTGTTGAATCATACATTCCATCCAGATGCTCCTTGTAGATACCATCAAACATGCGGCATATTTCCATAATTATGTACAAGTTTCCCTGCATATCAGGAAGAGGAAACATGCAATTAACACACTGGAAGACGAAAAATATTGTGCACATAATAGTGAAAATATTATGATGCATATCTGAATGGCAAATAGATGTACATATTAAAGCAAAGAATAATCTAATTAAGTATGACAGAACGAAGGGTAATATCACAGTAGGACTAATTTTATAATGTATTTTTTGGGAGTATTTTTGTAAATTTATTTGGGGGACCTAGAGAAGATTAAAATGAAATACATCGATAAAAAACAGAGAATTACTCCGGCATTTTGCTTATAAGAGATTGGATCCCTGGAATTCTTGATTAAATCACAGATTCCAAATGCTTCAGGGAGTGCGTAGCAGATTGTCATGAGATCATCAAGACAAAGAAGCCAAAAACATTTGCACAGACACATCATAAAACTAAGTGCAGGACATACTTTTGAAAGCATCTTTGCTAAGTGCTCTGATCCCATTCTGTGAGCCAGGTGTTTATATTCTGTGGTATTTACAAAATATTCACGCTCTCTATGCCTGGCAGCAATCATGTCAATGCTCTTGTTTATATCTTGCCGATTGACAACACCAATCCATGGATATTGTAGTCGATAGGATCTTCCTTCTAACATCTGCATAACAGAACCCAGTTGGAAAATTCAGGTTCAAGCTGTTGTAGGAATAACCTACAATAATCAAATAACATATTTGTTCAATACAATTATCAAGTGTTCTAGTACACATTGAATAACCAATATAAACTTACATCAACAGCATTTGTGCCATTGTCCGTTAGATTGATTTTGGTGAGTATGTCAAAGGTCCTTTCACCTGAATTCAACAAAGTTACTATTCTATGGAAGATCACAATTATTTTACAATGCTTTTATTGGTATACTAAGTAGCTTGCCACATCAAGTAAAGTTAAATAAGAATACTCCCAATAATTCTAACCTCAGTATCATCTACTCATCATCTTTTTTCATTAAATTTCTTTATAGATTCGGTCTTATCTGGATGATTTTCCATTTTTAACTGTCCAATCGACTCTTTACGTCTATCAATTGTTCTCTTTTTATAAGCCGATCGGCTATCTGATTCTTAACCGAATATATTTATAGACTTATCAAATTTTAGTGTTAACACATACCTTCTAATTTCGGAGTATGAGAACTCATGCTTTTAAATTATCTTCTTCGAGCTCTCATGATTCCAAAATCTCATCTCTTGCTTTTTGTGATTAGCTTTCATGAACTGATACTGTTTGTATTAAATATGCTAAGCTGTCAAACTTTTGAAAAAAAAAAGCTTTCTTCTGATATGACTTGATAATTCTTGAAAGGTCAGTTCTGCTAATTGTTTATCGCTTAACTCCAAGCTGTAGCATTGGCTTTGTATATTGTGAAATCTTTGAATATATTCTAGAATTAATTCCTCCACCTTCTGTTTCACCAATATCAAATCTGTAAGCCACATCTCGTGGATCCCCACAAAGAAGTACTTGTGAAATTGTTCCTCTAGATTGGCCTATCATCTGATTGAATTTAACAGCAACGATAAAAACCAAGTAAAAACCGATCCAAATAGTGACAATGAAAACAACCTAACTCTCAGAGTTTCTTCTGTAAAATGCTTCTCCACATTGAGTTAAGAATTGGCAGATGTGCTCAACTGTAGACATATTATCTTGTCCTGAGAACTTTAAAGAAGTCTGATATCTTGTATCAGCGTGGTAATGATACTCTATTAAACCACTTAAAGTATGGACGTCGATACATGAAATTTTTCTCTCTGTTTGACGTCAAACCGTTCCTTTATCACTTTGAATATCTTTATAGTCCACTCATTATCTCCATCGTGCTGCCCCCCGAGCTAAGCATGGCCATCAGCTTTAGTATTCTCATGTTGATCATTATGTTCAAATCACTAAATCATTTGTCCACTAAAGCAAATGAGTAACAACCGAGTAGATGAATTACCAAAATCTGTAAATTTAACCGTAGGGTTGTGCATGAACTCTGCATATTCTCTGTCACCATCAATCCTGCGGAGTTGCAGAACTAGGGGGCGCCGTGTAACAATTCCTAGAGAAGTCCACCAAGCCGTAAGCAACATAACAAATTAGACAAATCTGGAAGCACTCGGTGAGCTCATAATCCTGAGACGACCATACCTGAGCCTCGCGGCAGGAAATCTTTCCCAATAACACTCTCGAGGATTTGCCCGAACTCTACCGTACATCACGACATGGAAAAAAAAATGACATGCATGTCAAAACCCACATTGGTATCTGATTCCATAATTTGCATGGCACACAAGGAACACAGATTTAAACCAAATCTAGCAGAACGATCGCACGGAACTTGATCAAATCCCACGAAATGGCCCGTTCTAAAGCTGATCTAACAAACGAGTAGCCATCGCCCAAATGCCGATCAAGCTGCCCCGCGCGGCCACTGCGGCACGGAAACCAACCAAAAACCAAAGGATACCAATAAGGAAAGCACCGGGCGGCGCGCGATGAGGTACCGTACCTGGCCACCGACGACGGCGATGGCTGGGAGCGAGTCCCAGAGGGTGGGCAGCGCGCTCTCCTCGCCGATGTCGCCGAGGGCGGTGCACGCGCGCTGCAGCTTGTTGACGAGCGAGATGAGGTTCTCCATGGCCTCGCCGCGAGACCCTAGCCAGCCACGGCGCGGCCCGGCCGACGCGTGGGGGGAGCGGGGCAGCGGGTGACGGCGAGACGATCGGACGCGGAAACGGCGAGGATCACACAGGATTGGGGAGGGGGAGAACCAAGCTCGATCGAGCAGACGAGCCGAGCTTTCTGGTGTAGCAGTAGTGTCCGCAGTACCCTTCGCTCGAGTCGGACTCTCAAGTCTTCGTTTCAGAAGGTGCGGTGCTTTTACGATAAACCCTCTCAAGTTTCAAAGTACTGTTAATCTCTCTAGTTCGTTCTTCTTTTTTCTTTTTTCAGAGAGAGAGAGAGAGAGAGAGAGCATCTAGTTCGGTCAATCAGCCAGTGGTTTTAGCTTCGAATCCAAAGCCCAAACACTGCAAGTGGTAAGATTAAGAATTTGTCGCGCTGCGCATCCGGAAGCCCGTAATGGGCTGAGTCGTGTGTCTATCTAATGTTCTGCGTGGGGATAGCCCATAATAAGTCGCCCAACCGGGGGACCCATGGTTCATCTAGTTCAGAGCACTTCCCTGCAACAGCCAAGCACTAAAGGCCCATTTGAAACCTCAAAAGATTTTAGATTTTTAGATTTCTGATTTTTTATGATAGTTATTTGAGTTTACAAACGAATGAATTAACTACTATAAATTTAAAATTTTGATTTATAAAAAATCATATGAGAAACTTTTATATAGAATTTTTTTCACAAAACACACGCTTGGGAAGCGTACCCATGAAAAATCCAAAATCTATGGAAGAAAAAACAGGACAACATTTGATTACCACGTTATCTAAAAAAGTATTAAATAAGTTTTTTGTGGAATACTAAATAAATTTTATAAAGTAACACCAAATTACAGTGTTAGTGAAAGTAGGGTTCACATTAGTTATAACTTACTAAGTATAAATTTTTAATTATGGAGTTAGATTAAGAAGACACTAAACGAGAGTTGAAAATAAATATAAGTCCATACCTATTAATTCTTAATTTTATAAGTACTGAATATAAAACCAAAAATTAAGACTCTAAACTGAGTAAAACTATGTATTTATTAACTTTGTAAGTTTGGAATACAAAGTTATTTTATCAATAAGTTTATAAGTACCAATTTTAAATTTATTTTGGAAATGCTAACAAAATTAAATAATTTTATTTCTAATAATTTAGAAACCTAGTTTACATTTATGATAAATAACCCATAGTGCGAAGCTTACTGGACAGTAGTTCTTAAAGGCATAAATAATGGTGTGATGCCGCCGTCTCGGAAAATATTTCCCATATGTTTTTTTTATGATGCGGAAGAAATAAAAAGAGGGGAGAGAAGGATGCATGACGTGTGCTGATTAACACATTGTCTAATAGACAGAGGTATTATAGATAACTAAAAATATAAACTATATATCATCTGTGTACGACATGGAAAGGTTATATCTAAACCATTGTTTATGCTTAAAGATAAAATTTAATTCCAAGTCCAAAGGCATGCTAACATTTAAGTTTGGTTGAAATTGAATGGTTGAATAGACTGTGATCGTTGATTATTGAGTCTTGAGTTTTGAACGATTAAAATTTGTTCGTATGAATCGCTGGACTAGTTCCTGTGTGATTGGTGGCATACATACGCTTCTACATCGCTGGAGTAGTTGAAGAGACAAGATCGGCAAAGCTGAGACGGCTAGTGAACCTGTCAGGCACCTACCCCGACATCCCGGTCACGCACGCGCGTGCTGCAACTTGCACCTGTACATGATACGCGCCACAAAACAAGGTAGTGTCTGTACGTAGCCCCGGTCAGAGCCTCCCCGGCGGCAAAAGAACTCGTACATTTGTAGCGCAAATTTGGCGGCAGTCGATCTCGGTCCAGTCCCCCCGCCAAGATCGGCACCGCCGTGTGTACGCGCTTGCGCGCCACGGCTAAGCTGGAAGGAAATAGGAAAGGGAGCGCGCGCACGGGTAGCTGAAGGGATGGATCGCCTCGGCGGCATCAGGCTGCGGAAGCCGGCGCTGTCGATCGACAATACACCGGCGCCCGCGGGGGAGATGGTGAGCGAGGCGAAGAAGCCGGCGGCGGCGGCGGCAGAGGAGGAGTTGGAGGAGCCGGTGAGCCCGGCGGGGCGGCTGTTCCGGGAGCCGCACTTCAGCTGCTACATCGTGTGCACGTTCGGCGTCGCCAAGCCGGTCCACCTGCCGTCCCTCCGCGCCGGGATCGAGGCCACCCTCGCGCGCCACCCGCGCTTCTGCAGCATCCAGGTACGTAGTACGCGCGCGTTCCATCTTCTCCTGCTCCCGGTTAATTTCATTCATTCATCGGTCTGCACGCTTGGCACTTCAACAAGATTTTTGTTCGATGCAAGCTTGGGTGGGTTTACGTTTTGAATTTGGGCCGCCGCTGTTTGTGACTTCGAGATTGTAGGTGCAAAATTGAGCACGGCGAGATGAGCAGACGACACGATCCGTAGTCGGTCGTATCGTTCACTGTTCTCTTTCTTCTTCCCTTTCGTCGTTCTTTAGACCGACGAACTTGCCTGGTCCATGCCAAAGCTAATTGCGTGTAACTCTGGCTTCTCGAGTTCGAAAAGTACTCTTCGTTTACCAGTCGTGTAGTCATCTGCTACTCAGTAGACCTTGTGCCGTTGGTCTTTTTGGAAGGGAACTTAGAGGTAGACTGGTAACACTCGATCGTGTTTTTCCTTTTACTAAAGTCGAAGCTCTAAGATTCCATTGATTAATTATCACTGTTAAGGTTAGTTAAGCCGGTTTTTTTCCAAGGAAAGTTAGTTAAGCTTGTAGGGAACAAATTAATTGTGATAGTTTCAGTGAGCTATAATTGGACAGGTAGCTTGCATGCTGCGCGCGTTGTGCGTACCTTGTTATCACGTGGAAGCAAAATATCGATACGCTATCAGGATATGAAAGGGACCGGCCGGTCGAGTTGGTCTTGCCCCTGAATTGAGCTTATCACCAGCTAACTTTCCAGTTCCAACTCGTTCCTGTCGTGCTCAATCAGAATCAAACGAAATGAGAGCATGTCATAGTCTGCTTTTACGTGCACATTTTGCAAACTAAAACTTCCTTCAAATTTAGACACTGTACCAACGTTAACTCTGAAAACGATTTGTACGTATTGTATATTGTTCCAACCGGAGCGGGAGTCAGTGAATTGGCAAGGGACAAATTAGGGTGTCCCAGCTATAGTATTTTGGTCCAAAATACCGGCCGGCACAGAGCCGGGGACCAGTTGCCGACTGAAAGAATGTGGATTTATTTCAAGTATTTAAATTTAAAACTTTTTTGAGGGGGTGTTTGGTTACTGATAACAAATTCAAATTTTAAACTTGGATTCTTGAAACCAGTTGGTTACCAGTTGTAAGTTATAAGAGAAACACGTTACATCAATATACACCAGACTTAAAAGAATTTAAGCTACACTCTCATAGATCATTATAATCTTTATTTAATATATAATAATAGGAGTATATTACATAAGTAATTAAATAAACATACCTATCATACTACAACGATATATATATAAACAACAGTGGAAGAAAAATATGGTGACCCTAATCCACATATTATGTTTGAAAACTACAAGATACCATATAAAAAACTTGTAAAAACTTCTCAAGTGAAGGATCAGCTCCTTCGACCTCAATAGTCTCACCTTAGTCTACATATGACAGGGAGTAAGTATGATTACATCTACTCAGTAAGTCATAAAAAAAGTATAACATATATAGATTTTAAAGAATAACTGGATTTATTTCATAAAATTATTTAAAAACATCATTCGAGAGTTAAGGGTGTGTATTTTCTTGGACTAATATTTTGGCCTCAATCTTATCATAGAATAACTTTACTTAGTGTAATTTATTATGAAAATAATATATGTGTGTCAAAACATCATCTTTATAGCAATTCCAACACTTTTATGGCTCACAGAGCCTTTCGCCCATAGCAGTTTAATTACTATAACCATTAAAATTAATTTACTTTCTTTATATTTTTTAAAAATTATTTTTCTCTTAAAGCTAGGGTTGACATCTTACCATCTCTCTACTCTCTATGAAATCACTTGGCTTTTCAGACTGCACGGATATGTTTATAACCATATAGGCCATCCATCTACCACAAAGGTTAACTCTAAGAATGATTCATATCCCATAAATTTATTTCACAACTATTTGCAAATAAATCTACGTGAGATGTGACCATAAGCACGACTATTTAAATAGTTTAGATAAGACTTTTGCAAAAGGTGCATGTTTTACCCACAAAAAATTTATCCGCATTCGATCACTTAGCATGAATTGATCGAATATAACTATTGAAAGGGGATTAATGATAAGGCCTTTTCCAAAACAAAACTAGAATAATTGATTGCCAACTAGAAGAGTCCTAGATTAGATCTCGGATAAGTCCTAGACTTTCCCGTACTTAGAATCAACCACTTCTCATAGTTATTCCGATGATTCTACAACTCCCGGCAATAAGCGTTTCTAACCCTACTAGTTACTTAGTTAGCGATGTCTCATACCATCCATACGATCATACTGTATTAGCTTAGTGCAGTCCTCTAAGAAATCGGTTCTTATGTCTAGATACAAAGCTATGCCACACAGGTGACACTTTGTACCATGAGTTTTCTCTAAAAACAACCACCTTTTATTTTGCAAACCACTGACACTAATATGTTGAGTTTTATCACATTTCACAACCCATTTTCTCCATTTCAATCAATTTAACCCATCACACATAATCATCAATTCATTCCTAAAATGCAAAACTTAACCATTAAATATATGGAAGAAAGTAAATACCAGCGATACTCATGCTAGTGATATGGACCTCGAGATATAACATGGATAACAATGACATGATATAACTATTTCAAGGGTAAGGATATAATGCAATAATTAGGCCAGGATTGTCGGATTGTCTCACGATTGCGGCCTTAATATTTTATGTGCAAATAATTATAAAACTTTATAAACAAATATTTTGTAAGTACTGTGATCAACTTGGTCAAAGGGTGACTTGCCTTGATATGCTATGGGTCCTAGTGCGATGAAATTTTGCGCGAAAACACCTTCGGTCGAGACTTCTACACATGAGAAGCACAAACGTTACATGAAATACTATTCAAAGTAATAAACACACATAAAATAATAGTATTATTGTGTAGAAGATAATTTTAGAAAATTTTACGACTAAAACATGGTCAATTGGAGTTACGGATAAAAATATATAATTTTTTGAAGTTTGAATCATTTTTTAGATTTAAAAAGGATTATTAGAAATTATCAAAAATATTCTCTCAAAGGGGTTGATAGGTGGGGCTTAGATGTCAATAACCCATCGCACATAGATTGGGTGCACGGTCAATCGGACATGTGGGTCCTACCACCTTCTTTTCTTTTCTTTTTCTTTCTTTTCTCGTTCTCTCCTCTTCTTTGTTTATTCTTCTTCATGCCAACCAACGCTTGGCACATCAAAGTGAGGGTGGCAGTGGTAGGAAGTCAACCTCTCCCTAAGGAGGTCATCCTCATGGTAGCAAAAGCTCATAGAAGAAGTGAAGAGAGAGGTGGTGGCGATTGACGATGGAGAGCAAACAACGTGCACGAGCTCAAGCCGCTTGGTGTGATGTCGATGGTGTTTGGGATAGTGATGGTGCTGGAGTTCTCGTGTTATCCTAGAATGGCCCAGGACGGTGCAAGCTAGGTAGAGTAGGGGTGGCGAAGGAAGATGGTCATTGCGGGGTCTTTGTAGTTGCTTTCAACGTCTTTGTAGCTGCTTTTGATGTTTTGCAACAAATCAAATGATGATGAACTTTTATGCGGTGTTGCGAATCACGCGGAACTTGTATTTCCACATTTGTCGCAAATGGGATATAACGCTATCTTACGTTTTATGGCCTGGACAAATGAGCTTTACGTGTAAATTTTTATTTGTAAGGATGGATGAAGAAGGGCTACGAGAATACTAGCCTTGTAGGTATTTATCTGCACATAATTTAATTTAATGAGAAAACGACAGACGGTCGAAACTACACGTTTATGGTCTAATAAGATATTAAATAGTAAAGAAAGTGAAGTCTTCACTAAACGGTCGAGGTTTAAATATAAAATTTAAATTTTTTGAATGTGAATGAATTATTTTTCAGTACCATCGAAATTTCTGAAATAAAATAATTTGATCTCAGATATTTTTGGAGAGCAAGAATGAAATTAGGATTTAATGTCATTTTTAACCAAAAAAAATTATAATTATAATTTTTTTAAAAAAAGCGGGTGTTACACACATCATTTTTTAAGGAAAAAAGGTTTATTTCCTGGATGCCACCCGAGCGACACAGGGTGCAAAACCGCCTCCATTTAGGGCAAGGTGATGTAAAGTAAACAGTTTGAGATGTTGAGGGATGAGTAGCATCTGGTTTTAAAAATCATGAGTGATCTCCAGATTTTTGGACTTTTGTAGGAATTGAGAGACGTAAAATGAAAATTTTCCTTGTCTCGGCATTCATGAAGACTAGAGCAAACAATCAGTTTAAAAAATGTCATTACAACAAAAAGATTGCAAGAAAAACTTGATCATTTCTAATGGAACTTGGAACTGGGGCTCTATCTTTGATTTAAAAACTTGATCATTTTCTATCGAAAAAACAGTGATGCACTAAGCTTAACCAGCAAACTTTTGAAAATTTTATATGGAGCTAGGATTTTAAGAGGAGAATTGGGTATGGCATACAACTATTACTTCTATTTTTGTAAATACAATTGTATTTTTCTAAATAGCTGTATTGGCTTGGCCTCTCTTACTAAAAAACAAATATATTGACTAATATAAACCGTTATTGGTGGAACACCTCTCGATTAAACTGTACATATAACTTATGTTTCTCTAATTAACAACGTTATTTATGCACCTCCAAAATGAAACGACGGCTACTTAGCCCGTAGTATCGAACATGATTGTTTATGCGCTGACGTCGTCATGACATCAGCATGTAAACTATCCTGGCCTTAACGTCTAGTATTTCTGAAACGAATATGATGGCTCTTTTCGCTCCCCATGTAATAGTATAAACATATAGGTAGGAGATAGATTTGATGAAAAATAAATTTTGTATACAACTATGCTCCACAGGCGTTGGACGAGTTGGAGAAAGGCGCGAAGCCAAAGTGGGTCCGGACCAAAGTGAACCTGGACGACCACATCATCGTCCCGGATCTGGACACGTCGGACGACCCGGAGAAGGCCGTGGAGGACTACGTGTCGTCCCTGTCCACGGCGTCCATGGCCATGGACCACTCCCGCCCGCTCTGGGAGCTCCACATCCTCGACTTCCCCACCGCCGAGGCCGCCGCCACCGTCGCGCTCCGCATGCACCACTCCCTCGGCGACGGCGTCTCGCTGCTCTCCCTCCTTATCGCCTGCACCCGCCGAGCCGACGACCCGTGCGCGCTCCCGGCGCTCCCGTCCGCCGGCCGCCGGGCCCACGCCGGCCCGGTGTACGCGCTCCCCCGCCGGCCGCTCGCCCCGGGCGCCCTCGCGCTGGCCGCGTGGCTCTTTTCGTACCTTCTGCTCGCGTGGCACACGGTGGCGGACGTGGTCTGCTTCGCCCTGACGGCGGCGTCGCTCACGGGCGATGCGCGCACGGTGCTCAAGGGCGAGGAGGGCGCCGAGTTCCGGCCCAGGCGCTTCGTTAACCGCACGCTCAGCCTCGACGACGTCAAGGACGTGAAGAACGCCATCGGATGCGTACGCACGAAACCCCCATTTATTGGCTTTACGTTTTTCACCACTCCATACAATTCTGAATCTCTGAAAGATCAAACTTATCACCTGAGATTGATTTTCGCATGCAGACTGTAAATGATGTGCTGGTTGGAGTGAGTTCTGCAGCATTATCACGGTATTATTTCCGGAGAACAGGTGAGGCTGTGACCACTGGCCACTGAGCAAATGAGCAGTACTATCTGATCAATAACCATATCAGTGGGTCAGCATTTTGGATGGTTAGGTAGTAACAGACATTGTTGCAACTTCAATAATCAGGTGAAAGTGAGGGAAAGAACATCAAGGTGCGAACTGCTCTCATGGTCAACTTAAGGCCGACGCCTGGGCTACATGTAAGCCACAAACTTGTATCATCTTTGATAATTTCAAGCTAATGAATAAATAATAATTCAGAGTTGTTTATTTGAGCAGGAACTGGCTAAAATGATGGAGTCTGGCAAGAACAACGGCGTGAAATGGGGGAACCAGTTTGGCTACATGATACTGCCATTCCACCTAGCCAAGCACGACGACCCTTTAGAATACGTCAGTAAAGCGACCAAGGTTACCCGTAGGAAGAAGAGCTCCATGGAGGCGATCTTCACCTACTGGAGCGCCGACATGGTAGTCAAAATTTTCGGCATTAAGGCACTGCTCTTCTCTTAATGATATTATCTCTATTCTTAAATATAATTATTTCTGGCTATGCATCTAGACTAAACAAGTACATCATGCTTCTTCTAGTAGTATTCGATATGTGTCACGTGTGTCATTCGTATATGTGATCGATTGCTGGTGAACGTCATCATGTGACAGAAATCACAAGCGTTGAACACATACGTACTCTTCGCATTTCATGATTCAGCATCGGATGGTCTCTGACTGATTCTTGTACAGGCGGCAGCTTCGCTGTGCTACGGCATGTTCTCCAACACCACCCTGTCGTTCTCCAACCTGGCCGGGCCAAGCGAGCAGATAGTGTTTTACGGCAATCCGATCGTCTACATCTCCCCAACCAGCTACGGCCATCCGCATGTGAGTATTATCATCATCAAGCATGAAGCTGCATCTCCTCCCGAGTATGCAATTCTAAAGTCTGATCAACCTTTTGCTTTGGGTGTTCACAGGCCTTGACAATGCATTGGCAGAGTTACATGAACACTGTCAAGCTAGCTCTTGCAGTAGATGAAACACAGATTCCAGATGCTCATGAGCTACTGGATGACTTCACTGAGTCTCTGAGGCTCATTCGGGAGGCAGCTTCAAGAGATACAGAGAAGGCACACGATGGAACTTAGAGTAGAATATAAGCAAAAAATCACTAAAAATGCTTGCATGGTAATTCTGAGTTCAATTCTTTCCAAAGGATAGAAGGATATATTCCAAATCACAGTATAAAAGGAAGAAGAGTAGATATCAAGGGAAAAAAAGGAATAAGAGTATACAAAAACTGGTATGCTCATATTAATTATACAGAGATTACACCTCTACTTTCTGCAAAATTCCTCCCTTAGACCCTTAGCTTATAGAAGCGAGAAGCGAGCTGCTCATATTTAAGTATTCAGAGAAAAGTTGCCCATATAATACAATAAAACAATTACTAGACAGAAACTATTCTATATCTTTCATTTTTCTTCATTATACAACTTCGCATGAATTCCTACGGGATGACTGAAGTTCCATTACTGTGATTGAAACTAGCCTCATTTCAAGCGTCAAGAAACTCTTGGATGTACTACTGCTGCTAGTTTATGACCAACCCTTGTCAACTTGAATGATGCAGAATGGCATCACTAATTTCAAAGGAAATGGACTAGTATATGACGTTTGCTTTCGTCTTCTCTCCACCAACCTTTCTGTACGGCTTATGCACGCTCACTACATGGTCGCTTGCAGTTAGGAATACGGCTTTTGCTAATCGAAAATTCGAAATATCGAACCACACAGCGTTGCACCGACAAAACAAAGGCATCCTGGCAGCATTGCCCTCTGAACTCAAGAAATGGAGCAAAATTACAGTTGATCCTGCTTACCGACACATGTTATTAGGTCCAACCAAAGGTTGTTAGATGGTATCCTGCTGAATTAACATATAGGATCTGAGCTTGCAGCAATCTAGCTCATTTTTCTTTCGGGAAAAGAAAAGGCTCAAGAAAATGATCGATGTCTTATTGTAGTACATGGACACAGTCTGATATATTTTCTGTCCCTTTACACTAGGAAGTGTTCAGTGCCATCTGCGACGAATGATGCTTAACACCTAATGTTGCGTAAAAATTCAATACATAATCGCTACTGAGTTTCAGTTTGTTCGATAGTGTCGGTAATCGAGACGAGACAGAACATGCTTGCATGTGCAGGCGTGTATATATGACTAGTATTTTGGTAGACCCATGTTGACATAGGACAAGCCTTGCTGCTCTTCTGCAAATGGTTTGTGGTGTGCTCTTCTGATATCCATCTTCAAGCATATCTCAGATTTTATGTAACTACATTCTAAAGCTGAAACGAAAATATCTACTATATTTTTCTGGATAGCTTTATAAATCCAGAGCTCGCTCCAGAATCAGACACAAACATTAACAGTATTTCTTACGGTTAAACTTGCAGTTGCAAACAGAAAAGAGCAGGACATTGCACACTGCACTTTCTGGATCTGGACTGAACCGCACATGATATGATACTATGATAGTCAAGGCAAGCTTCAGGCCTGGAGGACACGCACTCACATGGAGATGGAGGGCTAGATACCTGGATTGGATAGCATTTTTTGCACCTTCTTTCTAGCCATGTGTGTGCTGGTTGGTTCCAGATCTAACAGTGACAGCGTCAGTGCGTGCTCACAACTCGCAAGACCAGCTCACCAACAAGAATATCATAAGCAAAATCACGAGCTGCATCCATCAAGTTGCATTGCCACACTCCACCAGCCTTTACCACCCTCCCTCCCTCCCTCCCTCCCTCCCTCCCAAATCATCGAGAAAAGAGGACAAAAAAAAATCAGCACTTTGAGTTCTGGCAATTGCGGTGTTAGGTGATTAGCTCCTGCTGCTACAGACGCAGCGAGCACTACCGATTCTTTGACGTCGCCGGCCGGCGAGGGCTTCCCGGCAATGGCGCGCGCCGGTGCGGTGCTCGTGGTGCTTGCAGCCGCTGCGTCGGCCTCGTTGGCGCCGAGGGCGGCGACGGCGCAGACCTCCAGCTGCGACGACGCGCTGCCGGCGGAGCTCGCCGGCAACTACTCGGGGCTGGCCTGCCGCCCCGTCTGGAACAACTTCGTGCTCCGGGTAAGTGCCCACGCCCCAAATGCTCCGGTGGGTCTCGCCGCCGCCGCGAGCCAAGATCCGCGGGCGCGCTCTCCGTGCTCACCGGCTCCTCTCTCTCTCTCCATGTCGCAGTACGCGCAGGGGAAGGACAACGTGCTGCGGGTGGTGCTGTCGACGATGTACAGCACGGGGTGAGTGGGGATGGGGTTCTCCAAGGACGGCATGATAGTGGGATCGAGCGCCATGGGGGGGTGGATCGGCAAGAAGGGGATGTCCCACGTCAAGCATTTCGCCCTCAACGGCAAGTCCCCCTCGCAGGTGGTCGCCGACAAGGGGTTCCTGCAGTCCAAGGACCACGACCACACCGTCGTCGTTCAGCAGGCCAAGATCTACCTCGCTTTCCAGCCCAGGTTCCCGTCGGCGCTCAATCGGGAGCAGGTGCTCCTCGCCTTCTGCCCCGCCATCCCCGTCAACGACCTTCTCACGGAGCACCAGGACAAGATGTCCTTCACCTTCGATTTCACCATTGGTTCGTTCTCTTCCTCTGCTCGTCTGCTGCAAATGTCTGCCTTTTTTTTTTTTTTGCGATTACACAGAAGATGCACACGCACATAAACCACGGTACATGCACACCACACTCACGCCCCTAACACGCGCTCAAAGAGATGTAGGCAAATATCGGGTTGATCCAGTGAAATATATATTCTGCTAGTCCTTCAGATATGAAGACTTCAGCGTAAGTGAGAACCATCCCATAATAGAATTTAAGTAGATGTAGCCGTGTAGGTCTGATAATCCCCCTGAATTCTGAATTCTGTAAAGTTCAGTTCTTTTTGTTCATTGCCTCAAGGATAGAAAGTTCTTATTATTGGTTGACATAATTTGGTTTGTGAAAATCATGTGTGATCTGAGCTGTTCTTGTCAAAATGAATGACCACCTGGTTTCAAAAAAATCGTCTTAAAAATGTAAAGTGAGATATTCACTCCTTTTCTGTTAGTCATGTGATGACTTCACCAAGTCATTCTTTTCTTGAAACCTCTGAAGTCTGATGTCATCGAACAATTCAGTGTGTGCCCATTTGCAGGCAGCTCTGTCGGTTCGTCCTACCCGGATGGTCTAAAGAGGGCTCATGGGTGTAGAAAGTGTACAGTGACTATGAATCCCCCCGAGCGTATATAAGAGGGTCGGGTCTATATATATACAGCCCAGTCCAGTGGTCTGTTTAACAATAGGGCACTCAACCTGTTTGCCTGGGGCGTTCTCCTGCCTATTGGTGCTATCCTCGCGCGGTACTGCAGGAGATGGGACCCTCTGTGGTTCTACCTTCATAGCGGCATCCAGTTTGTGGGCTTCATCCTCGGTCTGGCTGTTGTTGTGGCCGGAGTATCGTTGTACAATAAGATCCAAGCAGATGTCCCTGCACATAGGGGCCTTGGCATATTTGTGCTCGTGCTAGGTATCCTGCAGGTGTGCTCCTTCTGCTTCCTTCTTGCGAAATTCATGTTTGTTATAGTCTTATAGCAAACTAATGACAATAGAAAACGTGCACTATACATAGTCAGATTTTAGTCTTCATCGAGAGAAAAAATTGGATACATGGATCTGATTATGTCTCTTTGTTACAGATTCTTGCATTCTTCCTAAGGCCGATACATGGATCTGATTATGTCTCTTTGTTACAGATTCTTACATTTTTCCTAAGGCCTCACAAGGACTCGAAATATCGGAAATACTGGAACTGGTACCACCATTGGGTAGGCAGGCTTGCGCTCTTCTTTGCAGCCATCAACATTGTCCTTGGAATCAAGGTCGGAGCCGCTGGTAACTCATGGAAGATTGGCTATGACTTCAATCATCGTCACCCTGGAAGTCCTGCTGTGGACGAGGTGGAAAAACAACAGCAGCTCGAAGCCAACATATTAAGTGTGATAAATTTATGTTCTTGTCGCTGTAACTTGTAACTGAAGGCCCTATTCTTCTACGGCTTTTTCTGGTTGTAGCATTGTGTGATGCTATTGCTTTGATGTTTCTGCGAGATCTTTTAGCAGAAATCAAAGATGTACTAGTAGTACAAGACTAGTCAGTTGATGATGAGGTGTGAGGTGAAAGAAAAAAGACAAGAACACAAAGGGGGTAATAGGGTGGCAGAGGTGTACAAGTACAACTGTGTTTGTTCAGATCTATCCATTCAGTTCATGCTTCCTCCTAGGAATCCTAGGACTCCGCAAAGCACGCAAAACTGCAAGTAGTCGTCGTCCGGTAAGTTCCCGATACACTGATACACTGCCTGCCGGCTGCAGCCTGCAGCTGAGCGTCGAGCAACCCCGCATCCCGGCATCCTCTGGCCTCTGCCGGCGCTGTGGCATGATCCTCGCTCGCCATCCACTCCAGGGCTCCAGGCCGAACCAAAAAACGCAACGCCTTGTATATATCCACGGTTTTTTTCGTCCCAGCTACCAGATGGGCTGGTGCAATGGCATCCTGCTCTTGGTTTCAGCCTCAAATGACACTGCTTACGTTACACAACAGTGCCTAGCTCGCTAGCACCTCATCCAATATAAAGTGTGTGATTAGACAGGTTGGTAGCCAAAATGGGCAGGACGATCTTTCAGCCAGCGTGAGGAATTCTCTTCTTCTCCCAGCCGGCAAAGCTCCCTCGTTAATTCAATGCCGCTACAGCCTACAGAGTGCTACTAGAACTACTTGCTTGCCATCCTCCGGTCCGGATTCCTTCAGTAGATTCGCTTGCCCCCTGAAAGGGACTAGAACAAAACTAAATGCAGGTATGTAATATGCTTCTCGGCTGAGTTGGGGAGTCGTCCGCGTAGGCGACCAAAGGGACTGTAAAGAATCACGGGACAATATCATATTAGTCATCAAGGCAACAAGGCAAGTGTAAATTACAGTTGTCAAGTTTTTTTTAGCAAACACTTTACGATTGGAGGCTATTACGGTACCCTGTGGTAGTAGGGTAAGTGTAAGTTGGACCTCATTGTTGATTACCATGGATAAGAAACTTGGGATAAGCTAACGTGAACGGTAAATGGGATGTAATTAGCCTCGGGGCTCCTTTAGAAGAAAGGAATTGATTTTAATCCTATAGAAAATTTTTCTATATGCTCATTTGGAGACAAATGAATGAACCTCCTAAAATCATATGAAATTCCTAGGGGAACTTCATGTCTTTTTCTCTTCATATTTCTTTACTATTTTCTTTTGAACCACCCAAAAAATTATTTCAACTACGAATTTACTATACATCACTCATCACATTTATTAAAAATCATATAAATTTCTAACCTCCAAGATTCATGGTTCGTTTTTATTTACAGCTAACTTTGTTTGAAGGTGGAGTGGGTAGACGGTAGTGAGTGTGAATAAGGACGAGCGGTGAGGCGTTGATGGCAGTGGCAAGGATGAACCAGAATGGTGAGCCGGTGCTAGAAAGTAGGCCTCCTAACTCTAATCCAATCTTATCATATGACTCTAGACATCCGTTACTTTTTCTAAGTATAGTCTCAATCATTATAATTAAGTAAAGCTGACCTCAAATTACATATATATATATATAAATAGACAAACCAACCATTTTTAATATAGATATTTTAACATGATTCATATTAGTCACACACTTACATTAACATCCGCATATATTTTAAACCAATTTTTATTAAATAAATTATTTATAAAATCAATTATTCATCATAAAATATAAATTATGATAATGAATTTACAATATCCTCCTTGACAAACACAATGGTAACCTTATTAAAATATAAATTGGTGTTTAATAAAAACAAGATGAAAATAAAAAACTCTCCTTTTTTTAAAAAGAAAGAATTTTCCTTTTTTTTCAAAATTTCAATATGATCACAAAATCGTAAAAAATCAATACATTTTGAGATTTTTAAGAATGATGTATTTTGACTTTTTTCCCTTTTGATAATAATTTCATCAAGAATTTATGTTGAATCTTTGTTCACTTAGAGCGATACTATGTATGACAAGAGAATTAAATTGCTCAACTAGATAACAAGTATGTATCAGAGTATAAATATAAAATAAAGATATTAGGATCAAATCAATACTAGATATTCATGATTTCAATAATTTAGAATATAATTGATTCACTACTACATTAATGGAACAAAATAACGTTACACCTATACAAGTTGAATGAATTATTCTTTCTCAAATATTTTTGCTCATAAGGAAATAAATAATTTATAGCATTAATTTGAGAACATTAAAGCTTCTCACTCATTTTTATCTCTCAATTTATTACGAGTATGTCCTCACCATGAATGTTGTTTTCAAAGATTCAGCACCTATTATTTTCCTTTTATCGGATACATACTTGTGGTGTATACTCTTGCCAAAGATTTGATATCCATTTTTTCTCTCTCGTAACATTTGATGAATGAAAATTTAACAAAGATAGATATAAGCATAAATCATTTAAATTTAACACTAGGTTCAATATTGCATATTTATTTAATTTAAATAAAAATTTAAGTGTCATGCTTCAGATTCCTTAAAAGGGTCATATAAATATTAAAGTCCATATAAACTATACTAGTGACCAATAAACCATTGCTAGTAAGCAAAAGATATACTCATAGTAAAAATTAAAGCTCTACTTTTTCATCTTTTATCCTTTTGTTTAGAAACATTCAAACTTTACTCCCCCGCAAAGCATACCAATTGGATGAACAACCCCAACTCTTCTCGAAGATAAGCAAAACGAGAAGAATCCAATGGTTTTATAAAAATATCCGTCAATTACAATTTTGTATCAACAAATTGAATCACAATATCTTATTTTTTTAACATGATCCCTTAGAAAATAAAAACGAATTGTATGAATGTTACATTGGAATTTTAGAAATATTTATAGCACATATGTTGTCACAAGAGATTAAAATTTTATCAAAACTCAAACCATAATCTTTTAAAGTTGAAATCAACCAAAAAGTTTATGCACAACAACTTGCAGCAGCAATATATTCAGATTGATTGAGTAATATTAAATTGTTTTCTAGAATACCACTTTTACTTTTTCTATCTATTTTGCCACCTTCGAAATCCCCATTCGAAACAACATACAAACTTATAGATGAAGAAGTAGAATACCATATGCTAAATTTAACATTATATTGTAAATAATTTAGAATACGATTGATGGCTTGACAATGTAAAACATGAGGATAAGCTTGAATCGAGTACACAAACACATATCAAATTATATGTCTGGTCTTGATGCAGTGGGATACAATAGCAATCCAATCATACTTTGATATTACTTTTGATCAACAACATCACCTTCTTTATCTGAATCCATAACAACACTTGATCCTATTGATGTTGAAATCATATTGTAACTTTCCATCTCGAAATGTTGTAAAAGATCATTTATGTACTTTGTTTGATGCACAAATGTTCCTTGTGCTATTTGCTAGATTTGCAATCCAAAAAAGTAACTTAACTCTCTCATCATACTTATCTCAAATTTTCTACTCATTGTCTTAGAAAATTCTACAACCAAAATGTGAGAATAACTATTAAAGATGATATCATCTACATATATCTAAATAAAAAGTTGATCATCACCATGCTTTAGAACAAAGAGAGTTCTATCTACTTTTTTCATTTGAAAATCTTTTAAAGTATTTTTTTTCAATCTATCATATCATGCTCTAGGTATTTGTTTTAAACTATACAAAGCTTTAGACAATTTGAAAACATGATTTAGAAATTTTAAAATTTCAAAACCAGGTGGTTATCTAACATAAACTTCCTTCTATTAAAACCATTTAGAAAATAACTTTTAACATCCATTTGATACAATTTAAAGTTGTTGAAGTAGCAAATCTAACAAAAGTATAATTACTTCAATTTGAGTAACTAGAGCAAAAGTTTAGCTTAATTTTGAGTAAAACCTTGTGTAACAAGTCTATCTTTATTTCCTACTATTAAACCATCCTAATTTTGTTTGTTTTTTTTAAAATATTTAGTTCCAATAATATTATGACAAAGAGGTGGTTTAATTAAAGTCTAGTCTTTGTTTCTTTCGAAATTCTCATGTTCTTTATGCATGGTGTTAATCCATGATTTATCAGTTAATGCATGTGATATATCCTTGGATTCAAAAGAAGCAATGAAACTATAATGTGGAAAGAATTCAGTAGATGACACCTTAGACCATGTAGTACATTTATTTAGTTTACCGATGATTTGTTCAGGACGATGCCGACATTGAATGTGCAAAGGAGCAACAACATCTAAAGTTGTTTCATGTTCTGAACCTTGTGTCATTTAAGTTGTAGCCTCTGGAGATCCATAAGACTCTATCTCACGTGAAATCGCGCATTTTGGTCCATCCTGATTCTATTGACTCTCTTTTACCAATCGGACCAGCCGGTTGCCTTCGGTCAAACTAGCTTGAGGCTCAGTCAGACCGACTATCACCTCGACCTTATCTTCTTCATTATCACTTTTGTCCACAAAAATGTTTTTAACCTTCTCTTGAACATGTGACAAAGTACTTACAATTTCGGGTCTAATATCTGAACTAGCCTTCTTAAAAGTAACCACACAAGTTTCTATTATTTTTTTAGTTTCCAAAATAAGTACACGGCAACCTCGACAATGAATGAGATATCAAACAAAAATTACAGTAGTTGAACATACTTTAAATTTATCCAAATTTTTAGATTTTAACACAAAATACTTACACCTCAAAACACATAAATACGAATTGTCCAAAATAAAGATCAAAAGAAGTTTTTCTATGTTTACATCTAAAAACACATGATTGAAAATATAACAAGCAATATTAATAGCTTGTGAGGGTGCCATCTAAGCAGCCCCTAAGATCCAAAATGTTTATCAACCCCAAGAAGTACATACTCTAAGTATCATCAAACATTGTAAGTCTCACAAGATGGAATGTCCACTGTATTTTTATGTAAGGAATTAATTGGACTATTGCGAGTGAAGCAAGCATGATACTGGAGGATGTTACATTTCATATTAGGGAATAAACTTTTGTGGCATGGCGTGTGTGCATATGAAACCTTGGAGGGTGTATGGCATGGTTTGCATCAAGAGGGAATTGTGAGGTTTTGTCATGTTAACGCTTTTAAACAAAAGGTAAATGTGTATTTATCATACCATGCAAACATTGGTCCACTCTATATAAGAGAGGACTAATGGGGACACATGGTGTTATATTTTAAAAACAATATAGTTGTAAAAAAATGTCCACTAATATAATTAAATTTTGTAGCATTGTCCATCTTGCAAGCAAGTTTAATAATATAGTATAAAATTACTATATCATCTATAATAAATTCAATAGATTTACCTATAGATATATATTACATCATTAATATATTACATCTTATTCTCTCATATAGAGTTTTTAGCAGCCAGTACTGTAACTAAATATAAATCTACAACCTGTTTCTCTTTTCTCTCCTCCCATCTCTATGAAATCTAAGTTGTTAATTTTTATATATTGTTTTATATTATTTTATTATACTTATTCTAATATAAAATTTTAATATATTGATGACTATTTATTATCACATATTAATATCTCTATATATATTATTTAAAAACTCTATTTTGCATCTTAATTTATAATTGTAAAGATAAAAAAATAGGTTTTATTCATCGATTATTAATAATTATAAAAATATCCTCAAGAGTAATAAAATATGTGTTATTGTAAATAAGGTAATCTCAATATAATCTTATATGTTGCTAACCAGATCCAGTACTGTGTGGTTTGTTTGTCATTGACTGATCAGTCCCTGAAGTCCCGTCGTACGAGTGATTTATTGCAGTGTGCACGGGACGTTCTGCCATGAGCATAAACCCATCGGTGAGCCGATGATGGTGCTCCCAATCCCTAAAACCGGTCACAGCAAGTCTCAGCCAATAGGCAGCCGCATCCTCACGTGCCTACTGCCCCACCTCTGACCCATTTCTGTCACGATCGACGGCTGTATCCACCGTACACGCGACAATCAAACACGATCTCATCCGTTGGTATGTTTACCTCTCTTGTCCAGGACATGTAACTCTCTGACTAGTAGGAACATACATCTGTGGGGCCACGAGGTCAGTGAGGCAAAACGCATCAGCAAGCTCGTCAACGTAGGGCGCGTGAGTTACGGGGCCGCTACGTGGCAGACTGGCAGGAGGCCATTTAACGTCCACGTGGCACATGATCGCACGGGATAGTCCTACCTCCGTTTCAAACACCAGGGGCAGCTATTGGTGGGTAGTTTCTACACCGACTGACATGTGGGCCACATACATTTTAAATGGTCCACCTGTCACAGCCCTTTCTACGTGGGTAGCCACTTGCCGGTGGCGGTGACGTCCGTTTGGAAGGAAATCTCCCACTGGCTTGCAGTGCAAGGGAGGATGCGGCGAGATCATGAGACCCGCTCGGATCTCCTCCCTTCCCTGGAGTTTTTCGTAGCTAAAGACGGATAGAACCCGGGAACTTCCACTAATCACCAATCTGCCACGGCCCGCACCAGGGCAGTTTGGGCAGAGCAGAAGCGGTAGCAGAATGGGAATAACACAAAAGATAAAGCCTCTATTTGGTCCTCGACTCTGCCTCATCGCCATTGCTGCTCTCCTCCGTCTCCCCCCTCCTCCCCCCTCTTGTCTGTCTGCTGTTCTTCTCTCACGATTTTCCGTGTAAATTTCCCGGCAGCTTCTCGCATCTCGTTTATCATCTTCTGTTCGAGACTTGGACGAGGAAGAAGGGAGTGATTGGTGGGCGGGTAAGAAGGGAGGGACGCCGGCCGGAGCGGTGGCCGGCGGCCATTTTTTCATGTGTGGCTCCCTGGAGGTCCACGCGATTGGCAAAAACCCCGCGTAGCCGTGCGCCTTGAGACTGAAAGCCCTCCTGGCATTGGACATGATGAGGTAGACGGCAGATCTCCGAGCGCTCGCCTCTCGCCCTTTGTTCTTGTGGTTCCTCGTTTCCTCTTCCGTGTCAGATCGAAGTGTGTTCTGTTGTCTGTGTGGTTTGCGTTGGATTTTGTTTTGGTCTGCCGTTTTGCTTCGGCTGGTGAAGCGATTTGGTTGATTCGCCGGCCTGCCGGAGCTGGCCGGCCACCTTGCCAAATTCCCGGCTTTTGCGCCTCTACTTGTTAATCTGTCTGATGGTTTTGTTCTCCGTCATTTGTTTTGTGGGTTTCACGCTGTTGCTGTTGTTGCGGTTCGATTGATCTCTACTCCATTGGTTCTATGCCGGTTTCGCCAATTCGTGCCAAATTCATGCCGTCCCATTTTGACTCGATTTCAATCTCCCTATTTCGTGGTCCTGTGTTCATAATCTCAGTATCATCTTCTTCCTTGCCTTTCTCGGTTTCTCTCAAGCTGTTTCAGAGGCTAGAGGGATGTATACAAAAGCATCGCATCGTTTTGCAACCATCGGTTCTCTCTTCCTGGGGAGATGAGAGTCCGTGGTTCATGTTAGTATGTTCATGTTCTTTGCGTCTGTTTTCTCCTTGAAAAACTGGTTATTGTCAAATTTGCGGTCATTTTGGCGCCTCCTCTCATCCCGTCTTTTGTTGTTGCATACGCCGAGTTCGATCTGTTCGTTTTGTTTTCATTCCATCAGATACTCTGAGAAGACCGATTTGTGACTTGCATTTTGTAGCATATCTCTTACCCCGATCAAATCGCTAATCGACGCCTTTTGATTCACTGCAGGTACCAAAGGCTTAGCCCGGACTGCCTCCCGCTGGCCAACGGCGGCGGCGGAGGAAGCGGTAGCGTGACGCGGAAGCCGGCGTCGAGATCCTGCAAGGACGACGACGGCGTCGCCGCCGACGGCTCCCGCCTCGCGTCGTACCTCCCGTCGTCGCAGCTCGATTCCAAGCCCCTGCGCGCTCGGGCGCCGCAGCCGCCGTCCTCGTCGGCCACCTGGAGCCCGGCGCGCGACCGTGACCGCGACCGCGACCACGCCCACCACAACCACCACCCGTCCGACTCCTCCGACACGGCCTCACCGAGCTCCAACGGCGGCGGCGGTGGCGCGGGCACCGGGGGCGACGTGCTGCTTCAGTGGGGGCACAACAAACGGTCCCGCTGCCGGCGCGACTCATCCGCGGCCTCCTCAGCCAACGCGACTCTATACTCTTCGCAGCGCCGCCAAACCGCCGGCACCGCCTCCGGCAAGATCCAGCGCCGCTCGTCGGCGCCGGCGGAGAAGCTCATACCGCCGCCGCCCCCATCCACCACTGTGTCGTACACGCGCGGGTCCAACCTGAGGTCCGCCTCGTCCTTCCCGACGCGGTCCGCCGCCGCGGCAGCCGCTGGAGACGCCCAGCCCCACAGGTAACACACGCCTCTCCTACCCCCCCACCTCCGTATCGTCCGTCTCATATCGTGGGGGAAGATGACGTTCTCCCTCTTTCCTCGTCTGTATTTCGCTCGGCGACTTTTTTCGGTTTCCGCTTTTGCCCCCGCGGAAACTACCGGGCCGCGCTCTCATATTCCTCGTTGGAGTCGTGGTGGCTCTTGCGTTGTTTTGTTTGTTTGGTTGGGTTCATGCCTTCAAGGCGTTATTTATTCGCTTCGTTTTTTTTTTTGGCTTTCGGGTTTGGGTCTCTTTTGGTTTGGTTTCTGTGAGCTGTATCGCTCCATCTTTCTATAGCACCATAGGGAGAGTGGTGGGTTGAGTTTGATGAAAGATTCCTTTCTCCTATTTACTTCACGCACTTTATTTTTTCCATAAAAAATCGGAGCAGGTTTTCACCTGATCTGGATCGCTTCGTCTCCCCGAATTTTTGTGGTATTTACTGCTTTTAATAATTTTAGTATTTTTTTGGAAGAAATTCTGTATCCGCATCTAGTGTGTGTAACTTTACCTTCCTCTTCCTTGTCTAATCCTTAAGCCAAACATAAGGTCATACTAGGCAGCAGGAGCCGTATTTGTCACACGTTGCATGATGCATGGGGACCCCATCGAGATCTCCATATCTCGCTAAAATCCGTTGATGGTCATGGTGGTACTCCTTGGTTAGGGCAGCTTTAATTTGTGGGAATTGTTTGGTTGATCTGGTGTATTTGGAGGTGTTGGGATGATGATGATCATCATATGAATTGCAGCATCAAGTGGAGAGGGGAGAAGAGCTTGTAGTACTGCTTGTAGGGTAAGATTTTATAAATACATCCACTTCACAGCTCTCCCTCCTTTCTTTGTGGTCATCAACAGTAGTAGCTTTGCTCATGTTTCATCCATGTTGTTGTGGTTGGAGTCTCTAGTGTAGACCACTAGTATTACTTCCCCTTTACCCTTTGTCTCAACCTCCCAACCATCTCCAAGGCCATCATCACGACCACTACCACTGCATCAATCCCATGATAAACAGCTTGTTTTGTTTCTCTGGTGGTATGATCAGGTCCGCCGTGGAGGAGCGATCAGGCGGCGGGCACAAGCGGTCGCCGAACAAGGCGCACAATTCCGCCCTGAAAGCTGTGCTGCACATGGATTCCCAGAGCAACCACCACCACCATGATTCGTCGCTGACCGCAAACGGCGGCACCGGCGCTGGCGAGAAGCTCGGCTCCGAGCGGTTTGAGCTGCCCCGGATCTACATCTCGCTGTCGCGCAAGGAGAAGGAGGACGACTTCTTGGTCATGAAGGGCACCAAGCTGCCCCAGAGGCCCAAAAAGAGGGCCAAGAACGTTGACAAGACCCTCCAAGTATTGCCAATCTTGGCTCTGCAAACCGACCTGATCTTATCTGCTCCGATCCATTCTTGCATCCGTTTCTGATCACAGAGCTAATATGTGTCTCGTGTTGCCCACCGATGTGATGTGCAGTACGTATTCCCTGGGATGTGGCTTTCAGACTTGACAAAAGGCCGGTATGAGGTGCGAGAGAAGAAATGTGTGAAGAAGGTATACTCCAGTACTCCACTCTGCAATCTGCATCTGGCATTTCCCGTTCATGCATTCCCTTTTTTTTACATCGTGCTACTAATCAAACAAGAAGAGGATAATTACCTTTAGATTTAGGGCATCAATGTCCCAGACTGATGGGGTCTAATGCAAAAATAAAGCCGAAGAGTAGGTGAATTAGTTGTCCACATCTTTTGGGTTTGGCCCCCTTCTCACTCACACGGGGCCCATGACTCGTGATGCTCCGTGTCCTCATTGATGACGGCACGCCACTGATTTATTTGGCTCGGCTTTATTGCTGTGGACGTGGAGATGCAAGCGAACGTTCATTCCATTGCCTTAGCCTTCCAGTTATAGGTTTAGTTGGATCCATTCGTTCTTTTTTTTTCTTCTTTTGTCATATGCTTTCCAAGGCAAAACCCATTCAAGAACACGACAGTCACAACACACTAGAGTGCCCGCGTGCTGCCACATGTCGCAGCACGAAGAACAAAAAAGTCTTGGCCTCTTTCAGTATGGGGCCCGGTTGTCAGCCTCTTATTGAGAAAACTGTTTTACTACTACTTGGGTGTAGTTAGTTCAGTGATTAGCCGTGCGTGTGGGATTGTTGGCAACTTGATATACAAGACCTTGAATGCAAGTCGTCGTCGCTGACAAGTAGGGAAGGGCCAACGTGGAGACATTTATCTGTGTCTTTTTGTTAGGACCACATGATAATGTCGGGATAGAGCTTGGAATCATAACCATCGAAAAAGAAAAAGGGTACTACAAAGGGTTGGAAAAGAAATTGTGGTGCTATCTTTTGATCAACTCGGCTGTTTTTTCCCTTTCCCTGATGGGGTCTTCAATTCTTCGCCTTGTTATTAGGGGTGTACAAGCATGGGTTAGTTTAATGAGCTCCTGCTGCGTGCATATATATTTCAATAGTACTACCAACTAGGAGCCAGCTCGAATCTTGTAACATGAACTCTAGTATTTGTTTAGCCGACTGACAGCTGTTAAAACTCCTGATGATTAGGTCGTGCTCGGGAGGGTGCTAGATTCTCCACAAGCATTAGGCACGCACATGCACCTGATCACCTAGCATCAATCAAGGTTTCTGCTTAATCTCGGCACTAACCGAAAACTTTGTTCTGGTGATGCAGAGGCGTAGAGGGCTGAAGGGGATGGAGAGCATGGACAGCGACTCTGAGTGACGGCAGCGGAAGGTCAAGCGAGGCAACCAAAGCTAAAGGAGCAATAAGAATGGACTGACGGAGATTGGGTCATTGCAATCAAAGCGGAGAGAGGAAGAAGGGCAAGGCCAAAGCCACGAAGGGAAGGCGAGTGTTCCTTCTGTACATGGGGATGAAGAAGAGCGGAGAGGGCAGGTGCGGCTTTGCCTAATCTCCTCGAGGCGCCCGGCCCAGCGGAAGTGGCTGGAGGTGATGATGTCCCGGCTGATTTTTATTTCTTTCGGGTTGTCAGTGCAGGTCACTTGCTTGCGCGTCGTCGCTGCGGTGCACAACTTGGTGCCGCGTTATTCTCTCCGCGAGGCCATTTTGTGGTGTAATTCTTTGGGTGGGGCTCCGGCGGCCGGCCTCGCCTCCCCGTGAGCTGTGGTTTGGTTTGGTTTGGTTGGAATGGTTACCTGTTGACACTTGTGCATAGCTCTTTACTCTTTTCTTTAACTTCAGTTATTTACCATTTTCCGTCGTTCTTTTCCCTTTCATTCACGTTAGACAGCCTTCGGTACGTCAAAAATATTCTGGGAAAAATTATAAAATCTGTTAGTTCGTGATGAGGTTTGAGATTCTGATTGGATTCAGGCCCATTCTATATAGAGGCTGGGATTCACAAGATAGCCGTTAGCTGTATAAGACATGATTAATAATTAAGTATTAATTATTATAAAATTAAAATATATTTATTGGTATACGTGCTTATAGTTTTCAATAAGATTGAGTTTAAATTTTGACTATAAATAACTTTAGAAACATTAAGAATATATATATATATTAATCTTGAAACTTATTTTAATAAAATCATTTATTTATTTATATTTATATTATAATAGAAAATAGTGGTTAAAATTATTTTTTAACACATGTACTTATTCAAAATAATTATGAAAACAGAGGAAGTAGGAAGTTTTCGTACAAAACAAACGCATTAGAGAAATAGCTAACTTTAATTAGCTAAAAAGAACGGGCCTCGGTATGGTCTTAACCGATGGGCCCTGAGGATGTTATACGTCATATATGATGGAAGAGTCTGTTACAGAAGTCTGGCATGGCTCGTCTATCAGCCGTGCGACTACACCAAATCTTGGGTGGAGGATGGGGGACACGTGTAGGTATCTCGCGTAATCAACTGGGCCGCCATTTTCTTTGGCTTCTTCCTTCCTCCATCCCTCCATCAGTAGTGTATACTGTTGTGGAAGCTCTCGTATCATGTGCTGATGCCGTGATGCGTACTGTGCATCAGTCCGTGCCACATGTGGGAGAGTTTGGGGGTGTCCGTGACCGTGAGGCGAGGAAACGCGTGTTTGAAAGACGCCAGCGACCATGAACTGCCCTACGCAATGCCGGCGATAGCTGGTCAAGCGGATGTGTTTGTGAAACCCCGTATTTGATTAGATGGTTGAAAGACGCCATCGTCAGTACATCATTTTTAGAAATATTTACATATTAAAAAGACTTCATATTTTCTTACCTCATACCCATTAATATATAACACCCTTTACTTTCTTACTTTCTTATACTGCAACGTATTTGTCGTTTACCTTTTCATACTTTAATACATTATTTTTTTGTGAAACAAATAAAAATGATAAGATAAAGTGAAGGGAGTAGATGGTTTAGAGACGGATAGTTGAAAGAGAGCTAGAGGTCACGCGCTTTGTTGTTCGAACATGGACGGATTAATACTACAGTACCATTAGCGAGAGGCCTTCAACAACCGCGGATGCGCCGCGCGCACGTGTGACGTGGGTTGCCGGCGGTGGACGGAGACGACGAGAAACTAGCGCTTTTGTTTCAGGCTCGCTCGCGCGCGCGCGCACGCAGCACGCCATATACTTTGCACGCGAAGCCGACCGGAGGCATCTGGATATCTGTCGCGTAGGCTTTTCGGTGTTCCTTGCTTGCGTTGGTTGCCTCGTCGCCCTCCTCCGGTTGTCGTACAGGCTGCTGCTTTGCTTGAGCCTTGAGGCGTGTTGTCGTACACATATCCAGATTCTTACTTAGAAAGTTTTGATTTTTTTTGGACGAAGGAAGTACGCATACAAGCATACACACTCCGTCCAAAAAAACGATTTCTTTGTTAAGAATGTAGGCGTAGCCTGATGCTTCTATTTTCAGCTCTCGATTGATCGGATCGGCCCCTTCCGTTGATGATATAAAGCGGGAGCGGTGTGAGATGATTAGTATTAAACTTGCCGCTTTCACGCGCTAGCTGCACTCCTAATTTCGGATGCTTGTCGTCCATCACGATTAATTCTGCCATGCATCGAGTCCCCTTCATCTCGTCCTCCTTCGGCATCCGCCTCCGTCGGTCACTGCTCGTGGCAGCACAACAGTAACAAGCCATGTCTATTGCTCTCCAGAGTTCAGACTCCAGCTGCTTGGCACGAACGGTCTCCTAGTCGTAGTCGTAAGACCTGCTCTGTGTTTGCGTCGCAGAGAATCATCAAGATTCAAGACGAATAAAGTAAGGTCTTAGGAAAGGGCCGCTGTTTTCTCCCCAAATTCCACCGAGTTGATGGCTTGTTGCTGCTAGGAAATTCTTCGCATCATTGATTTGTTGCTGGCTTGCGTAGGAGAAATCAGGAGAGCTGCCTGATTGATTAGTTGGTTTCTTCTCTGTACAGCAAAAATCTGAGACTTTTTTATGCCTTTTCTTTAAATTAAAGTTTACGCTTGCTACGCACCACATGTACTACCTGTAGTGCAGTAGTGCTGTGCTGACTAAGAGTATACAGAACAATAGCGCCAGGACGGCGAAGGAATACGAGAAGGCCGGTTCTTCTGTTCGTCCACGTCGCCGTCTGACGCTTCTTGTTGTGAGAGTCGACAAGAAGGTCAGAAATCTCATCTCAATTTCACGTCAAACTGTTCGATTCTCGGAGAAACCAAGGATAAAATTTCTTAGTAATTTCTATTTTGACTTGCAGGAACTAAGGATTTTCAGGCGAACATGACCAAAACAAAGAGGCAAGGAGACGGATGATGAATCCAATCTGAATGCTGTTTCCTCCCCTCTGCTCTCGTTCTCAGTTTCTACTCGAACTAGAGTATCCTGAACCATGATCCGAGGAAGGGGAACAAGGCCACGAGAAGCCGCGTCAACAGTGGCGCTTGGTTATACCTGCTGCTGCTGCTTCTTCTTCTTCCTCGGGACATGCCGCCATTGCTGCGTCGTCGATCTCTCCTCGTCCTCAATCCCAGATCGGCAGCAGCAGCAGCAGCCGTGTCGGACTCTGGTGGGGTCGTCCTCTTACGTGTGCTCTCCTTCTCCTTCTCCTTCTCCTTGTCGTCGTAGAGGAGGTCGTCCCATCCTCCAAAACTGGAGCCGGATTTGTTCGGTTGCTGGTGGCTTCTACTCTGCCATTGCCATGCCCCGGCATCATGGTAGTCGTCGTTTTCTTCGTCTCGGTATTTGAAGTCGAGATCATCGTATTGGTATCCGTACCACTGCTCTTGCTGCTGCCGACGACTCCTGGTGGTGAAGAAGGAGGCGGTCCAGGAGATGGCGGACTGAGCGAGCGGCAGCGCCATGGCCATGAGGAAAGCTCTGGGCCCCGTGGCGACCAGCATGGACAGCAGCAGCAGCGGCAGCACATAGCCGTACGCCCGGAAGAGCTTGGAAAACCATGGCTCGCCGAACAGCTCCTGCGCTGACCCGCCCGGCACGCCGTCGTCGTATTCGTACTCCTCCTCCTCCTCCTCTTCCTCCATATCCTCGTCGGACCACCACCGCCTCCTCCCGTTCGTCGTCGTCCTCCTCCACGAGCCCTCCGAGCGCTGGCAGCGGCAGCGGAGCAGCTGCAGGGATGCGAGGAGCATCGGGCGGTGGGCTTGGGAGGCCGCTGCCGGTGGAAGTGGTCCTACTCCGACGAGCCATCCCCGTCCAAGGGGAGGACGAGGCGGCGGCGGCAGCGGCATAGCCATTGCCTAGCTCACGGCGAGGCAAGGCAAGACGGACAAGGGATAAGGGGGAGCGATCGAGTGGCTGTGTGGATGTGGACAAGACGAGGAGGTCAGTGAAGTCATTTTGCGATGGTACAGCCCACGAGAAAATTCCTCTGCTCGAACTGGAACTGTGTGGAAAATAAACAGAGAGAGCCACGATCCATGCCATGGGCTGCTACTCTAATTCAGAACGAAGGGCAGTAGCAAACCTGCATCAACGAGAGACATTTTCCCTTACCAATGGAACCAAGAATGCAGTAGCAGCAGCAGCAGCAGGAGGAGGGCCTACAAACAAACACGACTGAACCAAAAACATCAGTTAAGATGTACCAATGAGGTCAAGTAATTGCATCCAGCCACTTCCAAAATGAAACGAAGAAAAAGAAGAAAGGATGAGATCTCCATAATAAATAAGGCATTGCCTAATTTCAGAATCATCGATAATTCATATACAGAACGCTCATCGATGATATTATACACAATGCTAAAGGACAACAACGCCAGCCTAAGGCTCCCACCGAAGCAAACCACCAAGCTGCAGGGCATACGATCGTCGACATGTAAGAATCCAGTAATAACAACAACGGAAGAGTTCTCTGTATGAACATAAGCACATATGGAGCTTCATTTGGATTAAAACGAGAGACGCATTTAAGTGCACACAAGCATAAATGCTAATCAGATTCAGCGCAAATGCCATATATGCCATAGTACCACAGTTCAACTACATAAGCCTGAAAAATTACAGCGTAAATACTGTTCAATACTTTATACATAGAATTTCCCATGCCTAGTAGTACTGTAGCACATCAGCGTACATACTGTTTGTTATGTTTCCCTTGCTGCGAGGGAAATCACAGGAACAATTTCACAAAGCTGAAGAGATACATCTAATTTAATTCTTTCTTTTCACGCGTCTGACCACAGAAAGGGTCATCTCAGTGTCGACTGGGATCAATAGAGACGCTTCAATTCTAACGGAAGAGCCTGGGAACAGTCCGCCGTGGGATCTTCCCTTCAAGTTTCAATCTTCTGTAGGCTTCTCTGATGTGGCAAGGCCTTACAGGTCCAGAATTCTTCCTCTCAGTCATAACTATTCTAGCTGCAACAAGCACAATAGAATTGTCAAAAATAAAGTCAATAAACCCATCCCTCCTTTTTCTTCTCATGTCAGAGAGCAAGTTTTTCATACTATCATGAGATGGTAAGCAGAAAAGGAATTTTGGATAGGGACAATTACAAAAAACCAGCCATAGAGTGATGAGTGATCTACTAAAGACAAAATCATAGGTGCTTTTGCTGGTAGAGTTGTATAAGCAACAAAGTAAATAAGATAATTGCTCTAGTCATGCCTGTTTCAATAAGCTCGCCAACAAACATCTTTGCAATTCCTGATACTACAATTGTTGTCGGTAGAGAAATCTTTTGACTGCCAGTGATGCTCGCCAATAGCTGCATGGAAACAGAATATCAAATCAACTTGAAAAAAACAATCTAAGAATGCACTAATCTCATATTTCAACCACTGTTGAGCAAATACATGAAAGTAATTGTCCCTCTGACTAGAACATAACATAATGACATTTATAACTATAGACAAATGTTCATTGTTCAATAGCTACAGGTAACATATCTTACCACGAAAAAGGTCAACCTTTGGATTGACACTACAAGAAGGCCTTATTAGCCTGCCTATAAATTGGTATCAAAAGGATATTGACCAAGTTTGTTTTTTCGTTTGGAGATGTGCATCACTTACAATCAGTAGAAACAATGAAATAGACAAAAAAGTATTATGCACAACTTAGAGCGAAATCAACTGTCCTGTACACAAAGTTCTATCAATAATTTGGACAAGATATACATGATATATTGCATTACTCATGAATCAAAATAGAACAGGGGTTATTCGACAGACAATAAGGACTGCAAGACTTAAGAAAGCGGAACATGCTAATGTGATCAACATTTTATGGATAGCCTTCCTTTATTACAAACGGAAACACTGACACCAATTCAGATGGAGGCGCTGCACGCATCATACACAAATGATATTGTTCAGTTTATACCTTGTACAATTAACTTCAACAGAAGCTGGGAATGAGATCCTACCTTTTTCATGTTAGATTTCTGGAATCCAGATCTGCGGAACGACTCATACCGGTTCATCTGGTCCTCTGTAAACTGGGATAGTATAGCACTGGAAAAGGAGAATACAAGCATTTAAACATACGAATTTCTATTTATATGGGTTTAAAATTTCATTATCTATATTGTAACATAAATCCGAGAAGTGAATAACGTCAACAATTGAGAACAATACCCTTTTCCAATTCATAAATTATCACTAGTACAAGTATTACTGTCACAAATTACCCAAAGTTAACGATGAAAGACACTAAAATCTGAACTTGATCAGGCACATCTACTCAACGGATCATCATACGGATTCTAACTTTAAATGATCTTTATGCAGTCAATTAACACTTCGGCAAAGTTTAATATGTAGACACATATATATAGCAAGAGTAAAACTAGGTATCGGATGGGCGCAGCCAGGCACCTACTTCATCTTGGCGAGCTTGTCGGGGTCGCTGCTGCCGGAGGGCAGCTTGTCGAGGTCGACCTCCATGTGGTCCTCCTCGTCATCCTCTTCCTCCTGCTCCTTCTGGACCCGCACCACCTTGCCCCTTCCCGCCGCGGCGGCACCGCCGGATCCCGAGCCCGCGGCCCCCGACGGAGGCAGCCGTAGAGGAGGCACGCGTGAGCCGCTGCCGCCGTCATAGCCCTCGGGTCCCACCGCCGCGTCCTCCTCGTGAGCCGCCGGGGACTCCGGCGGCGACTCCTGCTCCTCGACCGCCGCCTCGAACGGGTCCTTCATCGCCGCGTTCCGGTCGCTCGACACGAATCGTGGAGTGAAACCAGCCTTGCCTCCGCTGGGCTTAGTGGTCTGCTTCGTTTATGGGCCTTTTGCTCGGGCCGGATTGCTAGGCCTCTTGCTCTGTGGGCTGTGGCGGCTACCAGAATCTATCGGTGAATCGTCCGTGCCGAACGCGCCACCGCCCAGCAGCCGACGGTGCGTGCGTGTAGCAGCGGCTAATGCTACAAACTTACACAGTTATCTGACCTACCTCCGATGCCGACCTTAAAATGGCAAACATAATAGCACGATTACTGCTATACTATCAAAACAGCAACAGAAAAGTTTCTTCTTTTTGTTCGAGACGTAGCACGTCATGCAACAGGTTTGGGGACCAGAAACTCCGAAGGCCGTGGGCACTGACCCACCCATCCACCCACCGGCTGATCGAGAACGATGCATCAAACGTGTGCAAAAGCTTAAGCTAAACCGCCCCGACCACGCTGGAATTTAGCCATTCAGCAACCCCCCCCCCGAGCTTTTGCATACCTCCATCCGTATCGCGCATTAGTGGCCGGCGTTGTTTATTGCTGCTAATCCTAACACGCATAGGATTCTCGCGCGCTCGCTCGCTCACCATTGACCTCTCCTTTCCATCGCTGCCAAGTAAAGCCTCGCATTAGATTACTTACCAGATCACACAACAATATTCTAGCTATAGCTGATTAAAATTAGCTGCATCTGCAGACGGCACAAAGGTGCTTTCTGGCGCCGATCACATGCTCCACGAATATAAAAAACTGCATACTATATATACACACATACGTACGTACATATGTATTATATATGTATATATATTGTACTTTTACTCTATTTTATTGTTTTTAATTTTAACAATTATTCTATATGCATTTTAAATTCTTCTATTTTTTATATGATCTGTATTGAATATATTTTAATAATATAGTTTAGATTTATTATATTTATTTTACAGATAATCGATTTTTAAAAATATTTTATCGGATTTCTCTACTGTCTATCACTGCTCAGATCAGGTTTAGGCATTAGTTGGTCGTGGCTGCAAAGTGATAACGGAGAGTTGCACAGAGAGGCATGAAAGAAACGGGGTAGGAAGTGAGAGTAATGTCTATATATATATATATAACGACGTGAGGCACGTACTCATCGTTTTCGCTTTGCTGTTGATGAGAGTGAATATTCGATCGGCTGTTGCCTGACCAACTTCCGCCATCATTGCTGCCTGTTCCTCTGCTGCTTATTATTCATCCCTTCGGTTGCGCTGATCGCTCTCAGGAACAGAGCAAGATGCCCAACATGTGTATATTTTCCAACTCCAAAGCTATATAAGCCCTGCCTCCAACTGGTAGTAGAATACTATTATGCGCTTATAACAATGGAGGTCGTATCTGCGACGGGATCGTCGCCAGGCTGCCAGCCTGCAACGCCTGGAGCTGCAAAATAGTGTAGTCTTGTCTTGTCCCGGCTCAGGGACGTACGTGTCGAGCTCCGGCGACCAGGCGAGCGCTGACGCTGCCGGGACGGTGGCTTCGCTAGCTCTCGGCGGAGCTCCCTGTGGCTGCAAGTCGTACGTCCTTCCTGCTCGAGCTGCGGTGTGACGCATGGCAAAGGACATGATATGACCTCTTCTGTTCTGGAGAGGACAACGGCCAAGGTTGCCTTTTGGTGTAAAATCAGCTTCTTCTTCTTCTTCTCTATGACTTTTTTCTTTTCTTTTCTTTTTTTGTCTCTGGCTTTTTTGCGGTTACTAATGGCTATCAGGCATCAGCATTGCTCTCACTCGTCTTTTCCGGGCTTGTGCGATTCGAGTGGCCATTATGGGGTGATTATTATGTGTACTTGGAACAATGTATCTGTCAATGTGGAGTAATAATATTAATCCCTGCCAGATGATTAAAAAGATAATGCAACTTCGACTTTTTGTATGACTTGCAGTAGTGGACTATATTGCTATACTAGTAGCTAGGTGGTTCTGAAAAAAGAATAGTGTCATGAAAATTCTTTGAAATAACAGATTATTAATATGCATAAGTTAGTTGAACTAGGCGCAGGCACCTTTTCTTTTTTAATTGAGCAATGCTCTTTCATGTTGTTTTTCCATCAGTTGGAAGATTGCTTTAATTCTAAGCAAGCTGTAACCACACAACCTATAGCCCCCTTTGGAATTGTTTTGGCCTTCCTCTTGTTTTTTTTTCTTTAACAAGGAAAATAATTACATCCCCAGACTCTGCATTTAGATGCACATAGCCAAGGCCATTCTCGTGTTAATGCAGGAATAGAACTGCTGCGGCCATTCATAAAAAAATTGCATAAATTCAAAAACTGCAAAATCTAAAATAGAAATGATTAGCATTAGAATTACAATTTTCATAGTAAATTCGTATCCAATCAAATATTCAAACTACGAACTTCCTGGGAAAGAAAGGATGTAAACTTCACCACTAGTATATACGCTAAAAACTTCAGAGTTGTTACACATGGAAATGAATAAAGAAAATTTGACCCAAAGGGAGGGACACCCCAAAGACATTGCATTTAACGTCAAGATAATATGCCCCAAAAGACAGCTATGAGGACTCCGTTATCACGGACCATTTTCTTAGACCATACCTAGCAGAACACACGGCAGGGGAACCCTGGTTGGTAGCCTCACAACCAGTTGGTGCACATGGTAATGGTATTGGTTGGTATGGCGCCTTACAAAATTAATTCTAGCATATAAATAGAAAAAATAAATGAGCATCACAGGCTTTAACACACACATAATAAATGTAGGAACCCAGTGAAGAGTAAAATTGGATGTGTTAGATTCATTATGTTGCTTCCCTTGGCCTAAAGACCACATTCAGGCTGAACCTGTGAATGAAGAATATTTTTCTAGTTTTCAAAAGAGCAGAGGCTATTGGCCAGACTGACGAAATTTCAGAACAAGCATTCCCCCCAATCCGTTTGGAGAATCTCTTCATTAGTAAAACACCAAGTTGCCCTGCCTCCATTATTGTCAAAGGCATTTTCCTTTGTGAGAGAGAAAGAGGGGGTGCGCAAAAGCTTGTTCGAAGAAGAGGCTAGCTAGCGGTTCAATGTACTTAAGCGAATATCTATCAGTTGTTTGCTTCAGACTACAATTACTCAAACCAGTCAATGTGAACGCACACAACGCATTATATTGCAAAGAAAACAGAGCACCAACAATTTGACAAGGATGAAATACTTTTCTGTCGAGCTGATGAAGGGAACCATCAGATTGATAACTACTCGACGAGCAGTTGAGCACAGCACGACTTCGTTTCTCTGTTTGGTGCGGCGCAATGAGCCATTGGAGGAATTTAAGAAAGAAAACTATGGGTTTTTTGGTGCTTGTCGTTACGTGCGGCCCTATCTTATCGATCGCAGGAGGGGAGGAAAGGAGAACAATATTTAGCAAGTGATTCAGTGATTGAGCTCATGGGCGCGTCAGCATGCACTACACGAATCATATGCGTGTCCAGTGTGCTGCTGAATAATCGTGTCGTTGTCGTTGTTTCCTCTGATATTATCGTTATGAACTCCTGGTCATTAGCTAATCGCGTAGGTTTAAGTAGCACAAGCACGCTACGCCAAATCAGGCCATACGTGACGTGTCATCTATATCAAATTTAGTCCTCGTTACTCATTATAAATAAACGATCACTCATAACACCACGTTATCTGAGAGGTTTAGAGGTAATATTATACATGACGGATGTCGAAGCAATAGTATGGTATAGTTAGTTGTGACAGGTTGATATATATATATATTCATCAGAGGTTACATACTTACCATCCAATGGCTAATTTTATACCCGTCAAACGTAACATTGTTTGTTAAATTTTTATTATAGGTCGTTACTATGGGTTAACTTCATGTTAAAAGCTAACATTGATGTATTGAACATGAAAAAAATAAATTTATTTAGCCACACCATCTGAAATACATATAGCAAATATTTTCAGAAACCAGTTATCAAATAATACAATCCATATAATTAATGATAAACTCAGACATTCATGTATACATATATAAGCATACATTTAAAATCTACTTTATAGACATAGAGTGATGTCATTAATATTTGGAGCCAAAAATCTAAAAAAAATACTTTGACCCTAATGATTGTGAGTATAAACTCTTGTAAAAATAATATGTAATATTATAAAATTATAAATAATATTATTGAGTATCGGAGTGTATGTCGTATTTTAGAATTAGTAAGTTATAAATCATTTTTTTTTCGAATGTTGTCCAAAAATAATAGTGAAAGAACCTTAATATTGCCTAAGGGGTGAATAGTTGTTACTGAAAAACACTCGCAACAAAATAAAATTCCCCTTCAAAATCCGATAAAAATAACCGAAGTATCCGAACAAAATTCCTCCAGAGTATTCAGTCAAAATGGGCAAAATATTTAGATGAGTCTCTCTGTTATACATAGAGCCTCGGCTGAAGTCTTTAGATAGTAAGTCTAGATATTTTGATCTTTTTTCATTACGTCCAAAAAGATACTTAAAAGAGACATGTAGAGGAGAAAAGAGTTGATCCAAATTAATAGTAAATGGTGCAAGAAATTAAAGCACACAAGTTTAAATACCCGAGCACTCTAAAACTAGCTATTACTCATAAATTCAAAGTTTGGTATATGTGGTTGAAACCACCGAAGACTCCAGACAAACTTCTCTGCTGACTAACAAAGTCGGTATGGAATATCCGGCCAAAAAGTCCCAAGTATCCACTACTACCTGATAGCACTCTACAAAATTGATCATAACTCATTGCTTCGGAGTTCGTTTTCACTAATCTTGAACTCTACAGAAAGCTTATTGAGAGAGCTATCTAACCATCTAAGCATAAAATCTAAAACCTCTTAGAGAAGATGTTAAGAATTAGATTTCTCTCGATAAAGACTTAGAAGGTTCACTTTGAGCATCAAGACATTAACAAACACACCAACGTTGCATCCTTTTAATAATACATCAGTCCTATCTTCAGTCGATACGCACCCATCTTCAGAAACTTTCATCGAACGTCACGCCTATGCATCGGTCTTTTAGTCGATGGACGCATATCTTCAGAGATGTCTTTTCATCATACGCTCTGCTCTGTCTAAGTTTGCATTGGTTAGGTTCGACCTCTTAATCAGATCGAGCATACCGCATCACATCCGCGTGAAACATGCCAGTGCGTCGGTCTCCCTCCTCCGTCCACGGTCTTGTGCTGCATCGGTTATATTCGACCTACGAGATTGGCGGTGGAAGTTCAAGCTGACACCCTAGCGGATTTTCACACGGCGTCTCGTCGAAGTGAGTAGCTGACGAGTTATCCTCAACACAGGCCCCACATCTATCTCGCATATCGTCTAACGATCAATTTGCTAGAGATCGATTCGGACACATCGGATGTGACCTAGTACTATCTCAATTTGGTCCGATCTACTAGGGCTCGTGTCTGACGTGGCCGGCGTTGATACCTAAAGGATTTTATTCCCTATCGGCTCGAACGACCGATGGGTTTAGGTGTAGGCCTGCGTCGGACGTTTTGCCGGTAGGTAGCCGATGACCTCGTATTTTTCCTCTCTCATTGTTACGTTCGGTCTAAGCCTCTGTTGTCTCCGTACCATTAGCCCTAGCCTCATACTGTCTTGGTTTGGTTCGATCTATCGAGGCTGGTCCTAACGGTGCCGTTACCGCGGTCGCTAGTCCTTGTGACTTCACGGGGGATTGAGCCCCACTGTACGCTTCGGATGCCACAGATCGTCATCAACTCTTTGGTCGATATGTTCTCCAATCTGTTTCACGTGTCTATCTGTCACGCCTCCATCGATTGTTTAGCTGATGCTCGAGTGTTGTCTTACCTACCGACGCCCAGCCGATAGGGTAAGCTAGACAGGTCCATCGGTCAATCGACTCATGGGTCTCATCCTCTTTCCTTGTCAATTGTAAGGTCAAATTGACTGACATGCCCTCGAACCTCAAAACCTAAGGATCTGTATTTAAGCTAAGCAGATCTCTCAGACCTTCGCGTGATCAAGCCACCATCATTCCCCGATCAAACCTCTACTCGGCTCGGTCGGACACCCCTCGCGAGGTTTGGCAACGAGCATATCCTTGATGCCAAAACTCAACCTAGTCACTTTAATTCATAAAAATAGTTCGTCCCAACATATGTTGTCATTAATCATCAAAACTTTCTATAAAATAAGGTTAGGAGACTTGATCTTTCAAACAAAATTCCAGGTGAGCGGCGTCCCTAGCTTTCTTAGTCAGTTAGTACATACACTAATCCAACCACACCAACTGGAGACTCCACTCACCCGTTAGTTTGTGATGATTTAACAATAAATTCTTAGTAGTTTGTAACCATAGTGTAATGTAAGTAAAGAGACAATTTAGCACCAATCCACAACACATATATACAAATAGGCATAATTATTAATTTGTAGTATAAGATATAATATTATTTGTATCTTATAGCTCTCAATTAAAAAAAGAATGTTTTATGAAGATATGCACATTTTTGATGTCTGCTTTAGATGCAACATTACTTTTCAACTAATGATTTCTTAGAGTATGAAGCCGACGATTTGTCTTATAATTTGCGCTTGGTCGATTGGTGAAAAGTTCCATCTCCTCGTCTGTGCAGAGAGACTACAGTTAGCTTATGACTACAAATACTATCAACAAGCACTGACAAGATGTGCTTTTGGGCACAAACCTTGAGATCCAATTCGGTCACATGTTTCATCAAGATAGCCATGTTATGGCACACATGAAAACCACATTGATCCCTAACCTATTGCAAGCATTTGTAGTCTATGTTATGATGGGGGATTTATTGTGGTTTTTATGTTTGTGTATATTCCTAACGTACAATGCCCACATGACATCTATAGCATACATACGAGGCAAGAAATCATATGTACCACAAAGGTTGGAGTTAAGATAGTAAACCATATTCTATTTTGTTACTATGATCATAAGAATCCAATGCCTTGTGTGCTATAAACATGTGGCTATGGTAAGTTCAAGTTTTATAAATTATAGTACAGAAAACTAAAAACGATAAACCTAAAATATGATGTACCTTACTATTGTTTATGTGCTAGCATTATGTAATCCTTGTCTTACTAGACCCTCATGAAACGTTTGAAATAGTTGACAACCTCATCTAAATGGGTATTTAGGTTGGTCTCATTGATCATTAATGGATCAAGAAAACCAACCCTATTAGTGGACCTTCGGAACTTCTTCCAACATAATCTGTAACTATGCAGATATTACTAACAATCATAACATAAGTACTTATAAAAATAAATAGAGCTATGTGTACTTACAAGAAGAAGCATTTCAATAAGTGTCCACCACTCTCACCCTATATAGATCGAAGGGATCTTTGAAACCAACAACAATAAATGTTGGGAACAATGATTGAGGACTCTAGGTCCATAACAGGTAAGTTGTGACATATTTCTACTCTAGTCAGTCATAAATAAGTTGACTGCTAGGACTCATGATTTTAACCCGTAAATCAATGTTTTTTGACTGGTCCTTTCTAGTTAATGTGTTGTTATATTTTTTATTATATATCTACATATGGGTGGAACATACATTTTTACGAGGGGTACATTAAACTAAGAAAACATCAAATTCTTTATTTCAATGAAAATAAGGGCGTTATTCTCAATCGAAGTGAAGTTAACTTTATAGTGCTCAATCAAACTTCATATACAAATGTTGAAATATATACATATCAGAACAAACATTAGTACTTCTCATATACTTCTATTACACAAGAATGTCTTCTTCATGGTTGACGCATGAATACACGATATTGTCTTCTTATTGCACTTCTTGAAGATGACCTTCTTGTCTAACACCATAGACGTACTTGTCGGAGTCTTCCTCATCTACAACATTGTTGACCTTGATAATTCTTCTTTTACACTTACGAACTACATGAAGCCCCCTATTTATCGAATCAGTTGTGTAGAAAACTTAAACAACCTATTTAGCTAGAACAAATGGCTTATCCTTGCATCCATTGGACTGCAAATTTACAAGTGTGAATCCCTCCTTATCAACCGTAATGTCATTTAGTTTGACCCATCTACACCGAAATAGTGCAATTTTGAACTCCGCATAGCTTAGCTCCCATGTTTCTTCTAAGCGACCGTAGTACTAATCACGTGTGCCAAGGTGGTCATTAATTGCCTCTATTCGTATCTCACTATTCTGCACTGTACTTTTGTCATCTTGCGTAGATGTGTAGAACGTATATCCATTGATATCATATCCTTGCCAAATTAGGACATCCATCTAAGACCTTGTGCTAACCATTTCACTGTAGCACTTATGACGTTGTGTGAATTACAAACACGATCCCTAAACCATTTGTTGAAGTTTGTAGTGTGTTTTTTCAAACCCAACTTACTAATCGATTGATATTGACTTGTTAAATCTTTTCTTCATGTTCCTTCAAGTATGATACCACCTCGTCAAATGCAGCAACATTGCAAAATGGTCTTTGTCATATTGGACACGAACTATATTGATAGTTTTACTTTCGATGGTACTAGCCCCTTTCATCTTGCTCTCATGTCTTAATAGTGGAACTCCGATTGGTCAGATCTCTGATATATAGTCCACATAAAATTCAATAACTTTCTCAGTGCTTCCCTTAGGATCAGACCGGCTCTATATGTAGTCCTTCAAAATTCGCATGTAACTCTTGAATGGGTACATCTGCCTCATGAACATAGTATCGTATGCTTTTGTTTTCTTCACTAGGTGGAAACTGAGATATACCATCATATCAAAGAACGTAGGTGGGAAGTACTTCTCGAGATGACAGTGGTGTCTGCCTACAGGTCATCTAGTCCATCTGAGTCGATGATCTTCTATCTAATTGCATTGAAGGAGCATGACCGTATTACTATGTGCCTCACTTTTAGTGGCAGAATCTTCCTAATAGAAACTAGTATTAGCTTTGTAATTTGGACATGACAGTCGTGAGACTTCATTCCAACCATTTTGAGGTCAAACATCAAAATCCACTTATGATAGTTGTGGGACTTCATTCCAACCATTTTGAGGGCAAACATCAAAATCCACTTACTCGATCATGAGGAATACCCAGATGAATCTTAATACTCTCAATACATGATACCATATATATTTTCTTATCCTTATATAGAGTATGACAAACTGAAAGGAGGTAAAGTCTTTTAGACTCAGAGGTTATTAGGTGTAGTTCCTTACAAATTTTCATGACTTCCATATTTAGTCGTGAATTTAGCCCCTCCATCTTTCCTAGTATATTGAGCAGTAATCCAACAAGACTCCCATAAACATTATTCTCTATGTGCATTAAATAAATACAATGGTGTACCTCCATATCTTTTTAGCATGGTAGCTCCTAAAATATTGATTTCTTCTTCCACAAGCTATTCAACTTTAAGTTAGTAGTCTTCTTCTTCTTTTCAAAATCATTACGGATGTCCCTCACTAGGGAATGCACCTCTCTTCCGGTTAAAGCCATTGGTGCACTAGCCTATTCCCTCTTGCTATTGAAATTTTTTCTTATTTTTCTATATGGTTGATACGATGAAAGGAATCTTCTATGGTACATATACAACGTCTTGCGTGACTTCTTTATCCACATGTTGTGTTTCATCCATACAGTCTGAACAACCTTTGTTTTCTTTTATGATCTTGTCAGAAGGGTTACAAAGTACAAGGTAATCATTGATAATGCCAACAACAATGCATGAATCCTAAAGTTCTCCCGTCTATATGAATCCCATGTCTGAGACCTCTCATGCCATAGTGTTTTTAAGTTATCCATCAAAGGCTCTAAGTACAAATTAATATCTTGGCCCTTGAACTAGCATGGAAAGTATAATGTTCTTTTTTTAAAGCACAACCAAAACGGTATGCTCATGTTCACAAGAAATACTAGCCAAGTGCTATGGCAATTGCTTAGGTCACTAAAAGGATTTATGTTGTATGTACCTAAGACGAACCTTATGTTTCTTGGATCTTCCTTAAATTTAGAGTAATCCCTATCAATGTTCCTCCACCACGCTAAATCGGCCAAGTGCTCAAGCATTATATACTCCTTCCTATCAGTTGCATGCCAACAAACCAACTTAGCTTCTTTCAGATTAGCAAATATTTGCTTTATGCAATCAACAATAGGGAGATACCAAACAACTTTTAAGGTACCACCCCTCTTGGATTTCCTCCCTTGAAGTGTACTCTTTTTTGACTGTATCAACAAGTTTTATATTTTGGACATGCATCCAAGTTAGCACATTATTTATAAAATAAGATACAGCCATTTTGATATATGTGAATTCTTATAACCTCCAACCCTAACAAACATAGCTCTCACTTTGCTTCATATGTCATCTTTAGCACTTTGTTCTCCTTAGGTAGCAATTGTTTCTGAAAATCAAGTAGATCAATGAAACTTTTGTCTATCTAACTGTTACTTGCCTTTAGTTTTGTTAGATCGAGAATAACAAATAGCTTCATGTGCTTCTGCTTACATCTAAGATATATATAGATGTCTAAATCATACACCAAAGTGAAGAATTTTACACAATCCCTATCATTGTATGATGGCTTCTCAACATTACAAAGCATATCGGAAAGATTAGGATCGACATTAATGATATCACCTCCTAGCAGACAAAGAACAAATATGTCATCTCCATCTTCTTTTTCTTCATCGTCCACTTCATCATCATGAATATTCAATGACTCTTGCTCATTGTGGTTACTCTAGCAACTATAGTTCTTCAGTAAACCTCTCTGTATCAAATGAAATTGTAATTGCACTCTGTCTGCAAACATGTTTAGTCTACGCATGAACAAGCTACATATTCATTACTCCTCCTTCTAATATCATCCTCCACAGCATTCAAAAATTCAATTACTCTATTTTTATAGTTCTGGCTCAAGCGGTTGATGTTGACATTAAACTACGATCCAAGTAGAGTAATAGAAAAACGTATAACAAATTTAGAGCTATACTAATATAAATTATATTAAGATAATAGCTAGTTTTTAGATCATTTTTTACCCTTTACATAAATTTTTCACAAAGATCCACCCTCCTTACTCTTCCACCTAAATTGTGTACAGTACATATGGTGGTATTTCAAAGCAATATATCAAATGGAGATATTTATAGAAGTCATCATACCTCTATTGATTAAAAATACACAATCAGTCAAAATTGTGTCAAGTTATCTTTGATGGGTTGTGAAATCATGTATACATTACAGGTGCTAGCTCACCTTAGATAGTTACCATTATGAACCCATTATAGGTTTAAACTCTAACATACGACGTGTCTTTAACGAAGGCGGATTATGAGTGACGAGCTAACTTTTGGATCTATCAGAAGTGTCATATGCTTATCACTAACGGACGAAGAATTGGGCCCATAGGTAAAGTTTTATTTGTGATGGGTCGAGCCGTTCGGCCTAATCTACGATAGGTTCTTTTATGATAACGCTATCCATAATGAGTTACTGTGGTCTATCAAGATAACATGTTCTAGATGAGGGGATCTAATGTAGTGACACTATTTTAGATCTAAGGCATGGATGCCAACCTATAAACTCCAAACTATATATATAGTTGTAAGAGTTTCATCACAACTTTTTAAAGTATGTCAGCCCTGGTGATTTCATTTGTAGAGGTGGAACTTCTGTGGATATACAGTGTGTAGAGTAGTTTACACTTTGCACTCACTGCTCACAAGTTCAATCAGCAGGATTACTAGAAGAGGCTGAAATTTATCTAGGCAAGGATGCAGGCTACTGTGAAGACTGTCCTAAGAATTATGTAATAGCTGCAAAACTTTGTGCTGCATTTGATCATGGGAAATTTTCCATGTCTAATTTTCTGTAAAATTCATAGGAAGTCTTATGTTTCAAATATCTTCCTAAGTTACGCCATGTAGAATACACACGGGAGCTGTAAAAAAGCCGTTCTTGGATATTGCAAACTGTGAAAACTTCTTTTTAATTTCTCCCAATTGAGATTGGTCGCGGCAATCATTAACTTTCTTTTACTGTTTATCACAAGAATGGTAACATTTTCTTTCACCTTTCTTGTGCAATTTGGAACGTACATGGAAACTCTCTAAATGAAAGAAATACCAGACCACCCTAAATAAATATAAAGCGATTCACTTTACCGTAAAATATATGTTAAAATATGATATGGTTATATTATTAAAATTTTAACTATTAAAAAGCTATAACACCTGATAGTCCAACTACAACTACAAGACAGAGCTATAAGGAAGCTGATCTTCAAATGGACTCTTATAAATTATAAGCATCACTCGATTCAAAGTTCTAACACCCTATCAAGAGTCATGGATAGCTATCACAAGATCTAAATGGTTTTTACCAGATCCAAATACCACGTAACAAATAGTGTAAAAGACATTACTCTTTTAGAAACTTCAACCTCTCAGATTTTGATCTAAGGCAATTTAGAAGTTGACTTTATTTTTATCACAAAGTAAACTAAAAACCAACAGAGTTGAAGGAAGAAGAGAAACTCACATTACAAGCATGTAGGAAGGGAGCAATATCCGAAATTTAAATTACAGTGACAAAATTAAATTGCATAATTTAAATTAGAATGATAAAATTGATTCCAAAAGAAATATTATTTCATTTATTGAATTACTTTTACAATTTTTTTATAAAGCTTATAAAAATTCTCTCAAGAATTTTAAAAGAGCTCTCTAAAACTCTCGTAACATCCTCTTATTTTTCTCACAAAATTTCCCTCAACTCTCCTAATTCTCTCCAAAAGTGCAAAGCCTACTCTTGCATAGGTATCTTATTTTATAGGCTAAGGGTAACTGGAAAACCACTAAGACAAAGTCTAAAATATCCGTAGGATGAAACCCTAACTCACAATAAATCTTAGCCATTGATCTGAACCTTAGAAGCTAAGAAAATACTCTAAATTGTGCCACATAAACCACTACATGAAATGTAGTAAAGTCCAACCGCTGGCTATAGGGGATCCGCTACCATAGCTACTTCCACCAGTTGCACCTACATCATACCGACACCTATCCGAGGAAGGATCGCATGCGGCCATGCACACGCGTGCACTTGTGCTCATGGTTGTAGGGCCCATCTATCAGCTTGCGCCGCAAAGCTATCTCACGTGCCTGCACCCATGCGCATTTGCAATTGTTGGTCCGCTGCTCAACCCTTTACTATTGGGCTACACTTTTGGGCCACTATTGTCACCATGCTCGTGCCTACGCGCCTCCCGTTGGGCCGAGCCACAGCCATGCTAGGCCGCCTTGTCCACATAGGCTCACTCATAGGCCACCATCAAGGAAGGAGAGGGAGAAGTCGGTTGGATTCCTGCCATGGGCCGCCTCCACTATCTCTTCTCTTTTCCGTTCTCTCTCCTAATTTTCTTTACAAATATATAATACTAGCACACTATCTTGTGAAGCATGTTGCGAAGACCTCCCCACACGGTGTCCGTCCACCGTGTATCACTTTGTATTTAACCTTGTTACTTGATATCCTTAATGGCTCTAGACCTTAACTCATCCCTAATTCTAGTTCTGATCTAACCATAGTTAACTTAAGTACATGCACAAATAAAGACCAAACAAATCGTAGGAATAGATGTCGTAATATGATCCATGTTAGTCATAATTGCACTTTTAACATTTCTGACACTTGCCAATGTTTTATCATAAATATATAAATCAACACATAGTTTTACACTAAATTTTGAAAACTGAAATATTTCTTTTGGAATCCTTCATCCCAATTTTGAAATGAGGTCTTAAAAAATAATGAATCTTGTATACTTCTAGGGTATGCATCGTTTAAGATAAGGAGGATAAGTACTAAGTAGTGTCGAAAGTATTCTTGTACTTGCAAGTTGCGACGAAACAACTAGTAGCTTTAGAGCTCTTTATGTACAAGACGTGGACAACCATGAATAAAAAAGGAAATAGAAGATTTCAACTTGCCTAGTTGATATATTATAGAAGCTAAAAGAATCATCATATTCACTGTACTAGAAGAATTTATTTTTTCTATATGAATCTAGATAAGTGCTTATATAGATATATATATAATTAAACTTATTTTTTTGAACGGGGTAGTATTACTGAAGTAGCTCAAGATACACACAACTGGTAGCTATCACCCTTTGCACTCTGTTGGCATCCCTCGCCACCCTACATAGAAGAATATCCTGTTCTGGCAGATTAGAATGTTATCAGTGCTCTACACCTCACCTCAGAAATTCATGCTAAAATTCATGAAATTTTTTAAACAATTTCCACAGATTGACATAATATTCATCTACCATACCACAACATTTCAAAATCTAATTCGACAAAATCTATCTATTCTATTCACAACCACATGTGTCCTTTCCATTTCTCTGTGTGATTCAAATTTGGATTTACAATTTCTTTATCATTGTAGGTGCTTATATTTTGATATTGTAAATTACTTCAGAATTTTCACCGATATAACAGTGGGTTTTTTAAGCTTTGGGGTCCCACCTCCCTTTCTTCTTTTTCTACACTAGTGTGTAATCCCTTTGGATCTTCCATCAGCGATTTTTCTGTTTCCAACAACAGCAAAAAATAAACCAGCAAACATCAAACTAGAACTTATAACTTATAAAATTGAAGGACTGAAAACTTGGAATTGATAGATTTCAAATGGAATATTGAATAAATTTTCAGATCAGTTAAGTCATTAGCTCAAAATGTTGAACTCGGATAATTCAAGTACAGATGGAGAAGAGATGGAGATGATTGGCATGTGGTGTTCAAAGCAATCTCACCATGCATAAGAGGAGAGAGGAGACGGTGGAGTTAAAATTCGAAAGGAGAATACTTTGAGTCAAAAGAGCAATGTATTAGAGGAGGAAGTTTACTTTTATTGGATTGGCTAGTAAGTTGGATTACATTATATTCCCTTTAGAACTCTGTTAGTGCATTGACATATACAAGGCAATGTGGTCTTTTAGTGGCCATGGATGCTAGTAGTTGTAGACTTGTAGTACGTGTCCTAATAATGCTTGATCAGATAGGACAAGAGAGTAGGTAACTGAGTTTGAATATACATATCTTTGAGAAAGTTAAGATCAACTCAAAATTCAAAAAGGAAAAGGGTCCAAGGAAGTCCAAACAGGACAAGACATACGCATGGGGCGACAAATTTATGTGTCAAGTATTGGCAGCATAGGACAAGGCAAATCATATTGGAAGCCGTTGAGAGGAAACAAGTCAGGTACATAGATACATGGCATAATCTCAAGTGGTGGTGTGGCTTTCTTCTTTCTTAGGCAACATGAGTGTGTGTGGTCACATTGCTCTCACAAATTGTCATCGTTTTACCTTGATTGTGCCAGCCACCAATTAGCTCATGAGCATCCTCTTAATTTGTAAATGCTATATAAAACCTTGTGCTGTCCCTCCACTAACCACCCTAAGTTCTTATCGGAATATCTAGCTCTTTTGTCGTTGCTAGCACGTCCTTCTCTCTCATACATGTGTGCACGCGCATCCACACGCACGAACGGATGCAAAAGTGAGTCACCCTTTAAGAAAAAAGAAGTCAATTTATCTCACATCATGCAAATCTTGTGGATATGAAGAAATGGAAGAGAGGAGGGAGGATGGATAAGTGTGTGTTAACTGTTTTTGGTGTTTCTCAAAGTGCACTGTACAGTAAGATATTTTACAGTTTTAAGAAGGTACCAAGAAGCACTGTGCAATATAGTAGCATTTGATAGTACTAATCAACAAAGGATTTAGTTCACAAATTAAACATGAATAGAACAAATAGCACTTCAGTGGAAAGTATCGAATCAATAGTGGACATTACGATGGTGATTTAGCTAGTTCTAATGTGCCTAATTTCATTAATTGGGAAGGTAACATGCCATTCCAGAGCACCTATATGCTGCTTAGACAATGTAGATCAATATATTATCGAAGCCATTGAGAATAGAGCTCCATCCACCACCAGGCACTCGCTCAATTGCTCAGTACATCAGTCCAAAAGTTAAGATCATGCTTCTTAATTGAGTCGGCATCGCTCCTGCCATGTATTCTTAAAAGAAAACTGTTAGATTATCCAGTATATCATATTTGATTTTTTATACGTTCTATTATAATGAAAAACTGACATAAAGTTATCAACAGTGCTTTAAAGTAAATGTATGTTTGACGCTACGTATTTATCATACTTGGAGGCACCAAAAATATTCTATAACATATAGCTGAAAATGGAGGTACCAGAGCAATTACCAAATTAACACTAGTTGATAATAGGAGGTACTAGGGAGCAAGCACCAATACGGCAAATACCTCTTAGTACTTCTATTCTATTTTCTAAGTTCCAACTGACTGTAAAAATACTGCTTATCCAATGTAAGGCTTCTTATATGATGGCCACATGGATGGACAGCATTGCATTTCATATCAAGAATCACTAAGAATGTTTTGTGACAGATCCACTACAAAAGGACTTAGTAATGGTGGGGACATGTGGAACAACGAGAGGGTAAATCCTGAAATTATATAGATATATTTAAAGGTAGAACATGTCGATCATTATAATACTCTAGAAAATCTAAAGGAAAGATGAATTAACCTTGACGACTCGATATGCATTCTATTTTTATATAAATTGAAGAACTTATTTTCCAACGCAAGTTACTTCAAGCTGACCCAACTTTCATCACTTTCTTTCACCCCATTTTCTAATGTGGTGTTGGACAACCAACAAGCCCTAAACATTACATTTGGAAGCCATGAACTCAAGCCAATCCACCTCAGGGGCATGATCCCCAAATAATGATGACGTTTACATCAAGGTAGTGATCTATGGCTTTCCAGAAACTACATGCACATTGTATTGATGATAAATACATACATGCACATAGTTGAACAGCTAGCCATGCATGCAAGCAAGATTTACTGATGATGGTCGCTCACAGTGCGCATGTGGTGTTCGTACTGTATTGTTGTTATCACAGATCATAGCAGAAACTATACATGGCAAAAAGATTGTTTCAACTGCCAAAAATGCTAATCGAAACCTAGCGGATGCATGCATGGCACACGGTAACATCACATCATCTCAAAAGTACAAAATCTTATAGCTAGATGTATCTATATGGGTATACATTATTGTAGTGCTAGAGAGTCTGTTCATGTAGGTGCACAAAATGAGTCCGATTCACAGTGCTACCTCTAACATTGATCTCACGTAAAAAGACAAAATAAAAAAACTCCAAGGAAGCAACTATTCATAAGGTTACATTTACAAAACACACAATACACCGATATATATATATATATACACACACATATGAACTCCTCACATAATACCCCAACCCCACCATAGACCACCAGTATTATCCATCGCACAACGATACTTTGTTGCGCACATATAACACTAGAATTGTTTTACTATAGATCCATCCTATATACAGTTTGTACCACTCTAGTCATTTCTTATTTTTCTCGTTCTCTCTTTGATTTTTTTATCTCGAGTGAGGAGAGGTTGCCAGTGAGGATACGAGAAAGGCACAGTGCCAACGATACTAGGAGCAAGGCAGAGCGCCTACGGATCAGGAGTGGCCAGTGGCGGTAGCTGTCCTCGTTACTGGGGCACTTCATTGTTGCTACTAGCATGATGATAGACAAGCAAAGGAGGATCAGGGACACAGTGAGGTTTCTCCGTTGTTTTGCCTATACTCTGTCCCTTTCTTGGCCAGTGGTGGAGGTCCTGAACAAGGCGATACGATGAAATCAGCAATGGTGGAGTGGAGGCCCCATCTCCAATGTCAGGTTTATCTCCTCCAGGCGATGGTGGCCAACTTCCTTAATGCAAACCTGAGCGACGAAATCCGGGATGCTGAGGTGGGTGACGACAGCATTGAGGGTTGAGGGGATTGATGATTGTTGGCTCCATATCCACACCGGGTGAGGCGATGGACCAGATTTGAAGGTAGCATCCCTCATCCATATGCAGAGTGATGCATTGAAGTGAGAAGTACGGTGTTTCGGCAGTAAGGATGGAAACAACATCATTCCCAATGAGTGCATCCATCCTCTTAGCGTCGGCCTTCTCAACTATGTGAGAGGTTGGGTGATGTTGTCTGGGCTACAGTGAAGCAGAGGGTGCATGGGGCACAATGGGTTGGCCTTATCGACGACATCAATCCCACACCAGTAGGGGGCTATGGGCAGCGCAATGAGTCTGATAGCTGCAAGGTTTGTCAGCTTGCAACTGAGCTATGTTTGTTTTTTTAGCTCATTTATTTTGCTCCTTCTAAAATTTTGGATAGATGAAAACTCAAGGAGCTCGATTAGATAGCAATTCTATGAATGTTTTTGATTCAACAGTGTAGATCGATTATTTTTTTATGAATTGCTCACTACATATGGTCCTAATGAACAGACTAAGTTTTTTCTGAATATTTTAATAGAACAAACTACTTCAAGCTGAATGTCCCACTTGTGGCCACCAGCATCAGCATTTGCATTGTGGGCTCTTGTAGAGGAGGCACAACTTGATGGCATGGTGGTACATAATGGTCTGCTTTACATGTTTATGTTCTAAAATTTTTGGGTTGAAAAGAGTAGTTGGAGTGAATTTCTCTAAATAGAACAATTGAATTTGTTCCATTGCAAGAATGGTCTAAATTTGTGGAGTTTTCAAATGTTGATATGCTTAGATGTTTTCTAGACTTCTAGTTTAATGGGGCATTTGAACGAAGTATTCTGAGCATTTTGATCAAAAAGATTTCTTTCTAGATTTGTTATTGTCTTTTTCATTCTACTAAATTGCAAAACATTTAATTGCAGACTGGGACTAAGTCAAGCCCAAGAATTGGATATAGTGAACATGGGACATTCCATGGCGAGGAGGCCATTCAGCCTTCAGAGAAGATAACCGAATGTGCGGCAGTGTGCGATTCTAAGCTACATACGGCGGTGGAAGCCATGTGCCGATAGGCTATGTGTGGTGGCATCCCCTCCCAGTTCGGGGCTCATCGATGTAGCTCCCATGGTAGTAGACAGACATTGGTGAAGAGGAGCACACTTCTTACTATCACCGTCATAGATGGGGAGGAACTACAGACACTGGAGTTGCTACCTTTGCCAAGACTCCCTTCCACCTAGGCTTGTTTTCTTTTCCTCGATGGATCCTCTGTTTATATCAAGATAAAATGTAAAAAAATATATTTCACATATTGTTATGGAGTAAAATGTTTACTTTCACACTGTAATTTTTTATTCATGCTACATAGTATGATTGTAAAAATATTACTATTCTCATATTATCTTCTAGTAAAACATTTACTTTTATTTGTTTGTCCAAGAAAATCAAAAGCTTACATAATCCATAAAAAGTTTACTATGCGCTATTAAATGTCTAAAAAATTATTAATGGGTTGACACATAGGATTAAAAATACAAAAATACTTGGCAGTAAATATATTACTAGATACTAGCTACTAAAAATAATTAAAAAGTAAAAGTATTATTACCGGTAACTAGCTAAATAAAAATAGGTAACTAATTGTAAAATTTCAACTGTCAAACCAGCATATGAAAATTGTTGCCACACAAATATCTTCAGTAAATAATTTACTAATATGTCTATCCATAAAAAAAATACAGGGATGGATATATCATTCAATTTCTAGGTATAGTAAATATATTACTCTATAACACAAAGTATGCCATAAACAAGTATTAGTAATTATTTTACTGAATATGATTTTGAAAAGGTATGGGATGGATACCACTAGAAGTGGATGCAGGAGAGGGGGTGGATGGGTGGGGTTGGGTGCAAAACTGAGGAGTGTGTGTGTATATATATATATATGTGTGTATATATATATGATTATAATATCAGTTAAATTTCTGTCACTACATCCATTGATATATTCATCCATGTCTCCACGCTACTAAAACCTTAAACCTTACAAGCTGCAAATAACCACCAAACCACAGCCACCAACTCTGTATACATCTCATGGACAGTACGTTGTTAATGTGCAACATATATATGTATGAAGCATTTGTCTCTTGTGACTTACATGATATATGCATGTTTTTAGTTTATGCACCATGCATATGATGCATTGTTTGCAGCTTCACCAGATTGATGTGCTTGCTTTACTACCCTTGAGATTGACGTTTTTTTTTCTTCTGTCTTCTTCGCTTGACATTTTTTTTCTTTCTGGAAAGGAAAAAGGTTTGCTTAGCTATAACTCAAACGGTTTCAAGTACTGGGCCGCCGCCACCTGTGGGGGTCTTGTCGTCCGCGCCGGTGGCTCTTGTGGTGGTGGACGCGGCGGCCACCTTTCCGTCGCCGTCCTGCTTCTGCTGGGTGTTGCTGTACTCGCCATACAGGTAGGAGGAGAAGCCCCATAAGCAGAGCACGGTGGCCACGGCCTTGTCCGCACCGAACGGGTCGCGGAACACGACCACGCCTCCGATGACGTTGGCGGTGAGCACGGCGGTCATGCACACGCCGCTGTGCAGCGACGACGTCAGGTACACCATCCCGGCGGTGCCCATGAAGCAGGCCTGCCACGTCGCGACCAGCGTGGCGAGCACGACCCAGTACGCCGTCGGGGAGCGGTCCCACCGCCCGAGCTCCTCCTTCCACCCTCCTGCCGCGGCCAGCCCCGACACGGCCAGCGCGGTCGCAGCGGCCTGCATGATCACCTGCACCTCCACCGCCATGCGGAACCCACCGGACACGGCCTTGCGGTACACCAGCTCCATCACCGGCAGGTAGCCCGCGAAGAGCCCTGCGGCGCCGAGCGTCACCGCGAAGCCGACGAAGTACCTCGCGCGGCTCCCTCCCCCGGGACGCTCGCTCGAGTCGGACGACCGGAGGGCGAGCAGCACGGAGCTGAGCGTGAGGAGCACGACGGCATTGAGGTTGGAGAAGTTGAGCGGGTGCCGCACGATGACGGCGGCGAGCATGAGCGTGAACGCGAGCTGCGTGGACAGCAGCAACGACGAGGTGGACACCGGCAGGTACGACGAGCTGTACGAGAAGAGCAGGTTGTTCACGCCCATGAGCACGCCGATGACCACGCACGCAGCGAGCAGCCGCCGCGTGAACCACGCGAACGGCCGCGGCTGCGACGGCGACCGGCCGGCGTAGACGGGCACGAGCAGGACGGGGAACCCGACCGACTGCACCAGCGTGGCCACCCACCGGTTATGCCCGCCGTGCGCGAAGTAGTAACGGGACAAGAGGCTGGACACCACCGATCCGCCGAGCAGCGCGGCGTAGTTAGCGAACAGCAGCAGCCGCTTCCTCCGCCTCGCCGCGCGCGCCCCATTGGCTGCGGCAACGCTCAACGGCGGCATGTCGAGCAGCTGCTCCGGGGCGGAAGAGGTGGTGGTGATGGACATTGGCGAGAACGAGTCGAGCCGAGTCGAGGACTCGCGCTTGGCTTGGATGGGTTGGGGTGAGGGAGGGAAGGTGGGGTGTTGGTGGGGGAGTATTTAAGATAAGTGGGGATTTGCAGAGATTACTAACAAGAGATTACAAGCCCTTTTTTTAGCGGAATGGGTTGGCTATGTGGTTAATTAATTCAGGATTTGTTATTCTTGAGCACGTTCGTAATTATCCTCCTCCTTTAGTAGTGCACACGAGATCATTGCAGTTGTGAAACTAAAGATGCATGACATAACATGTATATTGTTTACCATTGGCGTAGTATTGGCCTAGCGTATTATACTCCTATATAGGTTAGCATTAGATCAGGGTGTCTAACATTCGGAGTTGAATTTGAATTGTTGTATTATTTGAAAAGCTTGTTTATTCGTCTTATTCTCGATGGGTGCATGCAACGAAATTGATCTGCAGTTTTGTTTCATAATAGATGCATGTTGTCTCAACTGATTTTGAGAAATTTTCACAGCTTTTAGGATGGATTATTTTCTTAATGTTAATTAGATCCATGCTATTACAATTGTCACATTCCAAATATATATCACTATAGTTTACCTATTTATAACCATACCACCAAAATACGTATAAAATTGGAACCATGCCACACTACACCTGAGACATGGTTTGACTCTTTTTTTGGGTACTGTATTTTCGTATGGACACAAATGGCCCTATCTTCAACCATTTCCTCCGTCCAAAATTGCAGCGTCATTGCCTGTCCGTCGATGCATCCCCGCAGCCGGCGGCGAGAGCCGACCGCCGCTGAGCTCCTTCCTCCTTTCTCCTCCTCACCCTCCTCTCTACTCAAGCATCCCTCTGTTCTTACAGCCGTCTGTCGTCTCCTCCACCAGATATCTAGTCGTCCCCAACACGGTACTGGCAAAAGATTGGTTCATGACTTCATGTCCACACCATGGCATCAGTTGGAGCTTGGCTGGTTGTGGCCATGGATGATGCGGAAGTAGCATGCAGCGAGGGGAGCTTGAGTAAGACCGAGGAACTCGCCTCCGCTTAATCCTCGGTGGTGCACCTCCCTGAATCCGACAAGGCAGCGATGGCTCATGCTCAATGGCGGTCCACGGCAAGACAAAACATGTTGTCAGAGGCGACTTCCGGTCGGGGATAAGTGTTGAGGATTCCAACATCTGTGAGAAGAGCTCCGCGGGAGGCGGCGGCGATTTGCCGGTGATGGTCGATCGCGTGCCTGCGCGGCGATGAGCGCGTTGTGGGAGAAGACGTTGGGGGCGAGCGAGTGCCGGGATGGCGAGGCGGGAGAAGAGCGACATACTGCGGCTCATGTTCAACGGCGGGGGCGAGGGCGGTGGCCGGAACGACAGCAGTGACACCTCCGACAAGAGCATCGGCAAGGAGAAATCGTCTGGGGGAGTGCTTTGCAGGCAGGCGATGCTCTTCCGGTATTTCTCATTTGCGGAGGCAGCCGAGCCTAGCAGGAGAAATCCTCTGGACGAGCAAGGAATCTAGCAACGTCTACTTTGTGGGGGCTGGAAGATTGTGGATGGCAAGCAATGAGCTTGCAAACTGAGCTCGTGCTTGATGGTGGAGAGAGAAGGGGAGGATCCGCAAGGCATGGCGACTAGCTAGCTCCCTACCATCCAGTCGGTTTCTTGCTGCCGACCACCACTGCGGCGTCAGTTTCTTGATGTCGTCGGCCGTGGACAGAGGACCTTGGCCGCTGCTCCTTGCCAACGACCATGTGCGACGTCGTCCTCGTCTGAGTGGGAGGAAAAGAAACAGAGGAAGAAGAAGGGGCATTTTGGTTAATACGGAAGTACAGTAGCCTGTGCATGGTCCCAACGGCGTTTAGGACGTAGAAAGTGGCATGTCTCAGGTAATGGAAGAATTGTAACGTTACGCTTCCAATATGAATAATTGTAGTGGCATATCTTGAAACGTGACATTTGTAATAGCATATCTAATTAATCCTATTTCTAAATAAGGGTAGCAAAAAGAAGTGACGTGTATTACAACTTTATACAAAACAGACCAGCATGGTGAAGTGTTCTACTCAACTGATTAGGTTTCTTCTGATATAAATTATCCAAGTTTAAATTAATAAGCACCGTATCATCTATAGACATATATCTAACAAACAAAAGATCTAACGAATATTATATGAGTGCTTATGTTGCTAGCCTAGTCTAATGAGCGTCTATACAAGCACTCGTGTTTATATTTTTGAAAAAAAAAAGTTGATTGGCAAGAAAGTGCATTTTTTTTTCAAATGTACAGTTTGGATTTTGGGTAAAAAAAACTACAAACTCCTATATAGTATTGCACTACTATAGTACAACAATATATTTCGAACTTACAGTATAATCCTATGGCGCAAGCCATCCAGACCACTTTCGAAAGTCAACCAATACTTAAACTGTACAAGCAAACTCCCCGTATTGTAGCATTGCACAATTGCAGTACAACAATATATCGCTATTGCAGTATAGCAATATATTTGGAACTTATACGGTATAACCCCACGGCGCAAGCCATCCGGACCACTTTCGAAAGTCAACCGATACATCTCTAAATTTCTTTCTTTATAGGGCAGTTGATCAGAATATGCTGTGCCTGTCGGCGGCTGTAGGATCGGCACTCTTGGCGGGAGAGAACCGATGTGGTAAAAATCCCGCCCTGTTTGCTGTGCCAAGTGCCAACCGCCAACCGTCCCGCCAGCGCTCCGCGCCCCGCATGGCGAGCCGATGATCCGCGAGGGCGGCGAGGCGCGATCCTTCCGCTTTGCCGGCTCGCGCGCGTCTCCCACACCCACGTCCCACCACGTCGCCGCGCGCATATGGCAGGCAGCGCCTCGCTTAGGTCTACTGATCTCTCCCGCGGTTTAGCGCAAACAGAGGCGCGCGAGGAAGAGAGAAACGAAACCTTGGGCTCCGTCGTTCTCCTGCGCCCGCGCGACCCCTATCCATCCGCGGCGCCGTGGTCCCCGCCCCGCGCAGGCGATCGAGGCGCACCGCGGCGGCGGCGGCGGACGCACCGGATAAATTTGCAGCTTACTGTTCACGGATTACGGTGGTTTTTCAGGGGGCGCTAGCTGCGGCGCAACTCGATCGCCTCGCGATTCTCGACTCGACTCGACGGCACACGGCTCGTCTGAAAACGGTCATGAAATTAGACTTAGACTATGCCTGGAATGCTTGGAATGTTTTCGTCCAGGTCGGGACTTGAAGCAGGTTCAGACAGAACTCAAGAAGAGAGGATGCCCAACGTAGAAGTAGTGTAGTACAGCTCCACGAAAAGGAGCCCATGTGGCTTCAAGAGAACAGCCAACGTGTGTTCCTTTTCCTTCTATCTGAAGTATCCCTACATCGGATTCACTCATCTATAACGGCTCTAAATCCTTATTTGTGATGAAACCTCTATCACATATGAGTGGTTAGTGATGACTCAACATGACCTGTGGCGGTTTAAGATTTATTATAGATAAGATTATATGCGACGTGTTATAAGAAAAACTCATCATAGGCAAGATAGCACTATAAGTTAATTGTACTTCGATCTGTTAAAGATAACGTAACTTTGATGGTCATTTTAACGACCCACCATAGATGGAATATCTCACATGTTTGGTTGCGTTTATAACCCGTTAGAGATAATCTACCTTTGATCGGTATCTTTCAACTCAGTCACCTATGACAACGAAGATTAGCATCCGTCACAAATAGTCACATGTGATAGGTTTTGCTTGAAACCTGACAGTGGAGCGGTTATTCTTAAAAAAATTAAATTTGTTTTTTTCTAGTCTTAGAAATTACATGTCATCTGAAAAACATATAGTGCATATATTTCCAAACCCTCCCAGTTCTCAGTAGCAGCATTGTAATAATTAAGCATTTAAAATATTACCAAAGTGATATATTGATATTTACATATCAACAAGTTCACACATACACATATAGATTCCTCATGTATTCACATTTAGATATTTATCAACATGCACATGTATTATTTTCTAGAAATCACATATAGCTACAATTTTCATTTGAATTTACAAACTTACCCATAGCCATATACATGTCACCCGTGCATTTTCAAAGAAAAAACATAATGACCTGTGAAGTTAAAAACTAGAAAAAAATAATTTATTGTAGATTTTTATAAGTCATACAACATCTTTTTTTTAATATAACTTATATTTTTTATAATTTATTAACCTACTCTAAATTATCAACAAATGATAGAATATGAGGTCCTAGAGGGCTAAGGTGGTCGGTTAGTATACACACTAATCTAACCAAACCACCTTGGGACCCGTAAAACCTCACAATCTATGATCGTTTGACTCCTACCTCCTCGTCACGATGATTATTTGATATATTAGGGCATGTTATCTATGATCATTAGAGTATGTTATATATGATAGACTAATGGAGTTTAAAACTCCTATCTTCTCGGTACGAGCATTATTTAATAGATTAACTAGACAATATATTGCAAATCATGAGCTTCAATAGTAACTACATCTCACTCTCAATCTCACTACTAATTACTCGCAGCGATTGTGTGCAACCAGATCAAGCAAAAGGAGCATGAGTATAGGTGCCAAAAAGCACCCTAAGGCAATGGTCACCTATCTTGGAGCCCCTAGCTTGCTCTGCTTGAGCAAATCATCGGGATAAGTTGATATCGTGATAGGTGGCATAATCAAATCCAAGATTTATAATATATTTATATAATATAATTTACGCAAACCCAATTTCTACATGGAGTAATTTGATTAATTTTAAATTAATTTTCAACTAAATAAAAAAAACTCACCCAATGGTCCGAAGGTGGAGGCGGCTAGTGGCCAAGGTGGCAGGTGGTCGATTTTACTAACAGTCTAAGTTGTCAAAAAAATAATAGTATTCAAGGTGTTCAGTAATCCAAGGTGTCTTAGTTGAGTAATATATGCAATAATATGTCCAAACCACTTTGGATCCTGAGCACCCCATATTATGTGATTATTTAACAACTAAGGTTATATATACACAAGCACATACATACATAGACAAATACATAAATATCAATATAAAGTATATGATATAATGGTCAAATAGTTAATATTGGGTATTGTACAGGATGTATTCACTTTAATTCTACTTAGGCCAGAACATCTCTTTTAGGTAAATGATTTATTGGAGGATGAAAGCAACTATTTATCCTATAATGAGCGCTGGGTATCATGGATGCTCTCAAACATTTATCTTATTTGTTCCTATTGAGGTTTTGGTTTCATGAATGTTATCGGACATTTTCACTTCTTATAATTTAACTTATGCCCTAAAAACAATATGTCAATTATGTACAAATGCACCTAAAAACACGGTAATGAAATAAATATAAAATCACCTAAAATCACATTAGTTAATTAGCCAAACAATCACCAAAATAACAAAGATAACATAACATATAATCACATGCATTTAAATATCTAAGAAATGGTTAGTTATTGTAATTTGAGTGTATTATTAACGTAGTAATGCTTATATTAGTTTAGTTTTTTTATTGAAGTCACCTATGATCGATATTTTAATAAAGTACAAATACACATAAAATCACATTAGTTAATTAACTTAAAAATGACATTTAGTTAATCACCTACTAAATACAAAGTCACCTAAAATCACATTAGTTAATTAACTAAGAAATCACCAAAAAATAGAAGGTAATTAATTAAAAAAATGAGAGGACACAACGGCAATAGCGACGGAAGCGCGGACTTAGGGATTGAGCTCTAGAACAAGGGCATGAGTGGCTTAGATCTACATGTGAGTGACTTTACTTAAATCTAGATACTTTAGGAAAAGGCAATTAAATTAATGCAATAAAATCTATAATAGGTAACTTACCTATGATGGTCCATACAATAAAATAAATCACGGTTAGATAGGATGTGCACTAAAATATATCACAGTTAACTAACCTATGATGATTGTGCATAACAAACCATCACAGGTTACTAATATATGTGATGGACCCTTTCCTAAAACCTTCACATGTAGCTTTGACTAGAAGTTTACCAAATTCATTTCTTATTTGTAGGTATGAATGATAATAGCTTTGACCAGACGTTGACCACAGAGTATTAGTAATTCTGGCAATCTCATTGGAATTTAAATTTATTTTAAATCACACGAAAAGCTATATATTTCATGTAACATTAAAATATTTCTAAAGCACCTAAATACGTATATTGCATACACATATTGTTACATAAGAATTCCTTTGTCATGATTCACACGTGCGTACATGGTTCTGTCTCCTCGTTGAACTTCTTTAATATGAGCTTATTGGCCAACAGCATGGATGTACTTGTTGTAATTATTCTCATCAACAATATTATCAACTTCAACAATTCTTCATTTTCCTTCACGAACAACATGAAGCAAGTTGGTGGGTGATACAGTCTTCCTGACTCCGAGAGATTGTTGGTTGTAGTTCATTACAGATGTTCATATCTTAAAAATCTCGCTGTGCATTTAGCTCATACTTCGTCTTGCCTAAGATAAAGCAGAAACCCAATAAGACTCTCACAAGCATTCTTCTCTATGTGCATAAAATAAATGCAATGATGGACCTCCAAATCTTTATAATACGGTAGTCGTCAGAATATTGATTTCTTCTTTCATATACTTTTCTCATTTAGATTGGTAGCTTTCTTCTTCTTTCTGAAATCATTACGGATGTTACTCATTAAATCATACACTTGCCTTCCTGGTGCCCTACACTTTTCCTTCTTACCATTGAATTTTCTCATCATTCTTCTATACGGGTGATACAGGGGGAGGAATCTCCTATGGCCTATGTAGACCATCTTGCGTAAATTATTCCTTCACTTACTATGTGTTTTCTCTATATAGTCCAAACAAGCTTTCTTTCCTTTTATAATTTGTCCTGAAAGGTTACCAAGTGCAGGATAGTTGTTAATTATGTAGAATAACAATGCATGAAGATTGAAGTTCTTCCATCCATAAACATCCTATATCTCATATTTCAAACACCATAGCATTTCCAAGTCATCGACCAAAGGTTCTAAGAACACATCAATATCATTGTCAGGTTGTCTCGACCCTTGTACTAGCATGAAAAGCATAGCATACTTTCTCTTAAAGCATAACCAAGGTGGTAGGTTGAAGTTTACGAGAAGCACTGGCCAAGTGTTGTGATGACTGTGGAGGTCTCTGAAGGGATTTAAGTCATCCATACTCAAATACAACCTAATGTTTCTAATATCCTCTATAAATTTAGGGTGCTTCCTATCGATATTCCTCCATTGTGCTAAATCGAACCACCCCTCTTTGACATTTTACCATCCATACTTCTATTCTTTCTTTTGTATCGAGAAGTTTCATGCATGGCACGTATCTAAGTTGGTGTACTATTTATAGTATTAGATGTAATTATTCGGATATATGTGAATTCTTCTAACCTCCAATCATAAGGGATATAACACTTGTTTTGCTTCATATGTTGTCTTCGGCAATTTGTTCCTATCGATAATAAGTTCTTAAAAAAATCAAACAAATCCGTAAAGGTCTTGTCTGACCAACCATTACTTATTTTAAGCTTTATTAAATCAAGGACAACAAATAATTGTGTGATTCGGCTTACATCTAGGGTATATAGGTGTCTCTGAATCCATCACCAAAGCTAAGAAATTCTTGTAATCCTTCTCGTTGTATTGTGGCTAAAAGATCATGGTCAATATCAACAATATCACCGCCAAACAGAGAAGGGACATACATGACATCTCGATCTTTTGCTCCTCCGATTGTTTATCATCTACTTCTTCAATAAAAATATTCAGCACTTCTTGCTTCTTGTGTTTGCTCCAACAAATATAATACTTCACAAAATCTTTACATATAAGATAAAGATTGTAATTGTACTCTATCTACAAATATTTTCTCATTTCTACGGTCTATGCATAGACAAACTATATATATTACTTGTTTCTCCTTCTCTTATCATCCTTTGCGCTATTTAGAAATTTAACTACTCCATTTATAAACTCTTAACTCAAGCAGTTAGTAGGATAAACAAACTATAATACTACTATGTCCAAATTTAACTTATTTTTTATTTAACCTCTTAATGTTATGATAAAGATTCATCACCCTTATCCTTCCACCTAAAATGTAAACTATGGCGAGTTGGTCACTAGATACATATGTGAATATATATAGAAGATAGTCAATTTTTATCGGTTGCTAACACACTAACCATCAGAGATGTGATAAGACATGTAACTGGCTATAGAGGTAAACGCGTATCATAGGATAAGCCTCATCTCTAATAGACTATATTAAAAAATTGTTATAGCTAATAAATCCTTAATATAATGGGTTTATACTTAGATAAAGGGTTTATCTGTTACCGTAAGATGAGCTGACCTATAGCTGTTGGTTTTATATGTTGACCAGATATGGTCTTATTTACTAGGGTTTCAACCCCTCTATCTTATCGTCTCAATACAGCTCTTTAGAAATAAAGTTATTTGTAACGAGATACTACGGTCTAGATAAGTGATTGTTATTGCATTTATATATCTTTCTTTCACACAGCTTTATCTTCCTTCTAGACAGCCCAACCCTTTGCAGCGGCATCCGCCTCGAGGTAGGAACACGCCGTTATCCTACAAGGACTCTCCTCTACTGCTGGTTTGACTGCGTTGGTTCATAGCCCTCATCGTAGGCAGTCAAATATCATGTCCACTAATTGCAGGAGCAGGCTTACTTAAAATCAATGCCTGGTACCGGTGGAGGTGTAGTACTATGTTGGCGCTTCTCTTACACCCAGAAAGCCACCCCACCCAGAGAGGGGTCAGTTTTCTGCACGCAGTGCAGCTGTTCATCTGCACGAGCCTCCTATAGTCAGTAACAGGGCATATCGATATGGTATATGTCATAGTGGCTAGTACTACTAGCTGCACCTGCATGGCCTGCATGGCATGCAATGCAGGACCACCTCTGCGAGAACAGCAACCTAGCTACTACTCCTAGTAGTTCTGACCTAGAATTGGACATGGCTAACAACGTCAGGGGCTAGCACCATAGGACGACGACGGAGCAGCAGGGGAGATGGTGATTCAGCGGCAGGGGAGAGGCTTCATTTACTAGGGGGTGCTACGATGGTGACGCGGCGTTTCTTTCCGGACGCGCGCCGGGGCAGCGGCAGCGCAAGCGGCACGGCTACGAAACCGCCGGTTACCGCGCTAACCAGACCTTATCGCTGGTTAGCGATACGATAACCGGCGATATGACATGATAAATTTTATCTAAATTTAAATTTTAAAAATACTAGAAAATCTAAATAAATTCATATAAATAGCACCCATTTTTATTGCTATCTAGTGATCAAACCTTATAAAAATAATAAAGTGTACTTTATATTTTTGGGTTCCAACGAAATTGGAAAAAAAACCCTTAAAAAATAACATATTGGTTGGAATATGATTTCTACTTTAAAAATATAGCAAAGGTTATGTCAACAAGTTCATGTAATGTTACATTATTTTTTTAGAGATATCTATAATTTTCTTCAATTGTTACATTTTTTAAAGATTTTTGATACGTTTTATAATTTTTTTCATAATTTTTTCTTTTCAGTTTCAACACACCTTAGCTTACCGCACGAAGTACAAAAATTTGAAGTGTGAATTTGTGCGGTTTTGTGTGGTTACTGTGGTAACCACGGTACCATTGACGGTATCGGTACATAAAATGGTTTGGCGAACTCTGGGCACGGTCTTCCAGCCCCGGAGCTCGGTTTGGTTTATTCTGCGCCCATGTGTGCACTGCTGAATGATGATCTGAATTTGTTTCCCCTTGTTTTTTGTGTGGTTGACTGGCTGTTTGCTGCTTGCCACGTGTGTTTGGCTCCATGGACTCGGTGGAGGTTACAGTTCAGAAGGGTTCCTTCAGAACATGTCGTGATTTTTTTTTACAGGATTTCTATACTAATCCGCTCAATTCTCGCAGGAAATGGAGCTGTTTGGTTGGTTCAATCACAGGTCGCAAGTAGCTGGAATTAGTCCGTGTGTTGAACCGTGCAAGGCTGCAGGCAGGGTATGTATAAGAAGAATCCACTACTAGCCTTTGGACACACCTGGCAATCATTGTTCATGAATCGTGAGTAGCTTATGAAACTACCTGCCCTTATTATTTGTAAATCATCTGCACATCTTCATCTCTCGCAGAAGAAGAAAAGGAGAAGGAGAAAACTGAAAGGAAAGGGAGGACAAACTCAAGTGATCTTGGGCCTAAGTACTTGGTGATTTGGACATTTTAGCGTTGGGTTGGGCTGAAAGCTACTTCAAACCTGCAAAGGCAGATCTCCACCAAAAAAAACCCTGCAAGGCAGAAGAACAACAGAGCTGTTTGTTTCTCGCCGAAAATCAAGCAGTGTGACGATTCAGGAAAGTGCTACGTCCCCATGTCACACTTCCCTCGTTAACAAAAGATTCACGTATACATTTCGAAAGACAATGACAACAAATAAAGTGATCTGTATACATACGACACCTGCAGGATGTACCAGAGAACAAACATATTGGTGGTCTCTTTCCGAAAAGACTGGATGTGAGAACGAGTTAATAATCGATAATATATATATATATATATATTCAGAAAGCACCCACAGCTTTACACATAATATTCATCGTGACACAGGCCAACCAAAAATGCCCGAATAAAACAACCATTTCGGACCACAAAAAACAAGCGAAAACGAAAGGTGAATAGCAAGGCTGAAAGAAGTGGTATCTGCCTATCTGAGAAGTATAAATTAACAGATTTTTTTATTCCTTGTCTTGTTAATGGTGAAAATTGTAATACAAGACAGTACCTAAAACAATAATGTAAAGCAAGTCCAAAAAATTATTCCACTTCTTTTTTCCCCTTCGATGTCAGTACCTAAAACATGTCTTAAATAAATCAACACCTACAACCCCAACCACCTACAAACATTCACTAAAACACACCCAACCTTGAACTTGCTTCTTTGGATCATAACTAGACTGCTTCACAAAGATCCCAGCAGTAGAATTAGACAAATAAAAAAAAGGCATGACATAAAGCAAAAAAAAGAAAAAATAAATCTTCCCTCCAAACTGAAAAATAGACGAGGGAGGGTTGCGCATTAGCGGCTAGATGTGTCTTGGAACCTATCCCAGTCATCGAGCATTCTCATGGGAAGACAGCGCCATGGCTTCCTCTTTTCCTTTCCGCTTGCATTTTAAAGTGGACAGTTCCCAAGATGAATGATCCTTTCTCATTGTTCCACACAGCAAGTTTATTGTTTGAAGTAGGAAGTCCATTTCTGAAATCATCTCTTATGGTTTCAGTTCAAGTACCCATCCTGTAATTCATCCTTTGCAACCCTTCTCTGCTACTCACTACTGTTAGTCGTGTCAATTTCCGTTTCAACTTTGTTGATCTGCTCCTCACTCATCTTGGGTTTATCGAGATCTGTTGCAACCTTGTCAATCAGCTCTTCATCTGTCTTGGCTGTATCAAGATTCACTGTACTTACAAATTGACTTGGCTTATTAGTTTCTGCAGATTTTTCAGCTTTTAACTGCCAAAAAAAGGAAAAATCATGAGGAAGAAATATACACGGGAACACCTTTATAGTGAGCCTAAAGATAGAGCACAAGGTTGTAGTGACGCCACAAGTTCAGGTCCCTACTCAAAACAAAAAGATATGCAGTTCCTCCTATATATTATCATATTTAGGGACAGTTCTCCACCTACTGTTAGTGCTAAAACATGAAAAATCACACTGATAGCATAGAATAACTGTAGGAACTAAAATCTTATGTATGCACAAGCCAGCCCTTAGTCCCAGTTCAGAACACATGAAATTTTTTTCCCATCCATGTAGGAATTGAACTGATTCCTGAAATTCGAGCAAAAATATTGTGAAATATCTACACTCCAAACAGGGCCTTAAATTTTGCCGGCATTTTGCTAATCATAAACCAAGAAGCATAGAATTGTAAATTTAGGACATTTCAACAGGTAAAACTATTATTTATGTTCCAGAAATAAAAATAACATCAACTAGAACAAGATGGCTGAATCCCTTTCCTTAAGATCTGTGTATGGTATGGTTAGGAGAGATGTACCCTAGAGTTGTGCTTATGTGGGATTTGTAATCTGTATATCAGGTTCATCTGTGCCAAATTCATCCTGTAGATCCTTCTGTAAATTCAGCATACACTTTTTATGATATAATCCATGTATTTCTACTGTGGCTGCCCCTTACTGCTAGAAAAAACAGCTTGAGCCAATCATCATTTTTCTAATTGTTCCTTTATTACTCTTATTATTATTGGATTTTGGCATAACCCCACAATGTACCAAGAAAAGGCATAACCATGAGCAACCATTTTATCAGCAATGGACAATCAAATAGAGCAAAAGGTATCACATGACTGAGGATAAATGTTGCCCATGAAATAAAAAAAGGAAGAGATTTATAGCAGGTGGCCATTGAAACAAAGAAAAGGAGATAAAATGAAGAATAGGGGCATACCATTGGGTGATCCAATGACGTAGCAAGTGGCTTGCCTCTTCTGTCCTGCATTACTTTCTGCCTATTTTCGTAAAAGTCAAAGTCGTCCAATATTGACGTTTTACATGAAAAGTTCTTGAAAATGTCCAGCATCTCTACACCTTGTGGAAACTTGACCTGGATTGCCAAAAACAAGGTAGCACTTTACAGTGTGAGAAGCATAGTACGTTAGTGTGAGAACATATTCAACAGCAACTAAATAGAATAACTGATTGTAAAAAGATCCAAAATGGAGATCAGCATAGACAGGAGCCTAAGAGGTTGAATTGCTTAAAAGATGCAGCGTTGGGCATAAATAGTCAAGTGCAAGTGATAGGCCAAAAGACTAGATTTTTTTAACTTGTTTGAAGTTTTTAAACAAACAAACCATTTGTCACACAGTGCGAATAGAAGGATTAGCCATTTAGACTTTTCTTCATTCAGGATGACTAGATGGGAAATCTATGAATCTTATGTACAAGTAGATGTCTTGAGATCGTGGGTATATAAACAATCAAAAGCCTCTAGTTAATTGAATAAATACCTCCTGTGTATCCCTGCTGTTTGTCACAGGTTTGTTCTCATTATTCTCCAGTATTATGTGGCGAAATTGTGGATTAGGCACATCCTTGATAATGTGCCATTTTACTGGGAAGAATCCATTCCACTTGTCCTGTTGCCAGAAGTTCATATTCCTGTTGAAATCTACCGGACCAACCATCTCAGCCACGCCACAAAACTGACCACTTGCATTCACCTGGTCATCATAGTGTAATAATCAGAAGTTTAGAACAAAGTTACATGAATTGGCAAAAGTATATTTTACCCAAAAAAGGGCATCCTGAACTCCCTACATGTATCAAGATTGCAAGATAAGTTCAAAACGAAAGAACAAAAAATGAAAATATATATCAAGTTGGTCCATGTTAACATGCAGGCACTCAGCACAACTGAAACAGTTACTGAAACAGAAGTATTTGAGTTAAAGGAACCAGAGAATAAAATAATTTGATGGGATGTACTGGTTCACCATCATCACAAGTATTACTAGCATGGCCTCCTGATGTGTACTAACTGTACGAAATTAAGCACTCAAGCAACAATCAGCTACATTGAGAAATGAAAAAGAAAAGGTCTGGACACCTCTTATTTTGACATACTCAGGTGCAAAAAATTGGGCATATGAGTAATATTGAACTTACAGAGAAGAAAAGGAAAATAGGACATTTGGTTCCTTTTTCAGCACCTCTTTCTTGTGCAAGTCTAAAGGCATTTTCAAGCCTTTTATTTCCATTTGGAGTACTTGCCCAGACATTGTACTTGATACTCTTGTGAATATCATCCTCACTATAAGATTTAATCACAAAGAACAAAGCTTGATCATACTTCGTAACAAAATCTGGAAGATTATATGCATCTGGACTTATTGCAACAGGTGAAGGTGCAACATCATTATCCTCCCCTGCACCTGATAGTCCATAAGTACCAGCTTGAGGGCTCAAGCTATTTTTGGAATTATCAGTGAGGTTATCTGATATATCACAGTCACCATGTCCATTTAGCTTACTTCTGGCCTTAAGCTTCTCGGTAGTGTTCCAGTTTCTACCACTTTCTTTCAAACCAATGTCTTTACTTTGGTAAAGTTTGCCTTCTCCTTGGTTAGTATGCACCACAAACTTGCTAGACAGAGGATGCCCTTTTGAAATGGAAGCACCAGATGCCTAGCATAAGAATAAGTCTATCAGCACTAGTTATCTACTTTCATCACCAAGAGCACTGAGTTACGCTTTTACAGGAATTCACAAGTACCTTGTTTGCAGTCTTCGATGATGGATAGCCATTAGCAGAAGTTGACATCGTGTCTAGAGCTGATGACGATCCTTTGATAGTATCTGGTGCAGACTTTGTTTTGCGGGAAACTTTTGATGAGGGAATAGCATGCTTGTTAGAAGAGTATTTTGGTCTTGCAGGGTAATTTGTTTGGTGAACATCAACAGGACGTCCCTGAACCCCATCAAGAAGGGCAAAAGAAGGATCCCATGTGTATGCAGGGACTAGCTCGGGTACATAAGCAACCGGTTGAGAAAACATGCCAGGTGTGCTAGGGTCCTGCATAGAAATTGTGGAGTAATATGGCTCTTTGCTGACATATTGACCATCAACACCAGCAATAACTCCAGGAACAATCGGACTATAAGTATATCCATTTTCATACCCCGGAAGATAACACATGTAAGACCCATTATCACCTTGAACCACCTGAAAAAGATTGTAGAGCAGATCTAAGCACAGTTCTCTAGTAATATGTCAATTGTCACAGCTGCACCTTCAAGGAATAGTTCACCTGGATACACCAAGTAATCAATTATAAAGGAAATAAACTAGAGGTAATGCAATATAAACTGTTGATCGATCGTTCCAAAGGACACTATAATCTCAACTTCATCATTAAAGATTAGTGTCATGAAAATATCCATGGTACTTGACCACAAATTCGTGTATAGCATGGAACATAAAAAAGATCCATCATTCATCTTTGTTTATTCAGTCATTAAAGTAAAATAATCTTTTGTTCATGAAAGCATATGTTGTGCTTACAACAGGCGCAAAAAAAAATCATAAAAATGTGCAGGATACCTTTTTGGCACAAGGATGACAATTGAAGAATAACGAGTGGCACTAAATAAAAATGTTGGCCACCTTCCCAGACATAGCAAAGGAAAGAGGACAGCAAATAGGTTCAAAGCTTGTCGGTACCACCATACCACCACAAAGATGTACTGAGTGCATCATTGTTTTGATTTTAGATAGAACCACTTGCGAACACTGTAGGAAAGGCATATGCCATACTTGATAAAAAGTATGCTAGTTGATCACTTACTGTTGGGTGCACCTCTAGTCCATTGTATCCAACGAAGTAGCCATTCTCATCCCATCCTCCAAATGAGGCTACAATAAACAATCAAATCATCAAATAGATGAGCAGTATGCTTTGTTTTCAGGTCATGCCGTCCTAGGATTAATCTACCCACCAGGATAATAATATCCGTAGTAATACATCCCTTGGTCCCCCACAGAAGCTTCTTGATTCACTTCACTTTCCTTGACAGTACTTGCTGCATCGCCCGAGGAAATGCACGATATTGCATCAGAAGAACTTGCGTCTTTTCTGGCAGGCTACAGATGTTGGAGAGGAAAAGAATCAGGGAGGAGATGATAGATATAGCGCAACCAACCAACCAGAGTAAAGTAGGAAATAAAGATATTCCTTATACGCTAAGACAAGCAAGCTAGTATATCATGTAGCATTAAGGAGAATCTTACCAAGTTGACATTACTTGTCTTTGTGCTAGCATTAATCTTCAAGTTCTCCATTGCTGCTTGCATAGCTAGATGATACAAAAAGTCTAGGATCGCAAAACAAATTGAAAAGGTCGTTGTCCATGAGTGAACAATAAAGTAAGCCAATCACGCCAGAATGACAAAGAAACATTTCCCTAGTGCAATCATGCTCAGCTAATAATTGCGTTTCGTGAACTCATCAAATTAACAGATCTACAAATAAGCACAGGGATCATTTGATTAAGCACAAAAGACCATTACTTCAACAATTTCTTGCCATTTCGCAAACATGAGGCTGGCCAAGGAACTGAGATTAAGCGAGATTAGGAGGTGAGGCCTGCACCACCAGGCCTAACCGTTAAGAAGACGGAGTCCATGGACACAAAAAAACACAAAAAATTGCCGTACCAGACGCATAAATGGGAGTCGGGTCGGATCTCATCATCTCTCAAATCAAATCCTAATAATAGAGGGACATGATAGACCAGCACAACTCAATAATATCGAGATTGAAATGGACCAAAGTTTTGATCAGAACCTATGCAAACGGCCATAATTCCGTGATAAATTCCACATATTTTTCTAAATAGTAACCGCAATACATAAAAAATAATAATAACCCTTCGATCAAAGCCAAAGGTTTTTTTTCCCAACAAAAAGAAGGTTGAGAACCGGTTGGTCGAATCCTTCGGCCGACCCGACAAAGAAGGTTGAGAACCGGATCAAAACCAAAGGTTTTTTTTTTGACAAACAAGGCAAGCATGAAGCCATGAACACAACGCTAAACCTGAAATTTTCGGTCTAATAGACGCCACGTCGATTTTTCTAAAAAAAACAGAAACAAAAGGAGAACATGCCGATCATTATAACCAAAACTTTTAGCTGAACAAGACTACAAGACAAAATCGAAAATTTTGATCCAATACAAAAGTACTATTATTTCTCATGGATCAGCAAACTCTAGAGGAAGGAACAATGGGGTCAGAGATAGCAGCGGAACCACCGAACTCACCACCACCCGAAATCTAAAGTAGCTCCAAAAACATCCGAGAAATCTCATTGATCCACAGCAAAACATGCACTGGAAACACCAGCAAAACACAGGAACGCCAAGAGTTCACTCATCAGATCCACCCCTCAACAGCTCTGCAGAAGAGAGAAGGATACAGTGATGGTTCTGGCGCAGCTGCTCGCCCTTGGGCTCCATGAGGCCGCACCACAACTCGCCGCAGAAGAACCCGGGGCTACGCGTGTCCTCCAGCTCGACGGGGGCGGGGTGGGCTCTCGCCGGAACCCTAGCCTGCTCCGGCCTGATGGCTTGCCGGAGTAGTGGAAGGGAAGGAGGCGGCGCTGCTTCTAGCGGTCGCGGCGGCCGGCCGCACGGACGGACGGGCAGCGGACGGCAGGGGCGCGGCCACGTGGGGGAGGCGGGCGCGATCGGACGGCTTGCGAGTGGGCGCGTGTGGGGGGAGAGAGCGCGGCGACGGACGGACGTACGCGGCCGAAGCGGGCTCCTCCTGAAATCCAGCGGGGGGCAGGCAATGGCAGAGCCGCTTCGGCTGCCGCGGCCGAATATTTGTAGCCTTTCGCTACAGAAAAGCTCAAAGCTGTTCTTGCTACAGTGCTGCTACTACCTCTCTCCTCTTCCTCTGAAAAGAGATGCCAGTTAATTAAACACGGGATTTCACTTTGGTAAAAACTTCTGCATTCCAGGCACACAAGCATGATCACTAACGCCCTATGCAATATGCATCGTCTTAAAATCTGCTGATCGATTAGTTTAAACACAAGCATGAAGCATCCTCTGGTTTAATATATAAATAGTATTAGAGAATGAAAAAAAAAGAAAAGCAATGAGCCAGTTTCGTTCTCTGACGTGTGCAACGAGACGGGGGGACGGGAGAGGTTAGCGTTTTCTATTCAGTCCTTCATGGCGAGCGAGGAATTTTTGTGTGGCCCAACCGAGAACATTTTCTGCGCCTGGCGTCCGGGGCAAAGGCTCGCGCGGCGCGGCGCGATGCGATGCGATGAAGCCTGGCCGGCCGTGACAGTGAGCCGCGCGGGGTGGAGGAGGGGGACCCGGTACGCGAACGTTGGGAGGGGAAGAGCGCGGCCGCGATGCGCGCTGACTGAGAGGGGTCGGGTCGGGAGAGTGATCTGCTGCTGTGAGCCCCAAGCTGCTGCATTCACTTCCACAGTGCCACTGCGGTTGTACCGAGGCCAGGGGAATCTGGACCAGTCGGACCAATCATTATTTGCTGGTAATTTGGAATTGGCACTGTGGTACTGTCTACTGTACGAGTAGAATGGGATTTCTGTCCTGTTCGCGCTACTGTAGTAGGTGAGAAACATCAGGTTTTTTTTCTTGTTATTCCCGGTATGAAATTCATTAGGTGCATTGGCATGGGTTAATTTTGATCTTGAGTAAGGGCGAGTGCAGTGTCGAGCTAAGTTTGTCATGTGGAGATATAGTTTACATTGATTTATTTTGAAATGGAGGTATTAGTTTTTTAGCGTGTATTCCTTCCTATAAGATTAAAACCCAGCACGAAAATCATTTCAAATAAGAAGCATCACAAGCAGCTATTCCTACTCTTGTTGAACCAAGTTTTTCTCTTTTGCGATTAATTTATTTCTTACGTCTCGATCCTGAACATGTACCGGCTCCAAGGGTATTTTGTTTTGGACTTTCCCTGTACAGTTGTTAGACTCGAGTGAGAGGCTAAAAAGCTCCTTACTCCTTAGCTCCTGCTTTTGGGACACAATGACACATTGCGAGGAGCCTAAGAAAACATCTTGTTCACCTTCCAGCAAAACACAATTTATGTTGGTTTTAATATTTTCCTTAACACGTGCACTAGTAAAAAACTGAAAATGAGCATAGTACTAGTTGTTAGTTATCCACACTTTACGCTGTAAAGATGTTCTTTTCCTATATGCTTTCGATATCAGAAAGAGGGCCTAGTGACTAGGCACGTACTATCAGGAGCATTTTACGTGATGCTCCACTTCCTGAAAGAAAAGGGGAAGGGAAAGAGGAAAAATAAAGTAGCTACTTGTTTTGTGATATTTTCTCTCTTGTGAATCGACAATCTGCAAAATAGACAATAACATAGCTCGTTTCTACTACAACTGCTATTTAGACTTGTTCATTAGTTCATATCTTCTTTCCAGAGCTCTACTTTAACCCCCTTCCCCCTAACAAAAACTCATGTCTTACAACAATAGAAGGCATCAGATGCATAGCTCATTTCATGCAGGTTGGTATCATGTGCCGTAGCAAGTGGCTAGGGTGTAAGTGAATAATACTCCCTCTCTGTCGTAAAAGACTTTACTTTTAGCTATAGATCTTCGTATACTTTTGATTAGATTTGTAGAAAAAAAATAAAAGTATTTTGTGGCGGATATAGTATATTATATAGACTGACGAGATTATAGTGATAATAAATTATTATAGTAATTTATATAATACAGTATTGGCACTATCTGTATTGAATCATCGTGTCTGACTCATTTTTATTGTTGCTACAGTGCCTCTACAGGATCCAGATTCGCTTCATGCGCATAAGCATCAAGCAGCTATCGATGTCGATCCGATCGTATTCTCAAATTACCCATCCTACTTACATGTGTGCTTTTGTGAGAAGACCCTTTAGCTCTTACTCTTCCATGCTTGTCTAAACCTAGCCCCAAGACAGACACCATCAACTTTCACTCTTCTTCAGGGCCACGATGCCACTTCCATTGGTGAACCCCCATCTTTACCCGTTAACATACTCCTTTGCTCAGGCCCCATCACGATGCCACTCCAATCCACTATTTGCTCACACTACATAATGCTGCTACCCTACCACATCGCAAATGCAAAAAGGTATCCCATATACGATGCCCATACTTTGCAGAAGAATGATATGTATTCATAATCAGTGTATAGGTGCACATCTTGTAGTTAATGTGCCTTGATTTAGCTTGTGGCACAAAGCAACCATCAACCATGAGTTCCTCATCCACTCGGTTACAACAGCCATGGAAACACTACCAGCTTAGGATTTCATTGTTTTTTGGCTTAGTTGCAGTTAAAATTTAATTTTAATTTTAGAATTAATTTTAGTTTTTTTTTCATTGTAGCATATTACATCATTGACTTTTAAATCACAGTATAGAAGTTTTAACAATAAATTTTTTTCAACCGCTTTTTTATTTTGGAATGGCTTATAACCGTAGCTTATACTATCAGAACCTACTGTGCCTCGCTTGTTGTCCAGTGGAGCGAAATGACGGGAGTAAAGTCAGAGTGCTTATGAGTTTTTATTAATAGAGGTACAGGATGTGAGAAGGGGTTGTTTTTTTTTCTTTTTCTAAAAAGACATAAGGACGGTGGGCAGTTATTTTTCAAAACGACTCCAGCTAAATCTGATCCATCAGATCGTGATCGAAGACCCAAGAATGGATAGGTATACATAGCTTTTTCCAATGGCATCTTTTCCGGTGTGCAAAAAAACATTGTACTCTTTATATATATATTTAATTTCCAGGGCATCTTCTCTTGCATTTCTTTCCATTATTGTCTGGGAATATCATTGTCTCCATGAGTCCATGTGGTCAAATACTCAAGTGTAGCACCATCACCTCTCCTTGGAAAATTCCTCTCTGATCACAGAATATATCTATCGCCTTGGGACCTACGTTGATATATGCTCATGCTGTTGCGATGTCACAGACTGTTGTACTTCATGGTGGGCAAAGGCTACCCTACACCAGGAAACGGCAAATGCTGGTGTCCATGGCATGTTTTCTGGGCGACTTTCGCGGGGGGTTTTTTTTCGCCTTCTTCTGTCGGTTGATCCCATGCTGAAATATAGTTCAGGTTTTCTCTGAATTTTTTTTTGGCCCAGCTTAGTTTAAGCATGAGCAATGGAATACTAAGAATCTGTAGCAAAGCAGACCAATGGAATACTAACTCCTTTCAGGTATATAGCTCTGAATTCAGAATTCAGTTTAAGCACATGGTGCCTTCGGTATATAATTCTGAATTCAGCACATGGTGACTTATTGTAGTTGCACAAGCTCATCACCGCTCGCCAGATAGTCATGTTGTCCAAAAGAGAAGCGTACACGCAATGTGCTAGCTTAGCAGAGACTAAAGCTGCTTATCTACGCGTGGATGGGGAGATCGATCTGCCTAATGCTCTACTTAATTCAACGACAATTGGTTCGGGAGCAAATGCATGGATCATCCAATGGTGAAAGTCCTCACGCGCCCATGGAGTATGTGGATCCTGGCTCTTTTTCAGATAAAGGAATACAGATGAAGTGCGGTTAAACGATGGTGTTTGATACTGTCTTCTTCATGGATGTAAACCTTGCCATCGTCTTAGATAACATGTGACGTGCTGGTCAGTTCGAGCGGTGTACATGTACGACAGTGACGAAGGCTGCCGTGCCCTGCTAGGGATGTAATATATTCATCCGAAACTTCGTAGATTAATTACTTGACCGTCACACAAGCATCGGGTTCTTAAAGCACAAGTACTTTTGTCTGTATCGGTTAAGATAAGTAAAATATCAAACACCAACGAATTAATCCATGTCAAATGTGCGTACACCTCTTCGTTGTCATATTTTTAGCTAGGTGAGGCGTAGGAGAGAGCTGTCATATTTTTAGCTAGGTGAGGCGTAGGAGAGAGCTGAGAGTAGGAGAGTCCATGTCATATGTGCTTACCCACACTAACATATATAATTGAACCAACGACCAGCTGATAAGCTTTTGTTATAAGCATGTGCTAGACTAAGACACTAGCTTAATCTGGCATTGGTTTTCTGTCATCATCAGCTAACACCAATTAATCAAGCAGCACAGACATATACAATCGGCACTTCTTGGGGCGCCGTCCACGATGGTTTTGTGCGTGTGATTACAGCCAACTAACCCACATTACTCCAGAAGGTAGCTAACCAGCAGGATTTGTGTCAAGTTGCTGCTGATTGGTTGACTTGTAACGTGGCCGCGACGATGTGTCGCATTTCCGTCTTTTTTCCTCTTTCCTCAGCTGCTGATCCTGACAATATGAAAACAGATAAAAGGTGTAATACCCGATTTCCGTTTAACCATTAAAAACTATTTTAATAAAATACTAGTTTTTAAAAATTTAGTCATTAAGGATCTAGTACCAACATTTCAATTAAATCAATTCTTCTTAACTCTAAATCTTGTCCCAACTAGTGCCTTTTAATTTGAATTGCTAATATTCAAATTTTAAGGTTCAATCCCCTCCTAAACCATTTCAAAAATTCTTTCAAAAGACTTCTCATATCAAAAATCACTCAAATTTATATATTTGGTTCGTATCTTTAATTCGGCAAGATTTCATTCTTACCTTAATCAAACTTCCTCCTTATTCCCTATCATTTTAGCTCACTAAAAAAATTCAGTATCAATATCCAAATTAAACTACCCTACAATCTAAAAAATCTACCTAGAAATTCTCTTCCAAGTAAAAGCCCATATATTCGAATTTTGGCATTCAAATCACGTCTTAATTTACTATATAGAGATTTATCCGAAACCACCTCTCAAATTCATATCTCTTCTACATCCTCTTAATTATCTATTCATTCTATTCTTTACAAATTATTCTTAAAATCCAAAATCCTAACAAAATGTCCATGCTCTAAATTCCTAATATCTCGGTGACTTCAAATACTGAAATTGATTCCAAAACCTCATCATTTTTCCACTCTCTACAAGTGTATCCAAATATATTCATTCTTTAAACTCCATTCCAAATTATAGAAATCTAAATGAATGTCCTTCCTATGGATTCCTAAAATTTTAGTGAATTCAAATATAAGATCTAAAGCTGTATATTCTTTCTAAACATCCTTTTCTAACCACTCTACTATACAAAATTCATTCAAAAGATTAAACCTTCAATCAAATGTCAAAAATACCAATTAATTCCCACTTACTTAAAATTCTAAAGTAATCCTTGTACATCAAAATATCATATTTGAATTTAAATGTCCAATTAAACATTGCAGTTACAGTTCAAATAAATCTAAAGGAATTACCAAACGATGCTATTCATTTCGGGCCACCTCCTCCTTTTTTTCTCGGCCCAACTCCTCCCTCTCTTACCTTTCACTCCCTTCTCCACCAGGTCTCAGCCTTGCCAGCCTAGCCCATTTCCTACTCTCTCTCTCTCTCTCTTTTTCCTTTTTTTCCCTCCCACTTGGGCCACAGCCGAAACAGACTAGCTAGCCCATTTCTCCCTTTCTTTTTTCCTCTCCTTTTCCTTTTCATCTGCCTAGGCCAAGGATTCGTCGGCCCATCCGCTGCCTTCCTTCCTCCGGCCTGTCGTCATAGCTGTCCGTCTTCCTTCCTTATTATGGGTGGCTCGTCTTCCTTCCACTCCCGAGCCAGGACGTCAACCTATTTCCTTCCTCTCCTCGGCCCATCCTCCCTCCCTCAAATTGGCCCAATCCGATGTATATTCTAGCGCCACGGGGCCGTCTCGAGCCCGCTCGTGCCGCCCACGAGCTGTTTGGCACAATTGCCATGCCAAACCAGCGCCTCGCCACCGCACGCAAGCACCCGGCCGAGCCAGTCCGGTGCGCCAGGTCGTACCAGTTGTGCGCTGCCTCCGCTCTTCCCGTGAGCCGCTACGTGCATCGGTGCCCGCACCGACCGCCCTGCATCACCAACAGGAGACAGGCCCCCTCGAAGACTTCCACGCCTCGCCACTGTCGCCGCATCGGCCATACTGTTCGCACAGCGTCACCCTGTTGATGGTGTTGTCGCACCCGCGAATCACACCGGATGCGATTGACTGCTCGTGTGGCCCTGCATTGAGTCGACGACGACGCCGTCCCGCATCGCAGCAGCCTCGGCAGCGCGCCACCTCCAATGCCCGCCCCTTTTTCTTCTCCACCTCCTGCACCGTCGCCGCCGCCGCCAGGCTTGGTCCAATGCGTCGGCGCTTGTGCGCCAACTACCTGGAGCCATGCTCCCACGCCGAATCCCTACACCGAGCTTACCTCGCACCGTTGCCATGATGTCATGCCGTCCTCGCCTCCCTACGCATCGTTGGGATGTGACGCCAGTCGTCGCCACTACCATCAGCTGCGCCAGGCCAGCCACAGCCACACCGCCTGGCCCCGCCGCCTACCCACGTTGCCATGCAACGCGCCAAGCCTATAAGAAGTGTCGCGCTCCTTGTTCCCCTCCTTTCGCGCACATGGCCCCCATCCGTTGCCCGAACCACCTCCAGCTCTCGACCTCCCGTTTCACCCCGCTGCCGCGCCCAACCTTGAACAAGGCGGAAATGCCCAAATTGGCCCGCCAACCGGCGCTGGCCTCGGTTTATCGCCGTCAACCATCCCCACCCAATCCCTTCCGCCTCCACGCCACCTGGGCGCCAGTTGCCTTGAGTCCGGCCGCCATCACCCAAACTTCCGTCGCTTCTCACCGAACTCGCTCGCCACCCATCCATCCTCCACCACCAACCCCCGTCTTCCTCTTAAGCCACCAAACAGACCCGCCAAGCTCCACCGCCTCCACCGCCTTGAGCAGGACACCACCGTGCTCAGGCAAGCCGACCCCGTGCAAGCGTCGTTCCCGCAATCACCTACCATCGAGCTCCTTGGACCCAGGACGCTACCCAAAGCCCCTTTCCTCCTCCTCCAGGCCTGGGAGCCACCAGAATCCGACGCCGTCCTCAGATCGAACCGGCATGACCGCACTCGGCCAGACCTGACCTGAGCCGGCGCTACCTCCCTGGTCTCCGGCCGTCCTCGAACTGGGGAAACATCACTGTCGAGCTCCTTGTCGTCCCTGCCGCCGCTCCTCATGGCCGGTCGCCGTCCCGCACCCCGCGCCGGCCTCCGTCTCAGCCTCGGTATGGAAGAAGAGAGAGAGGAACGGGAGGGAGGGAGGGAAGAGAGGAGAGAATGCGGAAGAAAGAAGAAAGAAGAAAAATGACGAGAGAAGAGAAGACAGAGAAGGAGAAAAAAGGAAAAGAGGCACTGATAGGTGGGTTCCACATGAACCCCACCATCTTTAATCAAGCTTATACAGTAAGCATCCTCCTAATCCTTCCAATGTCTCACTGACAAGTTGAACGACCATGTTTATTTTCTAATTAAACCTCTATTTTCTCGTGGCACTTAGAGGTGAATCTGGTCAGGGCTTATGGATCGCACACCAAGTCCACCATCCCACCACACCATGTGCTCAGTAAACTCAGTTTCTAGGTGAAAGAGTATTTTTTAAATATTCTTTTTTCATAAAAGAAATTATTTTTTCTTATAATAGAAATTCATTTAAACCTCTAAAATTAATTATAAGTTCGATTGACTCTGTTCAACTTTTATAATTTTTATAAAATTAAGATTTATCCAATAACTTATATCAGTTATTATTTATTTTATAAGGTTTTAAATGATTTCACTTTTTGAGTGTGTAGCGGACATTTCGAAGAATCAACATATGCAAATTTTTTGAAGATTTGAAGATCAATGGCAAGGCAAGGCACTTTTCGGTCATATTGCTTATAGATTATAAAATGTGTTTACTAAAAAATGACATGTTTAGTGTACATGTTCATTTAATTAGAATCGATTTGCAACGAATCTTCCTAGTAGTTGCATTAATTTTTATAGTTTGTTATGAAATTGTAATCCATATTGCTCCAGCAAAGAGTAGCTCGGTATCCATGCACCTAGGCATGGTACTAGTCAAACCCCCACACTATATTATGTATGACAACTATGAAAAATTAGGTTTAGGAAATGTTTTAGGAAACCTAACACTCGTGTTGTAAAGTTGAAAATAAAAATATGTTTTGAAAAAGTTCACAATGGAGAATCTCACATATGTGGCTTGGTTTCGTATGGAAAAATAAATTGTTAATTTATGATTATCTTATAGTGCAATCACACGGGGTTTTGTGGGATTCTCCTATAAAAGTAAATTGTTAGTTCATAATTATCTTGTATGCCAGTAGTTGTGGGACACTGAGAATAGAGAGACGAAACTTTGTATTCTAAGATTAGTCCTTTATGACACTTGTCTCTATTATGACGTTACGGTACCAATAGGTATAGGAGCATCCTTGGTATACCGTGAGTAACTAATGGTTGACCTTGCTTGATGTTTGTTGTGGACTCAACCAAGTATGGGATTTTCATATACTAGCTTTAGAAATGTCTTATCATAAATTTTTAGTACCAGCCAATACTTGGTGTAAGTTTTATGTCGTGTGGATAAAACATATGACCTCTGTAGAGTTTAGTTAAACTATTTGAACAGTCGTGTCCACAGTCAATAGTGATTGTGAGATAGTTCTCTCAGTGTATATTTGTTTGCATGTGCTTTATGAAACTAATATGTGGGACGAGAGCCATTGCTAGAATCGGTATGTGTGACCAAAGACTGATCTGAGTAGTTTGAAACGAGGTTATGTAACTTGGGATGTCGGAACAGCATCATAGAGTAGGCTTTCTAAGTGAAAGTGGGATGATATAGGATATGGATGGCTCGGATGAGTTAAGAAATATGATTAGGATAAGAAGTCCCATGAGGAGATGTGAGTTTAAGATAACCAATGGAGATATACCAAAACAATGAAAAAAACTAATAGAGAAAAAGAAAATAAAATGAATAAAACTAAAGTTTGATTTATTCACTTGAATTGTTGCAAAGTAACTCGGTGTCGGATCGAGACACTAAGTCTTCTTTCAAAGTTTAAGAAAAACTATACTTAGAATTTTAGAAAATATTTTAAAATAATTATGTTGCAAGATAGACCTAATTGAAGCTTGTATTTTACACTTTTTTCAGTGGTTGCGGAGTACAAAATTAATTACCCATATATTGTTGTTTTTTTTCTCTTTTCTAAGTTCATGAGAATGAAGAATATTAGATTTCGTTCCTAGACCCAAGCCGCTACATGTGGATTGGTGTATAACTACGTTAAAGTTCTGATGCCACTGCTTTTGATTGAAGGTTACATTTTAGGGATTACACGAGGATATAATATTAAGGTATAATTTGTTACTAGTATTGCAATGATACATTTTTATTATCGCAGATAGCAGCATTTGTATGAGACTGGTATCAGCTTGACGGGTTCATAAAAGAAGGTTCGCCGTTCCCTATAGCATACCCTCCTTGATGTTGTTTGAACGACGGTGGTAGGGCGGAGTGTAACATGGAGATTTTAGGTCCGGTGGAGAATACGTGTGTGTATATATATATATATATATATACGAACATATTTTTTAACTGATAAAAAAACTGCAAAAAACAAACATAGACCATATATATATATATATATATGAGATCTACGTCAGTTAAAAAATATGTTCGTATATATGCTTGTAACAAAAGGATAGAGGAGCATGAACACATGACTTTTTGTATGTAGTCGTGACTTGTGAACGAACACTATTGTTGCCACTTGCAGTAAACTGTCAACTACTACACTCTCTCGTCGAAAAAACAAATACTCCATATACATACGCGAGAAAAACGCACAGTTTTGTTCGGTGCTCGAGGCCCAAGCCTAACACATCCTCGATTCTGGGCCGAAAGAGAGGCCTGTTAATTTTGTCCGGCTGACCAAGCCCACGGATAGGACCCCAAGCACCCGAGACACACGTCCCCCCTAACCCTAGCCTCCAGTATATAATCTCTGGCCTCGCTCTTCCTGATCGAGCCCTCGCACGCGCGCCGCCGCCGCCGCCTCCCCGACCTAGCCGCCGCAGACGCCTCCGTCTCAGTCCCCGTCGCCGAGATGGTACGGCGCTTCTCCTCTCCTCTCCCCCTCTTCCCCTCTGTACGCATTCTGGAAGGGTCTAGCCTTCGCCTGCGGCCTTCGTAGATCTGCGCCATATTTGCGTGCGCTCCCTCCTTGTTGGTGTGCTTATATTTGTGCTGTTTGTTACCTTGTATCTTGTGGTAAGTACTACTTCTTGTGCTCTTGGACTGGCGTTGTTTGGTGGATTCGTCGGAGTTGATCTGTGCGGTATATTGGTTGCTGAATCATTGGAGTTTGCCCCAATTTGATATGTATCGATAAGTTAAGAGTGCTCCTAGTGTGATACTAGAGTTAACATTTTATTAATACATTAAAGAGATACCGTTTAAAATAGGACTAGTGTACAACAATGATGGTAGCATTAAAGAGTTAGCATTTTATTAATACATTTTATTAACCTCATGTACAACAATGTGTTCAAACAAACGATGATAACACATGTTACTTTCTCATTAAAATAGTACTACCGTATCTCTTTTTCTTGGTATTAGATGATGTTATAAGGGATATTGGTAATAGATGAGATTACAAGGAATATATACTCTTTGTAGATGAGCAGTGTTTGTTGATGAGAATTGGACGGGAGTAAATAGAAAACTAGAGTTGTGGTAGTAGAATTTTGAGTTCAAATATTTTAGAGTAAGTAGAAATACGACTAAATACTTAAGTTGTGACTTTGGCACTATTGCACACGAGGAGAGATATACGAGTTTAGAAGGTTAAGTAGTGTCTAAGATAGATATCTTTTAATATCTAAGATTAATGCTATAGATGGGTGGAGATTTTGATGTAGACATTACCCATAGAATCAAAGCAGGATGGATAAAGTGTCGCCAAGCATTGTCATTCTCTGTAATAAGAGGATACTGCAGAAGTTAAATATCAAGTTTGATAGAACGGTGATTATACCTGCTATGTTGTATGGCACAGAATGTTAATTAAAAAATTAAAAAAGACGACATATTTAATAGCTGAGTATTATAAAAATACATATATTACGCTGAATATGTGGTCATACAAAAATAGATCTAGTTCAAAACGATGATATATGTAATTGGCTAGGAATAACATCAATTAAAGAAAAATTTATTTAATATCGGTTGATGTGGTTTGGCCAAATTGAAATGGAGAGAGATATACCTAAAGATCTATATTTAAATAGCAGTGCTTGAAAATCAGCTATTGACGTGGCTGAACCGTGATTTAAGGTTTATGTTGGGTTTTAACTCTAGACTATCTTTTATCTTGATTAAGAATAAAAGTCTTTTTTGTTATACCGTTTGTTGTTCACTCTGTAGGCCTTTAGAACTTTAGTACATTGAAAGAAATGGGTCCTTAAGAAACTAACTTTTTCCGGATACGAGGTACTAATTTGAGCTCACTGAACTGTACGTCTGCACCTATTTCGTGCTATATTTCTCAATTGAATTATTCTTGGAAAACGAGCATAAGTTTATCTTTCTCCACCAAACTGTTTCTGTTCCATGTTATTTTCTTGTATGATTCACCTGTCTGTTGTGTAATGGAGGCTGTCACTGCTTACTAGTAATGCACAGTATGCTGCACTAACAGCATGGCACCAGGCCATCAGTTGCTGATTTCTAGCAAATGAAATTCCTTCAAACTTTCTCCAAAGACAACTTTCAAAGTTCACATGCAAGTAACAATCATTAGCTTGATACTGAGTATTTGCCACATTAGTAGTCTTTGGGATCATAAGCTTTTCAGGTTTTAGCTGCGCACCCCCAGTTTTTGATATTTACCAGTTCAAATTGACTGATAATTTAGTACCAGATTTCTAACTAAATTATCTTTGCAATGTTTACTCAGACGAAGCGCACCAAGAAGGCCGGAATTGTTGGCAAATATGGTATGGAGTTATGTAACTTGGCTTATTTCCTTGTTTGTGTATCGACAGCTTTCTAAACTTAACCCTTTCAATTTTATAGGCACTAGGTATGGTGCTAGTTTGCGTAAGCAAATCAAGAAGATGGAGGTATCTCAGCACTCCAAGTACTTCTGTGAGTTCTGTGGGAAGGTGTGTCTTTCTTAGCTTTCCTGGCTGTGCATTTGTCTGACTTCTTTAAACTGTTTGCTAAGTGTTTAATAGCTAGCTTTCCCGGTTATGCATTGTTTGACTGTTTTAAAATGCCTCACGATGATGATTTGTATGCATCGTTCTTGTATATGATATCTCTGGAAAGATAGTTTATAGTTACATCATGTATTTTCTATGCATTGGTTGTATATTTACTTTGCAAATCAAAATGGTATCATGGTTATAATAAGGAAAGATGGATACATTTGTACTTTTTATTTCATCTGTTTTTTATAGTTCCATCATAGAAGCACGATCAAATATTTATCTTAGATATCAAATGGCCTGTTAGGAACTCTAGAGTAGCTCTTGACCACATGAAAGCAAGCTTTTGTAGATCCATATCTGTCTATCATAAGAGATACTTTTAGGGAGTAGTTTAAACTAGAATGAAGGTGCTGTTCCATGATGATGAATAACTATCTGACACTTTGCCACCATCGTCGGTAGGGATATCCTTTAGCTTTAAACCTTCATTCTTGTGTGTTCTTACAGTTTGCTGTGAAGAGGAAAGCAGTTGGGATTTGGGGATGCAAGGACTGTGGGAAGGTCAAGGCTGGCGGTGCTTACACCATGAAGTATGTTCTCGTTGCCAGCCCTTTTACCTTTCAAATGAACCAGCTTCTTTTCACACCGTATGTTGCTTATTTTGTATCGTGCCTCTCCAGCACTGCTAGTGCGGTCACTGTCAGGAGCACAATCCGTCGCCTGAGGGAGCAGACTGAAGCGTGATTGCACTGCCGTTTGTGTCCCAAGGAGTCCTGTGATTCTGTATCGAGTCAAGACTTGCTGGTCACTACATTGACTGTTGAGCCGAAGCACACCGTCTAGCATTTTTGTTTTCTAATTTAGGATCTCCTAAGAATGTGGCCAAAACCTGTACTTCGAGGCCATTGTCAACTTAATTCAGTTATCTGTGATCCAATGAGCGCTTTTATTATTTGGCGTGCTTATTGTATGATTTCTTCTCGCTGGTTACGTTTTGGTAGCTTGGCAAGGTTACATCGCGACTGAATGCTGTGTTTAAAATCCCAAGGTCCACCGACAATCCAAGTACCCTTTTATTGTCATTAATGATTGTTGTTTTGTTGATGCATCACGCCAGCGAATGCCCAACTTGCGATAGACTTTGTAGTACTGATGCAAAAATAAAATCAGTTCAACGCACCAACGGACGGTATTTGCATGTTTCAAACTTACCTTCATATGCAGAGACCAAGTCTGAACTCTGAGTTGCAGATTTCATGTTGTTTAATTATGTCATGCTCGTAGGAGCTGGTAGCCCCAGCTCCCGATTTCTAGATGATTTGCAAAAATACCGGTTTTATTTGAACATAAAATCCAGAAGTTGCACAGACGTCAATGCGTCCGGTGCACAGCTCTAGGAGCGCAGTATCGTTCATATCTTCTTCAGAAGGGCTTTGAGATGTGGTTGTAGGCTGGTTGTGATTGTTGCCATCTGAACAACATATGAGAGCTCCCCATCTACCGCTTGAAAAGCCCTTGTGATCTGTTTCACCTGACAAGAACACACAAGGCCTTTGTCGAAATCCGTAATAATCAAGAAACACAAGCTAAATTCATCTCAGGTAATTCAATCTCATTATAGATGTATCCAATTTGTAAGACACTAATAAACCAGCTCAGAATCTTCAGGCCACTGGGGAATGGGGATGTAGCAGTTGGACAGTCTGAGACCCAATGGTTAATGTGTGGCGATAATACAGTAAAATCATATGGCAGTGTTCAAAATACTTTCAATGTAGTGCAACGTATTAAGCAAATGAAATGAGTGCATTTGGGAAAAAAACATAATTTGGTAATCCATATAAAATATTCTTGTTAGTGGAACAGAAGTACCTTTGATGCATTCCCAACAAACTCACTTTGGAGTGTCACTGTTTTCTTTTCAGCATCATACGAACCTTTCTGCAATTTGGTGGAAGTGAATACATGGTGATAAATCAAAGCACATTTTAGGAGTATTTAAAAAATAACACCACTTACAAAAGGATACGTTAAAAATTAAAAGAGCTATCACTAAGTGATATACTCCATTTCAATTTACTTATTGTTCTAGCAAATCTCACACTAAACGAGAAAATACAGCAAATTACATTGTTACCCTTATTAGTTACATCCTAATCATCTTTCCTAAAACAAGTATTACAATTCTTTGTGAGAAGTACTAATACTAGTAATGGTTGCATTGATGAAGGGTAGGAACGAAAAGACACCTTCAAAAATGATTTGGAATGTGAAAACAACAAATATTTTGATAATAGAAAATTGAATGCTAGAGTGATAAATAAATTGAAATGGAGGAAGTAAAACACTATAAATGAAATGATTAATCCTAATTCATAATCTACTAGCTGAGTTGCCATTACCTTATGGACATATTAGCCATAACAACTACTATCATGATTCATGACCTCGCAACAAATCTCTTGACATAAAAAATGTCCTTTCTCGATACATATATTGTATAAGTCTCATGGTATATTCAGTATAGAAGATGGAATTAGTTATAATTTTGTGTTTATAAACTCCTAGGGCAGGTGGCTAAGGGTGCGTTCCAATCTAAGGGAAGGGGTGAAAACATATCTCATTTCATATGAGCACGCTTCATAAACTGCTAAACGGTATGTTTTTTGTAAAAAGATTATCTAAAAGTTACTTTAAAAAAATCATATTAATCAAATTTCAAGTTTACAATAGCTAATAATTAATTAATCATTCACTAATAAGTCTACTCATTTTTGTGATCATCTTTATCTTCTTCACTCACTTTTAAACATAGCCTAATATTAGGAATGACAATTTTTTTGGTACGATGCAAAAAGTGACACCAAATATATTTGGGCATTCAACTATATTATAAACAAGTTTTGAGAGTTTCTTCCAACGAATAATATATAAAGTAGAATAAGCTATTCCTCAAATAGAGGGGAAGGACCAAGCGAATCAGAGAGTTGAACAACATTTGCAAAATGGAGATGGCAGAAGCTGCAGGGCTCAACACAGTAGCAGGCATTACTCTTTCCAATCGTGAATAACAAAATGTGAGGTCAACACAAGTTTCACATCAATTAAGACTCGGATCGGAGCTGCAGGATAGCAGATTTGCACTTCTCATGTTTCATGAGCACAAACCATTAAATGGTGTTTTTATAAAAAAAATTATCTAAAAGTTGCTTTTAAGAATCATATTAATCTATTTTCAAATTTATAATAGTTAATATTTAATTAATCATTTACTAATGAGCCTCCTCGTTTTACGTGATTATTTTCACCTTCTTCCCTCAACTTCAAACACACCCTAAATCACATTCCACTGATATCAGTGTCCCTCCTCTTGGGCTCTTGGCAAAGCACAGCTGCACAGGACAATCAATTCACTCACCACCTATCCTGCAGCTGCGGCCTGCAGTGATCCACTAATCCACAAAACTAATCAGATAAGCTGCTCAATGCTGACAGCCTGACACTAACCAGAATAGCAATTACCAATTGTCCTCAAAAGAGCATGTCCAAGCTAGACTCTAGCATCAGGATACGTTTAGAAGAGCTCAACGGGAGCAGAAGCTCACCTGGACCTCCGCGAGGCCTGTGCTCTGCGAGATGACTACCTCGACGGAGCCGTCGGGACGGGGACGCCAGTACCCGCTCTCGGCGTGCATCGGCTCGCCGGACGCCGCCTTCCACGTCCTCTGCGTGTACGAGATCACCGGCTGCGAGCGCAGACACCCAAACCGGCAAGGCAATCAAAAGCACTAAGCCTTTGAGAGGGAAAGAGATCCATAGATGAACCATATCGCATACAGGCGAGACCGTTACCTTGGAGGGGTGGTGGGAGAAGAGGAGTTCCTCGCCGTAGCGGAAGGGGGAGATGGTGGGGAAGCTGCCCTCGCCTTCCCCGCGCCACTTTCCCAGCAGGAACGCTAGCGGCGCCACCGCCGGGTGCGGTGCCGGCGGCTGCGCGGTGGGTGCTCCGGCGCCTTCCATTTCCTCGGGGTCTCCGGTTCGAGTTCTGAACTTTCCGCTGGTCACTTCTGCTGTTTGACTCTTTCCTCGTGGGATTTACTGCTACATTTCTCCCCGAATTAAGCTATCTAATGGGCCTATTGGGCCTTGCAGTTTGGACTATGAATGTTGCAACTTTGAATACAACATGGACCGGCCCAAGCAAAAAAAATTTAATGTAATAAGACAACATTTTTCTGTCTTCGTCGTCTTCTTTTTTGCAATTGACATTTTTACACTCATCGTTTCAATTATACCGATTACAAGCCTGCTTATCATCTATAAAAAATAATTGATAGATAAAACTTATATATATATTTAAAAATAAATTATAGAAAATAAACTACGGTGACGAAAACCCAAAATCAACTGTTTTAAAATTTAAATTTTCATAGTGAAATAAAATTCTTGCAAGGTGATCAAAAGCGTATTTGCACGGAGGAAAACTATACAAATATATTCACCGGAATGAGAAGAACATACGTGGGTAAAAGAAAAGAAAGGAAAACTTATTACAGCTTATCACTTTTTGCATGATACATTTCTCATTGCATTAGTATCTGAACACGGGGTAAAAAAATCAGCCAGACTAGAAACCACCACCACATGAAAAAAAAAATAAGTGGAGGGAACGATCAGCACCGTTGAATCAGTGCGTGCACCGCGACCTCTTGAATCTGAGCCGTCGGTTCTTCAGATCGTATTCCCAGAGGTGCTCTTGCTGCAGGATGTTGCCGATAACGGACAGGCCTGGCCACGGTCCTTCCTGCAAGCCGATGCACTTCACGCCGGGCGCCGCATCGATCACGTAGCTCTTCGCCGGCGGCTCTAGGCGCGCCGACCCCGCGAAGTGCACAGCCAGCATTGGCAAGGGCACGGCAACGTCGCTGCCTGACGGCGACGTCCAGTTGTAGCAGTAGTCGAACGGGTCCATGGTCACCCTCGGTAGCCCGGCGAGCCTCTTGCTCAGCGCCGCCACCACGGCGCGGTACGCCGGCTTGACCAGCACCGTCAGGCTCGTGCCGGAGTCGAGAATGGCGCCTCCGCCCTGCTCGACGTCCCACACGGCGCGCGGGATCTTGAGCAGCTCCCCGGCGACGGAGACTCCCCTGACGGCGATCGCGTAGAAGGGCTGCGTCCGGTGGTCGAGCACCAGCGGCGTCTGGCGCGCGCCGGGCGCGTCCGTGGGCGCGGGCTTGTTGCATGAGGCGGTGCCCGACGGCGGCGGGGAGAATGCTGGGTTGGGCCCGAAGGTGAGGTAGCTGGTTGTGTTCCGCGGGGCCAGGTGGTCGACGAGGCAGTAGGAGAAGCGGCCACCGAAGCGCGACGCGGCGTGCGACGCGAAGGAGATGTTGCTGTAGCCGAGGCTGAGCACGCCGTCGGAGGCCAGGAAGCTCTGGCCGTTGTAGGCGGTGGTGCAGCCCAGAACGACGCCCCGTAGCTTCGCCTTCTTGGCCGCCTGCCCCGACAGCGCGATGGTCGCCGAGTCGATGCCCACCGTGCCGCGCGCCGCCGACCCGTCCTTGTACCTGCCGCCGAGAGCAAGTCAAATACGCGACCGGTTAATTACGTGCATGGCACATGGCGCGATTCAAGGATCGCGCCAAACTCTTAGTCATCATCTAGGTATCTTGTACTACTTAAGAATTAACAAAACATTGCAAATTGCAGATAATGTTATATACTATCATCAAATATTTGTAAATTACACATAATTTTTAAATAAAACGAATAATAAACATATAAAAAATTAATGGTATTATTTATTAAAAATCGGAGAGTCCCAAGTTTAACCGTGTGATTGCCATGAACAATAGGCATTCACGCGTGCACTGTATGCAGTATGCTTGGACACTTAAAAGGCAACACAAGTGGTGCACACACAACGACTGTCTTGCAAGCTAACGCATCCTTGTGGCAAATGCTATCCTCTACGGCACAATCATTGAGCAAGTGGAAAAGCCATGTCTTTTCATGAACTGTAACGCATAGAATCCAATAAGCGGACCTAACATGGCAATGGACTGTAGCGATGTCCTAACCTCAGCAGCGTCAAGGCCACAAGGCCGACCTGATTAAGCAGAATGTCTCAAGATTAGGAGATGGACGGTGACGCGGTGCAAATGTTGTTAAGTATCAGCTCAACTCCATTGCAAGCTTAGATTTATGCTTTTTTTAAGTACTGGTTGCCGGTAATATTAGTACATAAGAAGCTTTCTTTACATTTGAACAGGAGGGTTAGCTAATTTATAGCGGTCAAAGCCAGTTTTGACCAAGGAGAACGTGGCCCAGCAGCCCAGGTATGGTCCAACACTCTCTGGCTCCTAAGGCAATATACAAACAACCTTATGTGGGGGCTGCACTTTTTCCCTCATCCCAAACGGAGCCTATACATTTATTTTCTTGAAGAGAGAGGGGGGAACATTTAGAGGTGGAAATGAGCTGGCTCGACTCATTAACTTTAACAAGTTAAAGCTTTGATCAACGGCTTGTTAACAAGCTTTGGTTAACTTTAACAGTACATTGCCTCTATAATTTTAAATTTATCGTGGTAACATATGCCAGCGTTGATTGGTCCATGTGACGCTTCTAACATGGTAAATAAAACAAGGAATAATGTAAGAGAAAAAATAATCTGAAAGGAAAAAAAACTATTCCGTACTTGAGTACTAACTACCAACAAGTTAACAACTAGGGCCTGGGGTGTGTGCCTGGGTGCTGGCTTGCTGCTGCTGACCTCTACTAGCTCTGCCAAAAATGCTTTATTTTTAACCAACTTATGCATACCAATATATAACTAAAATACTTTGTAATTTTTTAAAATAATTGTCCTTTACTTTTTCAAACCCTAATATATTTATCTCACACTTTCTTAAACCATAATATAATAATTACTTTAAAAATGAAATCTTTATAGAACAAACAAAGATAACAAAGATAAAAGTCTTTTTAACGGAAGGAATAGAAAGTTGTTGTCCTAGACAGAACAGTCAGGGGTTTAACTATTTTCGAAGAAAGAAACTTACTATCGATCTGTGGAGCCCACATGTCATGGATATATGTATGTATAGTTTGACGTAAATTCTAGCAATTTGTTTTGTGGTAGGAAAAAACGATGAGCATCTTAGCTCCTCACAAAAAAAATCTGGAACATCTTAAAAGAATATCATCACCATTTTATCATTTAATAGACAATTCAATTTTAATTTTACACAAATAAAGAAACCCTAAATAGTATGGATGGAAAAGGGATAAAATTTAAGAATTTTCATATATAATAATGCGATCTGCTGCATTAAATTGGAATTAAAAAATCATTGAAAATTTTATTGGAATGGATAGTATCAAATGCATATGTTTTATCATTATTTTTTCAACCTATATATCGATAAAATGTTTAAAATATACTATATGAAAGAGTTTTCATTACAAATATACTAATATAATTTTTCACATTTTAATAATTTAAGATATTGAGATTTGACTGTACACATTATATTATGTCATCCTTTCGAGAACACATGTAGTACTTAATAACATGAAAATAACATGCACGAATTATAAAATTTGCGTACCATTTGGCGTGTTGATTTTCTAGTTAAAATGACTAAATACTAGTTAACAAGTAAAAGATATGATGATCTTATGGACTAAATGAACTAAATAGATAGCTCGCAAGCTAAAAATTCGTTATGGCTACGAGTTTATCCGAGCTCGATTAGTTATGAGTTTCCAGCTTTTTATTTTTTTACACCCGTAGGACATATGGATCACTTGGGAGTTGATAGCCAAGACTAAGCAAGAAACACGTTTTTCTTCTCTTTTTTTTTTTTTTGCGCAGATAGAGAACACCCTGTCGATGTCTTTTGGTGGAGAAAAAAAAAGGCAGCGATACTGGTAAAAATCAAACACTATTTATGCATATTAAAATTAAATTGTTTTTGGGTCATCCAAACCCCAGCCCGGCACATGGTATCTTCCCTTTGACAGATAGGCAGGAGAAAGAATGCGATTACCAGTAAAAGAACAGTCTACAACTCCCATGTTCACGACAAGCAAAAATCCAAAACGTACGACAATGTGGGCGGTCTCTTGCTGTTCTTTTGGCCGTTTCGTGGGACGCCTTGTTGTGTACCACACGAACTCCACGTCCAGTCCCGAGAGTCCACAATATTTTTGTGGAATCCCGAAGGCTGATTAGAGTATGTGCTTTGCAGGTGGTGATGATGATGCATATATCTCTTGATGGCAACCAAAAGAAAAGGATAAACGGCTGGATGATGTGCGATCTAGTAGATATTTACACCCTCCACTTTCCTAAGGAATATGCTCAATATCCTGACACAGTAACAGACACTGGTGGAGTGCAGCTCAATCCACCGTGCACATGGCGAGGAGAGGAAAAACAAAGCCGGGAGCACTGCTACGCCATGCTCGATGACGTTCTACGGTTCTACGACGTAGTTGTGTTTGTGCCTCTTCTTTTTAGTTCTGGTACTTAAAAAAACAAGTAAACAACAAATGGCAGATTTAGGAATGAACACCGGCAACGTGCATGCAGCAGCAAACAAATAGTACTACATGGAGGATGGCCGGGGCAGGCAGGCATGCATATCGATATCCTGTGGCGAGATGGGAGGTGCGTCCTTTTCTCCGATGTTACTATAGGATCCAATGCAGCACAGAGACGCGGATGATGTGATCGGGCCTCTCTCTGTCTAAAGCTCTCGCTTTTCAGAGCTCGTCAGAGATCAGCATCGAAGGCGTGATTCGGCTAATCGCTTTCCTGAGCAACGCCAATGATGGATTGGTGACCTCGCGCGTGTGCCAGTGACAGCTCGGATTAGCGGTGAAAGGCATAGAAGCCGACGCGATGAGTGAACGTATGTGAGCAATGCAAGCGAGAAGTCGACGAATTCAATGTGCTCCCCGGGAAAGCGACGATCAGCGGCAGGATCTACCGGAGTTGCGATCAGGAGGACTCCCCGTCTCTATCACAGAAGGAGTGGCATGCATCGTGTATTCTACTTGCCGGAACTAATCAATGCCATGTTCTACTACTACTGGTATTAGTACTTGAACTAGACAAACAAGGGTAGTGATTGTTGTGGAGAGGCAGGCCGGAGCTGCTGCCCAGAGAAGAGCAGAGCAGGGAGCTGCGTACATCAATGGCGCCGCATTAAACGCGGCCCCGCTGCGTGACTGCGCCCTGCCATTGCCATGGATGGTTTTGGCGTGGCGAGATCCGACTCGCCCACCAACCAGCCACTAATTGTGGCTGCTGCTGCTGCAGCTCGCATCTCAGCAATGCTATGACATGACCAAACCGCGCCCCACCTGGACCGATCGATCGATCGACGTTGAATCGCCGTTACGCGCGAGATTGGACGAGTTCGTTTGAGCAAAAGAGCTAATGATGGGGAGGAAGAAGAGAATGGGGGTGGGGTGGGACTGACCGGTAGTCGTAGGCGCAGGGGTTGCCGGGGGTGGCGCAGGCGGCGAGGGAGAAGGGGAGGGACTCCTTGCAGGTGGCGGACGAGCACGGGATGGGCGCCCACGTGCGGGACTTGTCGGGCCGGAAAGTGCGGCGAGGGGAGGACGCCGCCGGGAGCGAGGAGGCATTCTTGGAGGCGGCGGCGGCGCGGTGGCACTTGACCCAGGTGAGGTCGCTGCCGGTGTCGGCCACGAGCAGGAACGGCTGCGCCGGTGTGCCCACGCGGAAGCGGACGAAGTACTGGCCCGTGCCCGTGTACGCGCCGGAGGAGAGCGGCATCGCGAAGGTGGACGCGGTCTCCGCCGCTCGGCGCCGCCCGCGCGACGATATGAACGCCATCCGCTCCCGGTCCATGCGCACCAGGTCGGCCAGGGACGCCGCCGGCGCAAGCCGGAGCAGCTCGAACCGCGCCGACTTGCCGCTCGCCCCGGCCGAGGCCGCGGCGACCAGCAGCGCGGCCGCCACCACCGCCAGCATCACGCGGCGGCGGCCCACCATTCGCGACGGGCGCCGCTTGCCGATCCGCCGCCCGCGGCTAAGCTAGCCCGCCCCGCCAAAAACGCCCTCAACACGCGCAGGGGCTTGTGCGACGGCGGCGCCAATGCGTGCGCGCCTCCCGGCTACTCCAGCACTCCTCACCGCTAAGCGAAGCAAAGCAAACCCGCGCGGCTCGCCACTGCTCGCAAATCGTATCGGTGGTGCGCCGGCCGCTTCTGTGCTGTCGTTTCGGGCTCCGTGTGTGTCCGTATGCGGCAGCAGCAGGCAGCGTGGGAGTGCGTATTTATCTTTGATGGGCAGTGGGGCACGCAGCGTGGGAGTGCGTACTTAGTTTCGGGTCGCGCCGCGCGCCGCGGTGAGTGGTGACTGACTGTGACTCTGCTTGGCGGCACATTTGGCCTCAAGTTGTTACGAGGGAGCTGCGCGCCCTGCGCCTGCGCTCGTGCCGTGGTGGAGTGGAGTCCTGGTGGCGTCGCGCGGTTGTGCGCGCCGTGCTGTCTCGGAGATTGGATGGATGGGTGCTGCTCGCTGCGCCGGATTTCGGCGATCCGTTCGTTAGCACGGGCCCGGGACGCGCTCCGTGTGGGGTGGAGTTTGGGCCGCCATTGCAGCATAACCCGAGACCGAGAGGACTACATTACGGCTGGCTGCAGTTTTTTTTTTCTTTTCAGTGCTCGCCGCTCGTCTACAGGCTACAACAGGCAGTCACTTTTGTGGCTTGCTAGTTGCTACGATACAGTGCGTACTAGTTTGGTGGTGTATCAACTTGCTTGGGCATAGTTGGGTTGTCAGGATTTAGGGCGAGTTTGAGGATAACAATTCAGTTGATCACGTAAAATCAAGATAAGTTATTAGTCAATCATTTTAAACTGAAAAATTAGATTTATCTGATATTTTAAAACAATTTTTCTATATAATTTTTTTATAAAAACATAATTATGAGCTAATAATTTAACTCGTTTTATGTGATTAAATTGATTTAGTTCAAACTTATGCTAAATAGCTCGTCCTTAGAGTCGCATCGCTTTCCGCTTTGGATGTTTTAGATGTCACGGGATGGTGTGTATCCATGTGCGAAACAGATGCGTATGCAGTAATGCTGCATCACGCCAAATCGTGCTTCTAGTGCTAGTTTCGTTAATATGGTAGTACGTGCAAGTAACATCTACTAACGCTATCACATTGCTGAACAAAACCAAATCGTCTTGGAGGTTGGCACAATCTTTCACGCATCCTTACAATGCATCATGCCGATCGTCCACACTCAAAACTGCAGGCGTTTGTGTTTGCTCAGGTAGCTTTCGTGCTTCTGTTATTAACGATTTCGAGCTGCATTTACGAGATGCACCCACGCAACAAGCTCACAAGCGGACCCATTGCATCGTTGCCTTCTTCGCATATATAACATCATTCAGACATTCACGCATCGTCTGCGTAATTCTACGTCGGTTCTATCTGATCGATAGTTCGAAAATGCGACTCAAGAAAACACAAGTTGACTTACAAATTGACATCCCTGCTTTGTCGCCCAGCACAGCATGCTCTTATGACTCTATTTCCGTTGACGCTGTAGTGATAAGGAACAGGATGGTGACAAACCCAGCTTATACCTTGTATCATTTTAAAAAGAAAATTGACGAACAAAACCAATCAACGCTAGTTTCATTACAAGGCGATCAACTCTCAAGTCACAACCGAATTCGAGGTGACTCCAGCACGTCGTTGTGGCAAACCATTAATCTCGCATTATCTGTTACAAATTTTTAGTCACGTAGCCGAACAATTATACCTCGGCGCCTTGACATCTTGCCGTTCGCCATGTTCCGGGAGGTTGCGCGCATATATGCTGCAGACGCCACCGCCACCCGGTAAGCACCAGGCCGATCCGGCGGCGCGCGCGTCGCGATGATTTCACGGCTGCGCGCTAGCTGTGCAGTGCACATACAGCCGAGGCCGTTGCGCTTGCGCCTCGCGATCGTGCGGATCATGGCGATATGCTGCCGTACTGCTGCCCCCGAAAGCCCGGCGCTAATAGCGGCGGCGCCTCGCGAGGTTGCACACCCGCACATGCGACTATGCGCGCCAGGCCAGGCGGGCGCCCCCAATCAGCAGCGGGGAGTCGCACAAGGGAACGTTTTCTGTTCTTGCACCAGGCATGAATCATCTCCGTTGATTGGCTGCTAATTAAGTTGCGTGGCGACACGAGCAAACGGACTCTAGGGTGGGCATGATTACATTAGCTGCGGTGTCCGTACGTTTTATAATTAGCCAGGAGGGGTGTATGGACAACTTAGTGTGGATTGGGGGTTTATCTTGGGACTAAAATACATTGTTATTATTAATATTTAATTTTTTAAATTTAATTTTAGAATTATTTTAAAGATTTTTTTATCATAATTTATTTTTTAGCATTGACGTTTAAGTCAATAAAAATATTAATATAAAAGTTTTAACTATAAGGATTTTTTTCTAATACGTCTTTTAGCATATTTTTCCTATTTAGCCATGATGTCCATGGTTTGGATAGAGATATTTAGACTCGTTGACTAATGATCATCTCGCATGCTAGTCACGTAGGTACCCCTGTTAGTGGGCAGATTATAGCGTTGGAATCATATAGTGCCAAATTTGTTAGTTTGACCATGGAGGTTAAACCATACTAGTGCAATTAACGTGCATGAAGTTTATCTCTGTTTGGAGGAAAAAAATCAGGGAAACGCACGACGGACCATGCGCGTGCCCGATTGGTCAATCATCTTACGTGCATGACCCGGGGAAAGTGCCTGCTACTGCTCGATGGATAGGGTAATTGACAATGACGTGCAGCACTGCTGTGGCCGAATTTACACTAGTTGTGATAGATTTTGATGTCCCGCCTTGCTTTGCCAGCTAGAGAGCAACACATACGCACGCACAATTGGCTGCGCGGCCGGGATCCTGATGGAGCGCAGTGACGACTGACGACGGATATAGCTAAGCGGAAGCGGACCAGCTCAGAGTGACAAAAGGTCGTCCTCGTCACGGCCGGCCACATACAGAAGGGTGAAAGGATAACGACGGATTGGCATAGTCGATCGCCCGAGCCCAACACGCCAGAACGACCACCGCGTCCGTCGCGCCACGCACCATCGATCAATCAACCACACGCGAACCCACCAGGGCACGTAGCGTGCGAGTGCCGTGGCGGTATCACCGGGCCTAGCCTGTCACATCACCCAGGGGGGGGGGGGGGGCGCGGTGCGCTACTCTCTTCATGCAGTCGCGGCTCCGCTCCGGTTCCGCCTGGCCTTGCCCTGGTGAATTGTCGGGACAAAGGCAGAAGGCATATGTGGCCGAGCCACCGAGGCATGCATCTGATTTGGTGCAATATTTACTGCTAGGGGAGATTTATCCGCCGCCCCGTTGTGTAGTTGCATCCAAATAAACCGAGGTTGGAGTCCCCGGAAGCAGAACTAACCTATGTGCATGCATGCGTCATTTCGCAGATTGAGTTAAGTTGAAGAATGAGGCAGAATCAGGGAAGGGGTCTCGCACCCAACTTTCTGATCTTTTTTTTTTGCGTGTACAGGACCACCGACTTGGGTTTTTTTCCTACCTTGACAACTGTTCTCCACGATCAGCTACCTATTCTGCGTGAAAAATTTGCAGCACGCGGCCTAGCAGTTTTTTCCTACTGGAATCTGAAAGTACACGGCATTCTACCCAGAACTAGTGCTTCAGTGTATGAAGAAGCAGTGTCTTCCACTGTCCGAATCCCACTTCTTCCCTGCGTGCAGGATCGAATTCGTTTAGACACGAGTTGATATAGAACGGCGGCAAAGTTTCCCAAAAAGCGACGTCCCAGTATTCAAACTCGTCCGCAACTAGCTCTGCTGATGGGTGGGGAAGCATTGAAGCAAAGCCACATGCCTAGGCAAATATTCTGCCATATCACATGGCACAAGCGACACAGGGATACAAGGTGAGAAGTAGAGTAGCCATTGGCGCGCTTGGCTCCAGCTCATCGTCCATTTACTACAGCGTCGCAGGGTGACATCGCCACATGTTTGATGTAGCCGCGTATAGCTAGCAGCACAGGAATAAAAATGCGTTTCTGGCTATGATATTTTAACAAAACGTATATAGGCCGCTCACAGGTCAAGGGTCTTGCTCCAATAATAATCGGTGTGTTATCTTCAGCTATTAGCACAATCAAAAGGATTCTCTTGCCTGAAATTTTCTACTCCTACTTTGCAGGTTGAGTCGTAGATTAGGCGTTACAACTTTTCTGGAACTCCCTGTGCTAGTAGTAATTGGTTGGCGATAACTAATCCTATCATCGTGCAGATGTAAATCCCAGGTGATATGGAGTATGGTATTCTAAAAGTGCCTTTCTAAGGGCATACAGAACTTGGACTGATTGCTTGCTCTGCAAGCTCATATTGAGCTGTTGCAGCAGGTCTAGTCGCAGCCAAGCTACCATTCGACCACCCAATCGAGTATTCGACCAGCAATGCAGCTTTCCCTTCAAGTGACAAAGAAATCAACCGACCACCGCAAAATTCACATTCAGAAAAATCCATTCCCATCAACAAATTGAATTTGGTATAATTTCTGCAAAAGCTGCCTGAATTTCGTATCGACTAGAGTACTGGGGTATATATGCCACTATTCAACTCTGCTGGAAAAAAAAACATCGCAATCTGTTCTGTTTCTAAAGGAAGTGCTCTCACTCAATTTCTGTGCTAAATACACCTCATATATCAGAGCCTATCTAACCATACAGATACACAAACCATTCCGCTAGTAATATATGTAAGCCATGATAGTGGTATAGTCATATAATGGGGATGTGGCGAGCCAAAACTACAAGCACCGCCAGTGGTACAATTATTGAATGAGTAGAGATCACGTACTTGATCATGAAAAAGCAGTAGTTGAATTCGATCCGTAACATGCGTACGTATGTATGCACCCATGGTCGCTGTCCTTCATGTAGATACTTTATTCATACGCGCGCCACCTCTGCACAGCCATTTCAAACTATTGTTCATGGAAGTTGGTACTACTTCGACGAACATTCCCATTGACAAGACAAATTAGTGGATCATTGCTCCGTGTTTTAGGTTATTTGTGTCCAGCTAATTGCAGTTGACCTCGTAGTATACATTATGTTTTAGGTTATTTGTTTCCAGCTAATTGCAGTTGACTTCGTAGTATACATTAGCTGTAAGCGTTCATGCGCACATGAACGCGACACGGTAGTGCAACTCCATGGATTGCAGAAGTCCATGGTCATACACTGATGCCTGTTACGCGTTTATGACCTCAGATGATAATCATAATCCGTTACAAGTGGCGCAATATCGGAGTTCTTGCAACTTGGCATTATCCACTAATCATCAGCGACCTGACATCTCTGACGGACCAAGTGGAGTCCAAAATTGCCCTCGTATACGGGGTACATGTCGAAATGTGACATTACCAGAATTTAATCAGTCACGAATTGACAAAAAGAAAAATCACAAGAATCTAATACATCAAAGGGTTTCATTTCCGAGCTTTCATTTGAAACGAAAAGGTAAAATTGGTATCGATTGGCCTAGGTTGTTACATTGGTCAATCCTAAGCCAATGACCCAATAAAAGGCCTGGGGGCAAACTAAGCTATGATATCCGACTATGTTTAAATATAGTAGAAAGATGCGGGAACACCTGTTTAAGTGCTTCAAAAATCCTGGAACAGCATGAGAGAATCGTCATGTCTTGTCAGGGCTAAGATCAATATATTTTTTCTATTCCGCAACTTTGTGTCATCCTTTGAGCCCTGAAATACATTATATTTAAATAATATGTGAGGTTCAGTTGCACACAGAAGTATGAGTGAAAGCTCCTTCAAGATAGCAAGAAAATTTCAATCCAATTCGTACTTTAGTATGGTGTTGTGTTATCTCACCATGCAGAGTAGCCAGTTCTTGTTATGACAGGTGCACACAGCATTGAATACATTAATTATGATTTGTTACATGTTGCTATTTCTGGCATGTCTAATAGAATTGACATATTGGAATGTGCACAATCAGAACCTTATCTTAAATCATTAGCATATGCAACATTAATATTTGATATGTGAAAATGATATTAGTAGATTTGCCGTGAAAAATACTTTCATACAGTTACATTTTTAATATTTTTGTAAAACTGAGTAGAAAAGGTAATGATCAAACATGTGCATTCAAGACTATGTCGATGGTCTAAAGTATAGTGGCTATTTATATTCCTGTTCTGCATTTGCAATTAGCTAGCAAAAGGCAGATCCTGGACCTGACCAAATAAGCTTGTGAGAACATGATTAAAAAATATGCAACATAATTTAATTTGTCATGAATGTGGTGGCATGTACTATGATGATCCACAAAGGAAGCACCTCTTTAAGCAAGGTAAAACTATTAGATGATTGCAAATTTGCAATGGTGAAAGATCAGTATGTAACCTCGAGTAGAAGTTCGGCTATGTAATTGACCATTTGCCGCAGGTTTAAAGCAGCATGATATAGATTATCGATGAACTGTTCCCGGAATGTATTTTTCACTCTCCATACAAAAAATTGTGAGTTCCCCGTTCCTGTTCCAGAAAGGATTCTCTGCAGACACAATGAAATTACCATCAAAGTAAGTACAAAACGAAGCATACTTCATTGCTAAACATATGGAACATCTATATACAATGCATACAAGTATGACAGTGGCTATGGTTGCATACAAGTATGACAGTGGCTATGGTACATGCATATGGAATTTATGTGCTTTAAATCCACTAATTATTCTACAGGTGAGGAAATGTATGTGGGATAATGCTATGGGAGGAAAAACTTAAAAAATTCTTTTGCAACTAAAAGGTTGCATGAACAGTCACCCCTACAAATATTTTGCATGGCTACTACATGTCTATGATAGTTCAGGAGTTATTGTCACAGCTTTAAGGCATAACAGATTGATCAATTGACTCGATTCCTTGGCTCAACATAAGTATTGTGAAAATTTGCTCCAGAAAAGCAAAAGTTCAAAGTCGCCAGAGAAAAAGCATCTCTTCTTTTGGGCAATATTGCATGAAAATTTATGAATTGTTTGCTCTGGATTAAATATCAAATATAAGTGCCACTACAACACCGAAATGTTCAAAAAGGCAATCTTTCTTACTGGCATACATTAGTGTTTGGAGCACTATTCAGAAAAGGGTAGCAGTGCTTTTAAACATATAATAGGCTGCTTTTTCCATGTAAGTTCCTATAGGGTCAAGCCACATTCAGGTCACTAATTCCTGTATCTAGTATCACAATAAAATTTATGGCAGGTTTGAAGCTTTGTATCAATGCTTAAACAGCCTTATTAATGAGTAACTAATCTCTATACATGTAGGCTGGAAATAAACACAACATATCCTGATGCATCTCTAAAACTAATAAGGGTTGCCTGCCTGGTATAGCAAGGTGTAAACTCTCAAAGCAGAGGCTTTATCTTATAGATAAATGGTTTCACAAACATGTACAACAAAGTAGTTTGTCGGCTTTTCTTCACTCTAGAATATAAACTAGAGGAAATCTGTCCATACTCCGTAGTCCAAACAGAGAGTGTTACTTATTTGTGGATTATGTAACAGACCTCTGTATCTATGTAGTCGTCCTTCCAAAGCTTATACAAAGTTCCATGAACAATCTGCTTGTCGAGAATCGTGGTGTCAATAATCTGCAAGGTGCGACCGAATATCCAGTGTTATTTACTGCAGTTCATAGCAGGAAACCATGTTGTCTACTAAACATCGTAAAATATGAAGATCAGCATGTAATAAAGATATAAAGGCCTAGATGCTTTCATAACAGCAATGAATAGAACAACTGGTATATCAGAACTCTAAAATTTGCCCGCTGTAGGAGATACTTACTTTATCTGTCTCAACTGGACAGCCTTCTCTGACCAATAGCCTAAAAATTGTAAAAGCTTCTTGCCCGTATTTCTTTTTCACAAGCGACTCTATCTATATGCACAAATATAGGAACAAATATGCTGTCATTTTTTATACGCCAAACAAGTAAAGGGTATAGTAGCTTTCAAACAAATATAACTAAAAACTCTGAAGCAACCATGTACCTCCTCATTTCGAGATGCTTCAACGATTCTGCTTAAATCTACAAAGAGTAGTACCACTGTCATGTAAGAATCTGACAAAAGGAAGCCCTGATGTTTATTCAAGGTTGTCACAAAATTTAAACATGACATAACTTATTAAGAAAAAGGCTCATTATCCACATGTAAACATATATTTTGCAAACTCGTATATTTCAATTATGCTTTTCTTGTAATAATCTAGCATGTCTGATTAAGTCGACAAACATATTAACCATTCTTACAAATATTTAAAGACAAACATTTTAGGCTCTTAGCAACCATTCCATTTTTACCCCCCAAGAAAAACCATACTGCAAAGGATTATATCAACAAATGTCAACTCTTGGTCATTCATTATCATCACAATAGAGTTGGAAATCTAATTGTATGTCAATAGATTTGTGGAACTCCAAATAAAGGGACACACAGAGTTTCAAATTGAGTGAATATATAAGAATTGCAATCCCCATTTTCCTTCCCACCATTGACAAAGTTAATGCAGAATACCTACTTGGCTACATATCAAATCACGTGGCTGTGGTGACACCAACCTGGGAATATGATATTGTATTTCCATTATTTTTACAAGTATTAAAGAAGTTGGCCATCGTATGAAGGAAATGAAGAAAGGAAACATAAGGAAAAGCACAAGAAGAGTTAAAGTGAAATGGAAAGGAGAAAAGGAGAAAACAAGGATAAAATAATATTGCATTAGGAAGACAGGAAGAGCAACACCAAAAATCATCGATCTGCATCCATATTGAGTAAGGACAGTAAATGTAAGAATAAGATAGCAGCAGCTTATATTTTCTGCTCTACACCATTAGGTCCATAAGCAAATCAACTGTTACATTTAACATTTTTTTGTGTAATATTTCAAGGAATCAAATACCAGAATCAAGTTCAAAACCAGACTATTCCTGCTTGGATGCTTAGTCTCCAATTTACCAATTGCTAAATGAATAGTCACTTTGATGCATTATATCTATACCATAGTAAAAAAATCAGCATAACATTTAATCAACTCTTACCCAAGATGAATGAGTCTGGGTCCTCCGAGGAAGGACTACAATTTAACTCCTCCAAAACTCTTGTTATATGGTCAAGTGTCATTGATGTGCCTCCTTCCTTCTGTCCTAGCTTCTCCAAAATACCATTTATTGGAGATGTCACTGCATAGATAGAAAATCCACTGGTGAATACTTAAATTAAACTTTCACAACAGAGATTTAGAAATTTAAACTTAGATTTGTCTTGCTGTCTTATGTTACCATGAATTATCCAATAAGGTTTATGAGTTTTTGCCACAAATATCAATGTAAACAACCTGGAGAACTATTGATCAAACTAAACCACTACTTCAAATGGTAAGATGTCATTTTGCCAGTATATCTATCTTACCCCTTTCCCCTTCAAATGGAAAAAATCTAAAACAGAACAGAAAGTAAAAAAGGAAGAGATAACACAAATAATTAAAAAAAAACTACCATACATCATTCTCATCTTGCTCATAGAAGATCATTTATCATTGCATACAGATAAATAAAAAAAATAGTTTGTATGAACAACTAACGCAATTTTGTCAACAGTAGAAAACAACACAAAATGTGCCTAATATTTCTTGTTGACCTCTATATAAGCTTTCTAACAAACAAAACCAATTATGTTCAGACATATAAACGAGAAGTTACTGCCATAACATGATATTGAGGTATTTTCTGGCTCTAATACTGAAATATTACTTGAAGTACTGATATGGCTATTACCAGAGTTGTTGTCCTTTTCTATTGAACTAGCCTCGAAAAATGCTTCCCAGATAGGATGTGTGCCAACCTTCAACTTAGGTTTCTTTCGATCTGCACAAAACTTGAATACGAGAAGAAATAATTAAGTCGTAGGTGATAAAAAAGTTCATTCTTGCATTCAGCTGCATCATGCACATGTACACAGATAGATACTTAAAAACTGGCAATTTTCTTCTTCGGGATGGAGACTGTTCAAGAAGGCCCTGGGATTTCTTATCTCCTCCTTCTGCTTCTCTTTATTGCATATATTTATAAATTTTTCATTAGGATCCTTTCTATTGTTTGTTAAAAAGATCATATCAAGTTAGAAATATGAGTAATACAATGAGCTTGCACCAAGCTAAACAAGGTTGCTACTTCAAAATTCCCATTTGCAAATAGGAAAATTAGTGTAGTACCACTACAGGAAAAAAAAAGGATGAAAACAGGCACCTACATAAATTGACTATTGAAAGTAATGTTATGGGTAAAGCAGCAAACCTTCTTCTTTAGACAGAATATGAATTTCTCAAAATTTGCCCTCCAAAGTACTTCATTCTCTGCGATTGTTGAATTGAGCTCTGCATCTACCTCTAAGGCATTATGTTTCCTCTGATGAAATAACAGTACATAGAATTAGCTAATGACCAAAGTATATAAATTTCTCAAATAGGTTTTCATTGGTCATCAATACTTGCATATGACATATGATAAAACAAGCAATCTATAAATGTCACCTTGTTTTCTAGTTTAACAAAATGACAGAACCAACACACCTTCTCTTGGAGGGATTGGGGGTGTTAAAACATGAATATATATAACAAAATCATAACAATGAGCTGCAAGAGTGCAATACCTTAGCACCAGTAATAGAAGAATGTGGAGAATCATTAGCAATACCTTAGCACCAGTAATAGAAGAATGTGGAGAATCATTAGCATTTGACGCATCTTCCATGATGCATGGGATCTCAGAAAATCTTTCTGCGTCAGAAAGAGCTGCAGTATTGACAACTTTCTTATCAATTGAAAGAGCAATCTCGACAGTCTGTTCCAAAGAGATATTTGTCAGGTTGTCAGCTCACCCCCAATCATCAGACACAGAACACATCATGAAAAGAAAAGACAGGAACACTTAGAAGCCTGAAGGTCTTGATTTTAGTAGATAACCAGTTCGAATTAGTGAATATATATACATAAAAAATGAGATATGTTTTGGTGACAGGCTGACAGAAAACATGAAAGCAGGATACAAAATTCCTTAACCACTGAGCCAACACATTTGCAGGTAACAAATTATCCTTTTTAGGTGATCTAACTACAAACACAAAAGTACTATACTAATCAAAGTCTAGTCAATTTCTACCAATCTTCCATTGGCCAACGGACCCAGCAAAGAAAATTATAAATAAGACGAAACTACAAAGTAGTAGTCGTACATGATTCAAACTCCAAAAACCTACACAAATCAATGTCCATGCTAGGAACTAAATGATTAACTTACTTTTGGAGCCCGTTTCCTTGTCGATGTATGTTGTTCATCTAAAAGTGGATCAAAGAAAGGTTCAGGTTTTGGGCAACGCTCCACATAATGCGCAAATACAAGTTTGTTGAAGTTCATTCGTATTTCCTCCCTTGCAGGTGTGATACTGCCTGAAACATGTAATGACCCATTATTGGGACAAAATAACTATAATAACAATGACCAGTTGTGGCCACTGAAAAAGAAAAGCTTAGAAGAATAAAAGGAAAGATAACACTAATAAAAAAGGAACCAAGTGCGATGGAATAACAACCTCAATAATAGGACTCACCTTCTGGTACTTTAGAAATTGTCCGCTCCACAAGTTGGTCAAATGTTAGCCTACCATTCTGAAGCAATCCTTCAAGCAGAGGTTCTGACTGAAAGATATATAAGATGCAAGCATAAGGTCATCAAACTGCACGCTGCTATGACAGCCAAAAGAATTGAGTCACAAAATCACAAAAAATAAAGAATATTATTCAGGTTTGAGAATGAACTGAAGAAATTTCGTGGGAAAACTAGCATGGCTATCAGAAAATAAGTTAACCTAAGGTATGTTATTTGGAATAAATTATCAAAAAACAATGATTGCTGACGTACTTACAAACTGTGACATAGGACTGAACAACATTAAGGATGGGTATCATAATTTTGTTTTTTACAACCAACATAGTAAGGTCTTTCATTAATCAAGTTAAACATTTAGGATTGATACAACAGCTTTTACACTATTTAGTAACAACTCATAATGTTTTCTACCAGCTGTCAACTTTTGATAATGATGTACAGACGATGCAAATAAAACATTAGGTCAAATTTTACATCTACAAACCCTCAACAAATGAGAAGGGTTTAGCAGTGGAAAGCAGGTATGCTCCTTAATGGAGTAAGAAAAAAAGAAGGAGAATCTGAATCTGTTCAGCAGTACAATAGCTTGACAGTGTTGAATGACAAACTCCAGATATAAAGTATTAGCTACCCTGTTACCAAACAATGTTATGAATGCATCAATGTCACTTCTAGTGCTATCAATGGTAAAAATTATAACAAGGACACAAAAGGCAACTTATCTGTGCATACTAGATTATTTCGTAATAAAAAAAACATTAGCGTGCTACTAAGAAGAGCCCCATGTCATCCACTCTGAAACATTCTTCATGGTCAGGATGCATTTAACTTCCACATTTCAAAAGTGGAGAACATGATTTACAGTACAAGCTGATTACATTGAAATCACGTATCAGCATTTTGAGAACTATGGCAGCTGTTAGGGTTAATTTCAATTTTAACCATGTAATACTGCATAAAGTAAAACCAAAAACAAGGACCTCTGGAATGTCTGCACGAATGACAGAAAGGAACTTTGAGAAACTCTGCCGGTGCAGGATGTTGTCGAAGATGGCCAAGTAGTGCGTTGTCGTCTTATCGCCACTTCCTACAATCAACGGAGTCACAGACAAGTGTCACATCGAATCAGATCATCTTGAGTAGGTGGATTTGCAAATGGGCTCACCTCTAGGGGAATTGAAGGCCTGGACGCAGTTGTGCTGGATGAGGACGAGGAGTGAGTTCTTCACCTGCCCCGGGGAGAGCTCAAGGCGGCGGACGATCTCCTGCAGCGGCAGCGCGCCGTGGCGGAGCAGGCACCGGCCCACTTTCTACGAGAGGGGGATCGAGCGGCGGCAGTTAGGGCATGCCGCACACAAGCACGAGCGAGAAGACGCGGCGCAGGGGAAGTACGAAGCGAATGGCGGAAGGGAGAGGAGGCCGAGAAGGGGGGCGCCTTACGGATACGAGAGGGCCGAAGTGGTCGGAGATGATGCCGGCGGCGAGGAGGATTCCGTGCTGCGACACCATGGTCGCCGGCGGCAAGGAGAGGCTTGCGGTTGGGTGGATTCGCCGCACCTAAACCCTCCCGGGAAGGGGAGAGAATGGGAGGGGGAGTTTGATGCGACCGACGGTCAGGATCGGCTGTGCAACACCGAACACGGAACGTGACGCGTACGCCGTGCGGGCGTCAAGAATCCACCACGGCACAGGACGAGGCGCGGAGGCGGTGCCTTTGATCGCAGGCCGCAGCGCTAGCCTAGGGTAGTGTCCTAGGCTGATGGCGCTCGGCCCGGTGGCTGTGTCCTGTGGGCACGACCTGCAGCGCAAATAAAAAGCCCATGCAATGAGGTATAGATTATGCCAAATTCAAACATTCCGACATGACATAAATATACCTGCTTGTTTTAGATGGATTGTAACGAGCCAACCAGCCTCGCAGACGACGGATCTGTCGATTCTAGAACAAACGATACACAAATAGAAGGAAGAAGATAAGAGTAGTGTAATGACACGGAGAATAGTGGTGGCGCGTAAGTGAATGGGGACAGTGGCCACAGTGGTAAAGGACCATAATGACGCTAAGGGTAAAGGACGGGAGTGATGGCATAGAGAGGAGGCTGAGGATGAAGACAATGCAACAAGAGAGGGTATGTGGGTGCGATGATGCAATAGATTAAACAATACTTAGTTACTTTACTATTTATTTTTCTCATTATACACGCAATAATTTTAATAAAATTTAGTTAATTGAATATTACACTCTTTTTTTCATCCATATAATCTCACCATATATTATCTATAAAAAAAATTAACCAAACTCAACTGATGTTCTAACCAAACAAAATATCATATGGACAATATTTATCATACAACCAACCAAATAATATCCTATATCAGTCAAGCCTTACTAATAAAATAAACCAAACGACTTCTTTTGTACCCATCTATCTAAGATCGACCTGATGTCTCATACAAGGTGAGCTATACTGTATACAGCAAAGGGGCTTTCGATGGACTAGGCTGTTAAGACATAAAAGATAAATGATTCAGATCAGATAAACACAACGACATACAACAGATCAAATGGTTAGCAAAATGATAAATGTTATAATGTAGAAAAGACAAGAGACAACATAACAACTATCGGCTTATCCCCTACATGTCAAACAAAACATTTTGAAAGGACATAATATCCACCGGATGGTTGCACCCTTCGCACCTTAGGTAATCCCCATTCTTGCATAGAAGCCATCCTATCTGGTCCACTCTCATATAAAAAATATCATGTGAAAACGACACATCTAAATAACTTCTGTTAACACAACATGCTTAAATTATGTTTACATCAATAATCATAACCATGTAGAAATTTTGGATTTCTATTGCAAAACACCAGTAATTAACTAGTTTAATGACAAATACTAATGATGTAATGTTAAAGTCATAAGTGCATAACTTCTTCATAAATTCTGTTATCATAAATATTATGCACATGTAAATAAGCTTTTAACAAAAAAAAAATAGTGAGATAAGAAATTTGCCACTAGTTTTATCTCCTAAGAGTGTGTTAGAAAGTGCATTTGTAGAAAGTGCATTTGTGGATAAGTAGGTATGGTGTTATGTATGTAATATGTAATCTAAAAAATTAGTTTAAGGAAAAGAAAAGAGGTATTGTACGGTGTGTGAAGAAACAAATCAGGTAAGGCACCATCGTGCGCAATTCGAACGATATACTTTGAAGGCACTCAAGTGACGAACATAAAGTTTGAACCGGTGAAGCCAGCTCAACATTTGGTTGCCGTCTAAAACAATTAAAGGAACACACACTTTTTTTATTGGTCGATCCATACTCTCCTGTGACCTACTGACGTGTACGTGTAGCTTTAACTTGTTTTGTATTCTTTGCGAGCCTGGTTCAATATAAGAAACTCGATCCAACGGAGAAATCATTGGCTCCCGGATTTGATACCGCTCAGTTCATGTCAGCGTCTCTCCCTTTCGTACATGCACACAGTCCATGTCCAAAGTAAATACTACCCTAATAACGCCAGGCATTATCCGCTGAAAAGAGGTCGCACTGGCGCCATTGTTTCGCTAGCCGCTACTTCCACCGCACACCCTTTTGGCAGAAGGATCGTTTGGGCATGCGAGATGCTGCAACACAGGAAGGCACGGCACACATAGAACCAGCGGTTCCCGTTTCACAACCCCATGGGAAAAGATTGCCCAAAAATTCAGAGAGCAAAACTGCAAACTGAGAGGATCACGGTCTGCACTCTGCATCGTGATTGATTGACAGTTCGCTAATACTAGTACTAGACAATTCTACATCTTCATCATCATTAGTTACCGTGATGTAATCTCAGTATTTTTTAGTTGTTCTTTTTCAACTAAAAAAGCGTGCGGTGCAGGTAGGCTGGGTTAGCCATGTCGGTCCCGACCTCTCGTTCCTATCCAGACATCCAGTAGTACTGTCTCTCCTTCATATTTTCGTAGCCGGTCCCGTCAAAATACCCCATTAATGAATCCCGCCGAAAGCAACAGCATCAAAACCCAACAGCAAAGAGACAAGAAGCAAGCCTTCCGTTGCTTCTCCCCTCTCGCTAATCAATCAATCGTTCAATCCCAGCACCGAGCAAGCGAAGAGAGACAGCAAGAAACCTCCCGGGCAGATCAGCAGATTGCTTCAAAGCAAACCTTGATTCCTTGATCGAGCTACTCGATCTATATACGGACCACCACGCTCGCGAGCCGAGCGCGGCAGCTAGCTAGATTCAGCTGCGAGAGGTCGGAAGCCGGCAAGGCTGCAGCTGCAAGCATGCTGGAACTGCTGCTGGTGGGCTGCAGCAGCGTGGTGCTACTCCTCCACGGCGCCAACTTCTTCCTCCGCGCGCTCTTCGCTCGCCACGCCGTCGCGCGTCCCATCAGGTGAACATCTCGCGGCGCGCACCGTTGCGTCGCCCCCCGTGGTACCCCTGATCATCTCATCGCTGTTTACGAGTTTTTTTCTAACGTCTCTGACATGAATTATTAACATATGCTTAATAATGATAGTATTCATATATCAGCCACTAAAAAAAATCAGAGGACAGTTCAATCTCATAGATGCATATTAACCGAGCCTTCCGTTCTGTCTCTGTGCAGCTTCCTCGGGTTCGTCGCCTGAGGCCGTGAGGGACCCAGCGATAGATCGATCGGCGCGCGATCACCACGGCCACGGCCGATCTGCACGCACCGCGCGCGACGGATCAAGTGGGCACAAGGTATCGGAGCGCGCAAACACGTACACCGATCGATCTGCCCTCTCGGCTGTGTAATCCGTGGAAGACCGAGTTGTGCGTACGTGCTCGGTCGTGTGTTGAGCAGTCCATGTAATATCCAGTGGGCTAGCTAGTAGTAGCAATGCAGCGATACCAACTTATGCACGATTGATTAACGATCGATTTCTCCCAACGTACGTAGCGTGCCAAACCTGACTAGTACTCCTAATTAGGTTGCAGTTACGTACGCCGCCGGCTCGTCGTCCGATCGATGATGTTTTTGACCTCATCCAATCGATCTCAGCTAGCTACGTGGTGCGGTGCCATCGGCATGTTAGAGATTGTAAACGTGTTATATTAGGATTGTAACCGAGCATGTCTTAAGGATAGATGGACTCCTGTAATTTGCTATAGATAGAATAGAACTTAAGTTATAAGTACTAGTTTAAAACTATATATATCTGTAATTCTTGTTCTATATATAAACATGCAACCTATGGTGAACCAAGGTGAGGCAACTATAGTTACTCTATATTTTTTCATGGTATCAAAGCCGCCTCTTTCTAGAATAGATCTACAAAAATCTCGTCAAATTCTCGCGACAAGGGCGCTGCGACCTGCTCGTGACGCTCCTCCCGCGACAAGATGTCTTCGTCCTCCGCTCATGGCGAAGGATACCCGTTCTCTCCTTTTAGACATCCGGTGTCTGACAAGCTGACATGGGATAACTTCGTCCTATGAAAGACGCAGTTCCTACCCGCTGTCCGTGGCGCCAAGGCGCTTGGTTTTCTGGATGGAACCATCCCCAAGCCGCGACAAGTCCTTGAAGCTGAAGTCGACGGCAAGAAGAAGGAGATTCCCAACCCAGAGCATGACTCATGGGTAAAAAAAGATCAGCAGCTACTCAGCTACCTGGTGAATTCGGTCTCCAAGGAGGTCCTCGCCGGGATCACGACTGCAACAACCTCTGCGCAGGCATGGAAGGCGCTAGGGGCTATGTTTGCAGCACAATCAAAAGCGCGGGTTACAAATTTGCGCATGCAATTGGCCACCACCAAGAAGGGCAGCCTCACTACGACAGCCTATTTCAACAAGATGCAGAACATCAAGGATGAGCTCGCGTCAGTCGGCGTCACCGTCGGGGATGATGAGGTGGTTGCTCATCTACTTAATGGTTTAGACTTTGATTATCACCCCATTGTTTCTTCTATGATGGGCCGATCAGGAGATCTTTCACTCTCTGAATTATATTCTCTACTCATGGAGTACGATCTTCGGCTTGAGATGTATCAAGGGACCGATCAGTTCCAGTCTTCAGCTAACATGGCATCTCGCGGTCGTGGAAACCGTGGTCGTTCTGGTGGTCGACGTGGTGGAGGCTGGTTCAATTCATCGCGCAATGGACAGAATAGCAACAACAATCAGAGTTACACCAACAATAATCAAGACAATAGCTCGCAAGTCACAAAAAAGGCACCCTGTCAAATCTGCAAGAAGACAAATCATGAAGCCAATCAATGCTATTTTCGCTATGAGGAAGACAATCAGTACCGTGGGCGACCAGCAGGAGCTTATGGTGTTGATACAAATTGGTATGCGGACAGCGGGGCCACTAACCATATCACCAGCGAACTTGACAAGATGACCGTCCATGATAAATATAGTGGCAATGAACAAGTTCATAATGCCAGCGGCAAAGGTATGAGTATTAGCAATATTGGGCATACAGTTTTTCATACCCCTTTCAGTAAACTTCATTTAAACAATATTCTTCATGTGCCCTCTTCTGCCAAAAGCCTTGTTTCAGTTCATAAACTTGCCAAAGATAACAATGCTTTCCTTGAATTTCACCCTGATTCCTTTCTCGTTAAGGATCAGGAAACGAAGAGGATTTTACATCACGGTAGATGCAAAGGTGGCCTGTATCCTCTCATTCCATCGGAAGAGAAAATAGAGTCAAAGCATGAAGTTTTTGGAGTCTATGTCCCTTCTACATCGTTATGGCATAGTCGTCTAGGTCATCCTGCTACTCCCATAGTTCAGAAGATCCTTAGCTCAAATAAGTTGCCGTGTGCTAGTTCCAAGAATGTTGAGTCAATTTGTGATTCGTGTCAAAGGGCCAAGAGCCATCAACTGCCTTATTCTGTTTCTAATAAAATCTCTAGTGCTCCTCTTGATCTGATTTATTCTGATGTGTGGGGGCCTGCACCCATCTCTGTTGGGAGTTATAGCTATTATGTTAGCTTCATTGACGACTATAGCAAATACACCTGGATATATTTGTTGAAGCATAAATCTGATGTCTTTCGAATTTTCCAAGATTTTCAAAACTTAGTAGAAAGACAGTTCTTTAAGAAGATCCTTTGTGTTCAATCGGATTGGGGAGGCGAGTATGAAAAATTAAATTCTTTCTTCAAGCAAATTGGGATCACACACCGTGTGTCCTGTCCTCATGCTCATCAACAAAATGGTGCTGCTGAACGTAAACATAGACATATTGTTGAAGTTGGTTTAGCTCTTCTTGCTCATGTTTCCATGCCTTTAAAATTTTGGGATCAAGCTTTCCTTACAGCTACCTATCTCATTAATATTCTTCCCAGCAAGGTTATTGATTTTGAAATTCCTAGTACTCGTCTTTTTCATGATGCACCCGATTATAGCAATCTTCGTGTTTTTTGTTGTGCTTGTTGGCCCAATCTGAGGCCATATAATTCCAGGAAGTTATCTTTTCGATCCACCCAATGTGCTTTCCTTGGCTATAGTTCCATGCACAAAGGTTTCAAGTGCCTTGACATCTCCACCGGACGCATTTACATCTCCCGTGATGTCGTTTTTGATGAAGCCGTGTTTCCCTTTTCAAAGCTCCATCCTAACGCCGGTGCCTCTCTTAGAAAAGAAATTGTCCTACTGCCTTCTTCCCTTCGAAATCCAGGGGATGATGACTGTACTGCATCTGATATTACTAATACTACTGACGTACCTGCTGTTTCTAGTGAATCATCTGAGAAAATTACAGGTCTCATGCCTATGCTCCCAGCGCTACCGGCACAACATTGCGCACATAGCCCAGGCTGCAGCTCCTAGGTGGAAACGCTGTTTCCTTCCAGCTCGTCGAACGGTGCTGTTTTGCCTGCTACACCGCCTGGGAGAACATCAGTACCGCTGCTGACCGCTGTTGCTGTGCCAGAGGACAACAGTGCGGCGACAGGTGGGGGTAATGCGGTGGTGCCTTAGTCTCCACCTGGGACGTTGCATGCGTTTGAGGAGTCTCCACCACCGCTGCATGCTACAGCATCAGGTGCACATGAATTTGTGCCACCCGGATCTTCTACAACATCTGGATCTTCTACAACATCTGGTTCTCCAGCAGCCACACCTGATCCCCCGCGTCACCAAACACGGTTGCAAAGCGGTATTATCAAACCAAAGAAGCTATATGATGATCCAAAGTGGCTGATTTAAAAGAAAACTTTGCACTAAAGGATCTTGGCAAGTTACATTACTTCTGGGGTATAGAAATTAAAGAAGAGTTAGATGACATAACTCTATCTCAAGCTAAGTATGCACAAGACTTGTTGAAGCGTGTTGGAATGCTCGGCTGCAAACCCTGCACGACTCCTTTATCTGCATCTGAGAAGCTGTCGAGCTATGATGGTGTTCATCTCAGTCCAGAAGATGCTACTCGCTACAGAAGCATAGTTGGTGCTCTTCAGTATTTAACAAATACACGACCAGATTTATCCTTTGCTGTCAACAGAGTTTGCCAATTTCTTCATACACCGACCTCAGTTCATTGGACTGCAGTTAAAAGAATACTTAGATATGTACAACACACCATTGGACTCAGGATGCATATTCAAAAGGTATTATCGTCATTCATCAGTGCCTTCTCTGATGCAGATTGGGCAGGTGATATAGATGATAGGCGTTCTACTGGAGGCTTCGTAATATTTTATGGAAGTAATCTTATATCATGGAGTGCTACAAAACAGCCAACTGTTTCAAGATCTAGTACAAAAGCAGAATATAAAGCGATGGCTAATGCTACTGCAGAAATAATATGGCTTGAGCAACTGTTGACCGAACTTGGGGTTAAAGTGCATTGCACCTCAGTTCTTTGGTGTGATAATCTTGGTGCAACATACTTATCAGCTAATCCCGTGTTTCATGCTAGAGCAAAGCATATTGAAATTGATTTTCACTTTGTGCGTGAAAGAGTTATGAGAAAACAACTACACGTTCGGTTCATCGCTTCTGGAGATCAGTTGGTGGATGGATTTACAAAAGTCTTACCGGTTGCAAAGAGGAATACATTTATTCGCAATCTCAAACTTCAAGGTGGTTAGGAAAGTTTAGATTGAGCGGGGGTGTTAGAGATTGTAAACGTGTTACACTAGGATTGTAACCGAGCATGTCTCAAGGATAGATGGACTCCTGTAATTTACTATAGATATAATAGAACTTAAGTTAGAAGTCCTAGTTTAAAACTATATATATATATATATATGTAATTCTTGTTCTATATATAAACATATAATCTATGGTAAGATAAGGTGAGACAATCATAGTTACTCCATATTTTTTCACGGTATACGTGTGCTTGTTTGTTAGTTGTGGCGGAGTGGCACGGTGACTTCCCATCGCCGCCATAACGACATTTTTAGTTCGGTATTGCTAACTGTCTGGTGACAGATATTTTTAGTCAAATATCTGTCAGATTTTGGGTTGTTGGATTTGGTCAAGAGTCGTGTAATTTCTGGATCGGGCCTCAAGTGAAAACCCTTTTGTTTGATATGTGGGCTGCCTGAAAGTGAAGATGGGCTTCACTGCTTGTTTGGGCTTGGGATTTCTATGCCTAGTGGGCTCATGGTCCAGTTGGTATTAGATGCAGATTTCAGCCTATTTTATGTGTTCTGGGATTTTTTTAATGGCTATTACTGGGACGTGGATAAAGGTTAGGCTGGTTAATTGGTCTCAGAACAGACGTGCAAACTCGTTTTTCCATTTAATGGATTTTTCTGGATTTTGGACTATATGGTATAATCTAAGCTGTTGGATGTTGATTGTGTGATTCAAACATCTGACAGACAGAGGACCCAAATATCTGCCGAATTGTGTATAGGCAGTCCCTTTTTAGTTTTTCCAGGGAATTAAACCGATGGACGGCCTCTTGTTGTAACGTGGTTGTGGCGACATCCCGCGACGCAAGTTGCGTCCTTGGCTCCTTGCGGGCCAGCGACAAACAACCGGAGCCGGTGAGCATATGAGTGACATTTTCAACCCCCGTTTAGCTGTTCTGCTGTCTCTTCGATTGCCTGCCGTCAACGGTGCACGGGCCTCGACCTACCTACTGCTTTTCTTTTATGCCAACACACTCTCTGCCCTACACTACAGCGACTCTGTGAGTACCACTGGCCCACTGCATAGTAAGTCTTCTTCTAGAATGCCATAGAAATTTTTACAGAGCTTTTACATGATCTGCTCAGTTTCAGAATGAAAAAACTTGTGGGAGATCTAAAGTTAATGGGTGGTAAGGTGGTACGCAATATGTGACGATTATTTTATTACTGAATTTTGTGTACAAGAGCTAGATGATTCTGTCTCTCTCACCTGCTGACGAGTGCTAAGTGTGAATGAAAGGGGAGTGAAGATGATTATGTAAAATCAGGAGGCTCGTTAGTGAATAATTAATTAAATATTAACTATTATAAATTTAAAAAAGATTAATATAATTTTTAAAGAAACTTTTAGATAGAAAACCTTTAGTCACAAGAAACGAGGTGATTTTTCACCCAAACCAGAATGGAACGCACCATAAGACAGGAAACTGCCACCGACATTGTACCCAAAGAATGCATCTATACTTTTGGACAATTATGTATCAGTTTTTACAAAACTACACGCAGAAAGTATTGAATATCTGCCACCAGAGTGTAGCCAAGAAGGTAAATACGATTTGATCAATTAGAAAAGAGATTCAGCATTGTTCTCAGAGGAAACACTCTCCGGTTGATAGTGCATGAACTGTTTTGCTCAGTGATCTATTCTTTTCCCGGGCCAGCAGAAGCCTGCAGATTTTGTTGAGGAAAATAGTATACAGTGAGACTGTCTATATATATATAAGTTTAGTGGTATAACACCTCCTGTAGTCGTAGCGGGAGGAAAATGGACACAGAGACTGGAGAGAAAACTAGTGAACAAAGGCGTGGGTAGGACTTTGGTCATAATATCGGTAAACTGATGTACCGACGGTACATGAAGCATCCAAACCTATCCTAACGCGACCTTGTCACGTACGAAGTGAATGTCTATCTCTATATGCTTCGTGCGTTGATGATGGACCGGGTTGGCAGTCATATAGACGGCACTGATGTTATCACAGTAGGCGATGGTCATAGAGGGGATAGTTACACGGAGCTTTTGGAGAACCTGACGAAGCCAGCAACACTCGGTAATGGCATGGGCAACGGCGTGATACTCGACTTCGACGTTAGACCGAGACACTATATTCTGGCGCTTGGAGGACCAACAGACTAGAATGTTGCCGAGAAAGACACAGTAGCTGGATGTGGAACGTCGAGAGTCGAGGTAGCCTACCCAGTCCGCGTCGGAGTACACGGTGAGATAGTCGATGGGGCTAGAGCTGAGATATAAGCCGATGGAGAGTGTGCCCTTCACGTAGCGAAGAATACGCTTGAGCAGCGCGAGGTGAGATTCACGCGGAGCATGCATTAAGAGGCACATTTGCTGGACGGCGTAGGTGAGATCGGGCCATGTTAGTGTGAGGTACTGGAGGGCACCAGCAAAGACTCCGTTACTAGGAGGGATCGGCTATGAGAGAGCCATCGGTGGCGAAGAACTTGGCACGAGTGTCGACGGGAGTGGGGGTGGGGTGACATTCGGCCATGCCCGCACGCTGGAGGAGATCGATGGTATACTGACGCTGGGAGAGAAAGAGCCTGTGAGGAGAGCGTGTGACAGAGATGCCAAGGAAGTGATGGAGACCGAGATCGGTCATGACAAACTCGGAGTGAAGTCGGGCCATAATCTGGTGTAGAATGGACAGTGACGACACTGTAAGAACAATGTCGTCGACGTAGAGGAGAAGATAGACGGTGGTGTTGCCGATGTGAAGGAAGAAGAGGGAGGTATTGGAGACTGAGGCCACAAAGCCGATATGCCGAAGATAGGCAGCAAAATGCTGGTACCAGGTCCGAGGGCCCTGTTTGAGGCCGTAGAGGGAGTGCTGAAGGAGGCAAACGTTGTCGGGACGAGATGGATCGACGAAGCCTGGAGGCTGCTGGCAGTAGACCGTTTCCGTCAGATACCCGTGAAGGAGGGCGTTCTTTACGTCGAGCTAGTGAATCAGCCAAGAATGCGAGGCAGCGAGAGTGAGAACAACCCGAATGGTAGCGGGTTTGACAATAGGATTGAAGGTCTCATCGTAGTCAACACTGGACGTTGGGAGAAACCCCAAACTACCCAGAGCGCCTTGTGACGAGCAAGCGATCCATCGGAGTGAAACTTATATTTAAAGATGCACTTACCGATTACAACATTGGCACCGGAAGGACAAGGGACGAGACGCCAGGTCTCGTTATCCATAAGGGCCTTGTACTTATCGACTATGACCACGTGCCACTGAGGATCGGGCAAGGCTGAACGATGAGTCGTCGGGATCGGCGAGATGGTACAATGGACTGCTGAGAGCCTGTAGCGCTTGGTAGGACGGATGGACCTGGTTTGTGATCGAGTGATCATATGAGAGGTGGAGGGGACAGTAGGGTTTGCAGGAGCCGATAGGAGTGTGAGTGGTTGGGTGGGGACGGGATGGGGAAGGGTGGCATCGGCTCGGGATCGGCGACTGTATGTTCAAAGAAATGACTGAACGAGGTCGGCCTGAGTCGATGGAGGGGGAGGGGCCAATAGGGGTTGGTGAGCCGATGAAGGTGGATGGCCCGATAGGGTTAGGCGGTCCGATAGAGACGGAGCAACCGATAGGAAGTAGCGAGCCGATGGAGGCCGAGGGGCTAATAGGTGTGGGCGAGCCGATGGAGGCTGAGGAGCTGATGTGTTCGATGGGAGTGAGACAGTATCAACCGGAGCCGATGGAGGTTGGGGAGCCGATAAGGGTGATGGGGCCGATGGAGGTCCGATATGAGGAACATCAGAGTGGAGAGGAGTGAGATAGCCGTGTAAGAAGTCCTCAGGAGCGGCCGATGGGGAGGCCGAAGGTGAGATTGATGGAGGGGACTAGGAGGGTACGGTGTTGGTTAGGAGGAAGTCGATATCGCCAGACGAAGGTCCGGGATGAAGTAAACCGAAGAGGAAGCACGACTCGTCAAAGACGATATGGCAGGAAACGATGATCTGGCGGGTGGAGAAATCGAGACATCGATATCTCTTGTGGGATGAGGGATAGCCAAGAAAAATACAGGCGGTGGAGCGGGGTGCAAGTTTGTAAGGAGCAGTAGCGATAAGATTGGGATAGCAGAGACACCCAAAAACACGTAGGTGAGAGTAGTTGGGCGTCTTGTGGTACAAAAGGGTATAGGAGGCATTGTGGCGAACGGAGGAGCAAGGACGTCGATTGAGAAGATAAGTCACGGTGGTTAGTGCTTCAGCCCAATAGGTTACGGGTAGATGGACATGAAGTAACATAGTGCGACTCATGTTATTAAGTGTGCGAGAGTAGGTGGGTTACGAGCATGAGAATGTTCGCGTCCGTGAAGAGAGGTTTCACGTCCGTGGACTCATAGACGCAACGGAGTGGGGCGGATGCGAAAAATCGGAGAAGGCGCGGATGCAAAGAAAGGAGGTTCGCGACCGGTAAGCAAAAATTCGTGTCCATGGACACATGGACATGTCGGAGTGGCTCGGACACGAGTGGAGAAGTATCGTGTCCGGGAGCAGGTGAGCGTGTCGGAAAAGCAGGAACTGAGAGAGTTCCAGCTGATGAAGGGTGGACGGGTCCAATTAATGGAGACGACAAGCATAGAGTTACGTCGGCGTCGGAGGAGGGAAAGGTGCACTAAAGCAAGGAAAGAGCTAAGGTAGGTCTGAATGAGATGAGGAGACAGATGGAGGCTGTTTCCTTGTCACGTGGTAAAAAAGGGGGGCGAGAGGGCGGTGGAGGAGGAGAAAGCCGTATGTGGAGGAGACGGGGAGGAGAGAACCAAGACGAGAAGGTAGATGAGGAATACCGGGGGAGAAAGTTTGTGACGGGAAGGAAGCGTCGGCTCGTCGGTGAGAGAATACTAACGCGTCGAAGATATTTAGACTCGCTCTGATACTATATAGAAATGTGGTGTAAAGTGAGATTAAGATCTTAATTTTATATAAGAAAGATCGGTCTCTCTCTAACAGAGGCAAAGCCTAACATGAAAGGTGATAGCCATCTTGGCTATCAGCCAACTACATGAATAAGCTAACAGCACCGAGCCAACTGCTGTACATCCAACTAGTTAGCACTTAGCAGCACATCAAGGACATGCTCGGTATTGTCTATTTGTCTTACATTGTAGAAGGTTACTGATTAATCTGCTAACCATCTTATACCGTTATGCCGTACATTGCACAGCTGTTTGTTAAAGGAAACGTCTAAACTGATTCACTTCTAAGATTATGTGAATTAGATTCCCAAGAACCATCAGAACCAGCATTCAGGGATGGAATACTTTTATTGAAAAACTAATACTGCGAAGAGATGACAGCAACAACCCTTTTGTCTGAACATAAATAATACTCGGCGGGTTTTTCAACGGTACCATATAACAGTTGAAAAACTGCTTTTATATTTGCATATAAATCAGTACTAATTTTCTAGTGGCAATAGTTGCTGGTATATTCTGCTTACTAACAAGTCAACCTACTAATTTGCTGCTTAGTTTAAGCGCTAAAAAAATAAAGACTAAAGTATGTGTGAACATGATAACACACCATGGCCATAGCCATCTAGAATTCTAGCACAAGAGTTGAAGTGAAGCACCCAGGAACGTGCATTCGTTCCATCCCTTTGATTAGCTGAGATATTATATGCTCAAAACCAGCTGTTAGACTGCAATATTAATTACTGCACCATTTCATAGAAATAAAAAAGAGCACCAATTGGTGTGCCTTGGCATCTCCTATGAGTAACAGGTACAGATAACAATAGGGTTCCCAAACTACTCCATCCATTTCAACAACCTCTCTTATGAATATGATGTGAAGCTGCACCTGCTACTGAAGACCTACTTCTTAACTCAAATTTGATTTCCAACAATTTTTTAGTAGTCACTGATAACCCAGTACCCGGTATTTTATTGATCAGTAGGAGTGCTACTGCTACAATTACTACTGGCATTTTATTTTATCCGAGGAAAATAATAATTCTCTCTGTATGTGTGTGCCCATTGACTATATCCAAGCGCCACCCCTTGTATATAAAGCTAGTTATTGGAGAGGAGGCTTTTGAAAGGGGTCAGATGCACATATACTAACCAATCAGTTAATCTCAACTATATATCCTAATAAAAATTTTCCGCGGCGACAATGAAGGTAAGCAATTCTTCTACCTCTTCGTATGTTTTTTGCACTCCAATGTATATATTAAATTCTATTCGTTATATTATCTATTAGCCGTGTTATTGTTGTTAATCAGATAGTCCTCAAAGTGCCGATCACCTGCAAGAAGTGCAAATCCTGCATCCTTCAGATCGTGTCAAAGACCAAAGGTCTGTCACTAGATGTTTCTCCTCCTAGCTCTCCATCATCATCCATTATCCGCTAGCGTTTCATCATCCATGCAATGCACTGCTCATCGCCGTCGATGCCGTGTGCTTGATGGTTCCAGGGATCAAGTCGCTGACGTACGACGACGAGAAGAGCACGCTGACGGTGATTGGGGAGGTGGACGTGGTGGTGATCGTGGACAAGCTCCGGCACCCCAAGGGGGGGAAGGGGAAGAAGAAGGAGGGGTACATGGTGGAAGTGATGTCGGTGAGCGACGAGAAGAAGGAGGCAGAGGAGAAGAAGAAGAAAGAGGAGGAGGAGAAGAAGAAGAAGGAGAAGGAGAAGGAGAAGGAGGAGGAGGAGAAGAGGAAGAAGAAGTGCGCCGAGATCAATAAGTGTGCCGAGCTGCAGCAGTGCTGCAGGGCGTGCCGGCCATACTACATCGCCGTCGACGACCACCCCGGCTACTCCTGCACCATCGTCTGATCCACAGATCTGACACTGTGCTACTGATTAAGCCACTGTCATTGCCTTCTAGGCTCTAAAAATTCGTGTGTTCGTGTTCATCGGTTTCAAAGATTCAACTTTGATTCGCATTTGTTTCTTCTCCGAATCCTTTCCTCCTCCCTGCCGCCTTCATGTATGCTGGGCACGTAGTCATGGTCTCATGGAAATGCAATTATGAAGCCTGTGTCTTTGCAAGAAACGCCTTGGCCATCCTGTTCAGAATTCAGTGGTCAAGGTTAAGATCCTCTCTTGCTAAAAAAAAAAAGAGAGATGATATGCAGATGCCTCTTGCAGGGAACTGCTTTAGCAAGTTGTTAGTTTTGGATTTTTTTTCCTTGATAAGTTGTGTGGGTGCAAACCAGTTCTGTAGCTCATGACAATACAACTTGAATAAATTATAATGGTGGTTTGCCAACTTAACCAAATGTGATCAAGTCTCTAGTTGTTGTCGGCAGTGTAAAAATTGAACAATTTCTACAAACAATCTGTCGCTATTGACAGTAGAGTTTTAATAAATTTTTTTGAGGGCATAGAGTTTTCATAATTAAACAAAAGAACTTGTGTAGGAAAACAATGATTTAGGCCTAGAAGCCAAAGTGATGTTCAGTGGTGCATACATGCAGCATTGCAGGCTAAGATGTAGAGGGATATATGCAAGAACCAGACCTAATCCCCTCTTGGGGATTCCCACATATGATTAGCAAGGATTTTCTTTTACTCTCCAAATGTGAAGGGATTGGTCATTGATACTAGTATTCATCCATAACCTTCTCTGGCATGTGGCCTGTTGTTATGGCCAGATTGCCGAACCTTTCTTTCGAATCAAGGGTCATTTCAGCTGTACAACTAACAAATGATAATGAACCAGAACGCGTTAAAAAGAACTCCTTTTGAAAGCCCTGTTGTTACTGTAAAAGTGCAAATTCATGACGACCACTTTGCTCGATAAATCTCACTTAGATTCTTTCAAGCAGAGTTTATAATATTTGTTAAATAATAATGATAAAAAATGATTTAAGATAAATTGGTAAAAATAATTTATATTAAAATTGATAAATTTACTCTATATTAAACTTAATATTATTTAATTGGTTTATATTAAAATTATTTATGAAAAATATAATAAGCATGTGTGCGTTGACATATGTTATGTTATAAAAAATTGTGTCGGAGAATGTTATTTATTTATTTGTATATATGAATTAAATTCGGAAAATAGATAAAATTTTCCTTAAAAAATTTTGAAGAAATTTTGGATGAAAATTGAGAAATTAATTTTTTTGAATTGGCTACAGTAACGAGCTGGATTTGTTGTCAGGCTGAATGAACAATGCAGATTCGGTGCTAAAATGGGTTGAAGACGTAAACGGGTTGGTATGGGCTGAAGAAGGTTGAATGCGACTAAGCTGGCAAAGTGGGTTAACTTGAAAGATAATTCAAGAAGTCAGTAAGCTGTTAGAATGGGCTGATGGCGAAAATCGGCCCAGCAACATGCACACGCGTTGAGAGAGAGGTAGGTGCGTGTGCAAGGATGCATTATGGCTAACAGGATGGGCCAGACCTGTCAACAAGCACGTGTGCAGGCGCGAAGAGGCATTGCGGCTGATAGGCTAGACAAGCCGCCTATCAGTGAGTACGAACGTGGGTGTGAGGAAGCACTGTAGCTGACATGTGGGGCCACAAACGGGAGACGTGGCGTGTGCAGATGCAAATGCACGTGCGCCACAGGAGATCTGGAGACGATGTGGCGCAATCGGATTGGTGTGGAGGCATGAAAATAGTGATTGAACTAGATTCTATGAAAATATATCAGACTCTGTGATCCTTCATATAATAGGTGACATGGCATAATCTGGATTGTCCGTTTCAGATTCAACAACAGAGAATAAACAAAGCGGTGGTTATGAAATCTTAAGAGTATTTAGTCTTTTTACTCTGATATTTTTTTGCTAATGCTTAGATATTTGAAATTTGTACAGAGTTTTTGTGTAAATTTTATAAACGTAATTTTGGTAATAAAGATAAAGTTCATCGAAGATTTGTACGGTAATTAATCTCTCTTTTGTTTGTATGCTTAGTGTTTGTTTTTTAATTAATTTATTTTTTCTGTGATTTCAATTTATTAAGGTGATTTCAGTTTGGTTTAGTTGTAAATTTTTTTAATTTATTCTAAATAATTTTCAAGTTAATCGGAGTTACGGATATAATCTGTTTAGTAAAAAAGCGGCGGTGTTTTATTCGAATTCGAAAAACACTTTTTTTAGTTTTTTGATTAAGTGAAAATGTTAATTTTTAATTTTGACTTCTGTAGTGAGTAGATCCTATAATATTTGAATTTACATTTTCTACTAATGTGGCACTTCATACACATATTTATGAACAGTTCACAATATGCCTAAGCCATCCGCATGCCGTTTTGGACATCGATAGAGCGTTCAAAATGCAACTGTAGCCATTATTCTCTCATATTATATTTGTAGCACCTAGTAAATTTTTAGTATTTTTAAAGCACTTTGCAAGGTAAATATATACATGGAATAAATCCAAGCTGAATATATAAAAAGATATTTGTATGTAAAGTTTTATATTTTGGCTAGAGGTATGTGTAAAACAATATTTTTTATGACAGGAGGTAGTAATTTTTTATTAACCACTCACGGGTGATAAGGAGTTAAATTATCTGCGATGTATCCTTAGTGCCAATGCCACTATAGCCCATCCTAAAATAGCCAGCCAGATGCTTGAAGTGTTTCCACACATTAGAAAGTTATGTTTCTAGTAATATAATTGGAACAGGTTGATGATAAGGTTGGAGTAAGCACATGGTAAAATAATGATATTAATTTCTTATAAAGGAGACACTAAAAGCTTACCCTTCTTTGCTTTGCCTCAATTGCTTGACATCCCCCTGCTCCTCTACCCTGTCTGTCACCGAACCTATTGTCATCGATGTATCAATGACTCACCACATGTTCAACACTGAAGCTCATTTCTGTAGTGGGGAGAATTTGATCGAACTTGAAATATCAACCCTAACCAGAAGTCCTCGGATTCTGTTGGCGGGCCAAAGAAGACTGGATATATCTAATTGTTCCATTTATGAAAACTTTACTTCTTTTAGTCTTGGCCCACTACTTCAATTTCTTGGAAAGCCTCATTGCATGGAGCCTCCTCCATGTTCTTATCCAATGGAAGGTTTGATCTACCCAAATGGTGGAATGTACACTAGCAAACATTAGATGACATATTTGAGTTTGTTACTAATTTGTGTAATTTTGCAGCTACAGTCAGTTCAGTGTTATGATATGGTATTTGGATGAACTCTTATTCTTTTCTTTTTGTGTGTGGAATGATGAAGATGTATATATAAAAACGATTTTGTCAGAACTTTCTTATGAAACGTTATGTTTTAGGCCTATATTTTAATGTAGAAAGTTTTATCTATTCCCTAAAAAAATGAATGTAGTGCATGGAATATTTTATAGATCATTTTGTTTCATCAACCATTTGGATGAACCTGAAGAATATTTTGTTGCTCGAATTATAGATGTAGTCCCCCTTTAAAAAATATGAGTGCTTTGTTATCTTCTCCCAAACTAACTACTTGCTTTGTTTCCAAATACTTGCACTGCAAACGATTTTTAAATGGTGAAAATATGATGACCAAAATTTTAATGCTTATATTTACAATGCAAAACACTTTAACAATACGATATCTTTTTAAATATTTATGATTTTTTCTAGGAAGCAAACAATCAAAGTTTAAATATGAATAACATTTGAGGCTCTGTTTTTTCTTCTCTTAAACCAACCAATATTTTAATTTTTTTTTCACCTGTAACATTTTATACAATTGGTTGTCCTTATACAGTTTTTTTTTCGTGTGTGCGAAGAATTAACTCCCATCTAAGTCTATAAATGGAATAGAATGAATATATGTTTATTGGGAACATTTTAAGTATACAACAAAATATACTAGCGAAATTGTAATGTAGGACTCCAGCCTAAAAATCAACAGTGTGAAAAAAAATCCAGATTTACTCTTTTTTTAAAAAAGAAGAGGCCAGATTCACTCTGGTAAAGAAAAAAAAACCCCACCTTTACCCCATCTCTCTCCTCGAAACGCCCGCACATCCCTCGAGCCGCAATGGCGCCTCCCTGCGGCGACGCTGCCGCGGCTGCCTCCGCGGCGCTCGGCCTGGCCAATCTGCTCATACGCGAAGGCGCCAGGCTCCCCCCGCTTCCCGAACGGTAGCCGACATTCTGGTCCTGTACTTCCGATTCCTTTGCTCCAATCTTTTGTGCCCAGTCTTCAGGTGAGATGGAATTCCCTTTTTCGGTCTCTTTACGTAGCGGCGGCGGCAATGCGGTCGAGAGGGAGGAGGGCGGTGCAAACAGGAACGGGAAGAAGGAGAAGGCTGGGGCGCAAAGGATCACCGGGTGGGGGCTCCGTGAGTTCAGCAAGATAGGTCAGATGATGCGCCATGCCAAAACGCCCTAGTTTTTACTCGTGGCCAATCGAGTTTATGTTACTTTTGTGCTGATGGCGTTGCTGAGGAATCTGTACAGTACTACCGTTTCCTGCACGAAACAGACTGCGATTCGATGTTTAGCTTGGTGCTCTTGGATTTAGTGTGTGAGTGTCATCTTGAGACTTAGGGAGAACCGATAATTAACAAGCCCTGTTCGGTATGGGGAACTCCTGCAGCTTTCGTTTGGTGAGGGATAACTCTGGTGAATTTTAGACCGTGCAATTAGGCTATACAGTGCAGGAATGACTGAGTGTCTGAGTGAGCACTTGTGGAAAACATTGGCTACTTTTTTGTGGTTGGCATTGTTTACAATAGTGGAGGACACTATATCACCATCGCTCAACTTGATGTTATGCCAGCATTTTGAGTACACCATGTAGAGTAGTACGATTTGAGCATCTATTTGTACAGATGATGCTTACACGGCAGTCACTACCCACTGCAGCTGGTTTATAGAATTGCTAGGACATCTGAGGTTGTATCAGTACAAATTTTGTGAGGGTGCAGATGTGTAACGGATCTGTTTTACCAGTTAAAAGTAGATGTTTTCTTGTTATGATGTGAACTAAAATGCTAACCTAGTATGTGATTTCATAAGCATTTGACTTTATTTTGCAGTTTCTAAGAAAGTTGAGGCCAAAGGAAGAACCACATATAATGAGGTAACATTAATAAAGTCTTTCTGAATTTACTGTGCTTTAGATTATGGTTCAAATATCCAATGATGAAGTTTATACAAGCTCAGGAGAGCTTATAACGAGCAAAGAACATCCCAAATAGGCAAATACTGAGTGTAAAATTATTATCATTTCCTGTTATCTAAACTATCCAAATTTCCCGCGCAAATTGCATGGAGCTGGATTAAAGTTGAATTGAAAGTAGAATTGTATTTGATATAGTACAACTCTTGCTTATATTTTTATACATACATCTGTATTATGTATGCATTTATGGCAATTGAGCTACACCATTATAATATGGACCCACCATGATTAATGGCGCAAATCTTTCTCCCCCCCTCTGGAGATTAATGTGGTAATTTCTAGCCTTGAGAGTGAACGTGGTAGTTTCTTTTAGCTTTCTTTTACTAATATATACTAGATGTCAAAGGCAGAACACATTTATGTTCTGAAGAGATTTATTTCCTCCCCTTTAGTGCTTGTTTGGTTAATTCCTCTCAATCCCCTCCAATCCCTTCTTCATGGGGATTAACTAAACAAGCCCTTAAGGTTTTAAGTTACCTCATTCCTTAATTTGCTATTGCCAATTCTAGGTTGCTGATGAGATTTTTGCAGAGCTAAAGTCCATTACACATAACGGTCTGGAGGTTTGTTCATGCTATTTATTTTTATATAGTTGAGCTGTCTGTGCACTTTACATGAAACAAGTGATGAGCTAATACAAAATAATGTTGTCCTTGTAGTTTGATGAGAAGAATATTAGGCGAAGAGTATATGATGCTTTCAATGTGCTGATTGCAATTCGTGTTATTGCAAAAGATAAAAAGGAGATAAAGTGGATGGGCCTTACTAATTACAGATACAAAAGGATACAGAAGTTGGAGGTCAGTACTTGGTCCTACACTGAAGGTTAGACTAAAAACAATCAATCAGGATTCAGGAATATGATTTGATTTCTATCATGTTCTGTTTTAAAGGAAGTTCACAAAGAACTCATCACCAGGATCAAGAACAACAAGAAACTTCTCCAGGAAATTGAAAAGCAGGTAAGTTTGTTTGCAAACATATCAACTTTTTATTTGATTTTACATAATTTACTATTGAATAACTTGTGCAGTTGATTATTGCCTGATGTTTCTTTCTCGCTTATTTCAAGTTTGATGACCTTCAGAATATTATATTACGCAACCAGGCACTACAGAGGCCAGCAGAAAGTGCTAATGGCATCTGCCTTCCATTCTTATTGATCAAGGTAGTTGTTCTTCCTTGGTAACAGTTGAACTCAGTCACTTGCAACTAAGCCCTACCATATGGCTGTACCCTGATTTGTCCTGTACATATTTCAATTAACTCTGTCCTGTACATATTTCAAATAACTCTGTATATCTCAGACAGGCTGGTTTAGACATTGTTTTTTTGCTGTTTAACTAGCATTTATTAATTACTGAGGTACAACCATCCATCTAAGAATTCAATTACAGGTGCTAGTGTGTAGTGATTATGTTAGATGACATACATATCCTATTCCATGCTAGGAAATAGGAATGCCTTGTACCTGCCGACTTGCAGTCTTCCATATGTAATCCTATAAAAAAAATACTGATTGATACAAAGGTTGTAAGCAATAGAAATCTGTACAAATGAATCATATGATGTTGACAAGAGGGGTCAGGACAGTTTATTAATTGATTTATTTATCTTCGAGCAGACATCCAGAAAAGCAAGGGTGGAAATAGAGATTTCAGAAGATTCAAAGTTTGCACGGTTTGACTTCAATGAGTATGTTTTTATCGGCTACTTATCTCTCCAACCTAGCAGGTCTTTCTTCTAACTAAACGCCTTATTCTCTTTTCAGTGCACCATTCACCATGCATGATGATGTCTCAATCCTTGAAGCCATTAGGCTGAACAACATAGGAAGAGTTGGCCACTCCATTCTCCCTTAAGAAGCACAAGAATGTGACAAATCAATTAAAGTGTTGAAACTGGCACTGCCAGTTTCTTTTGCACAGCTATGTATAGCTATAGCGTACCTTCAGTATGAAAACTCGACCTAGTTTATAGGAGAGTCTCTCAGGCTTTAAGCAGATATAACCTGCAAATTTTGCCTCTTTTTTGTGCCTAGCAGAGCATTTGAGTCTGGAATAGATGTTCTTATATATGCTGCTATGTATAAACTCGGCAGCCATGTACAAGCTCGGCATTTGAGTCTGGAATAGATGTGTACAAGCTCTGTTTGACTCATGATGTTTAGCTGTTGGCAAGTCATGCATTTAGAAGCAGTCATTGTGCAAATGAAGCTCAATACTTATCATCAGTGCGAAGTCACAGTCCCGTGCAGGAATCTCTGGGAGATTTGCCGTTATGAATGATGGTTCTCCTTCTATTGTTGGTTCTTGTGTGATTGACTAAAGATGGGCTTTGCTATTTGAACACATTGATCTGCAAGCCGTGCATGATCTGTCCTGCGATCTGCAGGCTGCAAGCAAAGAGGAGAGCTCCAGGACGCCAACACGAAGTCCATTGTTCCCGTCATTAAAAACATGTTCATGTTTTCGGAGGGACAGGCTGCTCTAAGCGAGGTTAAGCTTTTGCAGATCAGCGATCCAGGAGGGCTCGTCACTACGTCAGAGTTCAGGAGCGCGGCCTGACACTCTGACAGGAGGTCTAATCACACTTATCCAGAACAGGAATCACGGCATTTTACCAAATTCATACTTCTCACCAATGAGCACAGCCGAGAGCTTGTTCGGTTTGAATTAAACATAAATGATTTGGATTTTTAAGGATTAGTTTCTTTAAGTGCTAACTGGTTTGTAGGAATGATGAAAAACCAAAGGATAATTCTCTTTTATAAGTTGTAGAGAGAAAACATATGAAATACTACATCTACTCAAATCTTTTAGAAAATTCCTATATATATTGATGTGTGCATGCATTCATATTCCTTCATTTTTTTTTATTTTTATGGTTTGAAATTCCTCCAAACCGAAAAAAAGTCTGAAATTACTTGTGACAAACACATAATCATTTGCACAAAACCAGCGGGTAGTAATGCAAGAAAACGTTTATACTGAATATATTACTTTGAAGATATCTTCACCATAGAAAAAATATATTTCAATTTGGAATGTTACAACACTGATGTGAAAGATAACTGAAGAGGAGAGAAGCAATGGCCCAATTCTGTTTTAAGGCTTCCAGTACTGAGCAAGCACATGAACACAGAACATGGACTAAAGGTATACACATCGCTTGGAATGGAGAGAATATAGCAAGCTATCTAGTTCCTTAAACAACATATGCATGTCCAAAATTGGCAAGACACGCTGAAAATGAATCTGCTGCAAATTCCTGAAGGCGATTTGTCAACAAACTAAGTGGTAGCAGCAGGTTCAGCATTTGGAACATACCAACCACGGAGTATCTCAATGGGTTTCTTCCTCCTTGCAAGCATGGACTTGCGATGGTTACCAGTATTCCTGTGCATGGCGCCAACCTTAACTGTCTTGTCAATGGCTTTGTATGCCTAAGAAATCCATTTCTCTATTTGAATGATATCTTCAGGTGTGGCATCGGCTTTCTTCCTCAGCTTTTCCAGGGCTTTCAAAACCTAATCAAATAACAAGGCTTATAATCAGGAAAAAAGAAAAAAAAGCTCATGGTATTTCATATCCATAAAAGGGCTTATGATATTGAATGCTGCGTAAAAATGTACTCTCCATTTTTTTAATACGACATTGGTTAGTTCAATGAAAGGAGTAACTTTTTTTGGAGGAAACAAAATGATTTTTCTTATTTCTGTAACTGGTAAGGCTATCAGATCCATTAGATTGAGAAAATAACTATGGTTCCTACAAAAGATAACTGCGATATTAAATTCAATCTAGTAGTTTTCTCGTTTGAGATGGCAATGTTACTATATCTGCAATAATTCAAGTATGCAGTGCCTTTTAAAATCACATTCACTCCATTTTTGTACCTCGACATTGGACATTACATCAATTCATCTACATTTCCAAAAAGGCATATTAACGAGCAACTCTACAAATGTATTTCAAGGGGAAGGAAGAAAACACATTTTACAAGCTCCTAAACCCCAACCCAATACTCCCTAATCAACTCCCAGGCCTCCTGAATCCATAAACATCAACATGCGTTAGGTCCACAAATGAAGTACAGGTTGTGAGCTGATTGACGTACTAATATCAAGGCATAGTTAATTACACATAATTCCCCGTTCTGTCTGCACAGCACAGTGTACCATTCAATGTGTTACTCAAATATTTCCCTTGTTACAGTGAGGTGGAGATACTAGAGAACTCCTGAATCATAAGCAATGAGAAGGGAAAGCACCGCCATTTGTGTACCTTCTTCATCCTGGTGCGCATCTCGGCCTTGCGGGCATGGTTGCGGATGCGGTGCCGTTCGTTCTGCCGCTCCCTCTTCTTGACCGAGTCAGGCCGCCTCCCGGTCTTAGTCGACTCGCAAACCACCTCCAGTCCCCTCCTCCTCCAACTCGCCGACGACGTCGTTGCCCATGCCCCGAGCCCACCTGAACAAAGCATTCGCAATTTCGCATCACCGACGAATAACTAAGAGCGAAGGTAGAACGCATTCTCGAGGGAAAAAAGAACTGAAGGAAAGAACTGGTACCGATGGGGAAGGCGGCGTACGAGGCGGACAGGGCCTGCGGGGAGAAGACCCGGAGGGGGAGAGAGGCGGCGGCTGTCCGGGTGGGGGAAGGGAGGGAGGCGGAGAGGGAGGAGATCGAGAAGAGCGGCGAGGAGTGAGCTCGAGTAGTGCGTGTGCCGATGATGTTTTCCGGGACGAGCCGGAGGCCCGGAGCCGGTTCCTGGTGCGTCGGCTCGGGAGGATGAGAGGATACAGGCTAAAGTGTGAAGGCGGAATCGTTTGTTTACGCCAAACAACCACCAAGGCGGAATTCTATTGGGCTGCCTTCAGAACTCGAGGGTGGCGACATGTTTTGAATATAAAGAAGATCCAAAACTTACAAATACGAAATTTCCAAAAATTACCACAAGTCCCTTAAAAAAGAAGTGAAAGAAAAAAAAACTACCACAACTAAAAATCCAGAAAGCGGCATCAGGCCGATGCGACGTCATTCTTCTCCGCGTCGTCTGCTACTCTGCTCTACCCACGCGGACTGATATACCATCATGATTCATGACCCCATCCGTACCGAAAGCTCCACGTTGGCGGTGACCGGCCAGGATCCATTCCCCGGCCAAACACCAGCCACCGGCGCGCGCCAATCGGACCAGGCCCCCTGCACGCACCAGTGGCCCGCTGCCCCAGTCCGCTGTTTGTCGCGCTGTAATCCGCCACTAGATTTTCAGATTACGGGACGTGCAACTGTGCAAGCGCGGCTGGCGCGAGAATTGCCTGTAACGTGGCCGACGACCACCCGTGGTGGTTCCACGGCTCCGAGTCGTTCGGCACCGGCAGCCACACCAGCGACGGCGGCGGCAGGGGCTCGAGGCAGTACCGCCGCCGCTCGGACGCCCTCGCCTACGGCGACCGGTACCAGAAGGCGGCCGCCCTCGTCGACCTCGTTGGTTCCCTCTCCCAACTCAGCCTTCTCACGAGTTCTCCCGCGAATACCTCCCTCCTCTGCTCTGTGTGTCGTTCGTTACTCGTTAGGCAAAGTGCGGCGCTGCTTGCTGTAGACTGCTGTTTGGGAATTGCGGCGATCGTGTCATCGTGTTGGGGTGGTGTGCCCTGGCGAGCGAGGTGGGTGTAGGAGAGGAGTTTGATGGATTGTCTGCCCGAGCTCGGCATGTTTACGTGGTGCTGAGCTCTGCGTGGTCGAGGTAGTTGTTTGTAGCTTCTGCTCTGTTCGGAGTAGCGGGATAGAGCCAAGGCCACATTTAGGTGCCAATGCTCGAATTTGGTGTGGTTCAGCTGTTTTGTTTTCTGAGAGCAAACGTATTAAATTGTTTGAGTCGCTCTATTTTGATGTTTTATGTAGTTGTTAGCTTAATAGCTTGTGCTTCGATTTTCGTGAGTGGTATCTGTTGAATCATGTAAAAAACGGCAAACATGTATAAAAAAATTCCCTGTGTAAACTGACGTTTTATTATAACTATTGTGGCATTTTCGTTTGAAGTTTCGCTCAATAATCAGTAATATAACAATGAAGTTATTTGTCGACACTCTTAGCTATAGGACTTAGTGTAATAAATCCCATTTTCTTTTGCAAGGCAACTAGGGTATTGTTGAGTCTTCCCTTGAGAGCTGGGATCCAGTTATTAGATTATGTGTTGAAAAACCCTTATTTCTGAAAGAATATGTGCTGTTATTTCTTTAATAATGTGAAACAAGGTCATGCATTTGTGTTTTGCTACATTGTTACGGTTCTTTTTTATATACTGGAAAGTTAATTGTGATTGATTGGCAGGCAGAAGATGGTGTTGGCATCCCTGAGGATGTCTTGAATGATACAAGGTTTGAGAGGGCTATGAGATTCTATTTTGTGTATCTCCGGTTGGATTGGCTGTGGTCACTTAACCTATTTGCTTTGATTCTTTTGAATTTTCTCGAGGTCAGTTCTGGATGTGGAATCTACCTATTACATTGTATTTGTATGAGACAGTAGCCAAAATACTGCAATTCCATTATGCTAAAGTTTTGAGTTGTTTCTTTTGCATTTCAGAAGCCTCTCTGGTGCCGAGGATATGCTCAACATGCTTGTGATCAAAGGGATCTTTACTTTCTTGGGCAATTACCATTCTTGAACAAAACTGAATCTCTTATATATGAGGTAAGGCTTTCTCCAAAATAGTAGTGTTTTCTATGTTCTCTCAAAACCTTAGTTGCAGAAACCTTAAAAGTAATTCAGTCAATAGTATAATAGTGGGTAGTTGGCAAGTCAGGTCAATAGTTTGCTTTCGTAATTACATTCCACTTTGTTGGTAAGCATTGAAGCAACCTTAGAGGCTTAGAATTGGTGACTTAACTAATCTCAGCTTTTAAACATTCTTATTGATATTGAGATATGCCGCTCAGGTAGTTGAGCCAGAGAATGTTCATTTTAGTACATTAATACCTGAATGCCATCATTCTAGAATGAGAAATTTTACGGTCCTTAAGAGTCACCGAGAGGTACCAAATCTTTTAGTGTAAATTTTGGTACCTCCTGGTACCTATGGTACTGAGTCTGAGAGGTACCAAATTTTACACTAGTATGTGTGTTACCTCCTCAAGTAAATCTCTCTTTTAGAATTTGTATGGTTATTTGTAGCATAATATGACAAACCACATAACTTAAAGAACTTGTAGTGGTATGTATTGTGGACTCAAAACAATAATCTGATATATTGATGTATACTTGTTTTTCTTTTAAATTTCAGGGGCTTACACTTGTTATTCTTGTAATGGATATCTTCTATCCGCTGTCCTATGAAGGTTTAAATCTATTTTGGAAGAACACCATTAACAAATTGAAGGTAACATATCTTTTTGTAAAATAGATATATATGTGTAAAAATAGCAAGAAGCCAATAATAGCACACCCGCTTGCTTTCCTATGAGTCCAAGTTAACTAAAAGCATATAACTACAAAAAAATAACGGATGATGTGAATATATCTGGTCCTACTGAGATACAATACATTTTAATGTATATTTGACCATGTGCAAATTTCACAAATTTTCATAAAGTAACTTCGTGTTTTTACGTATGAAGTATAGTTAATTATTTAAATTTTTATTAGATTTGCTAGTTATATTCGTAGTCACTCACTTTTGACAGGACTAGGCCCTTTCAACTTTGGCAATATTGATACAGTTTGCCTTCAAGCTAAATAAACTAATCTTGTTTTAACTAGACTGTTCAGTGCGCTAAGTGTGTCCATTTTTAATTTCTAAACTGCAAGCAGACTGTAATTTTACTGTTTTTTCCTTTAATTAAGCAGCTGTCTCTATCTTAAAAAAAGTTTCTTTCTTGTTGCCTCACTAACTGTGGTCCATCCATATTTCTGCTTTACCTTGTAGGTACTTCTTCTCTTCATCTTAGCATGTGACATATTGGTGTTTGCATTTAGTCCCCAACCTTTCAGATCTTCTCCCTACATCCGTGTCGTGTTTCTAATCATGACTATCAGGTATTTTTTATCTGCTCAAAACTGCAGTATGTTCTGCTAGTTTTCTGAATACAGTAGGAAGGCTCCTAACGGAATCAATCCATAATAATAATAAATAGAATGACCTGGACTCCTGGAGGTTAGTCATACTTGATAGAAAAGGCAATAAATCCATGGCATATAATACAGTCTCAATTAATTGGCACATAGGCTAAACTGACCTCTGTTCCATTATTAAGAAAATATACATGTCGATGTTAGTTAAGAAATATCTTATTTGTTTGACAGATGTATTAAATGTTCTTTTTGCAACAGGGAACTGCGAATGTGTGCTGTTACACTGGTTGGTATGGTTGGGACATACCTTAATGTTTTGGTAAGCTTTGTTAATTATGCAAAATTACTACACTTCTAGCACTGTAAGACATACCAGGATTAACAAATTCCCTTCAGAATAAGCTGATAGAAGTTTTTGCCAATGCTTGAGAGTAACGCGGACCTTTCATTAATCGTCATCTGGTATTCTGATGAAAAGTGAAGGTTTTCTGTTGCATGTATCGAAGTTGTGGGCACCAAAACCACTATAGGTAGGCTGGGAGGGAGGGAGGGAGGGATTGTTATCTTCTGACGTTCTGTTCATTTTTGCCTTCTGGTCTTTCTGCTTTCCAATAGCAAAGTCCGCTTTTAGCTATGTTTTTTGGCCTAGTTACTAGAATTCATCTTAGTAAATTTAACTTTTGCATGCATTTCTTGTGGTTATGTATGTTCACATACATGTTCGCATTAGCACACGTTATCTATTCAGTTTTGACGTATATCTTTTGGGTCACTTGCATTATGTAGGCCCTTTCACTGCTGTTCCTCTTATTTGCAAGCTGGCTAGCTTATGTAACATTTGAGGACACACTGCAAGGAAAGACCCTTTTTTCGTCATATGGTGCCACACTATACCAGATGTTTGTTCTTTTCACCACCTCCAATAATCCTGATGTATGGGTTCCTGCTTATAAGTAAGAAGGCATCATTATTCCTGAAGACTTTTATGATAGTTACTGCAGATGACATGCATATAAGTTAATGTTGTACATCTTTGAGCAGGAGCTCTCGTTGGTACTCACTATTTTTCATTGTCTACGTACTTTTGGGAGTTTACTTCCTAACGAATTTAATTCTTGCCGTCATTTACGATAGCTTTAAGGAGCAGGTAGGTTCCTCACTTGTGTCCTAATTTACATGATTATCACTATATTTTTCTGTTATGAATTCTGATGTATTCTTATTATTCTTCACATAGAATTCTAACATGGCATAGTTTTTGTGATCTAGCTAGCAAAGCAAGTTTCTCAGGCAGACTTTATAAGGAAAAGTATACTAGAGAAGGCATTTGGTCTTATTGACGCCAATGTAAGTGTTTTCTTTTTTTAGTTGTCCTGCAAACTAACGCACCATAGTTTATCAAGGTATTTTAGTGCAAGTATTTTGTTTTTTTTATGTTTTCCTGAAAACTAAGGCACCATGATTTAGCAAAAGCACTTTACTAAGATTCATATGCACTTTAGTATGACTTTGGTGTTCAAGTTATCCCTCACTTGAGTATAATTCAGTCACATCAATTCTCAGTTGGGATATAATTTTAAATGTTCAAATTATCAAATAAGAAGCACTAGCCCATTTCTGCAAGGGGTAATGAGGCTAATGTTGTAGATCTTATATTAGGGAAAAGGAGTTAACAAGATGATCATGTCACTGAGGAAGTAACGTGTTTTGGTGCTGCTGCTATTGAGAGGATATGAGTTGTTTAGTCCTCTAGCTGTGTTATTCATGGATAGTATTTACAGTAGGCTTCTGATAGCCCTTTCTTCCCTGTCTGTGTGCATCAGGGTCAAGGTTATCTCAACAAGGAGCAGTGCCTATCATTACTAGATGAGCTTAACAAATACAGGTAACTAAAATTCCCTCTTGCATTATACTGCTTCAGAGCTGCTTATTACATTTTGGAGTGATTTTAAGGTCCTTGAGGAGGTGTCACACTTTCTAGTGTTAAATTTGTGCTACCTTTTGGTACCTCAACACTGCGAAGGTACCAAGAGGTACCAAAAATTTACACTAACAAGTGCAGTACCTCATGATACAGCTTTAATGACTGTAAAGGAACTCTACTTTTTTATGTTTGGGTGGTAAGTTTGTTTTCACAATCACTGTTGTGGAGATGGTCCTCCATTTGAAGGAATCTTAAGTTAACCAAGTTCAATATCTGTTATGCATGAAAGCAGTCCTCAAACCTAAGCAATCCTTCAGGGAACATGCCAAAGGTGCTGAAGGAATGCAGCCCAACCCAGGTGCCAAAAAAATTTAACACTTTGTCCGTGCCAAGTGTATAAGAAATCTCCAATCAACCCCACTTTTGTGCAAGCTCGTGTGCTTGACTCTAGCTGTGAAAGTGGGTTATCCATTGAGGAAATTTTCACTTTATACTTGCATAAACAGTATTAAGTTATGCAGTGAAAAGGGTTTCTAACTCATTACTAATCCAAATGGCCAGCAATAAAAATAAATAAATAGTGACATGACTGCCTTGGGAAGATGGACATCCATACCAATGTCTAGAGCCATATATCTACTTTATGATGATGCATTGGTACTTGAATACTCATTAGAAGACACCAACTTGAAGAGACCATAATTTCAGCTGTGTGGATGTTTTCATCTATGACAATCTTAATATTATTCAATATTTTTCAATCGAACATAATGCTTGAGAAGTGAAGGAGAAATATATTGGTACTATTCTACAAGAATAAGTAAGATATCTAAAATTGTACTAATTACCAGGGGATTAAATTGATAAGTCACATTATGAAGCTATGGAAGAAAATTATCAAGTACCGTTTGAGAGAAATGACGCGAATCTCCATAAACCAATTTAGTTTCATACTTAAAAAATCAACTATAGAAACAATTTTTTTAATAAGACAAGTTATAGAGCTTTTTAGAGAGTAGAAGAAGAACCTACATATGTTTTTTATTGACTTGAGAAAGCTTATAACAAGATATCAAGAAATATTATGTAGTGAGTTTTAAACAAACATAAAATTCCAATAAAATATGTCTCTCTCAAATGCTATGACTAGTGTTCGAACAAATGATGGTAACACATGTTACTTTTTGATTAAAATAAGACTACATCAGGAATCAGTTTTGAGTCCATATCTCTTTATCTTGATAATGGATGAGGTTATAAAAAATATATAACGAGATATCACTTATTGTATGCTCTTTGTAGATGATGTAGTGCTAGTTGATGAGAGTCAGACATAAGTAAATAGGAAACTAGAATTATAACGGCACTCTTGAGTCCAAAAGTTTTAGAGTAAACAGAACGAAGACTGAATACTTAAGGTGTGACTTTAGTATTATTGCATATAAGGAGGGAGATGTGAGTTTAGAAGGTCAAATAGTGTATAAGAAGGACACCTTTTGATATTTAGGATTGATGCTATAGATAGATGAAGATATTGATACGGACGTTAGCTATAGAATTAAAGCGGACTGGTTGAAGTAACGCCAAGTATTTAACATTCTCTGTGATAAGAGAGTATCATAGAAGATAAAATATAAGTTTTATAAAACAATAATTAGACCTGTTATGCTGTATGGGACAGAATATTAACCTATAAAAAGACATTATGTTCAATAGTCAAGTGTTACAAAAATATGTATGATATGTTGGATTGGTGATTATATAAGAATTGATCAAGTCCGAAATGAGGATATACATGATCGATTAAGGGTAACACCAATTGAAAAAAAACTTGTTTAATATTTGTTGAGATGGTTTGTGCATATCCAAAGAAGATCTCTAGAGACATTAGTATATTGTATAATCCTAAGTTAAGATAATAACGTGAAGAGAGATGAAGACCTAAATTAGCATAGAGAGATATAATAAGAAGGGACTTGAAAGAGTAAAATATAATTAAAGATTTATAATTAAATATGATTACTTGGAAAGCAGCTATTAACGTTCCTAAATCGTGATTTAAGGATTTTGTTAGGTTTTAACTATAGTCTATCATAATTTGCTTGGGAATAAAAGGTTGTATTGTTATTGTTGTTGTTGTTGAACCTCTGTGTCATTAATTTGACATTCTTAACTTATTGCAGAAATCATAACTGATTGTGCAAAAAATGTCAAGTTGGTAGCTAGAACATGGTTCTAACAAATTGCAGTATATCATGCTGTTTGCTTTCTAGTTTTTCATTTATTGATTTTATTGAACCAGCAACTGTAATGATTTTTAAGTTAGTTTGTTTATATCATTGCATGGTAGGGAGCCCCCCAAGTTAATGATATCAGATGTAATCCTTTCATTTCATCATATTCCAGCTGGCTCCTGGAGCAGCTGTGGGTGTCATATAATGGTGTCTCCCTTTTGTAGATCCTTACCCAAAACCTCAAGGGAAGATTTTGAATTAATTTTTGCCGAGCTTGATCAGAGTGGTGATTTCAAGGTATTTGCTCTTCTCAGCTTCTTATCCTCAGTAGGCATGTTATAGTTTTTAATAACTCTTCAAGCATGTAGTTTGCTGTATACTCTATTGAAGAAAAGTAGGCTTTTTAATCATACTGTTGTGTGCTCCAGCTAGTAGTACAATGCCAGCAACTTCCCTTTCTGTGTACTCATATATAAGAGTTCGGGCAGAAATTATTTTCAGAATCTCTAATTTTTTAGTTCCTGTTGGATTTGCTGAATTTTTTGGATTTATGAATATTTTACAATTTGTGCGAACATATTCACTCCTGACTCCTATAAGTATTGAAAGAATGTTCGTAACAAAAACACTTAAGCTGGTAGTAATTAGCACCTGTTCCATTTTCTGACAGTAAACATTCTTCAGTGTGGTCGTAATTTTGAAGTTAATTTTTATCCTTTTTTGATGATATTTCATGTTGGTGCATATACATCTCTCTTATTTATCTTTTTTCAGGTTACCTCTGAAGAATTTGCTACACTGTACAATACTATTGCAATAAAATTCCAGAAAGAACCACCTGTATGTTGTACTTCTTCCGACGTTCATAATTCTGTTTTTTTTATCATGAAAACTATACCCTTTCACTCTAAAATAAATGTCCTTTATTTGACTTGGCACAAACCCAATGCAAAAGTTTGTCTGTTAGTTTATTGTTACCTTTAGCAGCACTTGAACGAAATGTTTTATGAAAATGCGTCTTTGCTTTACACAATCTGAGCACTTCAATTGCAAAGGTATCAATGACCAAAGATTTGAAAATTGTTGTTGTTGTAGTTGTTGTTGATCTTGCACTGTTTGCAACAACATTCTACCTTTTTTGCCCTAATGTTGTACACATCTTTGCAGCCATCCTGCCTAGAGAAGTATCCTTCATTCTATCATTCAGATCTATGTGAACAGTTCAATCTTGTTTGCAACAACATTCTACCTTGTTTTCCCTAATGTTGTACACATCTTTGCAGCCATCCTGCCTAGAGAAGTATCCTTCATTCTATCATTCAGCTCTATGCGAACGGTTGAAATCTTTTGTGTGGAGCAGGCTGTTTGAGTATATTGTTGTTTTTGTTCTTCTGATGAACCTAGTCGCTGTCATTATTGAAACAACGGTATGGCAGAATTTTTTCTTCTAATTTATATTTTATTTTTTATTCAATTTGGAATCAAACTTTATACTGTTATCAATATTCAATTTATGTATCTGCATTCTGCAAGAGTTAAATTCTTGCAGGTTGCAACATTGTCTATGGATACCTGCTTTATACTTACCATCAGATACTGAATTACAATGCAGAGGGAGCAGCCTAGTGTGTTAGATTTGCGTTCATTGACTTACGCAATTCTCTAATCTAATTTATTTTTAAACAGAACGTTCTGTAGAGAAGGAAACATGCCTTCATTTTAGAACCAAGAATTGAAATGATTAGACTCACAAACAGGATGTGAAAATGATATGTAACCTCTGGGATATGATCTTTGCAGCTTGATATACAGAACAACTCTTCACAAAAAGTGTGGCAAGAAGTTGAGTTTGTCTTCGGTAAGCATGCTGTGGTGAATTTTGTTTCAACTCTGTAAATAGTATGTTAATTATCTCTGATAAATTTCTTATCTGACATATTATCTTGAGTTTCCAACTTAAAGTTGGCCCTTGAAGATTTATTGCCATTTAAAATTTTTACGTCTTAGTGGAAGTTTCTGTTAAGTCGATGATTTTGTAGCCAAACTTTAGAATCTGTCCTCAACTGTAGTAGCCTGTCATTCTTAATTTTGTTGAAAGGGTATACAGTATTTCTTCTGCTTTGTTGCTGCAGTACTGCAGGGGTTGATACAGAATCACATATGATTGCATGGTCATAAGTTTTTGTACTCCCTCTATTTAGAAGTGTATGTTGTTTCAGATAGCATGCAGTCAAACTTCTTTCACTTCGATTACTAATATATAACATTTTGCTAAGATAGGTCATTTGAAGTTGATACAATTAGATCTGTAGCTTCTTGAACTTTCATAAGTATGTTCATAAGAAAGTAATCCAGTTTTGTAAGGTGCATATGATGTGCAATGTTGTGGATCACTGGTACTATTATGTAATAGTATGTTTCTCCCTTCTTGTCTTCATGTATGTCAATAAAACTCTATAATGTTGCAGGATGGATTTATGTTGTAGAGATGGCACTCAAAATATTTTCGTTAGGATTTGGTGCTTATTGGATGGAAGGTCAAAACAAGTTTGATTTTGTGATTACTTGGACTATATGTAAGTTTAATCATACTTCTTTATTTTGAGATGATTTTAGTCACACTTCTATGTATTTGTTTGTTTTCTCCCACTGATTCTATTCACCTTACATTTTAATGAAAAATCCATATGCACCAAGTATTTCTGGTTCAAAAGAAAAGTGGCACTTCACAAAAAAACTGAATTAAGAAATTGTATGGTAAAACTTTATCGTCAAATAAAACTATATTTAATAATTGGTGTGTGCATTCATGGTTACTGAAAACGTATGGAGTATAATTTATTTTTCTCTGGTCAAGATTGGAAGTTTATAAACTCAACTTCGAAACCATGTTTCCTTTCCAAGAAAATAATACTGGTCATGTCAAATGCATTATGTTTTATCAAATTTAAGATTTTGTCTAACCTGGAGAACTACATATTCTTGTTCCATGCAACTTTTGTTGAAAATAAGTACTAGCTCCGTCCAAAAATATAAAGACATAGGAGGTATGAATCTGAACAAGTGCATGTCTAGATTCATACCCCCATGTTCTTATATTTTTGGGGAGAGAGTAAATAATTACTCTCGTATGATTTTACTACCAATTTTTTCATATTTATCTTCTCATCAGTTACTTTTGTGGCATCTGATATCTCATTTCGTTGTAGTTATTGGAGAGGCTCTAACATTTGCCTTCCCGTCGAAGCTTTCTTTTCTTTCAAACGGAGAATGGTAATTTCACTGTTTTGAATTTATTACTGTAAGAATGTGTACAGTGAGACTAAGACCCTAACTCTATACAGGAGGGGTCGGGTCTATATATATACAGCCCAGTGGTCCAGTGGTCTAACACCCCCCGCAGTCGCAGCGGAAGGGGAACGGACACAGAGGCTGGACCGAAAACTGGTGAACAAAGGCGTGGGCAGGCCTTTAGTCATAATATCGGCGAACTGGTGCGCCGATGGTACATGGAGCACCCGAACCTGTCCTAGTACGACCTAGTCATGGACAAAATAGATATCGATCTCTATGTGTTTGGTACGTCGATGATGAACCGGGTTGGCGGTCATGTAGACAGCACTGACGTTGTCGCAGTAGACGACGGTCGCAGAGGAGAGGGGTGCACGGAGCTCCTGGAGAAGCTGGCGAAACCAGCAACACTCGGCAACGGCGCGGTACTCGGCTTCGGCGCTAGACCGTGACACTGTAGTCTGGTGTTTTGAGGACCAGGAGACTAGAGTGTCGCCGAGAAAGACGCAGTAGCCGGATGTAGAGCGTCGAAAGTCGGGACAGCCTGTCTAGTCCGCGTCTGAGTACGTGGTGAGGGAGTCGATGGGGCTGGAGCTAAGGTGCAGCCCGCTGGAGAGCGTGCCCTTCACGTAGCGCAGGATGCGCTTGAGCAGCGCGAGGTGAGGTTCGCGCGGAGCGTGCATGAAAAGTCACACTTGCTAGACGGCGTAGGTGAGATTAGGCCATGTGTGGGTGAGGTATTGGAGAGCACCGGCAAGACTCCGATACTGAGAGGGATCGGCGACGAGTGTGCCATCAGCAGCGGAGATTTTGGCTCGAGTGTCGACCGGGGTGGCCGTGGGGTGACAATCGGCTATGCCCGCACGCTGGAGAAGATCGATGGCGTACTGGCGCTGGGAAAGAAAGAGCCCGTGAGAAGAACGGGTGACGGAGATGCCAAGGAAGTGGTGGAGGGGACCAAGATCGTCATGGCGAAGTCGGAGTGGAGTCAGGCCGTGATCTGTGTAAGAGAGATGTCGGAGACGCTGTAAGTACAATGTCATCGACGTATAGAAGGAGATAGGCGGTAGCGTTGCCAATGTGAAGAGTGAATAAGGAGCTATCGGACGCAGAGGCCACAAAGCCGATGTGCCGAAGGTAGGCAGCAAAACGCTGGTACCAAGCGCGATGGGCTTGTTTGAGGCCGTAGAGAGAGCGTTGAAGGAGGCAGACATCGTCGGGACGAGAGGGGTCAACGAACCCTGGAGGCTGCTGGCAGTAGACCGTTTCCGTCAGATGACCGTGAAGAAAGGCGTTCTTCACGTCAAGCTGATGGATCGGCCAGGAGTGCGAGGCAGCCAAGGTGAGAATGACCCGGATGGTGGCGGGTTTGACAACGGGACTGAAAGTCTCGTCGTAGTCGACACCGGGGCGTTGGGAGAAACCCTGAACTATCCAGCGTGCCTTGTGACGGGCAAGGGAGCCATCGGCATGGAACTTGTGCTTAAAGATCCACTTGTCGGTTATAATGTTGGCATCGGGAGGACGGGGGATGAGGCGCCAGGTCTCGTTGTCCATAAGGGCTTTGTACTTGTCGGCTATGGCCGCGCGCCTCTGAGGGTCGGTCAGGGCGGAACAAGAAGTCACCGGGATGGGCGAGATAGAGCTGTGGACGGCGGAGAGCCCATAGCGCTTGGTGGGGCGGAGAGACTCGGTCTGTGAGCGAGTGACCATATGAGAGGTGGAGGGGACGGGAGCCGATGGGAGTAAGAGGCCGATGGGGAGTAGGCCAACCAGCCAATGGAGTTGTTGGCCGATGTGGAGTAGGCAGCGGAGTAGGTAAGGAAAAATGTGGTGTTAGAGTAGGTAGGTCAGAGAGTGGTTGGGTCACGGACATGCGAAGATTCACGTCCGTGAAGAGAAGATTCACGTTTGTGGACTAGTGGAGGCCAAGGAGTGGAGCGGACGCGAAAAAGACGGAGAGGGGCCGGACGCAAAGAGAAGAGGTTCGCGTCCGGGAGGTAAAGATTCGTGTCCGTGGACACGTGGACACGTCAGATTGGCTCGGACGTGAGGGGAGAAGGTTCGCGTCTGAGAGCCGTTGAGCGTGTCGGAAAAGCGGGAACCGAGGGAGGGTTCCAGCCGATGGAGGGTGGACCGGTCCAGCTGATGTAGGGTGGACAGGTCTAGCCGATGGGAGGGCGGACGAGTTCAGCCGATGGAGACGACGAGCGTAAAGGTGCGCCGGTGTCGGAGGAGAAAGGATGCACGGAGCAAGAAGAAGGGCGAAGACGGGTGCGAGGCGAGACGAGGAGGCGGATGGAGACCGTCGCCTTGTCGCGTGGAGGTGGAAAGGAGAAAAGAAAAATGTCTGCGGAAAAGACGGGAAGAAGAAAGGAACTGAGACGAGAGAGCGAGGAGAGAGTATCGGGAAGAAGATCGGCGACAGGAAGAAACATCGACGACGGGAAGAAAAAGATCGGCTCGCCGGTGGGAGAAAGCTAGTGCGCCGAGGATGTCTACATTTGCTCTGATACCATGTAAGAATGTATACAGTAAGACTAATACCTAACTCTATACAGAGAGGGTCGGGTCTATATATATACAGCCTAGTGATCCAGTGGTCTAACAATTACTTTCTAGAATTTCGTCAAAGTCATGATAAGTACATCTAGATATGCACATATCTTTCTAGTATGCATCATGCTCTTTAATTCCTGAAACTAAAAAAATAACCTAAACCCAGTTCTAAAACAAGCAGAAGGCTTAAAAGGACAAAACCCTGTATAATTAATCACACTGAATTACTCCCTTCTTTTTTAAATATATGATGCTGTTAACTTTTAAAAATTTCATTTAACCATTTATATTATTAAAAATAATAGTACAAATATGTAAAAATATAAGTCATGCTTAAAATTTTAATGATATAACAAGTAGAACAAAATAAATTATACTTATATAGTTTTTTTAGTAAGATGAATGATTGAACGTCATGTACAAATTTTAAAAGCTAACATCATATATTTAAACACGGAGGTAGTATGTACTTAAGTTCCCATACCAATAAAAAATAAACTGCAACATGAAATATCATGTTGAGCTATATGGGATGTTGAATCAGATTGTACTTAAAAGGTGTCCTGAACTGTACTCGTTGGAATCATTAATTTAGCACTAATTCACCCAAACAGGTGCTGAGTGGATATCAGTGCGGACAGAATTCTCTGAAAACCATTTCTTGTTTGCTCTAACAGTCCTGCTGGCTGCTGCCAAATATGTGATCCATTTTCCCATGCTTTTAATGTGGCAGGATTCGGTACCTTCTTCTTGGAAGGATGTTACGCTTGACAAGAATTCTGTTGCAAGTTCAGCGTTTCAGAGCATTTGTTGCGACATTCTTTACTCTGATGTCTAGCTTGATGCCATATTTGGGGATTGTATTCTGCACACTTTGCATTTACTGCTCCCTTGGCTTGCAGGTTCCAATAAACTAATGATTGCCTATATCAAGTTTAGTACACTAAAGCAGTTCACCCAAAGGGCTTAAAATTTTTGGGGAAACATAAACATTTCTGCTTATTCTCCAGCACTTCCCGTCACATCCAGGCTTGTCAAAGATTTTGGTTCAATTTGTTACTGGTCACAGCTATCTGTTACTTACACTAGTGTTCAGATATTTTTTTCTTTGTTCTAAGATTGCCCAATTACTAATTACTATTGATATTTGTGCTTTTCCTGGTCTGAACTGCATGTTGTTACACTTTTCATTAGCATCATTAGGACTTTTCGCATCTCAATTATTGTCATGAGATGATAGTTGAGGTTTTTTGGTTGCAGATATTTGGGGGCCTTGTGTATGCAGGAAACCCAACACTGGAAGAAACTGATATCTTTGATAACGAGTATCCTTTTTGTTCTTATTTCACTGCTTAGATTTCGAAGCGTTTTGGTCCAGTAACTTATATACTAAAATATAACCTTGTGATCCTTTTTTTATACAAAATTCTTACATCTTTACCTTGACATGGTCAGCTATCTTCTTTTCAACTTCAATGACTATCCAAGTGGTATGGTAACTCTGTTCAATTTGTAGGTCATGGGCAATTGGCAAGCATGGATGGAGGTAAGAACATGATAGCCATGCTTTGTGCTCAATCTTTCTTGTTTTATGCACTGGATTTTTTTTATTATTTTGAGGGGTGGGAGGGTGGTATTGTACACACCGATTTACTTTATTATTTTTCACCTTGCTAAGGTTACACATGTAGTTATGCCTGTCCATTTTACCGTGTTAAAATGAACACTTAAGATCTGTGAAATTAAGTTTAAAAGCTTATCCTACAGATGTTAAAAAGTGCACAACTAGAAAATATTAACCAAGAATAATAAATCAGAAGGAAAAGGATCATCTTTTGTCTTTTACATTTATATTCTTATAAAGTTAGCTCAGGGATCTGGATGTCTGCCTACAAGAATTCAAGGAAAATCTCCCTGAGAGTCTTGAGCGACTTATTTTATTCGCTAACCTTCATTTCCTTATCTTTGTTCTTTTGAACGTAAACTTCTTTTTCCTTCTTTCAGAGCTACAGGCAATTGACTGGAAGTTCTTGGAGCCTGATTTATTTTGTCAGCTTTTACCTCATTTCAGTATTACTGTTGCTTAATCTGGTAAGATATTAAATAGTCTTTTAGTTTTTGTTCATGCAGTGACTTTCATGGTATAAATTTTCTAACATTGCATAATACTATAATTTTTATGATTTATGTGTGCATAGTTAGAAACTTAATGACAAGTGGACATTCCTATTATCCTACTTTTGTTCTTAGATGTTTATTTGTTGATTAAATAAATTGTTTTCTGCTCTTTTTCTTCTCAGATTGTGGCATTTGTGTTGGAGGCATTTTTTGCTGAGATGGAGCTGGAGAAGGTTGGAGAAGCTGATATCCAGGTTAGAACAATATTTGTGCCGGAAGTAAATTATCATTCCCTATATTTAGAAAACCACTGGCAATCTAGTAATTAACTGGTCATTGCTGGTAGCCTATTACTGTCCTTTGACGACCTTGATTCACACTACACTATAGTCACATGTTATTTGAATAAGCAGGAATGCAAACCTTGATAGTGTTGCCTTAAATGAATTTGAGCAGCTGAGGCCTGAGGGAGGCTGAGGCTAGTGTTTGGTTTGTAGTCGTACTTTCTGAGCCAGCTAGCCAATGGTAACCAACAAACCCTTAACTCCCACTTCCCTCAAGCTTTTGGTTTGCTCTTTTCTGAGTTTAATTTGTAGTAGTACTCTATCTGATCAATTTCTGTAGTTTCTGATTTTGTTTTAATGTCGGTATCAACACAGCATTTGGAATTGCGAGCTTTGCGCTCACAAATTGTGGAATTATACGCATGTGACCTTCAGATGCTTTCCAATTAAATTTGTCATCATTTAACTTGTGATGCCCCAGTAATTGTGTCAACTCAAGCAGTCGTCTGGATTGAAATAGCTAGTTTTTTGAGGGCATCTGTTCATCCCTGCAGGATCCTACTTTGGAAGGAAGAAACAGACGGCGATCTGTGCGGTAATGAACGAAACAATTAATTGTTATGGCATGATAAAATATTGCTGCAACATCTACTTACCATTGATGTCGTGTAGTGTGAGGACGAAGGCACCATGGTTGATATTCTTCTGCACCATATGTTGAGCAATGAACTTGATGGATCTCAAAATCGTGACCAATAGCTTGTCTTCATGGTACTACCCTGCTTTTCACTCTAGTAGTAACTCCCGTATAATTAAATGACTGAAATGCTATGAATCTAATATTTCTGATGTGTATACCGTGTGGTGTGCTGTCTCTGCTGACATACTTAATATATCACGGGATAGGTAATTGGTACTCCCTCCGTCTCAAAACAGAGACTTATACTATATATTTTTTAAAGAAATTAAGGATAGGAGTAAGAAATAGTTATAATTAATTGAGAGTAAAAAATATGTGAAGAAATTAAATGGAAGAATGTTGTGATTGATTGAGATGGATAGGTGGTGTAAAAGTAATTGTATTTTGACTAGACAGATAATATATTATTTTATTAGATCAGCCACGTCATTTGCATACTTGCGGTCTATGCCTCTTTAAATCAGTGAGACTTTTATCCGGATTAATTCGTATAATTCGGTCTTTTTTATTTTGGTCCTGCAAGGAAGAAAAGAAAAGAGGAAATGATGAAGGCCAGTTCCCGAGCATGGAGTGATGCTTTGTTACGTAAAAGTGCAGGGAATTTTGGGGAGCAGTGCTGGAAATGGACTTCGTTTGTCATATTTTTGTTGTCAGGGAGAGCATCAATGTGTTTTCCCTTTCTGCCCCAAAAGATGCCCTTTTGTATAGGATAAAATAGGTGCTAATGGTTATGGTGATTTTACCTGTTGTTTCAGCCAAGATACTCGAACATTTGCCTATTGTTGTATATCATCACTATATCTAATGGATTTTTAGTTTCCTCATGGTTGGCCGTGTTGAACAGGCAGTAAGAAAAGAGTTCAAACCCTTTATTAAGATGCATTGAAATTCGAACAACTCGTGTTAGCCATTTAAGCACAGATCCAACGCAGAGGGCAATGAAGCTGGCACCTCAGTCAGAACAGGAACCAGTTCCTTCGGTCTGTGACAGGCTTACAGCATCTTCCTCACTCTGATCGAGTGCCTTTCTTCTCGACTTCCTACCGGGGCTGATCTATCTTTGAAGAGTGGAAACCAACTGACAATCACCCGACCTCCTGCTCTTCGAACGAAGTAACAAGTCACCTCCAAGCTGCTGCTGCAAGAACAGCACGAAGGCCAGCAACGGCGCTCCCAACGGTACAACGATGTCCCACGCGACGCCGAAGAAATCATCGCGAGAACTCGCGATATACGTGGGTCGACGCGTAGCTCACAGCCCTGAACGCGTCGCGATCCGCGCGGTGCCCCCGGCGTAGAACCACGGCGAGATCACCTTCACCCTCGAGCCGGAGCGGACGCCGCGTTGAAGGTCACCTGGGGCAGCAGGAGCCCGTCCAGCACGAGCCCCGCGTACGACGCCAGGTCACCCCACAGCGCGGTGGCCTCTGCCGGAGCGAAACGACGAGGGACCAGCGCCGCCTTCCTCGCGGCACGGGCGTTCACCATGTGAACGACGCCGGTGACGGCGGCTCCGAACAAGTACAGAGGCAGGCACGTACGCAGCACCTTCCTCTCGAGGGCCATCGCCGGCGAGGTCTCGCCTTCGCCGCTGCAGCCCGCCGATCTCCGGCCGGACCATGCCAGCTGAAGGAGGCGCAGCTGCAATGCGAAGGCGATCAGCGTCGGCACCCTCAGCATCAGCTCGTTGAGATGGAGCCACCCCTTTTCGCCGTCGGAGAGCCCAGCGAAATGCTTCCTCTTGTTTATGAACAGGAACTCAGAATTCACCACGAGAGGGGTGACGAGCCCCAAGGCTTGGACGGCGAGCATGGTGATCGATATGGAAGCAACCGCCTTGGGGTTCCTTTCGGCGTGGAGGATCTGCAGGACGGTGAAGATGCATGTCATCGTCGTGGACATCACCACCACGATGCTCTCCATATCCATCCTCCAGATTGGCTCGGACACTCCGTGCGTGTACGAGTACCTCCCATGCAGGGTGAAATCCTTCTTTGGGAAGTAGAGACGGTCGCTGCTACCCCTCAGGCTGCTGATCCTTCCCCTGCCATGGCTAATTCCCTCGCCATCACTAGACGAAATGAATTGAACGGTTACCAATATCTGGCAGTCCATTGTGCCGTTCAGCTCTCCGCAGTCAACCATGCACAGGGAGCCCGTGGTAGGATCGTAAACACCCTCTGCCCTGATATGCTGGCGTTCGAGCTGGCCAAAGGAAGACCAATTCGCAGGTTCGACTTCATCGTACGTCATTTCATAGCTGACATTCACTAGTGTACTCTGCTTAAGTTGCTCGGCCGCGTGCCGGGAGAACGAATTTTTGGCAGCCGGCTTGTCGCCGTCAACCATCGCCGAGCCGATCGTGACCGGGTGGGCCTGCCCACTCCCTGTTTCTCCCTCAAAGAACAGCGGGAAATAGAAGTCAAGGTGCGATAAGTGTGGTTTCCCAGGAACGAACCGTTGCTCTTCATCTTGCTGGTGCTCAGCCCGGCCTTGAGGTAATGCTTCTTGGCCTCCTCAATCATGGTGAAGTTGTAGTTTTACTTCACGTTGGAGAGGTTACCCTTCCACTCCTGGAAGCTCGACGCGGTTTTCAGAGTGTCGGAGCCTACACTTGCGTGGTTGTCGCTGCTGTTCATCTGGGTCGCGTTCCCGGCCGGCGGCGACACTCCGGTCCCGTACCGTCCACACGGACGGGAACCATAAGCTCAGTACGGGCCAACGGCGTCGTCGCCGGCGCCGGCTACGAGCGCGCCACCAGGCACGCACGGAGGCAGAGCCGGTTGTTGTCGCTGTCCCAGTGCCCGTCCGCGACGACCGCCGCCTCCTCGGACAAGAAGATGTCCCTGAAGCCCCACTTGTCGGCCGTGCCGTTGGAGAACACAGCGTACGCTCGCACGACGCCGCTCGTGGTGCAGTGCACCTGGTTGACGTACATGCGCGGCTCGTGAAGCGAAGGGAGGCTCACCGCGTGCCGGCGCCCGCGCCCATACTCCAGCCGATACGACCCGGCGAGCCGCGCCTTGAGGGTGGCGCACGAGAAGTTGCCGTCCGGCGTCGTCTGGATGGCACGCCGAGCGGCAGCAGCGTACTCCGGCACCGGCAGGCAGGATGCGTTCTCGCTGTACACGTAGCTGCTCCCCTCTGCGTACGTGACGAGGGAGAAGAGCTCGAAGTCGGTGCCCTCGAGACTGCCGGTGACGAAGGGGTCGGTGAGGCTGGAAGGGCTGGGGATCCGGAGGCGGAGAGCGACATCCGCGTAATGTTTCGTGGCGCCGTCGATGAAGAGCTCACTCCCGTTGCCGACCATGCAGAGTTGGGCGGAGGCGGACGAGTAGTATCCGTCGAGGTAGAAGGAGATGGAATGTCTTTCCTTCTCGAATTTACGGTCGGCGTCGCTCTCGAATACCTGGACGCGGCTGCCGGACAGGGTGAGGGTGGCGGCGAGGTGGAGGACGCTGGGTTCGGTGGTGCGGTACACGGCATGGGGGAGCAGGGAGAAGGAGCGCCTGACGAAGCTGTCGGTGAATAGTCCGAAGGAGGCGTAAAAGTGACGAGGGGCGAACAGGGTGTCCGCCCCTTCGCCGGAGAAGAAGCCAGAGGTAATCTGGAACTATCGGAGGGGCGCAGAGGCTTCGTCCTCCACGTCGGTGTGCTGGTCGGCAGCTGGCGACGGGGACGCGCAGTGCGAGGAGTATGAGCCGGAGAGCGCGGCGGAGAGGGTGGTTGCGGTGGTGGATAGGACGAGCACGACGAAGCAGAGCCTGTGATTCTTCGCTAGCGCCGCCATTCCGGAGACACCGAGATAGGACGAGGCGATGGATGTGCGAATGTGCGATACGCTGCGCCACGGTGATGCACTTTAATAGCGGAGAGCTCGTTCATAAGCAATGCACCGGCGTTGTCTGCAGCACGGGAAGACGCTCGGAAAGACGATCTGCTGCTATTCTTGCTTACTATATGGGCCATCTTCAGCAAAGCTGATGCAATGTTCCTTTTGTAAACGTGGAATTTAGCTGTTTTTTTAAGAGAATGGAATCTAAACTTTTGAGATACTTGCAGACGGATTATGTTGATGAAGGTAGGAAATTAATGGATGGTGGATGCTTCTTTAATCCGGTTGTTTGATGGTCAAGTGCCCGTTGGTTGCGTATGGTGGACACGTGCTAGATGGATTGGCGAAACCGCCCAACAGCCAAACTTGGAGTTCGTAGGAACAAAATCGTATTAGACGTGATATCATGATAAGTACTCCAGCAAAGAGGTGATTTGACTACTGTGCAACTTTTCGTGCTACTTTGAAAGTGTACCGTGTACAGTACGGATCACCGATCACACGGCTATGCAACATGTGGTAGCTCTCATAATCTGGGCCTGGCCCATTTATCAGAGCCCAATGTTCTAACAGTGAAAAGGAGCATGACAAAGGCCTGCCGTTGATCATGTCATTTCTATAGCTCTCTCGGTGTAATTTGGCCGGGTTCGAGATGGGCACAAGCGAGAACGTATCGAGTAGTATTAGTGCAATGCTCCCGTCCGATGGAATCTCACCGTTCATGGAAATCCAAGGGACAAGAATGGTGCTGCCTACCCACACCTACATTTTGCACAATACACCCTCTGTAGCGTTAAATTTTGAGAGGAAGTCCACGACCCATCACCTCAAATCCCCAATCTGACATTTCCTCTCCCTCTTATACATTTCAAAATTCGAATCGAGACTAGGGTTAGTGACTACAAAAAATTGAACCCAGTCCCCTACCTCCATCCCCAGTCTCTCCCCCCTCTCCATGGAGACTTGATGTTCCAAGCATCAGTGAGTCTGGTGCGGTGAACAGCGAGCTCCGCTCGCACGTCACATGCACAGACCGGAAGCTCCTCAAGCTGCAGCAGTGCCTTGGCCACACAGCTACTTTCAGCATTGGAAAAGAAGTCGTAGTCAGGAACACCAGCACTACGAGGTACGCCATGTTCTTGCTTCCATGACTTGTTCGTCTTATTTGTCTTTTTGGAGAGAATAATAAGTAAATTGGTCATCAGTTTGTTCCAGTAAGTTATTGCGTGTTGACTTCCCATTTTCTTTTGTTAAAGTTGTGAAGTGCAAATCAAAATAGATGTCGTGTACATGGAATTAGAGATGTGCTTCTTAACTAACAAGCATGTGTGCATGAAAATAAATGTCTACTATGTTTTTGATTTAACTGGACCAGTGATGCTATACCCAATGTGGTCATACAAACATAAATCTAAATAACTTTGATATGCATTCAAATGAGGTTTGTTCAGTCCATACTTACCAGCTTGTTTCACCAAATAAGAGCTACGGAGTATTTGCTTAAGTCGAATTGAGAGGTAAGTAATGAAGAGAGGAGCACATTGTTTACATGTCAAAAGGCATTGATTGGTACTTCTGCATCATTTCGTTTGCTTAGTATACTGAAAGGGGAGGCATGAAAACATTGGATGCGCAAAAAAAGATTTACAAAACTATAAGTGTGATTTCAAAGAAGCAAATGCATATGCTTATGCATGAGAAGCAAAAGGTGAATCCATCCTTCTTCTTTGAGTACCAACTTGATGACCAGAAGAAGTTACAGATGTTTTCTGGTCAGATGGTTTATGCAGAAAAACACTACTCATTGTTTGGCGATGTGGTTTCTTTTGATGCTACATATTGCTCTAATTTTGTAAGGTCCAATGTTACTGATTATGCAAATTGCACATAAAGTTCTAAGAATTGTTATAAATAACTATAGAAAATTGAATTGAAGATAAAAGAAACACCTTGGCATTTTCATTACTTCTAAAGAAGTCCTCCATTATACTAAGGGCTTCCATAGTTCCATGTAGTGGCAGTTATATGCACATGTACCTTATGCATTAATACATTTTTAGACTTTAGCTTTGCAATTTTGAACTTTCAGATTGTTCCATGAAGTGGTAGTCTGTTCTGTACAACTGGTTAGCCTTAAAATAGTACATCTGTACATGGGCCTCATGGATTAATACATTTTTAGATTTTAGCTTTGCATGTTTGAACTTTCAGATAAGAGTAAAGGTCTTTATTTTATCTAACAAAATTCGACAACATATGTTTGCACGACCTATCTGAATTTCAGCTTCTGTTGCGTCATGTTGCTGGTGCTTCTTGTACGTTGCGAAGATGGTGGATAGTTTTCTTTTGGTCCTATGTATAAATCTAGTCAGACAATCTAAAACAACTATATGTAATTCTGGTTGCCCCGAGGCCGCGGTAGACACCAGATCCGCATGGACTGAACCCTTCAGTGCGCGACCTGGCCACATGCACTTCCTTAGCACCGCGGAACGCGCTTCCTCCGCCCGCCGTCGACGTCCCTAGAACCATCCGGACGAGCTTGCTTCCTGCCCAGCGCCACCTTTTCAGCGGCCTCCTCTTTCGCGGAACAGCTCCACAACGCCGCACACCGGTGTACTACTCAGGAAATCGCTGCACCATTCATCAGATCGATGAAGATTCGAAGGAGTGAGCAGGCGTGGCTGCAGTGGACATGAATCGAGGAAGAAGAGGGGAATGGACTGGACTTCCTAAAACAATGGAACAGAGGTACTACTTTGCAAAATGTCCAGGTAAAGATCCCACCTTTTCTCCGAGTCCTTGATTTAGATCCAACGCATCAAAAACAGCTGGAGCTTAGGAGCACTTTGCTATACCGTAGCACCCAATACGTTCTCGGGCACAAGCAGGTGCGGATCTAGGGGAGAATACAGTGAGAACTGAAAACCCTCTTCTTCAGCCTCCACATAGAACTTCAGTCACTCTTCCTATAGATCAGGGGGCCTACATGGGCCTAGAGTCGGTAGTAGGTCGCGACACTGGGCACAAGAGGAAAAGATAATCATGAAAGAATCAATCGCGTGACAAAATAGCAATCCCCGAGGAGATGTCATCTCAGAGTCAAGCCAACGCATAACAAATAAACTTTCTTTCATTACCAAGCATGACGGAGATTAGGCTGTTCTTGGTTCTAACAAGATTAATACTACTAACATACACACACCAGTTGCGTGTACCGTGTACATTAACAGGACCAAGTACTACTGAGGTACTCTACACAGCCCACGACACCGAGATCACTCACAGTTGATAAAGTCGCAACAGCTTGTTCAGTCTGCTCTAGCACTGTGCCCACCATCCATCGCCTTCTCGACCTCCTGCTGAGAGCCAACCGTGAAAAAATATAGAGTAATTATGGTTGTCTCATTTGACTCATCATAGGTTGCATATTTATATATAGAACAAAAATTATAGATATAGATAGTTTTAAACTAGGACTCCTAACTTAAGTTCTATTCTATATATAGCAAATTATAGGAGTCCATCTATCCTTGAGACATGCTCGGTTACAATCCTAGTGTAACACGTTTACAATCTCTAACACCCCCGCTCAATCTAAACTTTCCTAACCACCTTGAAGTTTGAGATTGCGAATAAATGTATTCGTCTTTGCAACCGGTAAGGCTTTTGTAAATCCATCCATCAACTGATCTCCAGAAGCGATGAACCGAACATGTAGGTGTTTTCTCATAACTCTTTCACGCACAAAATGAAAATCAATTTCAATATGCTTTGCTCTAGCATGAAACACGGGATTAGCTGATAAGTATGTTGCACCAAGATTATCACACCAAAGAACTGAGGTGCGATGCACTTTAACCCTAAGTTCGGTCAACAGTTGCTCAAGCCATATTATTTCTGCAGTAGCATTAGCCATCGCTTTATATTTTACTTCTGTACTATATCTTGAAACAGTTGGCTGTTTTCTAGCACTCCATGATATAAGATTACTTCCATAAAATATTGCGAAGCCTCCAATAGAACGCCTATCATCTGTATCACCTGCCCAATCTGTATCAGAGAAGGCACTGATGAATGACGATAATACCTTTTGAATATGCATCCTAAGTCCAATGGTGTGTTGTATATATCTAAGTATTCTTTTAACTGCAGTCCAATGAACTGAGGTCGGTGCATGAAGAAATTGGCAAACTCTGTTGACAGCAAAGGATAAATCTGGTCGTGTATTTGTTAAATACTGAAGAGCATCAACTATGCTTCTGTAGCGAGTAGCATCTTCTGGACTGAGATGAACACCATCATAGCTCGACAGCTTCTCAGATGCAGATAAAGGAGTCGTGCAGGGTTTGCAGCCGAGCATTCCAACACGCTTCAATAAGTCTTGTGCATACTTAGCTTGAGATAGAGTTATGTCATCTAACTCTTCTTTAATTTCTATACCCCAGAAGTAATGTAACTTGCCAAGATCCTTTAGTGCAAAGTCTTCTTTTAAATCAGCCACTTTGGATCATCATATAGCTTCTTTGGTTTGATAATACCGCTTTGCAACCGTGTTTGGTGACGCGGGGGATCAGGTGTGGCTGTTGGAGAACCAGATGTTGTAGTAGATCCAGATGTTGTAGAAGATCCGGGTGGCACAAATTCATGTGCACCTGATGCTGTAGCATGCAGCGGTGGTGGAGACTCCTCAGACGCATGCAATGTCCCAGGTGGAGACTAAGGCACCACCGCATTACCCCTACCTGTCGCCGCACTGTTGTCCTCTGGCACAGCAACAGCGGTCAGCAGCGGTACTGATGTTCTCCCAGGCGGTGTAGCAGGCAAAACAGCACCGTTCGACGAGCTGGAAGGAAACAACGTTTCCACCTAGGAGCTGCAGCCTGGGCTATGTGCGCAACGTTGTGCCGGTAGCGCTGGGAGCATAGGCATGAGACCTGCAATTTTCTCAGATGATTCACTAGAAACAGCAGGTACGTCAGTAGTATTAGTAATATCAGATGCAGTATAGTCATCATCCCCTGGATTTCGAAGGGAAGAAGGCAGTAGGACAATTTCTTTTCTAAGAGAGGCACCGGCGTTAGGATGGAGCTTTGAAAAGGGAAACACGGCTTCATCAAAAACGACATCACGGGAGATGTAAATGCGTCCGGTGGAGATGTCAAGGCACTTGAAACCTTTGTGCATGGAACTATAGCCAAGGAAAGCACATTGGGTGGATCGAAAAGATAACTTCCTGGAATTATATGGCCTCAGATTGGACCAACAAGCACAACAAAAAACACGAAGATTGCTATAATCGGGTGCATCATGAAAAAGACGAGTACTAGGAATTTTAAAATCAATAACCTTGCTGGGAAGAATATTAATGAGATAGGTAGCTGTAAGGAAAGCTTGATCCCAAAATTTTAAAGGCATGGAAGCATGAGCAAGAAGAGCTAAACCAACTTCAACAATATGTCTATGTTTGCGTTCAGCAGCACCATTTTGTTGATGAGCATGAGGACAGGACACACGGTGTGTGATCCCAATTTGCTTGAAGAAAGAATTTAATTTTTCATACTCGCCTCCCCAATCCGATTGAACACAAAGGATCTTCTTAGAGAACTGTCTTTCTACTAAGTTTTGAAAATCTTGGAAAACTCGAAAGACATCAGATTTATGCTTCAACAAATATATCCAGGTGTATTTGCTATAGTCGTCAATGAAGCTAACATAATAGCTATAACTCCCAACAGAGATGGGTGCAGGCCCCCACACATCAGAATAAATCAGATCAAGAGGAGCACTAGAGATTTTATTAGAAACAGAATAAGGCAGTTGATGGCTCTTGGCCCTTTGACACGAATCACAAATTGACTCAACATTCTTGGAACTAGCACACGGCAACTTATTTGAGCTAAGAATCTTCTGAACTATGGGAGTAGCAGGATGACCTAGACGACTATGCCATAACGATGTAGAAGGGACATGGACTCCAAAAACTTCATGCTTTGACTCTATTTTCTCTTCCGATGGAATGAGAGGATACAGGCCACCTTTGCATCTACCGTGATGTAAAATCCTCTTCGTTTCCTGATCCTTAACGAGAAAGGAATCAGGGTGAAATTCAAGGAAAGCATTGTTATCTTTGGCAAGTTTATGAACTGAAACAAGGCTTTTGGCAGAAGAGGGCACATGAAGAATATTGTTCAAATGAAGTTTACTGAAAGGGGTATGAAAAACTGTATGCTCAATATTGCTAATACTCATACCTTTGCCGTTGGCGTTATGAACTTGTTCATTGCCACTATATTTATCACGGACGGTCATCTTGTCAAGTTCGCTGGTGATATGGTTAGTGGCCCCGCTGTTCGCATACCAATTTGTATCAATACCATAAGCTCCTGCTGGTCGCCCACGGTACTGATTGTCTTCCTCATAGCGAAAATAGCATTGATTGGCTTCATGATTTGTCTTCTTGCAGATTTGACAGGGTGCCTTTTTTGTGACTTGTGAGCTATTGCCTTGATTATTGTTGGTGTAACTCTGATTGTTGTTGCTGTTCTGTCCATTGTGCGATGCATTGAACCGGCCTCCACCACGTCGACCACCAGAACGACCACGGTTTCCACGACGGCGAGATGCCATGTTAGCTGAAGACTGGAACTGATCGGTCCCTTGATACATCTCGAGCCGAAGATCGTACTACATGAGTAGAGAATATAATTCAGAGAGTGAAAGATCTCCTGATCGGCCCATCATAGAAGAAACAAAGGGGTGATAATCAAAGTCTAAACCATTAAGTAGATGAGTAACCACCTCATCATCCCCGACGGTGACGCCGGCTGACGCGAGCTCATCCTTGATGTTCTGCATCTTGTTGAAATAGGCTGTCGTAGTAAGGCTGCCCTTCTTGGTGGTGGCCAATTGCATGCGTAGATTTGTAACCCGCGCTCTTGATTGTGCTGCAAACATAGCCCCTAACGCCTTCCATGCCTGCGCAGAGGTTGTTGCAGTCGTGATCCCGGCGAGGACCTCCTTGGAGACCGAATTCACCAGGTAGCTGAGTAGCTGCTGATCTTTTTTTACCCATGAGTGATGCTCTGGGTTGGAAATCTCCTTCTTCTTGCCGTCGACTTCAGCTTCAAGGACTTGTCGCGGCTCGGGGATGGTTCCATCTAGAAAACCAAGCGCCTTGGCGCCACGGACAGCGGGCAGGAATTGCGTCTTCCATAGGACGAAGTTATCCCGTGTCAGCTTGTCAGACACTGGATGTCCAAAAGGAGAGGACGGGTATCCTTCGTCATGAGCGGAGGACGAAAACATCTTGTCGCGGGAGGAGCGTCACGAGCAGGGGTCGCGGCCCTCTTATCGCGGGATGTTCAGATCGCGGGGAGGAGCGTCACGAGCAGGTCGCAGCCCCCTTGTCGCGAGAATTTGATGAGATTTTTGTAGATCTATTCTAGGAAGAGGCGGCTCTGATACCATAAAAAAATATGGCGTAACTATGGTTGCCTCACTTGGCTCACCATAGGTTGCATGTTTATATATAGAACAAGAATTATAGATATAGATAATTTTAAACTAAGATTTCTAACTTAAGTTCTATTCTATCTATAGCAAATTACAGGAGTCCATCTATCCTTGAGACATGCTCGGTTACAATTCTAGTGTAACACGTTTACAATCTCTAACAAACCGTGGCGGAGACCATCTCATATTCACCAAACCTCCTGCCCCTCACGAAGAAGGCACCTCCGAGCCGCTGCTGCAAGAATAGCAGCAGCGCCAGCGATGCTGCCACCGGCGGCACGGCGACCTCCCACGCGACGCCGAAGAGATCGTCACGGGGGCTCGCGTACACGTACGACGGCCTCATGCTCGGCAAGTAGCCTCTAGCCCGCAGCACGTCGTACGCCTGAGCCGCCGCGCGGAGCACGGTCACCCCGACGTAGAACCACGGCGAGATCGCCCTCACCCTGGACCGGGACAGCGCGTTCAGGACCACCTGCGGCAGGAGGAATCCGTCCAGGATGAGCCCCGCGTACGACGAGAGGTCGTCCCACAGCGTGGTCCGATCCGCCGCGACACTGACGATCAGCGGGTTCTCCCTTGTAGCACGGCCGTTGTCGACGACGTGAACTGCCCCGGCGAGGAGGCCGCCGAGCAGGTACAGCGGCAGGCAGATCCGCAGCGATCTCCTCTCGGCGAGAGACCATTTGTTGGCTATGGCACGGTCGGCCGATCGCCGGCTGGACCACACCAGTTGGAGGAGGCAGAGCTGCAGCGCGAAGGCGATCAGCGTGGGCACACGCAGCATCACCTAGTTCGGCTCGAGCCACCCGGTGGTGGTGGAGAACGGGACGTACTGCGTCCTCCTGCTGACGAACAGGGCGTCCACGTTGAGCGCGAGATGGGTCACGTGCCCCAGGGCTAGGACGGCGAGCATGATGGTCGACGTGGCCAGAGCCACCGCGGGGTTCCCCCTGGCGTGGCGGATCTGCAGGCCGGTGAAGATGCACGACAGCGTCGCGGAGACCACCGCCATGATGATCTCCAGGTCCATCCTCCAGATCGACTCATCGATCTGTTCCGTGTACATCCCGTACAAGGTGATGTCGATCGTTTTGAAGTACAGATGATCTGCCTTGTCCCTCGTGCTACTGATCTGCCCCTTGCCGTGACCCTTTCCCTTGGCATCCAGAGACGCAAAATAAACTGTTACCAAGATCTGACAGTCCGTGGAGCCACTGATCTCTTGGCACCCGAGCATGTACAGGATGCCTGTCTTTGGATCGTATACTCCCTCCGCTGAAATTTTTCGACGCTCAATTGGTACTGGATATGAATACGATGATCTGTTCTTAGGTGGTTGCCAGCTCGCAGATCGGACGTGATAGCTTATATCGTAGCTGACATTCAGCAGCTGGAAATGATCCATCTTGGCTGCAGGCCGACTCTTGCTCACCTCTCCCATGGAATGATGGAAGAACGAGTATTCAGCTGCCAGCTGGTCGCCGTCGACCATCACCGATCCGATGGTCACCGGGTAGGCTTGTCCAAAGTCCATTTCTGTGTCGAAATGGAATCTAAAGTCGTGGTAGTAGTATGTGCTGCTGTTGCTAGGGAACCATCCCTTCTTGCTCTTGCTCAACTCGCTGTTGAGATACTGTGCCTTCGCCTTGTCAACCATCGTGTAGTTGTATTTGACGTCGGTGAGGTTGACGCGCCTGTACCCGTCGGTACTTGATGCCGATATCACGCTGGCGCGTGCAGCACCGGCGTGCTTGTCGCCGCTTTCCTCCTGGCTCGTGTTCCAGAGCAGCCCGGCCACGACACTTCGGTCCCGGATCGTCCACACGGCCGGGAACCAGAAGCTCATCCCGATCCCGCACTGATCACCCACCTTCAGGTTCGTACTGGACGTGGACGGCTCCGGCGCCGGCGAGTGCACCACCCGGCATGCCCTGAGGCAGAGGCGGCTCGTCGTCGCGTCCCAGTACCCATCGGCGACGACGGCCTGCTCCTTGACCAAGAAGTGGTCATGGACCATGTCGCGCCACCACCATCGCTCTTCGTCCGTGTCGTTGGAGAAGACGACATAGGCGCGCACCGAGCCGTTCGCGGTGCATTGCATCTGGTTGACGTGCATGCGAATTAGCCCGCGCTGGCTCAGGGGGAAGGGGCTTGACGCCGGCGAGGAGGCGTCTCCGCTCGTGTTCTCCAACCTGTAGGAGCTCACGAGAAGTTCCCTGAGGCGGCTGCATGAGAAGTTGGCCTCGAGCGCCTGGAACGCGCTCCGCGCGGCGTGCGCCGGCGTGGGCGGCGGGCAAGACGATTTCTTCTCGCTGTACACGTAGCGGTCGCTCTCGACGTACGCGACGAGGGAGATGGTCTCGAAGTCGGAGACGTCGAGGAGGCCGGTGACGAACGGGTCGGAGAGGCTGGGCGAGCTCGGGACGCGGAGGTGGAGGCTGACGTCTCTGAGGTGTTCGACAAAGCCGCCATCGACGGAGTAGCTGCCAGAGCCGTTGACAATACAAAGTTCGCCGGAAGAGGTGTTGTAGTATCCATGGAGATGGAAAGAAGCGGTCTGGCTCACCAAGTAGCGATGGCGCCGTCGGCGGGCGCCGCTGCCACCGCCGTGGTCCCTGCGTGGCCCGGAAAGGGTGAGGGTGGAAGCGACCTCAAGGAAGGCCGGATCGGTGGTGCGAGCAACCTTATACGGGGACAAGGCGAACGAGCGTGGGACATAGGACGAGTTGTCGTCTCCGGGAGCGAAGAGACGTCGCCGCCGGAGAAGTAGCCCGTGGTGATCTGAAAGGAGAGGAGGAGTTGGAGCGCGTCATTTCCTTCCGGTGCCTCCTTAGGTTCAGGGGACGGATTGGAACAACGGGAGGTGGACGTAGCGGCGGGGAAGACGACAGCAGAGAGGAGTACGAGCAGGACGAGGATGGGGAGGTGGCAAGCGCGAGGGGACTTCATGGACTGTGCTGTGATGAGTCGGAGAGGAGGAAGAAGACCGTGGAGGAATGAATGCGCCGGAGCTGAGTGGTGTAATGTAAGTACGTAACCGGAACCACTGATTACTGAAGCTATGCGACAGGGACGAGGCACCGTGCGTAATGGTTCGCCGCCGTGGGGTTGCGTGGACTGGACTTCAGTACTTGACTAGCTCACTGCTTTCCAGGCGTCCAGCCGCCCACTTCGATCCGGCGAGGATTCGTATCAGACCCTTATCCACGTTATTTGACTTAGCTTATCAGGACTTCAAACTTAAAACTCGGTGAATTGAGATTTCCTTTAAGAAGTCGGAATGAGAAAAGGGATGAATAGAAAAAAATATAATAGTAAAACATAATAAATATATATGAACGGTACCATAGAAAAATCATAAAAATAGGAAGAGAGATAAACTCCTATTGATTTTCCTTCAAAATTTACCTACATTGAGCCCTTTTTTAGGAATTTAATAGGATTTAAGAAATTCCAATCCTCCATATAAGAAATTTTTTATAGGATTTAAATCTTATAAAATTCATCCATAAATCTTTTGAAACCTTTGATTCAAAGTGGCTTGAACAGTGATTGATGGATTTTGTGACAAGAATTTGCATAATTCAAACCTGTCGAATTTCTAGCGTGATTTTGATGCACAAACCTAACATTATTTATGTGTAATGCCCCGATTTTATGTACCATTGAAAACTTTGGTTTTTTATTAAGAAATTGTAAAAAAATCTTAATTAAATTAATCATCGTAAACCTAAAAATCCTGATTCAAAGATTCTCTTTAAATAAAAGTCTCCATATTCAAATTTTAGGATTCAAATTATGTCCTAGACCTGGAACTTTAGCTAAACAAAAACAAGTGACAAACAACTTCTCTGTATCCTTTACATGGCTGAGAGTTAAATTATCTTCCATGAATTCCCCTCCTTTTTATCCCCTTTTTATCCCCTTTGCAAATTTATTCAAATAATATCAAATAGTAGATCTTTCGAAAAAAAAGTTTGAACCTCAACCGTCCCGATGAATATTTATATTCCTATTTAATATCCTCTTGCACTACAGTCTAATTTTCTTCTCTTTTGTGCAAACACAGACCAACCTTCCTAACCTGTAATTCCTTGTCAAATTAAATCACGTACCAACAAATCCTCCTTTGTCTCTCAAATTATAGTATTTCATTTACTCACATACATTCAAAAATTTTACCCTACCTCTCTTTTCCTTTCATACAGATTACGTGATATGCAGGCAAACGTGGACTCCTTTTCTCTTAGGCAAGCATGCACTGACGTTGCCACATGCAGTCAGCCAAGCCAGACCGGCGAATGCGCCCTCTCCATGTAGTATCTTGCCCCCCTGCTACCTCAGCACTACCACTGGCTCCTCCATCCCCTCCCTATATGTTCATGTCGCCCACTACTGGCTCCTCTATCCCGTCGCTACCACCACCTCTATCCTAGCCGGCGCCGATGTCTCTATCCCCTCCTCACCCTGCTAGTACCGCCTCCTACCTTGTTGTCCCTGTGTCGCCTCTCCTCCCCAGTTGGGCACCACCTCCTCCGCGTGCCGCCTACACCCCAAGGTCGTTGCCTGCGTCTCCTTCTCTACCGCCTTGTCGCCACAGACCGTCACCGGTCTCGCCCCCTAATGCCATCCTGCCTCCTGGGTCACTGCCCTCCTCCTCGTCCTTGTGCAGCATAAGAAAGAGAAGGAAGGAGAAAAAAAGAAGAGAAGAAAGGGAGAAGAGAAAAAAAGGAAGGGAGGAGGAATAAAAAAGAAAAAATGGAAGAAAATAAGAAAATGAAAAGAAAAGGTTGGAACATGTGGGCTCCACTCTTTTGGTTGATCCTATGCACTCGTTCTATTTAGGCCATGTCATTGACTACTGGCCTATAAACCGTGAGTTAAGTTCACTCAACCATCCTACCATCAACTCGGTAGACCTGATATACCATGAGCTAGCCTTCTATTTGTCTATGATAGAGCACGCTAAAGGAATATTCTTCATAATATTTTATTTTTATAAAATAAACTATTTTCCCTTCGAATAGAAATTTATTTTAACTTATAAAATTCATATATCTTAAACCGTAAGTACGTTCAACTTTTAGAATTTTTATAAAATTGAGATATATTCAATGACTCTATTATTAATCAATAATAACATTTTTTAGGGTTTTATTTTGATTTTTCTCATTACACGCATAGTTCGCTAACGCAAATATCTTGGATGCGAAATCTAAAGAGTTTTATGTCGATTAAGAGCAAGACAAGTCACTCCTTAAATTATATTATCCTAATTTATAAAATTAAATTGGTTGCAAAGTTTCATTACTAGGTGCACATAAAGGCCATTAATCGCATACCTATTTATCTAGGCAACCTAATTGCTACATTATGCTCATTTTCTTTGAAAATCGGTTGCCATGACCTTTGTGAGCACATAAGCCTTATACCACTTGTGCTAAGACCTGTGGTATTTTCTGTAACATTGATATTTCATAATATGTTTTTCATGAATAATGTGATGGTTGATGTGATAAATTGATCGTGTTGAAAAAATGGGTAATGAATTATTTTAAAAACTCTATACTTAATGGCAATGGCTTTGTGAAATAAAATGTGATTGTTTTAAAGAAAACCATGGTACTAAGTGTTTTGTATGGTGAGGATTTTTATTCACATGTAAGGACCGATTTTTTTGGAAAACTGCACAGTGCGACGTTGCTAGCTAAGTAACTAGTGATATTAGGATCGTTTGTTTGCTAGAAGTTAGAATCACCATAGTAACCAAAAGAAGTGATGCTCATGGGATTCTAAGTATAGAAAGTCTAACATTGGGTCTAAAACCCTTTTATGTGGCAACTGGTTATTCTATTTTTATTTTGGAAATGACTTGTAGCAAGTCTTCACTATCGATGGGTAGCTAAAGAGCCTTGTGTCATGTGGGTAAAGCTTGCATATTTTGCAGAAGTTTTCGGCATAGTCGTGACCATGACTATGGGTGGATGTAAAGTGATTTCTCTTGCATAGATTTGTTTCTAAAATGTTATGAAGTAATGTTGTGAGATTGGACCGTTTTGAGAGTAAACCTATATAGCTAACTAATCTATGTGGTCATGAACAGACTTATGTAGTCTAGAAAATTAGATGGCTTTATAGTGAGAGAATGAGATGATAACATTAGGTTTAAGAAAAAAACTAATAATGATAATGCAAAGAAATTAAATTAAATTTTAATGGTATGGTTGATGGCCCATCTAAGGACAGAAGTCTCTAAGAGCTGTGATTGATGAGATGGGCTATGACCTTATGAATGTTATTGGTTAATGATTTGGATAGAGGCCTACAGTTTTAGAAAAGTAAAAAAGAAACAAACAAATAGGTAGCAAGATAAAAACTGCCGATAGACTATTGGTTTTAGGAGCTTACTAACACTGATGACGTTGCAAAGCGACTCACGAGTTATGTTATTAACTGAGTATTTTATAAATAATAAACTATACTAATAGAGTAGTTACATGGATACTCTCATTTAAGATTGAGGCTAGGGTCTTAATAAAGATAAATACACATATATAGATTTTTTATACATAAAATAATAAAATAGTTGTAAAATAAACCTAAACTTACTTTGAAGATCGTGAATGTTTATATTTTCGTATCTTGCCGAGTAGGTATGTACTTATATTTTTTTTCCTTTAGAAGTTTTAGGGAATAGAAGATGATAGATATGGTTTCATACTAGCTCTAAATTGTTTTCTGACTTGTTGCTAGTTATGTTGTGTTCTTCGCTACTTTGATGCGCCGGTTATTTTCTTAGAATCATCATAAAAATATAACTTACTTAAAGTTAAATGTTTATTATTTTATTATTATTAATATTTATGATGATATATTTATATTACTACGAGTATCATTATTACGTCTTAGTAGGACTAATGCCGGTATTAGAGTTGATTTGTCTTTTAAGTATCCTGTTGATGATTCCGGGTAAGACAACACAACAGTTGGGAATATTCTTCTCTGGTCCAGCTCGGAGAACAAAATAATGGGTCCCACACACAGTCATTAGCTATCCGCAAGCATGCTTACTCTTCAAAGTAAACGTCAACCATTTCACTTTTTGTGAACCTACTAAATTCTCAAATGTAAAATGATCCACTTGCCTAAGAGGCATGATGTGCGTGACAGGGGCAGATAAACGGGGACATGCCGTGGCAATCCCGCTTTGTGGTCTTGTTGACCGATCAGGTCCCTCTCCTTTGACCCTTTGGTTGTGGTGAAAAACTGAAAAATACACCAGCAGAGTTATCTCGAACACGCACAAAGATGTCCATCCCTCGCAACGTTAAATTCTCGCTTTTTTTAACGGAAATTATATTCTTGCCCTTGTATCACCCTTTAAACTTTCATAACAAGACAAGGGGAAATTATTGAAGCTGGACACACCAGACCTGAACATATCCATAAGTCGTTATATTTTCAATATTAATATCAAACATGCATGCAACCATCGATAAGTAACAAATCCAAACTATTAATCACAATATCAGTTCATCTATAATTTAGAACTACATAGTTTCTAAAGGAATTATATAGTACAAACCATTTCATATGAGCCCGACCTCCTCCCTTGCGACGAAATCAATGATGGCACCTCCAAGCCTTTGCTGCAAGAATAACACCAGGGCTAGCAACACTGCTCCCAATGGAATAATGATGTCCCATGCAACACCGAACAGATCATCGTGAGAATTTGCATATATACGGGATGGCCTTAAGCTTGGCATATAGTTCTGAGCCCTGAATAAATCATAGACATGAGGCATGACACGGGTCATGGTACCTCCAACGTAAAACCACGGCGAGACTGCTTGAACTCTAGAGCCAGACAATCCATTCAAACATAATCTGAGCGACATTTGACGATAGGTCCTCCCATATGGTAGCTGGTTCTTGGCTGATGCGAACAACTAGTGGGTTCTCTCTTCTTGCGTGTACATTTATGACATGGATGATCCCGACTAGGACTCCACCAAGAAAGTACATTGATAAGCATATTTGCAATGCTTTCCTCTTGGCGCTAGACAATATCTCAGCTTTGCTCTGGTGGTCTGGTCTCCGGCCAGACCAAATCAACTGAAGAAGGCGTAGATGTAACACAAAGGCAATCAAAGTAGGAACCCTTAGCATCACTTCATTCAACTCAACCCAGCTGCTCTTCAAGAATGGAACATATTGCTTTCTTCTGCTAAAGAAAAAGGCCTCAAAGTTGAGCACAAGAGGGGTGAAGTACCCCAAGGCTGGCGTGACAAGTATGGTGACTAACGTGGTAGGGGGCACCTCAGGGTTCCTCTTGGTGTATAGAATCTGAAAAATGGTGAAAAAAATGTTAGACAGATCACTAGTCTGGACTGTATATATATAGACCCGAACCCCTTGTATACGCTTGGGGGTTCATAGTTATATGTACATATTCTATATGGTATCAGAGCGAGTCTAGATATCTTGGCGCGCTAGCTTCTCTCTCCGGCGAGCCGATCCTTTCCTCCTCATCGTCGACGTCTTCTTCCCGTCGCCGACTCTCTTTCCGGTACTCTCTTCGCTCTCTCGCCTCCATTTCTTCTTCTCCCCGTCTCACCTCACACCCGTCTCCGCTCTTTCTCTTGTTTCATGCATCTCTCCTTCTTTGAGGCTGGCGCATCTCCGCGCTCATCATCTCCATCGGCTGGACTTGTCCAGCCCTCCATTGGCTGGAAACCTCCCTCGGTTCTCACCCTTTTCGCACGCTCAACGGCTCTCGGACGCGAACCTTCTCCCCTCACGTCCGAGCCAGTCCAACGTGTCCACGGATACGAATCCCTGCCTCCCGGACGCGAACATATTCTCTTCGCGTCCGGCCACTCCTTGCCTTTTAAGCGTCCGCCCCACTCCTTGGCCTCCACGAGTCCACGGACGTGAATTCTCGTACGTCCGTGACCCAACCACTCTCTGACCTACCCACTCTATCCTCATCTACTCCGCTGCCTACTCCCCATTGGCCAACCACTCCTCATCGGCTAGCTGGCCCACTTCCCATTGGCTTCTCACATCCTTGATCGGCCGATCCGTCCTCTCATCGGCTTCCCCCTCCTATCGGCTTCTTTCTTCCATCGACTCTTTGCTCCTGTTCTCCCGTCATAGCCACCAAGTCCGCTCTCAGCTCCGGCACTCTCCCAGTCGCCGAATCTACTCCGGCCCTCGGTGCCTCAGACCACACCTCGGGCACCATCTCGCCGATCTTCTCCCCTCCCTACGCTGTTGTGAACGTGAAATCTCACATTCCTATCTCCCTTGACCTTAACGCCAATTTTCTAAGTGGGTTTTCTTCTTCAAATCCCTCTGTGGAAAATTCGGCCTCCGGTCCCATATTGATGGCTCCGCTCCACCTCGCCCTGATGATCCTCAGTGGGACATCGCCAAGTGCTACGTGCGCAGTTGGCTGCTCGGCTCGATCGACGACTCTGTCCTCGACCTCGCCATGGACGATACTGACCCCACCACCCGGGACCTCTGGGTGGCCATCGAGTGGATCTTCCTGGCCAACAAGCAACCTCGCGCCATCTTCCTCCTCAATGAGTTTCACTCCATAGTACAAGGCGACTCCTCTGTCTCCTCGTACTGTTAGAGCCTCAAAGTCAAGGCTGCTGCTCTCCGGGACGTCAGCCACCCTGTGGCCGACTCTCAACTCGTCCTCGCCCTTCTACAAGGCCTCAATCCTCGCTTCTCCAACACCGCCGATGACATCGCCAATGCCACACCTCTTCCCTCTTTCGCCTGGGTTCATGACATGCTAGTTCTTAAAGAACTCCGTCTGGCCAACGATGAGAAGACAGTGGCCCACACCGTTCTTCTTGCCGCAGCCGATAATGGCTGCCGAGCTTCTTGCGCTGTCCCTTCTTCCCGCGGTCCTGGTGGCCATGGCTCCGGCCACATCAACACAGCCCGCACCGGGAAAGGCAAGGGCAAAGGCAAAGGCAGGACCTGGCAGGGTCCGACGCCACCACGACCTACCTCGGTCCCTACCCACCCTGCCGGTCCCACGGGTCCGTGGCTCTGCTACAACCCCTGGGCGCCCCAGCCCCAGCCACGCAGCCCCATCGGCTGGCAACCCGGAGTTCTCGGCGCCCATCCCTAGGCTCACCTGGCATCGGCTCCCATTCTGCCACCTCAGCCGATGCTACCGTCCCCAACCACCCAGTCGGTTTCCTCCTAGAACCAGGCTAGCCTCGTCGCTGCCCTCAACCAGATGACGCTCCAACCATAGCACCCTTGGGTGCTAGACTCTAAGGTGTCTTCACACATGGCGTCATCGGCCGGTATACTTCGCTCTTGTCACCCCTCTTCCTCCCCTTTTGTCATCGTCGGCAATGGTCACTCTCTTCCTGTCCAATGCCGCGGTGACTCCTCTCTGTCTACATCCACCACTAACCTCCCCCTACGCAATGTTCTTATCGTCCCTTCTCTTATTCACAATCTTATATCTGTTCGCCAATTCACACGAGACAACCACTGCTCTATTGAATTTGACGCGTCTGGTTTCTCTGTGAAGGATATCCCAACCCGGCGACAGATCCTTCACTGTAATAGTGACGGAGACCTCTACACCATTCCCGCTGTGCCATCCACCCCACACGCCAGCGTCGCCCTCTCCACCAACCTTTGGCACCTTCGCCTCGGCCACCCCGGCCCCGACGCTGTCGCCACCCTCCGTCGCAGCGCCTCCATCCGATGTACTCACAGCAGCTCCACAGTTTGCCACTCATGTCAACTTGGCAAACATGTGCGTCTGCCCTTTTCTAGTTCTCTCTCCTGTACCTCGCGTCTATTTGAACTTATACATTGTAATGTATGGACGTCCCCAGTTAAAAGTGTCTCCGATAATTAGTATTATCTCGCTATACTTGACGATTACACACACTATTGCTGGACCTTCCCGCTCAGCCACAAATCCAAGGTCGCCTCTCACCTCACTCACTTCGTCACGTACGTTTCCACTCAGTTCAACCTCCCCATCAAGGCTTTACAAGCCGATAACGGTACGGAATTCGTCAACCATACCGTTACAAACCTCCTCACCTCGCAGGGTATCCATCTCCGGCTCTCCTGGCCCTACAACTCTCCTCAGAACGGTAAAGCTGAGCGCCTCTTTCGCACCCTCAACAACATCAGTCGCACCATGCTACTTCACGCCCACTTACCCGCCACTTATTGGGCCGAAGCTCTGGCTACTGCGACGTACCTTCTCAATCGGCGCCCATGATCCTCCATTCATAACAATGTTCCCTATACCCTTTTCTACCGCACGGCGCCCGACTACTCCCACCTTCGCGTTTTCGGGTGCCTCTGCTACCCAAATCTCATCGCTATAGCTTCCCACAAACTCGCTCCCCGCTCTACCACCTATATTCTCCTCGGCTATCCCACCTCTCACAAGGGATACCGATGCCTCGACCTTTCCACCCGACGAGTCCTCGTCTCTCGTCACGTCATTTTTGACGAGACATGTTTTCCCTTTGGTCTCCTTCATCTGAGATCCTCCTCTAGTGATCTCGACTTCCTCCTCACCAACACCGTGCTGACCAGGTCTCCTCCACTGCCCTCTCCATCGGCCCCCTCATCGGCCGCTGCTGAGGATTTACCCATCACATATCCCACCACTACTTGGTCCGATGTCCCCACCATCGGACCCCCATCGGACCCACCTCCATCGGTCGATACCGATCCTATTTATCCTTCAGCCGATACCGTTCCCTCTCCATCGGACACCCCACTTCCATTGACTCCTCACTTTCCATCTGCTTTCCCTACCCTATCGGTTGATCCATCTCTATCGAACCGATCGGAATACTCGGCCCACCCGACCTCATCGGATCAGGCCGATCTAATTCCTCCTTTTCCTCTTGTCTACAGTCGCCGACTCGGAGCCGATGATGCCCCCACCCGACCAGTTCTTCCCATTACTCCCGCACCCCCATCGGCTCCAGTTCCCTCCACCTCTCACATGGTCACCCGCTCCCAGACCGGGTCTCTCCGTCCCACTCAACGCTACGGTCTCTCCGCCGTCCACAGCACTATCTCGCCTATTCCGGCGACTTCTCGCTCAGCCCTGGCCGACCCTCAGTGGCGCGTGGCCATGGCCGACGAGTACAAGGCCCTAATGGACAACGAAACCTGGTGCCTCGTTCCCCGACCTCCCGGCGCCAACATTGTGACCGGTAAGTGAATTTTCAAACATAAATTCTATGCCAATGGCTCCCTTGCCCGTCACAAGGCTCGCTGGGTAGTCCGGGGTTTCTCCCAACGACCCGGTGTCGACTACGATTAGACCTTCAGTCCCGTTGTCAAACCCTCCACCATCCGAGTCGTCCTCACCTTGGCTGCCTCTCACTCCTGGCCGATCCATCAACTAGATATGAAGAACGCCTTTCTTTATGGCCACCTGACGGAAACAGTATACTGCCAGCAGCCCTTAGGCTTCGTCAACCCTTCTCGTCCCGATGACGTCTGTCTCCTTCAACGCTCTCTCTACAGCCTCAAACAAGCCCCTCGTGCCTGGTACCAGCGCTTTGCTGTCTATCTTCGGCACATCGGCTTCGTGGCCTCTGCGTCCAATAGTTTCCTGTTTACTTTCCATATCGGCTCCGCCACTGCCTATCTACTTCTCTATGTCGATGACATTGTCCTCACAGCGTCTTCGACATCTCTCCTCGACCAGATCATGGCCCGACTCCACTCTGAGTTCGCCATGACCGATCTTGGTCCTCTCCACTATTTCCTTGGCATCTCCGTAACCCGTTCCATCCACGAGCTCTTTCTTTCCCAATGCCAGTACGCCATCGACCTCCTCCAACGTGCGGGCATGGCCGACTGTCACCCCACGACCACCCCAGTCGACACTCGAGCCAAACTCTCCGCCGCTGATGGCGCCCTCATTGCTGATTCCTCTCACTATCGGAGCCTTGCCGGGGCTCTCCAATACCTCATACTCACCCGACCTGACCTCACGTACGCTGTCCAGCAAGTATGTCTCTTCATGCACGCTCCACGTGAACCTCACCTAGCGCTGCTCAAGCGCATCCTACGCTACGTGAAGGGCACCCTCTCCAGCGGGCTACATCTCAGCTCCAGCCCCATCGACTCTCTCACCGCGTACTTCGACGCAGACTGGGCAGGCTGCCCTGACTCTCAACGCTCTACGTCTGGCTACTGCATTTACCTCGGTGACACTCTCGTCTCTTGGTCCTCGAAACGCCAGACTATAGTGTCCCGGTCCAGCGCTGAAGCCGAGTACCACGCCGTCGCCCACGCCGTCGTCGAGTGCTGCTGGCTTCGCCAGCTTCTCCAGGAGCTCCGTGCACCCCTCTCCACCGCGACCGTCGTCTACTGCGACAATGTCAGTGTCGTCTATATGACCACCAACCCGGTCCATCACCGACACACCAAGCACATCGAGATCGATATCCATTTTGTCCGTGATAAGGTTGCATTAGAACAGGTTCGGGTGCTCGATGGTATACACAAGACAATGTTGTGGATATCACTAACATGATGCTTTCCAAGTCCATCCTTGATATTGCCTTAGAGATTTGTTGTGTGTACATCCCATATAAAGTGATGTCAATCTTTTCAAAGATAAGACGATCATTCTTTTCTCTCAAGCTGCTAATTGCTCCCACTCCATGCCCTTGCGTCTTTGCATCAAGGGAAGAAACCGAACGGTTATCAAAACCGAATAGTCTATCAAATCGTTGATCTCCCGGCAACCAATCATGCACAAGATACCCCTCTTAGGATGATATACACCCTCTGCTGAGTTTTGTCGTTCATGAAGCCTAACAGAGTATGATCCATTTTTAGGATGAACCCAGTCTTCTGGTGGAGCATAATAACGTATGTCATAGCTGACATTCAGTAACTCTTGCTTCTTGCCAACTACCATAGAACGGAAGAAAGAATCATTAACCCATAGCCTATCCTTGTCGATCATCATTGACTCAATAGTCATTGGATAGTCATATCCACTTCCAGCTTGTTTCACAATAAAATGGAACTCAAAGTCATGATAGGAGTAAGAACTGTTACCAGGAAATGACCCCTTGATCTTGATGTTGTTATTGATTAATCCGGACTTGAAGTAGTGCTTCTTTGCCTCATAAACCACAGTGTAAATGCACTTCACATCTGAGAGATTTTTCATATGTTCTTTGATAACTGACACTAATATCATATTGGCGATTGCTCTAGAGTCGTGAGCAATTACTTGGGTCGAGTTCCAAATCATTCCAGCAATGACATTCCTGTCATGGATTGTCCAGACGTCTTGGAATCAGAAGCTCATCTCGATCTTGCACTCATTCATGCACCACAAAATCTGTATGGGAAAATCCCGACACCGAATGCATGACTAGACACGTTAAGGCAGAGATGGCCAGTTGTTGAGTTCCAGTACCCATCAGCAACGAGCGCTTCCTCTACAGCCATAAAATGGCTCTTGTGTGGCAACAGGTATGTGTTGTTGAACTCCACATAAGCACGCACCGCACCACTTGCTGTACAGTGCATATGGTTGATGTGCATGCGAATGGCGTTCGACCACATATTGAAGCCTCTAGATGCTGAGGGTTCCTCAACCATGTAATCTAGCTTGTACAATCCTTTCATATGTGTCTTGAGTTGGTCGCAATAGATGTTTTACTTGAACATCTGCATGTATAGGATTCTTCCACATGAATGTTGGGCAGAAGACATTCTCACTGAACACATAGTTGTCATTTTCATCGTAAGCAACAAGTGAGATGGTCTCAAAGTTGGTGCCATCGAGGTGACCAGTAACAGAGGGTTCAGTGAGCTTCGAAGATCGAGGGGCCCGTAGGCGAAGCAGAGAATCCTCGTGTAGTTTTATAGAGCCATCTGCACCATAATCAGTGCCGGTGCCAATCATGCAAAGGTCATTGGAGGTGAAGGAATAATAACCATCGAGGATAAACGAGATGGTCTGGGTGAAAGAGTAACGATGGCGATGACGGCCACTGTAAGTCCTGCTTCGAGGGCCAGAGAGTACAAGGGTGACGATTAGGTGGATGACAGTTAGGTCCTTGGTACGTGAAACACCATGGGGTACAAAGAGAAAGAATGAGGATTAAAGTAATCATCATCAGCAGAGAATAAGATATCACCTCCACCAGAGAAGTAGTCGATGGAGTGTTGGAAGGAGCGGAGGAGTGCGAGGGTGTCGACACGGTCAGTGTGGTTGTCGGATGCTGGGGACGGGGAGGAGCAGCGAGAGGAGTAGGTGGTGGAAAGAATGATGATGAAGCAGAGGGGGTAAAGCACAAGAGATGGGATTCTTACGTGGTTCCATTTGTGTCGCGATGACGAAGGTTTGATCTTGTAGTATTTATTACTGGCACTGGTATGGGTGATCATGACAAGAGAAGACTACACGCGTGACTCGCCTAAGCCTTGAGAACTGGCTGATCTCGGTTGGACAGACCCTATCAGCCTAACCGTCCACCTTAGGATGCTAGCCTAGTCTGTCACTATGGCGAGTTATTTTCTACTAATTTAAGCTGAAATAAATCGCTCAGGTAAAATGAGTTAGGCAATAAGAGCCTATTAATTATACTTTTGCAATAAATTTCTATAGGAAATTTGTTTTAAGAAATCAAATAAACTTATTTTAAGTTTAAACTAATTAATATATAATTAATTCTGTACTAATGACGTTTTAGATAAACAACTCTATTCCACCTAAACTGCTATAAAAAAACTCGCTCTAATAGCTGAAACTACACCACCCGTTCTCCACGAAATTTCCTATAGAATCTTTGCAGCATCAATTGCTTGACCTAGTTGGCGCACTAATGGACTACTCGAAAAAAAACTACTACTAATATGATTACAAAAGTCACCTGGCTTGCCGTGATTATTATGAAATCATCTTTCTGGAAAATCAGCTGAGACAACAAAAGAGTAAGTCATTAAGGCTTGGTTTGTTTATCTAAAGTGTGAAAAGTCCACTCAGCACGTTTTTTAAACTGGTATATTTTTTTATAAATACTTTTATCTAAAAGTTTCTTTAAAAATTATATTATATATTTTTAAGTTTATAATAGCTAACACTTAATTAATCATTCACTAATAAATTTTCTTATTTTACGTGATTATCTTCATTTTTTCGCACTTTCAAACAGATAAGTACTGACCTTGCCAAGTCTATTTATATACTGACTTTATTTTTTTAATATCTTAATGTATTTTTTATATCTTAATGTATAAAGTGAATTTCAACGGTATATAATCTTAGATCAAATTACACCGATGCCAACTGATAGAATACAATTGTGTATATATATAAACAAAAGCTCATAATTGTGTATCTAATCTAACCCTCTACAACTGTATACATAGAAATACAAACAAACAAATATGTGAAATCCAATTATATTTTCAAATTCTATTATATAGAAATTACAATTGTTTTATGTAAATAGACACCAATAGTTATATCAAATCCAATTTTACTTTTATAGCTTTGCACAAACTGCACGTGAAACTCCATTAACTAAATTATTAAAACATTAAATTGAGAGCCCTGGATGGGTAGATATATAGATTTTTTAGATAATGGAATTTCTTATGACCTTTGCTTAAAAAAATTACAACCAATTATTATGTTGTATGCTTGAAATCATAGCTTGATTAAAAAAACTATTTAGAATATCAGCCTAAAAACAGAAATAGCGCCATCAATTGTGAGCAAAAATATGCATAACCGCTGTTTCTGCATAGTGGCTTGCAAGTTGCACATGTAGTTCTTGTTTTCCTCAAACTAGAAAAATAGATTTTCCGAAATCGTCACTCAATCATTGTACCGATTGAATTTTGTATACATCACCATTGATGATTTATGTTGAACCGAAGTGGAATATTATGTCGGAGGGTGATAAGTTGTAAATTAGTCCATCAATTAGATCTTGCCATCAAATGTGTAGACATAGATAATTACTACATCTATATCTAAATATATGACATTATTGATTTTATTCGGTCTTTTGAGTATGATTGTGATCACAAATTTTCCATTATTACCTCTATATCTAAATATATGACATTGTTGATTTTATTCGCTCTTTGGAGTATGAATGTGATCATAATTTTTCTTTTAAAACATTCTGCTTCAACGCTTGTGTCACCTCCCGCGAGGACGACACGAGCGGCGAAAACCCTAGTAGCCACTGCTACCCATCTTTCCCTTAACTTGCCTTGCTACTGCGAGAGCAAGATGTCCAAAAAGCTCGTAGCTTGCTAGGACGGCGACAATGGGGTTTGCAGCGGTGGCCTCTCCAAATCTAGCGCTAGTAGAGATGAGGACGGTGGACGTCTGCGACGACACCATGGAGGTGCAAATGACGAAGCATCTCCCTTGACTTGGAAGGTGGAGGTAGCTTCATGTGAGGTTGTGAGGGCGGAGGCTATGGTGGTCTGCCCTAGTAAGGTTGGTGGTGAATCTAGCATCGCTGCAACTAGATCTGGTGCCCCTGTGGCTGAATCTCATGGTTTTGCATTGGATCTAGCTAAGGCTAGTCATGGCAGGGGTGTATTACGGGAGGTCAGGACGGTGCAGGGGTTGGCACGATTGGTAGTGGTGAGAGACCGGAGCAGCGCGTGGGCTAGCATGTGGCAGGAGGCCAGTGTGGTGTGGAGACTGGCTCAAACAGCGACGGCAAAAGGCCAGCGAAAAGGTTGGCACAACTGGTAGTGATAGGCGGCCGACACGGTGATTGGCGATGATGATGAGGCATGGCGGCATGGCAGCATTGACGGGAAGTCAGCATGGTGACAGTGGAAGCGGGTGGCCACCGCGGTGCAGGCGACATAGACAAGGTCATGTCCAGTGGTAGGCAGAGTCAGTACAACATGGGAGGTGGTTGCCCATGGTGGTAGTAGTGAGAGGATGGCAGTCGTGTCTGGCCAGAGATCCTGCGGTGGTAGGGGGCAACGGGAGAAGGTGACACCAATGCAGACAGGCAGCCTAAGATAGTGGTGATGCGGGCAGTCTTGCCAAGGCGATGGTGATGACGGCGCCGTAAGGTGGGTGTTGCAAGGTTGCGTGTCACACCTTGCCCTGTCATCACAAGAGGAGAGGAACCACCTCTCACAAACTGTGAGCTCGGTACTAATCCGAGGACACAATGCTACTAACCACAGTAACAAAAAAATACCATATAAAAGATAATAATAATAACAAATAATAAACATATACCTTAACAAGCATGCATCTTCAGGAGGAATTCGAGAAGGCAACCAAAACAATAGAGGTTGTATCGAAAACAAAACGCAACTAGCACCCAAGCCACAAGAAACAATTTGGGGCTAAGATAAAACCCTATCCATTGACTTCGCTTCATCGAAACTTCTGAAGGAAAAGTAAGTCTGAGTAGATACGTTCTCAGTAGGTCATAGAAATTTGAATATGCACAGGCTTCAAAGAAATGCTGGGTTTATTTCATGACTCTATTTGTTATTTTATGTATTCAAAACCACTATGTATACTTTTATCTTGATTGAGATCCTAGCCTCAATCTTAAGTGAGAGCAAATATGTAGCCACTCTATTTAGTACACTTTAGTATTTATAAGAGACTCAGGTACTAATACAACCCTCGAGTCACTTTGGAATGACATCAAAGTCAGTTGGCTCTGAGAGCCTACAACCTATCAATAGTTTTCACCTTATCATTCATTTATTATTTTCTTTTTACTTTTCCAAAACCATGGGCCTCTGCCTAAACCATTATCCAACAACAATCATAGGGCCATAGCCTATTTTCTTAATCATAGTTCCTAGATGCTTCTACCCTCAGACATCATGTTAACCATACTATCAAAATTTAATTTATTTTTTTACGTTACAATCATTAGTTTTTACTCTTAAACCTAGGGTTATCATTTTACCCTATGGAACCATATGATTTTTTAGAATATCCAAGTATATTCCTAACCACACAAGTCAGTCATTAGCTACATAGCCTAACTCTAGAAATGGTTCACGGCTCACAACGTTACTTCACTACAAATAAATCTACATGATAGGAACCAATTTACATCCATCAATGACCGCGGGCACGACTATTTAAATAGTTTGGCCAAATCTTTTACAGAATGTGCACTTTTTACTCACATGTTGCATGGCTCTTCAGCTACTCGTCGATAGTGAAGACTTACTATAAAGTCTTTCAAAAGCAAAACTAGGATAACCATTTGCCAGCCAAAAGGGTCCTATGCCACATCCCAGCCAAGTCCTAAACTTCCTGTAGTCAGGATCCCATGAGCACCACTTTTTATGGCTTATCACCCATGTGGTCACACTATACTATACTTAGTGTAGTTCTCTAAGGAATATATCCTTATGTGTAAATACAAAGCCTCACCACTCAGGTGATCACTTCGCACCATGGTTTCCTTTAAAACAATCACCTTTTATTTCGTAAATCACCGACATAAAGTGTTGGCTTTTCAAAATAGTTCACAACCCATTTTCTAAACACATCAATTTCTCCCAACCAAACATCTCATTATTTCATAATAATAAGTTCTTTAATTATCAAAAGCAATTACCGGAGATCTCATTACTAGTGGTATAAACCTTAGGTAATAAAACATAGCTCACCAAGGTCAAAGCAATACATTTTCAATTAGAAAATAGGTTAGCCAAATAAATTGGTTACAATTAGTAGCCTTTACGTGTGCCTAATTATACACTTTGTAAAAATTTAATTTTATAAATTAGTATCAATATGAATGAGTGACTTGCACTTCTCTAGGTCAATGCAAATTCTTTACATTCCGCGTTCGAGAAATTTCCATCAGCGAACTACATGTGAAATGAGAGAAATTCAAATAAAACCCTAAAAATAAAATATTATTATTAATAAATAATAGTAGCATTGGATAGATCTCATTTTTAGAAAAATTCTAAAAGTTGATTAGAGTCAATCAGACTTATGGTTAAGGTGATATGAATTTTTAAAATGAAAATTGATTTCTAGGTAAAGGAAAATGATTTATAAAAATATATATCTAAGAATATTCTCTTAAGTAGCTGACATATGAGGCCCGGATGTTTGCGAGATCGAGGCACATGCTTGGTATGTGGCATCTTGTAGATCAGTTGTAGGGAGGGATGGTTGTAGTGGCGTGGTAGGCTCAGCCCACTTCCATATACTCATAGTAGATCGACGAGTGTGGGGCCTACATGTAGAGATATGGTCCTCGGTATACTACACTCAAGCATGGGAAGATGGGCTATAGTGGGTGCATGGCTCACTGTGTGTGCCCCATCTATGTAGGACTCAAGAGCAATGCCTTAGAGCCGGTGCACTAAACTCACGTAGAGAGAGAATAGAGTAAGCACGTGCGGGAGCAAGGTTGAAGACGACGGCCGATGGCCATCGTTCATCGTGCTTGCCTGGCATGACAAAGGGGAGCCAACTTTTGTTACTCAGAAAGAAGGGTGGAAAGGCGGCGAATAAAGGTTTCAATGGCTCTAATAAAAATCTAGGGCTTTGGTTGGCGGCAGGTGGCAGCATCGTTGGCGCACGGATGAGAAGAGGGGAATGGTGGCCAGAGGGATTCTGATTGATTCATTGCTTCAAGAGTGTCTAGGAGGTGCGGGCATGATGTTGCGATAGTCAGATTGAGGCAGGGAGCAGCGAAGTAGCCTAGCGACACGGTGTAGAGAGGTGGTAGAAGGCGACAGCTTGTCGAGTGCTGTGGCTTGTCAAGGGCTGCTGTGAGGGTGTTAGCTAGCTTCTAAGGGCTTTGGTGAGGGTGTTATAGGATAAAATAGGGGATGGGGCCTCACCAAGGATGGAGAATGATTGACAACAATGCTCCTCTGTTCATTGCTATGATAGTGGTTCTAGCGGTCGGCCAAGCTCGGGACAGTGAAGAATGAACATAGGGAGATGTGGTAGTGTTAGCAGTGCACTCGGGCTAGAGAATAAGGTAGAGACAAAAGGATAGAGCACGCAAGGGAGTGAGGGTCGCTAGGGCATTTATAGGTGAAGGTGGGCGGTGAGTGTCACATCCCGATCTGACACCAAGGTCATCCGTCAGTCACTAAGACCGACTCTAGTAACGATTCCTATTCTGTGAAACATTTTTTTATAAAAACACTTGTAAATAAATCTATGCCAGGAGAATTACCTTATATTCGTCCTTAACCATGTGCATGACTATTCAAACAGTTGAAGTTCTGCAACGCTTTACCCACATTATATGAAAGTGAAACCGAATTCCAGTCAATATCGAAAGTTCATGACAAAGCATTTCAAAAGCTTCCCCATGAATATCCCATGTAAAATAGTATCTCTGAAAATTGAGTATTAGGCAAGTCTCATGTATTCATCTACTCAGGACACACTGAGAATATCTTATACTACTAACCAATCACCTTACATGAGGCTAAAATAACACACATCTTAGACAGTAAAGATTTATGATCCATCTCCTCATCCCCACCGTTTCACCACTATTGATATATAAGATTTCCATTTACTGACTAATTACTCAACCAGGAGCATTCCATAAATACTTGTGTAGTCATGTTGTAAGGTGCTCGGATGCAATTCACCAAGGAGTCGATCCTTATATGTGATTACAAAACCAAGCCACACATGCGAGGTTTCGCATCACAGGTTTTCGCAAACCTTTTTTTCTCTTTAAACCCATTGACTCTACGAGTTGGGTTTTCACAAAAGATTTCAGAACCTATTTTTTTCCATAATGACAACACAACAATGCAAGATGGGCAGTGGCATTCTTACTTAAAGAGCATGGATTTCAAAGCACTATTATGGTGAAGTTGCAAGGATAGGATTTAATAAAAATCTATGGAAAGTATTGCAACCAATAGGTTGGTCCATTGGTTACACACAAGCCAAGACCAATCAATTTAACTGTATACACTTAGCATATAACTTTGTGAACAATCATATTTTATAAATTAGGAGTAATATGATCAAGAGTGACTTGCCTTATTCTTGGTCGACGAGAAATTCTTGATAATCAACGTTCGAGAATTTTCTTACAATGAACTACAAGCAAAATGTGAGAAATCCAAATAAAAGCCTAAAAATATAATAAAATACTATTAAATAGATCTCATTTTTTAAAAATTCTAAAATTTGAGTGGAGTCTGTCGAAGTTACAGTTGAAAAGATATAAATTTTAGAAGATTATATAAATTTCTAGAATTTTTTGAAAAAATAAAACCCTGGAAAATTAGGAGGAATATTCTTCTAGAATATTCTCTAAAGTGGATCCCATATGTCAGAGAGAGATTATTTTGGAGAGATAAAGTGGATGTTAGAAAGCTAGTGGGTTGGAATAGTCCTTGGCTATGAGGCTTGGCCAGCAGACTAATCTAGGATTAAGGAAGCGAGGCCCACATATCAGTGAGAGGAAGACAAATGAAAGCTAGTCCACATGTCAGGGGGAAGGAAGGAGGGGCACATGGCCTCACCTCATTAGCCGAGGTGGCCTACATGTCAGTGGTATAGGGAGTTATTTTTTCTTCTTCTTCCTCCTTTGTTCTTTCTTGCTCTTTCCTCCTTTCCACTCTCACCTCTCTTGTGTGGGATGGAGGCGCAACGATTAGTCTCAGCTATGGACGGTGATGCTGGTGGTAGGAAAGACAGCACCCAGCGGTAGGGTAGAGATAGGCAGTGGCACCAAGAGGCTCAGTCGAGTGCATCGGTCACTAGAAGGTAGGCTCAGTAACATGGTCAGTAGGCACAACAACTGTGGCCGGTGCTAGAAGGCTTGGGCAGCGGTGGGTTTTGGCGGCACCATGAGCTCACAGATGAGGTGGCGTGGAAGGAGGCTCAAGAGGAAGGAAAGTAGAGGAGAGTAAGAGAGGTGAGGCATAGGTTGGGGAGAGGGGCTCGCCAATGCCTTTTATAGGCGGCTGGGCACGGCGCGGCGCGGAGAGGACAAGGAGGAAGGGTGAGGGAGCACATGGTTGGGCAGTGTTTAAGGTGCGGCACAACATGGAGTGCTCATCGACAAGATTCTCGATGATAGGGCTAGTCTTTGTGTGGCTCGGAGTGCTCAGCAATGGGATTCACAGCCTTGTCACAGCATGACGTAACATGCTTGGCGTGGGGGGCCACGATAGGGCCGTAGTGCACGGGACAGTGTCAGAGCATATGAAAATGAGTGTCAGCGCATTAGCAAGTGGTTCGACATTTTGTCAACAACTTGCGTGCATTGGCACGACATGGGGAAGGGGATGAGGGCATGGACACACACGGCATAGAGGCGGTGGTCGACAACCGGGCCCAAGCGAAGAGTGGGTAGTGAGCAATTACTGGGCACTACTGTGCAGGCAAGATGGCTAGCAGGCCTAGCCCAAGGAAAAAAGGAGAGGAGGGCTAGCCTTCGATAGACCTCGGGTGTGGCCCAGGAGGGGGGGAAAGAAAGAGAGGCAGGAGAGGGAGCTAGGCCGGCGGGGCAGTTTGGCTGGCCAAGGGGTAGGAAGGACAAGGGAAAAGAGAGAAGGGTGTTGGGCTAAGGGAACAGTGGTCCAAATAAACATGAGTTTTCCTACTTTTTCTAGGGATTTCTAGAATTGAATTTTTAATGAAATTTTAAAATGAGTTTGAATTTAAACTTAGGATTTTCTTGGAGGGTTTGTGGCAAGGACGCAAGGAGATTTATTTGAGAGGATTTTGAAGTGAAGTTGATATCCGGAATTGGATTCAAATTTCATTGTTGGACTAAGAGAAATTTAGAAGAAAATTTCAAAGTAGAGGTTGATTTAAAAGTCGAATGTTAGGATTCAAATTTTGGATAGAGATCTTTGGTACATAATACACACAAAGAACTACGATTTTTATTAAAATAACTTTTAACGACTAAGCAAAAACTAGGGTGTTATAGTGAGGTAGCGGGATGTGGTGTATGGCGAGGCACTTCATCATAGGGCAGCGAGCGGGGCTAGAGACATGATAGGATGTGGGGGTTGGGTAATGGTAGAGGTGCTACACAGCACGGATTTAGGCAATCAATGATAGAATTTACGACGGTGGAGCTAGACTTCGCACAGTGTAGATCATTTATTGATAGGGTTGTGATGGTGGGGCTAGACTTGGCGTGGCGCGACATGACATGGAGCGCTCAGCAATAGAATTCACGGTGGTAGGGCCTGACTTGGTGTGGCGCAAATATGGATGGTCATCTAGGCATTTCGTCGAGAACGTGTCATGCGTGTGCATGAGGCAAGAGGAAGGGGATGACCGCATACACGAGAGGGAGCCAGTGATCATGAGATAGTTGAATGGATGATCAATGGGACCCATGAGACATTATGGGATGAGCAAGCACACGAACACAGTAGTGGAGACGCGTGCGGGAGGGAGTTGGCTCACAGGCCGTGGGCCATTGGGGACGTAGGGGGAGAGGAAGGGGATAGCCGTGGGTTGACTCAAGCATGCCCAAGGAGGGGAACGAAGAGGAAGGGGAGAGAGAGGGAGGTGCTAGGCTGGTGCGGTAAGGAGATGGGCCTGTGGAAAGAAGGAAAGAGGGAGGGAAAAGAGAAAGGGGTTGGATCGAGGGAGAAATGGAGGCCTAGAGAAAAGTGTTTTCTGTTTCTTTTTTTAGGGATTTTATATTAGGATTTTAGAGGATTTGGAGGGGTTTTGAATTCAAACTTGGTATACAGCCTCAATAGAATTTTGGTGATTTCTATTAAAGGTATAAAACAAATGTTGAAAGATTTAAAGAGATATTTGAGTTTCAATTCGATATTTGAACTCACAAAAATCTGAGAATGTTGAGGAAAGGGCTTCAAGATTAGGACTTGTATATTTTTGAAATATATTTGATTTTGTGAAAAGGAAAGAGAGAGGGAGTTTCAAAGGGGTTTTGAATAGGATTCTAGAGGTATTTGAATTTCAAAATTTGAGTCTCGGAATTTGAATCTTGAGATTTCCTTAGGTGGAAAATTTTGGATTAGAATTTTCTAAGGTTATGAGGAGGAATTTAATTGAGATCTTAGACATTAGACTTAGTTACACATAAGGAATCAAAATTTTGAAACTACAATTTTTATTAAAATCGCTTTGAATGACTAAGCTAAAACCGGAGTGTTACAATGTGATGAGCTCTTATCCATATGCTAGTTCTATTGCAGTGGTATCTTGCCGTCACAAGATGGCCACATTAGTGGACTAGTGCTGAAGAGGACCCATTCTTCTCTCTCACCCTCTTCTTCTCTAACCCAACTACATGGATGTAATTAGAGTACACCGAATGTCGAACTCCTATTTAATGATTGGTTGACGATGAGGTGTTGCCACAGTGGCTTTGTGTTGAAGGTGTTCAATTAGTGGTGTTTGCTGATAGTGGCAAGCACACTTTGGCATGGGAGGGCAAGAAATTTATGAGCGAAAGCCAAGCCGATTTAGGATGGCAATGGCAATGCCTACGGGTGTCATATTCTCCTTGGGGTGTTATTTTGCGAATACTCTCCTACTCTCTCTAATGGATTTCTTTAGGTGACAATCATATTTTGATTCTGTAGGACAGGTGGTAGTGCCGTTCTTGGTGTTGTATCCTCATTGGAGGTGTGATCATTTCTCTTAAGTGTGTCTTTTCATGTTTAACTCTATAGCAGCAGGCTGGTTATAGACGCGTGGTGTGGCTATTTTTTTTCTTTTCCTGGCTATAGGCTCCTACGGTTATATAGTTGTAATTTTTTTATCGTTCTATCAATATGAAATGTAGCACTATCATGTGCGGGTTGTTTAAAAACAAATTTTCTATTAGAATATAAGAATAATATCTAACAATAAAAAATCTACCCATACGACTTTTATGTTTTAAAATCAAATATTTTAAAAGCTATGGTTTTAAATTTTTGACTAAATAAATTCTAAGAAGGTGATATATTTTTTAAGATAATGGAAATGATTTACAATTTTGGCACATGTCATTGGGCACATACATTAATTCTTAAAACTATAACAAGAAATAAGGTGATGAGACAAACCTCTAACTCTCTATAATAAAAGATAGCTGATATAATGTTTCAAAATGTCATAGATTTTAGCACGTAATTTTGTTTGTACTATACCATCCAAAATATAATAAAAGATTCTTGACTATTAATTTTAACTATTCTGTGATAGCATCATACACCACAAGAGGAGTCAATTGGAGCATATAAAAATAACCCACATAATGCTATACATTTATTTATTGTTAAAAACTATGTCATTTACTATAACATCAAATTGATCAACATAAAGCACTAATTCCAAACAAAATATTTTTTTATGATCTAGTCAATCCTCTTAACCATTTATCAAAAATATCATTAATATTATAGAGAGGGAAGATATTGAAGGTAAAAAAAGACATATCACCAAGCAAAATAGGCAAAAGAAAAGATCTTAAATGATCTCCTGTTCATTAAAAACAACATTATTTGTTTTCTCCCTAATTTCTCTTTACCAGCTTATCTTTACTATGATTATTTGTTTAAGAACCACACGGAAGGTGGTATCTTTAACTTTCATAAAATCCTCTTACAGGTTCTTATATTGGTGTTCATCATTGCATTATAAGTGGATTTGACTGAAACTTGTCCTTTTCATGTAACGATCAAACGAAGCAGTATTTTTCACTTGACCAAGCTAAAAATGTCACATGTTTAAATACGGAGAAAGTTGTATTAACCCGGTGAAGGGGTTCGCGGACTTAGCACAGATTACTCCACCGGCTATCACCATCAAATGGTGGTTCACTGTCCTTACTGTTATTTAAGCCAGTCGTACTATTTTATACAAACCGGACTAATCAGTTTACGACGTACGGCTTATCCCATCTAGGAATGCCACGAATTGCTAATCAAGAGCTAATTAGCGATGGCGTCGAGACCATCACGTATCCACCTGGCTTCCTGCTCTTCGCACAACACAGGAAATCACCTCCAAGCCGCTGCTGAAAGAAGAGCGGCACGGCCAGCGCCGCCGCCCCGCACGGTATCACGACGTCCCACGCGACGCTGAAGAGGTCGTCACGGGGGCCCGCGTAGATGTCGACGTAGGACGGCATCCACCTGTGCACGTAGCCCCGGGTCCTGAGCCCGTCGTACACGTGAGGCGCCGCGCGGATCACGGTGCTGCCCACGTAGAACCACGGCGAGACGGCGTTCACCCTGGAGCCCGAGAACGCGTTGGACACGATCTGTGGCAGCAGGAACCCGTCCATTATCAGGCCGGTGTAGGAGAGGAGGTCGTCCGACAGCAGCGCCGGCCTCGTCGTGTTGAAGGCGAATTTCATCTCGCTGATCGTCGGCTGATTGTGGCCGTCACCGATGTGGGGAATCCAGATCAGTAGTGCTCCGGCGATGTACAGAGGCAGGCATATCCAGAGCGTGCTCCACTCGGCTGCCCACGGCTCGTCTATGCTGCCGCTTGCTCCGGCGATTGATCTCGCGGACCACGCGAGCAGCAGGAGACGCAGCTGCAGCACGAACGCCACCATGGTGCTGGCCCTCAGCGCGAGCTCGTTCAGCTCGAGCCACCGGCCGCCGCTCGCTAGCTTGACAAAGTGCTTGTTTCTGCTGCCGTTGCCGTCGTCCACGAACATGGCCTCGAAGTTGAGCACGAGAGGGACCATGTAACCCAGGGTCAGAACGACGAGCATGGTGATCGACGAGGCCGGGAGCGCGTCGGGGTTCTTCTTGGCGTGGCGCAGCTGCAGGAGGATGAAGACGCAGGACAGCGTCATGGAGCTCACCAGCATGATGCGCTCCATGTCCATCCTCGAGATCGCCTCGACCGCCTCTACGGCGGCTAAAATCCCATACGTAGCAATCCTCAGTGTCTCGAAGAAGCGAGGGTCATTCTTCTTCCTCAGGCTGCTGATTGACCCAGCGCTAGGCTCGCCGTCCACCGAAGCGAACTGGACGGTCACCAGGATCTCACAGTCCGTCGACGAACTGTTGATCACTCTGCAACCTACCATGCACAGGGAACCTGACTTGGTATCATAAATGCCTTCTGCCGAGATGCGCCACCGGTCATACTTAGACACATTCCAGGATGAATTCACGTGACGATAGAGGTGGATATCGAATTCGTAGCTGACATTCAGGAGCCTCTGCTTATTCATCTCCGCCACTGCGTGGAGAGAGAACGCACCGTCGGCCATCAGCGTGCCGCCGTTAACCATGGCGGAACCAAGCGTGACCGGCGAGGCGTACCCGTTTCCGCCTTGCGTCGTCATGTAGAAATGGAATGCAAAGTCCCAGTAGGAGTAGTTTCCCGGGAACCTGCCACTCCTCTCCTTGATCAGATTTGCCTTGGAGTAGTAGATGTTCATGGCATCCTCCACTCTGGTGTACTTGTATTTGATGTCGGAGAGATTGCCCCAGAAGTTGGCTGTTGTTGACACCGATATCGCGCCGGACACTTTTCTGTTGTCGTCGTCATCGCTTTTCGTGCTCGTGTTCCAGATTAACCCGGCTACGACGCTCCGGTTCCGGATCGACCATTCGGCCGGGAACCAGAGGTTCATCCCGATGCCACAGTCGATCTCGCGCACCGTCGAGCGCACGGTGCGGCACGCCTTGAGGCAGAGCTGGCTCCGGGACGAGTCCCAGAACCCGTCGGCGACGAGCGCCTCGTCCACGTCGATCTGGAAGCTACGCCTGCGCCTCCACTGCGCCCTGTGGATGCCTGGAAGAGGGACGTCAGATGGGGTGTCGTCCAACACCATGTACGCGCGCACGGCGCCGTTCTCGGCGCAGTACATCTTGCTGATGTCCATTCTGCGATAGCGTTGACGTAGAGGGAAGCTGCTCGACGAGCGTCCCGCCGCGTATGCCAAGGCGTAGGAGCCTCTGATCAGCACTTTGAGGCGGTTGCACGAGAAGTCCGCGTCGAGCACCAGGCTCGCCGACCGCACGGGGCCAGGCGGCGGCGGGCAGGATGCGGTCTCATCGTACTTGTAGCCATCATCATCGGTGTAGGCAACGAGGGTAACATTGCCGAAGTCGGAACCCACGAGGCTGCCGGTGACGAAGGGCCGCATGAGGCTGGCGGGACGCGGCAGCCGTAGACGGAGTACGACGTCCGGGACGATGACAACACCAAAGCCGTCGTCATTTGCTCGGGAGCCAGACCCGACCATGCAGAGCACGCCCGAGGCAGAGGAAGGTTCGGTGGAGTAGTAACCTTCAAGCTCAAACGAGACGGTGTGAGAGCTAAAGTTGGCGCGCCACGAGCGCCCGACGGAGCGGTAGCCGGAGAGGGTGACCGTGGCGACGAGGTGGATGATGGCGGGTTTGGTGGTGCCGATCGCGCGGCGAGTGAAGAAGGAGAAGGAACGAGGGAGGTTGTGGTCGTCCGAGGCGAACAGCAGCTCGGAGCCGCCGGAGAAATAACCGTCGGACGGCAAGGGGAGGTGGAGCATGTCTGTAAAAATGAACTGGTCTTTTCCGGCAGCGCCGATGAGGTCGGCCGCCTCGGGCGGGGAGCTGCAGAGCGAAGAGTACGACGTGGCCGTGGCTGCGGGAAGGAGGAGCAAGAGGAGAAGAAAGAGACTGGCAGAAGCGTCGTCAGGTCTTTGGGGCTGCGCCATTTTCGAACAGGTGGGAAGGGATGTGGCCTCGATGTGCTTCTTGGCTGCTTGGCTGCTTGAGGTGCTCTGGTTCTGTTGTTCTTAGTAGGAGGATCGGTGGATGCAACGATCGTCGTCTACCCATGCATCAGAAAATCCGTGGCAGAGAAGCATCTGCACGTAACGAAATTCAGAGTTTCAGACAGAGACTGGCACGATGGCGACAGGAAGAACTAGCGGGCAAAAAAGAAGATAGGGGGGCCGAGCAGGAGTGCAGGACAGTGGGTGCGTGCATGATGTAGCTTTATGCTACTCTTGTTTACTCTCTGTTAAAAAAATATCATTCTAGACTTCAATGTTTATCTCATGATAAATATATTTGTAGAGTGTTTTTTTTCTAATCATCCATAATTTAAATTAATTCCCATCTTACCTTATAACTTTTCTCCTACTCTCAATCTCTCTTATTTAATTAGAGATATTTACATCATTCTCTTTCTCTACTATTTTATCCAATAAAACCTAAAAATGTATTTCATATGTAACGGAGAGAGTACTGGTCAAAGTAAACGTCAACTGCACTCTGCGCACTCCATAACTCTGTGGAAATTTATCAAGTCCATCGGACCGATAATGCTCCATTTTGCAAAAGGCGATCCATCACGCGAGGCAGAAACATGCCATGGTCAGTACGGTTTGGAAGTGAGCACTATGGCTGGGCCGCTAGACTTCAAGTCTTCTCTGTTCTCCTCAAACTGAAGACATACGTCAAAAAAGTGGGCTTACCAAGCTGATCGAAAGGGAAAAAAGATTAAAAGGAACTAGTATGCAACAAACCCCAAGGGAGTCTCATATCCAGAGGGCAAAAACTAAAAACCAAAGAAAAATTTAAAAATAAAAATAAACAACTGTAAATCTGAAAAAAAATATCTAAGAGATGAAAAAAAATTCTGAACTAAAAAAAGAGAATAAAAATTGATAAAAATCGCCAACCCTTATGCCGTCGGTAGGGTGCTCTGGCGTCGCTCCAATTAAGGGATAAAAGCATTACGCACGCTTGGGGTGATGACATGGTGGTGAGTGCATCCCTCCATGCTCCTGATTGACTGCAAGCATGTAACTTGGTGTGGAATTAGGGTGGAAAAAAAAGCTTTAAACCGGTGACTCGGAACTCATAGTTTTAATGAGTTAAATTAAGTTGGAGTTTTAGCTTAATCGTTTGGCTCATTAATATAAAAGAGCACTACTTATAGCTTTTTAACTAATTTTTAGTCTTATAATTATATTTAAATAATGTCTATTATTATATTAATATATGATAAAATGATTAATTTAAAATTATAAAGATAATTTAAATAAAATATAGGTCTTTACCAAATTAATTCGCAAGCTGAGATGAACTAATTTTTTAACTTGTTAAGGTTAACTACTCGGGCCGAGCTAGCGCATTAAGGTAATAAGTCGAGATAAGCTCGTTATCCACCCCATACGTGGATCTGGGGGGAGGGAGCTCAGGACTATGCATCATGGTGACTGGACACGGCACGTTCGGGTGGGCGCTCGTGTCGGCCCTTCAATCTCTGGACTGACAAGTGTGAAGATAGGAGGTAGACAGTAGTGATACAGGGAATGGGATCTAGAGGAGGGGATGTGTTTATCACCGGTTTATAGGTTAGATATGTCCAACAACTCTAAAAGAGTTAATCCTTGATTTGATGGTTCGGCAAGATGAAATACAACTGAATCTTTCTAGCTAGGCTTCTACAAAGATTATTGATGCCTTCCCATCAAGCGAAGCCTAGGTTATCTACAATAACTAAATGAGTTTCTTCGTTAACCCTGAACTATAGAGAGAAAAAGAATAATTCCAAATCAGCCTTTCCTACTGCACTTATTATATATATAACATAACTTCCCAGCTTGTATTACCGGACTATGTACAACATTACTTGCTAGGCACAAATGAAAATGCCAATCTCGACGCGAATACCAAAACTGGCCAACAAAAGATCAACAAGTAACAAGACTAATTCTTACATAATGGTCAAATAAAAGCCACATGTGCAACTTGTCTTGAAAATAGCAAAACAAAGATACGTTTGCGCAAGCTACCAATAGAAATATGGACAGATATGTGCACAAGATCTATTGCAAGCCTTCTGACCTCCTATCCCTTTGATTTTTTAGATAAATCAATATTTTTTATTTGCGCCAAGAAAACCAAAATTGACAATATCCTCCCTTTGACCTCATATTATTCTTTGAGCTTCAATGTGGTGTCTGTCATTAATTCATGACAATCAACACCTATATCAATGAATTCCACCATAGGTTCCTCAAATAATTTTTTTCAGGAATCCTTAAAGTTTGTTGAGCAGCCTTTGTTGCCTTCATCTGCATCCTTCACTCCATCTCTTGACTCCATCTCCTACAAGGCTTCCAACTTGGGCACCATTCATGTAGGCTTTGCATCCTATGAGGATACTGTGCCCATATTTGCGAAAATAACCAACAATAAAGTCATCAAAATGCTGCAAAAGTTACACACAAATTACGTTTGCAAGTAGCAAGTTTATATAAGCAATTGCTCAGCACAAAGAAAAGAAAGTAAAGCACAACAGATTCACCACCCACAACGTTGGCATCACCAAAAATGATAGTAAAAATTCGGTTGTTAAAAATATACCCACAAAATATTACAAAGCACAAGATGACCTGAAACTTTGGTAGATTGTGAAGAGAATACGTACCACCTTGAACCTCATGAGTCTAGAGGACACATCTATACCTATATAAACTGATACACACAAGATATTGTTGATACAAAATAATCACTAAGATATTTTAAACAAAAGTTATCATCATAGACAAGTCCTAGATGAACAACAACTCAGTGCAAACAACAACAACGGAAAACGATAATATCAGAGTGGAAGCTAACAACGAAAAACCAACTAAATGACTAAGCGTTAGGCTAATCACCTAGCCGGCTATCTTATTTCCCCCTAGGTGCACCTTCAAACTAGACAAAAACACTAAAAAGCTTCATACTTTGCATGATCCTGAAGGAATTCTCGATGATAGGGTCATTTCCTTCTTTCTCAAAACCTAATATATGCACGCATATATATATATATATATATATATATATATATATATATCAATAGTGAATACTGTCGTACTCAATAAATCATAGAAAAGATGATATGTGCGGCTTAACAATAGAGGTTAGGGTTTTATTTGCAAAAATAGTCTTTTGGTTAAATGATTTATTTTATAAAACACTAATGTATAAAAGAGGCTCGCACATCAATCCATTTAATAAATTAATTTTCAACAACTTATCATAATGATTAGGGAATCATACTTCTTCATTTATTTTATTCTCTTTTTCTCTATTAGTTTCTTTTTACTTTCTTAAATTTCTCTCTTAGTTATCTTAATTCAATATCTTATTGAGACATCTCAGCTCAGCTATACATCTCACCAAGTCACCTCAAACTTCTACAAACTCTATGGTACCACAAGACATCATAGGTTACACAAACATGTTTCCAATCACTCAGGTCTTCCGTCTGCCATACAAGCTGACTCAAGTCTTTAATTTGCCACACAAGCCAAAGGTTTTGGCCTCTGTCCCCATGGCCAACACAATAAAGTCTATAATACATCTTAGGTCACACAAACATGTTTGTAATCACTCAGGTCTTTCGTCTATCATACAAGTTGACTCAAGTCTTTTGTCTGCCAGGCAAGCCAAATGTTTTGGCCACTATCCCCTCATGCCAACACAATAAAGTCTAGTATATCTCCCTCCTACTCTTGAGCCATAGCTCATGGATTGGCTTAGTCAAGCTGAGGTCCACCGGACCATCTCTCTCTTCTCCCCTAAACCAATGTCCACTTGAACTCCGTCTATCTGAACTTACCTATCACCTTCTATTCTTTTTTTTTCTTTTCTAGAAAATATTTAATCTTTTTTTCAATATCTAGAAAATAATTTTACCTTATAAAATTCATAACTTTCAATTCGTAACTTTTATCGATCCCGTTCGAGCCTCTAATTTTTTTTGTAAAATTGAGATCTATCTAAACTCACTATTAGCTATTAACAATAATATTTTTTTAGGGTTTTGTGTGATTTTCTCTGTTTTGCATGTGGTTAACGACGATGTAAATTATTCTAGGCATGAAATTTTGAAGGTTTTGAAGACGAAGACAGAGACAAGTCACATTTGATCATATTGCTCATAATTTATAAAATATGATTGTTTACAAAATTGCATACTTAGCGCACATAATTAAATTGATCGACATCGGTTTGTGCATAACCGATAAACCAATCTAGTAGTTGTATTACTTTCCGTAGATTATTGTTAAATCAAGTCCTTATAACTCTACCACAATGATGTTTAGAAATTCTCGCTTCTTGAGCAGTAATACCACTGACCCATCTTACACTGTTATTTATCATTATGGAAAAAACTAGTTTGTGAAATCTTTTGCGAAAAACCAACTCGTGGAGTCAGTGGGTTTGAAAAGAAAAAAAGGTTTGCGAAAATCCGCTATGTGGAACATCACTTGTGTGGCTTGGTTTTGTAATCGTATGTAATGACCGATTTATTAGAGAATTGCATCCAAGCATCTTATAGTATAACCACGCGAGTATTTATGAGATGCTCCTGACTGAATAATTAGATAGCACATGGAAATCTTGTATTTTAATAGTTGTGAAATGTTGTGGATCTTTACTGTTTAAGATGGATGTTCTTCTAGCCTCTTTTAAGTCAAATAGTTTGGTATAGGAGATATCTCTAATATGTTCTGAGTAAATGAAGGTATGAAACTTATCTAATACTCAGTTTTAAGATATTTGACCGAACTATGTGGCATGAGATGTTAATAGATTGGTTTAGGAAAGACCTTATCACAAACTTTTGGTGTCAGTTTCATGACGTATAAGTAAAACATACAAACTATGTAGAGCTTTAACTATTCTAATAACTGTGCCCATGGTTAAGGACGAATGTAAGATGATTTTTCTAGCGTAGATTTGTTTGTCAATATTTTATAAAAAATATTTATGGAGAATAGAAACCGTTACCATAGTCAATCTTAGTGACTGACAGATGAGCTTAATAGTCGGGAACGGGTCTGCATGACCCAAGATAGCATGAAGGCATCATGGAGTATGCTTTCCAAGAGAAAGTGGAAACTAAAGCTTGGGCGTGGTTTTGAGAAGGAGCCAATGCGAAGAAATATATTGGTTTAACTCTAAATGGAGCGAGATAAAGGTTGTGTGTATGGCTTAAAATGGTATTTTGCTAAAGAGATAGGAAATGAAAAGAAATTATTAATAAAACTAAAACTTTGTTCTCATATTTGGATTGTCGCAAATCAACTCGTATCACATCGAGACAATAGATCTCTTTTTAAATGAATTGTAAAACTCATACTTGAAGATTACGAAACATTTTATAACAAAAGATTTATGAAATAAATCTAGATTTTCTTTGCAGCTTACATACTCTCATTTCGTATAACTTACGAGTATGAAAGTAATTAACCTCTTTTTTCTCTCTCCCTTAAGTTCAAGTGAAAGATACTAAAGAATTTATTTTTATTCATAGACCCAAGTCATTGTCTATGGATTGACGTGTTAGTCGTGTTAGGCTTCGCTGTCATAGTTTTTCTTAGATATTGCTATCAAGAGTCTATTTGATATTGTAACTAGATATAATGTATTTATTTAGTTTTATAATGATTATTATTTTATTATGGTGCCATCTTGAAATTATGGAACTAATATCAACACACGTGCGTCCTCAGTAGCATGCCCTATTTAACATTGGCTTTTTGAATGTATCATATAGGGGTATGACACAATGAGTTAAGATAAAAACGTCATCCTAGCCATCTTTGCTCCTAATATATTTTTCTTATTTTCTTTAGCTGTATAAGCAGCTTGCAAACGTGGTAGAATTATAAGTCAATGCACCAACATGGCAAAACCATTGAGCCAAATGCCATGTAGGCAAAACCACTCATCAAGATCTCTCATGGGTTTATTTGGATTAATTAGAAAGTACAATACATGGTTTAATAGTTCAGGGTGTCACACGGAGTCTCGAGTAAAGTTCAGGTGTTATTTGAACGTTTTTCTTTTTAAAATCGTTGCTGGTATGTTTCTCATGAGTGTTAACCTGATAAACTGGAACAATAGGCAATTTTGTTACAGTATCTATTGATATCATGTTACTCTTTCCTTTTTTACAGAATGTTACTCGTTCCTTATCTTTGTTTCCTTTGGTGGTCTATGACTCTATGTATATCTTGCCTCGATGTATATAGCCAAATAGAAACACAATGTTTTAGCAGCTAAGACCTCTTATAGCAAACCCTAAACTGCAGGCCTACAGCCATCCTGCCGGAAGATTGGTTCGAAATCCTAGCGCCCCCTTGAAAATGTGCCAGGAAATTAGGTTAAAATCTTGGATTGTCCCGTGGGATGGGCAAGGATTTGGGCCTTGTCAAACAAAGGCATAACACACATAGAGATGGCAACAAGGTGGGTTGGGGGCAGGTGAAGGTAAAACGACCCTAGCCCCGGTTCCCGGTCAACAGCTCCGTCCCTGTCCCCGACCAGGAGTTTGGGGTGAAAATTTCCTCCATCCTCACCCCCGGCGGATCCCCGTACCTGCGGAGGAGGACGATGGTTGATGGCTCGACGAAGCTCACATGCGGACGATGTTCGACGGCAGTGGCGGAGCAACGAAGAAGGCTAGGGCCGGGTTTGATCTGCACTTTGGGGGCAATCTCAACCACCATGCACCTGAGAGCCGAGAACAAATGAGGGCGGTCGCTGGAGCACGCTAGGAAGAAGAGGAGAGGGCAAAAGAGGAGGTGCGCAAGGGCGCGGTTGCACGGCACCGGGCACAACGCCGAATCAACAGACAGCGCGGGCACGATCGCGAGTAAAACGTCACGATTGTGCTTGCTCAACAAACATGCGGCGGAAAGAGATGGATGGGGATTAGCGTTGTTGGTCGATTGAGCTGTAGCGAGACCTCTTGTGGGCTTGTTTGGGCTGATCTTTTAATAGCCCATTGAATTGGACTGTACAGTAGCTCGTATGGACTACCTGCCTCGGCATGTATTTTCTAATGGGCTACTATATGTCCAGGCCCCCATGGGACCCCGCGGGTGAATTTGCCGCCCCGCCCCGCCCCATCCCCACTCGACTGTGGGGCCATCCATTTTTCGCCCTGGCCCTGGGCCTATAGGGGCAGGTACCCGCCTCCACTTGGGAAATTGCCACTCCTAAACACACACAATAATAAACACAACATTATAACTTAGGTGTTATCACTGATAAATGATTAGTGACACGATTGGTTTGCCTTTTCTTTATCATCCTTCTCCCTTCAGATGAGATTGTTGCCGGCAAGTGTTAGCCACACATTCTCCCAATTTTAACATGAAGAAATTCCTGTGTTTTTTTAAGAAAGAAAATCTGAGATGTAAATGGAGGTACCATGGCTGAATAGCAAATACCCCCTTGTCTGCAAGTCTACATACCATGTGCTCTTCCCTAGGAAATATTAACAAGAAACCAAAAAGGGGTGAAACTTCACCCTGTATTTCAATGTACAGCACAACTACGTCGTGCCGGCTTCCGAATCAGCTATTTGGCCGATGTGATCTTCTGCACCTTGGTTTCAAAATTAAACTTGGTCGCTCTTGTTCAACTGTAACCCTGAAGCTGTGGCAGCAGTGCAAACCTGTGGACTAGGATTCTGAACCAGCACCAGCAATGGCTGTGAAGGACAACTTGAGTTGGTATGAGAAGTCCTCTGCAATGGTGCAAGGTGTTAGACTTACTGATTTTTGGTACCAGTACACTAAGGGCAGCAAAAAATCACTGGTTTTGGTAGTACAGTTGTGCATACCACTCCGACGTGCCAATGCTCTGAGACAAGACCTTTGAAATCGGCCGCATCCATTTCCTGTGTTGTAACATTCACAGTATGGGAAATTTCAAACTTGTGCAGGTTAAAAGATGGTAAAGAAATACTAAATAGCAAGATTATACATGGTGTAATTTTACAAAATGTTACTGAACGTACCACACTGTAAATAGGAGGCATAGCAATCTCCAAGGTAGATTTCATAAGGGGTACAACCGGAAGATGGAGTGATGCTTCAGGGATCCTGAAATTCCACCTAAGAAAAGGAACAAGAACAGCATTACATCCCCCTTTGAGCTCATTTGACTGTCTTGCACTTTTCTCTATCTTTTATCTAAAAATGTTTGTTAAGAGATGATTTTTTTTCCGGGGAGTTAAGAGATAGTTTTGACTCACCCAATATACATGAATATGCAAAACTGCACCCATTCACGCACCAATACGCGGAACCAGTAGTTATGTGGTGTATCATCAGCCCTCATGTACACCTGAAGGCACAGATGGCACTATCAGAATTCAGAAGCATTGCCAAACCAAACCGATCATACCAGAATAAAAGGCCATACATATGCAGATGTCATACCATGATGAATGCCACTACTGCAACCTGCATTGTACCTTGAAATCTCCTGAAAAAAGGGAGAAGAGAAGGATCTAAGCACATGACAGGTTCGGAGAGTTTTGGTACTAAATGTTTTCAGGAATATGATCAGGAAGACAGTAGAGTAAAACTGCATACTTGAACATTGTGTACTTTGTGTTCAGTGCCCAATGCAATGAATGGATGTCTTCCTCCTCTATGAAATTCAGTTGTTCCCTTAGAACCAAGAGGTTTTGGGATGTGCGGCGAAATATGACGTAAAATGACATGAAGTAGTTGATCAGAAGAAAGACCTGCACCAAACGTAGGAAACGTCAGAACAAAGACTGCTAACTTATATAATTTTCGGTACTTCTTTGATACCTCTACAAAGAATCTAGAAGAAGGTAACAAAAATTATCATTAGAAAGCATAGTACACCACATTGACTACTAAAGAACCGTATAAAATCTCATAATATGTCGTACTCATGACTATTCTAGAAGCGGGCTTTTTTCAAAATAAAAAATATAATGATAATTAAGACAAAAATAAAACATACCCTTTTTCCAAAAAAAATAATTATTTGATCGGTGAGGCCTTACTGTGAAATAAGGAACTGCAGCTTTGTAACCGATCAGGCTAAGGTAGAGAAGGCATCCCAAGCCAGCAGTTGTGCGCCTCTCCCTGATCGAGAGCCGCTCACACATGATGCAGTAACCGTGTGATATGAGCATGAACGAAACGAAGGAAGCGGTCTGGAAGAGAATCCCTGTCACATACACGCCAAATGACATCCACAGCGAGCATATCTGAAGATGCACGCACGAGTACCTGCATATCACCTAAATTCAGTACTTTGTCTGTCCCATGAAAACATTTGTGAAGCTTTCGCTAGAAAACGTTTTTCTGGACAACTTCAGGAACTTGTTCGAACTTCGATCACAAGTGTTCAGAGGGAAAAAAAAAAGGAAAGTTAACTTTGGTTTAAGGAATCAGATTGCTCACCAGAACAGAAATGAGAGGGCCATTTGGAGGGCTTTGATCAAGGGCACCAAAGCCAGAATCCACTGAAGGTTATTTGCCTGCTGTAGGGAAACAAAATTGCTGAAGAACTGAATGCTCACATTAACATAATTAAACGCTTGAAACAGGACTCCAAAGCTGATAACTGCCAGTAGTTATCATTGTAGAACTTTGATGGAAGAATCATTGCTTTAGGTCCCAATTCAAATTAACCCATAATCAGTCAGTCAAATTAAGCCATAATCAGTCTTCTGAAAAAACATAATCAAATAACTGTGACAAAAAATTGGAAGAACTTGCACTTGAACCTTCTCTCAATCAGAATTTTACTCCCAAAACGACTACCACAGAACAGAAGAACAAGCTACCACGCCACCAAATACACCACTCAATTCAGGGCAAAACAGAACACCAATGTAGAGACACAATACCTGGAAATGCTGGCTCCTCCAGGAGCTGAAGACCCAGGAGAAGCCGGAGGCCGCCCATATCGCCAAGAACCCGAGGTACAGCGACGGGAGAGGCTGGTACGCGTTGCTCAGCGCCGGGAGAGGAGACGAAGCGTCCTGCATCCTCCTCCTCTTCTTCTTCTTGCACAGGTAACCAAACCCCTCTACAACTTAGCGGAGGAACAGTTACAGGTCCTTGGCAACCGATTGGAATGGATGGATCGACGAGAGATGCATGCACCCATGCAGGAACAGATGCTCATGGAGTAGTAGCCTGGATATATAAACAAACTTGACTTTGCTTTTTTCCTTTTCTTTTATGCATGTTTTGGCCGATGGTTTGTAGTATTGGGTTTGGCATTTTGGGGAAGTTCGTGTGCCCCTTTTTTTCTCACCAGAAGCGTAATGGAGAGTGTAGGAGTAGTTAGGGTTGGTTGCTTATTGGAGGGAAAATACCAGAGGCAACGTGTCTGTTGATGAATTTAAAAGGTGAAGAAGGAACTTTTTTAATTTATGGCGATTCTCTTCTCGCGTCATTTTGACTTGTAGATGTAGTAGTATACTCTTAAGTTCTAAGGATTTAATTAAGGCATTATGGAACTAGTATATGCTAATTTCATGATCGACAATAAAGAAAATAACGCTGAAAAAACACTTTTCGATTATCCAAAAAATGTTTACCACGTATTAAAAAATAGGTTTGTCCTAGCAAAACAAAAATGTGTGTACCACATATAAATGCTGTAAGCCTATAATACCGGATCGTATCCCTAGTAGGTGTGGAATAGCGCAACTAAAGACCATGATGAAAAAAAAAACGAATGGCATACCTACGTACGTACGCAGTAAGCGAAGAAACAAAGATCGTGTTTGCAGGTTTGTAGCGATGGAAATTCTAAATAATGCCCAACGCACGCACATCAGTTGCATTCAACATACTTTATTGTAAACAGAAATGCAATAACATCAAGAAGACATCTATCTTAACCGCACATTACGCGAGTTTCACATAGATCAATCAATTGATTGATTGATTAGCCAGAGTCAACACATTGTTATCTTGTGGCCTGTTCTTTAGGATCCTTAAGCATGATAAGGCGATTGTTTATGGAGATTAACCGCACGCACGCATCAGCACAGGAGTGCCCGCGTTTAATCGGGTGTAAGTGTGGCGGATGGGTTGGCCTAATTCATCAGGGGCAGTTGGCACAGTGGTTAGCTCACTGATTCCACGTCTCCAAGATGGCCTCTTTGACTGCAGCAGCTGCGCCTCAGGCGCTCAAGCATTAGGTAAACCAAACCTCACCGAGTCGGATTGCCTCATGCTGCACCTGGGGTTCGGATACCCTGGAGTTGGCAGCAACTCCACCGGATGGATTTGCCCAAATCACAGCCATCCCTGCTGTTTCTACGGCTGGGATCAAGACACCTCAATTTCTACTGCTTCATGGAGTTTCTTAGAGGTTGTTTCACTGGAAGACCATGAATACTTAACATCAGCCATGGTGAATACAAGTTGGTAGTAGTATTTCTTAATTACAAGAACTTAACTTCTGAGTTCCCAATATACTCCCATGTTCGGGAGAAAAAAATCCCAAAAGTCTCTCTTCTTTAAATTGATTCTTGTGTATGAATCTACCAAACATTAGCAAGCATCACAAGAAAGTAAATTCGTACAATGGCAGACGTGAGGCAGTTCATGGAATTGAAGCCTCCAATGGATCAACAGAGATATCTGCTCATGGAGGCTTTCCAGGTAGGCACGGGCAGCTAGCTAGGTTAATTTCATCTCGTTTCTAAGCGTCATCGTGTGTGGTAGTTCTTAATTTGCAAGGCTTCGTCTTCCACGCTGGCCGACTCGATGGCTCGGCAGTCGACCTGCCAAAGAAGAAGCTGATTATGCATACGGGAGGAGAAGTGGTGTTGCAGTCAAACAGATGGATGAAGAGGCACTTGCGAGGAAGAAGAAAAGGCGTGTCTTCATCCAGTCCATAGAAAAAATGGAACGGCTAAGATTGACTGAACATCTACGGCGTGGAGTTGAGCCCAACTCTAGGGGACCTACACCCGCTGCACCTACGAGTCCGAACTGAAACAGAAACATATATCTGCTCCACATAATGGAATATTGGCATAGTATGGGCCCGGGCCGTGGCCCATTATAAATTTATAATGCCGGCCTCTACCTTGTATATTTTCAAAAACTGCAGAGACAGTCAGTGAATTATGTTAGGAGTCAGTGAGTGTCGGCCTGTACAAAATGTATTACAGTCTCCTGTACAAAATATTCGAGTCACACATGACCTTTACAAATTACATCACTGTTGTTGTATTGTCGGTGTGCATTGCAGTTCCACGGGGCCGTGGTCGTATCGCTTGGTAGTACTCTTCGATGTCGGGCGGGAGGGCAGGAGCGCCCCGTTCCTCGCCGCCGATGAGGAGCATCATCACGCGATCCCTGGACAGGTGGCCCGCCATAGTCGTCTCGTCTCGATGAACGTCCTCCTGCGGGGGCGGTAAGAGGTCTGATCCGCCGTCACCGCGTGTACTCTCATAGTGGTGTTCCGGTGTGCCGCCGCCAGCACCGCCCATGGTTGGGGTCGTCGTGCTGCCATGGATGCTCAGCCGAGCTGGGCGTAGGTTGTGTACTGTCTCCACGCATGGTGTCGACGTGTGCCTCGACCGGTGCGTGGTCGACATCGTGTTGATCCACGATGTTGTGGTGCGTCTCGACGCTGGCAGGACAGTCAACATCCATCGTGTCCGTGTCCGTGTCCGTGTCCGTGTCGTGCCGTACATCGACCACAGGAACTGAGCTGTGCTGCTGAGGGGACTCGGTTGATGCGGCTGTTGCGCCGTCGGATCTCTCGGCGATGGAGTTGTCGATTGACGTGGCTGTTGTGCGGTCGTCAGATGTCTCGGCGAAGGAGTTCGTCTCTGGAAGCTCCATCGGCCCGTCGACCTGTGTATCTCCATGCTCGGGAGCGTCGGCCGACTCGCCGCTCGATTCACCAGACGTCTCCTCTGATGATCCAGAAGATCCGGATTTGGCTTGCGTGCTGTCGACCTCCACCTCTGCTCATCCGGGCTCTGTGCTGCCGTGCGTAGTGTCGTTCTCCATGCTGCTACGGGAAGATGTCTCGTGGTGCAACGCAGCTGCCCCCTCACCTGATAGGCTGTGGCGACGCTGTTGGTCTTCAGGTGGTGTATAAGGTGCGACGGGCTCGCCGGCAGCGTTCCTTTTGAGTCCTGCGAGATCCAGCGCCATCCTGCCACCGTCCGGCAAGGCTAGCATGCGCGGCGTGAAGTTAATTTTACGTAGAACCAACGGCGAGTCATCGTCTTTTGAGTTATCCTGCTGCTGTTCACGGTCGAGACCGAGCTCGACCATTAACCATCCTGTCCGGTTCCGCTTGCCATTGTGTCTTTTTGTCATGAAAGAAGAAAATTTGACGGTATCCAACACGATGCCGGCCGGCGTCGAGGACGGCTTTGACGCCGGCTTCAGAGTGCCAGCAACCCAACTCTGTATCGACCGTGCGTGAACGCCGCTGCCCACGAGATGCCTTCGTCCTGGCTGGGGAGAAGTACCACACCTCCTCTCCATCGCCGGAGTGCGCCGGACGGAACTTCTTCGTGAGACTAGTAGGGTCGTCGCTCTACACATCGGCGTTGTAGACGAATGGATGAGATGCAGCCTTCTTGCCGTAGCTTCCGGAGCTGACCCGAGGTTGCAGGTAAGAGGTGATGAGGTCTTGCTCCGACAGGTGCCGGGACGCCAGGACCAGATGACATGCATCGATCATGGCATCTATGGATTGGCATACGGACGATTTAAGGGGGCGAACTGGCTAGTTGTGTGATGCGCGTGTGAAACATCAAATATTAACAACTAAAATACATATATTTTTAATTATAATATAATCACGTATGATTTTATTATAAAAATTTAAGTGCAACTAATACAATTATAAATTAGATAAATAGTAAATGAGAAAAAACCATTTGAAATTTGCTAATTCGTTGTTACATGCATGCGTGTGTAGTTGTGCCCATGGAGGTATGGAAAAAGAGGAGGCCGCGCAGTGCTAAAGATATAGATAGAGAAAGGAGGCGCAGTAGATAGAGAGAGAGAGAGGAGAGAGGCGCAAATGCATGTAGCAGGGGCGTCCTGATTTTTGGTGTTGGATCGGGTGTCCGATTCAAAGTATTCTCCGTAACAATTGGACACGACTAGGAATCAAGCGCGTGATAAAAGAAATCAAACAATCAAACTGTTTCAGCTAACCAAATATGAAACATTCACACAAATCGAGTGGAATATAATTATCAAATCATTGAAATGCTTTTATAAAATAATAAACAAAATTAAATATATAAATTATAACATCATCTAAAGAACACCATATGCAGCATTCACATTTAAAGAACACATGTGCAACATTCAATCCAAAAGAAGTAGGCGGCAGCAGCAACCGAAGCCCATTGACTCATCACTATGTTTGGCGTCATCCTCGGCTACGAAGTGATTTGTGTTGTGCTTATCAAAAGCTATTGAAGACATCCACAACGTGAAAAAAACAAACAGTAAGCAAGGAGCCTTATTATGTGGTTCAGCGTTGGAGACGTGGGTTGGTTAATAGAATCATCCAACATACTATTATCAAGCACAAGAACTCTCTTCCCCTTATCCTCCCTTATTCCACCTGTCATTTATGCTCCCCTAACATCTCTTTTTTTATTAAAATATAGTTCATCTTACCGCCTACTTCTACTGATATATATTGTGCCAAATTTAACAACTATTTTATTTTATATTGTCAAAGAGTCCATCCTTATTTAGGTAATGCATTGCGCTAAATTATCTATATCTATGTTATTTTAGAAGGAAGTAGTAATAGTGGTGAATGGATGTGCCACCGCTCTACCGTCAACTCTATAAAATTCTGATATATAAAACTATTAGCAATATGGGACTCCCTCTTCCATTAATTAATATATATATCAATAGAAACACTGCACTTTTAACTTAGTTTTAAAAATTTAGCAAAACTCTTATTTTATTTATTAATAAAATTTAATACATAGTTTGCATCTTGGGCTTAGAAAGCTACACCTAGCAAAAGATAACAGTAGAAACAAATCTTGATCTAAACCCACAAACACAGTTTAGGTTATAGATATAAATTCTAAAAGTCTTCGTACGTTATTTGCTTCTGAAGTAACTTATCTAAAGTTGAATCTTCGTCGTATTGTTTTTCTGTATAGGTAATAACAATAACAAGAGTGAGTACATGAGATACTCAACAAGTCATGAGAATTGATATGGCATGCAAGCAATATTATGAGGGGTTTGATTTTATTTTACAATCAAATGTGTTTTTAAAATCATCTTTGCAAATTCTAATTATACTCTTTAAGTTATAAAAAGAGACTCACAACTCAATCTATTTCGTGAGTTGCTTAACAACTCATCGTATTTACCGAGTAGAGACTCGGCTCAACCTATTTTATAAATTGCTTTGCAATATCTTGTCTCGATTTCGATTTGTAGCATACGGTCCTATATGGTATATTTGTTTCTGTGCTTTCACCTTTTTTTTGTTTCTCAATCACATCTCAATTTTATTATATCCAACTCTATTTCTAGTAACATGCAACAGTTTGAGTCACACATTACCATTTCAGATAACTCAAGTCTTACAATAGCCATGTAGGATGGTTCTAGTAACAATTCTCGTACCACAATAAATTTTTTCACAAAACTTTTCTAAATACAAGACTACCCTAAATGGTTCACTTCTTATCCATTGATGACCGTAAGCATGATTATTTGAACAAATTATAATCTTTGCAAAAGGTGAAGGGTTTACTTAAACGGCGTGAGCTTACTCCAAACACCCAATATGTATTAATCAGATACGTATGGTGAGGGGGTTCAGGACAAGGACTTTCCAAAACATTCTTAGGATAATCGGTTATCAACTGAACGAATCCCAAACAAGTACCGAGCAAGTCTTAAGCTTCCTATACTCAGGTTCCATAGGCACATCCCAAATTTTACCTCAGCGACTTTACGTTCATTGACTCCGTACATATCTAAGGTCCACTAATTAATTGTTTAGGGGTGTTCTATTTCAAACATGTGATCATAATTTAGTATGATTAGTGAGACTCCTCGAAGGATTAGTTCTTATATGCTATACGGAAGTCAGCCTATAGAATCGGTGACTACCGATGACTAGATTTTATAAATCTATTTTATTTTTTAAAACTACCAACCATGAGTATCAATATTTTAAATTATTTTTAAAACACATTTTTATCCCATCGATCATCGATACTTACGCTTTGATGAGTACAAGTAGAAGATGACAGGACAATAAATGTGTAGGGTTATCAACAAATAAATAGGATATATATACATATCAACTAGCGAACCATGGCCACTATCATATATCTAAATTCAAATAAATAATAAGTTTTAATTTTAAAAATATAGAATTTGTATTGGTCTTTGTGTTAGCCTTAGTCTTTTCGAGAATTTCTCCACTAGTGGCTCCACCATACAAAACAACAACATACAAAAGAAATAAAAATTAGTTTCCAGTCCAGTCCAGTCCGGTGCTGTGCCCGCCACGGCCGCGAGTGGGGATAGCGTGCGTACGGCAAGTTAAGCGCCGAAGCGCGGCTAGTTCCCCGTGTCGGCACGAGGCCACGCGCGCGGTCGCCCGATCGAGCCCGCTGCCGGGCACGCGCGCACTACGTAGGCCGCGCGCCCCCGAATTCCGGGTCACGGCCACGATCGATGTAGGCATGTAGCCTCCCTCCTCGCCGCGCCTTTTTCAACAAACCGGACTGCGTTGTTGGCCAGCAGGCCAGCCGGCCCCATGCACGCATAGTGCTATCCACCAAAGGCACCAATCCATCATTAGATAGACAGATAGTAACTCAAAAAACCATTATAAAACACGAATAATGCTGCATATATTGGAACTCCACGGCTGGGCTGGACGGTGGCAAACATGTACAGAAGTCTGAACGAATAGTATAGCCTGCTCTCTGTGAGTGTCGCCTGTGCCAAACAGTGCCATATCCCCATATCGTTCCACTATGTACGATAGTAGTTTAAGTGTGCCCAACGCAACAAACTACTCAGCACAAAGAGAAAAAACAGCAAACTACTGCGAAAGCGCCTGTTGAAGTAGCCCAAGAATTGGATGTTACTAAATGCTAGGATGAGTCTACTTACCGCAAAGTAAATTAGGTCAAAAATGCAAAAGAGCAACCGTCTGTAACAACAAACCATATCTCTGCCGTGAACTGTGCGTTGAGATTCGTGCTACCTTAAGTACAGTTGGTTGTATATTTCCTATGTTTCTTTTCCTAAAGTACCAAGATCCTAAAGTACTGTAGTTAAGTAGAAGAATCTAACCGTTTTTTAACTAATCACTTAGTTTTCTACTTACTCTATTTTTTTATGTTTTTCTCCTAGAGGAGATTACTATGTGCGAGAGGGAAGGGAGTAGAGGATAGATAACTATGCTTTTAAGTAGTGGAGAACGCCTTAGTTCACTTATTTATTTTCTGTTTTTTCTCCTGATGAGAGGGCTACACGCGCGCGAGGGAAGGGATGCGGAGGACATACGCCTACGCGTTTAAGCCTTAGAGGTTTTTGGGTGCCAAAAAAAATTGAGTTGGCACATGTGGAACCATTGGAAAAAGTAATTATAAAAATATGTACAGTGACTAAGACTCTGAGTATATAAAGAGGGTCGGGTCTATATATATATAACTCAAATCAGTGGTTTATCTAACATACAGCAAAAGGAGAACGAACATAAAGACTAGACCAAAAACTGATAAACAAATACGTGGACAGGCCTTTGATCATTATATCGGCAAACTGATGTGTCGATGGTACATAGAGCATCCGAAACTGTCCTAATACGATGTTGTCACGGACAAAATGGATATCGATTTCGATGTGCTTGGTGTGTCGATGATGGACCGGGTTAACGGTCATGTAGACGACACTGACATTGTCACAGTAGACGACGGTTGCGGTGGAGAGGGGTGCACGGAGCTTCTGGAGAAGCTGGCGAAGCCAGCAACACTCGGCGACGGCGTGGTACTCGGCTTCGGCACTAGACCGGGACACTGTAGTCTGTTGTTTTGAAGACCAGGATACGAGAGTGTCACCAAGATAAACGCAGTAGCCGGACGTAGAGCGTCGAGAGTCGGGACAGCCTGCCCAGTCCACGTCGAAGTACGCGATGAGGGAGTCGATGGGGCTGGAGCTGAGATGTAGCCCGCTGGAGAGGGTGCCCTTCACGTAGCGTAGGATTCGCTTGAGCAGCGCGAGATAAGATTCACGCGGAGCGTACATGAAGAGGTACACTTGCTGGACAGCGTACGTAAGATCGGACCGGGTGAGGGTGAGGTATTGGAGAGCCTTGATAAGACTCCGATAGTGAGAGGGATCAGCAACGAGTGTGTCATGTAAAAATGTGTATAGTGACTAAGACCCCGAGTATATACAAAATAGGTCGGGTCTATATATATATATATAATTTGAGACTTTGAATACTGTCGCTTCCTGCATATGAAATTTCAATTTCAAACTACACATTTAAGTATTCAACACTTGAGCCATATATGTACGGCACACAAATACATATACTTCGGCACCTTGCCTAGTAAGCAAAGATCAAACATAGCGCCGAACGATCTTTGGTTGCAGGTTCATGTCATGCATGATCATGGATAACTTCCTTCCAAAGGAAAGTTCATCTAGGCGTGTCCGTGGGGCCTCCTGTTTTTCGTGCTTGTTGAGTCCCAATCAACCGGAAAGCCCCATGACGAGGAGCATGTTTGCCGGAGGCTACAAGCAGTAGGATCCTGCCAATTTTGCTGCCCCTTTCACAAAAGCACCCTCTACATTAGTAGTTTATTGGCACACTTATTGTCACCTTAACCTCAGTGTTCCTTCAGCTTCCAGTGCCAGCACTGGTAACTTTACGTGCCGTTCAGGATCTGGCACATGTATATATAGCCACGGCCTCTTAATCTCTTATGTCTTACACACAAACTCGCTGGTTTCCACAGATTATTGGAGTGTTAATATATGTGGAGTACATGTACTAGATGCTGATACACAGGTAACCAATACTTTTTGTCAGTTGTCATGAAACTGTTTCTGCATCAAGATACTTCCCTCTTTTTATCTGCAGTAATCTTATACTGACTTCTCATGCTTTCAATTTTCTGATAGAAAGTAATTAAGGTAACAAATAACCAGTCAACTACACATTTCGCTCAAAAAGCGTGAAGGAGAGCCAAGAATGGATACCGGAGCGCACCTCAGATGCTTCAGCCCAGCTCTGACAATGGTCATGGAGCCCACCAGCGTCCCGTACGACACCCAGGTCGTCGGCTTGGAGGCGCTTCACCGGACACGGCTGTCGCGGACCGGTGCCATCGTCGCAGCTCACCCGGCTGACCAGGTTGACAAGGCGATGGTGCTATGTGATCGCGCTGTACAAATCGGCGACGAACCCGACACCCTGTCGGATGCAGGCACGTCGGGCGTTGGGGTGGTGGCTGAGGAGACGGACGGCGACGAGGCGGAGGAGGAGGTGGCGAGCTTGGATGAGCTCTACTTCGACGAGAGCTTCGTGAGGAAGATCAATGCGCTGGCTGAGCTGGTGGGCATGGAGGGCGCCTACCAGCCCGCGGCTGTGCTTGGTGAAGTCGTTCGTTTGATCCAGGAAATGGAACGGAAGACGGGGCGTTGCGGTTGTGCGACCAGGGCCGTTCGATCTTGATCGTACCGTCATGGTCTGGTCTTAGTATTTCTTCTTATTTTCTTTGGCTTTTTTAGGGATGTCACTAGTGTTTATTTTTGGCGAAAAGGTCGCCACTAATGTTGGTTCAGGTTATTGTTTACTGTATCGAATGTTTGTAGAAAAAGAAGTGTAATTCCTCCATTTCATAACACTAAATTAGTTGTATTAAGTCTATTGAATATATTTTAATAGCTTATTTTGTTTTGTGTTAAAAATATTATTATGTTTTTATAAACTTAGTCATAGAGTGATTTTAAAAAAAATCAAAACTTTAAACAGAGAGAGTACCAAATTGACAAATTCAATCAGAACCACCTATTTGTCTACCATGCTTCACGTATGAGTAATGCGTAGAGAATGGTTCATGTCGCTCTCCACAAGCCTGTAAAATAATGTGAATACGATTGTGCGCACATTTTCACGCTGTTCTGCGGTATTGCAACTTATACAGGATTAAAACACTATTCCTGGTTGGAATGCTGTATTACATTGGTTTGATCCATATCCATATTTGCTCCAAACGCAACACTATCTTACCCAGATTTTGATCGGCAAAAAAATATTGCTCAGATTTTTCTTTTTTTTTCTGGGAAAAAACATACCACTAGATTTTTTTTAAAAAAAATCGTGGTGGAAACATTCTCCTAGCATCTCATATTTTATCTAAACACATATGCCGCTATCAAAACTTAAATTTTAAAGTTTGATTTTAGAATTATTTTAAAGATTTTTTAATCATAGTTTTTTTTCAGTATTAACGTTTAAGCCACTGAAAACATAAATATAAAAATTTCAACCATATATTATTTTTTTCGTTAATATATCATTTGTATATGGCTAACCCTACACTGCGGACATGCAGCTGCTCCGTGCAACTAAGCTAGCCCATCGTGTCAAACGGCAAACGCGGTGAAGTGGTGGACATGCAAGCACCACGCGCTCCGTGCCGCTACTATACACTGTAATCATCGTGTCAAACTCAAACGCGGTGGACATACAAGCACCACGCGCGCGCTGAGTCACGTTCTTTTTACTTGTGTATCTTCACCCACGCGGCCTTGCTTGGCACCCCCTTCGCCACCACGTACACCATGTAGTACCCCTGGTGGCGCGAGCTCAGGCTTCGGCGGCGGGTCGACGGTGACCGTGTGCCGTTGCCCCTGCGCGGCTAACGCGGTGACGGGCAGTATCAGCAGCCGCTGGTTCATGGAGTACCCGTGCGTCGTGAACGGCGGCGCGTACATGGGAGATTGTAAACGTGTTACACTAGAATTGTAACCGAGCATATCTCAAGCATAGATAGACTCCTGTAATTTGCTATAGATAGAATAGAACTTAAATTAGAAAAACTATCTATATCTGTAATTTTTGTTCTATATATAAATATGCAACCTATGATGAGCCAAGGTGAGGCAACCATAGTTACTCCATATTTTTTCATGGTATCAGAGCCGCCTCTTCCTAGAATAGATCTACAAAAATCTCGTCAAATTCTCGCGACAAGAGGGCTGCAACCTGCTCGTGACGCTCCTTCCCGCGATCTGAACATCCCGCGACAAGAGGGCCGCGACCCCTTCTCGTGACGCTCCTCCCGCGACAAGATGTCTTCGTTCTCCGCTCATGGCGAAGGATACTCGTCCTCTCCTTTTGGACATCCGGTGTCTGACAAGCTGACACGGGATAACTTCGTTCTATGGAAGACGCAGTTCCTGCCCGCTGTCCGTGGCGCCAAGGCGCTTGGTTTTCTGGATGGAACCATCCCCGAGCCGCGACAAGTCCTTGAAGCTGAAGTCGACGGCAAGAAGAAAGAGATTCCCAACCCAGAGCATGACTCATGGGTAAAAAAAGATCAGCAGCTACTCAGCTACCTGGTGAATTCGGTATCTAAGGAGGTCCTCGCCGGGATCACGACTGCAACAACCTCTGCGCAGGCATGGAAGGCGCTAGGGGCTATGTTTGCAGCACAATCAAGAGCGCGGGTTATAAATCTGCGCATGCAATTGGCCACCACCAAGAAGGGCAGCCTCACTACGACAGCCTATTTCAACAAGATGCAGAACATCAAGGATGAGCTCGCGTCAGCCAGCGTTACCGTCGGGGATGATGAGGTGGTTGTTCATCTACTTAATGGTTTAGACTTTGATTATCACCCCTTTGTTTCTTCTCTGATGGGCCGATTAGGAGATCTTTCACTCTCTGAATTATATTCTCTACTCATGGAGTACGATCTTCGGCTCGAGATGTATCAAGGGACCGATCAGTTCCAGTCTTCAGCTAACATGGCATCTCGCGGTCGTGGAAACCGTGGTCGTTCTGGTGGTCGACGTGGTGGAGGCCGGTTCAATTCATCGCGCAATGGATAGAACAGCAACAACAATCAGAGTTACACCAACAATAATCAAGGCAATAGCTCGCAAGTCACAAAAAAGGCGCCCTGTCAAATCTGCAAGAAGACAAATCATGAAGCCAATCAATGCTATTTTCGCTATGAGGAAGACAATCAGTACCGTGGGCGACCAGCAGGAGCTTATGGTGTTGATACAAATTGGTATGCGGACAGCGGGGCCACTAACCATATCACCAGCGAACTTGATAAGATGACCGTCTGTGATAAATACAGTAGCAATGAACAAGTTCATAACGCCAGCGGCAAAGGTATGAGTATTAGTAATATTGGGCATACAGTTTTTCATACCCCTTTCAGTAAACTTCATTTGAACAATATTCTTCATGTGCCCTCTTCTGCCAAAAGCCTTGTTTCAGTTCATAAACTTGCCAAAGATAACAATGCTTTTCTTGAATTTCACCCTGATTCCTTTCTCGTTAAGGATCAGGAAACGAAGAGGATTTTACATCACGGTAGATGCAAAGGTGGCCTGTATCCTCTCATTCCATCGGAAGATAAAATAGAGTCAAAGCATGAAGTTTTTGGAGTCCATGTCCCTTCTACATTGTTATGGCATAGTCGTCTAGGTCATCCTGCTACTCCCATAGTTCAGAAGATCCTTAGCTCAAATAAGTTACCGTGTGCTAGTTCCAAGAATGTTGAGTCAATTTGTGATTCGTGTCAAAGGGCCAAGAGCCATCAACTGCCTTATTCTGTTTCTAATAAAATCTCTAGTGCTCCTCTTGATCTGATTTATTCTGATGTGTGGGGGCCTGCACCCATCTCTGTTGGGAGTTATAGCTATTATGTTAGCTTCATTGATGACTATAGCAAATACACCTGGATATATTTGTTGAAGCATAAATCTGATGTCTTTCGAGTTTTCCAAGATTTTCAAAACTTAGTAGAAAGACAGTTCTCTAAGAAGATCCTTTGTGTTCAATCGGATTGGGAAGGTGAGTATGAAAAATTAAATTCTTTCTTCAAGCAAATTGGGATCACACACCGTGTGTCCTGTCCTCATGCTCATCAACAAAATGGTGCTGCTGAACGCAAACATAAACATATTGTTGAAGTTGGTTTAGCTCTTCTTGCTCATGCTTCCATGTCTTTAAAATTTTGGGATCAAGCTTTTCTTACAGCTACCTATCTCATTAATATTCTTCCCAGCAAGGTTATTGATTTTGAAATTCCTAGTACTCGCCTTTTTCATGATGCACCTGATTATAGCAATCTTCGTGTTTTTGGTTATGCTTGTTGGCCCAATCTGAGGCCATATAATTCCAAGAAGTTATCTTTTCGATCCACCCAATGTGCTTTCCTTGGCTATAGTTCCATGCACAAAGGTTTCAAGTGCCTTGACATCTCCACCGGACGCATTTACATCTTCCGTGATGTCGTTTTTGATGAAGCCGTGTTTTCCTTTTCAAAGCTCCATCCTAACGCCGGTGCCTCTCTTAGAAAAGAAATTGTCCTACTGCCTTCTTCCCTTCGAAATCCAGGGGATGATGACTGTACTGCATCTGATATTACTAATACTACTGACGTACCTGCTGTTTCTAGTGAATCATCTGAGAAAATTGCAGGTCTCATGCCTATGCTCCCAGCGCTACCGGCACAACATTGCGCACATAGCCCAGGCTGTAGCTCCTAGGTGGAAACGCTGTCTCCTTCTAGCTCGTCAAACGGTGCTGTTTTGCCTGCTACACCGCCTGGGGGAACATCAGTACCGCTGCCGACCGCTGTTGCTGTGCCAGAGGACAACAGTGCGGCGACAGGTGGGGGTAATGCGGTGGTGCCTGAGTCTCCACCTGGGACGTTGCATGCGTCTGAGGAGTCTCCACCACCGCTGCATGCTACAGCATCAGGTGCACATGAATTTGTGCCACCCGGATCTTCTATAACATCTGGTTCTCCAGCAGCCACACCTGATCCCCCGTGTCACCAAACACGGTTGCAAAGCGGTATTATCAAACCAAAAAAGCTATATGATGGTATGATTCGATATGGCATGTTTAGTGCTACTGGTGAACCTAATTCCGTTGATGAAGCTATTTCAGATCCAAAGTGGCGTGATGCAATGGAAGTGGAATTTCAAGCTCTAGCTAAGAATAAAACTTGGCATCTCGTTCCAAGAAAAACTGGACAGAATATTATTGATTGCAAATGGGTTTTCAAAATCAAACGAAAGGCCGATGGGAGTATTGATAGATACAAAGCTCGATTAGTTACCAAGGGATTCAAGCAACGCTATGGCATCGACTATGAAGACACTTTCAGCCCAGTTGTCAAGATAGCTACAATTAGATTGGTACTCTCTATTGTAGTGTCAAGAGGATGGTGCCTCAGACAATTTGATGTGCAGAATGCGTTCTTGCATGGTGTTCTGGAAGAGGAAGTTTATATGAAGCAGCCTCCGGATTTTGAGGACACTAAAACACCGGGATATATATGTAAGTTGGACAAGGCTATCTATGGGCTGAAGCAGGCGCCCAGGGCGTGGTACTCCAGGTTAAGCTCCAAATTAATCACTCTAGGTTTTGTGCCGTCAAAATCAGACATGTCTGTTTTTATATATCATAGGGGTGGTACAACTATTTATATGCTTATCTATGTTGATGATATTATCGTTACAAGCTCATCACCTGAAGCGGTGACAACTCTTCTTGCTGATTTAAAAGAAGACTTTGCACTAAAGGATCTTGGCAAGTTACATTACTTCTTGGGTATAGAAGTTAAAGAAGAGTTAGATAGCATAACTCTATCTCAAGCTAAGTATGCACAAGACTTGTTGAAGCGTGTTGGAATGCTCGGCTGCAAACCCTACACGACTCCTTTATCTGCATCTGAGAAGCTGTCGAGCTATGATGGTGTTCATCTCAGTCCAGAAGATGCTACTCGCTACAGAAGCATAGTTGGTGCTCTTCAGTATTTAACAAATACACGACCAGATTTATCCTTTGCTGTCAACAGAGTTTGCCAATTTCTTCATGCACCGACCTCAGTTTATTGGACTGCGGTTAAAAGAATACTTAGATATGTACAACACACCATTGGACTCAGGATGCATATTCAAAAGGTATTGTCGTCATTCATCATTGCCTTCTCTGATGCAGATTGGGCAGGTGATACAGATGATAGGCGTTCTACTGGAGGCTTCGCAATATTTTATGGAAGTAATCTTATATCCTGGAGTGCTAGAAAACAGTCAACTGTTTCAAGATCTAGTACAGAAGCAGAATATAAAGCAATGGCTAATCCTACTGCAGAAATAATATGGCTTGAGCAACTGTTGATCGAACTTGGGGTTAAAGTGCATCGCACCTCAGTTCTTTGGTGTGATAATCTTGGTGCAACATACTTATCAGCTAATCCCGTGTTTCATGCTAGAGCAAAGCATATTGAAATTGATTTTCACTTTGTGCGTGAAAGAGTTATGAGAAAACAGCTACACGTTCGGTTCATCGCTTCTGGAGATCAGTTGGCGGATGGATTTACAAAAGCCTTACCGGTTGCAAAGATGAATACATTTATTCGCAATCTCAAACTTTAAGGTGGTTAGAAAAGTTTAGATTGAGCGGGGATGTTAGAGATTGTAAACGTGTTATACTAGGATTGTAACCGAGCATGTCTCAAGGATAGATGGACTCCTGTAATTTACTATAGATAGAATAGAACTTAAGTTAGGAGTTCTAGTTTAAAACTATATATATCTGTAATTCTTGTTCTATATATAAACATGTAATCTATGATGAGCCAAGTTACTCCATGTTTTTTCACACGTCGCCGTTTCCCATAGCCTGCGCGAGCGTCGCGAACCGGAAGGTGAACTTGGAGCCGTACCGCATGCCGTCGCCGGGGACGGACGCCGCGTCGATCACCGGCCGGTTGGCGGCGAGCTGCGGGCCGAGGTACGGCGGGGTGAACCGCTCGACGCGCACCTCGGTCGGGAAGTCCACGCCGCTGAAGTTGTAGGCCGTGTTGGTGTTGCTGCCGGCCACGAGCACGGTGGCGTCGGGAAGCAGCGCGCTGGTGGAGTGGTACATGCGTGGGACGGCCGTCGGGGCCAGAGCGCGGAACCGTTTGCCCCGCGGCAGACGCGGCGAGTACATGACAGGGCTCAGCATTGGCTGCCGGCCGAAGCCCCAGCCGGAGCAGCCCTTGGCCGCGCCGTTCAGCATGAGCAGGTCGCCGGTGGGCAGGATCAACATGTCGCCCATGGCGCGGCCCACGGGCATTTGGTCAAGCGCCTACCGCGCCCTGGGCTTCAACGGGTTGATGCGCGCGCAGTCCCGGAGAGCGGGAGGGAACGTGTTGTTCTCGCCGAGCTTGAAGGCATTCTTGGTGGAGCCGCCGCAGATGATGACCTCCGCGCTAAGGCTGGGCCCTCGGCGGAGGTCCAAGGGAAGAAGCGTGGACATGGCGGAGGCAGGGTAGTTCCGGGCGCCGCCGGGGAGGATCGGAAGCTCGCGTACGACCTGCCGGTCCTGTAGTCGAACACGACGGAGCGGTCGTTGACGAAGATGAAGAGGGTCCCGTCCGGGAGGAGGTTGACGAAGGGGTACAGGTTGTTCTCCACGTCGTCGGTGGTCTCCCGGAGCAGCCGGAGGGGCATGGCCTTGGCGTTCGCCTGGCCGGCCGGCGGGACGAACTCGTAGCTGAACGCGCGCCGCCCGCTGATCACGATGAAGCCGCCGTCCGGCAGCACGTTCTGCGTCCCGTACCTGCTCGATCGCGCCCGCTAGGCTAAAGGTCAATCCCTATCGAGATTTGAACTGCAAAAAAAATACCATCTCGATCTTACTAATGTATACCATCTTCCTTCGGCCAAGCTCTTGGGAAACTCCTTCCAGTCGCAGTTGCCGCATGAGCCCAGGTACCTGACAGCCTTCTCCCCTTCGAAGTAGCCTCCGGTCTGCACCAGGTTGCCGTCGGCGTCGAACGCGCCCGACGAGCACCACGTGTCCGTTAAGATCTGCAGTGTGCCCACGTCGTGCCGTCGTGACTCGTGAACAGCAGCGACCAAATTGGCGGAAAGAAGGACTGATTAACCTTGAGAGACCAAAGCGCGCCGGTGTTGTAATCGAACTCCACGGCGTGCGCCCAGCAGTCCGTGGCGCCGAGACGCTTGTTCCGAGGGTCGGGGCGGCATCCGCCCACAGGCAGCCGCATCAGCGACTGCCCCGTCGTGGACGTGTCGAACATGATGGCCTTGCCGTGGCGCATGACCACCAGGTGCATCGCGGACACGCCGGAGTTCTCGCTCACCACGTTCCACCAGCCAGCGAAGCCCGCGGAGGTGTCCACGGGGAGCGTCACGCTGTCCATCGCCACCTTTCTAGGCGCTGGCCGGGGCGGCGTCCTCGTGAGGCCGCTCGCGCCACCGCCGGTGGCCACGAGCTCCTGCTGCTCGCCGCCACCGACTCCACGCGGCATCGCCTGCTCCTGCTTCCCCTGGAACGCGTTGTGGAAGTAGTCGCTCTCGGACCGCGGGCTGAAGATGTTGAGGACATCGTAGGCGGCGCCGTCGGCCTCGACGACGGGAGCAGCGTGGCGGAGAGGACCGCGGCGCGGAGGAGGAGGAGAGGCCACATCGTGGGACCGACGATGTGCGTCGCTGCAGAAGATGGCGTGACGCGCCCTCCTCTTCCATGGTGATACCATCCTATTGCGAGCTTCTAATTCTCTAGCGGCTGTGCTTGTTTGGGCGCGCAGGGAGCACTGGAGAAGCGTAACGATCTCTTCAAATATAGACATTGCGATTTTGTGAGACTTGTGAACGGCGTTGTGGCTCGCGGCTTCGCGCCACAGGAGAAACCAATAGAGCTTGCAACTTTGATGGACCGGGCCAACGTTCTCGGCTTACTCCGAATGCAGCCCATGTTGTAACAACACTATTGGGCTTTAACTAAGATATGCGAGTCGCCACAGGCCGCAACGGGCACAGGCCCAAACCGGTGCGCCTGCTTGGCATCGGCACAACTCCATTACGGCCACGCATCGATCCCATCTGGATCGCGCGCGCGCATTCGCCAGCCGCCGGCGCCGCCGGTGGTGCTGGCGTTCCATCGCGATAGTGCGCCGTGCGGATGCCAGTCGCGTGGTCCATGGCGGTGGCGCGTCGCGGATGCGTGTCGTCGGAGGGCCGGGCTGCCGGGCGGCCTGAGCCCTAAGCGCGGGGGCGGGCGGAAGCATACATGGTGAGGGCGCGGCCGGTGCGACGCCGGCAGCGCTAACTGGCACGTACTCTCGTGCTACACAGGCGTGGATAGCTAACTTGGCTTAAATTTCGTATAACGTCTGTACTGTTTTCTACTGTTAAAGATCGGTGTTAATTTCGAAAACCCCAAGTTAGATGTGCGTAATTTCGATCTATATAGCACAAGACAATAATAATTAATTGCACTTGTGACTTGTGTGAACCATGCATCTCATGATGGGCCTACTGCACCTGAATAAATTAAGTGATCTTCTGCATAGTCAAATGCTGGTCACGACCATGGTCGTAAATTAATTTTGGGGCGGAAGAAATATTTCTGTAGTTTTTTTTTGTTTCTATATGCAGCTAACCCGTTCCGTTTCCTAAATTCTGCGCAGTCTGTTCTGACACTGAAGGTTTATGAGAAACCCAAATTTGCAGTGAGATACTCTCGTAATTTATTTTTTGTGGAAGACAACTTTATCAGCATCATGGGTTTTGACCCCATGGGTTTTGAGTAGCTATGCACCAGATATCGTGGGAAGTTAATTTTGGGACCCGGTACTGTACAATGGTACAAAACTATCTATTATCATTCGCACTTCCAAGTGTATAAAAGCATTGTAAATTATTCAAAAGATTGGTTAAGTTTAAAAGTATGGTGGGGCGATCACTCAATCGATTTGCAGGCTGTCAACAATCTCTTGCTATAAATTAACGGAGCACAAAGCAGAGCGCGCTGGCCTGGCCACTAGTCTAAATTGGTCACAACCTTGTCTGCCCGTGGCTGCGCGGACCGCCCAGCGCTCAAGACCGTGCATCGCCTCCTTCTTCCAACATCCACCAGACATAGTCTCCTTCGTCCCCGACTACCGATGGTTAGATCTAGCCTCTAAGAGATCATGAGAGGTGCCATGTACTTTGTTTGAAATTCGTAGCACTTTTGTTCCGTTTTTACCACATTTTGTATGAAATATGATTTGTGTCACTAAACAGATTAGATAAAGAATCTGCAACCTTGTTGCATAGCTTGTCTGTGTAAAAATTTAAAAATGAACAAAATTAGAATCAAGTAAATGGTTGGTAATGGCAGCGAGGATGAGTACCGCAATGACAGCATGCTCTTTTTTCCTAGGTTATTCACACCTGTGACAAGTCATAATTTTATTTATTTTGTTTTTTCTAGTTTATTGGTATGAATGACATGTGATATCTCCTTAACTGTTTGAGATATCCATTATCGCTTCACTTTTTACCAATCACACATATTTATTAGTGACAGATGGCATTTTTCTAATCACTAATCATTTATTAGTGATGAGAACTAAACCCATCATAGATGTAGGCTATTGTCCGTTACAGATAAGGTGTTTCCTTATAGTAATTATCTAACTATTTATCAATACTACTTTGCTTTTAATGAGAGTATTTTGGTCTTTTGTTATTTTTCTTAATTCTTCCTCAGGATGCTAGGAGCTGATTTTTTTTCTCTGATGGAGTAAGCATGTTTTTTTGAACGAAAGAAAATAAAGTATAACACTTGCATGTACAATATATGTATATAATGCCATATATATTTTATCATTTGGTTGATCCATTTGGCTACTACATGTATATGCATGCGTATGGACATTCGAAAATGGCCGGGGTCTGCAATCTGCATATACTTTTGATAATATTATATACGCATTGATCAACTAGCGCTTCCAATTGCATGAAAAACTCCAACTGGTTGCACTCCTCCAACTACACCTAGTACGACGTACAGTGATCAGTTGATACATTGTACTACGGGAATAATGCATGCAACTGTGCAACTTACAAGACCGTCGACGATCGAGAGAAGTCTAGCGCTAACTCTCTTAGTAAAAAGCCTTTTTGGCAAGTGAGAGATTGGCAGTTCAACCTATCCATCGTTCCAACTTGACGTGGCCATAGCGTGCATGCCTGCCTGCAGCCCCTGCCTCTTGCATGCCCAGTGGGTAGTACATACACGTATAAAATATCCTCTCTATCTCTCTAATTCGAATCTATACGTAAGTGGAGAGTTCAGAATTAGAGGCAGAGAGCTAGGGACGCTTTTCGCAGGAGAAGCCATTTATATAGTATGTATTAGTTGGTAATAAGCAACGTTGCAACTTGCAAGTTGAAAGAAGGCAGCCGAATTCTTTTCTCTCTGAAAGATCGTCAGATTACATATAATACATAGGGCGCGACATATGCATGCGATGATGAACTGAAAAAGGTTCTGATTAAATAGTTCAATTTGGGATTCGTGTAGCTTTGCATCCGATCGAAGCCGATCCGGTCCTGAGGGGACAGCAAAGCCCCGGCCCTCATCATATGAAGTAGGAGTAGGATCTTTCCATGAAGATCCATACACGCTTTGGATGGAAATTGAGAGGATCATCCGGTTTGATTATGTCGTATACTTAATAACATATTTTATAGGTTAATTATGCCATCTATTATTGGCTTGATTCAAACTCAATCAAGGACAAACTAACACACGAAGGCGTGCATTATGTGCTTGTGTGAAATTGTGGAGATAATTAGAAAATATTGCCCTGAACAAAAAAAGGTGTGATATATTTTACTCTTTAAAGACATTATAAGATTGCCACATTGATCACTGCATTTATATTACGGTACATATTCAAAAGATGTCATGATTTTTTCATACAAATTTAATCATGCCATTTTCACATATCTCGTTCATTACATAGTACATAATGATTTTCAACACATATTCAGACCATCATCGATCACCACTGTTATAGTGTTATGTTCTCTTTTCACGTGGAGAAATTTGACAAAGCAAAACATGAAAACAAAATATGAGTGGTATGTATTTGGGGATATATAATGACTCATTTGACCTTTAGAGTAGTATTTTGAAGAACAGATAAATCTTTTGATGGTACACAGACTGTTCCAAACAGTGAGTACTGTAATGTATATACATATATAGTGTATAGGAATGGAAACTTAGTGTAAATAGTTCATATATGTGTATGTGCATTTATCAACTCATTGCACGGAGACTTTAAATTAAGTCAGCAAAGATAACCAACGCAATACAGAAATTTAAATTCAATAATATTTTTTAGGCAACACTAGATTTTCAGATTTATCAATTAGCTAGCTATCTGCAATACAGAAATTTAAATTCAATAATATTTTTTAGGCAACACTAGATTTTCAGATTTATCAATTAGCTAGCTATCTGCATGCATAAGCACACACCTATACATATCTAAAGAAGCAGGACATATATGTACGTATACAGACACACATACATACATATATACATACATGTATGTATATATGTATATGTATATGCGCACTATTCAAACATGCATGAACCTTGATCAGCATTTACTTCCTCTAGCTAGTAATAATGTCTACCGTTTTGGACATTTGGATAATCTTCTAACAAATTATGCAAATTTGACTACTAATTTCTCTATGTTGTAAGCATTTGTAAAATTTATTAAAATTATAATATTACAGTAGAAATTTTTTAGACAAATTCTGATGTCTAATTTTCATGTACCTAGTATGAATATTTCAAAATATATTGATTAGTCAAATCTTTAAAAGTTAGGCCGAAAACTTGTCCAGAATAACAAGAAGTTTTGATCGGATGGACTAGTAAAAATCAATGACACAGCTTGTTTGACCATTAATTTGGTGCAGACATGTCCAAAACTAGGACTAAAATTCATAACGCTATGCATGATAGCACTTGATGAGAAATGCATATGATCTCATTGGCACTGCATTTGTCAGCTATACTCAACTACAGTATTTTGCTCAAAGGCATGTATGTTATACCTTAAGTCTGCTTACGCTTCTCAAATTGATCATATACAGTAGTGATGCAGTAATTAATTAATTAGATATATTGTTTCATGACAAACTAGTATTGATGTATTGTACGTAAAGGAATCATATACACTATAGAGTTAATTAACCGAATTACAGCATACTCGCAGAGAGTACTCCAGGCCACTTGCATTAAATGGACCTACAAGATTGAATTTCAGAGAACCATATGCATGACAGTGTCATAAGACGAAACATCGCAGTGTTTAAATATATACATGAACTATCTTCACCAAGCTCTAGTAATGCCGTCAAATCTTAAATTCTCTCGATTAAGCACGCATACAAACTTGCAAACTGCACACGCATGATTAGAAGGCATGAACACACTGTATGCCCACGGGTAGAAAAGCGCACAGCATGTCAGTTTTCACTACTTCATACGTACAATCCATTATGCATGCATGGAGATAAAAGAGCATGATCATCCACCAGACAGACAACACGCAGACACATATGCATGCGGATATATTCTTATGATTATACAGATAACCAACCATGCCTGCCTTTAAGAGAGAAAAACTTGAAAAGAAGATACGCAAAACAAAATAATCTGTTAGCATATAATTAATTAAATATTAATAATTTTAAATTTATAAATAGATTAATATGATTTTAAAAAAACTTTTCTATATTTTTAAAAAATAAATTATTTAATAGTTTAAAAAACGTACTTAGATTCCTACTTCATTCGAACGCACGACTGCTGACACAAGCTGGATTAGAAGTAGTACAAGAGACAGCTGTGTGATAGTACAAGATAAAGTGGTTATTCTATGCCCATCTTGTGCTTCCGGATCAAAAATGTTCTGGCATGCAAGTGAATGTCTCACACACATTTGAACATTCTCCCTGATCTCAGCAGTGATGAAAATTGCCATGCATAAATTATAAGAATCGTGTACGAGCTGTGTCAGTGTATACTAGCATCAGTTGCAGGGAAGGGTCAACACATCTATGCTCCACACCAGTACAATCAAAATGACTGCTTGATATCAGCAGAGATTCCCATACCCGTAACGTCTTGTTTAAAAAAAATGTGCATTACTATTCCTTTCTTCTTGTGCGCATTACAGTACAGAGAAGATGGCAAATCTTTTGGTTCTAGCAAGTGGCACCAAGCAAGAAACTTATTGCACCACAAGGAAAAAAACCATCAAGACTAAGATTAAGAAATTAAATATCGCAGCAGATGGCAGGAGAGAGAGGAAGCTGGGGGAAAGGAGGAAGAAACATCTCTTAGGATCATAGCTTGAGCTCGAGGTCCACATCTTGTGGATCGTCAGAGTTCATACTGGTCGAATCTGCCGAGTGGCTTCGGTCATGATGTCCCTTCAAGCGAGCAGACTCCTGAAACAAACCAACATATTTTTAAGCTACCATGAGAGCATGCGTTATACAGAAAACCGCATAACACTTGGGTGCAGTAATGATTCAGATAGGCTGCTTAATCCACCCTTAATTACTCATGCTTTACGTACATACCTCTGGTTCAAAGAGTGGCAATGTGATGCTAGGGTGTGCATAATGTGGGGCATCATAGATAGTACTGCTGCTTGGTGATCTGGTTGGCAATGCAAGTATATAAGCAAATTTCAGTATTAGAGCTTGATAAGAAGAACTTAATGGAAATGGGGTATACATCTTGGAGGATTACTGAAACTGAACCAACTGATCGTATAAATATTTGTGTGCTAGCTACCTGATGATTGGAGTTTGGAATTCACTGTATCGTACGTCTCCTCTTTCTCCATATGACATCTACACATGATAAACTTGGCGTACCATGTAAGAGATTTTTCTCAGCAGTTCACAAGCATGAAAATGGAATGCTAATTTGTGTTACCATCTATAATTCATATACATGTAGTACTGGTGTACTACTTCTGCTAGTAGATGGAAAGCACCAAAGCAGATGACACTGATTTTTGAAAAGTTTCATCACTTATATTGGTTTTTATAATTGAAATGGTAGGGACGTTTTTTTTGTGAGAAAAACTTTACAGACAAAAATAACATGATGGTGACATGAAGAAAAGGTAACAAATAACAAAAATAATGAAGAGAAAACATGCATATAGAGCTAACAAAAACAGTGCAACAATGATCAAGCAAAAACAATTTGGTTTTACAGGGAAAAAAACAAAATTAACGAGGCCTAATATTCTTGAACGTAGTCGCGAGGAACTTCTTATGTAGTTGAGCTAAAAAAAATCATGTTTTTTACTGAACAAATTAAGATGAATCAGTTTTTAGTAGTACTAGCTAGCCACACATGCGTGCTGCGCGACACATATACTATATGTACATGAACCACTGAATCATCCAAAGAAAATTTCATTGCAACTATCTCTGATATGTAGTAGCTATTTCTCAAGTTTTTAGAGGCCAAATTATTCCTGAAACAACTAGTATAGATGCATTACTCAGAGAAATTTGTCTATGTACCGCGAGATTTGGATGGATTGGGAACGGAGACGAGCTAACAACGGTAGCATGGAAGGGAGACGATGGGGACGACGACAGCGAGGATGTGGACGCCCTTGCATCCTCCTGCTCGATCGATCCATGCCAAAACCACAAGAAATTAGAAACGCCTAATTCTCTACAATATGGCACATATGCACATTAACCACACAGGAAAAGCGACAGATGCATATGTAGCACATGTGTGTGCATCCCTTACTCACCAAGTTAAGGCTGCCGGTTCTGTGGATCAAGCTTCCCGGCTGGCCTAGAGGGTTGAAGTACTCGGCCATTTCGCCCTGTAACCTGATCTTCTCCAGCTGCGCCACGCCGAGACCTCGCTGCGGCTGCTTCGGCTTATCGGCGCCTCCACTGCCGCCGCCTCTCCTGCCCTTCCTGGAGGAGCCGGCCGGCGACGACCTCCCGCTGTTGCCCCATCCCATGCTGTCTCCAAAGTTGCTCCCACTCATGTCCAAGAAGAAGACATAGCTGGCTGGCTGGCTAGGAGGAAGGGGGGATAGCGATTGGATGAAGCACAAGACCCTTTTAAAATGAAAGGGCCCTCTTTATTAAAGGGAGACTTGCCCAAGCTTTTCTTGCCTCAAGTTTTAAATTGCAACCAGTGTCATGGCCATCTTAGATTATAGTTAGCACCATGTGCCACAAATTAAAACGTATCGCTTGAAACAAAAATCAGAGAAAATTAAATTGTTGGTAATTCGTTTTAATTCGGTAGGTGGTTATCTCCTAGGATCTTTGCCATCAAAACAACACTTTTCTTTTGTCGCTGAAATATGTGATCAGAGAGCTGTCACCATTCCTATTCTGAGGGAAATAGGAGAGCTTAGTAGGATGTTAAACAATTTTGATTTTTGTTTGTTTGTAGCTACTACTAGTTTAGTATAGGGAAGCTTCTTTTTTATGCGATGAGTAGAACTGTGAACGGAAGACTCCATCTACCAGATTTAAATACGGCTGCACACAATTAAACGACCGTTGTATATATAGTTGTGCAGAGTCATGAAGTTAGCTTGCTATCTCTCACGTACCCTCAGTGCGTTACTTATATATTATCCTGCTCATATATAGGTACCTTATACTCGAATATTCCTCAGGCAGTAGCGTGTGGATTCAAGTGTATGCAAGTCACAAAAATGTTGCATTATTTGGCCCAGGTTGATTGGTTTGAATTATGAATTGTGCAATCATTTTTATTATTTAGGAAAAATAAAAGGGTGGCAATTATTGTTTTATTTAATCAATAATTCCTGTTAACAAAAGGGGCCAATGAAAAGGAATGCATATGGGCCCTTTGTACCTCTAGCTGGGGGTGCAAACTCTCGTGGCATGAAAGAAAATGTGAGGGATGGCATGGGGTTCGCTAGATGCATTTGGCAGCGTCCATGCCTTTTGTCACCTAGCGGTTAGATGACCAGCTCACGTTAGCTCCGGTGTAATCAAGTGCATAGTTAGCACCTTCTTAGGGCACGGTTACACAATTAGTATAGTCTTTTTGCACACCTAAGTTAGAGCGACTTGAACCATTATAAATCCCCACCTGATGAGGTTTGCAGCAAGTAGCTAGCAGCAGGAGGAGGCCAGGTCGGCTATATAAGCAAGCTAGCCAAACGAGCAAAGGGGGCCTTTGAGGCTTCGAACGACGACACGTAATATAGTAGTTAGCCACATTTGGGCTAAATTTCGCCCCTTGTTTTTCCCATTTTTGAAATTCCTCCTCTCGAGTTTTCTTGTACACATGGTGGCCAAATCAAGATCGGTATTAGAATAGTTTGATTCGCTGCTTATTAAACGTTAATCGGGCACTAATTAAATTAGTTTTCCTTATTTTAACTCGCCCACTCTCCTGTGATAGACAGCTTAGCTACTGTAGCTAGTGCCTCAGCACGATCGTTCCCTCCTGGTTCGCAGCGCTAGCCGAGCAGCGGCACACCAACCAACTCGATCGCCCGATGGATGCTGAGGTTGTTGGAGCTGGCGACGGACCGAGCGAACAGCCTGCCGCGCACGCGACACCTGTGTTTGGGATTTTGCGGGAGGGATCGCGTCGCGGGCGCAAAGCTAAACAAAGTCGCTCGCTCCGACAAGGGGGAGCGCGTATTTTATACCGCTCCGACGCGAGAGGCCGAGAGGGCAGCTGGGCGCATAAACAAACTAATTAACCGGCGGGGGACGGTGCGGATCGGCCTTCGGTACGTACAACTCAGAGGGGATCTGGACGCGATTTCGCCGTGTCGGAGGGCAATACGCCGCGATCTCCACCCCCGCGATTCCGTCTCCGAAGCGTCGCTGGCGCCCCCGCGCCAGCCAACAACGCAACTTCTTCATGTAATTTGTTTCCTCGTTTCCTGTGTTGAGTGCACCTTTGTCCTCCCCCCTACACGAGGAAGCCAGCCTGCTGTGTGGCCTGTGAGAGACTGTCTAGCTGCACGTATACAGTAAAACACAATGATTTTATGGTGTAATTTATATAAAGTTTGCAGTGTAACTTTTCCAGATTTATATGTAAATTTTTCATCGTATTTTCTCAACGAAATTTTTGTTATATCGTTAAGCCACTTACTTTTTTTTATTCTTGTTTGTAGGTTCTATGTGTTTACGTGTTTGACATGGGTATAATGTAAGCAACCAGGTTTAAAAAATTAAGTGATTTTGAATAGAACATGTGCATATAAGATAGTGTAGTAGTTAAGTAGATATACGGTTTTGCTAAAGATTTGTGCTCTCTCACTTCACTTGAGCTTTAGGTATTTTACGTATATAATATGTTATACTATAATTATATTATAAGTTATATTTGTATGATTTTAGGGGGAAAAATCAGATATACAGAAAGCACGCCCTCCCGTGCGGCCGCGCGTTGTGATCTGCCTACTGCGACTGCGAGGCGTGCGGTCTTGTCGTGCTTAGCTACCCACCGGCTTCGGCCTTCGGGGGCCTGCAGGTTGATTCGCTTCACGTGCTAGATAGCTGGCACGCCGGGAGCGGGCTTCTGGACTGAGCTAGCGTTATGCATGGTTGGCTGGTTGGTTGCTAGAGCCGTCGCTGGAATGGCCGACCTGCTTGCTTGCCACAGTTGCCGGGGCGCGTTGGAATGTGTACGTACGTACGTGACGTTCGCCCGCAGCTGGCTGGTTGTTTGCGCGAGGAGCGGGTGGTACAAATTAGTTAACAGAATCGAGCAAAGGATGGTGCGAATCGCGCGGTCCCTACTACTCCAAACGCTCGGCTCGGTCGGTCAGACGCAATGGGACCTTGTGTTCGCTTCTTTCGAGAGATTCTGATCATCAGATGCTTGTATATGTGTGTGTTGGTTACGTATATATCTGTGTAAAATTTGCTAGGACAATTCCAATTTGTGCTATTTGCTTTAACTATATTTAAAAAATTATTTTTGCAGATAAAAAGAATACCCGATTATAAAAATATATGGACTCTCCCGATCAAAATCCGTATGTGATAATATATTTTCACATGCATCACATATAAATATAACTACTTTTATCAGCGAGCCAATTAAGAAGGTGCATATAAATATAAGTGCATCTTAAGACAACTACTTGTAAAAATTAGCCTACCTAAGAAATTCGTTGAATGATATAAAAATAATCTCTCAAGCTCTAGCAGCTAACTCCTCTCCTTAGTTCCACACAATCCTCATATCATCTCCCTTCTTCCCACTCCTCACATCCTTTCCTCTCTCCCTTATCCATCACCTCTCCTCCCTCTAGATCTCTCTAACCACCTCCTCGAATCGGTCTACGGCAACAATGGCGACAGGGGCAGCCACTAGTGCATCCGACGATGTGAGCTATGAGGCTTCATTGGGGAGCACACGCAGCCTCCCACGAGCGGATCCTCTATCGACGGCCCACAATAGGGTTAGATCTACCTATGGCTGCCATAGGATGGGTAGATCCAATAGTGACAGCCACGCAATGGACAAATTCACCGTCGGTGCCCCCATGATAGGAGAATCTAGTGTTAGTGAACTTGTGGTAGGCAGATGTGACGCCAGCAACCTCACGATGGATTAATCCGGTGCCAACGGCATGTAAGCGATGAATTGGGCATGTCACTCCAGCGAATATCAAGAAGTGGATCTGTTTGTGGACTGTAGATTTGATGTCATTAGGCGTTGTGCACAGTAGACCCAATAGAGAGGACCGTGGTTTAGTGACAGCAAGGCTGCGTCATCACGCACCTTCCTACCTTAGCCACGTTGTCTCCTCTCTAATCTCTTGCAGCCTATAACGTGAATTTGTGTGGTTGTAGAATAAAATTTAAAAAAATGTTAAGTAATTATGATAAGGGATTTGAGGGGACTTGGGTAATTTTTATTTGTGATTGTGATAAGAGAATTGTGATTGTGGTTGATCAGGGACTGGATCTGATTGATCAGGGAATATGGATTTTTTTTCACCGAAATTCCTTTTCCCGGTCGAACTCTGCCGATTATAAAAATATAAAAGTCCCTTTTGCAAAATCTATCGTTGCAGGTGAGCGGCTTAACTAGGCACAATTAAGCGCTCGCTTGTGAAGATCCAAAATGCTCGTATGTAAAGAGCCTGCAGTAGTGTAAGATATGTTAGTCTTGTAACTTTGTTATATAACACTTTAGTTTTTATGATTGTTTATCAAAGTACACTTTACCTATTATTTTAATATATCCTCCTCTGATAGTGAGATAATCCTTAAAAAACAATTATACCCCTTGGCCACTTACAAATTTTAAATTTAAACAAACATTGGTTCAATTTAAATATATTTTGTAAAAATCAAAACTTGTCTAAAATTATAGAAATAAAAATATTTTTACCCAACTAATATTTTTCAATTTATTTTATTTTTCAATTTTTTTTGTCAATTCTCATCTCTGCAATGTAGGACAGGTTTTGAATTTTTCAAAATATGTTTAAATTTATCAAAAAAATAGTTCAAATTCAAACTTTGTATGTTGGTTTAAGGGTAAAATATGTTGGTTTAGAATAGAATATCGTAAAATAATGATCAGAGTATCTTTTGACAATAAAAATATAAAACCAAAATGTCCTATGATAAATTTATAAAACTTGTCTTAAAATAAATGCCATAAATCTAAAGTGTCTTATAGCAAATTTATCATATTCTTACTTCCAACCAATTAGACTAGGGATGGCCCGAGGAGCTAATATATATGTAATATGTTCGTACATATATAATTCGTAATAAGACTGAGTGCATATGTATACAAAAATACACATTCAATACCATAATAACTAAACCGTATAAGTTGAAACGGACTGCAATACAAATCGGCAGATGTAATGTAGTGAATAGGAATTCAAGTGCCATACTAGTCTATTTCAAAAGGTTAAAATTATGGTGTGTATTTCTCATCAGTTTAATTATGGTGTGTATTTCACGGTCAAAAATTAAAAAGTTTTATTCTTTTAATATTCCTTATATCCATTCACTGTAATATAATATTTATATTAATAAGGGATATTATATTTTTTCTCATCCCTAAAGTAGTCTTAGGATGCCTTAGATGCAGGGTTTGTTTCTTCGTGGGACAGAGGGGGTAGGAAAAATATGAGCACAAATCATGAGTATAAAACTCAAATCTGGGCGAATAGAATTCATCAGGACCATAACTAGCAAAAATACTCAATTCACATATGCACCTATCTATATGTTGCAACATGGAAACATTAGAGAAGGTGTAACCAGTCAAATCTGAACTTGGTAATAACTAAACCATATCCATTGCACACTTATATAAGTTGAGACATATTACAATACATATCAGCTAGATGTATGTTGAACACATATATGAATAAGATACGTAGCAAATACGAATTCAGGTCGAATGTTAGTCTATTCCTAAAGGTAAAATGTGCATCTGTAGGCTTATATTTAAAAGATCGAAAGATATCCTTCCACATCAGCAAAAACATATTTTATTTGATCAAGATCGTGTTACCAAAGGCACCAATAGAATAGTAGGACACACCACAAACATACAAGCTTCGATTGGACTCCAGCCTGGTCATCGAATGCTGTCAGGTCACATAATAACAACACAAGCTAGGCTCCTAATAATATGCAAAATAGATCATCTAAAAATATTGCGCAAGCAGATGATCTCAGGAAAAAAGATTGTGCAAACAGATGATGAGCCTAAAACAACATGGCAAGGAGTGGAGTAAATCTTGTCAAAGACCATCGAGATGGCCGCTAGTAGCTAGATATCTGGCTATAAATTAGGTGACAAATATATGAACAGAAGAATATTTGAGTCATGCTGGAGCATCCGTCCCTGTCAAACTCCTTAAAGGAGACAACATCTACCCAGCATGGTCTGATTCTCTTCTTTTTTCCCCCTAATCTAACTTAGTTTAATGGGGGAGTTAGTGAAGGATCAGATTAGAAATAATGCATCACGCATTGCATGCCCTATAATATTTTATCTCTATGCCTAATGCCACGCATCTTTTTCAATATCAATTGCGGCTAGCTTATCTAGCTAGCTGTCTGCGTTCCTTAGTCGCATCAGCAAATACTTTTTTAGTGCCACAGATGCTTACAGTTTGGTAAAATTTCAGAAAGTTGCTTTCTTCGTCTGTTCAAATGCTTATTGCTGGTTCCAATTTGCTTGGACCTCAAACAAGGCACTTCAGAGAGATACGACAACAGGAAAATTCACTATAATGTCGCAGGGAGCTAGCATCTCTCTCTCCCCCCTTCAGGCTGCAGCGTGCGTAGTGCATTCAGAAAAGTTTTGAGCTGAAATATATAGTGAAATTCTTGTTGTTAGGTGCAACTGTGCAGCCATCAACGAGATGCCGACGCTACGCACGTGCGGAGTGAGCGGAAAGCGAAGCATCCTCTCGTAAAAATCCAGCCAAGAATCTCTTCAAATCTAACTTGCAGCAAACCAGCGAGAATCCAGCCGCCACTTGGGTACAGAAAGCTCGCTAGATCTCAGCGTCAGGCATCAGCTGGGTGATCGACCGACGTGGCCACCCTGTAACCATAGCGGCTGCATTGCCAAAATGCCGATAGGCATGGGCAGATAAGGAATGTGGTTTTTCTTTACTTTTTTCCATGACCTACTCCTCCTACCTCTGTCTTGTTTTTTTTTTCTGAACATCGCCTTCCATATGTCTCAAGGGAAGGACGGTACATGCAATTGTTTAATTGAGAGGGCCATGGAAGCTTATGGCCATGGATTAGCCAAGTCGCCTCCCTAAGTGTTCTTTAGCAAATCATCAAAAGCACTAGTTGATGGTTTCCCAGCTGCATCAATCACCATCCTAGCTTTCTTGCACTAATGTTAAATCACACGAGCACAACTGTACACTTTTGATGTTTTTTTAATTATAGGAAAAGGAGAGGTAGAGAAGAAGATAATAATTAATTTATGCTTTTATAGGTATAAGGGAATGGGGAAATTCAGAGAGTCCACAAACTTGAAACAAAAGAAATTTGGAGTCCCAACCGTTGTTAGCGACCTTAGGCTGCCTTTGACTAAAACTAGATAGCTAGCCTAGGTTCAGCATTCAGGTTTGAGAGTTCTAGTCCAATTGTATGCACAGCTAGAAATAATTAATCTGATCCATATTCTACGTTAATGATACTTCCATGAATGACCAGTGCCAAAGTTTGGTCTGTGCTAATTACACATGCCGATCGGCTTTTGATGAGCGGGTAATGAAATTCTTTCAAGGAACTGATTGATCACATGTCTGAATTGACTAGGAACATGTCGTTATCAGAACACGCAGAGATGGAAATTTGGCTTGGCATGCAGTGTATGGCGTGGCACACGTGTTTATACGACTCACGTACGTAAGCATGTAAATAATTTCACGATACAACGTTAATGGCATGGCTGATATGATGGATTATTGTGCTTCATCTTTTTTTTTCGTCGAGCCTTTTGTGAATGGTGATGAGGGGAGGGTGGAGCAGGAGACGTGGATCGGTTATTTGGCGTGGGACAAAGTGTGAGAGTGAAAATTACTTACCACTTGCATCTATACTTGCTTGATGTAGTAATAATGATGAGCGGTGAATTTGTTATTCATAGCAGTTCTATAGGGTGGTCTAAATGATCGTAGGACCACACTCAATTTTTGGCCTAGTAGGACCCTTCTCCTAAATCCGACCCAAATTCACTATAGGCATGTCCAAATGAACTACTTATGTCATATTTTTACAACTTTTGAATTGAAATGTTGGTTTTAGTGGATTTGTAATGTTATAATGGATTATTGCTCTATTTGTGTCACAATTTAAGTAAATTTTGCATATGTATATTGAGATAGCGTGGAGTAGGACCACCCAACTAAAAATTCCAAGAGCCGCCAGTACCACCGACCACCAACTCATCCAAATTCTAACATACGGGACAATTGTCCATTCTCTCTCCAAATCAAAATTGGCAACCAAAAGCTTTTAATTAGTTCTAAAATTTAAAATAGATTTTCTCTTTGCAACATACTGATATGATTTTTTTTATTCCTGTGTGGGCATTTTGCCAGTAATAGACCACAAATACTGCATGGTATGATTCTCTCTGTCTAACGAAGACTATTTTTAAAGTAAAGTTTACAAATTAATGGTGAGGGTAAATGACCCAAGTACCCTCATTAATGAGAATGCACTATTATGAAGTAGTAGCTATATATAGGCCAGAGATAGTGAATGAATAAACTTTTCTATTTACAAACCAGGCGTAAGTAAGAAGATAGAAATGGAGTCTTTCTGGAAAGTTGAAGGATTTCTAAGCCTTTTCATGACAGAGCAACTACTACATTTTGTGTCTTTATTTCTTTTTCTTTTTTACTTTGGATGGATTCCTACTGTCACCATCAGTCCATTATATGCTCGGTTGAAATATATTAAGGAAAGTTATTCAAAAGTTAAAATCGTTTTAGTACATTCCTCATTTGGGTTTGTAGGACCAATTTCTTTTCAAATATTTTTTGATAAAGTTTTTTATGTCACATCTTTCAAATCTAAACGTTTTTTTGCGCCCTTCTGCTATAATTTACACCGCAAAGTAATATTGTTGATAAAGTCGATTGTATTGTAGCAATGATTGTTTTTCCATGGCAAAAGATTATTAAGAAATTTCTATCGTTCTATTGAAATATATTCAAAATAACCCCATGTTCATTGTCAAGGGCTAGATTTACCATGTTAATATGAGGAAAAAAAGAGTCACCTACATGTTTAACCAGAATGGATCCTGGTTATAATGTGCATTAGAGCGCTACGAGCTACAATCGTATAAGAAATAAGATTATATTGTGTCAAAATAAATTAAGAGTTGTGTAACAAATATAGGTCCTTGTAATTGATAAGAAATTCCGTAAGTTCTATTCAAAATGGTTTTTTTTATTAAGATTGTTGAGGAAACAGGCGCTGGCCAGCCCGTAACTTCACACCGGGCCATTAAACAATAGAAGGATGAGGAACCGAGGCCCAAGAGACCGACAGAAAACCCATCTTGGAAGTGAACAAGACAGTACGGCGTACCCACGAAATGTCATCAGCGAGATGCACAAGGCGGCTGGATGACTGCCAAAATGCTGGGCCATGGCTAGATGGTTGTCAAAACGCCGGGCGATGTATAACAGAGTATTACTGAAAAACTTGAAGTGTGGCAGAGTGTTCCTTCTTCTTTTGCCATGCTTGCCGGATGAAATTATGTAACATAAATACACGTAGTCATGATGGCTATCTATCCATTTCTGGTACATGATTTCAGTGTTCATTGCAAATGCTACAGAAAATTGAGGTGGGACACAGGCACATGAACAACCTGAAGACCAGTTTATGCTTCTTGCGAGTTTGCGACGGTACAGCGGCAGTGGCAATGCAGTGGCCCATTCTCAGCAAAGCTATCAGAATTCAGTGGCAGTCTACTGATGCGGAAGAGCATATACAGTTCCGCACGCGCAACCACGCGCGGGCCATCACAGCGAGAGCGCGACGAGGATGGCCTGGCGACAGCGCGCGCGCGCCGTCTCGACGCGCTCCTTGATGGTCTCCTCCTTGACGGCGGCCTTGACCATCTCCACGTCCATCTCCACCAGCCGCAGCACACGGAAGAGCTCCGTCACGACGCGCTCCTCCACGCCGCCCTCCGCCACAAGGATCTCGGCCTCCTCCCTCGCGCGCTCCGTCACCACGCCGGCCACCGTGCCCAGCAGCGCACCGGACCCGTAACGCCCGCGCGCCATCAGGCCCTCCAGCTTCTCCATGAAGTCGGCGATGGCCCACCCCTTGGGCTTCTCCAGCGGCAGCTTCTTGGTGCGTTTCCACCCGATCTCGTAGTTGGGCGGTTCCCCCTGAGTCAGCGCCGTCCGGCGGCGGCGGTCCGGGGAGATGGCCGACGGCACGCGCCGCGCCACGGCGAACGACGTAGTCGCCGTCGCCGACGGCGGGGTCTCGTCGTCGGGGATGCGGTGCAGGTTGGTGCCGGCCTCGTCCGGAGTCGGGGCGGCCGCGGCCGCGGCGTTGGGTCCTTGCTCCTGGTTATTATTGGCCTCTTCTTGGCTGGGCTTCGAGGTCGAGCCGGTGGCCGGCTTTGGCGCCACGGTGCAGCGCACTGCGGTGGTAAGATTATTAGTGGGGAGATAAGGTTTGGGAGTGGTGGAGAGGAAGGGTTTCGGGGGGAGGAGAGGGCGGAGGAAGCAGGCGGCCATGGCGGATGAGGCGTGGTTGGGAGGGCTATTGAAGCACTGAAGTGGATGGTTCTGCCGTTTCACGAATTTTTACGTGATAAAGATAAGCTTAGAAATGGCGCCGCGAGAAGGGGCATCGCTGCCTGCAAGCTACAGATATTTGTGCGATTGGGATTCTTTTTTAAGAAAAAAGAGAGCATGACTGACTAGTTGGCTACCGGGCTACATAGAAAACAAGAAAAGGACGAAATATTTGTTTTTCTTAACAAATAAAATGGAAAATCTGAACAGCGCAGTGCTGGAAGGAAATGGAATTATCGGAACGAATCCTCGAAAACAACTTAACAACGTATCAAGGGCAATCAAGTCGTGGTTATATTTCATTATAAATTAATATCATCTATAACTATTAGTGAAGATTCAGTAACTAATTTGAACAATTCATAATAAAGATAATATAGCATTAACATTAACAACACAAAAGGTTATGGTTCTTTTTTTTATTTGATGGGTTGTAGGTACTGCACGGTAATTTTGTTTAGAAATTATTGATAAAAACAATACACCATTAAGATGGTAAAAAAATCATCTTTAATTTTTATATACGGAATCTAAATAAAATGGGTTAATATAGAATGGTCGGCACTGTCGGAAAATTCCATACCATTTTCAGGCCCAGCTCACGTAAAAGCTGAGTTCATAAGCAAATTGGTCTCCATAAGAAAATCAGACAAAGCCGACTGTTCAGCCCTCAAGAAAAAATTGGCCCAATCCATTACCCACATTAGTATCATCAGTATTACTGCGAAAAGTTTATTAGATGTCCCTCTATCGAACATCTGTCAAGCGATTATTCGGAATACGAGCAAATATTCGGAATGATACGGCCAATTTATCGTTCAGAGAAATAAAATATATATTTACTCAGATATTTAATTTTAGAGATGTTTAACCACAATATATTGATAAAATCATTAAAAACTATTTTTAAACTCGCCTGATAATAGAAAGATACAAGCCTGATATATTAGCAAGCAGTGAAAGCAATAAAGGCACAATATATGTGTAGCGTATATACCTCTCCGAGTTTGATGTTAGTTCTGGAAGTGTAAAAATAGAAAATAGTACCAGATTCAATAGTCAACGGCGATTAAACAGATTAATCGGCAAATTAATCACTAACCATCCGACTAAGTACCATCCGCACCGTTCCGAACCTCTGGTGTGTGTCGTTTTTCTTCCCGTACAGGTATAAACAGAATCGGCCGACTTTTACCACACTGTGGGCTATATCACCGTAAAAACCGTTTTTTTTTCTCCTAGAGCAGTTTTGGCGGTATTTTTTTATCACCTATATGTAATATTATAGTCAACGGTTTTATGTTGATTTGGTTCGGCGTAACCTGTAGGTCCCATATGTCAGGGACATTAAAAAACAGTGGGTCCCACCCATCTCCTTCACCTTTCTCTTTTCTCTCTCCCCTTTCTCTCTCAACTCTCAGCCACGATCTCTCACGGCCATGGGAACGGCGAGCGGGGAGCTCGAGATGCGGCGGGCGAGGCTGCCACCGGTGCGGCGAAGGTGGAGAAGGCCGGGAGGGAGCGACTGAGCAGAGGTGGCAGAGGTGATGGAGGCAGGCGGGAGGGGGGACAACCGAAGGGCGACCGTGGACAGGCGCTTCCCCGTCTGACGAAGAACAGGGGTTCCAGGAGGAGGCAGCGGTGGTGGCCATGGATCGGGGCGACAAAAGGAGGAACAAATCTGGCGTTGATGTCGATCCCCCCGACCTCGGTAGCCGCGGACGCAACGACCTCGAGCTCCTCGGCAGCGATTGATGAGATGACGACAGCGGCGAAGAGTACCAACTATGGAACCGGTGCTTGGAGGATGTAGCCTCGCCGCCGGTGAGGAGGTCCCGCGTCCGCCGGTGCCATGGAGGCTAGCCGCATTGCGCATCCGAGGACGTCGCCTATGAAGCCGGCGCTTCCAGGTCTGGCAAGGAGAAATCCGCCGCCGTTGCCGGCACTTCCTCCGCATGCCGTCGCCCTCGCCGATGCAGCGAGCACGAGCTCCTTCTCAGGGGCGCATTTGCCGGCGATTTCGAGCTCCACCCGCGTGGGGATCCGGCGAGCACTCCTCTTCCCACGTCACCAACGGTGGAGCTTGTCCTCCCGGAGCCCTCGGAACTGGACGCCCTTCTTCCTCGAACTCCATGACGGCCCTCAACGCCGGACGCCATCATCCCTCGGAGCTCAATGGAAAGAACGGGGGAAACGGGAGGAGAGAGGGGATGATACGTGTGTTCTTGTTTTTCTTTTTTAATTATGTTTGCGTTGCCATTTAGGTAGATGCCATATTAGCGTACATTGATCGGCCAACACGCCTCATTATGACAAACGAGGTACAACACCGAATGAATTAAATTAAACCGATTTTAATATTTAAGATAATACAACTAGAATATAAACTTAATCTTACGAGGGATGAGAGAGGTAGTATAAACTTTTTTTTCTACTTATACAAATCTATCCTATCTAGAAAAAAGTAAAAGTTACTTTAGGTCTCTTTAGTTAAGACGAGTTATATTCATGTTTTCAACTTCCAGAACCAACTCAAATAAGAGTCATTCAACGGCTTTAAAAGTGATTTTGGCTAGTGTGATGCGCTCTCCACTCTCTCCTTAGCCACATAGCTATGGTCCAACTCCCACGACACCGATGCACCCTCGAGCCGACAATGCCCTATCAGGTCGGTAGATCTCACCCATGTCGTCAATAAGCAAAATCAGAGGCAGGCTACGGTAGAGGATGATGAGCTCGAAGATTGCTGCGGGTGCAGACGTGGATGGTGAGAGAGAAGGGCGTGGTGCGTGGACGATGACATGTGATGTGCCTCCGCCCTCCTTCTCGGACGAGGTGGACATCGATGCCATATTCCTTGAGCTTGTCGCTTTTATCTCGGGCTTCCTCTCCATCCTTCCCGTCTCTTTTCCTCTTGTGGCGTTGATCCATTAGGGTCTATGGCCTCTAATGCACCAGACAACCACATCGTATGGCCTCGCTGACCTCATCTCCACCATCGTCCATGGCAGGCTCGCTTCTAGATCTGGCACCCTTATTCACCTGGGCCGCTAAGGCCCACCATTGCTAGCCTCCATATCGATCAGGATGTGGGCCGCTAGCAACGTTATCCACCTTCTATCCCTCTCCACCGAGCTAGGGTCCCTAACACACGGTAGCAAGAACAACGTGCACGGAAGAGCAGATGGGGGAGAAGAGGGCCAGCTTGGAGATAGCATGGCGAGTACCTCCTCTAGCTAGAGCCCTTCTTATTGGCTCCTATGAGTGTAATAGATATGAAATATCCCACATACATGTATGTACTTTGATAGGAGTACTAATACCAAGTCCTACAGGAAAAGAAATCCATACATATGGAAAAAGTCTTGAGCAGATAAAAAAGGAGTTTTAGATAAGAAATAAATATAGAGTACCACTCGAGTCGTATCAAGACTATTCGGGTAGTATCCATACTTGCCTCTCAAGTTCTACCTGGACAAGGACATTCAAGTGTATGAATACAAAGCCTCCTAGGAGAGAGGAACAAGCCAAGATAATATAAATCACATTGAGTAAATATTGGAGAAACCTGACAACAATTGGTCGTCGATAACCACGCCTAAGCTATATGTCAATATAGCTAAGACTAGATTAGATTTTTTTTCTCCCCATATGTTCTGCTCATAAGATATTGATATATTGGTAACACCGGCCTTCAGCTAGATAGGAGTAGGGTTGTTACCATTCTCAAGGCTAGAACCTGTATAAAATTCACTGTCTTTTCCTCATTACAGATTCATTTGCATCCTTATATTAGTTGATCCCTACGCCCTTCACATACAGTGTCTTCTTCTCACTACAGATTTGTTTACATTCTTATATCAACCGATCCCTACACCCTTCAAATACTCCATATATAAATGGATACTATGGTCGAATTATTATTCGTTGACAATCAACGTGGTAGGTGGTAAAAGTTGGCATTCAAAGGATTTATAAAGACATAGTGTCTAAAGGTGGATTTTTAGACGAAGAGTATCACGAAAAAATTTAATCGGAAGATATGACACGGACAGAGTAAGTTCGCCTCTAGATCAAAATCATGACCGTTGGGATATACACCAACTACATCATAAACAGCTTCATCAATACCAGTTTTTTCGTTCTAATATCTTATTTTTAGATCGATTTTACCTCTACTACTAATCACATATTAGGTTGTGGTTTTTTCTGTTTTCCATGCATATTGTTTGTCCGGGTTTAGGTGTCATTTGGCTGTACCTCCGATCAGTTACCTGTTGGCCTACTCTTACTCGGATACATCAGATCAAAAATAACAGTGCGAGTTGGCAGTCCCTAATTGACACCCATGGCCAATAAAATTACATATACTAGACTAGAGGGGCTCTCCACACACACACCCATATGCGAGCACGTGGACAAATCGTTCTTTCATCCAAAGGAATGTGTCTGAAAGGGATCTCCATGTGTACACGTGTGGCTACTTAGAAATATGACTATTCATTGATCTGATGACTCGGCGTCATGTATATAAGGACGTGACATTGAGGAGTAGAGTTTCCAACGAGGGATTCTAATATAACCTGACCAAAGTATGCTCGCTTCTAGATTAGAACCATCACTATCTCATTCTTCAATAATTCGATCTATTATAATCGACATGGCTTCAAGGCATCGCCATCGTGAAAAATAGTAGTTCAAAGTTATCAATCTTTAAGCCTCGAATTGAGAACCTGAGCTGATAACGCCGAAACTAATATTCACCAATCAGTTGACAACGATGCTATGCACTGGCAAAAACGTTAATCTTGATTAAGATATCAGGTCTATCGTCTTAATCAACTAAATATTTGATCAATTTATATATTGTTTATGTATGGTGTGTTTGTTTTTTTACACAATTTATAAGAACGTTGAAGCACCATAGCCTCCTATATCTTTGATTCGTCTGGAAGAACCAGATGCCCATTGAGCCAACAAGCTTCGAGCCAAAGAACATTACAACTTTGATCCCTACACGACTAGCATCGACTACACACCCCAGTCGACTAATCAGGATTCATTAGCCAATCACTAATGCTTTGTGTGTATCCATACGGAGTCGATAGACCAACTAATTTAGATGCATATATGTGCGTTATGATATACACACGGAACATACTTGTTGAGTACATAATGAGGTATTTAATAGATTGATTTAAAACAATCTACTAATTTCATAAAACATCCGTCTTATATCTACTAGCTACAAAATATTTTATTCAATTTGTGGTACCTTTTTAATCAAAAATTTACTATGTTTATCTACAGTGTTTTTTATACAAAATATTTATTTTGCAAACTTATGTCATATCATACGATGTCATGAGTACGGCTTGCACTTTTTAATATATGTATAAATTTTCCTTAGTTATAGTAAATATAGTAACAAATATAATTTGAATATGCTCAATATATCTTGATATGACTAAAACATCTAGAGAGATTTCTAAGTACAAGCCTAATATTTTTCTGTTATATTTTTCTACAAATTGCTATTTGGGAATACTAGCAACAAATTTCAAAATAGCCACCCATATAGCTTGAGATAGATGTAAAAAAGTTGGCATACTATAGCAGTTTCTCAAAAAAATTATTAGTTCCATCTGGCATGTTTAATTGATATTTTGCCCACGTTGTCTAACCCATGTAATCAAGACATTGACAACAGAGACACACCGCTCATAAACAAGGGTCTGAGACTCTACTCATACCATCTACCATGATGATTAAATCAAATACCTTAAACATCAATGGCACCTCATGCCATTACTATACTATCACATGATACCTCGTAAAGGTCACCGACCTAATCACTCGATATAGTTGCCGACACAATGTTCACACCATCTATCTTGACTAATTAATTAAAATAAGGACAAGTTAGAAAAATAAAGAAGTAGGTGTTTCGTTACTTAAGAGGATGGTTCGAGAAGCTGCCTATAAGATTTAAGATGATGATATAGACCTCAAACTACGACAACAAACAACGTGTAGTTGTCCTAATACAGAAGGCGTACATGGAAAAAGAAGCCATACAGACGTTTCCGACAAGAAGCTTAAAGAAAACTACAGCATTTTGATATGCTTATGAGTTTGAAAAATAAATGTGAAACCAAGTTGGCCACATGATATGCACATACGACCAACCCCAAATACTAATATATGTGGTCGAGACAGTAGTTGAAGATCCGACTATACCGTGGCTCTTCGTGAGACCAGGTCGAATGGAAAATGACTCCTACCTAATAGTGATTGTGATCCAACTACGCCCCTGGTTTTCACAAAACTAGTAGGACCATAGCGGTCTTACCACTAATATACGTTGTCAGGATTTAACTACGCTGGTGGTCTAGTCAAGAACAAGGAAATCATAATGTGTCCTATTACTTATATATATTACCGACTAAATTGATTATTTCTTCACCACAAAAAGCAACTCAACCTAAGCAACACCTAATGCCACCAAGATTGTAGTTCAAGATTTCAAATAGTCTAACAAATCGGTACTCTTTACATCAATTTATAACTTGGTATGTCTACTCATTAACTAAGTTTCTAAGAACACAGTTGTGGCTAGGGAAAATATATTATTTACTTATAGACTCAGAAAAATGTTTTTAATTTTAGTTTATAGTTTTTTCTCTGGAGTGTTCTCAATAGTTGATTTCAATTTGTTGTGAGGCTTATTATTTGACAATTTGTTATAAATAGTTGATTTTAGGAAGATCAAATGGCAAAACAATTAGATTGATATTGAGTAAGACAGAGACTAATCGGAGACTTCATATTAGTAGCATTAAATCACAATAAAGTAAGACTAAGACCAACAACTCCATAACTCAATTTTAAGACATATGATGGTTTAAAGGTCCCTTTAGATGAAAATCTACTTTAGTTAGTCATCTGCGAGGACAGCAAGTTCAATCATTAAGAAAAATATCAAAACAAAGATGATCTCGTAACCCATATATGGAGGCTACGTGTGGTATTTCACATTACACGATACCTTAAACTCCTCATCTCTATCACTAAAAGCGAATTTAGGCTCGTACTCACCAAAGATGATAATGTTTTTAAAAGGGTGCAAACACAAGTTCTTAGAAATAAATTTCTCATCTAAGTAGAAGGATTTCAAAAAGGTGGTCCGAGTAACCCAAGCATACATGATTGCAGACAAAGAAGGACAACACACCTGTAAGTATTTACATATATATACTTTTAAATTGTGTAACTTGCTATTCTCTATTATGGCAGATGTTTTGTCTCAATACTTGTGCTTTTTGACTACTCGCATAGTAGATATCACTCTAAAACATCAATTATTTGGAATTTCTTGTTATTGGACAGCCATAGTGTATAGTCTGGAATATATTGTTGCAATAAAATGCAACCATGAGAAAAAATCCGGTGTTGTCCAAATCGCATGAAGTATTTGTAGTCGAAATACAACATATAAGGAAAACACCTATTGTTGGTTAGGGAAAGTGAAAGTAAAAGTTTATAATTATAGACAAATTACATATGGGTACATAAAGTTTATTAGGTGTTTTATTTTTGCAATTTACATGATTATATTTAAATAACTATGTTATACTTGGCACTACTCAGGGTTTAATGTTTACCAATAATTTTATATAAGTATTTCATATAAAAAATATGCATAATAACTGGGCACTCACATGAGATTTTATGCATACACTTGGATGAACAATGTTCTAAGCTCTACTCAAATTTTGTAATCGGTTACAATGAAAATATACTCGAATGAATGGATCAACGATGTCGTATAAGATAGTTGGATGAATGATGACCATGTTTGTCTACTCTGGCAAGTTAACTTCTCGAGATAGTTATAATAGCCGATATCTTTATTTGAGTAGAGTTTGGAAGTTGTTATCAGTGTAACAAGATATAAAATACCCTATAGATATATACCTACTTCGACGAGAGTACCACATACCAAAACATATATGAAAAGAAAGCACATACATATATATAAAGTTTGGAGCAAATAAGAAAAAAGTTTTAGATAAGAAAAAAAATGCACAGAGTTCTACTTAGCTACTATCAAGATTATATCCATACTTGTTTCCAGAATAAAGAAACATCCAAGCTTATAAATATAAAGACTTTTATATACTTTTAATAAAAGAGGACAAACCAATATAATCAAGACAATACAAATCCAATTAAGTTAGCATTATTGAATCCTGACAATAGCTAGCCGCCTACAATCATGCCCTTGCTCCATACCAATATATTTGTAAACGAGATTAGAATTTTACTCCCTTTATATCTTAGTCATAAAAAATTGATATAATACCAACGTTGGCCTCTGGCCAAATAGGAGCAGAGTTGTTACCCTTCTAGAGGACTTGAACTTGTATAAAAATCTCTACATCTACTCGCTACATATTTATTTATATCATCATATTAACTGATTTCTATGTCTTTTAAGTATATCGTATATACACGAATAATATAATTAAATTATTATTCATCGACAGTCTTGCCAAACTCTTCCGTCGCCTATCAACCTCTCAGAGCTCCAACGGCGCCATGGTTTATCAGATTCCTAGGTGTGTAGGCTGTGCAAATGCCGGCAAGCGACAGTGAACAAAGAGAGAGGAGAGAAGATAGGGAATAAGGTGGGTGACATTACATGTGAGACCTAAGACATTATTTATTTATTTATTACTAACTAGATGTTATGCCAGTCGAAACCACCCGTAATACAACTTTATTTATGACATTCTCTACCCAATTTTATGTTAAAAGATATAAATGAAACTGCAACCTTTGTTGAGGATGCCATATGGACGTTTTTCTTCAAATATATTAATAAAACTAGCCCAGCCAATCTGCCTTCTAGAACAGTCGGCCCAGAGAATCTGCCATCTAGAACAGTCCGCTCGGCCCATCGGAGTCCTGAGACACCAATCCCTTCACGGAATCCGACTCCGACTCCGACTCCGACTCCGACTCCAACTCTGAACCCGATGTCCGCTTCGTCGTCTCGAAGACAGCGGTTGCGTAATTAGTACGTTCACGATTACGAGCCCAACTCCAACTCGGACTCGGGAATTCTACGCGTGACCACTCCCATATAAACGCGGTACCACCCCGCCCGGAGGCTTCCCCGACACGGCGCCTCCTCTACATTCCATCGCATCTCCTTCCTCCTCCCGCCCCTCGATCCCAAATCGATCGCCGCCATTCGCCCCATGGCTCCCTCCAGCCCCGACGAGGCGGAGCCCAGCGCCGACTTCGGCTCCCACCCCACCGACCAGGAGCTCCTCACCAGCTACCTCTGCCGCCACGTCGAGTCCGGGAAGAACCCGTGGCGGTACGTCCACGAGGCGGACGTGTACGCCGCCGACCCGGAGAACCTCACCAGCGAGTACTCCCCGGCGGTCGCCAGCGACGGCTCCATGGCATGGTACTTCTTCACCACCGTGCGGCCCAAGAGCGGGGGCGGGCAGCGGAGGGCGCGGGCCGTGGGCGACGGCGGGTGCTGGCACTCCGAATCCGGCGCCAGGGACGTCGTCGGAGGCATCCGCAACCCCCGCCCGATAGGGCGGCGCCAGTTCTTCTCGTTCGTCACGAAGCAGGACGGCCGGCGGGTGCGGTCGGGGTGGATCATGGTCGAGATCGGCCTCGGCGACGCCCAACAGGACGTCTCGTCCGACGGGCTTGTTCTATGTAAGGTGTACCGAAGCCCGCGCGCGCCTCCCGCCGCCAGGAAATTCACGGCCGCTCCGCTTCCGGCCGTCATGAAATCCAAGACGGTGGATGTGCCAGCTCCCGAAGACGTTAAACCTGCCGTGTCGGCTGCGCCGACTGCCGTCACCAAGATACCCACGGTGGCGTTGGCGATGGCGGCGGCGGCGGCAGCAGGATGCAAGAGTAAGGCCGACGGCAAGAGCTCCGGTGCAGAAAGGGCCAAGCGGCTCTGCTCCCGCTGCCGGGAGGAAACGTTGGAATCGGACAGCGAGACGGCAGCCCTTGACGACGCGCCCAACGAAGACGAAACGGCGTATTCTTCAGAAACTCAAGGACACCGTGGTGCCAAATTCATCAAGTTTCTGTGATTAGTTTTTATCTGGAGCCGAGGCTGCCAGTCTAGATTGGGATCAGCATTTTTAACAAAATTGGGAAGCTGCTATTATTTCCCATTTTGAGTAGCACTAGTGTAACTCCCACCCCAAATCATGACTTACCCGGAAATCTCTGTCTGATACAGGCAGGGTAAGCATTTGGTTTCAATACCAGATGCACTGTACTGTACTGCAATTGGTGCACTTGTAGACAGAAATTACTACACTACGGAGAAATTTGGAGGTAACATACAAGAAATTAGACACACTTTCCATGTAACATAGTAAAACACGCAAGAGGTTCAAGCTTTGAATGATTCGAACAGCTTCTTGCCATTACCCACCATCAGTTCTTGTGGCATGATGGATAATTTTGAACTGACCAGGATTTTCAACAAAGAAGCGGACAAGAGCCTGACTTGGCCTCTAAAGGCAAAGAAAATATGGGGAAAGCACAATTGCACGAACTGGAAGGAACGAATTACAGGCATACAAAATGCACAGGCCTTATGAACGCATTAAAACTACAGACACTGAGATACTTGCCATGAACAATTCCAAAGAAGCTAGATCAGTTGCCTTCCTTGTTCAGAAGGAGGTCAATCTTATATGTTCTTCCCTGATTGCTCTATTGATCTTGGAGCTGAAAATAGACGGACGTATTTCAGATCAATACACAACTGCTAGCGAAAGTTACTTCTTAATGACATATAATGCACACACTGTTCAGAATTAGGCACTAGATTTTTTGAGTGGTGTTATTTGCAGAGGGAAAATATAGCACATAATATTTTTAGATTAGATTCATGTTCCAACAGGTGCAGCTACAATCATGATAATTGGTTTAGGTTTATGCTTCACGGAAGTCAGGCAAGAGCTAAATGATTCATACATAACAGCATCATCTAAGCTATATAATGTGGTAGAAACCAGGACTCCATTGCAGCTAACACTGATTTCTTAATTTGAGGTCCAGCGAAGCATTTAATTCAACTGCAGACATATTCCATAGTTATCTGTCCAGGGTGCAAATACCTATTCCAGCAGCATCAGATCCTCTCATGATTTTCAATTTCCGGCAGATAGTGGTAAACAAACTGCAAAGGAACAATTTAAAGACAGAAATATTTCAGAGTACCTATCTTGAATGATAGCTCTGTATGAAACTTACAGTAACATGCAGGCTAACAAATTCAGAAATTTAAAAATATGTTAGTGTATGAAATTTACAGTAACATGCAGGCTAAGCAATTCAAAATTTTAAAAAGATGTTAGGAAATTTATTTAATTCCAAGGATATAAGTTATGGTAATAATTAAGCATACAAGGTTTAGCTTCAGTCATCAGTACTCAGCACAATGTAGGTCTGGATTTATTGAATCAAAATTAGTAATTAGCTAGTCTAGGAAAATTACTAAACCTAAGCTACCTAAGTAGAACCAATGTCCCCTACATTTGTTTATGGCCAATACTCACAAGATTGCTTGAGCAGATAGTGGCAGAGGCCAGTCTGAAATTCAGTGCAGAATAATGCCTCAAAACGGTCAGCCCAAACAGAGTGGGGATGGGTAACAGTTGACAAATCATATGCCTAACCCAACAAATTAACACAAGGGAAAGAAAATGAGAAATTTGCTCTTTCAAAAATTATGCAATAAGTAGATGTAATTTAGATCCTTCATTTGCTTTCAGATCAGTACTGAAATTTGAAAAAAAAAACCCATAAAAGGTTTTTCATATGTTATTGAACTATTGGTGCTATAAGAACAATGTATTGTAAAGGAAAAGATGGTGTTCCTAACAATGAACAATAAGTTAATCAAATATATGGATCAAAGTATTTTATTGACGAACCACAGAGCAATTTAACCAATCAATTTAACTAGTTCTACTTCAATCCACAATACAGTATTGAGGTACAAAAAGTCTTGTTTTTAAGCCACACATAAATGGTCATATAACTTGGTAAAATGGGGTGACAAAAGGGATATCAGCAAAAGTACGTATAAGGAACAATAACATAATATGTTGTGTTATTCTTTAAATATAGCAACATGAATATGCAATGTCAGAAACTTACTCCCAAGGAAGATCACCAACAAGCATCCAGTCAGCATCCTTATCTTCATATGTAAGGACATACTCTTGGTCTTGGAGGGCATCAGCCTTTGAACCATTAGTACGCCTATCTTTGTTTGATAATTTACACAAACCTCTTTGACCTTACAAATCATAGGCACCGTATAAGCACCCTCATCAAATCAAAAGCTAAAAAGCATAAGAGAGTGGATACAAGCCGGAATGTTGTTCTTATGGAACACAGTGAAACCGTTAGAACTATTAAGCAATATGCAAATAACTGGGAAAAAATGTATGATTTAGTTTGCATTTCACATATTCATATTTAAACCCTCATAAAAATTATGGGCATTTGTCTAAATCTTATAGTTCCAGGATAATTAAGCTACGGAAAGGTTGATCAGTACTTTTCTGGAGCAGCAGCAACCTTCCAGTACATGTTTATATGTTTTCCTTCAAAGTTCACCACTAAATCTGCAATACTATGCACACTTCAGGCATTGAATCCATGTTGGCAAGTTCATCAAAATGTCATCAAATGCTTACGTGCACTCTCACCAGCTAAAATGTTGTATTTTACGAGAAAGACGCATCAGAGACAATATTTGAGCCAGATACTCACCAGTGATGAAGCAGCTGAACATCTTCTCCAGATCCATCGAGAGATCCTCATAGCTAGAATAAATCTTGAGGTCGACCTTCCTGAGGTACGGGGCGCCATCCATGCTCACCTTGACATAGAGAGGGCCCCCTTCAGCCGTGCCCTTGTCTTCCCCTTTGCCCTTGGAGACGCTCGCCGCCAGCGTGTTCTTCCGGTAGTTCCGCACGGGCGGCCATCCCACCACCTGCGCCCTGGCTCCACAACGCCACCGCCTATCAGTACCAGCACACGCACACACGCACACACATCCAATCCCACGAATATTACTTTGCAGCCGGCGGAGCCACGGGGGGCGCCTTGTACTGGCCCGCTGCGGCGGCGGCGACGGAGCCGACGCCGTGTCGCGGGGAGGAGTCGGGGAAGACGCGCTTGGAGGCCGCCTTGGCGGGGGGACGAGGCCCGAGGGTGAGCCCCGCAGCGACGACGTCGCGCTCGGGGGACTCCGACCCCGGGAGGCCGAGTCGCAGCGTGAGGCGGGGGCCGGCCACGTCACCGCCGCCGGGGTTCGGCGAGGACGAGCAGGAAGGCGAGCTCGGCGTCGGGGACGCCGCCGCAGCAGCAGCGGAGAGGCCGATATAATCGTGCGGCTCGAGGGGCGGCCACATTGGGAAGAGTTGGGAGTGGGGAGGGAGGTCAGATCAGGCCAGGTTTTTTTTTGGAGGCAAAGTGGTGTGGTGGAGGAGACGACTTGTTAATTAAAAGTTGCCGACCGGGAGGATTTTCTACCGGATTTTTTTCCGCCCAGCTCCCCTGTTGTTTTTTTTTCTTTTCTGTGGCCTTGTCCGGTTGTCCTCTGTCTCCTGGCGTTCGTATTCTGGTCGTTGGTCTCTGCCCCGGGGTCGTCTCGTATCTGTGCTGTTTAAGGGTCCAGTTCCTTAGCCTAATTAATTTATTCATGTAAAATAAAATAAAGTATTAGCTTATGATTAATTATTAATTGTGTTTTTAAAAAATATAGAAAATTTTTATATATATAAGTTTAAAATAATTATTATGCAATTAATTATACACTAATAATTTACTTTAAATTATTTTTGTCACTCTCGAATCCACTCTAAGGCCATGAGTGGTTTTGAAGTATGGTTTAGAGAGAAGTCATATCTCCTGGATGAAACCAAATGCACAGATACTACTACTACAATGGCCTAAGATGGGTCCTAAGCAACATTTATATTTCAACCCTTATGTTTTTTATTAAGTCCTTGCTTATTTTTGTAATTTGTTTGTGGTCTGAATTTTACAAAGCAACCCTAGCTGAGAAAATTAAATCACATTTAACACCCTCCTTCATATCCTTTTTCTCTTCTCTCTCACTTCCCGAGCAACTCGTCAGCCATTCTCTCTTCTCACCATTACTAGTCGACCCTCTCTTTTCGCCACCATAGGCCACGACTGTCTCCTTACCACCGTTGATCGTTGTTATCTTATTCTTCATCTCCAATTGCCACCGTTGTTGCCATCTCTTTCTCCATTTCCAATCATTAGTGTAGCCTCCTTTTCATTACCTTCGCATCAATGGTCACCACCTAGGACCACATCCATATCATTGATGGTGACCTTGTGGTGGCACAGATAAATGGTGACTCAACTGATAAGGTCCGTGTTTAGGTGGTGGTGCGAATCCAGCGACGAGGCTGCTCGGGCAAACGGTGTAAATCCATCCGTGAGGCCATAACCAAGTCCTTCACAGCTATCAGATTTGTTGATGGCAACATACAGATTACTCGAGTAAATGCAGATAAGACAACAAGGTCTAAGAATGATACGTGGCGGCGTCTTCCCAAATGGTTGGCGCATCCAACCAGCGACATCCTTCACCTTAATCTATTGTAAGACCTCCTTTTCTTTACGACAACCTGTGGCTTGCATGAGTCACCGAACCCTAACACCAATGAAACCACTCCCAAACCTCCACGCTGGCATCCGAGCCTAGCTGCAGCTAGAGCCACGACCCCAAGATCACGTAATGGGCATGCCCTAAGTCGACTCTAGCTTTATGCTCAGCCCCAGGCCCCATGTCAGGTGGATGACATGAGCAGATGGGTTTGGCTCAGCAGTACAGCACAGTAGATTCGGTTGCGATGGGACATGGCTCGCAGGGCAAAGTCAAAACGAGATGTAGTGCGTACTCCAGAATTGTAGTGTATTGGTGACGATGGTCAATGAGCAGTCCTCAGCTAAACCGTATACCATATTGGCAGTATTCTACTAGTACTTGCTGGTGGTGCGCATAATACGACTAAGCAATCATTTGTGAGCGGGTGGTCGAGCTAGCACCGCTGCATTGCCGGGGTGCGTTTTGTTTGGTCCGGTCCAACTTCCAAGCGAAGGCAGAAAAGAGAAACCTGGCAAGCGTTCGTACGTGGATTACGCAAGTTTAGGGAGCAAGTGGCCGTGAGGTTGGAGCGCAGCGTGGACACGAAACCGCCAACAGGAGTGACCGTCCTCGCCCGACAGTGCCGCGGAGACGTCACTCACTCTCCTCCGCGCGCACGGCTAGTCCACGCTGCGTACTCCACCCGTCCGTCCCGGCCCGTGTCCCTGACCGTGCCCGGCCTGTCGCGGCACATGGCATTATGGAAACCTGATATGAAAATGAAACCCATTCGTAATTCACGAGCAAAACAGTCGCATTAACTACCTGGTCTAGCTGTCCCTGCGCGCATCACCGGTGTTTTATGCGCAGGCGCCAGGAGGCAGCGTGCATCACCGAGTGGGCCATGTTTGATCTGTAACCTCGATCGGTACTAACAGTATCTAGCCCTGCTAACTGCTGGTAATAGCCAGCAAAATTAAAGGTCAACACGGCACGGCGGGTTCGTGAAGATGGCCCAGCTCCACGTACGGCCCCCTTTGGATCCTCTCGGCTGCACGCGCGCGCGCGCGCGCCCCGCTCCCTGCCCTGCCACACCCGCAGCGCTTGCAGTTGCAGCTTGCTTGCTTCTCCCAGTTCATGAATTCCCCACTCCCGCAACGATGCCCGTGCACCGCGCGGGCAGACAAGCTGGCCGGCCACATGCGCGCAGGATCAGCAGGGTGGCTGCTCCCGGTGCACGCCACGCTTCAGCCTCAGCTAGCGAGGCCACCGGCTACTGCTAGGAGCACTAGCTAGGGTAGCAGACTGCCATTCTCCTGTTCCCCGCCCATGCGTGCATCATCACCCAGACGCCAAGTCGCCAGCCACCATGCATCCCCACTAGTACTCTCGTGACGTCGCCGGCGCTGGCCTCTCCTGCGTGGCCGCGTGGGCGATATATATGTCCTTCGACCCTCCCTAGCTCCCCTGCATCAACATCTTCTGCACTCATTAGCTACTACTCCGTACACTAGTAATGAATTACTATACTAGTAGTAGTAATAGACTTTCTACGGCGACATATCATGAATTAACCGGTGACTCCAGACACGAGTAGTTGCTCTAGGGAATTTTAATGCAATGATGAGAAAAATGTCTACGAAACTAAATGAGTTAATACGTGGAATAAAATACGATGTTATAAGTGAGTAAATTAAGTAAGATGAGAAACATGTCTCGTCTATATAACATTTAATAATTAGATAGAAGTATAATTAAATTTATGAATAGATTAGCCGTGTTTATATTTAAATAGCAGTGTGTAGTTCTTCGTAGAAGATATAAAAATCATGGTTAGTGTTTTATACTGTGATTATACTTTGTCCATTCCTACTTACTAGTTTTATTAGAATTTTATTGTCATTAAAGTAGATGTCACATAGGCTAATTTGATAATATAGGAAAAACATTTATGAAGTATAAGAATAAATAAGTTTTATTTAGATGAAACTCCGTATGCATATTTAGCTATGCATTAAAAATAAAGTAAAACTTTATTGTGACTGAATCATGTCATGACATAATTTAATAATTAAATACTATGACTAGCCTATAAAACTATAAAAATAAAACTATACGCTATAGATTTTTTTTATTTATCAAACCAAATATTTTATGACGTGACAATATTAAAAAACACGAAATAAAACTCTCCGCTACAAAGCTGAATTAAAGTGTAACAACAACGGAGCTTGCTCCATGTCCGAGCGACCTGTCACATCCACTAGAGGATTTTAGCCGTGTCAGGAAGGTAGATGGACTGACGGGGCCAGAGAGTGGCAGGAGCCCGTGCGACGACGGGTCAGGAGGCATGGGCCATGGGTCATGATGCGCTCCTTTCATCTCGGCTCCTTTTCCCCTCTCTCCCTCTCTCTCTCCAAGCGCGGCCGGGCGTGTCCCCTGTCTCCCCGGCGCCGCTGCGCAGGGAGACGCGCACCGAGCGAGCTAAGCACACGTACACGTACGATAAAAGGCAGTAAAGCCCAGAATTGAGCCAGCAACTGTTCGTTTGCTTCTTCCGGTGGGGGCAGCGGCTGCCTGCCCTGCTCTGCCCCGTACGTGTACGTCAGAATATGACCAAAAGGTGCCCATGTCTACTACTGGGCAACTTTCATTGTTCCAAGGCCACGCCCGCAGCCCGCCACAGCGTAAACAACGAGCAGTGGCAGTGACCGGGTGCGCTGTGCGTGTAGTCGTTGGGACTGCAGATATAGCGGCTATCGAGTGCGGGACAACGGGCCCTGCCACTTCGTGACTCTTCTCCACTCCCAAGTCAACTCCAGGCCTCCTGGTCCATCCTGATTTGGTCACAACTAGTAAGCCTAACGCTGCGTTCGACTGGCCACAAACATTTTCTTTCTTATTTTTCATGTTTATATTTTTTAAATATATGTTTTTTACAAAAAAAATTATAAAAAATTTTTGTTTTCAAAATCATATTAATATTTTTTTATTTTATACTAATACTTTAATTATGCTTCTTATTTCACGTGTCAAGGAGGAGGGTACAAACATAATCGAGTTCTTAATCATCAGTTTGGGCTAAATTAATTATGATTAATTATAATTTTTAATATATATATATACAAAATTACTTTAAAAATAACAGATAAACATATTATTTTAAGTTTAAAATAATTAATATGTAATTAATGATACATTAATAAATTAAGTCGTTTTGGGTGAATAAATTCATCAATTATTGTTATCGCTGAACTCGTCCTAAATGTACTTATTTCCCTTGTAAATTATGGTTTGCGTTACTCGGTTCTCATAACGAAGTGGATTTTAACTGAAGCCTACATGCAAAATATGCCAATGTTTCTTTTGATGATATTTAAATAGTTTCAGTTTTTCCATACGAAAAATACTCCTGTTTGATAACATAAATTATTGTATCATCTATCACTATACAAATTAGCATTGGTACTTTTAGTAGGTTTATTGTTTCCCAGTTGTACATTGTGCCGTGGTAGATAACATTATAACGTACTTTTCTGTCCCTATCTTATGGTTTCTTGTAAATTAATTAATAATGAAAAGAAAAGACTATGGTTTACATACTAAATGAGAATTGGTTGGAGATTTGGAGGGTGAGAGAGCAGTTGGAGTATAAGATGAGAAGATGTTTGAATTAAAAATAATTAACAGGATAATAAATACAGTAAAATCTCTTAAAATTTATATTTTAAGGTGAATTAAAAGGAAAAAAAATCTCATGTACTATAGTACATATGTAGGATTATATATTTTTAATTTGTTCACGATTAATATTTGGACAACAAGAACGGACAAACTATGCCCTTACAGATTTCCAGTATAACCAAAAAACAAACCACTCTATTCTCCAAAATATATGTATTTTTTATTATCTGTAAAAATTATTAGAATAATAAGAATTATAAAATTAACAAATAAATGTTAATATTATAGTATTATAAAATTTAAATTATAGAAATGATTATATTATGTAAGGGAGAGACTAAGAACAACCAAACCCGCACCAGTCTAGCTGACATTTCCACCCTCTCATCATCCGTTTCATGTGCGTGCGATCGCCTTGTGCCCTTTGAACAGTTAGGGCCCGTTTGCAACATTGAAGGAATAAATGCATTTTTAACCCAAAGTAATGAGATCGTCTAAATTTTCTTTCATCAGAATCAACTTAATCGAATCTTGCTTTTATTCTGTTCACATACATATTTGTACATTTCGTTTCGTGATGCATTAGTCGAACTGGGATATGGAAGTTTATGGCATGGTCGCATATCGTGTCAGTGTTTTCAGAACTGCATAAATTTAAGATTTTTAGGGGTTTGGAAAAGTTGGGAACATTCTGGTAGCATTTGACATATCCCCAATAGAAGTACCCTCTGGTCTTATTCAAAACTATTTTTTAGGCAACAACTCATAAGTTGTTTTCTAAAAATTTAATATCTATTATAAATGAATTATAAAGTTAAGCCTAGATTCAAATTGGCTACTAAAACATGGAGGCCCTTCGATGCTTAGATGGACCAATAAGAAAGAACTTGCAACTTTTCTTAGAGGATGAAAGGTAGAAGGAAAAAAAGTCTAGCTTTATTTGCATCTCTCAACCGTAAAATCAGATAAAATCGATTCTTTCGATGGTTTTAACAACAGTTTCATCGTATGTGATATTCATGTAGTGTGTTGACTTAGATCTTCGTCTAGCATAACATCTATATTGCACTTATGTGGCATAAAAAGAAAAATTAAAAAGTAAAAACTCAATGGGACGCACATATCACTCACACAAAAATGATATAAAAAATAGGTCCACATATCAATTGGTCCCCTCTCTCTCCATTTATCCTCTCCCCGATAAGATAATAAACCTAGTAGCAGATGGAAGGGCTCACGTGGCACTTTAGTGGCTGGGCAATCACCCCATCTTCTTCCTCTGCCATCTCCATCTCTCCCATAATCTCTTTACTACTAGTAAAGGTGTACCATGGGTGTGGGGAAGGTAGCTAAGCCCAATGGTTATGTCAATGAGCAAGAAAGGAGCTATGGTGCGGTGATAAGTCTCTTCTCTTGTCTCTCTCTCCTCTCATTTTAGTGCGCTTGATAGGAGACAGGGGTCAGCAAGCCCTACTTGAGCGCACGAAGGGAGGCGGGTATTAACGGATGTACACCGAGAGTAAGGATCCTATGGTACCCCTTTCCTAAGTTCAAGCAGGGGGCTAGACATTCGTGCTCATGGAGAAATCTACTTAGGTGAGATTCACAAAGTGTTATACAGGTTTGGATCACACGGTTGTGTAATACTGTATTCTTGTGTGTTCTTCACATGATCCCATATTTTTAAGAGGATTACAAGACTTAGCGATTTCTTGCTTGCTTGGGTTCCATCCTTCTTATAGCCTAGAGCTCCCCTTATATACGACGAGGAGACGCCACATGGCTAGGCATGAATGATGGGGACTTGGTAGGCCCATGTACAGGTGGTTGGTATACAATGTGTAATCAACAAGTTTTTCTCCCTTGCTCGGTCCTCCACAATTGTGAGAGAGAGAATGTCATGGCTGGTGTTCCTTCACGTTTGTCGTCGTTGGGCCCACTTGGTGAGCCACGAACACGGGTGAGGGGCAGTTGGTCCTAATGGACAGTACAACTACCGAATGTGCCGCTTGCCATCCTATGTCAACGGGCGTGGAACCCAAGCAATACAGTGTTGGGACAAGACAGACGATAGATAGAGTGGTAACAATCTTGTCTCCTCATTAGGCGTTTCAATAGGTAGAGATATGTCGCATCATCCTTAAATGGAGAGGACACAGGATTGGCGAGGCAAAGATAACCTACCTTGTTCCATCACATTAAATGTGCGCATGGCACGAGCGACTGAGCTTTTGCTTCACAAGCCTGGGTGAGATCCCTTGAGCTCGAGCAAGGTCTTCGCTCAGGGGCTTAGGCGTTAACCACGTATCAATGTTCCGAGCTTAAACAAGGCTTATCTAAGACTTCTTTGCTAGCATGCCATGTAGCAAAGGTCCGAGCTAGCGTCGGTAGGGGTCCCAAACTCGTGGCAAGTGTCTACCGTCCACACGTACCTAGGAACCACACATCCTACTTGGCACTGACTTGCGGCACTAACTTGCAGTGGCCCCTAAAGCCCTAGCTGTGGTAATGCACTGCCACGCTACCCTATCCCCGGAAAAAGAGGGGCCTTGGTCTAGGTTTCACTGACGACTGGTGAGCCCCATCATTGCCGTCCATTGCGCCCCACACCCTTGTCTTTGATATGCATTGTTACTATTGATTTGTATGACCCCGCAACGCACTGCCCTACCTCCAATCCACCTTTTCTTCTCCTCGCCGACTTGGCCTTCACCTCCTCACCTCTTCATCTTTAGTGTGGAAGCAAATCTCGATCTGGACGAGACACGAGTCAGGCTCCATGACAACCAATAAGCTCATCCTCTCTAGGCATGGTTGATCACTACCCACCCATGCGCGCTCATTCCTACACTCCTCTCTCCACCTGATCTCCGTCCAGTCGTCGCTATTGTCCTTGCAACAACTCGGTTGTCGTTAGATTGCTGCCACTTTCGCTGCCACCTTCGTCATTGAGGTTGATGACCGTGCTTGTCACTGAACTCCGTACAGGCATGCACGAGGTGGATAGGTCGGTCGTCGATGTGTTGGTCAATGAGTTCCTGCAATGCGTCCAACCGTGTGAGGAGAGAGAAGGTAGAGAGGAGAGGGATAGATAGAATGTCTCAATGACACACCAGGTTCCATCATATTTTTTTATTTTTTCTAATTGTAATGTCAATTAAACACTATGTAGGTGTCATATTGGACAACAAGATCAATATACCCCGTCAGCCAAAGCCATCATCTAAACCATCAAGAGACTCGATTGTACTGTTACTAGAAGTTGAGTGATGCTTTATATCGGTTTTGCGATTTAGGCACGCGAATAAAAGTTAAACTTTAGTTAAGGACCTTTTCCAAGGCATGATATATAAAATATGCCATATAGGCCCAAAAGAATTGCCCCTGGACAGACAGGCCGGGTTGATGTAGTGGGCCATACACGTAAAAGGACAAAGTTCGATAATCATGTAGGCTGATGAATAGATAGATTCATCAAATAGATTGTTGGTTTCTTTTTTTTAACTAATAGATTGTTAGTTTCGAAAACGGAGGGCTTGTTTCGTACACAGATTTGAAAAAAAGACATACTCTATCAATTTTAAAATATATGCATTTTTAGGTCCTCAGCAAAAATTAAGGTAGAAAAAATATTTCAATACTCACATTTTGAATTTTAATTGCTTAAATTCCCTTCCCAAGCATCTTATTAGCTGAAATATATAGTTTACATTGCATTGAAATTAGTGCCCTAGAAATGTTTATTTTGTGATATAAATTTTAAATCATAAAAATACACCAAAAGAGTAAGATTCAATTATAACCATTCATTCTTTTCACCTTATTTAATCCCAACTATCCACTTATTTTCATTTGTTAGTCCCACTTCCTATGGCCCATTTGAAAAACAGTGCCAGATTGATATCCATATTGACTGTTGCTATAAAAACTAATTGTTTTTCCACACAAACTATTACATACGCTTTAAAAATATAAGCATTTAATAAGATTTAAATTTTATACCACAATAGATGCATTCTTATGTTAATTTTCATGATTTGAATCATTTCAATGATTGCTAAGCCAATTATTGACTATTGAAACAACTAAAAAGGAAATATTTTGCTAAACAATATAGAAAATATTATATTTTAGAATGGATGGAGTAAATTTTAAAAGCATATTGTAGAAGTCTTGCTTCTATTTCCATAAAAAATACATTTGTGTTTTCTACTATATAACCATATATTGATCTAATTCCATAGAAATACATTGGCAAATTATATACAACTATTTCTCTAGTTTTCATAAATACTATACAACTACTATGTAGATCCATCTCTGTCGATGATAACCACGGTTACATGGCACATATTTTTTTAACTTGCTAATTTCTGGATAGGTAATTTCTGCCATCTCTTTAATAATGTAACAGGAAATTTGTATGAAGGTTAAGCCAAATACTCCTATCTTTTTCCAAAAAAAAATGATAGTTAAGGTTTGATGTGTATTTGACATGCGCTTTTATTTACGTTTTTTTTTCACACGCACTAATTGTCAAAGTACACCTGTTTGTTGACGTGGAGTATAACAGTCACAGATGTACCCCACGGAAGGCTCTATATCTGTTCCACGGTAGCATGGCATATATAAGTGCGTAACAGTGACAAAACAAGCACGTAATGTCCCCATGTAATTAAGTTGCAATTGGTTCGTCACTGAACACGCCACATGAACAGAGTCCGTCGACAGGACGCTACGTACATGTGCGGATACGGTTTCACACACGTTCGTGCCGCCTGTGTTGCCTCGCAGCGTGGGCAAACGCAGCTGTGGTCTTTTTTTTTTTTTTGCGGGGAAAAACGCAGCTGTTCGATAGAAAAAGCACGGAGTGCCGCCGTGCCGGGGCAGGGGGGTAGTGTTTGGTAGCCATGTGCTACTCGCGCTAGTACGCGTCCGCGTCCGCGTTCGATCGAGATCTGAAAGGGGACTTGGCAACGGCACAGATCTTCTTCACGTACTACGCCAAGTCGCGGATACCAAACTCCAACAAGGACACGGTACCAGCCGGCCAACGAGCGAACAGGCCTTGTCAGTCAGAAAAATGCGTTCGGTTTCCCTCCATCTCTCGATCATGATGAGGCTTCTACGCGAGCGGGACAGCGGGTATCGCGGTCTCTTTTTCCCGGCGTCGCGTCGACGTCGAGAGGTTGGCGCAGAGAGGCTTCTCTTCTCTGTGTGTTGACCTGACCCTCCATAGCTGCAGACGCTTCTGTCTACGATGGGCTTCAATTCGCTTTGCAGCCTCGCTCTCACCTGGGGCTATACAAACATGCAAACAGAGTACTACTGTAGTAACAGAGATGCTCCTATCGACGTGCAAGCGAAAAAGAAGAAGAAAGAAAGAAAAGGAGAGACACTACAGCTTATGGTACCAGGAGAAATTGGCCCTACCGTTTATGGATCGATCTAGCTAGCAACTTCCTGTACGCGTACATGCTTGGCTTAGTCGGCTTAATTTGCCGGTACATGCTGTATTGCTGCAGTTGGCTGCTTGTTAAGAAAATGTCTTCTCGTCGGTACCGTTGCTGACATCATCATCCGGAACAAATGGTCATAACATAAGGTTGGCTGACATGTACACTACAAATTAAACAAAATGCAGACCGATACATAAATGTATTGTATCGTCTTCTCTCCAGCTTATTTGCTGGTATGCTTGACATTTTATTTGCTTTGATTCCTTCTCAAACAAAACAATTTGTAAATTGCCGGCTATTATTTTTAATCATTGCTCCATTAGACGGCGAGCTTACAAGTAGAGCAGAAGCTACACGAAGCATGACAAATTGAAAATTCATCATGCGAGACAAGTCGCCGATCAGGGTCGGTTTGGTCCACGTGCCCAAGACACGAACCATTCTCCGACACATCCGCGGCACGCGCAACCTGCAACTAACCGATGAGTGTGTTGACTTGCGAACTATGTGCTCATGTTTACGTCACTGAGGATGGGGACCCACCGCCAAGCGTACGTCTCTGGCCGGGCACTCGTACGAGCCTACGTCGCAGCCGCCTCCGCACGGGCCCACGTGCCAGCGACCGCGGGGGACTCGAGAGGATACGTACGCGCCGTAGGATCGACCAGGTGGGCGGATCGGATGGGCGACACGTCGTCAACCCGGCGGCGGGTGGCGCGTCGCTAGTGGCTGTCTCCGCCGCAAGGCTGCCTCCGGTTGGAAGCGTCCCTGTTTTTCCTGCATTTTTTAAGCCCAGCAACCGGTGTTTTGAGGTAATCTGCTAAGGATTAAATAAAGACTTTGTAGAGAAGCTTTTCGGTTATTTCTTAGAAAGCACTTAAAGCAAACGTTTTCAGGTCTAGCGAGAGCGAGAGGGACACCGATTTGGATACCTTTAACATTGCCGCACCAGAAGCTTGTAGCACATGGCATGACTGAATTATGGATGGTGGTGGTTGTATGCATTTTTAATAGTGATTTTATATACACATCCTAACGTATATTAGTGTTTTCACATGGATGTAGAATTCCTCTTGTTTTATCATGACTAATTAACCACGGTGGAAAATTTATAAAAATGAGTAGGACCAGGAATGGTCATATATAATTTGTCGCTATGACTTGAGAGGGAAATGATACCTGTATGTCAACAAGATAAAAAATAACTTGCAAATACATGCATACATCCCAATAAAGTGTAAATAGGGTTAAAATCAAAATATGTCCGGTAACTCTTGGCAGAGGTGCACCGACATGTATAATATGACCCCCAATAGCTTCTTGGTCTGATTAACATGCATTCACATTGTCATTTTAATTTAAAGAGTAGATCTAGTGAGACCTTGTTTTTTGTCCACCCCTCATTCTCGATTTACATTTCTGTTACACTTATCAACAAAATAAGTTTTGAATGTAATATAAATCTTGTCAAATTTTAATATCAAATTAATAGGTTCCAAATATTAACATGTTACCAACTTTTGGTCCACATGCTTCAAGAAAGCATAACCTAACTGAAGACAAGTACATCTTCTATAAAAAATATTTTTTAGCTATAAATCTAGTGTACTTTTAGATTTGTAATCAAAGAGTTGTTTTTTTATGGTTGGAGAGAGTATATAATTATTTTTTTAATAATAGAGACGGATTACATCTTCACCCTACGTTGTTAGGCTCACAACAATTATATAACCAAGCTAATAAAGAATTTTATATTTTCTACACTATAAAAAAATATAAATTTAGTAGGTTCATAGTTAAGGACCAAGGATACATTTTGGGTAGGGACCATTAGGCTCTCAAAGCTAGAGATCTTTCATAGACATGAGAAAACATAGCAAAAAAACATCTGTGTTCCACTATTCAACGATGTGATACTAGGCAAGTGATAGACACAAACCCGCTCTTTATTACACTATTTTCCGTAGGCAAGATTTGGATAATACGAATCTCAACTACTAAATTAAGTGCCGATTAGCGAAAATCGTAACAGTATACGTGGAATATATCATTTTAATGCTTTATGCACAAGTTAACTACAGCAATATATCTGCTCCCATCAAATCATTATTTATTATCCCCCTAAAGAAATCAAACAGGTTACCCCCAAATATTCCTTCCCTTTGTGATGCCGCAATGAGGCGAGACAGGCATCACTGGATAATCCAAGGCAGACAATGATAATTACCCCAAAATGCCGAGAGGTGAGGGGTTTAAATGCAAGCAGGGCTCCTCCCCACAACCCACCTTCCGACGGCGACCGGGCCGCCATATCCCTCCTACCGTTTGTTCCTCCTCCTCTTCTTCTCTCTCTCCCTCTTCCCCTCGCCTCTCCTCTCCTCTCCACCACCCTCACCAACTCGTCCTGTCCCGACTCGCGGAGCGAATCCCTTCTCTTCCCTCGAGGCCGAGCCAGGAACAGGGGAGGGGGAATGGGGATTATTGCCTCGTGAGGTGATCCGACATACGGCACGGCTTGGCCCTCCCTGCTTGGGATTCGAATCCCAATCCCGAGGTATCCGTGCCTCCCTGCCCTCTTTGTTTATTTCGAAGAAAAATATCTTTTCTGTTTGTTTGTTTCTCGGATTTTGGAGGCGTTTCGCGGTGGTATGTTTTGCTCTGTCTTGTTTCGGATCAAGAAGTAATATCCTTACTGTTTTTTTCCCGGGTTTTGGGTTGCATGCTGCGTCCTGCTGTTTCGAGATTGGTTGTGGGAATTCTGGCAGCATTTAGTCCTTTTGATCTGAGATTGTGCTTTTCTGGATTGGCTTGAGCTTAAAGCTGTCTCCTTTGTTGATGTCCTTTCTGTTTTAGCTATAGATCTATGATCTCCATGTGTTTATATGTTAGAATTTGGGTTGCAGCGGGAGAAAAAAGTCTAAAAGTTAACGCGTCCTTCGACTGCGGTTTGGAATTCTGCGAACGTAAGTACATTACTGTGGGCCGTGATACCAATTGCTGTTGAGTAATTAATTGGAGGTTAGAGGTCGAGCTTATAGGAGATGAGGTAATTGGAGCTAAATCCTGTTTGCTGAAGCAGCGATTTTGGGTCAGAATTTGATGCCTTTGCTTGACGCCAGAGCTGTACTTGCTTGATACTGTTACGTTCCTGCAATGTCCCGAAGGAATGCCGGGGCAATGCAGCGGGAGGGGTCAGTCAAGGACTGGGAGGAATTTGACCCCTCGCCGTCTCCCAAGCTGGCGTACTCGCAGTCCTATGTTGCAATGAGGGGGCTTCTGACATCGGTGGCCTCTCTGGACCTTGTTCTGATGTCGAGCAACCTCAAGTCTGCGTGGGCAGCTATATCATCCCACAAGCATGCCCGGTCCTTGGAGAGGTCAAGGTCCAAGGGAATGAGCTGCAAGAGGACCATGCTGCATTTATTAGTGTGCTTCATGGTTGGTATCTTCATTGGATTCACGCCACCCTTTTCTGTCGACTTACCAGAGAAGATAGCTTCTGAAAATGGGAAGCTTCCATTTGAAGGGGATGCCATTGACAGACAAACGGTAGAGCATCAAGGTACCAAGTTGGAGCCATTCATAGCGGAGGCTGAATCTGAAGCAAGCGATGAGCCACAAGTTGAAGAGAGTCCACCAATCCCTGCAATGTTGGATGACGAGGCGGACTTTGTTGAAGCCTCGCCTATTGTACATTCTGTTAATGATTCTGGCATTGCTTCGAGGAAGCAGCTGATAGTTATTACTACAACCTCTGTTGTACCACACCAAGCATATTACTTAAATCGTCTGGCTCATGTGCTAAAAGATGTCCTTCCTCCTCTGCTGTGGATAGTGGCAGAGTGGCCATATCAGTCCCGTGAAACTGCAGAAATACTGAGGTCTTCTGGGGTCATGTACAGACATCTTATCTGCAATCGGAATACTACAAATATAAGGAAGATTGTCGTCTGCCAAAAGAATAACGCAATCTTTCACATTAAGAAGCACCGCCTAGATGGTATAGTGCATTTCGCTGATGAAGAGAGAGCATACTCAGCTGACCTATTTGAAGAAATGCGGAAAATAAGGTGACAACCCTGTGTTAATACTTTCTTTGCTGTGCATGTATGATTACCATGCTTGTCATGAATTCCTGACAGAAGCTAATAGTATCACTCTATCATTCCACTTTTCAGGCATTAAAAATTTAGAAACCATTGCTTATCTGGTTATTATGAGTCTCCTATTATTCATTACATGTCAATGCTGTATAATCTTTTAACTGCCTGCATATGAAAACCATGAGTCTGTGATCGCTAGTTTCTATTGATTTTTTGCTTGTGAAATGTTTATGTTCTAGTTAGCTTGCCTTATATATTTTCTAGTAGCTAAATATGCAATTTATTGGTTGGATGGTGATATGCATTTTTCTCAGATGGAGTTTGACACGGATATGCACTTTACTGTTTTTTCTTGTCATTCCGCTTTTGTCTTTCTTCCTCTCCTGTACTTTTAAGTTTATTCTCCATATGCTCTGATGTTCCCTATATCTAAATGATGGTGCCTCAAAACGTGGGTTATTTTCAGCGATCTAATATAGTTGGACACACAGCTTTCTTATTTGGGACACACAGCTTTCTTATTTGCTTTCTCCACTAAATAAAAGTTTGGTTGATGATCACTTCATTTTTTCTAAAGATATCTAGCAAGGTGCTTTGTTTATTCAGTGATTTGAATTAAGTGCTTTCTGATGTGGAGATAAAAATTCTGTAAAGCTTTCTAGCGTAATAAATGCAGAAACTTATGATGACTGCTACAACCACTGCAGTTGGATAAATGAATTCAGATCAATAATTTTGGCTTGATAGTCCCCGCATAACATGGAATTGGCAGTTGAGAGTCCTTAATGCTTTTGTCCTATGTTCTGCAGGCGTTTTGGTACATGGCCTGTAGCTATACATGTTGGGACAAAGTACAGAGTGGTTTTAGAAGGCCCCCTCTGTAAGGGTAATCAAGTCACTGGATGGCATACAAACCAGAGAAGGGGTGTATCACGCCGATTTCCAGTTGGTTTCTCTGGGTTTGCTTTTAACAGCACTATACTTTGGGATCCTCAGAGATGGAACAGCCCCACTTTAGAGTCTATTATAGTCCATTCAGGTGGCAGAGGTGGCTTGCAGGTGAATTTTTTCTAGTATTTATTTGATCAAGCAGATGAAAATTATGTTTTCACTTAGCTGTGGAGTTTCTGTTGTTCTGATATAAACTGTAATTGAGTTCCTAATTTCTGATTCACTAAGTTGTCATTCAAAAAATATATATTTTAATGATTGTCGTCCTAGTTGAACATGCTTTATAATGATCTGCTAAGCTCGGTGAACTAATTATATAATTTATTGAGGTAAGACAAATGCAACCATTGTGGTACCTGTTAGATCAAGTACAGCATATAAAGCGATCTTAAAAGCTAATAATACACATGACCGTTCCTTATAGTGTAGATACAACCATGAATAGAATCAAATATAGATAGGAAGCAACTCTTAACAGAAGCACTTCAAGAAAGTATTAAACATACTGAAACATTTTGGCATTGCAGGAGTCAAGATTTATTGAGAAGCTTGTTGAGGACGAGAGTCAAATGGAAGGCCTTGGAGATAATTGCACTCGTGTTATGGTCTGGAATTTCGACTTGGAACCTCCTCAAGTCAACTACCCTACTGGCTGGTTGCTTCAGAAGAATCTGGATGCTGTTGTTCCTATAACATAACTGTGCTGCTGCTCTTTTTGTTTGCCATCCTAGTGTGAATGATGCCTTCCTGAACTTGGTAGCGTCCAGGATCATGAGAAGCTGCTCTGCCAAGATCTGGTTCAAATAATGTCATACTAGTAACAGTTGAAAGCAAGAAACCTGACAAAAGAAGTTTTTCTCTCGGTTGTATTCTTTTCTATATGTTCATTTTTTCCCCATATTCATCCAGCTAGATGTAGTCATGTACGATATACATACTATCACCTTACAGATGTGAATGTTCCCCTTCATTGGAACTGTTGAAGAGCAAAGACATACTCTTTGATATACATGAACAAAGGTCAAATCGAAACCATAGATTGGACACACTCTGGTGTGCTTGATCATAACTCCTAAGCTCCTTTTCAGTACTATTTTATTCTCCACAGCTGCATTGCACCTTATTCTGTTCTGATCTCGGAATTCCCGCCGACGCAAATATTGCGTTGCCTGCTGATGTATTCACCGAGTATATCTTTGTGGCTTGGCTTGCTGTACTGACTACAGTGCAGAAATTCCCAATGTTAGTATGATCGGAGCTCAACATTTCGAAAAGCAAACTCACCTTTTAAAAATTTAACCACCGATAACTTCAAATACAGGTATGCGTACATTTAACTTCAAAGTACTATTGTAATATCATAATTTACTATGTTTTATAAACTTGTTCTATTATATAATTGATAAGCAAAATTTTAAAAGTTTGATTTAATTTTATTTTAAAATATTATGAGATGGATAGAGTGGGAGAATGGTTATATCATATATTACATCATTTTCTAAAAGCATATTCAGAAGAACAGGTGTGTGTCGTGTAGAAGACCGATTGTTTTCAGAGGCTTAGCTGATAGACGGATTAAAATTATCGGATGATATATATATATATGAAATCAAAGATAACAACATGTTAATGTAAACATAATTTACACTCTCCTGACAACAAACGGTCAACAGTCCATCATAATATGGTTAAGTGCTTAAAAACATGAATACATTATGTCCATACCATAATATGATTAATATGATTGAAAAGTCCAAGCTGACAGTATGTCCAAACCAACCAATCAATCAGCCCAACACATCACATAACAGGTAGCAAAAACCAAGAGTCCAAATAGCAAAGACCACTAGTTAAGTATCTAGACTTCACTTCTCATACTTCATCATCATTGCTAATTGGGTCGTTCGGTTTGCTATTTTTATGGACCGACAACGGGCTACTGAAATGGTATATGGGTTGAAAAAGTTACTTATCAACTAAAAAATCTTTCAGATAACCCAATCAAAATATCGAATAATCTATATCTGTTGGATTTTAGTAATACCACACTCGACTCCAAATCCACACCATAATATATGAATACCATGTTGATGGGATTTCTACGAATCTCTTCCTCAGTTCAATTGTATTTGGATTGGATTGGATCGGATAATATCCAATTCATTTTCATCTCTAATTTAAAATTTGTTTCATCACTCTTTTGGTAAACTAGGAGTGTTATTAATAACGATAGAGGCCTAGATGGTTGGATAGAGATTGAGTCAGCAAGGAGGGGGTATGTATATCACCAGTTGGATTAAGGACATTTGCGATTTGTGGCAGTAGTAACCTGTGAACCAAACGGGCCAAGAAATTCCGTCTTCACAAGTGGAAAACGGAAAACGAACATGTGTCCAGATTACATCCAAAGCCCATGGCCCGTGGGCCCTTTCCTCCATGGAACCAACGGAAACCGGAACCCATCTCGAAGAAGACGTCGAAAATGCAATCCTTCCCCGCGCCAGCTCCTTGTAACAGCTGTCACCAGCTGCCAGTTCGTAAGCGATTCGGGCTGCACCCTGACTGGCTTAATATGATCCAAGAAAAGAAAAAAAAAGTAAAATGACTATCTAGTCGGTTGCTCCCTCCAGTTCTACAATTTCGGTCGTTTTAAACATAATCTCACCTTACCAAGGAAGCATGAGGAGAGGAGCATGTTTCCTGTTCTACCCATATTAAATTTGTTGAAATGCTACTACTGGTCATCAAGAGAACATGTTCGGTTCAAAGTTGCTGGCTTTTTTTTTTTTGCACTCACGCTCGTTAATTCGGTCATGCAGACGTTAATTCTGCGTGCATGCACAGCGGGCGAAGCACTCGGAGTACGTGCATGCAGTAGACGAAGCATTTTAAGTCACGTTGAAACCACAGCACATTAATTAAACAGGGGTAAAATCGTCAAAAATAACCACTAATATCCTCAATAACAGGAATTTTCGTCCATCTCATGTTAGGCTTTAACTACAGAAAAAATAGAACCGGAGGGAGTACTTTGCATTCCATTCCGTGTCGGACACGAGGAATGTGCCCTGCGTCACCGGACTCCGATCAGGTCTCGAGGTAGCATTCGCCTATAAATCCAGCGCATGCGCCATCCAACCCCGTTCCATATTGTGGGATAATTCGATCGCTACGGTGCAAAATCGATCGCGATCTTCGGTGTTCCGCGGACGAAAACATGTGCTCCGGCGACAGGATGAAACAACGTGAGATGCCCACGATGGCGCCGGATGCATGCTACGCCGCCGGTATGAAACGGCCTCTCGTGTTGGCGTTGAGCGACGAAGGGCGCAAGGGCGCAAGGCCGCTGCCGCTGCAGCTGCTGAGAAACGAAGGCAACGACGGGAGGCCAAGCGGGCGCGCGCGGCGGCGGTCGCTCTAGTTCCGTACATGGCGCCGCCGCTGCAGCAGCAGCAGCAACTCGGGCCCCGCATCGACGGCCGGCCCATACGCGCCGTCCCGCTCGGCGCCGCTGTCACGCCGAGGAAGGCCTTGGCGCCGCCGCCCGTGGAGCCGGTGTGGATTCGCAGGATCCTGCTTGCGCGGCTGAGGCTGACGTTCGACTAACCGGTGGTGTTCATCGACAGAAAAACGGTGACCAGACCCGCACCAGAACCGTTTCCGCCTTCCGATCTTCGGCGTGGAGCACTGCCTCCTCCCGATGCTCACCCTCGACGAGGCCAAGGTCGCCAACTTGGTGGGCGAGGCCGAAGAAGAAGCAACGAACGGAGAAAGGTATCGGCGGCGTCGCTGACGGAGTAGACGCATTGAACGACGCTAGGGTCGGAGGGGAGCAGCTTCTGTTAGGCAAAATAAAATATGATATTTACGAGATTTCAAATATTAGATATTGATATTTCTAAATAATCATTAATCATATATCATATAAAAAATAAATATTATTATAAAATTAACATATGCATAATTATATCTTATTGATTTGATATGAGGTATCAAATTGATAATATACCCATATATTAGTAAATATATATTAGATAGATTCGTTATAAGGCTCTTTAGAGATTTTATATGTCATCAGTTAATGTTAAGTATAATTTATATAAAATTATTAGGCTCTTAATATTCATAGTAACTTATTTTTATACTACCAAACACTATAAAATACGCAATGGAATATGAAGAGATATCTCTGTGACTCTTAATGTAATGTATTATGAAAGTGATATGCTAAGGTGATTGAAAAATCAAAGTTTATAATCCGTTATAAGATCAAGAGAGCGATTAAACTATTTAGAGGATGACACAAATATTATCTTAAACTTGATTGATATCGTAAAGCAAAATAATTTGTATATGAGAACAACATTATAGGTTAAGTTAATATAATCTTTATATATAATAATATGTAATGTTAGAGACTGCTATTAACAGGATGACCGGATAATATGTTTTTGGATTGTGACCAAATATACGTGAACTTATAGTGTCGCATGCTTAATAAGTTAAAATATTTATCTGAATGTGATTTAAATAAAGAACTAATTTAAATAGAGATCTCATTAGACTTCTATTGGACTATAGTCCCTTAGACATAAGGAAGCCTATATATAGAAATAGAGAGATCAAAGAGAGAAACCTCCGTTCACTTCAAGTAAAAACCCTAACTGTCACTTTCTATGAAAAACTCTAACTATTTGTGAGTGGTAGTACACCTACAATTCGTGTTCTAGCTCTAGACTTGTAAATACTAGTAGAGGTACTGCTTATTATGGTGTTGATCAGCATCATGATCGTGACAATCGATTGCTTCATCTACTATTTTGATACGCGCGTGGTTGGATCGACTTCTTTAATTCTACTTCTACTATTCTGCGCGTCTTATGATAACGGTATATGATTTTTTTTACATGGTATCCTAATGTACGTGATAGAAAAAAAATATTTTATTCTTTTCCTTTAACCTCCTCTTCCTCCTTTCTTAGCCGAGGCCAAAAAAGAAGCCACGAACGAAGAAAGGCAGTGTCGTCACCGACGGGAAGCAGCAGCAGGCAGGCAGCAGGAGGGAACAACGCGGGAGCAGGAGACGCAGAGGAGGAAGGGGAAGGACCACGGCGGGTTGCCCGTGACGGTGGTGCACCCGATCGCCGGCACGAGGGTGCTGCGGGTGGTTCTTTGGGACTTCAGCCATGGCATCATCATCAAGGGGACGGGCTACATGGACTTCATCACCCAGACCGGCCTCCAGGAGCGACGTCGTCCAGATATGGGCCTTCAAGCGCCGGGAGTTCCGCCTCTTCGGCGCCACCGTGCCGGAGAGCCCTTTCTACCTGGTGACCATCTGTGGTTCGTGGCTCCCATTCGAAGCTCCGACGCCGTTGTGCATGCTCCCGCCACCTCACGTGCCCGCAGGTGTACGTACGTAGGCAAGGTTTGCTTAATTAGCCGCTTTGGCATTATAGATAGTCAGGGGCAAGCAAAATGTGAACCCCGTACGTTTTCAGCCGTCTGTAGATTTATACTACGGAGTATAGTATTGTTTAAGATTACCACGTTTATTAATTGCCCTGCAAATTTTTCCAAGTGATCTCTCCTTTGGTTTCGTGCAAGATTGCATATATTTTGAGTTTTGACAACGTAACTATTTTTTTCCTCCGATTATATTGGAAGACGCAAAAATTACTATTCCCTCCTCTTATGTAAATATGTCGCTTTTTCAATACTGTATGTTCTAAAAAAAAGAGCAAATTTCACAAATAGTTTCTGATGCTAATATCCTAAAACATTTTTTTTTTGAAAACTGAGCTTCAAACTGTTCCAAATCACATTTTCCAGAGATGGTTTTTCAAGTCCAGGTGCCGTAACGTAGACTTTGTTTCAACATTATGTTGAGAATATACTAAAAGATCTACACTAATTTTGGTGGATCAATCTAACCACATTAGAGTTGTTATACTAATTTTGGTTCCCCCCCCCCCCAAGAGGTAGAGTTATCGTTTCTTGACAAAACACGCTGTATTACATTATCATAAGTCACTTTATATCTGTACGGCTAATAGAAGCATAGAAATATTTGTACGGTACGGCTAATAGAAGCATAGAAACGCAGCAGATGCAGATGATGTGGCCAGGCACGTAGTTTGGCTAGTGGGAGTTGCTGATTTTTTTACTCGTTGATCAGGATTTCTTATGTTAATTATAATTGTCAAGTCGATCAAAGATAGAATGATCGATGTGTCCGAGTGGTTGAAACGGACTAGAAATCTGTTGGGCTTTGCTGCCCAGGTTCGAATCCTGCTGTCGTTAGTTTTTATTTTTGATGAGTCGTGCTAGGATGAAAACGGTGGTGGAAATTACCGCCGACCGACGGACTGTCTTTTCCGATTTTTTACCGATTGGCTTGTAATTCACTAAAAAAAATGGTTTGGACCGTTTTATCGGTAACTATATTATTACGGCAATTATCATTTATATAATCTAATAAATTACTATTTTTATAAAAATCCTTAAACTATCTTCATTGCTTGTCGTCCTCTAAGTTACTGTTTAGGATACGTCATAAACATCAGTGGCACCACATCAATCTTATCCCGTCATTACTAGAGTCCACACATCACCCACCGTCGATCTCCATCTCCTAGCTTTTATTTTCAACTCTCCTATCCCCATTGTCTGCTTCCCATCACAAGAATCCTCCTCACAATGCCACCTCTTATTAAGGCTATCTCTACCTCATGCTAGTAATGACTTTGACTCCGTCTAGGAGCTTGCTAGCCGGCTCAACCTCCGCTAGTTCCGGTGGAATAGATTGAGTATAAATTTGTGACATACTCATGTGATCATGTCAGATTGCTAATTAAATGTGTGATGTTATAATTCGTTATTTCCAATATAAATTACCAGTTTTCGAGGGACACCACCATATTGAATATTTCCGTTTTTGTTTTTTGACATTTTTCAATGTTGTTTGTATTTCTGACCTACCGTTTTTTTTATAAATAATATGGTCGTGGACAATAGGTTGGCTTTCCATCCCTGCTAGTACTACCAATGGCCGTGTGATCCGTTGAAACACGCCATCCCGTCCATCGCACGGTATGCCAGTCGCCTACCCGGTGTGACCATGTGAGCCACGCCATACGTGCAGCCTCGCGGGCGGTGCCGCGGCGTGTACTGCCTCCGCCTTCAGTTCGATCGGCAACCTCACCCCGGTCTCCCGCTCGATCCCCTCTGCGGCGACGCCTCGGCGCACCGTTCGACCGTGCCGCGGGCGAGCGGTTCGCGGCCTCAACGTCATAAGCGCCCGCGGGCGAGCGGCAGTGGGCCAGTGGCAAGGCCAAGGCGTGGACGACAGAAGCCGGTCGGCCGCTTCGAGCTGGCCTGCTCACCGTTCGCCACCCAACAACAACATGCCACTCTCTCTCAAAAAAAAAAAAAAAACGCGCCAGGTTTTTGTACTACATATGCTAGTATTTTTTTCGCTCATATTCAGATCTGATTACATATTCTGTACGATTCGGGAATCGTGTACACTCACAACTTCTATAAGCAACTTCAGTACACAATTTGAATTTCATGATTCATTCAATGATTTTAGGGCGAGTACGAGGAAACAGTCATTAAGTCATCAATATATTATTAATTAAATATTAATTATTTTAAACTTATAAATATCTTTATTTATTATTTTAAAGTAACTTTTTAATATTTTTTTAAAACGTAATTAATTATAGTCGAATGCCTTATCTTTTCGTGAGCAGAGCAACTCTACACAGTACACACTAAAGTATATTCTCCACAATTTTTTCGTTCACACATGGCGGCGCAAGCAAAGCGCCCAACAACCAACCGAGTATATCACAAATAGAGGCCCCTATTCATCATTGTTTCCATTCATCTTGCCTTCTAATTCCTCTGTGCCTCCTCTCCTCCTCTCGCCGCAGTCGGCAGCCAAGAAGAATCACCGAGAGAGCGACATGGCTCCGATTGGCGTGGGCGACACCCTCCCCGACGGCCAGCTGGGGTGGTTCGACGGGGAGGACAAGCTGCAGCAGGTCTCCGTCCACGGCCTCGCCGCCGGCAAGAAGGTCGTCCTCTTCGGTGTCCCCGGTGCCTTCACCCCCACCTGCAGGTCGTCTACTTTCCTATGCTCTCAGTTCTCATCCTCATCCCCATCCCCTCCCCGCCTTTTTGGGAGTCTTTTTCCTAAAAAAAGTCTTAAAAAAATGGGACTTTGTATCAGATCGAGAAATCTGATTACAAGACTCTGAAATGGGTACCTGATGTCCTGACCAAATCCAAGACGAGCTTTGATGTTACCCCCACTTCCTTGGACGTCAGAGTGAGAGGGGGTTAAAAATCTTGATGTGGGTTTATATAATGCTAGTTGCATGGCTGAAAAGTAGACTTCGGTCCACTATTCTGGTTTACTCCATGTATCGTTCCCCAGCTTCTGAGCACGCCAGAGAAAATGGACTTTTTTTTGGCAGATCTGCTACAAGCCGTTAAGCCAAGATGTGTGGAAGGATCCAAAATAGAGATTTTGGCTATAGTTACTGCGTACATTGACTCCATAATACGTGGAGATTTGCTCAGTATTTCGTTCCAGATTTGTTCTAGTTCATAACAGAGTAAACTGATGGCTTTTTCTTGTTGATCGAACTTCCGTAGATAAATCTGTAAACCTGGCTGCAACTAACTAAACTCAATGAAACAATTTGGATAAAAATGGAGACACGATTGGCAAATACGCATTTTATTGAGACCAGGTGCTCGTAACTTTTTTTAGATGTTGAAGTGCTCCTAACTGGCTAACTTTTGTGTTCGTTCTTCAGATTAGGCTGAAATGCTGTAGGTTTTTACTTCTACCGTTTGATTTTCAATAAATTTGTGAGCTTTACATATTTCATCTGTCCCTTCGCCATCTTCCTGCCATCATCCTCTGTTGGCAGTTGGCACCATAATTTTGACATATCTAGCTGGCAATTTCCTCCCTTTTGCCCTCCTTTTGTAACAGCTTGCTGTTTATATTTTGCCATGTTGGAGGTTTAAGCTGTTGTATTGCTTTGTTACCCGTCTTTTTGTAGTTTTCCTTTTCATTTATGAAAACCTGAGGCACTAACATCGTGTGTTCTTTTGAATGTTTCTTCAATGGCTATAGCAATCAGCATGTACCAGGCTTCATAAATCAGGCTGAGCAGCTGAAAGCCAAGGGTGTAGACGATATCTTGCTTGTCAGTGGTATGTTTCTGCCATTTTCTGTCTTCACATTCCAAAATTAGCTTTTTTTTCCCGAAATCTTTGTCGTCAATTACTTGACCTGGAAATTGAAGGACAACTGACACATGTCATGTATTTCAGATGTCCAATGTTCTCAGTAAATTTTATAGACTAGCTATACTGGTACATGGTAGACACACTATCCGTTTTCTGTAATATTGCAGGATATGACTTATTTAATTCACTGTGAATCTACGATTTTGCAGTTAACGACCCCTTTGTCATGAAGGCATGGGCAAAGACATACCCTGAGAACAAGCATGTGAAATTCCTTGCTGATGGTTTGGGAACATACACCAAGGCACTCAGTCTTGAGCTTGACCTTTCGGAGAAAGGGCTTGGTGTTCGTTCGAGACGGTTTGCTCTCCTTGCTGACAACCTCAAGGTTACTGTTGCAAACATTGAGGAGGGCGGCCAGTTCACAATCTCTGGTGCTGAGGAGATCCTCAAGGCACTGTAAGAACTTCAGCTCTTTGGAACGGCAACTACTTGCACCTGTCATGTCAATCTAGTTTAAATTTGTCTACCAAACTACCTACGCGAATAAAATTGTCGATGGGCTACCTAGTCCCGAGCACTTAATAAAACTATTCTGAGTCTGTATCCACTGTTGGATCATGTACTGCTCAGTAGTGATGTTAAGCTATGCTGTTCAGTTTATGTATCTAAAAAAGGTTTTGTCTTTCCATTGAGATTGGCTACGGATTTCTCGAGTAAATTGGATAAGTCAAGAAAAGAGAGAAATTTATGGTCGAAACTGATCAGATACAACATGTTTTAGCTGTGCTCTGATCAGACGTATTGACTCTACAGCTACAGAGGTTATCAGTGTGCGAAGGCGGCAGCAAAGAGGCGGACTTGACGGTTATTTTATCCACTATTACTCAGCATAGTTTAGACCAACTGTAGCTTGCACTTTGTGTCATAGTGGGTGCGCGCACGTGTGCTCTTATGATGCGAACAAAAAGAAGAGTGTGCAGTCAGTTAATCAGATGCCGGTGGTTTTGCATTCTGAATTTCTGTTCTATTTACGCAAAATTTCCAACCAAGTTGAGGCCGTGAAATATGCATACTGGTTTCAGCTCAGCTGAGCTGAGCAAATTACACCAACCCACCCCATCCAGCCTCTTAAGTTTGATGTATTCACAGGTGCTCCTCTCAGTTGGATGGCTCCCCCGGTAGCACAACCAAAGCATGCAGCTGTCCGTTTTTCAAGATAGAGCTACCTATGAGAAAAACTCCTCAACCCACCCCCCACATTATCAATTTTCTCTGCGTGCAAAAATTTCTTTGTGACCATTCGGTGAACTTTCCTCAGCCTCCCGCCATTGCCATCCGTGCCTTTGTCCTCTGTTTCTTGCTCTTGCCAATGCACTGAATTTTTGGTCACTGCTGAATTGGCGTCCATGCTGTTCACAGTCTCCTCTTCCTCCAATTCATTGTCAACGGTGATATCTGGGATGTCAACTATACTAGGTCTTCTCCTTGATTTCGTGGGCTTTGGGTCTCGAGCGATGGCGTCAGCGTAAAGAACATCTTCAATTCGAGATAAAACTGCAAATGCTAAGCTCTCAAGTGTTCTGGAGTAGCTCTCCAAGATGGCATACCCAACATCCTGAAGAAAAGAAGTAGCAAATGCAAGCGGCATAAGTAACAAGTACTGTAGCAAATCAGAAATGTAACTAAACATTGCAGCTGTGTTTGTACCTTGTTGTATTGTATCTTGCTTATGTCAAGCGATGACTGAGGAGCCCCAGGGAACTTGTGCTTGAGGATGAGTAGGACAGTTTGCGCCCGCTCTTCGAACTGCTCTCGTTTCTCCAAACTGACACCAGGGCCCCAGGAGAGTTTATTGCAAATTTTCCTCTGCCAAATAACAACAGAGGCCTCAATTCTGTCTTTGAGATCGACAATCTTGTGCTCTGTCGACAGGTCCACAGAGTTTATGAGCTCATTGGGATCAAAATAATCATCAGTGATACATTTGTATATCGAGTCTCCTAGACTAGACCTTCCATTCTGCAAGAGAAGAAGCACTCAAATTAGATTAGCCTTAGAAGTTCTTTTCCAGGAAAATACTGTACTATTACATTACAAAATTCCAAGAAAAAAATTGATCCTCATGAGCTTTTTGGGGAAAACGCTGTACTACTACATTCCCAAATTCAGGAAAAGTTTTGTTCAACTCAGAATCAAGCAAAAAAATGAATACAGTTCGAGAAAAGATATGCGTGGAATATGAAAGGAGATTGTACTAATATTAATGGTATTATAAGTCACCTTAGGCAGAATTTCGATATATTCTTCTGGGATCTCCATCTCTGTAAGAACATCAGCATTGATGGCCATGGCTGCCTTCAGGACTTGCCCTACAAGGTCCTTCTGGTGCAGAATCCACTTTTTCGACGTATCTGATAGACCTTGAGGAGGGACTCGAACTGTCGGGATCCACCACTTATCGCCTTGTCTTGTATCACCCTCTTCACTCTCATCTTTGTCTTTTGATACATACCAGAATTCTTGATCATCTTTGAAATTGTCGAGGTACTCCTGTTCCACACGCAGAAAACAACACACAAAAAATTCAGATTAAGTAATACTAAAAATTCAGATATAAGTAATACTGGCTCAGAAAACTAATGTGGGAAAAGTCAAATAGATCCCTAGAAACTGGAAAAACTCCAGAATTTGGACGGCTATGTATGCTTACAAGGAGCATGGCGTCGAGTTTTCGCAATGCCGGGACGTTTATGAGAAGATCCCTACGCTGCTGGGTACCCATCACCTAGTTGACAGCAAGGACGGAAATGCCATGTTGCGAGTGAATTTCATGACAAAATAGTGCGATTTCAATTACTTGGATAGTAATGATCTTGTGGCTGACCTCCATGCTTGTTCCATCCGTGGACTCCTGTTGCGAAGGGACGAATTCGACGATGTGATCGGTGACCGACAGCAGCCAGCCGATCTCCTTGTTCCATCGAGCTCTCCGGTCGGCTGCCATGGGCTCGAGCCGGCGCTGCTCGCCGAATACCGAAGCTGCAAGTTTTGCCACGGAGAACAATGTCATGACAGGGAAAAACCCAGAGATTTGTACTAGCTACCAAGCATGTGGAGTGCATGTTATCTTTATGTTTTTCAGCTGGCTTCATCTTTAGTCGGTGATGTTTGAAGAAAAAAAAGAAACCATGCACCCAAACGGCAAGCCCAGGAGAAGCATCAGGAGGATTGAGGCGTCGACGCCGCCTGCGGCCTGTCTGCCTGCCCATCTCGGCGTGGGCGGCGTGGCGTACGTCATACGCGTCGCCACTTCGGCTTCGCCAAGCGAGGCGAGGGCATGGGCGCACGACGCCGTGGAGTCGTAGTCGCGGACGGCCAATGTCCCGCTGTGCCGCCGTGGCCGGCCATCGCCGTGACCATGAGAACTGAGATACGTACGTACGTCTTCTTTCAGGTTTCTGCTTCTTTGATTCTTCCACAATCGACTAATCAACTAGCCACTATTGATTAGTGTTTGTGTCTCATAGTCTAGTTACTGGAATTAAGTATTTCACTTCTTGATTTCTCTCACTGTATTTATTCAAGCAAGATGACAAGGAAAACGATTGATTGCTATTATAAGCTGGGATTACTTGATAGTTTATGTTGTAAAAAAATAGCGGCAAGAATTAGTTTTGATGATATTTAAAGCTTATGATCTAGCTGTAGCCGTAAAGCCAAATTTAAGTTAATAGAGATCTAACTTTCTTTTGTACTACAAATTGCCAAGATTATGCGGTATGCCAGCTATAATGGATTTTATATATATAATTATTAGTATATCGTTTTGTTATCAACATTGGTGGATTAGCTTATCTTGGCAGCATGGTCCCCCTATACTCAATTCCTGGCTTCGTCCTAGAATTACACTCTTGAAATTGGTAGGATCTTTTATTCTACTTCAGATGCATAGTTTCTATAAACTTTCATTATAGAATATATGTGACTTCTATTCGATATTTCAGCTGGATATCATTAGGAGGAAGATGGGGATTTATCATAACCTCTATAGTTTCTTATGTATCTTTTAAAACTCATTAATCATGTGTCTATGATAGAGTCCGGAGATGTGAACCATTTTATTATCTAAGAACGTGGAGTGCTACTGACCTGCGAGATTTGTGATGGCGTTGGAGAGAGCAAGAGCGGAGGAGACCCCTTTGCCTGTGCCCGACATGTCCTCCCCGAGCAGCAGCTTGGCGAACTTCTCCTTCATCAGCTCGATATCTGCAGCCGATCGAACGAATCAACGACGAAACTAAGCGATCGGTCCAAGAAAATGTTTGAGCAATTAATTTCTGCACCAAGCAGCTGGCGTTGGCTGGTGATCACCTGAAGGCGGTCCACTGTCGTGGACGATCTTCGATGGCACTGGCGGCGGCAGGTCGAGGGAGCCGCCCGGCTTGGCCCTGGACCCGTGGCTCCGCGACAGCACCCGCTTCTGCAGCGGCGGCAGAGGCGGGGCCGCGGCGGCATCGTCATCGTCGTCGTCCACCACGCTGCCGCACCACCTCCCGCTGCTGCTTCCCCGCGAGGACGACGAAGACGACGGCGACGGCGACGTGGATGAGGAGAAGGAAGGGCTGGAGGACATGGTCAGGCGCCTTGGTAGGAACCTGTCGAGGCTGTGGCCGCGCAGCAGGGACCGCCGCACCATCGATCGATCACAGGCTCATGTCAGCCAAGAAGAGCCCGTCGTGCAAACGCGCGCGCATAAGGGAGGGGGCGTGGAGATTGCCTTACTAGCTAGCTAGCTAGTGCTCGATCGACGACGGGGGTTGGTTCAATGTCGCGCGCCGGCCGTCTCGCCGGCGCGCACGAGGAGGGTAGGCCTTGGGTTTTCTCGGCTAGCCCCCGGCCGGCTAGCTGATCGTCGCGGGCGCGAGGACGCCGAGGAATGGCTGGATGCTGGATGGCTGCGTCCTCGCGTCTCAGAAGATGGAGTTGGGGTGGTGGTGTTTTGCCGGGGGGGCGAGCTAAAGTTGGAAACCACACACGCAAAACAGGGCATGCAGTGGCGCGCCATTGCTGCGGCCAAATATAAGCAACATGCTAACTTTCCTTCCTCAGATTTAGATGGGCATGCAGTGATTTCCATTGGTTCGCCATGGAAATGATTTGATGGTTGCAAGGCACGCATGCGCCATTAAGATAGGCTGCATTGCACCTGCAAATTATAAGGACCTATTTACACCTCTCTTACTCTTTTTAACTATTAAATTAAATATTTTATATCTTTAATTATTTAAATAGGATAAATAATTTTTCTAGACCAATCTAGACCAGTTTTTATCGTACATGTTTAGCAAATTAATAAAAAAAAACTGAAAGATTTGGCCGGCCCACAAATTAATTCCTACCCTTTCTTCTTCCTTTGGATTCCCGTTTCTCTGCATCTATCTCTTCCCCTATCGCTCTCTCACCCAATCGAGCACATGGTGCGGTGGCGTCTCCTTCACCCAGGCGTTAGTAGGCTGGTAGCAGAGCGAGGAGGGCAGTGGCGTTGGGATGACGGCGACGCGAGTAGCACAAAGCTTGAGGTGGAGTGCTTGCAAGAAAGAGGTCACTGCCACGCGAACCCGCCGTCCTCTGCCCTCCGGCGGCGACTTCGACTTCCTCCTCTCTCTTTATCCCTCTCCCTCTTTCTGTCAGCCACTTGGGTGTGGAGATAAGGAGACGCGTGGCGGCAGCGGCGGCGGCTGGCTCAACAAGTAAGGCACAGCTGGCGGGTGGTTGGTTGTGGAGGTCAGTCGATCCCCTCTCTGCCGACGAGGGCGATGGCTCCGCCATCCTCATTCTAGAGCATGCCTCCGTCGGTCACAAAGGCGAGCTCCAGCCACAGTCGGATCCAAAAATGCCGCCGCCGGGCTCTCCCATCTCCCACCCAGATCTACCCCCAGCCGAGCGATGCGGAGGCGGCGATGGTGGGGATGGGTCGACGCAACAGTGGGGGTCAACGCCGGCACCGATGCCAGGGGGCGGAGGAGGAGCTGCAGTGTTGTCACGTGGCCCCATCGCATCTCATGCCCATTGTTAGAGCTATGGCGCCGACGTCCTCCACTCGATATCCGGTCGTGGACTCGTGGTGAGGCCGCTGTTGCCTATCCATGGCGTGGTGGCGATCCAAATGTTGCCTCCTCCCCATGGCGACTGGTGTGAGCTCGCCGTTGCAGCCTTGAGAGAGAAGGGTACAGGTAAAAGAGGAAGAAGGGAATGGTTACTGACAAATTGGTCCCACCAATCTTTATGTTTTTCGAGTTGACTGTACCGCCACCTCAGCACCAAAACCACCTTAAAAATGGGTGAGGGATAATTCGTCCGGTTTAACCCAAATTATAACTACTGTTATATTTGAAAGTGAGAATAGTTTCATAGTATTATAAATTTGTTGGTATATTTGAGTAAAAAATCAAAATATGTAGGATTAAAGTTGTATCCTCGAGAATTATGCATGGAAACTAAATTTAGACGACTGTTGTCTATATTTTTCACACTATATCTAGATGACAATAATCAACTTATGCAACAAGCTGTCTGTTTAGCTATTTGAAATGGATTCATATAGATTTGATTCTATAGACGACATATACAATCGTTTATATGGTATTAAGCTATCTTTTAAACCATCTATTAATTAACATAAAATAATTTTCTCTATTCTCTTTCTCTTTCCTCCACATTATCAAAAATCCTGCGTAACATCCCCTAGATGCTGACATCACATCATTGTTCCTTAAGTTCTCTATTTAACATTGATAGAAACATTATAAGTTTTCTGCTAGTGATTATCTTTTTCTTTTTTTCTTTCCTCCACGTTATAAAAAATTCTACATGACATCTCCTAAATGCTGATGTCATACCATTGCTTATGTCCTTAGGTTCAACATTATAAGTTTTCTACTAATGATTATCTTTATCTCTTTTTTTAAACATAGTATCTTTCCTCCAAATTATCAACATTATCATAAATTCTACGTGACATCTCCACGTTGACATCACACAATTGTTTATGTCTTAGGTTCCTACCGGTTATCTTTTTTTTTTGAAACATAATACAAACATAAGTGCTCATATATATACACATAGACAATCTGGTGAATCCTTTGAGTTGTTGATGGATATATCGTCTCATAAGAATAATTAGTCTAGGCTTAAACCTAGGTAGACAGGGCCTACCGCAAACAGCTGACCAGTTGAGCTAGTTCGCTACTACTAGTTATCTTAGACAAGTTTATGTTTTCGTGCTGAACTGCAATGTGGCACAACAACCATTTGGTGATAGTTTCATAATTTAGTGACTTGACATCGTTTTTGGATGTGCAATGTTGCTCCAATATTCCATCCAAAAATTAACAGGTAAACAAAACACGAACGTTCAAACTGTAAAGTAGTGAAGCTCACCAAATTCACTTTGTAGTTCCAAGCATTTTATCGGAACGACAACGAAGTACAATTCATAGTTACAGTTTGCAGGAGCCATGAGACATGACCACGAAGTGCCAGTCTGAGTCGATAGTGATTGTTATTTCTTTCTCCAAAATTAAAGAATATTTCCTTAAACCCCATGGTACATTACACAATCACACACATTTCCTGCTTACATTCACCTCTGGGATAACCTGAATCAATCTATTTCCACACCATGTGTGCTTAGTATACAGAGAAGAACTAAGAAAACAAGTAACCCGGTATTGAAATTTACTGGAGGGGTAGGAAGTAACGCAACGCGGACAGCGAACTCGCCACAAATGCAGAAAGGCACATCGGAGATGTACAAGGTTGCATGACAGTATGCACATAAACTCAGAGTTGCTGTAAGAAACACATTATATTGACATTTTTTTCTCCTAGGTTGCTTCAACCGAAAGGATCTCAAGCTCTGCCCACCAAAGCGGAGAAAGTCTCGGCGATGCTGCCTCCGGTGAGATTGCTAGAACTTCTCTCAGTCTAGTGGTGACCTCTCTCATGCTTGGTCTCCTTTTCGGGTCGCTTTGGATGCAATCCTGGATTAATTCACAGATGATTTCTAGCTCATTTTCTTTGTGAGCCTTCAAGCTAGGGTCAAGGAAACACGCTATATTCCGGTCATCTTTAATGCACTCCATAGCCTGTCACCAGGAGAAAAGAAAAGCAACATTTGCTTCAAGATCCCATTTCGTTTCGTGGATGTTGCAACGACTTTAGTAACTAAATTCGATGTATTAATTGTCATCCTTACCAAGTTCGCAAGGGAGCCCTTGTGTTCAGAATATGGAGGCCTTCCTGAGATAATTTCCAGCATGAGTAGACCAAAACTGCACACGTTCCCAGCTGGATCAGAAGATACGGGCTCATAGTGATCAACAAAGTCATCGTTCTTGGGCATCTTTCCCTTAGAAATCACTTCTTGCCAAACACTCATGTCTGCTACCTGCGGAAAGGACTCAGTTTACGGCAAGCACAAACATGTAGTCTGATGTTGAACTAGGGAGTACTTCATATTGCTCCATTTGTACCTTTGCAGCTCCATCCTCAGACAACAATATGGCACCTGACTGTAGGTCAGGATGTGCGATAGAAGGGTTGAGCTCATGCGTGTGTTGGATACAGTACGCTACCCCCATAATTACTCTCATCCTACCACTCCAATCAATATGATCGAATCCCTCAACTGCAAAACGGAAAGAAAACCAATTTAATTTGGCATAAAGAAAAAACAGCAAACATTTTGACAGTGAATAAGCATTAACAGGCTCTTACCATGGAGATGCTCATAGAGTGTTCCATTGGATGCATATTCTAACACCATCATCCTCATAAAAGGATCCTCCTCCTCACAGTATCCAAGCAGGTTGATGAAGTTCTTATGATTAATTCGTGAGAGCGAATCTATCTATGTGTTTAGAAAAATAAGTAAAAATAAACAACCTTTTCAGGACTACCTCTTATTCGTAAACTAGGCCAACATTACAACTGTAGTAGCGGGATGCTTTTATCCTTAAGTAACTCTGTATTACCTTTTTTCTGAATCTCCCTTCAGAATGCTTCGACCAATCTCTGCTAGTCATAATAACAGTTGATACAACAGCTATCTCGACACCACTTGATAAGGTTCCCTTATATACAGTGTAGTGTGGATAGCTTGCAACGATATTACTGAAGTCCTCACAAGCACCTTCCAGCTCTGTGCGCTGCAACTTGGGTACTCCTGAAGTACATTAAGTCATCACAGTTTGCAACAAATGATACGAGGCAATTCAACTGGATATTTGACAATCTTGGAAAAGGAAGAGCTGAATGAAGCTACAATATCTGTCCTCTAAAGTCTAAACTTTGCAAAAAAATATTAATGATCAAACAGGCTCATCTTGAACCATTTTTTATCTATGTTATATATCATATTGATTGCTTGATACTATTTCTGCCCAGCACATACTTTATAAATAACAAAGGAGATAAATATCTATTGCCCACAAAAATAGGAGCTGCATTCTTGTTCAAATGTAAACTATCATTGAAAATTTTACAAATTAATAAATTAAAAATTATGGAGGAAAAAGTAAAACATATTAGAAAAGCATATGATAGATATGCTCTTAAGTCCATAATTCACCATAATAACAGAATAACAGGATGATCATGCACATTTACTTTCTATTTTAAGTAAATTTACTTCATTCAGATAGATTAGAAAGCAACAAAATATTTACCTGTCACAAATGCCTTCTGCAGCTGTCCACTGAGCCCAGTCTTCCATGGACCTATTGTTGCCACTGACTTGTTGCGGCATAGCAAAAACATGCATGCTATGCCGATAAGCAGCAGAGCGATTGATGAAATCACAATGACATGCAACCATCTCTTGGATCTTCTTGGAGGTTCGGTGGACATGGGTGGACTACCTGGAGAACTTAGTGGTGGAGGTGCATTGTTTGCATTATATGCTGAATACGAGCCAGTTCCAGTAGAAGGAACAGGAGCAACAGCAGGAGCAGCAGCATTGACAGAAGCTGCAGCAAGATTGGTATCCTCCAATAGTCTGCGCCGGCTAAGTTGTACAGTTGGATTTCTTGCAGCAAATTTTGAAAAAAAACGAGCTGGTCAAAAGATGAAGGTATGTTATGGACTAGTTTATGTATCTAGGGTGCTAAAGAAAAAAAGATAAGAGCAGGTTAAATTACCGGAAAGATTATTACTGTCTTTTGTGTTCTCTTCTGATGAAGAATCAGACTGGAGCCTATAATGGTTCACATTCAAAACCGCTATCATCAACATGTACGGAATTTATTTTTAAAATAAACAAAAAAAAACTGTTGATAACTAAGGTAGAATGTATATCAATCTATTTCTTCTTACCCATTCTCAGATCTTTGATTCGCATCACCCCTCTCACCATAGATGTCAAAATCAATTTCCTGATCAAAATTCCCATAGGAGTTTTGGATCAGAGGCCATTGAAAGTTATTGTTGGAAAGCAACCTGCAGGGCAATAGACATGATATCATGGCTAAATTACTTGATGTTGGCCAAATTTTTGGCAAAGTTAATCAGTCAGACGACCTACAAATGCTTAAGTGATTGCATTTCTGCTATCTCCTGTGGAACTTCCCCAGTCAAATTATTATTGCTCAAATCCAGTATCTCCAGCATTGCAAGAGCACTAATTTCCTTAGGTATTGGCCCACCGAACAAGTTGTTGGAGAGTATACTGCAAGTGAGCAAGGTATCATATTAAAATTGTTGTAGAAAGCTTTTAAATCCATTCAAAATTAAGATTATAGTATCACAACTCGTCAGTGATAGTTATATAAGTAATGGATGCCCCATTAAAATATTAGCCAAGATCTTATGCTACTGTGTAAGATCATCAGTTACTCACAAGCATGCACAGTGTATTCGTGTGACATTTAGTCTCATTTTTATTTCGCACAGAGGTTAGCTGATATGAACCACATCATTTTCTTATGGCATATTGAAACCAATATTCATTGGTTGGTTAGATATATAGTTGTCCTTACTGATGGTAATTGACTTATTAGACACCTGGTGGCTGGAGGACAACTTAATACGCTAGACAAGGCATCAACCACTAAATAATTAATCTATTTATATGTAGTAATTTATCTTTACTAGATCTCAAATAAATCCAACTCAAAATACTAATATACTGTTTTCCACACAAACCAAATGTATATTCTTTTGAAAGCATAGCAAGATGACTTACAGAGCCCTCAGATGACCAAGCCTTCCTAGCTCCGGACCCAAGGTACCTCTTAGTGAGAGATCCTTTAGATTCCTACAGAGAGTTCATAGTAAGTACAATTCTTAAGACGATAAAGCAACCAGTACCCCCTGCAAATATGTAGAAGCAGTGCAGTTCTAAATGAATTTATTATAGCACAAAATAAAACATGAGTTTTTATGTAATAAATCATCTTGAAAAAAAATCCATTAATATAGCGAGTCAGAGAATCCCCTTTATGTATTTCCATGTAAAATATCAAAATTATTAAGTAGCACTGAAGGAACTAGTCCAAAACTCTATGAGTAGAAAATTCTGTATTTTTCCAGCTTAGATTGATGTATGAAATTCGGGTTGTCATCAGAATCCACACGTCCTGAGGCACTTGTGAGAAAATTTTGACATATTCAGAGTTCAAAGGGCACACGATAGTGTGTTTATGTGTGTTGTGAGTGGCAATGTCTGTGTGTGTCCCATACCTTGTAATCAGGAAAGAAAAAGAGCTGAGATTGTGCTTGGTCGAAGTGCATGTTGATTATTGAACCTTAAGTTGCTAGATTAATATGTAAGGGATCTAAAACTATGAATGGAAATGTAACTTTTCCTTTCAAACAGTAAGCGTGAAGCTTGGCAGACAGCATTAGTTTGACTTTCTGAATGCACTGCCTAAAAAAGGCTTTCTAGATAGGAGAGCTGGTACATAAGGATGCCCTGCTAAGCAGTCTTATCTAGGCAGATTGCAACGTTCAATTGATGGTGATATACTTGACCTTCTGCTGAAGAAATATAAAGCTAACCGATGTTAGCCTCCATTTGGGGCCTCAAGTATAATTGCAATTTAAAAGAAACAACTAATTTGTAGTCAATAATCTCACTTTACTAGTCAACATTGCTCATCACAGAATTGGATGTATCACGAGGGTAAGATCTAGCCAGTTGTTTGCATTGGCTGAGTCAAGAAACCATTTAAATAAACCAAATAGATTTAATTTTAGAACTCATAAGTATAGTGAATCAAAGAACAATTAATTAACAACAATTGATTAACAGTGTGGTTTGGTGATCTAGAGCCATAATACATGTTTGTGCCAAAACCTCAGTGGTTTTGTGCATGAAGGCTAGGATTACGTGAAATTTACTCACCAAATAATAATACCACCGTTATTTTTTAAGCTTGCAAACATGATTTCAAAGTGAATTAATTCTATACAACACAATTTAGGGTGCATTCGGGAGAGAGGGCTAGGGTTGGAACCCTTCTCCCACGCAAGTAAAACTTGGCTTATTAGCATACGATTAATTAAGTATTAGCTAAAAAATTTTAAAAAATATATTAATATAATTTTTAAAGTAATTTTCCAATTTAATTTTTTATAAAAAATATATCATTTAGCAGCTTGACGAGTGTGGGCATGAAAAATAAAAGAGGAGTTGGGAAACCAGCCAGCCGAATATTCTGTATATTGTTTGTGTGCGGTAAATTCAGCGATCCCAAGGAGCCAAGCCAAGGAGGCTTGATTATTATATCCAATAAGTGAATATTACATCTCTAATTTCTCTGGGCTATAAAGTCGAGAGATGCTTGTGTTGCCAGAAACTCAATTGAAGCATTGCTGTATTTGCATTCATGTATTCTTTGGTAAACCGGGAATAGATGCAGAGGAGAAAGGTAAGGGGGGAAGGGACATGAATTTAACAATGAATCAACACAACTTTTCAACAGAAAGATTTAGTCAAATGGAGAATGATTAAAGGGAGAAAATATCCATTTAATGCAACAATGATCCTTGATGAATGGAAAGCAGAAACTTGCACTTCCAAAAATTACTGCACATTCAGAAGAAGAAAAGAAGAAGGCATTGAACTCACAGAATCACAACCCTGCCATCCACGCAGCGGACGCCGTTCCAACTGCAAGGATCGCCGTCCCGCTGGTTCCAACCTACCATGGCGCCATGCGGATCCTCCTCCACCCTCGACTGAAACCCGAGCAGCGCCGACCCTGCACCACCAACACCAAGGAGCTCGCTCCCAATCAATCACACACACCGAAGGAACACACACCCAGAACTCCAGAAGCCGACAGCAAACACCGGCAAGCCACAGCCGCCGCTATACCTTCAATGTTGACCGTCGAGCAGCCATTGACGACGAGATGAAGAACCAGCACGACGAGCAAAGAGCAGCGCAGCAGCGCGTCCACCATCTTCCACATTTCCACCAGCGCGCGAAGCTCCACCGTCACATGATCCTCTTCGCGAGCCTCTTGAACAGCCTGGAGTGCATGGTCTGGTCAGGCGCGAGGAGCCGCCGCCATTGCGCCTGTCTCCCTCGGCGCGGCGACCTCACGACCTCCTCCTCCTCATCTCCTGCATGCAGGGGACACAGCTCAGGGACACCGACAAATAGAAGCTTGCATCGCCATAAAAGCAAGGAAACAGCTTTAGCTTTTTTTCACTTTGCCTGATTATCCACCACTGCCGGTTTCGCTTACGCCACACGCGATTCTAATCAAGAAACCGAAAAGAGGATTCGATCAAGAGCGAGAAGAGAAGGCTGCTCTGCTCACCCGGTGGTTCTGGGAACGGAGGGAGATACAGAGCACGGAAAGGAGGAGGGGAGCCCAAACAGCGGTCGTCCGTTCTTGGAGGAACAATTAGTAGTTGGAGAAATCAAAGAACGCAATAACACACTGAAAGGGGATTAAAAATCAAGGCGAATTCAATTCCCTCGCGATCTCTCCATCACCAAGATTGGCGTTTTGGCTTAAAGAAAAAAAAAGCGGGGACGGAATTCTTCGGCATGGCCAACTGTAGGACAATTCCACGCCGGAGTAGTACGAAATTCTGGATTAAAGAATTGGACGGGACACGCGGGGAGGAAGAAGAAGAAGAAGCCGGAGAAGGTCGCTGTCGAGGGCCACGACAACCACTCTCGCCATCGCCAGCGACGGATTCGACGCATTTAAAAAAATCCTTTCGTGCTCATCATCACCACATGGAATTAAAATAATGCCCTCTCACATCGACATTGTTTAGTCCTCGCAATTACCAATCGCAATCAGGCGTCTCAGCGGCGCCAAATGCTTGCACTCGCGAAGGAAAAAAAAAGCAATCTCTCTTTTTATAGGGAAACGAAAAGTGACCAGGAAAACCAAGTTTAAGCCTCGATCGATTCATCTAAGACAAACGAGCAGATCGCATTTGGCCGAGATGGCAGGATCATTAAGCTCATTACCGGCGCGCGGTCGGCGTCGCAGTGCGCCCTTCCTTCACGCAGAGGCCCCGGAGCAATGGGGTTGAGGAGGCCCGGAGGAATGGGATGGAGGTGGTGGCGGCGGAGGCGGTGGCCGGCGGCGAGGTGGGGTTGGGGGAGACGTGCGGTGGGGCCCACGAAGGGGACAGGTGAGACGCGCGGGGGAATTTTTATTCCCGGTGATTTTCCGACGATTTTATTTGATGCCTGGGCCTAGCTGTCCGTCTGTTTATTTTCATCACTTTTTCTTTTTCTTCTATTTTTTAAATATTTGTCTGTTTATTCAGTTGCCAGCTTATAATTTCCTCCCGCGTCGCGCTGCCGCCCCGATTTTTTTATTTACAATAATCATTCATTCATAAATTAAATAAGTAGTAAATCCAGGCAAACATTTATGACAATAAGAAGGACGCTGTTCTTGAAAGCGTCCAGGTATGGACGCTGGTGTGGATAGTGTCCAGAAAGGGACGCTGTTTGTAACTGCGTCCACGACCTCGTGCCGTGGTGCGAGCTGATATGGGGGCTTTCGTCGGCTTCCGTCAATCCCTCTCAAGTTTCAACTGCAACTGCCGTAGCACTCATCTCCAAATGAAGTAGTGGCGGTAGTGGCGCCAGACGGCCTCGTCGTCATTGACTACTCGTGGCGGGGTCGCCGTTTCCTTTCACTCGGAGATACAAGCTGCGCCGCCCATCCTCCTCGATGCCAATCCTTAATCTGGTAAATTGTGTGGCTTCTTTCCCTGCCCACAAGGTGTTTGACGTAATATTTGTAGCAAGACCAAGTTAGGACTATGGCAGCGTACGTGCAGAGGAGGGAAGCTTAATAACCTACAAATTAAAGTGTCTTTCAGACTGAGAACAATTGGTACTATCAGTCGGTTTTTAGTTGCATCGATGCTGGTTGGATTATTTCGCAGAGTGATACTCATAACCTCTGCTATGAACTAACATTGCAAGAGCTAACAAAAGCATCAGCGCCGCTGTTCTCGTGACTCCAAACGCTTGTTTTCTTCAATTTGATCATTTGATATAACTATTGCCGTGTTTTGTTGTAGATATATGACACATAACAGTCTTGCATATAAATTAATCTCTTTGCATATGAATATGTATATGGTGCAGGGCAGTGCCGGACACGCACTGAGGACAGGAGTAGGGTCTGCAACCTCTCGCCGTGTGCGCAGAGCCGCAGAGCAGATGGTGGCGGCGTCCCTGGCTGGCCCGCCGCAAGCTTCTGACAAGGGTGAAGCCCTCGTGCCCTCGTCTGGCTTAGTGGCCTCTTTAGGAGTGAAAGAATGGGCGGTGGCTATCAATATTCGAGACATAATGTAGGAGGGATCAGAGCATGGGCCAATGGAATCACCAGTTCACCATTGACGGAAACCAGACGGGGTTGGCTGCACCGGTTTCTGGACGTTGTTCAAAATAGCGTCCTGACCTGGACGCTGTTTCCCATGGTGTCCACATCTGGACGCTGTTTACCACGGTGTCCATTCTATTTTCCTAAATCCCGTTCAAGATGTACCATTTATTTAATTTTAGGATCATTAATTATTATATATAAAAAAATCGGGCTGCGCCTGTCGTGCGCGCCATCCTCCTGCCACCTCAGCTCATCGCATTATACTGTAACATCAATATATTCTCCAAGAAAAATTTCCAATATCTAACAAAACTGAGTTTGACGTAAAATTCTTACAGAAAATCTTATAAAATTCTTTGCATTCCTCTTAACATACACCTTAGCTGGACGGAAACAGAAAGATCTATGAAGCTTCAAAATTACTATCGATTTTTAATTGATAATGTTGATGACTTTTTAATACATGTTTAATCATTTATTTTATTTAAAAATTTATATAAGTATGAAAAAAATATAAGTTATGTTTAAAATATATTTAATAATAAATTAAGTCATAATAAAAATAATAATAATAGGATAGATAGTTAAATATGTGTTTAAAAATCAATGGTCATCTATTAAAATCGAAAAGTATTTTTTTTTCAAAAGAATGGTACAGGGACACTGCTCATGGAGGCTGACACGATGATCAGATGCAACGTTTCTGATCCAAAGTTGAGCTAACCTTATCTTTGCGGTCGGTAGCGCCAGTCAGGCCACTGACACAAGATGGAGGATTCAGACACAGGATGGATTCAGACCTGTCTGAACGTCCGAGCAAACAAGTGCTTGGTTTTGGACTCGTCAGGCTTGGGAAATTCCCAATCGGAAGTTAGGAACTATGGACAGTATTTGTCCACATCCAGTATGCGAGGATATCTATGTGTGCGTATTTGACCCAGAAATTTCCACACGTGTAGCTGTTCTCCATGTGTTCTTTGGTATACCAGCTGAAAGTGTCAAAGTTGTGTCGGATCAACCAAAGAGAAGCTAACGAAGCAGCTGACATGAGAAAATTGGTGTCATCGTGAGAAACATGGCTGGTGAGTAGGTGATGTTTAAGATGAGGCAGCCACCATGCATCTCTCAGGACGGCGACCAATTCAGAGTTCGTTACTAACCAACCAGCTACAACTATACGATGAATGAGAAGAGTATGGTGCAGTAAGCAAACCGATGGCTTGGATGACCAAACTTTTTAGAGCACAACCAAATAGCCAATGACCAAACTCTGATTATTATTTTTTAGATATTGACATGCTAATATATAGTGGTTACGAGGTACACGACAGCATCTGCTGATCACAAGACGCCTTTTCTACAGAGGAACCAGAAAGGAACTCTCTACAGCTACCTAAAATATTGTGATGCAAAGAATCAGAGTGACCACTTGAGCTTATAAGGTTGTTTAGTTCATGAACTAACTTGATAATAGTATCCTCCTTCAAGCGATCTGCATTACGGTTCAGCAGATTGAACCAGGACATGGATGAAACATTGCGTATCTTGCTCTCCTGAAAGGTACAAATGCAGGAGATCGCCGCCACTGTGTCACCTTGTCTCAGTTTCAGGCAAAATCTTTCCATTATCATAGGGGCAGGTGGAACTCGGCCATGGTGGCACAGGTAGTCCCATATATCTTCCAATAACCGCTCCTGAATAGTGATGGACAGGAAGGGTAAGAATAGATACACCAAATAATTAATGAAGCACTTCAATGGGAAAATGATGATCATATCTCTTGCATTTTATCATTGTTTACGTATTCTGAACTCTAAGCATAGTTCATATTAACAGTAAGCCAGGAAATATTTATGGAAATGGCTCAAATTGTTACCAAACTGGGGCTAGTACTATTTATGCTGTGCTTGTACATGAAATATCCAGTTAAAAGCATGAAAACTATCTAGTAAGGCTTGTCATCTATGAGGGCATAAATTTGTGTCTTTACGACCAAAATACAGACATATAAGCTAAAATGCAGGAATCTTGATATGCCCACATGCCACATGTATCCATTTCACAACTATGGTTGGTCATCATGCAGTATCTCTTATAATCACGTACATATAGAAGAAAAAAAACAGCATAATCAAACATCCTCCAATCATCGTGGCAGACATGACCTATGTAATCAACCAAACGTCTTCAGCTTTAGATATGAAAGATTATGCTCAACGAATATTCTATACTTATAAGCTACATGTTAAGGAGATTCATGGATAGTTAAGACTTGGGCATATGAGATAATTACCTTCCCATTCCTATATGCATCAAGCACCATACGAAGGTGCCTTTGTTCATCAAAGTGGTAGCCACTAGACAACATTTTGCAAAATGCATACTCAAAATCATTCCACCTCTTTGTTTCAGCACAGGCCTCTATGAAAGTATTGAAAGTAAACTTGTCAGCAATTGCCTTTCGACTCGATTCCACTTTGCTCATTATCCTGCCATTGAGAATATTCTCCAGTAGATCTTTTGCATCCTCAAACATTCCATGTTGAGTGTATGACTTCAGCATGATGTTACACGTTATGCTATTAGGTGAGCAATAGTTGCACATTTCTTCAAATATGTATTTAGCATTTTCCATGCTTCCATTGTCTATGCAAGTTTGGATCAGTCCTGTGTAGGTAACAACTAATGGTTTATTTGCAACCTTGCAAATCTTCTCAACCTGCATTGCAGTTGCCACCAGAAAAAGGTTAAGAGATGGCGCAAGCATCTAGAGGCATGAAACAAGCATAGGCAGGTGATGGTGCTTACAGATAGAGAATTTTAAGCCTAGCTGAGCAATAAACCAAAATCTAGTTCTGTCAAGTCTTCTGTTTTTTTATGACTGGCTGTTTGATAAGTTTCATCCACTTGTTTCATAAAGAGTTTGAGTTAATTAGATTTGAAAATTTTCTCAAATCAAAAGCTCAGCACTGATAATTATGGTGAGAACCTAACTACAGCCTGTTTTTTTTCACCTATCAAAATATATACTAGTAGTCTCATGTACAACAACACACCGTGCCTAGTTCAACCAGAATATGGTTTTGCAATCTCACATGTGTACATTCTATCTAGCGCAAAATCAGGATTAGAACCTGGAGAAGTGCCTCTTTGCACTGGCCTCCACTGCAAAGGCACCGAGCAAGGTCATAATAGAGACTGGCAGAACCAACTATTCCACGATTTTCCATATCCTTCACAGCCATCACTGCTTCATCAATCTTTCCTTCTCTCCAAAGCGCATTTATGAGAACTGCAACCAGTAAGAGGTATGAGAAATGAACTCTACCTTGAACTGTTTTCAAACCTTGTTATTACCTTTATAGTTCAAAGCACCAAGTATTGATGTTTTCTCCACCTTGTTGAAGAACTCATACACCAAGTTGTACTTGCCACAAACAAGCATTACCTGCAGTACCACAGAATTATAATAGAAAAATGGATTAGGCGGCATAAAAAATTGTACCAAACATACAGAAAAAAATACAAAACTATAGAATTGCCCTGGAACCAAGTTAAGCAACAATTTTCCTTAAGAAAACATATGAGCAAATCATTCTGTCTACCATAGATAAATCTGTTTGTCAGAAACCAGGTAAGAAAAGCACAAATGTAGAGATGGTCTTTGAAACTTTCATCAGTCATTCATAGTCCCATCCATGCAAAACACAATGCAAATTACATATTAATTCCAGAAAATCATAAAAGATTTCCAGACGTGTTTCTGCAAGGCCAGCATAGTTGGGTTAGGGGAGGATAGAAAGAATATGTCATCGAGATTAGCATACCTCCATAACAAGACCATATGTTGTATTTGTTGGGCGGATGTTCTTCTCTTTCAACTGTTGCAGAACCCAGAATGCCCCTTCCCATTGCTTTTGTTGCACACAAGCATTCAGAACCTACATAGTAGTAGAACCAGTTATGTTCTACTGAATATAAAATTGCCAACAAATTTAAACATCAATGTCTCATTATCATTGGTGCACCCACTTACATATAATATTTTCTACAAATGTTACTCACCGCATTGTATACAATGAGGTCTGGTTCCAACCGAGGATCCCAATTCTGAATAGGACCTAGCTTAAACTTCTTCCTAGGAGGAGAACGCATGCAGTCAATCACATCAAATAGCTCTTTTACAAGACCAGCTTGCCCAAGAGTCACAGCAATACAATGATAAGCAGCCATGTCAGGATAAGAAGACAATTGATCCTGCAGGAGGAAATATAAAGACATCATCTAAGATGGAAAGATTAGATATATATAACCATAAGAAGAAGATAAGCACTAGTTATACCAGCATAGTGTAAAATACATTCAACGCCTCAAAAGGTCTCTTTGCCTTCCCAAGAACATCTAGTGCTGTAGTATAAATATACCTACATCACAAATACGTTTTTTCATGAACTTAATATGCATTAATATGATAAACATTGTACTCATTTAATGTGAATCCTTAAGGTCATCTGGAGTACCCAAGAGAATCAAACAAAAAAACTACAAGACTGAATAAATGAAGCAAACTTATTTCATCACAGACAACTTAGTACAAGTTATATTCTGCTACATAAACAACATTATACGTCTATAACAGCAGTAAAAATGAAATATATATATATATATATATATATATATAAACTAACACTGCAGGTTTAAGATTCACGAGAATATATTAACATATATATAGACAACTATTTTATTACCTGCTCTTGTAGGACTTGAATCTTTCACGGGATTGAAGCCATTCAACAACTTGCAAAACCCGTTTCCAGTTTCCATATCGACCCAATATTTGAACAATCCTTAGGATAGAGTGGTCAGAGAATTTGATTTTTTCATCATGAATCATTTTGGAGAATTTCCACTCTGGAGTGTTCACATCTGTAGCATTCAGCCTTTGCAAAATAAATAACCATAAGGAATTAACTAAGACAACGGACACTTCAAAGGCTCAACCGCTTATCTAGGAAGCAATAAAAATCATATAGGAAAGCAAGAGGCTCATCAAGGAATAAAATGATTTTATAATCTCAATCTAGAAGCCCCAAAAATAAACTTAAACTTTAAACTGCTTAAATGCATGAAAGAATTTTCCAAGTAAGAAACAAGTAGCATCTAGGTATCATGATTGCAATAATAGCTTATAAATAATTTTAAAGCTGAAATTTTCTGGCAACAGTTTTCATATGCCTGTTCTGTAACATCTCAGGAGCCTATAAATAACCAGAAAGTATTGACACGGTATATTTAAGCAATGATTTTGAAAAAAAAAAAAAGCTCAGTGGCCTTAGCATTATTTATCAAAACAAAATTCATGTAATTGGAATTTGGAAGTACACCATGTAGTTCAGTGTGATCAATTACAAAAAAAAATAAGTTAGTGTGCTCTTCTGTTTGATGCGAACAACAATGGTAAATGGTAAAATTGGTGAATGCATGAGTGTTTAAATAGAATTTAGAAGGCCCTGAGATTTTCAAATTATGTAATGCTCGTGCTAAGGACTACATACAGGCTACTCCCTCCAGTCAAAAATAAATAGCGCACATCAAACTACCCACAACAGCGACAGCATCAGGTATTTTTGACAGGAGAGATTACCTTCATGGCCCTTTTTTTCCAAATTAGAAGAGGCTATTATGATGAACTTATGCAACAGCAGAAAGAAGTTCAGTACAGGCTATAAAACCAATTATACAAAGACTTACCGACTAGCTAATTTCTCAATTTTATCTTCCAGTTCCATTTGAAGAACCCGTGGTCTGTTTCTGACATCAGTGAATACCTCAAAAGATTTGAAAGCAGCTCTATCACCCAAGTAAGTAGCTTCCGCATCCCTCCTAATAAACTTCCCTTTTGGGGCATTTTCTGGTCCCTGCATTCGAACTGCTTCAGATTTTCCACTCTTCAAACTATCCATTGGATGGACATCATGCCCAGACATTGGCCGCCTATTGCCATATCTTTTGCTTACCGTAGGCCTGTTGTAATCAATATCACTCTCTCCAAACCTACCAACTACAAGGTCTCTCTCTGAACTTTCTGTTGTTTTCTGGTATTTTCGAAATTTACCATCAGCATTGACATCATAATTGAAGATTTTTCTCTCTCTACGGTATTTTAAATTGTTCTTGTATATACTGCTTGTTGTGCTACTAAAGTTCTCTTTCCCCCTTTTTACCACAGACTTGGTGCTCTCCAATGTAATTCTGCTATCCAGAGGGCCAGAAATATGGCTTACAGTCGAAGCTTTCCGTCCTTGTAAACCGTTCCATGCATATGACTGAACATGATTGTTTCTCTCTGACTGATGAGCAACCATACCACCTCTAGTATCTTTCATCTTCAACTGTGATGTAAAGTGCTTGCGTTCATTTTTATTAGCATTGCCTTTATTTTCGCTCAGCTGACCTCGAACAATTCTTCTCTGTACATATTCCTCAACCTTTCCCTGTCTTCTACGGCTCTTTTCAACATCACCCAGCATTTTTCTCTCTAATAACCTAGTACCATTCGCTAGATTCACACCCCTCCCATTCATATCCCCTCTGATCCTCTGAGCACCCTTTCTCCCATCAAAAGATTTACCCCTTCCATCACCTGACCTCTCATCCCCTCGTTGAAAAACCGACGCATCGCCATTGCCTGTAAACCTCCTCCTCGTGATCCTTCCATCCGATTCTGTGCTCTCTAAACTCTTGCTCCTGTCCAACTTCACCGACTCCATGATCTTCACGTAGTCTGTGAAAGTCGGGCTAAACGTCAGCTCCTTCTCGATGTGCCGCAGCTCCGACGAACCGGGACCAGCCGGGCCGCTAGCCAGAGCACCCGCAGCTCCAGAACCGTCGGCTCTCGCGTCAAAAACCCGGCCTCTCCTCGCCAAACCCCAACTCAACGGCGCCACAGAGACCCTTCTCCTCCTCGGAACCAAGAGCCCGTGAGAAGCGCTCGAATCAGGCGCCGAGGAGGGGAGCAAGACCCCGCATCCGCCCAGGTTGAGCACGACCGGCGTCGCCGCCATCGCCCCCCCCCCCCCCCAAGGTTTTGGCCGCCGCGTGGCTACCGCATTCTCGGCCGGAGCACCTCCGCCGCGTAACCCCAACCGCGGGCGAGACGCACAATCCGCTGCTAGGAAGCGCGGGCGGGGTGTGCTGGTCGGAGCGCCGGCGAGAGTATCGCCGGCTCGAGCTGATGGGTTGGGACTTGAGAGGAAGGAAGAAGCGCGAGCACCTGGGGGAGTTTGCGCAGCGGCCTCCGCGTTATCTCCTCTCCTCCGCCGGTGCCCTGCGGCCGCTCCCTCCAGTGGAGCCTCTGCACTGTGGAGTATATGTATGTGCCGCGAGGATATTTCGCGTACGGGCCGGGCCGATCATCTAGGCGATGTTGGCCCTCTAAAAGGTAATTCAGCAAAGTGTGGCCGTGTACAGGTTTACAGTAAGAGTGTGGCCGTGTACAAAGGTCCCGTTTGATAGACACGAATATTTTGGATTTTTAGGTTATCTTATTTTTAATGATATTAATTTAAAACTATAAATGATTGAATTAAGATAAAAAAACCTTTATATAAAGATAAGATGAAAACTTTGTACAAAACACACCATTTAAATGTTAAAAAAGTGTGCCAATAAAAAATCCAAAATATATAGACGAAAAGAATATGGTCGAAATTGAAGATGGTAAAAATAACAATATGGAAATGGTTTTGCTATTCTACACACCGTTCTTCTTATTTTACCATATTTTTATAAAAATTATTGTTTTTATAATACGGTAATTATTATATTTCTAAAATATGGTTTTTTTTACTTAGCACAAGCTTGAACTTATTATAGTCATGTTAAATTAAATATGTATTTTTACAGTTCAATGTTTTTCGATCGATATTGGTATGTCTGTTAATTATGTTTTCAATTTTCTAATATTTTTTATATATTTTTCGATTTTCTATCCTTTTTTATTCTGTTTCGGAGAAAAGACATGGTTACGAAAATAGGTTGAGACTACTTTTAGACCGTTTTCATCACTATACATGGACTTTTTTTAAAAGAAAATTGTTCAGTCATGACTCATGAGAATGGTGGTCAGATATCGGGCATCAAAACACAGCCCACATGTGTTTGAGATCTTCCTGCCGGTTACTCTTTTCCAACTTCCAACAAAGTGACCGCCGGGTCTTGTTCGTGCAATTGATGAATCTCTCTCTACCTCGCAGTTACAGCTTGTGGCCCATGCCTTTTTATTTTTCACCTTGAAAAAAAAATGGAACTCCATTCAGAAGCATCCCCTCATTAGCAGGTATCTGAAGCTATCCGTCGCATCGGCTTTGCGATGTTCTGTCCATTTAAGCGCCTAAAGAGAGCAGTTGATCCGTTCCTCTCATCGTTTAAAACGGAAGAATGGAGAATGACAACAATTTAAGAATGCAGAGACACTACAGATAGGAGAGGCTCGTCAAATCCACCTGGGCATCTGCACGTGTTATGTGGAAGCTAAATCGGAGACCTAGTTTCTTCTTGGTAAGAAGAAAAGGTTCCTTTGTCAAGCAGGGCAGAGGAGAAGCGAGACCCGCACAGAACGTCGTGCCGTTGCCGTCGTTCTGGCAGTGTCCTTCGCGTGATCGTGCGCTCCCCGCATGCAATGCAGCTAAAAGCTGTTGCTTAATGTTTTTCTAAATCTAAGCAAACGCGTAGCTGAACTGTTCGGCGCTAGTTTTTTTTCCTCCTCTTTTTTTAGGACTGAACTTGCTGCATGGCATGTACTATTAGCCAGAGTTCGCCTCATCAACATCAAATAAAGACTAGCTCATATTAATTCCTTTATGGCAATATAAAACCTTATACACTGTGATGAAAAAATTATAAAGAAAATATGATCATCGAAATATAGTTTGAAAAGTTAGCAATTATCGACGTTAATATGTACGATTAATATAAATTAAGTTGTGATATTTGTAATTTGTTTGATTTATTTATATATCGGTGATGAAGGTCAATAGTGAGGATTAGAACTATACTCTATATCCCTAGTCACTAAAGTCATAATTATTAAAAATTAATCAATGATATATCAGATACTTTGAGTTTGTTATAGTAATTTTTTAGCCACTCTTAACCGCAAAAGAAAGTCTTTACAATCACTTTTAGTGAGAGTTTTAAAAAGATATTTAATGAATGTTTTGTGTATGAGATAGGAGGAAATTCCTAAGAAAATTTCATAAAATTTATGAAAGACCCGTAAACATATTTTAATCAATAAAATAATATTTATTTTAGAATTAATTTTGTCATTTTAATCTAACTTTTTCATCATAATTTAAATTTTGAGTATTCGCCACCTCCTTCATATAAAGTTAATTTTTTTCTCCTCCAACTCTTTTAAAACTTGATTTACCTTATAATAAAAATGTATTCAATCTCTGTTTCAATCTCTAAATGAGTAACATCTTTTATACTAATTATTATTTGGTATTTAGATATTATAAGAGACATTTAAATTTTGTGATAGACATTCGTGTCACATAATAGAATTTAAAAAATCTCAACCGAGTGATACTTATTATACACGAAAATTTATTAAAAATCAGTTTTTAATAATATGATCAGATCAAGTTTTGTAGTTATTTTGGGCAAAGTAAATGGTTTTATATTCACTCTGCACTGTAGCGTGTTCTGGTTTTTTAGGTATTTGCTGTAAGACGATAACACACTCAAAACCCAATTGATCTATAGCACACCGCGAAAACCGTATGCATTTGCTTCCTGTACACTATAGGAGCATTTTTCGGCCAAGTCAAGAGAGAAATGGGGAGAAACTTTCACGAAGTCTAAAAATGTGACCGTCAGAGTTCAGAACAGTTACTTTTTTGGAGCATAATTTTTTTTCATTTTCTTTTCTCCGGAAGAAAATTAACGTGGAAAATCCAGGAAGGGCCTATACGCTGCAAATTCTTTTCCATCAGAAATATGTTCATGTGACCTCTTTATTTAAATAATAGACAAATAATTACGGGTGAACTACACACATGCATCCATTAGCTATACTACAACCGGAGATGTAAAGCATTTTCATTAAAAAAATATACATACACCCATTTTAAATGTATTGTAGTGTGCACTTTATAAAGAACATATATAATCTCTATGGACATATGATGTGCACTTGCAAATATTTGTTAAAAAAATAATTATACACGTACTATGTCACTAGACACTAGTAAAACATACAAAATGTGTAAACTAAATTTTTATACAAATATTTCCTAGTGCAATTTTTCTTATTTTATTAAGTGCATGTAGATTCACATATTTTCATTAATTTATAGCATTAAATATACTTATTTTTATGTGAGAAATCTTGTGGTGTGACCTGCCATCATGACCAGCACGGGCGGTGCTCATGCTCTCTCAATTTTAAATAACTAATTGTGTCACTTTAACCAATTGTATTTTTATAAAAAATATATATATAAAAATGTCATGCTATTAGAATATTTTATGTCCTACACACAAACACTGTTTTTTTTCAATAGTAGTTTAACTATTTACGAGTTAGTATTAACTATTAAAGTTAAAACAATACTGATAAATAATTATTAAAAAGGGACAAGATTTTTGTCTGAATTAATTATAAACGTAATCTTATTTAGACAAGACAAATGCTATGTATCCATGTGTGTAGGCGTGCTTATGGTGAGTACGTGGGTAGACCCGTCATGTACTTAGAAATATCTACATTTTTAAAAGAAAAAAAGATCTATTTCAGTAAGTACTCCATAAGTATCTGTGCACGCTGAAAAGGACATTTTTATAACCATGATGCGTAGGAAAAGGAAGGAATTTTAACTAAACTTGATGTGGTCACAGTACTTATCTGCTAGATCCACTTTTCCAGACAATTTACTCCGTTCCTCTGGATCGGCGGACGCGGTTTTCGAATACAAAAACAAGGAGAAAGAGTCCCGCGACCTAGTCGAGAGGCGGTACACTGGTGGTGGGGGACGTGACGGGACGAAGATGACTCGGGAGACGCCGCCGCCGACGCCGGCGGAGCGCGGAGAGGTGCCCGAGGTGGTGGAGATGGATGCGGCAGGGGAGGGGGAGGACCAGGAAGAGAGGTGGGCGCGGCTGCTGCCGGAGCTGCTGTCCGAGGTGGTGCGGCGCGTGGAGGCTTCCGGCGGCGAGCGGTGGCCGGCGCGGAAGGACGTGGTCTCCTGCGCCTGCGTGTGCCGACGGTGGCGCGACGCCGCCGTCGACGTCGTGCGGCCGCCCGCGGAGTCTGGCAAGATCACCTTCCCGTCCTCGCTCAAGCAGGTGAGCCCCGATACCCTCTTGCTGGGGCTCCTGCCCGTCGACTGGTGGAGATCTCGGCTGCCGATTCGATGTAGTATGGTGCTAGGGAGTGGAAATCCCCCATTATGTCGATGTTTTTTAGGAGGCATCGTTCCGAGATGCGATTTTTATGTCACCGGTTGGCGATTTGGAGAGGCTTCTATGCTTTTGAGCTCCAAATTTGGAGCCTGCGTAGGTCCCATCAGTTCTGTCAATAGGATGGTGAGATTGCTTCCTCATGCGATTTTTATCGTATTCTTTATAATTTTCAGGTTTACAAATTTACTTTTTGAGCCGCGATGTTTTCGTGGGATTATTTAATTTGTTTATAACTAGCCCTAGCTTTGTTGGTGGGAGTAAGTTACTTTCAATCGGTTTTGATACTTTTTTTTTTGTTAGAGTGTGTGAATTTAACTTAAAACTATGTCCCCATTTTTGGCTTGGTGCAACTAAATTTGATTTAGTCAGCACAGTGGATGGCTTAATATAACACTAGCCCTTTTTATGGCTTTGGCAAAATCACCAGCAGTTAGAAATTTTATGCTTTGGCTACAGATTTGATGTTAGGACCAGATTCCATTCCAGCATATATCTAGCTTTACTAGTTTTTAGCTATTTTATATCCTATTCAACGGAGAGCGATTTCACTTATAAATGGGAGTTTAGTGGCAGATATTCCCCAGGAGATGAGTAGCATAGTTTTGTTATGAGCAATTCGTCTATGTAGGATTTTGATTGCAGTCTTGCTGAAGTTTCTTTGGGGGAGTATCGTACTTTTGATACGCAGCATTTGTATGGAAATTAATTAGATTTCTTTCACCAATTTTTGTCAATCAGCCAGGGCCAAGGGAGTTCCCAATGCAATGTTTTATTAAGCGGAATAAGAAGAACTCTACATTCTACCTCTACCTTGGCTTGACAAGTGGTAAGTGTACGTGATGTGATGTGATATGAGAACTACCTTGACTCTCATATTTATTTTGTGTTGCATATGTGCAGACAGCAATTTGATATGTGTATATCGATAATCAGTGTGAATTGTCATCTCAATGTAAGGCATGTGACATGTTGTTTTATGATTGCTGCGCGGATTCTGTTTTTCTTGGAATCTGTTACCCTGTTGGCTGACACTTGATTCCCATTTCCCAGCAGTAGTCAAATTGATTGCTTTTAGATTTAACTCAAATTCATTGTGGCTTTAATTGGAGATGCGCCGCTTGTTTCTCCTAGTTGATGGCTTGATGCTGACCTATGAATTTTTGGCATGGGCAGCCCCATACACGTTTACTTCCTTGCATTCAAATTTCTGTTTTTCCCTATATTTTCAAACTATTTATTGAACCAGCAAAAATGCAAAGTGTGTTTGAATTCTAGGGCCATGTGCTATTTGCATTTTTGGCATAATTGGTATGGGATGATGGGAGGATAGGGTGGTGGTTTGGAGTGCTTAATGGATCAGAACCTACAGCATTTTACATGAATTATGAACTAGATTTTTTTGGGTACACTGCCTTCTTTTTTGTAAAAAAAAGGTAGTGATGTTCATTTATTTGGATTGGCTGGTTTGGACATAATTGTTGAAGGGTTTAGCTGAATTGCACCAAGGTCCTCATGTCTTGCAAATGGTGATCAGGGTGACTGGAAGTCTCCATATTCCGTTACATTTCATTGCCCGCTTAATCACATGAATTCAAGTCTCTTATTTAATTTGACAATCAGATCCAACAGCATTCAAATTACATGATATCTGGAAGCAGCAATTTTCTCAAGTTCTTTACACTCAGCTGTTCAGGTGTAACATATGCAGCTATGTGTTTTTTTTTAATTTTAAAAAGAACGAATGGGGTTCTATCAGTTAGACTTATATTTTTCCTTCTGATTGTTTTATCTGCTGCAAAGCCATATGACCTTTTTCACCATCAAATACAATTGATGATTAATATATATTATTTGTGTCTGATAGCAACTGTGGATAAGGGGAAGTTCCTCATGGCCGCTAGAAGGTTTAGGCATGGTCCCCATACTGAGTACATCGTATCCCTTGATGCTGATGACCTTTCACAAGGAAGCAAAGCATACATGGGGAAACTGAGGTGAGGTTCTACATGGCGGCAGAGTTCACTCTGACCTTTCATGCATATTTTGTGATTCATTCTGTGCAGTGCTAACAATGGTTGAAGTGATATATTTACAATTAAGGAACATGGTAATACACTAAATATATGTAGTAAATGGATGGATTCTGTTAGACAGACCATTGGTCTGAGTTGTATATATATAGACCCGACCCCCTTGTATACGCTCGGGGAGGATTCATAGTCACTGTACACATTCTACATGGTATCAGAGCAAGTCTAGACATTTCGACGCGCTAGCTTCTCCCTCCGGTGAGCCGACTCTTTCCTCCTCGTCGTCGACGTCTTCTTCCCGTCACCGACTCTCTTCCCGGTACTCTCCTCGCTCTCTCGTCTCCTTTTCTTCTTCTCCCCGTCTCTCCCGCAGTCACCTTCTTTTCTCCCTCCCACCTCCGCGCGACCAGACGACGGTCTCGATCCGCCTCCTCGTCCCGCCTCGCACCCGTCTCCGCTCTTCCTCTTGTTTCGTGCATCTCTCCTTCTCTGACGCCGGTGCACCTCCACGCTCGTTGTCTCCATCGGCTGGAAAGCTCCCTCGATTCTCGTCCTTTCCGACATGCTCAACGGCTCTCGGACGCGAACCTTCTCCCCTCACGTCCGAGCCAGTCCAACGTGTCCACGGACACGAATCCCTGCCTCCTGGACGCGAACATATTCTCTTTGCATCCGGCCACTCCCTGCCTTTTTCGCGTTCGCCCCACTCGGCCTCTACGAGTCCACGGACATGAATCTTCTCTTCACGGACGTGAATCCTCTCACGTCCGTGACCCAACCACTCTCTGACCCACCCACTCTGTCCTCACCTACTCCGCTGCCTACTCCCCATCGGTCAACCACTCCTCATTGGCTAGCTGGCCCACTTCCCATCGGCTTCTCACATCCTTGATCGGCCTATCCGTCCTCTCATCGGCTTCTCCCTCCCATCGGCTTCTTTCTTCCATCGGCTCTTTGCTCCTGTTCTCCCGTCATGGCCACCGAGTCCGCTCTCAGCTTCGGCACTCTCCCAGTCGCCGAATCTGCTTCGGCTCTCGGTGCCTCAGACCACACCTCGGGCACCACCTTGCCGATCTTCTCCCCTCCCTACGCTGCTGTGAACGTGAAATCTCACGTTCCTATCTCCCTTGACCTTAACGCCAATTATTTCAAGTGGGTTTTCTTCTTCAAATCGTTCTGTGGAAAATTCGGCCTCCGGTCCCATATTGATGGCTCTGCTCTACCTCGCCCCGATGATCCTCAGTGGGACATCGCCGAGTGCTGCGTGCGCAGCTGACTGCTCGGCTCGGTCGACGACTCTGTTCTCGACCTCGCCATGGACGATACCGACCCCACCACCCGGGACCTCTGGGTGGCCATCGAGCGGATCTTCCTGGCCAACAAGCAGCCTTGCGCCATCTTCCTCCTCAACGAGTTCACTCCATGGTACAAGGCGACTCCTCTGTCTCTTCGTACTGTCAGCACCTCAAAGTCAAGGCTGCTGCTCTCCGGGACGTCGGCCACCCTGTGGCTGACTCTCAACTAGTCCTCGCTCTTCTGCGAGGCCTCAATCCTCGCTTCTCCAACACCGCCGATGACATCGCCAACGCCACACCTCTTCCCTCGTTCGTCCAGGCTCATGACATGCTAGTTCTTAAAGAACTCTGTCTGGCCAACGATAAGAAGACAGTGGCCCACACCGTTTTTCTTGCCGCAGCCGATAATGGCTGCCGAGCTTCTTGCGTTGCCCCTTCCTCCCGTGGTCCTGGTGGCCATGGCTCCGGCCACATCAACACAGCCCGCACCGGGAAAGGCAAGGGCAAAGGCAAAGGCAGGACCTGGCAGGGTCCGACGCCACCACGACCTACCTCGGTCCCTACCCACCCTGTCGGTCCCACGGGTCCGTGGCTCTGCTACAACCCCTGGGCGCCCCAGCCCCAGCCACGCAGCCCCATCGGCTGGCAACTCGGAGTTCTTGACGTCCATCCCTAGGCTCACCTGGCATCGGCTCCCGTTCTGCCGCCTCAGCCGATGCTACCGACCCCAACCACCCAGTCGGTTCCCTCCTAGAACTAGGCTGGCCTCGTCGCTGCCCTCAACCAGATGACGCTCCAACCACAGCACCCTTGAGTGCTAGACTCTAGGGCGTCTTCACACATGGCGTCATCGGCCGGTATACTTCGCTCCTGTCACCCCTCTTCCTCTCCTTTTGTCACCATCGGCAATGGTCACTCTCTTCTTGTCCAATGCCGCGGTGACTCCTCTCTGTCTACATCCACCACTAACCTCCCACTACGCAATGTTCTTATCGTCCCTTCTCTTATTCACAATCTTATATTTGTTCGCCAATTCACACGAGACAACCACTGCTCCATTGAATTTGATGCGTCTGGTTTCTCTGTGAAGGATATCCCAACCCGGCGACAGATCCTTCGCTGCAATAGTGGCGGAGACCTCTACACCATTCCTGCTGCGCCATCCACCCCACACGTCAGTGCCACTCATGTTAACTTGGCAAACATGTGCGTCTGTCCTTTTCTAGTTCTCTCTCCTGTACCTCGCGTTTATTTGAACTTATACATTGTGATGTATTGACGTCCCTAGTTAAAAGTGTCTCCGGTAATCAGTATTATCTCGCTATACTTGACGATTACACACACTATTGCTGGACCTTCCCGCTCATCCACAAATCCAAGGTCGCCTCTCACCTCACTCACTTCGTCACGTACGTATCCACTCAGTTCAACCTCCCCATCAAGGCTTTACAAGCCGATAACGGTACGGAATTCGTCAACCATACCGTTACAAACCTCCTCACCTCGCAGGGCATCCATCTCCGGCTCTCCTGCCCCTACACCTCTCCTCAAAACGGCAAAGCCGAGCGCCTCCTTCGCACCCTCAACAACATCAGTCGTACCATGCTACTTTACGCCCACTTACCCGCTACTTATTGGGCCGAAGCTCTGGCTACTGCGACGTACCTTCTCAATCAGCGCCCATGCTCCTCCGTTCATAACAACGTTCCCTATGCCCTTCTCTACCGCACGGCGCCCGACTACTCCCACCTTCGCGTTTTCGGGTGCCTCTGCTACCCAAATCTCACCGCCACAGCTTCCCACAAACTCGCTCCCCGCTCCACCGCCTGTATTCTCCTCGGCTATTCCACCTCTCACAAGGGATACCGATGCCTCGACCTTTCCACCTGACGTGTCCTCGTCTCTCGTCATGTCATTTTTGACGAGACATGTTTTCTCTTCGGTCTTCTTCATCCGAGATCCTCTTCTAGTGATCTTGACTTCCTCCTCACCAACACCGTGCCGACCAGGTCTCCTCCACTGCCCTCTCCATCGGCCCCCTCATCGGCCGCTGCTGAGGATTTACCCATCACATATCCCACCACTACTCGGTTCGATGTCCCCACCATCGGACCCACCTCCATCGGCCGATACCGATCCTATTTATCATTCAGCCGATACCGTTCCCTCTCCATCGGACACCCCACTTCCATCGGCTCCCCCCACCCTATCGGCTGATCCATCTCTATTAGACCGATCGGAATACTCGGCCCACCCGACCTCATCGGCTCAGGCCGATCTAATTCCTCCTTTTCCTCTTGTCTACAGTCGCCGACTCAGAGCCAATGACGCCCCCACCCGACCAATTCTTTCCATTACTCCCGCACCCCTATCGGCTCCAGTTCCCTCCACCTCTCACATGGTCACTCGCTCCCAGACCGGGTCTCTCCGCCCCACTCCGCGCTACGGTCTCTCCGCCGTCCACGGCTCTATCTCGCCCATCCCGGTGACTTCTCACTCAGCCCTGGCCGACTCTCAGTGGCGCGCGGCCATGGCCGACGAGTACAAGGCCCTAATGGACAACGAGACCTGGCGCCTCGTTCCCCGACCTCCCGGCGCCAACATTGTGACCGGTAAGTGGATTTTCAAACACAAATTCCACGCCGATGGATCCCTTGCCCGTCACAAGGCTCGCTAGGTAGTCCAGGGTTTCTCCCAACGACCCGGTGTCGACTACGACGAGACCTTCAGTTCCGTTGTCAAACCCGCCACCATCCGAGTCGTCCTCATCTTGGTTGCCTCTCGCTCCTGGCCGATCCATCAACTAGACGTAAAGAACGCCTTTCTTCACGGTCACCTGACGGAAACAGTCTACTGCCAGCAGCCCCCAGGCTTCGTCGACTCTTCTCGTCCTGACGACGTCTGTCTCCTTCAACGCTCTCTCTATGGCCTCAAACAAGCCCCTCGTGCCTGGTACCAGCGCTTTGCTGCCTATCTTCAGCACATCGGCTTCGTGGCCTCTGCGTCCGATAGTTCTCTGTTCACTTTCCATATCGGCTCCGCCACTGCCTATCTACTTCTTTATGTCGATGACATTGTCCTCACAGCGTCTTTGACATCTCTCCTCGACCAGATCATGGCCTGACTCCACTTTGAGTTCGCCATGATCGATCTTAGTCCTCTCCACCATTTTCTTGGTATCTCCGTAACCCGTTCCATCCACGGGCTCTTCCTTTTTCAACGCCAGTACGCCATCGACCTCCTCCAGCGTGCGGGCATGACCGACTGTCACCCCACGGCCACTCCAGTCGATACTCAAACCAAACTCTCCGCCGCTGATGGCGCCCTCGTTGCCGATCCCTCTCACTATCGGAGTCTTGCCGGGGTTCTCCAATACCTCACACTCATCCGACCCGACCTCACGTACGCTGTCCAGTAAGTGTGCCTCTTCATGCACGCTCCGCGCGAACCTCACCTCGCGCTGCTCAAGCGCATCCTACGCTAGATTCTCTTGTATTTGGGTACACAAACCATAAGACAATATAAGCCATTCTGAGTTCCAACATTTTATGGTTTAGATGAGTTACTACCCTGTTTTGTAGTTTAAATGGTATATCCTTATTCCTTGTACTGTTGTAAGAGTAAATCCCTTAACATGATGGCATTTTGTAATGCCCCAAAGTCTGAACCAGCTTAGGTCTATAATCTAACCGCATTTTGAATCACACTCATACCTATTCAATTACACCTTTGTCCTTGGTTCGTGTACAAGATTTTGGTTGATACCTTCGATTTTTTCTTCTTCTTGAGGGATTGATACCTTGGACCTAGTAAGCCTGCACAAGCAGGCCTTGTTTGGCAAAGCCCATGTGGCCATGTCCCAGCCCATCCCCTAGGATCTTGGCCTTGCCAAACAAGGCCACAAGGTGGAACTAATTCACACCCTCATGTGCAGTTGCACAGACACACAGGTGGGCCACTGTGGGGCTTATTCAAACCAGGGTGGGATGCCACACATGCCTCCTCCATTCCTTGATCTTGTGGTTTGCAATAGTAACATTCAGCATGAACCATAACCCTTGCAATTGACTGCTGAAGTACTTCCATTGCATCCTCACAAACTGCACTTAAACTGCTGAATGCTTCTATTTTGTCTTAGCATTTGCTCTTTGGGGAGTCTGCAGGCTCTTCAGTTTTCATAATTTCTCTTGTTCCTTTATTTGTGGTCAAAAGTATTTCATTTATTTCATTGCGATGGATTGCTGTGTATGTGTCGCAGCAGTTCCTTTGCCAAACTTGTGTTGGAATTTGAGTCAGCATTTCATTATCCTAGGTTAGGTATATGGCCTTATTTTGTTTGATTCCCCTTGTGTGCAGAAAATTTGGACTGGCCGGGTATCTATTGTGCTTTTTGTGCTTATATTGAATTTTTTGTTGTCTTAATTTTTACTTGTTGGTATTATTGTGCTTCTATTTAGATCTGATTTTTGGGGGACAAACTTCAAAATATATGATAGCAAGCCACCATATGATGGCGCTAAAGCATCAAGTAGTCGATCCAGTCGGCGATTTGGAAGTAGAAGAATAAGTCCCCAAGTGTCAGCAGGCAACTATGAAGTTGGACAGGTTTCCTACAAATACAACCTGCTCAAATCCAGAGGTCCTAGGAGAATGCATTGTGCACTTGAGTGCCCTTCAACTCAAGAGACATGGGAAAACTGTCTAAAGAAAAAGTTCAGAAAACCCAGTGGGAACACAGTTCTAAGAAACAAAGCTCCCCGCTGGCATGAGCACTTGCAGTGCTGGTGCTTGAATTTCCATGGGCGGGTGACAGTTGCATCTGTCAAAAATTTCCAACTGGTTTCTGCCGCCTATCCCAATGACCCTGCTAACTCCAAGGATGAGGAAACAGTTCTGCTGCAGTTCGGTAAGGTCGATGACAATATCTTCACGATGGATTACCGGCAGCCACTCTCAGCATTTCAAGCCTTTGCTATCGGCCTCAGCAGCTTTGGTACCAAGCTAGCTTGTGAATAGCAACACAGTTTGATGTCTTCATATTACCATATGGTTGTGGTTGTGGATGCAATGCCGTTCTGGTTGTCCCCGGCATTTTTCTTCTCTCATTTTCCTTTTTAGTCTGGATAGCAAGGTACTATTCATATCATGTTCTTGTGTGAGAAATATACCATTTTACCAAATAGATTTAGCTGCAAGAAGGAAATTGTGTTGTAAAAACCTTTTGCTTTTAAACGACGCAGAAGGCTATCTGTTGTACATACGTTCTTGAAGTGATGATACTTTTTTTTCCTTTTGGCTGGACAATTACTCAGGACTTGTTTTCAGGGACTGGGATAGATTAAGCTTATTTTCTGTCTATCTATTCTACAATTTTTCAGATAGGATGTTGGAGACTTGGAGTAGCTTTGCCCATAAATTTTCGGAGACTTCGTTTTACTGGTAAGTATACAAGGGAAGCTTTCTGTAGGAAGACTGTGAAACGCGCAGGCATATAACTCCAAGGTGTGATTTGAGTGAACTGTACTTCTCCTGAATGTTACTCTGAATACTGTATATTTCTGAACTAAAAAAGGCTAATTTAAGTGGGAAGTTATGCACTGTGAGATGTGAAATGTTTGGCGCAGGTTGTATAGTTGCGAACAAATATGCACTGTGAGATTGCAGACAGAGAGAGTACTAGTCAATTTAATGTGGTTGTAAAGGTGGGCTATTAGTTCCTTTTAGAAGTCAAAAGTTCAGCATGCATGGTTGGAACGGTAGGCTATTTACGCATAACATGAAAGCGACGAGATGAAGCGACGAGCCAATGGCCATACTTTTCCAAGTCAGCGTGGAGAGAAGGCAAACACGTCACACCCAGGATCAAAAACTCAGCGCAAAATGTTGCAGAAGTTTCAGGCAAAAGGCAGCAAGAAATTGAAGCCAGAAAAAGGTGTTCTGATCAAAATCATCGTCGATCTATCAGTAAAGATCAAATGAAAAGGTGCTGCTAACTATACAGAGCTATCTGACTCCCGTGTTCATAGGTGATCAGTCAGCGGTGCAGGCCTTCCCGATCTCCGCCTCCAGCGTCTCCATCTGCTGCTCCAGCCACCTGAGCCTCTGGTTCATGCTGTCCAGCCTCGTCCGCGCCGCCTCATCTGCAAGGACGCACAAAAATCAAATAAGCATCCATCCATTGATTTCAAATGCTTTCGCTACTGCTTGCTATAGCTTCACATGCCAGCCAAGAGTAATGGAGGGGACTCTATCGGTTAGCAGCTTGCTGTACCTAGCTGCGCGACGAACTGGGACATGGCCACCTGCTGCCCGCCGTCGGTGACGACGGTGGTGAGGCCGGCCTGTGGCGGCGCCGTCCGCGGGTCCTCCGCGTGGGGTGGCAGCTTGGCCAGCGACGCCGACGATCCACCTCTCTTCCTCCCGAGCATGGCCAGGGATCACTCGCTCTTCTTCTTCCTAGCTTAGACCGGTGGATGGATGGATGGATCGATGGCGGCGGCTCTGAGCTACTAGCACTTAACTGCCCCTGATGAATGAGACGGAGCTTGGTGGAGGAGGAGGAGATGTGCCGATGCAGCTGATCCCGCCGGCTCGCGGAGCGGAGGCCCCGCTTATGTACGCGCGCGGCGCGGGTGTCAAGACTTGGAGGAAGGATTGGGCCGGAGCCTTAGCCATATGCCACATGTATAGTATACCTGCGGGTCGGGGCTGGGCTCGACCGCGCGCGCGGGGCGAACCGCCGGGTCAAGAGACTCAAGAGTCCGATCGGGCGACTCGCGGACACGGACGCACTAGTACGCACTGGGAGGGAGGAGCCGAAGGATTATTCCCGTGAGAAAATGGATAACCGTTACGCGCGGGATTCTCCGTTCTTTGCACGCAACCGCCCGTCGAAAGAGACCGCCGCCCCCACACGTGAACGGTCGTAACCCTAGCTCCTGAATTTCACTGTAAAGTATAATATTAAATTACTATAAATTTATATTAAAACTAACTTACATAATATATTAGCTATACAACTGATTTTATTATTTTTCGCTCTTTCTTGTCTCTCACTTATATAAGCATGTATAGAGTTAGATTTTATATAAAGTCAATATTTCTTTTTTTTATTTTTTTCTTATTTTTATATACTTATAGTTGACTTACAGCTCATTGTTATACTCTTATCTTCCAGGTTGCTGACGCGCTAGAGCGTGACCAGTCTGACGGACGGACGGACGGAAGTTTTGCCTTTAATTTGCCTTCGTTTTTTCCCAACAGTTGGACGCGCGCAAATCATCCACAAGGACAAGGTGATGAAGCGAGGTTTACTTGTAACCTGCAACGGAATGAAATGAAATGCTCGTAAAGTACGTACAAAAAAGTTTCGGAGAATCTAGGCCTCTAGACTTGAGAGTCTGGCATGGTGTGTGTGGACATGCGGTGCCCTACCGCCCGTGTCCCGGAAGTGCTTGCTGTCCGTGTGGTCAGTGGTCATCCCCTTTGGCATGCACGCTGGTGCACCCGTAGCGAGGTTGGACGTGATTTTTTACGGCACAGTAAACGATATGAGTCATTATATGTAAATTTAAAAATAAATTTATTTAATTTTTTAAAAAAAGTTGTACATAAAAATTTATAAAAATATATCGTTTAACAGTATTAGTACAAAACGAGAAAATAACATTATCCACCTCTTAAAAAGAAACGTGCCATAGTTTTTTCTTTTTTAAGTTGGAAATTAATGGACCAGTTTAGGAGCGTAAACTATAATATGCTTATTCTTAATTTGTTTTTCCTCTAATTTGTACAAAACCGGCCAAACTCTAAACTTAATAATGGACTTGGATCCTGCACAGTTACATACTATAGCTGTAAATATAATCCAATATAAGGAGCACCCCATGACCTTCAAAGGTGCAAGATCTGCAAAGGCACCATGACAAAATTACCGTCGTAAAATACCATAGAGAAAAACATGTAGCGTTGCATGATACTGTACTTATCATCTTTGAGTCGTTGGATCACGAATTGGATGTTTGAAATTGTGTGCAGTTGCTATATAATGCAGTCATAATAGCAACTTCACTAATCTCTGTTACAGTTTACACTGCTTAACAATGGTGCCACATATTCATGCATGGTGTGTTTTGCCACTTAAGTTACTACTACTTACTCGACATATATGAGCTAACTCTGTCTATATGTAAGTAATAATAACCATCCATGTGGACGCTGTGAAATCACGTGACGCTGGGCAAAGTCCAATTAATATCGATCACCATCAAGATAACATTCCACCTGGTTCGAGAGTGTAGACGATGTAAAGTAGACTTATTTTTGTATATACAAATAATAAGGTAATACGAGGAGGGATACGCATTGTACTTGGCCTGGGACGATCGAGTCCTATTACGCCACTGCATACGCATGTTCATGGGCATCTCGAGTTGACTCAGGTGTTTATATATAGGCACAGAGCGCAGCATTTAATTCTTCAGTGTTGCTCGGCCAGCTCAGGCTGTTGCACGTCCACGGTTAGCAGATAATGCTGTAAGATCCAGCGTCAGTTCCTGCACCTGATGCATGCGCGGTACGGTGTACGTTCACCGGTTTAGGCCATGCTCAACGTGGTGAGCTGGCGAGTGGTCTCACCTCTCCAAGTCGGAGACGAGCACCCAGCTCAGCCGCAACCGTGCCTTCGCAGAGGCACGTGTTCCTGTAGAAGGCACATGTGTCCTAATAGAGAAATGATACTTCAAGTGAGAGAGATGAGATTTGGTGGTTTGAAAAGGAAAAACGGGAAGCAAGGCAAGTAGGCGAAAGAGCAAGCCGCCGTTGAGGAGGACTTGGCTGAAGTCATTGCTGCTCCTCGTCGCTAAGAAAAACTTCTACAGAGAGGTTGTCACCACTCCCCGCCAAGGTAGACTTTCACAGAGGTTCTTGTTGGATTCGACAAGCTTATGGTTATATCCATCAAGCTTAAGGCTATATTTGGTGGTGAAGGAGAGCTTATAGTCCTTGCTATTGTTGTGGCCCCTCAACCATCATCACTTTCAAATCTTAAGAGCGTTGCATGGAGCTTGTCGTCATCGATCTGATTACCCTCCATCGCTTAGGGGCTCATCATCTCATGATAGTCCGATCTACGTGTTGAGAGGGAAAGAAGCGGTGCCACTAGGAAGAGAGGAGGCAGTGTTGCCGTTGATAGAGAAGAGGACGAAGAGAGATGAAATCATGGAGAGTGGAGATGACGAGTAAACACTTGATGGGAAGAGTAGGGGAATGAGAGAAAAAGTAAAAGGAGGGAGGCTGTCATGTGGTTTTAAGAGGTAGTTTAAGGGTATGTGTGTATGTTTTATGATAGTGATAGGGGTGTAAAATATAAAAATTTAATTCATTTGCTAATAACAAATATTATAAGTATTGACACAACAATATTTAGGGTTAAAATACACAAATACAATATAAAATATATAAAATAACTTGCATTATAGGGACAGTGTCTTTAGAGTTGTCATATCTGGCATAACTTTTTGGTATGAGAATAGTCTCCATTTGTCATGCCCTTATGAGAAAAATAGAGGGCAGAGAGAGGAGAGGGCAGGATAGTATGAAATACATATAATTTGACAATTGCTCCTCAGCTCAAAAATGTGGAATTTGATAGGATACAGAGTAGTTCCATTTAGACAAAATGTAAGAAACACAGTTAACACACTTTATTCTACATCTGCTAGTTCTAGAAAATATCTACTAGCTAAGTGGTATCAGACTATTAGAATTTCGATCAATAGGATCGGGATAAGTTACTTTGTTTCAAGTTTTTGTTAGGCTTTAGCAGATTTATGATTTAATTTCCATGACAAGTTTAAGTATGATCCATCATTTACACTCTAATCACGTGATTTCACATAATATTGCTATGTCTACGTAGAATTCATCAAATCTTTTTTCGGGGCACACAAAAGTGCATCATATTTCACGTATATAATTTTTTTTCTATATGAGGTGTTGTTTGGTGATTAATAATTTTTATGCTATAAAAATTCATTTATATGATCTGAATTTTAGCATGTAAATATTTAGAATTTTTGCTATGTTTCTTTTATATATCTGTTGTTGTAAGTTTATTGTTATAGTAATTATCTTCTTATAGTGATTATTATTAATTGATATCTATAGTTTTTTCATGTAAATGTTTTCCACGTAAAATCCGTCTCTTTGCCCTATTTTTCCTAACAGCTAAGAAATGTTACTGACGCTGTATTTCGTTAGCCCATATCAAAAGACTATTTGGCCCCTTGTTTCACCCTGATTGAAGTGGTCAAAGAGAAGTCATCGATCCGGTGAGTCCGTGCGCCGCCACATATTCTCTCTTCGACAAATTTGACAGGACGCGGAGTAAAATTGATGGACCTTGTTCATGACGATAATATTTTTTTTAGAATTAGCGTTAGTATTTTATGAAGTTTGTTGATAACATTTTTTAGAATTTTCTAATTCAACAAAATTCGTGTACTTTAGTAATGACACGTTCCCACATCGCAAAAATTTACAGGAACCTAATCCATTGTAACCCAAGTTACTATCAGTTGTGCATGCTCACCCTACCCATGTTTTAACGGACCTAGCGATAAACGTGTGCTACGCCGCGCACGGGCTAACAATGCATGGAAAAAAGAGACCTCTGACGCATTCAAGAAGCATTTTCATATTTCGCAAAACTGTAAGACAAATCGTGCAAGACAATGTACATATAACAGCAAGCCCAGTATGCTATTAATTTGATTTTCATAAGAGATGTGATGCAACATTAGTTTTGGAACCCCATGCGTATGTGTGAATATGCACGGGAATCTTCATAGTTAATCCAATTGCCACAGCTGCACGGAGGCCTGATGAGTTATAGAAGGCTTACTGTCAATAATAGAATGATGAATGATATGCATCTTGTAATACTCTTCTTTTTTTCGAAAGAGCAGGCAGGAGTTCTGCCGGCTAATATATTAAGAAGTAACAGCAATTTCATTACAGCAATTTCATTACAGCGGATTACATGAAAGGAAAAGACAACTGAAAAAGATTTATCCTCCCAGATTAAAGGCCATCTGCTCGCAGAGCCAACACCAGTTGATTTACAATATCATTATCTGCAGGCCATCGGTAAAGCTCCATCTGATATTGTGCAACAGACAACACAGAATGATGATATGCGCTAAAAGGTACAGGACAGCTAAAACTAAAGATGCCAATTTAATCATTGAATTTTACTAATGTGAGTAACCAGCTATATAAATATATGATGCATTATCACATATAGTTCACATATTTACTTAAATAATTCAAAACAGCTTTTCAAAATGTCAATAGCAAAGGATAATTGATTACTAATTTGCTGACTAATTCATCCTATTATCATGGCTATGCCAGATCATCTCATATCCCAGTTTACTTGCGCAAATTATAGTAGAATTCTTTTCGACCAATATTAATGTTTTTATGTGAAGATAGAAAAACAGCTGGTAGGAAAACTCAAGTTGTCTGAAATTAGACGAAAGCTTGCCATGAATGAATTTCAATTCATTTATGCTGCACCAAGGGAAAACAACAAAACTTTGAAACTGTACTAATCACTAAACATAAGTTCCATCCACCTAAATCTTGTCTAAATTCTGAAGCAGGAATGTCCATATTTAAAAAGGCAATATTTTGGCAAATAAATACATTAGTACATGCCATCCATGATCCATGTGCTTGCCTTGATAAATATGATGATAGCAAACATGGAGAAAAATAAGAAGGCAAAATGTCAGCAGTCAAAAAGTGCATAGAAAAAAAAGGGGAGCAAATGCTTCAACCCAGAGGTTGCAGAAAAGTTCATATAGAAATCATTACCAGCACAGATGCTTCACTTCCTATTCAAGATGCTCTTTCCTGAAGGGCCTTGCTTCCACTGCTGCAAACCATTAGTTAAAAAAACAGAAGAAAGCAGCAATTTACTAGTCTTAATCTGAAAAACCAATGTTTTAACCTAAAATCAGTTATTAAAAGGTAAATCAGAGATGCTAAGTGATTTTTTTCTGAATTTTATAAGATCAAGGTGGACATTGAACCACACCAATGTAGATGAAACTGTAAGGCGACATCTGTAGTCAATAAAAAAGAGATTGTTGATGAAGTGGGAATCAGGGGTCCCACACTAGCGGCTAGAAGGCATACATGTGGCACCTAGGACAAGGTAATGGCCTTGGGGGCATCATGGCGTGCAAGCGTTCATGGTGTGGCCCCGGCTGCCCCCGGGCTGCCCGGCGCAAGCTAGCTAGCATGTGTTGGATCACCCGAGCTAGCCAATTTGGGCCAGCTGAAGCGAGTTGACCAGACATGGGCTGACACCACAGGCTGCCTGGCTCAGGTTGACTATCCCAGGATGACCATTCAAGCTAACTATCTCGAGAAGACAGTCCCGCATAGCAATCCCAAGCTCGTGCACTCCCCCAGACAGGAGGGGCATGAAAGCTCAGGGACTGCACATACCCAACCACTGCATTCAATATAGTTGGTTGATGCGATTTGTTCGGTACGACACACATGCACCTGCACTAGACAGAGCGACAAGATGGTTATCTACCCTAGCGATAGACAACGTAGAACAAGACGTATACCGCTTCCCATGATCGCTAGGCGGTCACAATATAGTCAACCTACCCTCTGTAGCCTAGTTTTTACCTCTCCACATGAAATGGATGGCCAGTAGGGCAGTTGCAGTCAGCAGCGACAAGAGGATGACATGTCATGGGCGACAAGTGCTAGGCCCTGACAGCGATTAGACTTATCATACCTAACCTCTGTTCACCGAGACCCACGAGTCCCATCTTTGTACACCTCCCTCCTCTCTTGCTTTGTGTGGTACCCAAAAACTATCTAAGGAGAAGACCATGACTGAGAGAGAGGGAGGCAAATTGGAAAAAATATATATACTGTAGCACACCAGGAACAAGAAAGAACATAAGACTAGAGTATTACGCTTTTAAGCAGTATGAACCTATCTAAAATCCTTTGAGTCCGCTTCATTGAATTCATTGTGCGCTAGATCACCCCTTAGGCCGAACACAAAGGGGGCCAGCCCAGACCCTCGCTTTCGACGTACATTCGCCGACAAAGTTGTTTTTTCAAAAGATTGATATCCTATAAATAAAACAAAGAAGCAACACATGAAAAATTTATGAAATTACCACTTGTATGATCACACCGTATCAACTTGATGTACCCATACAATAAGTAACTTTAACATGCATGGTTTCCTGGGATACTCACATCTTCATTAAGAGCAGGGAGGACAACATTTATGTAACTACAGTCCGTTATTTGTTGCCGTTTGAACCTATAGACATTGAGAGCACGTTAATATGAATTAAAAGATGAGCTAACCTGTTTCATGCATAAGGAAATGAATGAGCCTTTTTGTTTGCTTCTTCAAAACCAGGAAATCTGTTTAGAAGTTAGATTACAGTGCCTGAAGCTTGTGCCAATCACGATATTTGCACTTGCAGACTCAAGTATGGCACCATGCATGGTGGGTGTCTATCTCATCTGTGACTGTATGTGATGATGCATGGCCCTTGTAGCCCGCAAAAAAAGAGGAAAAAACAGTACAGCTAGGATGTCAACATCAAACATAAAAAAATGTCCAAACCCTGTTATATTGTATAACCATAAACAATACAGTATTGAATATCATTGACATCAGGTTAAAAATAAGCCTGACAGTGCTTCTCAATTAATACGAAATTTTCACTACAAAGAACAAGGAGATTACAATTTGAGGTAATGATAACTATTTCTTATAGTAGTATTGGTCTATTGATTAAAGCAGCAGAGTAAGTGTAGTATATCACACCAAATGGCAAGATAATTTTCATATTTCAACTTATCAGTACAGACAATTTTGGGATTTCGCAGAAAATACTAGCTAGCAAGCACTAGCATTAAAGTCAACAATGGATCCATTCGGAAACTACAAGATAGTCCTGCCATGTTATTTTGTAGGCTCAGAGAATAGGTAATTTTGGAAACAGAACACAACATTGAAGATTATTCTTGTGCATCATACAATGAGGAGAACATGTAGAGTCCATGGCAACGATCCATATTACTATTGCAAGCACTCACGTGTAAACAGGTAAAACTGATCTATAGACTACTGATCGGAGAATGAAGAACCACATCTAGACATTCCCACATGATTTAAGAAAAAAAAACAGAACACAACTTGCTTCATACCTGTATCTTGGACATGCAAATTAGGAGGCCCATAAATCAGAATCTCAGACATGCTATACCTCTGGACAGGCTGTGCTGCGAGGGAGCATATGTTAGACATTACAAGGAATTAAGCCTAAAGCATATTGCTGAGAGATAGAATGGAAGATTACTCTGGTTTCCTCGATGCGACCCCGGTTGATCCACTAGTTCAGCAATAGACATGCCCACTATTGCCGTCTGCCGGGTTGATTCTTATGAAGAAAAATAAGACGAAAAGAAATGAAAAAAAGAACAGGATGAAAAGAAAATTGAGAGCAGGACCAACCGAGCCGCTGTTGCAGTCGACCCCAAGGGACAGTCGTGGTCGTCGCCGTGCCTTGCCTACATCCTCACCGAGCCACGACCGTCGCCATCGCGGTCGTGCCCGAGCTGCCGCCCTCACCCTCCGTTCTCCCTGGCCTCCTAGACCATCACTCTGCCCTACCGCTCCTAAGTCCTCTCGCCATATCCGGCAGCCCCTAGATCTGGCACCGACCGGGGCATAGAGGGAGAGGAAGAGGGCGGAGAAGGAGATAGGGACGGTGGTGTGCAGAGGGAGAGAAGAGGGCGGTGGCGGAGGCCTGCGTCCGTCGCCGCCGAGGGGGCCGGCTACACCGCAAGGATACTCGAGCTCGCCAAATATGATGGGCCCTAAGTGGATTTGGCACCGCACCTAGCAGGGGGCGGAGAGCGAGAGGGAAGAAGTGGCGGGATCCGGCGGCGACGGCGCGCACGAGGGGAGGAGGAGGCCGAGGCGACGGCGACGGCGCGTGCGAGAGGACGAGGACAGTGCGACTACGGCAGCCGCGCGCGAGAGGAGGAGGTCGCGGCGGCGGCGGCGCGCGGGCGAGGGGAGGACTAGGGCGTGTATGAGGAAGGCCACGGGGCAGGCGTGGGGTTAGGGTTTGGTGTGGGCTGGCGAAATCTACACCGTCCATTCGTGATCTGACGATCCCACGGAAGCGAAAGGGCCGTCACAGTTGAACACGTGTACGGTTAGATCGAGCTCGGGAGAGATCGAACGGGCAGTAGTGGCAGAAACCGGCGCGTAATTAAGAGAAATTGAGATGGTTTTTTTGTAAAAAGTTACTGACGTGGCATGTGCGAAATTACAGCGATCCTACGGGGTTTAGAGAGGTTAGTATACATGGGCACATGGGCCATGGATGTGTATGTACGTTGGTAGAAGTAATACACCTACAATCATCTGACAGTGCTTCTCTCTTTCCAAGCTTCTGTGCGTACTGGGCCGGTGGCCCGCAATCTCAGACAAGCCCATTTAATGATCAGGGTGCTTGCCCACGCATCGAACAGATCAGTGTACCAACACTTTAGCAGAAACAGACAGTCTACGTGTAAGTACGTTAATTGCCTGAAAACTCTGAACTGTGAACTCCCCCAACAACATCCGCCTGTCAACCGGGACACTCGCACAACCAGCGCAAGACAAGACAAGCTTCCAAGGCCCGTATAGTAACGGTGGCCGGGCCGTAGGCATGCGATCGCGACCCGCGCATCACATGGACACGGCATTCCGCGCGCTCTTATACCTGCAGCAATCGACGATCACGCGCGGAGCCAGCCCAGGCATCTCCGCGCGGGGCGGCAGGCTGGCTGGTGTGGATTCTAGCGTCGGTCACGCGTGGCGCGTGTGCGCGTGCATGTGGGCCGCGGGCGGGGCGGCGGCACCGGGGAGAAAGATGAGGCGGCGGGTCCTAGCTTTGTTGGGTGCCAGCTTTCCGGGGAGGTCCCGGTTGATGGGCCCAGTTGGCAGCAGCTTGTGTCTTTGCCCCTTGGGGTGGGGGATCCACAAGTCCATGCACGGATACTGCATCAATCAGGCGTCACACGCGTGTCGACCTGTGGATGAAGCACAGGCATGGCTAATTTTCTCTGATCGACTAGCTAGCTCGGCATTTCAATTTCCAAATTCCAGGTTTGATCTGGGCCTAAGCTATCTAAGTACTAGTTGGATCAGTAATTCAAGCAACACAATTTAAATGCAGTTCGTGTACATATGTAGGTTGCCCGGTTGCAGCCAAGGTTTATTCATAAAAGTACGTCCAGGAGAGGCAGGAACAGCAATGCTTGAAGCGGATAAGATTCGGCAACTTATTCAGTACGCTAGCCAAAGTTAGTAGGAGCATACGCCAATGGGATATGTCACTACAGCTAGCTGCGGCCTGCGAGCAGCGAACAAATTCATCCAAGGGCGCGTGGTGCCGCCGAAGCTTCGATCGGTACTAATTACATTCAATCCGAGTTGTCTCTGCAAACAAGGTGCAAACTACTACTTATTTTGGAGCACTTGCACGGTGCAACTAGCGCTACTTAAGTTATTTAGCGAGGAGAGATGAACAACAATAAAAATGCTGCCAATTCATTATTCTCTTCTATTAAACGCAAGTGACAAGGCAATACAACCAAGTAGCTGTACGGTGCCTTAAACATCCCTGCCGACGACGAACAGGCTGAAAGCCAGGCTAAAAAATGGTGTCTCGTCACGCGGAGGCACGAGGGGACATGCGCATATACCATTGCATGGCATGATTGGTGTTATTATTGCGCAGCGTCTCGCAGCCTCCTCGCGCATGAGATGCATAGCCGCCGGTGGCCTTTCGCATGATTCGTTAAATAAGATCAGACGAGGTTCCGTGCACAGTTGGCAACCCCAACATAGGATGATTCCTTGTTTATGCAAGTGGAACATAATATTACCCAATTCCGAGCAATGAAGTGCCAATTATTAGTGGATCACACGTAAGTACGGTTGTTTACGAACCTAATTTCTAATGGAAGCACAGGCATGAGGTAGGCGCATCTCGTGACGACTGACGATGGTGATCTGCTTAATTTCTTTATTCTGTTGCCCATGCGCTGTGACATAAAAACATCAAGTATGTTTTAGCTCGCTTATTAGAACGGGCCAGTTTTTTCACCGGATATAACCGAGTCCTTGTTCGTGTAAAATTGTTCTCCGTTCCAAAAGGCAATCAAACAGCGAGAGAACCACTTGGACATATTTTGGTCGAACATCATCGGCTATTAAAAACCATATTTTGGTCGCGGCCGGCGAAAGGCATAATATCGTTCCAGCCTTGAGGACCGGGCAGCCTAGCGATTGCGAATCACAGAACGATCCGCGGCAGCGTCCCCATCCCTCCCACGTTCCCCTCCCTCGGCCCAAGGGAAAGAAAAAGGTACGTAACCGCACGACGCACGTGACCCTCGGCTCGCGCGCAGCGGCAGCAGCTACAGACTTTACACCTCGCACCGACAGCTCCACCCCCGCGCGACCGCGACCGCGACTGGCGCCCGCTCCCGCTCCGGCCTCGCGCGCGTCGATCCACCGGCACGGGAGAGCAAAAGGCACGAGAGCTAGGTGGATGGATACGGTGAATTGGTGGTGATCCGGCCGGTCACCTGACCCCCCCCCCCCCGTGCGCGCGCCGCTTTGGCGTTGCTTTGCTTTGCACTGCTCAGCGCTGCTTTCTGTTCCATCGCCAGGGCCCCGCCCGCATCACACGCGCGCGGCACCGCAAAGTTGATGCCAGCGCGCATGCTCGCGCCGTCGAGCGGTACGGGGCTCGAGTCGCTCGACACGACACGACGACGGCTTTGGAAACTCACTCGACGCGCTTTCCTGCCGGCCGTGAATGGCGCCGCGCACGCGAGTGTGTGCAGCTGTGCCTGTGAAGCGGTGCCTTCCGCGCCCATGCTACCGCGATTTGCTAAAACTGGGTCGAGGCACACCACAAAAGCGCTGCCACGTACACCGGCACACGTACTGATGATTGGCACCGTGCACCTGGCGGACAACCTAACAAATTGACATGCTTGTCAGTTATGCTGATGCGCACAGTTCGATTCGTACTCTCACTGTGCGGCTATGGAAAAAAATGAGTGCGGCTATAGAAAAAATGGATGGTTGGACGAGGGCTAAAGACAGGCCGCCGGTCGTACGGCTGCTCTATCGATCGACCAGTTCACATGGTAGGCACCGTGCGTTCGGTCAAACCTAGTCATAATTATCCCGATCAAGTGGTTGAGCACGTAGGTAAATGCCCATCACCACCGACAATATCTTGGACGATGAGGATCCAATGGGAGAAGTATGGCAAACATATTTCTTTTTGTTTTCTTTCCTGATTCCTTTGCACTGCTACTTTTCTAAATATGGATTTCATCTGACTAATACTCTATCTATTCCACAATATTTATCGTTTTAGATAAAATATAATCTTAAAAAATAACCGACGTATTCCTATTAGATATTAATACATATATGATTTTATACATATATGATTCCTATTACGTATATTCATATTACATAGATATACACAAACAATCTTTGTTATAATATATAATATAGTATAAACCAAAGTAGAATACACGATATTAAGTGTTAACAATGCTCCAAAAGAAAGAGAGGAACTTGTGACTTAAAAGCCATTTGCAGTGAAACTATGCAATGAACAAATCACTATGATATTCCTTTTTGCTTTCACGTTTTTGCTATTTTAATGGTAATCTGAATGCAACATATGGTTTATAACTTAGAGATAGAAAGTACTAGATTGATAGGTTGCAAATATTTAACTAACTATATGTCGTTGGTAATAATTTATAGGTGAATTTGTTGCCAGACATGTACGAAAAGTATTCTAAGTATTTTACATAACCCTCACATCTATCATCGTGACATGAGATACATCAAAGACATCCTCTATTCTTATAATAAAATAATTTGAGCATTTGTGATGGTTTCACACACTGGAAGTTTCCCAGCTATGACATGCAAAAAAACTGACTTCACATATTTGCTGTTTCACAACAAAAACTTATCTTTTGGATATCCATTTTGCAATAAACAAAATACTATACTCATGTCTCCACCATTTTTATAACAATTTAAAAATAAAAACACATGGTTATATATAACTTTGGACATAGAAAAGTGATATATGTTGTAAGCATGCAACAGTTAAGGTAACCACACCTTGTTAGTGACAATTGTTAGACAAAATTATCCTAAGGCGTCAACAGTAAAGAATTTCGTACAATAAAGAATTTTGAGTGTTTGTTTGACCCACACATCTATTATGATATGAGATATACTGTGTATATTTTTTAAGTATTTATAAATTTAAATATTTACATGACCTTAATATTATTTTATAAATTTAAAAACCCATCGACAACTTAATATTATTTTGTAAAGATAAATACGTTGATAATTTTTTTATGATTTTAGTATTAAAATGTTATTGCCACAAACTTACCAAACTATCAACAGTCCACAAGATAAGATAGCCATTATTATCAAAACAGAGCAATTAATCTTATCCGCAAAATACACCAGTTTTATGAACTTACGTGATATCTCACTGTAAAAAAAAGATAAAAAGACAACTTAATCCAAAACCTCGTGTAATTCACTGCCTTAACAAATTAAAATCTCCACTTGAAATGCCGTACTTGCAATAAAACCTATACCCACAAACGGCCTACGCATGTCGGCTCGTTCCACACAACACTCGAGTTCGAACCCCCGGCTGGCCGGTTCGTCCACCCTGCTCCCTGACCCGCGTGTCGCGAGCCCCAGTAGCCACCCCCCCCCCCCCCACAGTGCGTACCGACGCCTCCCCCAACAGCTGGAGGAGCCCGCCCATGGCCAGTCGCAGCATTCCATTCTTCTCACCCGCCCCCCTCTCGTCTCGCCGCGCTCTCGTTAAGTTCTCTCCCCGGAGTCTCGAACTCTCAGCCACTTCCTCGTCCCAGTCCTCCCCATCCCTGTCCGCGTCTCAGCTGACTCGGCCCCTCGGCGATTGACCGCGCGCGCCACCGTCGCTGGCGGGGCTGGGTGGAGTGGCGAAGGAGCAGACCGCAGGCCGGACCTGGTGTCCGGGGAGGGGTGGAGTGGCGGCAAGTGGCGACGCCGCGCTCGACGGGTTCGTATGCTCTCGCAAGTGGTCTTCACCTCCCTCCCGTCCCTCGAATTCTGCCTCCGCCACCGCGCCTACCTACCCACCTACCGCCAAATCGCGCGCTGCCAGCGAGCGATCGAGGCCTGCGGCTGCCTGGACGACGTGGTCGGCTAGTTCACTCTCCCCCGAATCCGAAGCCGCCGGGAGCACCAGGCCGTTGCCGTCGCCGCCGAACACTCCTCCTTCCGCCGGAGCGAAGAACGGAACCTAGGAATCTTCGCCAATCCGTACCCCGGTCCTCCCATCGGCTGGATTGTCGTGGAGTGGAGTGGAGATCCATCCCGTCTGCTCTTCGTGTCGGTAAGCCAGCTCCCACCCGCTTGGGTTCGTTCAGCTCTGATCTAGCTTGGGTGTAGCGAGCTCTGCTGTGAGCAATCTGAATCCAATTCTGTGGGAGACTCCGTCGAATTAGCGCAAATGTGCTCAATTCTGTTGCGGATTTGTTTGCTGCTACTCCACTAGTATAATCCGCCCGCCCGTATTGTTCGGTGACTTCGGTCCTAGTGCTTCACCGCCCCAAAGATCTCTCGGTGGTCTCGTCTCGTGGCACCGTAGGATAGGATGCGAGGTGCATCCACCCTGATTCTGCCCATTTTTGGCCAGAAATAGCCGCTGGAATGAAGGTGCCGAGCTATAGTTACTTTTCACCACCGCGTCGTAGTTAGAATTGTGAACCGTACATAGTTACTGTATGACAAGGCGCTGAGCTACGGTGATTGCTTTGTAAGTACTACTTTTATTTTTCACTGCTGGTTTTACTAAGGTGCTCAATTTAGGTAAATAACGAGCCTGAATCTAGATCATAAAGCATACGTTTTTATCCACTCAATACATTAATAGGACCTTGGCCGCAAGTTTTGGCCGACAACAGGAACAATGCCCACATTTACTTGGACAACAGTGGGTGGCTGGAATTGCTGGCCATGGCTGCTTGTTAGCAACTTGCTGTTTTTGCAACAGATTTGCATGTTATCCTGGAGCATTGTGACAAGGACATAAGGTTGAAGCGCAATGACAAATTTTCATGTTGGATACATTTGGGACTCTCATTGTCTTTAGGATGCACATCAGCTGATAAAGTGCAGATGTGATCTACTCCTGTTTAGTTGCTAATGCATCATTGTAGACCGTCAAGTTGTCAACTGAGCCAATGAAAGGAGTTTCCCTTTCTCCTGGGAAATACAAAGACCTCATGCAGTTCTCATGTTCCCACCTTTTCAGTTAGATGCTACTGTCAAATGGGTCTGTTGATTTTGAGAAAATTTTAAAAAATGTTTACTGTATTGTTAAACGGCCTGACAGGATTTAATGCATTTTATTTATTAAAAAAAGTTCTCTGTTACTTCATTAGTTTAATAGTTGACAAAATGTACTGTTGGAACTTGATTAAGGAACCAGACTTGCCGATACATCGAAAATATTTTTTTTGTTTTGGAGCTGCTGATTAGTTTGGTGTTACTTTAAAGAGGATAAAAGAGATACAAGAGAACTCTTTATATGGCCTCACTAGGAGACATTTATTTTATTGGTTCCCTAATTTTCTGATATTTATATTAACATCTGTTTTGTTTGACACAGATTAGTTTGGTCAGTGGTCGTGTTATCATATAACACTTGCAATCATGCATAAGGTGACTCTCATGTCTTGGAAATGAATAATTCCATTATTTGAGAAATGGATGATACACCAACTAGTTCGGGGAAATCCAAAGCGAATTCATGTGAACAGAGTTGGTGGCCGCCAGACTTTTTGGCAAAGATAGAATCTGTTTCCTTATCAAGAAAACATAATGTTTTTTCTGATAAAGAATCTCGAAGCAATTTGCGATCCTCATCTTGGAAGGCTTCTCAATTACTGTGGTCAACAGGGACTTATTCAGGTTTCATCCCTAATGGTTTCTACTCAATAATTCCGGTGAGGAACTTTCTCTGAGCAAATCTCTTTGTTCTTTGGGGACATATTTTAGGAAAATAGCCACACTAGGTTATCTGTGACATGTCATAGTGCATAGTTTAGGAAAATAGCCACACTAGGCTATCTGTGACATGTCATAGTGCTTTTTTGTTAGATGTTTGGCACTTCATGTCAAGCATTCATTTTCTGTAAAAATATGCTTAGTTCTACAGCTAAATCAATAAGATTGGACTTGAATTGCATATTTTGTTGTTTTGGGCTTCCTGGTGTTTCTTTGGCTCTGTTTTCAAAGGTGGTCTATTCTACCTAGTTTCCCTTTTTTGCTTTCTCGTATAGATCTTGGTTAATATTTTTTTGGTAGCTTTCCATTATGGCACCTTTGTTGAACTTCGATGAGGATTGAGGAAGCAAGTTACTATAGATTAGGGACAAAGAGATAAAAAATAGAATATGCATGTTTTTTTTTCTGCATGGTTATCATCTTCTCTTAATCATTTGATTCAGGGTTTTGGTGAAGTTTTTCTTTGTTTCATTTCTTTCTGAGCTTTGATATTCTCATTTTGTTGTTATGAAGTTCTCTGTCCTGTGATGCATTCATACAGGATAAAAAGCTGAAGGAAAATTTCCCAACAATACCATCACTGGATGACCTTCAAATTCTTGAAGCAGATGGGCTTAAGGCTGACATAATTATTGTGGACACTGAGAGAGATAGGAAACTTTTCATGTTGAAGCAGCTTAGTGGTGCTCTTGTGAAAGGATTAAACTCTAGTCCCGCTTTGGTGATAAAGAAAATAGCTGGCTTGGTAAGTTTTTCAGAAATTAAAAAGTGTATACGGTTGTCTATTTCCCTCATGTGCAATTCCCCATTATGAGCTCCCCTTAAGAATCATCAATTGGTCAATATTATTCCATCATCTTTGGGACAGATGTCTAGAACTTATGTCTTAAAACTTGCAAGTAATTATGGAACAGGTTTTTGACTGCTTCAAGAGCCTAGATCTTGATGTAAGTCCAGCAAGATTTCCAACTGAAGATAATCATTTCTTTGGAATCAAAGGGCCACAACTTCTAGGGCAGATAAAGCATGGATCATGCCGACCCCGAGCTATCCTGTTTAAGGTTCTTGCAGATGCTGTTGGTCTTGAGAGTAAACTTGTTGTGGTATGTTGACTTCCTTTTCATTCTTCTGCATATTCCAAATTCTTTATCGTAAATCAATCATTCATGTCTTTCACAGGGTCTACCTGATGATGGTGGAGTTGGATTTATGGATTCCTACAAACACATGTCCGTGGTACTTTCACTGAACTCTATGGAGCTGCTAGTTGATCTTATGCGATTTCCAGGGCAATTGATTCCTTTTTCAGCCAAGGCTATCTTTATATCGCATATCTCTGCTGCTGGTGAGAGTGATTCAGCTGAAAATGACTCGTGTGATTCCCCTCTTGAGCCCAATAGTCCTTTATATGGATTATCTGATAAAGCTGAAGCTGAAGGGTATGCGTATTTGTTAATTTTCTCCTCTTAATTCTATGATTTGGTTCTTCTTGACCTTTTTCAATATTGTAATTTATCCATTGTTGAGTATAATGATAGTTAATAATTTGATCATTGGAGGAAATATCGGATGTAATCATGTAAATGGTGCTGGTCTGTACTAACATTTTAGTTGCCATGTTGAATGTCTAGCAAAATAGTTCAGAAAGAAAAAAGTCAACCATGGCTGAACTTCTATCTTAATATGTGGAAAATTAACAGACCCTTACTTTTTTTCAAAACAATTTTTTCCCACGATACTGAAGAGTGATCACTGTCATGGCTCACATTATTGAGTTGGGTAGGAGTTCCTCTAAATACAAATACGTGCACTAAAACTATAATATCAAGCATTCTTCTAGCATATACACAGTTGTTCATTTAGGAAAAAAAGTCTGTATATGTTGATATATGGCCCTCACTTGTTTAGGTGGTTGATTGGAACCTTATTGGTAGTATGCTGACTACATAGGTGAATCCTTGCATCACTGGAATAAAGGGAAATGTATAGAACATTTGACCGTGTGAGAATGTTTGTTGCCAAGACTTAAGAGACAAGATCAAACATATACAGAAATTGTACAGAACAAAGTTGCTTATGGATATTTCAAGTAGTACAATTGTGGAAACTAGTAGCATTCAAAGGTCAAGAGAGATCCTGTATTTTATTTATTTCTTTTTCTTTCCGACTTACAGTTTTATGTTAGTTTAATAGAGCAATCTAGAGTGTTGAATGAGCAAGATGAAAACTTTCCATCTCAATCTCAGTGCAGAATTGAAGCTTCATCAAATCTATCTGGGCATTCATTGTGCAATGTTATGTTGAGATCAAGAACATTTTCAGAGGGGAAACTAAGGTAGCACCTAACTGATATAACAGATTGCATTGCAATGGTCTGATACCTGTGTCAATAGTTTTGACTGCCTTGTTCAGAGCATTATCTAAGTTACCGGTTGCTTGTTTCTTTAAAACAGCACATCATGCAGTGAGCCAAATATTGCAAATGCCTTTTGGAGGCGAAGCCAGAGGAGAGGAGTTGCTGAAGAACCTCGCGGTGCTAGTTCAAGGTTTCCACTCAAATCAAGGCAGTAATTACATTAGCCATATTTTTTAAACCCTCATATTGCTTTTGGCTTTTCATTTGTTTCTCATAACAGATGTGGTATAATTTTATTTGACAAGTGTGCTGATTTTTCAGCGTCTTATTTTAGGTTTAAAAGAATTCCTTTGCAGGAGAAATGTTTCTATTTTGGGGTGTACTTATATGCCTCTGTGGAAATAATCACTAATTCACTGTGTTTTATCAAATATTACCAGTATCATTACATTGTAGTTGTGGTTGTTTTCATAATTGTAGCTTGTTTCTTTGCCATGTTTCTAGATGCTAACCTTTTAGGCTAGTAGTGAGCAATAACGTAACATGTCTGTCTTTTGTTCCATTGCCTTCCTCCCTGTTTCATGTGTTGCTGCTATTCTCACGCTCTATGTTTTCCTTTTGTTTCTTCATGTAGCCCTGAGCATCCATTAATGAAGACAAGGGCAAGATCTATACTAGGTGGTGAGCAGCAATCATTTCAGGAATATTCAGAAAGTGGAGTTACATCAAGGTTTGATGACTGTTCTTTTTTCTTTCTGAAGTTTAATTCTTTTCTGTGAAACAATATTGTCGAAGGTGCCGTAAATTCTCCACTTTCAGCTTAACAGTTTACTGTCATATGTTTCAGTTGCTTTCTTCTTTAACCTTTTTGTTTTTCCTTTAGCTAGTGGCAATTTTATATATTTCAATGTTGCAAATGTAAGTATTCCACAGAATTTTGGTCGAAATGTACTTAGGATTTGGGCTATTCTTCATAGCAGCAAACCTCAATTTTGAGAGGAGCACATATTGCTATATGTCTGATCTCCATTCACATATCATACATTAGCTTTCTGCCAAGCATTCTGGGATAAAAATGTAACAGGAAGAAATTCTTGGTTGTGTAACTGATATTTATCACATGGTGGGCCACATACCTTGAATTACTACCTCTAGTCACAAAAGCATGTCATTGGACATTGACAGTCTCTAAAATACAACATTGGCCACTAATTATGATAATATTATTGTAAAACTCGATACAGTTATAATATTATGAAAATATTTTTTGTGATTAATCTGTGCATATGTGTTCATAGATATAATAAATGTTTAAAACATATTTATACTCAAAGTATTGGAATTTTGTCTTGATACATATCCAATACAAACATGTTTTGTGACCAGAGGGAGTAGCATTTTTTCAATGACTTCGTGTGTTAGTGAGATGGCTATTGATAATTTGATATTTACTCTTACCTACCCTTTTCATGGGTCAAACATTTGTCTTCCAACTTAGGTTTTTTTAGTTAATGTTAAAAGTGCTTAGCAAATTCATTTGAATGAGCCACACACATGCTTGCAGATCAGATGGTCTAGGTGGTGCATCAACATCTAAAACTCGAAGAATACGGGGAAGAAGCATTAGCATCACGCCTGAGATTGGTGATGACATCGCGAGGTAATTCTTATTTTGAACTATCTGATGAGATTTGAGATGGCATATTGTTTTCAAAGTTGTGTAGGTGTGCCTCAGTGCTTGTTGCTTTCAACCAAAGTATATGAAGAACCTCAGCGCATTTTGCTCTGAGTTGTATTCTGATTCTAGATATCCTAATTAAGCATGCGTCTATATTTTGCTAGATATGCACATTGAGCATCAGGAATTCATTGTTTCAATCTTAAATCTTTGACAGGGCGGTTCGGGCTATGAATGAAACACTAAAGCAAAATCGCCTCCAAAGGGATCATATTAATGAAGGTTCATCCTCATATGTTAGGGAGGACCAAAGCAATGCAAATGATTGCCCAAATAATGTACGTTCCTGCAAGTTCCGTTATTTTATCTTATCTATATTGGTTCTTTATTCCTTGGGAGTTGGGAATATGACTGCCATCTGAATATCACTTGCTTAGGCTCATAATTTTATTTCAATTTAGGATGATACATCTGGGGGAGTTGTTGCTACCAACAATGGCTCAAGGAACCGAAATGGTTCCACTCAGAAAGCTATGTCATTACCTTCTTCTCCTCATGAATATAGGGCGCAAATTTCTGAAACAAGCAGTGCTTGTGATTTTGTAAGTAAAGAAAAGATGGTATTGGCATGGAACAAGGTTTTGCAGAGTTCCCCATTTCTTAATAAACCTTTATTGCCCTTTGAAGAGTGGAACATAGATTTCGCTGAGCTAACAATTGGCACAAGGGTTGGAATAGGCAAGTTACTGGAACTTCCTCAGGCAAAATTATCCAAGTCTTTTGTAAAATGGCAGCCTACATGCTATACTTCTGTTCTTTACTCTTCATTTTGTTGCTACTTTTGCTATGCTGCTATCTCTTTCTAGTATGGTTTCAAACTCAACAAAAAGTAAACACAATATGGCTAGTCATCTTCTCCTTAGCTATTAACAAATGCCTGCGAGAATTAGATCCATCAATTCAGTGTTGGAAAAAAGATCCAGTAAATTCAATCTCCCCTAAGATATGACTTGCTATCGTTATTTGTTTCCATATCCATACTTCATTGAACATGTTTGGTTAAGTCAAAATTTATTAACATAAACAAATTATATATTGGATACTGCAACTGCAAAGCTGAACAGCGATTTACTTTCTGAGAATCATGTTGTCACCAACTTTTCATGTTATCATTCTTTAGACTATTTAGTGGAGCTTACTCATCCATGGTATTAATAAGCAGTATGAATATGAATGTACAAATAATAACAGGAATGGTGCTAAACACATATGCCTGAACCATTTGATATGTTGTTTCATACTTTAATGTTTGCTTTTATTTTGGGAAAGCTTTCTTATGCAAATATTCCTTTCTTGATTGCCTGCTAATGTTTTAACATTTTTTCACCTTGTCAAATTACTTCATCAGGATTCTTTGGAGAGGTTTTCCGTGGTATATGGAATGGCACTGATGTTGCTATCAAAGTATTTCTAGAGCAGGATCTGACAACTGAAAACATGGAAGATTTTTGCAATGAGATATATATCCTGAGGTACCTGTACTACTGTTCCTTCTGTATTATCGATAGCCTTCTTTTATTCATAATCTGCATACTAACTTTGATAACTTTACTATTTCCTTTTAGCCGTCTGCGTCATCCAAATGGTAAGGACTCACGACTAACACTACTCAGCTGCGCTGCACTGGATATCATGCAACTGCCATAAATCATGAGCTCTAAACCAAATTCTGTATTATGTTCTGTAGTTATATTATTTCTTGGGGCATGCATGGTACCACCACACTTGTCGATGGTAACAGAATATATGGAAATGGGATCACTGTATTATCTCATCCATATGAGTGGTCAGAAAAAGAAGCTCAGTTGGCGCAGGAGGTTGAAAATTGTTCGTGATATCTGCAGGTATCTCATTGTAGAATAACTGTCACCCTATATATTTCTATTAGCTGGTATTAAATATTATGAACTTTCAGAAGACACTGATATAATTCTCTTTCATGCGGATATCATTTCATAACACCCCTTTTTTAAGCATTAATTTTCATCTGACAAATTATTTTGTTCACTTAAAAGGGGCTTGATGTGCATACACGGCATGAAGATAGTTCACAGGGACCTGAAAAGTGCAAACTGCCTGGTGAACAAGCATTGGACCGTCAAGATATGTGATTTTGGCCTTTCGCGAGTGATGACTAATAGTCCTATGACCGACAACTTCTCTGCTGGCACCCCAGAATGGATGGCCCCTGAGCTTATAAGGAACGAACCCTTCACAGAGAAGTGTGATATTTTCAGCCTTGGTGTGATCATGTGGGAGCTATGCACATTGAGTCGTCCCTGGGATGGGATCTCTCCAGTTCAAGTAAGCACCCATCCACTTTGTACCAAAACAGTCGCATCATGAATGATAGCTAATAATTGTTTGTTCCTTGAAGTGTATGATGAATTTATATCTCTGGCTACATGACCATTAATCTTCTGAAGCTACCTTTCATCCAAGCCAGTTAAAAAAATCACATGCATTATGTTTCTAGTTTATTGAGGAATCTTTGACATGGCATTGTTGTCTGAACTTGATGAATTTGGCCCACTGTAGGTGGTATTTACTGTTGCAAACGAAGGCTCACGTCTTGAGATTCCTGAAGGACCTCTTGGCAAGTTAATTGCAGGTACTGGTGCTTTTACATAAGAGCTCTTTCAATAGGGGTATTCCAGTGATCGGAGTCATGTCGCGCTGACACGCATGGCTTCAATTATAGCTTTAGCAAAGTGTTGCTTTTGTTTGATGCAGATTGTTGGGCGGAGCCCCAAGATCGTCCGAGCTGTCAGGAGATCCTTACCCGCTTGCTCGACTGCGAATATGCTGTCAGCTGAAGTCAAGCTGCCGAACTAGCTCGCTCCCTGCCAGCAGAAGTCGATAAGTTTCTTTTGTAAAACCTGTAAAAAATAGCCTGTTGATTTTGCACACCGGCGAGGGTACACATTGACTTTTTATATTACGGCTGTATCACCGCGAACCTTTCTTAAAAAAAATGTACAAATAGGAATGTTTCTCCTCTTATAGAAGAACATGGTAGTCAAGAAAGTATCCCTTGAATCGCAGGAATAGCTAGCATTCATACTTCATCAGGATCGTTGCATATCCTCGGATCTATCATTTGTTTCTCTGAAAGTTTTGGCCGGAGTATTCGGTGAAAAGTTGACATTTGAGATCTTCCTTGAGATGCAACCAAATTGAGCCCGTCTTTTCTGATTCATATTGATCTGAATGTAGTGCCTAGTGCCCATGGCTAGATGTTCCAGACGAGTAGCCTATGTTTGGATATGAATGGGGTGCTTGGTAATACAAAACTTACCAGGAATGTGAAGTTGTTACAGTAGGATCGCATGATATTTGAGGCCATATCTGAAATGCGAAAACTTTAGCCCTATTCTTTTTTGATTTTGGATTTTCATTCTCACATTTCATAAGATTCTAAACGATGTGTGTTTGTATAAAAAATATACATATATATTTACTATACTTTTATAAAATAACTTTTTAACTTCATAGAAAATAATTTATTCGTTTGAATTTTAGCTATCTCAAATGTTCCTATATGCGAATTAAATAAATTTACATGAAATCCTTCTTCCCGGCAGGACTGGTAAGGGTCTTGTCCCCCCCCCCCCCCCAACAAAAAACAAAAGGTCGCTGTCAACCACCGGCCCACGGCATGGCACGTCCACTGTGCATGCTTCTCTGAAGTACGAGTCCATTTGTTTCTCTCTCCGCCACGGCAACCCAAACGAGGCGCGACCACGCAGCGCTAGCCGGGTCCGCCTCTGCCACGCCCAGTCGCCCACGACACGAGTCCTCCGACCGAACGGCACCGGTCCCCGGGGCGGCGCGGTGCGTCGTCGTCCACCGATCCGTCCGCGCCGCGCCGGCCAACGGAGCGATATTTTAATTTCGATTCCGTCCCGGACGCGACGCTCCCCTCCCACGACAAGTTACTCCACCCCCCCCCCCCCCGCCCCCCCGGCCCTTACCTATCCTCTCCCACCGCCGGCTCGTTTCCGTTGCCCCGGTCAACACGAGTGACGAGCCGAACGATCCAACGGCGGCCGCCCAATGCCTCCGCCCCGCGGCTCCACGTGCCTCTCCTCTCCGCCTCATTCACGGCCCACGGGCCGGCACCTCGCCGCCCGCCCGCCCGCCTGCCTCTCCCCTCTTTTTATTCCCCACCGCCGCACCGGCTCACCGCTCCCACCGATCTAGCCGGCTGTCCCCACCTCCCCGTCCGTTCGTCCGCCTCGGCGTCTTCACGCGTTCTCTACGCGTAGAAGGGGAATTTTATTTTTCTAGGGTTTCGTCGTGAGATCTGCAGGGGGGAGATGGACGGGAAGCCGCCGCCGCCGAACCCGAACCTGCCCTACCGGGAGGACTGCTGGAGCGACGGCGAGACGGCGGCGCTCGTCGACTCCTGGGGCAGGCGCTACGTCGAGCTCAACCGCGGGAGCCTCCGCCAGCCGCAGTGGCGGGAGGTGGCAGAGGCCGTCAACTCGCGGCCGGGGGCGTCCGCCCGCCGCCGCCCCCCGCGCACCGACATCCAGTGCAAGAACCGTGTCGACACCCTCAAGAAGAAGTACAAGGCGGAGCGAGCGCGGGGGACGCCCTCGTCCTGGTACTTCTACAGGGACCTCGACATGCTCGTCGGCCCTACCCTCTCCGCCGCTGGCGTCGGCGTCGGCGGCGGTAGCGGCAAGAAACCGTCCCCGCCCCGCGGGCTCCCCATGCTGCGGAGGCGCCTGGAGTCACCTTCACGCTCCCCCTCGCCGCCGTCACCGACGCCGGCCGTGGCCCTCCCCTTGCCCAACTACCGCCAGGCGTCAAACCTCCCGTCCGCGGGCCTCCTCTTCAACAAGATGGCTGCAGCCGCAGCGGCTGAATCTGATTCAGAAGACGGCTACAACAACCCCAACAACAACTATGAAGACGATGACGACGACGGCTCGCAGCAGTCGGCGTCACGGTCATCGTCTCGCTCTGGTGGCGGTGCAGCTGCAGGTGGTGGCGTCAGTAGCAGAAAGAGGAAGAGGGGCGGGGGTGGAGGGTTTGGGGAGCTAGCGAGGGCAGTCGAGACATTTGCTGAGATGTATGAGCGCATGGAGTTCGCGAAGCAGAGGCACGCGGAGGAGATGGAGAGGCAGAGGATCAAATTCCTGAAGGATCTGGAGCTGAAGCGGATGCAGGCTTTTGTGGACGTTCAACTTCAGCTTGCGAAGGCAAAGCACAGGAAGCATCCTGATGGTGCCTCCGAGATGCTTATGTCTCTTGCTGCGCTGCCATTCCTCAGCACCCCTGCTTACCTATGATTTAAGCAGAGTTTAGGTAAAGATTTGTTTGGTTGCAGATTTATATAGTGGTAGTCATGTTAGGCCCCTAGTGGATTGCTCATGTGCTTCCTTTATGATTATCTTGTTGCTTTATATTAAGCTATTTCAGATGTTCCAACATGCTTAAATTTGGCAATGCCTGGATTTCTCCTCAGGTGGTGAGGTTTTTACTAACTAGCCAGTAGCCTGTGTGTTGCAACGGATTTTCTTAAAGATAAAAGCAAAAAATTCGAGTTTCAAGCATAGTTAGTCAATTAGGCACATAATATCAGTTTTATGATTTTTTTTCCATCGCACATACATCAATTAGTCACATGGCCTTTAAATTTGTGCAAAAAAATATCAAGTACCCTAAAAAATTAGTAAACAACTCAACTCAACACAGTTTTTCAGTTTCAAACAAGTTGAAGTAGGCTAAAGTTAAAAACCAACAAGAAAGTCGGATAAAATTAGTGAAAAGTCGGATAAAATTGTGATTGAACAAATGTTTAAATTCAAAATTTTGGGTGCAAAAACCAATTGTGATAACTATCAGATACCATTAGTAACTGTTTTTTTTTCAAAATTATCTTTTACATTATTTGTTCCTGTGATTGGGTTTCAAGCAGCAGCCAGAAAGGTGAGAATGGTGTTTGATTTGGAGAAGCTAGCTAGTTAGCTAGGAGGTGTGCGTGAGATGGGGAGGCAGGAAGTACTGAACTGCTTGTAGCTCTCTCCTCTCGAGAGCCGCTCCCTTGCTGCCGGCCACTCTAGCCTTGGCACCCACCTTCCCCTCCTCCTCTGCCCTCCCTCCCTCTCTACCGGCCACTCTGGCCCGGCGCCCACCTCTCTCCCTCATGATGGGTCATGCCTTTGTTCCATCGTGGTCAGGGATCTAGAGCCCGCCTCCTATGCCACTGCCAGGGAGTGCCGCTAGCAGGAGTGCAGCCTGGCGTCCATGATGAACCTCTCCCTTTGCTCCTCCCTCTCCTCTCCTCCCTTCCCACTCCCACTCCACCTCCTCGACGCCTCGGCCTTCCTATGCCGCTATGGCTTGTGGGACGAAGCCTGCTTCCCCCTCTCCACCCTCGCCGCTTCCTTCTCTCCGTACGTCGGGCGCATGGCAGCCGCCGCTGGCAACCATCTTCGTGGGGATTTTGAGGGCGAAGCCGAGGGAGTGGCAGGTGGCCTGACGCCACCTCATGATGCCCCGCATCTGACAGCCTGCTGTTGGGGACGACGGTGCTAGGGTGCACCGTTCCATCTCGCCTAAGCTGGTGGACCACTGCTTGAACTGCCTCTCCATCGGCCACAAGGTGACGACTTGCAAGCTCCCGGTGCGTTGCAACAGCTGCAAGGGCCAGCGACACTGGCCTATGATTGCAAGTGGCCATGGCCGACTTCCTCTTCCCCATCGGTGGCTGAGCCCTAGTGCCGATGATGATCCAACCCCCTGTGACTCTCGTGAGTCTACACTGCTGAGCCCGTGCCCTTTGGTGCCTGCCTTGGCTTCTTCGGCGGTGCCATCGGAATCCTCCTTTTCCTTCAAGTGCCTGGCGGTGGTAGGCGACCTGGATTGAGAGGCCTGAATAGTGGACCCCGTTACTCCTATGTGAGGGGAGACTTGGGCAGAGCAGGTAAAGGAGAGGCCTGAATAGTGGACCCCATTGTCATTTCGGTGCTGGTGGGCTGGTGGGAGGCAGATTCATGAGGGCCCACATGTCAGCGACAGGGATGGTGAGGGCAGACTCACGAGACCACCATTAGCTTCTTTTATATAGTAGAGATTTTGAAATGCAACTATCAATTTGCTTTCTGCATATCACATTTCAGCTACTTGGCAGTATACATTATACATTAGGCAATCGACCTCATCATAAAATTCAGGCCTCAACCTCATCATGCAAAATCAGACTGGGTTATGTGTACGTTGAATTGTCGATTGATGTCTGTATGTCTTTCTAGTTGGCTGTATTTTGAAATTTGATACTGCAGGAGGGATCGTCTGTTCGTTCTAATTATGATCTCTCATCTGCTCTTATGATCTTAGTTGATAAATTTCCACCATACAGTCAAAAAGATTTTGCTTTTCCTATTTGTATTTGGAATTGTGTCAACTGGCAAGTGGGTTTTCTTCTTACATATGTATGTTTATGGTTCTAGGCTTTTGACTTGTGACTCAGGTATGTTCATGTATTTTGTGCTAGGATTTTGTTTGGTTTTTGTCAGTCATATCAGTTCATAATAGGATTTATGCTTAATTGCCTGAGGTGATGAATTAAGTTTACTAATGGTGTGCTACTAGTCATGCATGTGCTTGTGTTGTATGTTTGACTTGCACCATGAGATAGTTTGCTGGTTAAGGATCATCCTGATTTAGGGTATGATTTCCAATTTCTTCATGATCTAGCCAAATATGCATAAAGAACATTAACCAATTTTACTGTTCAAATTCATGTGTCTCACTCCCATGTGTATGAGTTTCGACTCTAGTTATAACATCACTTGTGCTTCTCAATTTTGATTCTGTGTAAAATGTGTTGGAGTGTGTGTTGTGCTGTATGCTGGCTTGCTTTAGGTTTTTGTAGTTTGGCACTGTATTGTTAGCTATATTTAATGTGTATTGATGTTTGATATGTGCTCTTTTTATAGAAATTCTCTGGAATTATTTTTATTAGTTTGTCTTATAACTGAACTATAATCATACCAACAGGTTTTGTCTTTGCTGAGGTATGCATTAGTGTGTAGACATAAAACATCCTGAATTAGAACAGAGCACTCACTAGCTACAAGCCCAGTTGATTATTATATTTATATGTATCAGCACTAAGCATCTCTCACCAGTCACCATTCACTTCCTTTTGCAAATATTGTAGTAATAACACATTAATATCTGTACTGTTGAGTATTTCTTTTCTTGGTGAAGTTGCTCTTTGCTTAATCGTATTGGTCTATTGGAATAGATAGATGACTACCATTGTTTTTTGCCCATAGTACTGTGCTATGTAGTATGATTATTCCAGTTTTGCAAAACGAGAAATCAAGTTTTATTACTTATTTCGACAATCAAAGAATTATTACCTTTGCTATGAACACTTGGTGGCCAGCTAGCCCCTAAGCACAGTAAAATCTGATTGTTGCTTGGATCTTGTCATTTTGAGTTGCCCCAAAGTTCCATCCGAGAGAAAGGATGCATGTAATTTTGGTTCACTAAGCAATTATGTATTATGTCTGCTGATCGTCAGAGTTGCTAGCATTGTTATGTTACTTACTGTTATATCATTGGTTTCTGTTCTTCCAGATTACTGCTAGGATTCTAGGAGAGTAGGAGTCAAGCTCTTGCTGCTCTCTGATGGAGAACCAACTAGAGTAGCTCGTATCACAAAAGGTGCTGATAGTTTTGCGTGTTCCCGGCAAATGCTGGGTGTTGGATTGTTGACCCCTATTTTACTTGCACTTTTTTCTGGACAATCACGCTCTCATGAGCTTCTGTATAATTCTTTTGCTGTTTGAGGTCTGTAACTAATATGTTAGATATGCATAAGTTAAAGCATATACTGCTTTGAAGTTTTTTAGTATCTGTTCGGCTGTTTTCTAACCCATAACCGAATTAGCAAATTGCGGGTAACCAATAAACTGCATTTAGCGAAAATTTGTCACATATGTTTAGTGTAGTTAAATAAGAGAAAGAGTCTGATACACAGGCTAGCTGTTCATGGCGGTTCACGTGGACCCGTCACCCGTCTGAATTTTTGAAAGCGTTTTACAAGCAAAATCTGAGTCATTTGAAGCGTTGGCAGGAAGCCGGTTTTGAACGGTTCGTTGAAACCGGGTATTAAACGGATCATACCTGCCCAAGAAACTGACGTTATTTAATCTTGTGAGCTACTCCCTTTGTTCAATAATAAGTTTTTTTTCAATAATAAGTATTTAAATTTTGTTAAAAAATATAAGCAATTCTATGCTAATACTTGTCTTATTAATTATCTTCTATCCAAATTTGATCTCATCAACCACATTTTCACCCTCATTAAATAAGACACCAACATTTTTTTCAACTTTAATGTTTGCTAAATAACCATCATTTATATATTTATATTGTTGTATGGAAATCCTTTATATTTATATTTTTGACAAACGAGTTAGAAATAACTACTCCTGTGTTAAAATTGCATTTGTTTTTTTCACATTTTTTTAAGGTATAACTATGATCATAGGTTTTTATTAAAATAACTTATAAAATGTAATATATTTATGAGATCATAAAAAAACCTATTTGATATATATATACACACACCACTATCAAGTTTCCCAACCAGGTTGTAGATGAGGTACTTTTGTTTTTGTTGTTCTCTGAGTTTTCTTATTGGAAACTCAAAATTTCAAGTTTATAGCCATTGAATCTCAATGTAACCTTTTCCTCCACAGTCTCTATATATTTGGTTGATTATCTCCTTTTGCCCTAAACCCTACCCGTCATATATCCCTGTCAATTCCCCCTCTCACACACACATATATATGTTATCCTTATACCAAACCTAGCCGTTATACATCCCTTCATATGCGGTCAATCCCCTATCCTTTATTTTAAACCCTAGCTGTCACTCCATCTCTTAGCCATTGTGACAACTTTTCTAGCCATTGTGTCATCGTTATCACTAGTGCTACATAATTTGTTAGCGCTTCACTAGCTATGCTCTTTTGACCTCTTCTTTCCTCTTACATCTGTTATTGTTCTTGTCTTTCCACCATACTCTATCGTTTTTAAAAGTTATTGTCTCTCCTTGCCCTAATGCCCTTCTTAACTGATAGATTCAATAACATCATCATTGACATAATGACTTGATAATTCATCTACATCAACCAATTTATCACTGATCTAACTCCAACATAGAAATCTTAATTTGTTAAATTGGCCACCACCTCTTTCTATCTTTAGAAAAGGAGAAGGTTCACCGCCGACGTCATTCAATGAAGGAGGTTATCATTGTTGTTGCTAGAGATCAAGCTCACAATGTTCTTAAAAAAAACTTCAAAAGGCAAAGGTGATAAGATCTAAAAATTAATATTCAAGTCATTGCCAACAATTTTTATGTGGTGGTTGTTCTTCCTTGCTCTCTTCTTCTTTTTTTCTAAGCCAAATCTGTTCATATAAAGTTTAAAACCTTCTCTCTTTAGCTAAGATTTTTCGTTGTGTGAGGATGTTTTTTTTCTTTTCTTGCTATAGCATGAGCAATTAGATTCAGAATTTTATTGTAATCCATCTACGGCTGGGTCATGTTATTTTTAGGATTTCCCCATTTTTGTACGAAAACAGTAAGCACTGCAATTATTTATGTATTTTCCGTATTCTCTTTTTCATATTTAAATATAGATATCCAAGTGAATAGACCCTTATACCCTTCTTCCTCTTGTCCCACGGTCCAGAGAGATCTCTGGCTCTGTTGCTCCGTTCTTCTATTTTTCCTCGCCCCTCTCTGCCACGGCCCTCTCCCACGCCACCCCAACTTCCACCAGAGGAGGACCTCTCCCTCAAGCCGCCTCAGGCTCCTGCGCGAGCGAGCAGGGAAGGAGCGACAGCCAACCGGCGCAGCGTGAGGAGGCGGTCGGAGACCTGTGAGCTGTGGCGCGGCGGTGCGGTGAGCGGCGAGCATGGGTGGGGTGGCTTCCGGCGACGCGGGAGCACAAGAGCGGGGTCCTCGGCCGTAGGGGTGTAAGGGCACGGGCGGTGCGGCACCCGGCGGCACGCGCGGGCGAGCGAAGGGAAAGGCAGGGAGGAGGTGGGAGTGGGAGGACGGAGAAGGGGTAGGGTTGAGGTGTACGTGTCAATTTACTTAGGGCTTCTCGGCTTTAAATAAAGTGGATGATGCTGATCTCACTAGCTTGTTCCTCTCATTGGTTCTCCCTGAATGTCTGCAGGGAATGGAGGTGCTTGACCTGGTGTCTTCCGAATCCGAGTCTGAGTCCGAGGACGAGGCGTGCCTGCACTCACCTGATCGGAAGCGTGCTGCCTGTGAGGCGGATCCTGGCCATGATCGGGGGAATGCCTGTGCAAGAGCAGGGCATCACGAGTCGAGGAACTTCCTCGAGCGGGAAAGGATGGCAAGGTTGCTGCATCCGCCGCCGAGCCAGGAAGTGAAGAAGGGCAAGGAAAAGGTTGGCGTGGGGGAGAGACTCGAGAGAGCGTCAGTGCCAGATATTCGTTTGCTCGGCGGAGAATCGCTCGGCTCCCATGGCTGTACATTGGAAGCGGGAGGTATCAGCAAGTGTGGAGACAGAGGAGATGAAGGAGTTGCGTGTTGGGGTAACCAGCTCGGTGGATCACTCTCTGTGCCTCAGGAAGATTCAGACAGCAAGGGGTTTCAGGAGAGACAAGGACAGCATGAGCTGCTTTACAGTAGTTCTGCCATGCCGTATGACAGCTGGAAGGGAATTCTTGGTGCAAGGCCTACTGATCCTGCTGTCGACACACTGTTGCATTCGTGGGACAATGGCAAGAGAGAGGATGAAGTTCCAATGCAGGGACAGAGCTCTATAGCCACTAATGAAGTTACTGGAGCTGGTGATGTTTTCATGGAAGGTGGTAGCTCCACATGGCTATCGAGGATCAAGGGGCTCAACTACCCACTTCCTGATGAGAATCAGTTAAGAACAAGGCAAATTGAATCAGATGAGGAGTTTGCTCGCATGCTTCAGGAGCAGTTTAACAAGGAACAGCCAGGATTGAAAAATTTAGAAGAGGTTGTTACTCATGATTACTTCTCAGTCTTGCTATCCTGGTGCCAATTTAAATAATTCGTTTGTTATAGGAGTAGCTGATTTTTCTCTCTACGGGATTGTGGTTTCTTCTGATTATTCAGTACCAACTTAAGAAATGATGGACTTACTTGGGAATAGGCCAGTTGCCTGTTGAAGAGTGGTTGTTTAACCTCCTAACCCACCCATCTTCAGTTGCTCATCTCCTTCTTTAGTGAACGTTTAACATTTTTTTTTCATTTTTAAAAGCTTGCTTATGGGCTTATTTCTGGCATCTGGCAGGTCGATACAACACTAGCCTGGACATTGCAAGAGGAAGATGTGGAATGTGCCAGAAATGCTGCCAGGGAGGGCCAATCTAGCTCTGTAAGTTGCCACTGTGGCTTGATGCATCCATTGTGAAAAATCACTTAGGGCCTGCAACAATTTTGTTTTCATCTTTATGAATAATGCCATGGACCATGGTTTCAGTTGTGAGTATCCTGATAAGTGATAACTATATCTGATGTTACTGAAAACCACAGTTACCACGTTTATTTTCATTGAGAACCTTGGCGCCTTGCAAGTAAGTTACCTGCAAGTGCCAATCCCTTCTTGCTAATTAAACATTGAGATAAAATGGCATGATGATCATAATTCATATCTGCATGTAAGCATCTAAAACTTTAAGAGTTGGTTGGTGAATCAAATTCACATAACAAAACTTAAGACCAAAATCACTTAACTATCCACTGTTGTTCTTAATCTTCTATTCTTAACTTGTATTTATATCTTGTACTGTCTTAAATTACTTCCATCATTTATCTGAAGCTCCATTCAATCATATTTTATTAAGAACTGTAATATTGTTCTTCTCAGAGCCAAAGGGACCGTTCAATGGCACATTTGTATTCATATGGCCGGCACTCACCAGTACAAAGTTTTTCTGCATGGGCGAATGATCATATTCTGACTCCAATGCCAAGCTGGAGGGGTTTGCAAAGAAGCTCCAACCATGCTGAAACAGAGCAGCAGAATGTCAGACTTCTAATAAATTTGTTTCTTCAACCTTCACTTGTGCACTCACATTTTCTTATTCTCAGATGATTATCTCCCAGTTGACCAGAGGATGCTTCAGAGAAGACATGGATCTAGAAACGGTAGGTTGTTACTCTCTGATATATGATATGGCTATGTTGGAGTATCAAGGGGCTTTTACCTAATTGACTTGATTCCCCCATGTTGTTCTTCCCTTGTGTTTCTCTATTATGCGCAGTAGCACCAAAAGTACTCCTATTTGTGTTTGCCATTCATCTGGTCAATGCAAATAGGTTGATTACAGAAGCAAAACACATATTCACACCCCTTGATACAATATTGAAGCAACTCTTTTTTTTCTTCTGATGTGTCAATACGTTGGAACATTGATGTTACAACAATCACATTTTTTTTTTAAAAAATGCAGCGCATGGCCATACTGGACTCACTCCAAGAAGCATTTGGAAACTTTGGAGACAAATTTGTTTCAGAATCTGATGAGTAAGTAGTTAGCATGTTTATAACGATGCTTTTCTGATGACATTTTTGCAGCCAGGCAATAAATTTATTGTCAGTTGCGAGCTTACTCCTGCTTTTTTGGTATAATAATTCATCATATGCTGTCTACTTGGTATTACATTTTTAGTGCTTCATAATGTTAAGGTGCAATTAGGTTAACACTAATGTGGCTTTACCCATAGATCTTGTCATCTTGAAATGTGTATGGCCGGATGGGACCCTCTTGATGTTTTGATTGAAGCTACTAGTACGTTGATGCATATGTATTCTGACTAATTAGTGTTCTTTTTATTGACCAGCGATGATTATGAGAACCTAATAATACTTGATGACAACAACCAACATAGGGGCATTTCTGACAATGAAATAAACAGCCTGCCACTATCTGTAGTTGAGGTTCGGACTCTGTCTTGCTCCATATGGATATGCAGTTTGTTGGGGAACATTTAAACATTTAGTAGAGTTAATTTGGTATTCTCTCTTTTTCAGGGAGAAAGTTGTTCTGATGAACCCTGTCCTATATGCTTGGATTGCCCTGTCGCTGGTGCTTCCCTCCGGCATTTGCCATGCCTGCATAAATTTCATAAAGAGGTACATGCAAACTCTTCAGTTATACACTTGAACCTCTTTGAAACCATTTTTTGTATTCCAGCTTGCCATCTTTTCTGAATATCTGCCTTCTCTTCCACAGTGCATTGACAAGTGGCTTCGGATGAGAATTTCATGCCCAGTATGCAAATCTGATGTGATCTGACAGGAGTCCATACCATTGGTCATTGGAAATATTTTTTGGAATAGCATGACAAACCGTTTAAATAGACTCCTTTTTGACCAATAGAAATCGCTATTACCTGTTACTGCCGGTGCCGCAGGGCCGCAGTGTGTAAAGAGCACGTAATGTGATGCTTTCTTCTCTCTCATGGATCTCTCTGAACATGAAATATTTTAAAGCTGCGGAGTATTTTTTTGCTACGACAATGGGGGAAAAGGCATTACTGGATCTTGCGTGCCTTCTTGTACATCCCACATTCCCACTACAGGGAAGACGTGTGATAATTATCGCTTTGTTTAGTTCTAAACTTCCAGTAGCTCAATTATAAAATTGCTTCAATTTAAATAGAGTTACAAAACTGCTTCAATTTAAACTCAATCATACAAATATTGCTTCAATTTAAACTCCAACTTGGTGCGATCTGGAGCTCAGAGCGCAACTGTTCGGCGTAGACCAGACCCGTTTTGTATAACTGAGCAGCAGCTCGCGACGCCACGAGGTGGGTCTCTCCCGTTCACCCGTCCGTATCCATCCGGATCGCTCGCTCCACTCTCCGGCTCCGCTCCCCAACCGCGCGAGAGATATTTCGCGCGACGCAACCCGCTCGCCATGTCGCTGCCCGCCCTCGCCGCCGGCCGCGCCGCTTCCGTGCGGCCGCCGCGCGCCTCGGCGGCCTCGGGGGAGGCGGCTGCCCCTGCTCCTGCTGCTGTGGCGGATCAGCCGGCGGGGCGGAGGCCGGTGAAGGTGATACTGCCAAAGAAGAAGCCGCAGAAGTGGTCGACGGGGATGGCGCCGGGGGAGTACGGCGGCGGGCCAGCCAGTCCCAAGCCGCGCAAGTACTGGATGGGGAAGGAGGACCGGGACCCCGTGGGCAACACCGACGACTTCATCTGGAACAAGGACTTCCTCCTCCACATGGAGCGCGTCATCGCCAACGGCGGCGCCGACACGCCCCCTACCATTCCCCGCCTCACCCCGGTACGACGAGCGCCTCACACCTCGTTGCTCTCTGTTGCGCGCATGCTTGTGCCTGTCTGGTCCAATTGACTTAACTAGCATCCGTGGTCTCATTTGTTCCAAAATTCCAATCGAGCATAGGTTGCCTGCATTGGATATCAATATATGTTTCTAAAGCAGAAATTCGTTTGAGCAGGTGGATGAGGACGCGGAATCAGGGTTTCTGAGCATCAACCGCGCAATGAGCCTCGACAGGTTACTCTTTCACGTCACCTCCTGTCGAATTTTCTGTTCATGAATTAGGTGTCGTGAGTGTTCAGTGTGACATGTGGTGTGTATTGCAGTGTGGAGGTTGATCTGAGCAAGGAGCTTCAGGCGCCGACGAAGCCAATCTTGCAAACCCAGGTCGAGGCTGCCTGGCGAGGGCGGGCCATAGGAGCTGAGGTGACAACCTGTGATTTCATTGTTCAATTCTCCCCCCTCTACTAGGTTGTGCTAAGTTCAATTTGTGGACTTCGTATATAGGCTGTCAATGGTGCTTCATCTCCTAGATGGAGGCTAGTCCCGACGCGCCGGGAACAAGCAAAATGGGACAGAGCAGCTAAGGCAAGCACTGGTGGCAGTGTAAGTCACTGTAATCATGTCACTGATTTATTGGTAGATCCACACATTTCTTGGGTCTACATGTGATAGTATTCTAACTATTTATCATATTTTTAGCATCCATATAACGGTACTTCATATATAGTTTTGTCCTGTGTTTTTTATGCCCCTTTAGGATGTCATACTAAGGGAATCAAAATCAAGAGTGCAGCAAGGAGACCCTGAAGTATTGGCAGCTAAGTCTAGGGAGCAATATCTAGAGGTATATATCTCTTGTCATTTATTTGGGTGTCAGTCTGTTGACATTTCAGAAAGTCCATTGTCCAAAGTTAGTGACATGTTCCTTGAGAATCAAATATATGTGGCTTATCTATTGGTCTTGGCTCACATTGTGGGATGTTTTGCAGTTGAAAGAAAGATTGCAGCTTCTTACTTTAGGCATTGGTGGCATCGGTGTAATCTCTGCCTATTTTTCCTACTCTCCTGAAATTGCTGCGAGGTATACTTTGGATTGATTGGGTTGATCAGTAACATTGACTGTATTTATTTAGTGATTTTTCTGACAACTGGTTATAGATTTGTGTATTTGAAATGTTAATATCTGATTTTGATTTTTGGCTATATATGTCAAGAGACAAACCTGACAGTGATGTTTTTGGCAACCACTTTTTAGGACTAATATGCTTTGCATTGATATTGGTTGCTCTTCAGCTTTGGCGTGGGGCTGATTGGATCTATACTGTATCTCCGCATGCTTGGAACCAGTGTGGATTCACTAGCGGGTGGAACTAGAGAAACAGTAAAGTATGTTTCATTTTGTTGTTGTTTTTCACATGGTATTTGCAGATAAGCACTTGAAAATATTTTTCTCATATGTTGTTTAGTTTGACTCAGCTACTAAGGCTTTGTGATCTCATTTTAATATTTTGTAAGACTTCAGTTTATATTATCAAAGTCTAAGACTACATGCTCAACCCCATTTGGATAGAATTGGTTCTTTTTGTAACTGAAGGAATTTGATATGAAATTTGGTTCAATAAGGGTTCTGTAGATCAAGGATCACCTTAATGTGTTTGGTAATGGTAGCAAAGACTTCGAGGCCAAAGGTGTAAAATCAGTAGTGTGGTAGCTGGTTTCTCTCTCTGTTGTTAGGGCGTGCTCTGGTGTATTAGCCTGTTGTAAGTGGTGAAAACTCTGGTTCTCTCCTTGCTTAATAAACAACTTCGAGGCCCAAATAACAGTTTTCAACTAAAGGGTTAGATAAGGACTAACAATTGGTACAGAAGTAACCAAAGACTCTGGTTCTTAAACTTAAGGGACAGATGATTTTTAGACGCTTAGACCAGTTATGTAGCTGCTGCGAGCTGCAGAAATGAGGCTGCTCATTGCATTGCCAGATCTTGGGTCATAACACATTTAATCAAACCAACAATCAAAAGATCTTTCGTACAGTCAGGTTTCAAGCTTGAGACTTATTCTGGAGACGTGCTAAACCTCTCCTGGCACCACATTGGTTGACCTGTCCAAAATCCAAACCTGATTTTGCTCTGGTTATAAAATTCCCAGCAGGCAGCCCTTCATGCTTCATGAGGGTGACAGTTCCTGTTCAATTAGTCTTTATTAGAACTCTTTTAGTCTGGTAAATCTTCCTTCTTGTACGGGTTTAACCAGAAAGAAAAAGATAACCCTTCTCTCATTTATTAGAATGCCCTTCAAGTATGATGGTCACCCTGTATCTTTTCTGTAAAATCCTTACAACAGAACATGACCAATTTTCAGTAAAAGCTAGGCAACTTTTAAAATATGCTTATATATAAACTATAAAGGCAACATCTGATTTTATTCCTGCATGCTTACAGGAGTGCTGCCGCCCAACCAAGACTGCTTATTCCAGTGGTACTTGTGATGATGTATAACCGATGGAATGAGTAAGTAGATGAAATCTTAGTACACTTTTGCTGTTTGAATATTCAAACTGTCGAACAAAATATGTAGTTTTCTTACTTGCATGCCTGTGCTTGCTGTTTGATGCAGGATTTTAGTTCCAGATTATGGCTTCATGCACCTGGAGTTGATACCGATGCTTGTTGGGTTTTTCACCTATAAGATTGCAACATTTGTTCAAGCAATTCAAGATTCTATACCTGCAGTTGGAAATCGTGAAGTCTGAACATAGTTCTGCTGAATAGAATATAAAGGTAGTTGCCCTGAGGGAAGATTGGTCACCAAGATAGTAAGGTGCATGCTTTTTATCCATTCTTCAGCACGATTGCAACATTTGCCTTTTGTTAGGTCAACAATAATTTTCAAGTATTTATGAGTATGCTTGCAGCCAATGCATGTAATTACGTCCAAGAGACCATTGAGAAAGTTAATAAGCCTGGTGCCTGTAGTATCAATTCAGAATGATGACGTATCTTTTGCTGTCAACAGTGGTTTTAAATTGCTATAACTGTACTTATAGCTTATGCTTGTGATTCTTACTATTGAATAATTTTTAAGATTTACACATATTGTACCTTAGAAGCAGAATTTTTTTAGGCATGCATATGATTGTACAGCTTTTAAAGTGAAGTACTTAAGCACCTTCTGTCTGTCTAATCCTGATCCACTTGCTGCTATAATATTGATCCACTCGCTGCTATTTTTTACAGGTCAAGATTTTATAAGGATCTGATCTGAAGATGTTACCAAGATAAGATGTGCGCTGAGTCGTTGAGGAGGATACCATCTGAATATTGACTGGTTAATGATAATCATTCCTTCAAATTTTACTATAACTGCACGCTAGAAAGTTTGTACATAGGCGTGTGGTCAACTTCATCCCATTTTACACGTAAATCATGAAAGCTTATGTACACCTCTAAACTTTTAGCACAGTGACCACGTATTGTATGGTTGATTTACATTTAACAGTATGTACAACAATATATGGTCAGGACTCAGGACCAATTCTGAATGCAAATAGCACAGGCAGTACAGCTGTTTTAAAAGTCACAATTCTTATTAAGCCTGGGGAATCCTAAGGAAACTTCTCTTTTTCATGAACTGGAGAACTCTTTTCAAGTAATTAACTGAAATGTGGAAGTACATATATGACCTTTCTCACATTGCTCCGTGTACTGCGTGAAAATGCACCTGCACCACAGCACCAGTGCCTACTTGTTTAAAAATTAGCATGTTAAGGACAACCACAACCACTGCACATGGAATCTGAGACAATTATTGTAAAGTATGTTTATTGTTTGACATGGGGAACAAATAAACAAAACTAGCACTATATCATCACTACCATGAACAGCTGAACTCTTATCACTATATAAAATTTCTACTGTGATGTTTTACCCTTTATTAGGAAGATATATCGTTGTTTACCCTTTGTCGTGGTCCTCCTGGAATATGCCTTTCTTCATGCTATTGACATATGTACATATAAGAATAAGATACGTCCATAAAACATCTTTTTTTGGGACACATGAAATTTGTCAGGAATTTCGTGGCATCTGTTACACTCTTATTTGATCCAAAAATGATTGACAATAAGTCAAGTACACACACATACCCCGTACATTCCATTTATTGCACATCTACGGACTACAGCAACTTTCAGTATTGTCACAGGTACCACATGAACACATGATCTATTGAATGCCTCTAATAATTAACTGAATGATGCAGAGCAACATGGGGGCAAGCAAGGGCAACCAAAGGGGACGAAGATTTCAATAAATCAGGGTTCAATCTACCACTCTGATTCATCACTTCCTCGAGGCCTGCTGCTGCTAGTAGTAGTACATTCATTTGAACAACCTACAAATTTTGAAAGCACCGAAATTTCCATTTTTTTCCTTTATCTCTTTCGTTGCTGGCCTCATCCGTTTGGCCACCAAAAGAATTCTAAAATAGTATCTCAAAAAAAAAAAAAAGAAACCAACCCGTACCCTCCAGAAAAATGCCAAAAAGTGGAAGAGGAGACTCATCCGACGCATGGGCCAGGGAGGATGACGTCACCCCCGCCATGTGTGGAAGCCTTGAGGCGAGCCCGAGCCACGCCGCGCCCACGCCTACGACCGCGAGTCAACGCTCTCCGCCCCCTCGGAGGCGGCGGGGGCGGCGGCTGGGGAAGAAGACGCCGCGGAGGCCGTGGCGGCGGCTGCGGCGGCGGCCGATCGGGCGGCGCTGGGGCGGGGCCTGCGCCTTCCCGGGGACGCCGAGGCGACGCGGCGGAGCGCGCCGCCGGCCGTCCAGTAGCGTCGGCAGGAGCGGCAGAGGTGGCGCGGCTGCTGCACGTTATAGTTGTTGAAGTAGCAGAACTTGGTCTCCCTGCTCCCGCACCGCGGGCACGGCAGCGGCTCTCTCCCTCCTCCGCCGCCGCCCGCCGCCTGCATAGTCTGCGACGCCGCCGCCACCTCCATCACAGCCGGTGCAGGCGGATTCGGAGGCGGCGGTGTGCGACCGCTCTCTTCTACGCCCCGCTGCCCATCGGGCTGTATCACCTTTCCAAAGAGCTTGAACCCGGACGCGTCTGCGGCGGCGGCGGCGGCGGCGGATGTGGAGGGGAGGTTCGCCATGGATGCGCGGGGGAGGAGGGGGTTGGTTGGGCCGAGGCGACCCCTTATATAGCGGAAGAGACGGCCATCTCCGCTCGCTTTAACTTCTCCCACTGCGACTCTTATGTGTACTTTATTTTTGATCAATCAATAATAGTTAAACTAATTAATCAAATTAAATTAACCACATAAAATCTTGTGAGGATGGATAGGAGAGGCCAGGGGGAGATGGACCATGGGGGTGTGTGGAAATGCTGGGAAACGTGGCCTCAGGATTTTGCACCACAAGGGCGAGAGATTGATTGTTCATTCAGAGCCAATGAACGCCGCTTTACTACGCATTGCTTCCATTCAGTCGTGCTGACCCCGAACTTTTTTTATTGTCTTCCTGCCGTTTGACTTTTTGAAGCCTTTTTGAACGGATAGCAGCTGGAAAGCTGGGATAGATCGGCTTGTTTAGCGATTGGTTACTTCTTGCGTGGATCAGACTCGTAACTTAGTAAAGGTGGTACGCATAAAAATATTTATCTATGATTATCTGGTCAAACCTACAGCGACAGAGAGGAGGGATCGGAATTGAGTGTCACTGTGAGCCTAAATAAAATATGCAATATTTTAATTTTAGATTTTATTAGAAAAAAAATCTGACAATAATGTATAAAGAGACACTGATGAATATTATTTAAAGTACATCAAAGAAAATATAACGAGTTGAGGAATAGTCAAAATCGAGCTTTGAAACCTATTTGCCACCTTAGGTGTTCTCTATGAAAACGGTTCGAATATCATGCTCTCCTTTCAATCCGATGCACGTGGACGAAATCCCAACAATACAGTAGGTTTAGTGAAGTAGCAAAAAGAAGATAGAAAAAAACTTAAAAAAGACTAGACATCTTTAGATATTTTATAGATTGCAAATGACAGGTGATTATTATTAGTAATAGTCATAATTTAAATCACATAAAATTAACCGCACCATCAATTCAGAGATAATTTATCGGTTTTAATCGTATTAAATCGTTGTATTTACAAGAGAGATAATGGGTATATAAATAAAAAAATCAATTGACTTAATGTGATTTTGTTATCATATGGTATACTTGTCATAAGTCACAAAAAAAAATAAATACACATACACGCGTGATTTAAAACAAATCTTCTATATGCTTTCTCTATTTAAGAAATAGTGACTATACCTTTTAAACATGTCTCTATCCTATTAGCAGCTTATTATTCACACAGAATTAAATAAATAAGCCACATCTTAGCCCAATTTCTAACCATCCTTAGACGGAGTTTCTTGCTGTGTACGTGTGTGTTGCTACGCGAAGATACGGAGCATCTCCGTGAGCGCGACGAGGAGATAATTCTACAGCCAGAGTCCATCTCAGCCTGATGAAACTTACCAGATTTCTCTCGCTTTTTCCCGGATCGATCGAGCTAGGTTTTCTCGGTAACCAAGCGGCAAGGTCAGCGGCGAAACGTGCACAACGTGCCACAATCTTCTGCCGAGCTGTCGTTGATTAGGTCATAGGGAAAAGAAAAAAAAACGCTGCGCACGCAGGTGAGCGGCAAGCTGCAAGCCAAGCGGAGCGTGCACCGTGCATGGGCAAGTGCAACGAATGAGGCATATACCGGCAGGCGCAGTACTGTACTACGGTGGGTTGGGTTTTGTTGCGAGTACAGGTGAGGAGGGGAAGCTCCGAGGTGACGCGTCGGTCTAGGTTAGGTCGCCACCCATGCAGATGCAGGCAGAGGGCAAGTACGCGTCGGTCATCTCCAATCATGCCGAGAAGTTGCTGTCCCGTTAAAGCCGTGTTAGCAGTAGCAGCAGTAATTTATGGCTACCGTAATAGAAGCACGGATCAGTTCATCATCAGAATCAGATTAATCCTCCTTTTTTAAAAATTTAAAGTCAACTCAAAGTCTAGAGTACACTTTGCCTACATCATCGAGGGCTTTCTATGAATGAACAGCTGGCAGCTTGTCGTTTGTCGGACAAGTATTATTGGGACTCTGATCTCATCTTCGCAGATGATTTGATTAAAAGTCTAATTACAGGACAATACACCGGTCGAACATAAGCTCAAACAAAAATTCCTCCCAAATTTAATCTCTTAGATTTGATGTGCGCTCTACAAAATTAGGCAAGCAATTAGGCACTGACCTTGACATTTCCTATGGCCAGAATAGGAGGAACATTCGCTCCCGATTCATTTCGATCCCTGTGACGCAAAACATTATCATTTTATCACCAGTAGTAAAATTAACCACCCGGTTGGTGAGCCAGGAATCGGCTTGTCAAGCACGCATAATCAAATCGATAGATCGGAAAAGGATTGATCAAATCCTACTTACGTATGCTGCCGTCCCAAATAAACAAAAGCATACGTGGAAACAGTGGTTGGACAGATAGTGTTGCTGATAGCCGGGTTAGTATATAAGTATATTGCACTCGATGTAGCATCAGTAGCCACGAAAACAACAATGTGGCCATTTGCTAGAGACATTATCTTTCTTCTTCCTTGGATTATTATTCCAAGTTAACCCTGATTTGTTTTTGTCAGGAGGTTGAATTGCGTGAGCTTCTGGGTGTGATTCTCTACCTCCCCAAGGAAAGGAGATGGGGGAGAGAAAAGATCGTGCGCCGTTGAACCGAAATGACGCAATGGTTGACGTCAGATGAGAGAGATTGAGAGATAGCGTAGGGTTAAGGCCAGGTCTTTGCCCTGGCAAAGAATCATACTGCTACTAAATGCTGATTCTTTTTTTTCTTTGCCAGATTCTTGTCCGTCTACCACAGGTTTGATGAAAAAAGGCATAAACTTTTCTGGAGTAGTTGACCAATGCAGTTAGAAGTGGGCAAATTGTTTCTGAAAAGCACCAAACAAGTAACGAACTGAGTTGCAAATTTCCAGAACTTGGCGAGCGTTCACGTCGAGCTGCTTTTCTCGTTTTAGCGACTTGATTTGAGCAATCGCTTTGACAAGTTGTCTTCCTCTCGTATTTTGCAAAAGTGAAAGAATGGTGGTATATAGGTGGTGAATTTGCCCCCGTGGCCATTACTGGCCACAGGCGACAGCCAGCTAGACTGGGAAGCCCAACCATGGCTGCTTTCTACCGGCAGCGTCATTGGCAGTTGCAACACTCAATAAAGGACCCCATTTAATTTCTTTCTTATAATCTTAATTTCAACTTAACTTCCTGCAACAAAAAGGATTTGTTTGTAATTTCCTGTGTACATTGGATTGTCTTTGTAATATCTATATAGTTCCATTCCATTCCCTCACTTAAAAAAAGTTTGAGAGATAAGTTTTTTTTATCAACATAGGAGGAGGGGTGAGGGGCCCTTTTTTTTCTAATTACACTCATGTGGTCACATAGGTTGTTAACATTTCTTAATGTGTTTAACCTCCTTTCCAAAAGTATGGGGCTACTTTATGTTAAATAGAACTAGAAAGTAAAATACCTACTTTCACCATACTTGTTTCTGAGTTGGCACGAGGTGATGCTTTCACCCTTTTGAATTTGTTAGGTTCAACATTTGGACATGCTTTAATTCCAAGATTTTTCATGTTAGCTTCACCCTATACAATGTTTAGCTCTAGGTTTAGAGAGACCAACAACTTCTTAGGCCTCATTATTACCTCATGTTGCACATGCCTTGAGGTATTCTTGGATCTTTCATCTTTTAATCTGAACATAACATATTAAGATCTTCTTTAGAACTAGGATACATGAAATAGTTCAATTAGACTTTTAAGAGAAGACATGAAGTTATAATTTTATCACATGAATCAGTTTAATACACAAGAAAGAGATCTTGATAATTTTATTTTGTGATTAGCGTGTTGTGCTCTCTTTAGACATAGTATGCCGTTGTTAAAAACACATAAAGTAGCATGACAAAATTAAAGTAGATATAGTTAAACCGAATTTGTAGTTATTTATTACAAAGAGAGCTGAAATGATTGATTTATAGTGACTAAGGAGTGCACTTAGGTAAAGAGGATAGAGGAGCATTAGTATTTGGTGGGAGCTATTCTCTCACTCTCTTAATATTGATATCTCTGATCATCTACAAAGTGCTTTATTGTGTAATCTCTTTCTCTTCTTGAGCAATAGTCTCTTCTTTATCTGTGGTTAAGTTACCACTACTTTATGTTTGGTGTTCCTAACTCTTCTCCCTACTCGATCTCTCTTTGATTCACCACCCCTTCCATTTGTTGGGTATCCTATTCACCATCCCCATCCTTTTCTAACTAATTGACTCACCACTAGCCTTGTCTACCACTCTCATCCTTTCTAACCCAGCTACAAATATAGTTTCACTGACATCTCTTTAAACCAATCTTTATCGCCTAACTAAAAACAACAAAATTCTAATTCAATAAAGATGGTTTAAGCTCCTCCAAGGTGTTAGAGAAAATGCATATACTATTACTTAGTAAATTCTCTCTAACCGCCTCTCTCCTTTATCACTTGGCAAGATACTAAAGGTTTTTTTTTACAGTGAGCTAACGAGTCTCGTCGCTATAAGAAAAAAAATTCAGATCCAACCAAAACAATAACCATAATACAATGTTCTATTAATGATTAATAATATGTATATTTATTACCTACACCTTTCCTCATTGCCACTAACAAATTATATTTTAGTAGATGTTTTTAGGGTGAGGGCGTGCTTCTCTTGCCCTAAGTCCTACAAACAATCCCCAGGGATTAATCTCGGCCGTTCAAGATCCCATCACACGGCTGAGATAAAAAGCATGGCGCTAGCAGAAAAGCTACCCCATCACACAGTCTGCAAAGCCGCGTACGTCTATGTATAATAGCGGGCGATCCAGCCGTCGTCTCCACCGTTTCCCCACCCTCGGCTGACGGCTCCTCCTCCCCTCCCTCCCCGATCCCCTCCCCCGCACGAAACTCAAAGCACCCCGGCGCCGCAGCTCCCCGGAGGAAGACCCCGCCTCCGCCCCAACCAGATCCGATGGCCAACAGCAACCTCCCCCGTCGAATCATCAAGGTTGCGCCCCTGATCTGATCGCCTGGGCGCAGATCTCCCGCCGCCCCTATCACGATTCGCCTTTTTTAATCTTCCCTTTTGGCGCTGAAATTTTTGTTGTCTGTATGTTTGCATCTGGTTGGATCTGCCGCAGGAGACGCAGCGACTCCTCAGCGAGCCAGGTGCGGGCGGTATTTGTATCGGATTTTGGCGATGTGTTCATTTCCGTGGTCTGGGTTCGTGTTGTTCTGATGGATGGTTTTGGTTTGGTTGTTTGTGCAGCTCCGGGGATCAGCGCGTCTCCATCGGAGGAGAACATGCGCTACTTCAACGTCATGATCCTTGGCCCGGCACAGTCCCCTTATGAAGGTACGGCTCCCGACGGGTGCGTTATTCATTGTATAGGGTGGTAGATTAGGGCGTTTCTAGGTATATCGTAGAATTGGGATGATTCTGTTTAAACCCAATTAATAGAAGTGTTTATTATCTGTCAGTCATGGATGGGCAAACATTTTGTAAGCTTGTTTTTGCTTGATTAGACTGGTTCTTTTGCCCTTGCCAATTTTAGTTTCTCGGGTGGTGAGCGCTCAGCATGTTCTATGTATCTCAGATTCCCTTTTTAGTATGAATAGTATTCTAAAACACTAGTGTTTTTTAGTTGTAACGTTCTCTGCTCAGATTATATATTATTTGATGCTCTGTGCAGCAAAGGTAACCTTTGATGTTGTACATCCAAATTGATTCCTTCGGTTAATTTGTTTAGATTAGTACACAAATATCTTTCATGTTGTTTTTATGCAGTATCACGATCCATTTAGATATGGTGTATAATTTAAACATTGCCTTTCTTAACCCATTTCGAGTTGATTGAAGTTAGACATGTGCAATGTGTGCAAACAGTTGCACGCTTTAAATGGTTTATCCTATAATAGTTTGGTTTCCTGATATTGTTCTTGCTTATCAGGTGGAGTTTTTAAGCTTGAACTCTTTTTACCCGAGGAATATCCTATGGCTGCTCCAAAGGTAACAATATGTAAATAAAATTTCATTATGTTTTATACGATATTATGGGGATTGTATACCTTCAAGTTACTTCTGTGTATTTAGTGTGTACCATTATATTAAAAGCCAGAACAGTTTTGCATTCATTGACTTGTGTTGATCGAAAGTATAATTTTGTGACATTTGACTTTCCAATAATCAAATACATGAAAATAGCCAAAATTTAGTTTGATTGAACCATTCTTTGGTTAGAAGTTGTTTATACTTTATGGCATAATGTTCAATTGGCTAATTTCCTATGTCACTTTGGACATGTACTGTGGTTTCATATGTTATTTGTAATGCCTATTGGTGATAATTTTATTGGATCTGCTTTATTTCCTTTTAGGGATAATGCAAACCTACCTGATTTGAGATGTCACTTGCAATGAGATCCTGTGCCAAGGTTGATGTAATACCTACTTTTGGTCCTACAGGAACGTTTGGCTGTGTCCTGAGCATCAGCATGCCATTGTTTTTCTCTTGGTTGGTTTTTTATTTCAACTTCTTAGTGAGGTCCTTAATCTCATGTTGTTTGTTTGGCGTTCAGCTGAATCGTACCTTAAATAATTATGATGTTTTTTGTGTTTGCTTGGCTTGACAATCATATGTTGTAAGGGGTGAAGAAATAATAATTATAGCATTAAACGGTCATATTTTATTATTGTCATTTGGTTTTCATCAAAGTTTAAAACTGTACAATTCATATTTCCAACGATGTTTGTAATCATGACGGGTGCTTTCCTTTGTTGCTGATGCAGGTTAGGTTCTTGACCAAAATATACCATCCCAACATTGACAAGGTGTGCAGTCACATTCCTTTAGTTATTTAGTTTACTTAATACATGGTTTATTCATTAATAGGTTTACTTTTGTAGCTTGGTAGGATATGCCTTGACATTCTCAAGGACAAATGGAGTCCAGCCCTTCAGATTCGGACAGTTCTTTTGAGGTTTCTCTCTCCTTCCCTGCCTGCATATGTGCTTTACATTTATTAGCTTTTTATGTCCAGCACAAAATCCTTGTATGCTAAGCTGTTTCTTTAGCTGTTGTTTTTATTATTATGACATGATTTGTGTTGAATTTGAGTTAACCGAATCTACCAGCTTACCTGTATTTAGTTATTTTATCACTTACCTTGATGTGTTTTGCCAACAAAAAGTCCTGAACATTGTCAGCTATTGAAAGTTAGGAGTACCACATGTTTCTTATTTTGTTTGCAAATAGCTATTTCTTGACATGGTTCTGTTTTTCTCAGTATCCAGGCACTCCTAAGTGCACCAAACCCTGATGATCCTCTCTCTGATAACATTGCAAAGCACTGGAAAGCCAATGAAGCAGAAGCTGTTGAAACAGGTTTTATAGCAATCCAACTCTCACACTGATTTTCTCAATAATCCTCATAACCGATGGTCTGGCATTTGCAGCCAAGGAGTGGACTCACCTGTATGCCAGCGGTGCATAAAACCAATGCTTCTCGTGATGTAATAACCCGTCATGCTTTAGCCTTAATCAAATGCCATTTGCTTGATAAGAACGAACTGGAGATATTGGCAGTGGAAAGGAGTTTAAGTGACTACCGCTTGAATTATTTATCTGTATACATGTGGTTGGTTCCCTTTACACTAGGGCACCCTTGACTAATCAGTATCTGTGGTAGAATTTGCTGCTCCTCCAATATATTTATTACTTTATGTTGGAAAACTTACAATGTTGAAATTATATCTTGTTCATGTGGCTGCACTTTGTTTCCTTTGGTTTCCGTTACTTGGGAAATGGGAGATCATTCCGCCGAAGTCTGGTCGGATATTTAGCAAAGTTGCTGCGTTTGTCGTGGACTTGTGGTAACGTCTTGCGAGCACAAGTAGTATTTGGCAAATGGCAACCGTACTTGTATGTTAATGGCCTATGTCAATTGCATATCAGCATATACGCCTTCCAAACGTGTTTGGATTTGGCAGCCGTACTGTATGTGCTGTCGCAGCTACCCGTTGTTTTGAATTTTTTTATCAGTCTGGTGAATATCAAGTGCAACTTGTTACGAGTATTATTCTCCACCTGTTATACACTGCTCTGACCTTTATGGTTTTGCTTTGTTATTTGAGGGGATCTGTGCCTCAATTGCTGCCCATTCAAATTCCCAGCGCAATTCCATGCCCCTCGTCAGCCAAAGCAGACATTTTATAGCTGGACCAGTTCCGTTTCTTATTGTGAATTGATGTTGACATATCAGCTGCTACGAGGTCGCTCTCACGGCACACGGGCGCGCAAATGATGATTGGCTGGTGATGGGAGCAAAGCGGCGAGCCTTCACGAAGCGAACGCCTGTCTGCGCAGGCTGCAAACATGCCCAATAAATTGAACAGAAAACGAAACGTGGCTGAAAAATTTAACAGAAAACGGCCATTCTTCAATCTTCCCAGCGAGGACTGGAACTAGGAGTACGTCGACTCGCTGGAATCGGCAGCTGATCTGAGTTGGTATGTCAGCATTGAAACTGATGGCTCCTCCATGCATTCGCCTGTACATGTTAACTGACACGGGGACCATGCCCACGTGGTCGGTAGCGGCGCGCCCCTGCCCACGTTGTCAGACTCAAGCGGAGGTCCCCGCCCGGTGAAAGCAAAACCAGCGCAGATTCTCGCAGATTCGCCCGCCTGTCCCGGTAGCGACGAGTAGTAGCAGCAAGTCCAAACCCAACGCCTCTCCACTCGTCACCTCGCCGGCTCGACCCCCTAGCTCCGCAACCGCGGGAGGAGGAGGAGAGCTCTCGCGCCGCGCGTGCGGGGGACGAGGGGGAACCAGCCGCGCGGGCCCGGGCCCGCGCCCGATCGAATCCGATCGCCATGGCCGGCGGCGACGACGAGCCGTCCATTACCCGCTGGACCTTCGAGGTGACTCGCACACCCTCCCTCTGGCTTCCTGTGGTTCAATTCCCTCCTCTTCCTTTCTCGTCGCTCTCGCGTGCTGAGATCGCGCTGCCTCCCCCGGCCGCTGCTTCGGCTGGTACGTGTCGGAGTCGCGCAGGACTTCGAGCTCTACTACGAGGCGCGCCTCGGCATCCGCCGCGAGCCCAAGGGGGATGAAGACGGCTACGGCGACGGTCGCGGCGCGCCGCTTGGATCCGGCTCCGGTTCCGCATCGAGTACCCGCCCCGCCGCGGTGCACACCAACGGCGGCGCCGATCTGGCCGTCTTCGAGCGGTACGAGCGGCTGGTGAGCCCGCCCTTCTCTCTCCCTCTCTCTTCTCGATGCTAAGCTGTTACTGCTTGATGAAAGGATAGTGGTTTCTGGCTGATTGTGGAGAATTTGTGATATTTTTTTTCTCTGTTTTGGTGTCAGGAGAGGAAGGTGGAGCCGCGGAATGGGGCAATTGAATCTGGCCCTCCGTAAGACTAGTTGCAGACAATGGAGTATAGTACATCTAGTTTGGCTGCATTTTTTTAATTTTTTTTATCTGAATTGTGGAAACTCCCCTGTTGTTTTTTGGTTTTTGTCTGGTGTAGAATTATTAGCTCATTCGTTGGTGTGATTAAATTTATTAGTTCAGACCAAAATGGTTGATCCAATTCCAATTTGGGCATTAGCTAATTTAGGATCAAGGGCAAGCATTATATTTCAATTTCAGTTGACCGAACCTGAGTAATAGCAACCTTATAGTGATTTTCAAACTATAGGTATCCGAATGCATGCATGTTAAGCAGTTTTGGCTGTCTAACTTATGCTATGACAAAATAGTTTTTGCTATAAGAAATTAAGAATCTCAAATGCAACCATTAGTTTTGTTCCTTTTTAGTTATGTTAGTTTGTATTATAATGAAATTGCTGGATCTTATTTCCTTAATGCAAGTTATATACTAGTATTTGGTTATTCCAAACAATACCTATTATAGCTGCCACCGTCAAAAGAAAGTTTCCAGCTATTTTTCCCCTATTCAACCATTAATTCTGAATCACTATTGTATTGTCTAGTCCAAAATAAACCTCCCCAATCCATGCCTCTCTTTCACTTATCATGTATATTAGCACATGTATATCTTTGTGATAACTGATGTAGAACCTTTGCAGGCAGAAAACCCTACTTCCTTCTTTTGAATCTGCAGAAATGCACAACTTAGCTGAGACTTTGTTGAGGTAACATTGCCTTTTGACAAATGTGGCCAGACTTATCTATTTGGTACTGTAATGTAATCAGACTTTCTAACCGTACCTTCTTGGTGAAATGCCCACAGGGATATCATTCGTGGGAATCCAGATGTCAAATGGGAAAGCATTAAAGGTTTGGAGAATGCGAAGCGTCTGCTGAAAGAAGCAGTTGTGATGCCTATAAAATACCCCAAGTGGGCTTGTCTGCTCACTGAAATGATATATGATATATACTCACAACCTAGATTTGTTTTCTGTTAATGGAATCTTAAATTCTTGATGCGACTTGCAGTACCAAGAAGATTTGTCTCTTCATAATTTATCTTTATTAACATATAGCATAGGTAAACAATCTATCTAAACACTTTTCAAAAAGTATTTTATCGTTTAACATATTCTAGAAAATTGTTCGTACTTTTGACGTTCATGGCTCAAAAGATTGTCACATTCTTGCATAAAAATTTATGATGGGTGATGCTTGGCATATCAGCATGGCCATGTTCGTATATGTAAAAGGTCAGATCAGTTCTGCCTAATATTGCATTTAAGCAATTGCTGTTAGTCATGATTATATATCACATACTATTTACTTCATCTCTTTTAGCCTCCTGCTAGAATGCCCCCATGTGCTTTAAGATTAATGTGTTGGTAGAAACTGTGAGATAAATGTAGTGGCAAAAGGTAGCAACTAATACACCATGGACTTTCAGAATCTTTGTTCATCATGGCTGAAGTACTTGTCAATTTGTCATCTGACTGCTTTCAAGAATTCATTCATCAGTGTGAAGGGCAGTCCAACAGTGTCCTTTTGTACCAAAAAAGTTTTATGGTATCATCTAAAAAGGGGTTTTGGTAGAATTTGTACCAGTCAGTCAATTATTTATCCACCCTGTATAATCATTTTGCTAGTTGTTACACCAGATGTTTTCTATATTTGTTTTTGCCAATTAGATTCAGGAAAAACCTCCCAAATTAGTTGATCTATTTGCTGCAATAACTTGTGTCAGAAATCAGTATTTTGGACTTGACATTGGTTCTCAATGATTTTCCTTTTGAACTATAGGTACTTTACAGGTCTGTTATCACCTTGGAAAGGTATATTGCTTTTTGGTCCACCAGGAACAGGAAAGGTCTGCACCTTACAAAAATCATTGCATTGGTTCCTCTTTAGTTGATACTTGTATATGCTAAGATTATCAGCCACGAGCTTTTCTTGTATATTGCTAAATGTGTTCCTTTTTCTTTTTTGTGTTACGATAAAGCTATGCTCTCCCTGTCCTAAAATATGTTATGGTTCATCATGGACTGTAGTGGTTGAATTATATGGTGAAATATCTTTCTTTAGTATGATTACTGCCTTGCATAAAAAACTTTCAATTAAGCATTTGTCTATCAAAGATCTTGGATGATTAATATATTTTATACATATAGTTAAATAGTTAATACCTACCATAATTTGCGGTTCGTCTGTTCTGTTTTTGCCTTGTTTCTTGTCTTTAGTGCTACAAAATGTTCCACTATTTTATCTCATTTGTTTATGTGCTTGTTTGCATTCTTCTTTTTTCATATTGACTTTGTTTCCATTTCATATGTTGCTTGTTGTGCTTTATAAACTCAAATTACTGATCATGTACTCTTTGATATAACTGTTTTGATACATTTTGTTTCAGACAATGCTAGCAAAAGCTGTGGCTGCTGAGTGCAAGATTACCTTCTTCAATATTTCAGCCTCATCAATTTTTAGCAAATGGCACGGTATGGCATTACTTTTGTTTGTTTTCTGAGATGCAATGGCGTTGTTTCCTTTTTAATGCTATTGTCGTCGTAGTTTCTTCTTTTGTCATGTTGTATTGCTAGTACTACCAAATGATCATGTAAATATGTAACACATGCAAGGACTATTTTATGCATTTGTGTCTGATATTATTATTTTTTTAGTAATCCATATTAGCAAATTGCTATAGATTTACATTGGATAGCATTTGTCCTTACAAGATTTATGAAAGTCCATCCTTGTTTCTCCAGCATTAAAGAGGTCCATAGTTGACTATTCATTGCTACTACTCAACTGTATAAACTCACTTCCTCCATCCAAAAATGTAATGGATTTTGCCCCTTTCATTTATCCATAAGTATAAGGGATTTTAAGATCTCAAGGTAGTACTTTATTTCTTATCCATCAACTTATATACTAATTTATTCCTCACCTAACACTCTTTGTACTAGTTTATTCTTTCAACCAACAACTTTTGTACTTGTTTGCTCTCCTAATCATCATCTTTTGTACTATGATTTGTCCTTCTACTTCTCCTTAATTTTTGCAAAAAATGCTATAATGCCTTATATTTACGGACGGAGGGAGTAAGCACCACCAGTAGGGCTGGAACATTTATAATTATTTTTTTTCATTTCCTTGTTTCTATATTCCCCTACAAACATGTGTGTTTGTTGACCGCCTGTACTGGCAGCTTGAGAGATATTAACAACCACTGTTGTGCATGACAGTGCTCTAAGGATTCTAGCCTATATGACACTCTGCTTTTGAACTTAACAAAACCATCTAATATTCCCCTGCACCCTTGCACACCATGTTATGGCACCCGATGGTGACCATTTGTTGGCCACTGGCTCCCTATTTGCACCAGAGCCTACTAGTCTAATACCCCCCCCATCACCCTTCCTGTACATTTTATGGAACATAGTATATCCAACAGCACTAACCTTTGTAGAACAATCACTTTATCCTTTTCATCCATCAATATGGAAGAACAGATAATGGAACTATATAATTTGTTCTTGCTATTAAGAACTATGTCGAACTTATAAACTCTAACTCACATCCTGGTCATACACGATAGCGATGTTATAATAAGTATTCCTTACCTAATAGTTAGAATGGTGCAAGTGACTCGGAGAAACTAGTGAAAGTCTTATTTGACCTTGCAAGGCATCATGCACCATCCACCATTTTTTTTGATGAGATTGATGCTATTATTAGTCAACGTGGTGAAGCTCGTAGTGAACATGAAGCTAGTCGGCGATTGAAGACTGAACTATTAATACAGGTAGCATTCTTGAGGCTTTATAAAGTGATTATGCTGAAACTTGCAGTGCTTCCTATGTATGAGTTTCTCAGCCATAAAGTGTGGACATAACTTTATGGAAGGAAATTAACAAAGAAAAACTCTTTAGATATCATATATCTCAACACATGGGATTCTGTTAATACATGAAAGCTTTCATAAATTGATCTGTAGAATAATCCTCAATTTATGTCATTGATGTGATAGTAAAGCAGTCATAAATTCTGTTAATGTGCTCTGGTTGAGTGGTGTGGTTATTTCTCATAACATTTTGTTGCTGCAGATGGATGGGTTAACTAAGACAGATGATCTTGTTTTTGTTCTAGCCGCCACAAATTTGCCATGGGAACTGGATGCAGCAATGTTGCGCCGTTTGGAGAAATGTGTATCCTTTTTCTCAAACAAACCTGTAATTTCTTTGTCCATGAGTGCTCCTAAGTACTAATTGCCAGTTTTGCTATTAGGTAATACTCTGTTTTTTTGTCTGAAAATGCTTGATGTTTTGGGCAAAATCTAGTTATACTTTTGAAACTTTGACTATCAATGGCTTTTGAAGTACTCAATTCAAAAACATAAAAATGGTACGTGTAGATTTGTTTAGAAAAGTACTTTTGTAATCTCATAAACTTATTAGATTTTATAAATTTATTCTAATATAAAATTATGATCAAAGTCAAACATCAAAGACCGTGAAAAAGTCAAACATAAAATATTTTAAACCGGAGGGAGCAATACCAAAGACCATTTTCTTATGTGAGGAACTGCTGATTCGAATTTCAAATCGAGAATAATTGATTTTCCTCTTTAGTATAGAGAATGCTTTATGATGAAAACATTGTAATCTAGTTTCCATGGTTGCCTTAAATCTATTTGTAGTTGTAACTGTCTAACTGACACATCATGGGCTTCTAAGGGCAAGTTCAAGCTAGCAGAATGAGCTGAGCAATTCATTGCACACAAAACCAAGGTAATCTATCAGCGCATGATTAATTGATTATTAATTATTTTGAACTTGAAAAATATGTTTTTTTGATTTTTAAAGCAATTTCCCTATAATTTTTTTTTATAAAAAACTCACCGTTTAGCAGTTTGGTAAGTGTGTGTGTAGAAAACAAGGAGTTGCTCAGCTCATTTAGTTGAAACGAACTCGCCCTAATTGAAGTTACTGAACTGTTAAGAACTCAGTCTGAATTCTTGTTTCTTGTTCTTATTGCGATGCTAGAGTTTGTATATGGGACCACACTTAACTTTTGCCACCTTAAAAGGGAAATCTGTCCTTAACTTGTGCAATTAGATTCTTGTGCCCTTACCAGAGCCAGATGCTAGACATGCTATGTCTGAAGAGCTCTTGCCATCTATTCCTGGGACAATGAATATCCCGTATGATGTTCTTGTGGATAAAACTGAAGGATATTCAGGCTCTGATATACGCCTTGTGTGCAAGGAGGCTGCAATGCAACCCCTTAGAAGGTTAATGGCGGTTCTTGAAGGAATGCAAGAAGAAGTGCCTGAGGATGGTACCTGATCTTTCTTTAACTTGCAATTTCCTACCTTCTCAGCAACTCATTTTTGTGTGTACAAGAACAAAGTCCCAGGGAACCTATAGACTTATTTCTCTTTGTTTAGTACCTCAAAACTTTAGGGACTTTAAGTTTTGTAGACTTGTATGCTTTGCATCAAGTAGCTGAAAAACCAAACCTATATAAAGAAACACTTATAACAAAAGAAGAATTTATATACCTCCATGGCACCTTCAATGCCACATAAAAATATGCAGTAAGTTCACTGCATAAAAAATGATCCTACTACCCCATTATAAAGTCAGTGATAAAGTGGTACTTTTTTGGGGGAAAAATGTTGCAGAGTTGCCTGAAGTTGGTCCAGTAACGACAGAAGATATTGAGCTTGCATTAAAGAATACACGGCCATCTGCTCGTCTTCATGTTCATAGATACGAAAAATTCAATCAAGATTATGGCAGTCACGTCTTCAGCTAAGGGCAAGTTCCGAAATCAAGGTTATTTGCTCAACTTAGATTGCTGGGTTTTCCTCGTTGAAGTTTGAACTATTCCTTGAGCATCTTTGGAAATCCTTCTGACGGAATCTTGTCGATATGACTTCTCTTTTGCGCCTGGTTGATAGAATGCTGAATTACCGCTGATCTATTTGCAACTAATGAGCATTCTGCTTGTACAATATTTATTCCTGTATCATGTATATTATCATTTATTTGACGAGTAATAAGCTCTTTGGGTAATCTTTGCCCAGTTGGAATATGAGAGAAAAACATTGTACTGGGTACCAACCCATGGCCTCTTGTTTCTGTTTCTGCTATTTCTGTGGCAAGCACTATATGAAAATTCAGGATCTTGTCGGATAGTACAATAGACTTGAAAAAACAACCGCCACCTCCGTCAGATAATGTATTGCCTATTGCCATTTGCATTGGACAGCCCTGACTCTCTCTAGCCTCTAGGCCACTAGCTGCTGCTTAGTCAAAATTAGATGTCAACAATAGCTAAAGAAAAATAAATTTGGAATTAAACAGTCCTCTCCAAAACCAACTGCTTCCCTAATTCCGCGTGTGGTCCTGTGTACTAACCAACCCCTCGTTTGCTACCACGTAAGATCCACTATATCTAACCATGATAGCTTGACATATACTAGTCATTCTTTATACAGAAAATTGTGATACTGATATTGGTATCAGTTATAGTCGCTCAAAGCGTGTAATGCGTCATCGAATCCTCACATCCAATCCGCCTTTCCGTCCAAGCTGTTTAATACTACAGGATAGTACCACAATTTTTTTTGGTGGAATGGTACCTGACAGTTTAGCTTGAGCTTGTATGATATATGAGGATATTCTCAAGACGTATGAGCCATAATTTTCGTGGTGAACCGACGTGGAATCAATGATCCGAGCAACTGATTAACTTAATTAACACAAGAGGGCTTGTTAATTTACGCCTCCGTCTGCGCGCCACATCGATCGATCGATATGATAAACGATCGCACGTACGCCCTAAGCATTCGCCTAGCCTGATAGCCCCTCCTATGCAAGCTCGTCGTCGAGGCTAGCTCCGATCACCGGATACATCCATCGACGTACACACTACGTATACAGTAGCTAGCTAGCTCGCTGTCGTCGCGCACAAGCGCAACGACACCAGCACGCGCGCGCCTGACGACATAGTTAAGCAGTTGAGCTAACTGTAGCGCGCGCGTACTTATGGCGAGGCGTGTCAGCGTTGTTGTGGCCGTGATCGCGGAGTGCGTCCTGCTAGAGGTGGTCGGGATGACGACAACGTCCGTCGGCGCGGCGGCTGGGGAGCGGGAGAGACGCCGTGGCGTCGGCCAAGGCGACGGAGCCAATGCTGCCGGTCCAGATGACGGCGGCACCAGTGGTGGCGGAGGACGGCGGCGACGTTGATGTGCCTGGGTCGAAGAGGCTCAGCCCCGGAGGGCCAGACCCGCATCACCACTGAGATAGATCCACCGGCCGGCTCATTCTTGACTCTTGCATTTCATTGTGTGCTCTCTCTGTTTTTTTTCCCTCCAGTTTCGTGTGCCAGCGTGCGTGCGTGTGCGCGCGCGCGAGAGCTGCGCGCTAGCTCTCAACCGTGCCAATAAAGAGCCGGACAGTCCCACTGTTTTGGGCTTTTGACTCGATACAGATCCTCTCCCGTAATTGCAGGTGACTCGATACATATGGACCTGCGGCAGAGGTACGCATTCCATTTAGCTTACGTTAATTCTTTTGGAAGAGGTAATGGCCCAAGATTTTTAGAAGACGACATGTAGGGAATGTTTTTTTATATGAAACATTTGCATTCTCCTGTATTACGAGCATGACTAATTCGTCGTGCCACTATTGTATCACACAGTACATGTTCAATAAAATTTCTTAGATAACCTCGCCGCGCGCGGCGGGTCGCGGCCATAGTGGGATTTGGCATTGGCAGAATGGCAGTAAAATACTTTATCACGCTCTCTCGTGTGATTGACTACACGTGTGTTAAGACTTCGTGTCCCGTTATGAATCCTCAGTGCTACTGCTGTAATTACAGAATGTGCTGAACATGTTGTACTGAGAACACTGTCTCCCATTACTGCTGTTTTGATCTTCAGAAAGAAAAAAAGAAGGGCGATCATGATGTAATAAAACTGATCTTGGGCTCTTGGCTTCATGGAAAGGCTACATCTTAGGTCTCATTGCAACATAGGAATTTTGCCTGATTTTCATAGAAAACGGTTTATTTCCTCTAAAATTCTCCGAAGGAGGCCTTAGAACCCAGATGGCGCAAATGATCCGAAAATCTGGGCAAAAACTTGACAATTAATACTTCAAAGGGACACCTAAATCAGACTTGGTGAAGAACAAAATCAAACATGGTAAAGCACGGCACATGCCTAGAGCATCCGCGACGCGAAAAACAAAGTCATTAATGTTTGCACCGTGTCAAGGTACATTTTCTTTTCCTTAATATAGATGATGCATAACAGACACATGCAGAACTGGAGAAATCAATCTGCATCTCATACCAGACACATGCAGAACTGGAGAAATCAGCCAGAGCAAGGTACTACTAGCCACTAGCCAAGGACTAACCGCAATACAACATTTGACTGATCTCACCTCATATCATGGATGGATCAGGGGACAAGCCATATTGGAGGCGAGCAATCTGCAGTAAATACACGAGGGAATTGCCGAGCGCCGGTCTGATCTTCTTGCCCTTCCTGTACATGCCCATGCCATACCTGCTCCCATTGTTCAACACCATGGAGTTGGACAAGTCGCCTTCAGCGTCGTCGAGGAAGTAGATGGTGTCCTCCTGGAGGATCTTGAACTCCGTCACCTCGACGGCCCTGGAGCAGCCTCGGCGGAGGAAGAGCGCCCGCCCGGACAGCTCGGGGATCTCCACCCAGGAAGCTTCGGTGGGGGTGAGGCTCATCTCAAAGATACGGAACATGTGGGTGCGGCGCCGCACGCCGGGTTTGCCGGTGCAGTGGCGCACCACCATGAGCAGCTTCCCACGGGACTCCACCAGGTAGCGGGTCGAGATGAACGACGCCGGCAGGTGGTTGGTGCGCCGGCGCATCTGGTAGGATGCGCAGGTCATCTCTAGCAGCGCGTTTGGGTCCCGGCCGGCGCGGGGCGCGTACACCAGGGCGTCCTCCCTGTTGGTGAGGACGTAGAAGCCCTGCTTCTCCTCGCCATTGTAGTAAATGATGTCCTGGATCACGTCCGGCACGGGACGTTTCGCGATCCAGTGCCTGGACATCCCCGGCTGCCAGAAGGCGATGTTGGAGGAGCTGGAGACGTGCGCGGCGGCGATGCAGTCCGGCGAGGTGGGCGGGGCGGAGAAGACGATGGTGCAGACGAGCATGGGGTGGTGGCTGGTGACGGTCACGGGCCCATACCCGTGGGCGTAGGGTGCGTCGAGCCTCAGCCTCTCCGGGAGGGGAACCCTCACGCCGGTGAAGACGTTGACGGCCGCGAACCCTCGCCACGAGTCCGTGGCGACCGCGACCCAGCCGCCGTCGTGGGCGCCGCACAGGCGCGCGCCACGGACGCCCTCTGGGAGGGTCAGGTGGCGGGTAGCGCCGGAGTGGAGGCTGAAGAAGGACAGCGCGTCGCGGGACGGGAGGAGCAGCCACGGGAGCCCGTGCTGCGGGGCGTCGACGAAGGCCGCGGCGGAGCGCCACGCGCGGCAGACGGCCGCGAAGCAGGCGCGGTCGGCTATGCAGTTCAGCTGCTCGAAGATAATACCGAGCAGCTCGGGTGGGAGGCCATCCGACCACGGGGGCCGCGACCGACGAGCCATGAGAAAGGAGGAATCAGGGGGTGAAACCCTACCTTTCAATTTTTTACGGATTCAGGGGATGATTGGATCATGGCCTCCGCCGCCGCGCATTGCCGGCGGATGGTCCCCGATCTGCCGCCCGCGCGTCGACGTCTGACGGCGAAATCTGGCACCACCCGTCGCCGGTGAGCGGCGAGCTCCGTCCCTGCGTGTCTCTGGCGGCGATCGACGGACCCTGCGAGCGACCTTCGGTCTGCCCCCGCGAGCGGAGTGATTAGGGATTGGGGATCGGGCACTGAGGAGCGATTAGGGATTTAGGGATCGGGGAATGAGGGGAAAATTGGGTGCAAATTTCGTGGGTTTAGATCGATGGGTTAAGCCAGGCGGCAAATTTTCTATGAGGCACTAGTAGGAAGAGGATCAATTGTTTGCCAATTCTAGTTTAGCCATTCAGAATTGGGATGAAAGGGTAAGTTATTACAGCTGATTGTGGGACGTGGTTTTTGGGAGGGTTATTAATTTGAAGGTATCCTTCATGACTATTTTTAGTTAGATATAATCAACACAACTGAACCTGATCATGTATCCATTTTGAAACGTAGAGGATAAGTATGTAATTTTGAACGGTTATCAAAGAAAGTGTTTTTTATAAGAACTAAGAATGTATGTTTGCTAGTGAGTGATCCAATATAGCGTGATCAGTTGTGGAGATGTGAAGAATGTGCACTGAATATCTTTGTTAGATATAGGGTAGTAAAAAAATTATTATGACTTTCTATATCACACTAAACTATTCACGTACTCACAGGAGATAATTAGTATTCCTAGATAGCATATAGATGATGTACTTACCTACTGACTGACTTTTCTTTTTTACTTTCATACCATTATAGCATATAAGTGACATCAAAATGGTGAATTTTTTCAATACATTCTATGTTTGATCCTCTTTCTAACACTAATATCCCAACCACAAATGAACGGCTATGGAGGTAGAAAGTTCCACTAAATATCAAATTTGGTATTTTCAATGTGTTGTTGTGTTGACAAAACATAACATTCCAAAATGAAATTAGAGAGGAAGTAAAACCCTGTTGCTTAATTATGATGAAACCATTCTATTTTTCCTCGTTGGATTTGCTAATCGTCATTAATATTTTGGACCATCTAATTGGCTTGAAGATTCATGCACCGAGCTCCTACTCCTCCAACTTCGGTGGCCTATAGCAACTCTGACGACCCTCTGGTGACCCTGCCATGTTAGGATTTGAGTGGAAAAGGAGGAGGGTGGGGAGAAGAAAGAGGGAGCAATTATCTGGCTTTGAGGAAGGCTAGGGTGGTGGTGGAGATCAGAGGGCCACAAGGCAGTGGTAGTATTGCTTGAGCCACAGAGATGAAGGACGATAATGGGTGTTGCAAGTAGTAGAGGTGTCAAGGCACGGGCGGTTAGGAAGCAGTGATTGACGATGAGGGCTTCGGTAGCACGACCATCCTTGGGGTTAGGCGGTGTAGACAATGGAGGCACCAACGTGTGAGCGGTTAGGAGGTGACGGTAGATGAGTGTCACACCAACATTGTGACCCACGAGTGGCCCTCACCAGAGTCGATGTGGAGAGTAAGGTGGTGCATAGAGTGGATTGGATGGAGGGGGAGGTGGTGGGGATAGGAGAGACAACAAAGCTTGCCGACATAGGGAAAGTCGGTGTAGGAGGCAGCATGCGTTCAAGAGGGCAAGTGGCGTGCAACTTGGAGGGAGAGGCGACGTGCGACTAGGAGAGAGCTGAATTTATGGTTTGCGATGGAGATGATATATATGTGAGGAATAGAATTAGACTAATGGGTGGATGGTACGATTTCTTCTATTAGTATATCTAATTTATTTAGTGAGTTGTTAGTTAGTAGACCTTGTTTAAATTTTAAAAATGCAAATTAATTATGGTTGAAGTTGCCTCTGTATTACAAGCTATTGGCTTTTTGTCAAAATGACATTATATTTGAGAAAAAAAGAAAGTTAATAATCTTATCATTAACATTAAAATTTGGTAAGCTTTGCAGATAAGATCGGAGAGCTGATCGGCTTATGGAAATAGGTCGATTGATATACGGAAAGAGCCGATCGAATAGATAAAGATGGATTTAGTTTAGTCAAAGATAGAAGATTATCCAGATAAGACTGGATCTGAGGAGGAGTCGTAGAAGCTACGATAAAATAATTGTATCTTTGTAAAATATATCTTATAAAATAGTCAAGTTAGTTTTTCTTTTATCTTTAAGATAAATTTTATTTTATCATTAGTAAAGTTCATCATGTATTCGTGTGGAATTTGTGTAACCTTAGAGTATAAATATAGACTCTCTAGAAACTTATAAATCATCTTCTCAGATCAATATAATTTTGGTGCATCGTCACCCTAGTTTATCTAAATTTTTACCAACAGGTTCTAACTCTCGACGTGGAGTTACATCGGTTAAGTCCGTACTTTACCGAAAGGGTAAGTCCCACCATTATCCTGGTGTATCCGCTCTGTCTAAGTCTGTATCGGTTAGGTCTGACTTTTTAGTCTAATCAGATATATTACATCATATTCGTATGGGATCTATCGGCTTATTGAGCTTTCTTTACCGTCATCAGTCTTGTGTTGCATCGGTTATGTCCAACCTATTACACTACTGATAGTAGATTGAGCCTTAAGTTACTAGGTATTTTACTCGACGTTTTATTGGAGTAGCCAGTCGATAAATTATCTTTACACTGAGCTTCATACCTAACATATCAGCTTTTTAGCCAATATACATATATTACCTATTAATATACTAGTGATCGATCTGATTCCATTAGATCTAGCATTATACTATCTCGGTTAAGTCTAATCTATCAAGATTGTGTTTAATAGGGCTAGCATCGAGATATAACGGATTTTGTTCCTCTCATTGGCTCAGCTAGCCGATGAGTTTATTTATGTGCCTATATCGGACCTGTAGCCAATAGCAGCTAATAGTTCACCCATTTCTTCTGTCGGTATGTCTGATCTAGCTCTTATCATTTTAGTGCCATTAGTCTCAGCTTTATACTGTGTCGGTTCAATCCAATTTATTAATGCTGGCTCTAACAATATCGTCATCGACAATCATTAGGTCTCGTCTCTTTGAGAGATCGGATCTCACCCTTGTATATTTTATTTTATTCCTTACAATTTATCTATGTCGTCGTTGGCTTTCTAGCCAATGTATGAACACTACAACCTCTATCGGTAACCAGCTGATAGCAGAAGTGTATTAGAATCACAGCCGATAGCAGTAGTCTATATCGGTTTATCGGCTAATTGGCTCAATGATCTAATTCTATTTGTCTTTCTTATAAATTAGAGGTCAAATTAATTGGCACACCTATAACTCCAACAACCTAAAGGCTCGAACGTGCTGAAGGAACTACACTAGAGTTAAGCAAATCTTCTAGGCCTCCACATGTTTGAGCGCGACCGCATCATACCTCCATCAACCAAACTGATGGATCGATCTCTACGCGTTAACATCTATGTGAGTCATTTTTGTATGCATGATTCACAAGTTGCTTTGATCTCTACTTTAACAAAAGGATCGTTAAACCGGGATGTCTAAACAAGCCACTTATTGGAGCAAGTGGTCATGGAATTATTCAAATGGTGACATTTTAGGTAGTAGTAAATGGCTTAGAATAGTTTTAGGAGGATTAATTGTTTGCCAATTCTAGTTTAGCCATTTAGTATTGGGATGAAAAAGCAACATGTTATAAGCTGACTGTGGGACATGTTTAATTTGTGTTTTGAGAGAGGGTTATTAATTTGAAGTTTTCCTCCATGACTATTTCTGGCTAGATATGATCAACACAATTGAACTTTATCCTGTATCATTTTGAGACGTAGAGGATATGTAATTTTTTAGAGTTACCAAAGAAAGTGTTTTTTTATAAGACCAAAGAAAGTACCTTTGCTAGTGTGTGATCCTTACGTAATGTGATCATTTATGAAGGTGTCCAGAATGTGTGCTGAATATCTCGGTTTCATATAGGATAGTAAAAAATTTAATGACTTTCTAGATCACACTAAACTACTTACAAACTCATAGAAGATAATTAGTATTCCTAGATAAAATGTAGATGATCGCACTTGCCTGCTGACTCATTATAGCATATAAGTGACATCAAAATACTGAATGTTTTCGATGCATTCATGTATGATCCTTTTTTTATGGTCGAAGTTACCTCTATGTTACCGTTTATTGGCTTTTGTTGATATGACATTATGTTCGAGAAAAAAATAAAGTCGGTAATCCTACGTATGTCATTTTGCATGCTCAATCCACAAGCTGCTTTGATCTCTACTTTAGCACAAGGACTGTTAAACCGTGGCTGTCCAACAAGCCACTCATTTGAGCAAGTTGTCATGGCTTAATAATAGGTATATGTAATCATTGAGTTGGTTAGCTTGGTATAGCACTTTTTATTTTTCAGGGTTGTCGCAAACTATTCTAATAATGTGGTCATATACAACTTAGGGTAAAATGGCTACATCCATTAAAAAAACATGTAAGGTTTAGTCCTCTGCAACACCAAGTTGATCATTCCTCATGTGGCCTGGTCATCATGGCCATGAATTAGGCAGTAGCAGCTCATTTGCTTTGGTACGGTGCTACCATAGTACCATGTAACAATATAATGTAACATCCGTGCAAGGTCCACTACATGTAATCGAGGCTGGCTGATATTGTCTCTGACCATCTTCCTTTGAAACCGAGCTTGATATGGTGTCTTTCACTTTCTTTTGAACCGAACTTGATACTTGATAGTATGACCTACTCGGTACTAGTAATTCTTGTTAGAGAGACCAGTAAATCTAATTATTGTAGGACTGTAGTGTACATATACCACAAAAATTAGTACAAATACAGTCATTATATCGAATCCCACATCCAGTACAAGCAGGAATCAGTCTTAAGAACACAGCTATGTGAACAAGCGATGAATTTATCATACCCTGATCTCCCCGAAGCGAAAGCTGAATCCATTGCTAGCTATAATGTGAAATATGCGCAGATGTGATCCTTTATAGTTCACTGTTGGCTAGACCCATAAAATGCAGAACTTGTGCTTGTGAAAATTCTCAAGCCAGCAGAGCTGAAAATGAAGACGAAAGACTTTGCCAAAAAAAAATGGAGTACAGTGTGAAGAAATGGTTAAAAGAGCTGTATTTGCGAGGGAATTAGGGGCTCTTATTGTAATGCATGACTTCTTAACCGGAGGATTTACCACACAAATATTGGTTTGGTTCGTTATTGCCGCGACAACGGCCGGTTTATGCAAAAACTACATTAACTACTCTCGAACGGAAAGCAATGCAAACCTTTCCGTCCAAACGAGCTACAGAAAAAAAATACCGCATAGTTTAGCTCGTGGGTCTTTGAATCTAGGCAAAGACGAATCAGGTATAGTTTAGGAGCAAAACGATGTCGAAGATCGATGGTTACATGTAATCTTATGTAATCTGAGATCTATAGGACCGGATCTCTAGACTCCACATATAACATATAACTAGTTGATGACTAAGATCATATTTAATCACCGGATTGATAATTTTTCTTCCATTAACATTCCTTTGATTATACTCCTACAACATATAATTGCCTAAATAGCCAATGGATTGAGCATTGTATCATTATACGCTTTTATAATATTAGAGCCGTACCTCAAACTTTAGCCGCCGGTTCTACCGATTTTTCATCATTGCCGACGTGTCGGCGACACCCCTCCTACGCTACGGCGGCTGTTTTATGAAGTCCTCGCCACCGTCGTTAATTTGTGACAGTCCAGCTAGCACCTATCAGGCCTCACTATTGTTGTCCTCGTCAACTATCACCACCACTTGACAAGGCCTCACCTTTACCGTCCTCACGTCCTTATGTCTTTGTCACAACATCGTAGCATTATTCACGTCGTCTTCCGCAGTGGCTCGTCATCAATCGCGGTGTGACACTATCCCTGCCTATCCGTCGTAGCGGGTGACCTCAGCGACGGATCAGACTTCGCCATCACCGGACTCGTCATTTTTGATAGCGGCTTGCTGTCAATAATGATGTCGGTCACAGAGTCCACACATCTAGGCAACCTTAGTGCCGGATCGGACCTTGCCATTGCCGTCCTTGCCGACCGTCGCTGTTGCCCGATCAAGCCTCGCCATCAACTTCGGTCACTATCATCGCCGACCGTCACCGTCGCTCGACCAGGCCTCGCCTTTGCTATCCTCTTCACGACTGTCTTCGCCATCCACTTTCAGCCACTGTTAACGTCGCTCCTACACCGCTTCCGCACATGCCTGTCGCTGCTCCGTCACACGTGTCTCCATGGCCGATGATGCGATTGAGCTCGAATGACTCCACAAGGAAGTCACAGAGCTTCAAGAGGAGGCCAGTCGTTGTGCTTAGGAAGATCAGTGCCGCGTCGAAGCCGAACTGCGCTGTACCGATGAACTCGCCACCGCCGAACGTCTTCAGCAGGAGGCTGTTGCCGCTGAGGAAACCCGCTGACACCAAGCTGACGAAGCTGATGCCCTCATCATCACCAACCTCCATGCATAGGCAGTCGCTGTCACGAATATCTAGGCCCTTGTTCCTATTGTTCTTAAGTTCAGCTTTACCTCTTACCTAAAGTGGCGCGGTCTCCACCTCATCACCCTTGGCAAATAAGCGCTTACTAATCATGTCCTTTCTGACACCGTCTACCCCAATATCGTGCTGTGGCACTGTATGGACTACATCAAGATCTATTGGCTTTTTTGCACCATATCTACCAATCTGCTTGAGAGTGTCATGACCTCCCACGACATTGATCGGCAAGCCACCAACCGCGAGGTCTGGCTCGCCCTCGAGGACAAGTTCATTGGTAACAAGGATACCCGTGCCATGATCCTTAACACGGAGTTCCGCACTCTCGTTCAAGGTGACTTGAGTATTTTTTATTATTGTTATAAACTCAAAACAATGGCAGATCAATTTGGCAGCCTGGGTGAACCCGTCCTTGATCGAACCTTAGTGCTGGCTACATTGCGAGGCCTTAACGAGCGCTTCACCCATATGGTTGCCCTCCTCAAGCACAAGTCATTCCCGTCCTTTGAAGATGTCCGCAACGATCTCCTTCTCGAGGAGATCACGCTCAACGATAAGGCCTCCACGCCATCGACCACCCTCATCTCCACCAACAACACAGGCGTCTGTTGTCCCACTAGTGGTGCACCGGGTCCAACACACCTAATGCCACCAATGACGCATCTAGCTTAGTACGCGGGCCTGGCAAAAATGGCGTCACGACCATAGCTAGTGGCAACTGGCCAAACAATCATCGTCATCGCAACAACAACAGTGGTAACAATGAGCAGTTTGGCACGCCGCATGAAGGCTGACTGCCATCCTTCTTCAACCCATGGACAGGGACCGTACAAGTCTGGCCTCACCATGGTGCGCCACACTCTTCGGGTGGCCAGCCTCCACGTCAGTCGTTCTAGCAATAGGCGTTGCATGTGTTCACCGCTAACGCCAGGTACGCCCACTTGCCGCTTGGCTATGGCATCCTACCTCAAGTCCCCTATGTACCTAGTGTTCCACTATAGGGGGCCATGCCTGGGCTGTCTAGCTACATTACTGGTCTCCCTAGTGTCCAACAGCCCACCGCCCCTATTCTTGGTGTACACCAGTCCACCGTTCCTGCTATGGGTGGTCTCGGTGGCCATGGTGGATGGGATCAAGCAGCTCTCGTGAATGCTTTCAGTAGCATGCAATTGACACCTCCTTCAACTACAAACTAGTACATGGATTCAGGTGCTAGTGACCACATGATATCGAACATCGGTAATCTCTCCACTTCCTACACTCCGTCCACCACTTCTCCTTCTAGTATAATTCTTGGCAACGGGCCTTTGATTCCCATTACATCTATTGGTTCCACGCACCCCCTGCTGCACATGGTACTTTCCCTTCGAAACATGCTAGTTATACCAAAACATTATTTATATTCGACGTTTCACCATTGATAATAATTGTTCCATCGAATTTGACCCATACAACCTTTTTGTGAAGGATCTTCGCACCAAGAGATTGATCACCAGTTTCAATAGCTCTAGAGACCTTTACCCACTTCTGCTGCTTTCCTCCAGTCCACAAATCTTGGTCACCACCAGTCCCAACCTTTGGCATTGTCGTCTCGGTCACCTCAGCGCCAATGCCCTCCATCATTTAGCACATTCTACATCTATTTCTTGTAATAACAACAAGGCTGATCAACTCTATCATACATGTCAACTAGGTCGACACACTCATTTGCCTTTTTCTTCTTCCAGCTCATGTGCCACAAACAATTTTGATTTAATATATTGTGACCTTTGGACCTCCCCCATCGCTAGAGTCTCAAGTTACAAGTATTACTTAGTCATCCTCAATGATTGCTCACACTTTTTTGGACATTTCCCCTTTGCTTAAAGTCAGAAACTTTTTCCACAATTTCTAACTTTTTTGCGTATGTCCAAACCCAATTCGGCACCACTATTAAATATGTTCAATGTAACAAAGGCCATGAGTTTGATAACCTCTCCTCCCGCACATTCTTTTTCACTCATGGCGTCACTCTTCGTATGTCCTATCCATATATGTCTCAACAAAATGGAAAAGCTGAGCATGCCATCAGGACTACCAACAATATTGTTCACACTCTTCTTATTGAAGCTAGTATGCCGCTCCAATATTGGGTTGAAGCCCTTTATATAACCATCTATCTCCTAAACCGGCACCCTATAAAAACCCTACAGTTTTCAAGCACTTTTCATGACTTGTATGGTTCCCCACCCTCATATGATTATCTACGGGTTTTTGGTTGCCAGTGCTACCCCAATCTTTTTGCCTCTGTTGCTAACAAACTCTCACCACGCTCCACGTTGTGCGCGTTTCTTAGCTACTCCTTAGAACACAAAGGTTACTGGTGATTAGATATGCATTTCAATTGGGTCATCATTTCTCATCATGTAACCTTTGATGAGAACTCTTTTTCCTTCGTTGACCTGGCCGCTATGCCCCCTCCTAATAATACTAATCTTGATTTTCTATTGGAGTTGGATTGTTCTCTGCTTTCCATTGGGCAGTGACTCTTTGCAGGTACCTCCCGGTACAGCCCTGTTGCCTTCATTGCTTCTCCATGGGTTGCTGCTAGTGGTGCTGGCCTGGCCTCATCCCATGGTACTCCAGGCGAGCCACAAGTCTACGATGTCATCCCAGCTATATCCCTAGCTCCTTCAGTCGTGACCATCCGACGTTTACCCGTTGCGAGCATGACAGAGCTTTGGTCCAGTCATGGCACTGGCCCTAGGATGGCCACCTCGAGTGGCTTGAGCACACCTCTCACTAGTGGCGTCATCCCTTCTAGTGGCCCGAGCATCCCTTCCAGTGCAACGCTAGGCTCTTCCACGCTAGTAGCTTCGATCACTGGCCCTCATGGTGCCGCACCTGATCCTCCTCCAGCTAGTGCTCAGGACCCCACACCGGTCCATGCACTTGTCCTAGCTGCATGCAGCCGCACTGCAGCACCCCCTGCGGTGATTCTGATTATTCCTATTGTCAACAATCATCGCATGACTACAAGGGGCAAGACAGGTTTTCGGTTACCGGCAGACAAGATGAATCTCACTACTGCAGTGCTTTCACCCATTTCCAAGACATATTATGGGCCTCTTGCCGGTCCCAATTAGCGTGATGCCATAACTGAGGAATTCAATGCTCTTTGGGCAAATAATACTTGTGAACTTCTGCCTTGATCTCCAGGCATCAACATTGTCACAGGCGAGTGGGTTTTTTTTTTGGCACAATCTTCATCTTGATGGGTCTCTCAACCGGTATAAGGCACGATATGTACTTCGTGGTTTCACATAGCATCTAGGCATTAACTTTGGTGAGACTTTTATCCATGTGGTAAAACCAGCTACTATTAGAACTGTTTTGACTCTGGCTCTTTCCTGCGACTAGCATGTCTACTAGCTTGACGTAAAAAATGCTTTTCTTCAAAAAAATCTCTCCGAGACAGTTTATTGTATTCAACCCTTTAGATTTGTTCACTTGACTCATCCTGATCTTGTCCGTCGTCTCAATAAATCTCTCTATGGGCTCAAGCAGGCACCCTGTGAATGATGCAGTCGCTTTGCCACATATCTTCTCTTTCTGGGTTTCGTTGAGGCTTAGTCTAATACATCGCTGTTCATCTTTTGTTGAGGGTCGAAACAATTTATTTGCTCTTTTATATAGATGACATTGTGCTTACAGCCTCCTCTGATGCTCTCCTTCGTCGAACCATCACTACGCTTCAGTATTAATTTTCTATAAAAGACCTTGGCCCTCTTCATCATTTTATTGGCCTATCAGTGACCAAGCAACATGGAGCAATGCTTCTCTCTCAATGCCACTATATTCTTGAGATTCTTGAGTGAGCTAGTATGTCTGAATGCAAACCATGTAGTACTTCGGTTGACACACATTTGAAGTTGTCCATTGATGGTGCACTAGTTGATAATGATACTCACTTTCGCAGTCTCACCGATGCCTTGTAGTACTTGATTTTCACTTAGCCAAACATTGCTTACGCTGTCTAGCAGGTATGTATGTTTATGTATGATCCAAGGGTGCCTCATTTTGCATTAGTGAAGCGTATTCTTCAGTATCTTCATGGTACACTTGATCACGGTCTTTTGCTACAGAAAACCTCTCCAGAGAGTTTGGTTGTCTATACTGATGCTAATTGGGCTGGTTACCCTGACACTCCGATTTACGTTAGGCTATGGTGTTTTCCTTGGCGATAACCTCGTCTCATGGTTCTCTAAGCGGCAGCACACTGTCTCCCACTCCAGTGCTGAGGTCGAATATCGTGCCGTGGCAAATGGTGTTGCTGAGGCAACATGACTCTGTCAACTTCTCCTCGAACTTCATTCTCCAGTGCTTCGAGCTACCATTGTCTACTGCGATAATATCAGTGCCGTCTATCTATCCACAAATCCAATTCAACATCAACAGACCAAATATGTGGAGATCGATCTTCACTTTGTCCGTGAGCGTGCCACTCTTGGTCGGATCCGTGTTCTTTATGTACCGACCTCTACATAGCACACGAACATTGTCACCAAGGGGTTGCCAACGATCGTCTTCATAGAGTTTCGTTCTAGCCTCAACATTTGTTCCTCTGCCATTTCAACTACGGAGGAATGTTAGACATGTAATCTTATTTAATCTGTGCAATATCTATAAGACTGGATCTCTAGAATCTACATATGGCTAGTTAGATATTTTAGAAAATGACTAAGTTCTTATCTAATCACCTGATGGATAACTTTTCTTTAGTTAACTTTCCTTCGATTGTAGTCCTACAATATATATATTTGTCTAACTGACCAATGGATGGAGCATTACATGTATCATTATACGCTTTCAATAAGAAACTAATTAACTTAACACAAGAGGGTGTTTTATTTAATTTCCGCCTCACGTACCCCCTATACTACTCAGCCCCTCTATATATGAACTCGTAGGAGCTAGCTCTTGATCATCACCGGAAGATATATAGATACATCGATCGATCGACGTACGGTACACACCACAGTAGCTAGCTAGCTAGTAACCGTCGTCTTACATCACAAACGCGCCCCTGATGATCAAATGAATTATATGGCTAGGCGTTTCAGCGACCTGGCGGTCGTGATCGTGACGTGCGTAGTGCTGGTGGTGGTCGGGATGACGACGACGTCCGTCGACGCGGCGGCAGCGGCACGGCGGCTGGGGAGCGGGAGGGACGACGCCGTGGCGCCGGCCGTGAAAATGGCCGCGGCCGCGGAGCCAATGCTGCAGCCGGCCCAGACGGTGGCACCTGTGGTAGCGGATGACGACGGCGACGGCGGCGTCGTGTCCGGGTCCAAGAGGCTGAGCCCCGGAGGACCAGACCCACAGCATCACTGAGATATAGCCCCTTCATAAAATATGCATCCGATCCACAGGCTCATCCTTGATTCTTGCATTTTTGGTTGTATTTTGCTGATTTTCTCCAGTTTCGTGTGTTGCCAGCGTGTCCGTGTGCGGTGTGTGTGAGAATCTTGATTGAGAACGAGAACCACGCGTTCTCCCTGGTGTCAATAAAATGCCAAATAGTAGCACTGGTTTGGCATACGTTAATTCCTTTGGCAGAGATAATGTAGAACAACTGAGTGACACATATGTAGCCGGTGTTTCTATGTAGCTGAGTGACATATTTTGGAATGAATGAAAGTTTACAGTTAATGTTTTTCCAGTTATTTGTACTTGATTCTCTTTCTCTTGAATATTATAGTAAACTACGAACAATTATACTAAAATGAGTTATATTAAAATGGATTCAATTCAATGCTCATGAAGTCATGAAAGGATAGCTAGGGAGAGAAATTACCGAAGTACTTTTTTTCTCTCGACTATATGTAAAACACACATACAAACACTCAATAATATGTCATTAGTTTCACAAAATTTATATTAAAAGCATAACCTTATGGACACTAAGATTTAAATCTAAGTGATGTATGTTTCTCTACAGAATAGAAGTTTTTTTTTGTGTGTGATGAGAATGATGCACGTGCACACATATGCACACAATAGGGAGTTAGGCCTCCTTTAACACGCAAGAGATGGCGCCTACTACAAATCTGTGAATGTCACTAAATTTCAATGCAAAACAAACCCACCAAACAGAAGTTAACGGTTTCAATCATGGATTTTACACCTCTAAGCAAATATGAAGGACACAACGTGGGAAGGATACCTCAGACCCATGGATTGAAGCGTTGTCAAATGTCAACCCTGAACAAGCCCAGAAAACATTAAAAATCTCTCCGGTCATGGGCATGCGCTTGACACCAAACTCACCCTTATCCTTTTTTTTCGAGCAAAGCTCACCCTTGATCTTCTAGTTGTGAAAGTTTTCTATGTTTACATATCCAAATGGTAGGCTGAAACAATTTTTAGAGCCACTAATTTGATGTACTAATCGATAACTCATTCATTGCACAAGCTATCATACATCTTTTTTAATAATATGTTTATACATTGGATCATACATCTTTTTTAATAATATGTTTATACATTGGTTTCACTATGTTTACATTAGTTACATATTACTAATTATTAATTATGATTTTTTATATTTAAATCATTAGGAGTCTAAGGTGGGTACCATTCATATTTATTAATCCCAGATTTTAAAATTATTATATTAGAAAAACTACCACTAAAGAGTTCATAATATTTCCAATGATATGTTTTATTTAACTTGAACCTTTAATATGATCTACAACAATGATATATAATATGATTCACCAGGGTTTTTTTTTTAACGTAGAAGCTCCACCAGAGTGCCTAATTAGTATAGGCAGGTGGCGACTTGAGACTTGAGCATCTCAATAAATCCAATATTTGCACATACGCGTGTCAAGCAATATTTGGATTATACCGTCATCTGTGAATAAACTAACACTAAAGATTACTAAAGCAGCACCTGTTGAAATTGACGTTTACGTCGACGAACAAGAAATCAACAAGTGCATATGCCTATGATCAATATGGGAAGTGATTACGTGCGTGCATGAAGAAAAGCAGGGCGACTAAAGAGAGTAAAATACCAAAACTAAACTAATTAACTCCAGTGCCGTCTGACAAGCTTGTGAGACCGACCCAAAAGGCAGCAGAATATCTTCCTTTCTGCTCAATAGCCTTGAGCCCTTTTGATGGAACTACGGATCATGCATGGAAAAACAGCGGAGCACGCTGCAAGCCCATGGATAGATCGATCGAATCAAGCTAATGAAACTAAAGTAGTCAAGAGCAAATTAAGCAAAGAAATCATGTCTACCACCACCGGCCATCGCATTGTAGGTTGTCATCGTCGCCAGTGTGGCCACCAATGCGCGCGCGCCGGCGAGAACTGAAACCGTCTGCACGCATGCCGCTGCAGGCGTACGTCGGATCTCGCTGGCGGCCATTAGCCAAAATTTTCCCATTAGCCAAGTGGGCTATGGAGTATGCACACTGCAATGCCAGCTGCCGCAACCCCCAACTGACAAACGGCCGGTTTAGTGGTCAATCATCCTTGTGGATTCCTAAATTGAGCAAAGCACCAATTGTGCAATGGTTCTGTGCCAGTTTAGTTAGTACTTTACATGCACTTAATTAGAAGCTGATTAATTAATGCTGATTGCTAATATTAAGTCGCACAACCTAGTGTCAGTGTGGTACGAGTACGACGATTAGATTGATATCTCGAATGATCGTCAGGGCCAAATCTTAATGGTAGCACTTCCAAAGTTGGATATTCGCTCGTTGTCCACTGGGCCTCTGAGTGGAATCGGAAGGGGACATGCATTCCCAATCAGCCATTATATTTTCAGCTCGTTGCCTCGTTGGTACGGAGTCAAAATTACAAAACTAAATTTTCATTATTATTATCCTTATAAAGTGCACACATCTCGATCATACTGATGCTGTAATGCTTTCTTAGAATCCATAGGGATTACATATATGGCCAGCGAAAGAATGCGGACTTTACGGCGAAAGTTGTGCAGAGGCGAATGTACATGGGACACATCCAAAGTGACATCGACCGCTGCTACATTATAAGTACGCGATGCACGACGTCGCTCGTGGCCGCCTACTCATGCATGCTAGCGGAAAGCCTCTGTTTGATCACGTAATACGTTATTTTCCACTACTACCGACAGGCCAACTTGTACTAGATAATCGCGAGAAAAAAAAAGTAGTGTCGTAGATAGATGGAGATTGTTTTGATCTTGTCACGGCCCATTATGCGATTGAACTATGATGTTCCTCTCATGTCCTTTCTTTTTCGAAAACTTCGATTATACATTCCACTGTCTCAAATATTTTTTAACGCCCGGTTATTCATTAATAGGCTGACAATTTTTTTTCCAAAATTTTCAAAGGTATATTTTTCATGGTCCCATTTTGTTTTATCGCCTGGTTAGTTAATAGCAACCAAACAATTTTGAAATTTTTAGGTAATCTGCAACGCACAAATTGTGGGTTTATTTTTTTCGATGACACTAACAGCACAACAATGACACTAGTAGAGCTTAATTATACTCGCGATTGACAGACAAATTAAGTTTAATACGACCATAAAAAGACCATGATGGTATGCGAGTGTGGTGAGACAGCAATGCGACATGGTTAAGAAGAATGGAATGATAGGGTGGGGCTAGCAGTGAGACCGTAGGAGGGAGAATACAGAGAAGTGATGATGATAGATTTAATGGTTTTATGGTGTGAGTTGCCATAGAATAGACACCGTGGCATTAAATTGTAAGGGACAAGCTATATATGAAGAGAGAGTGTGGAGACGCCCTATGGAAGAAAAGAGAATGATAAATACATTCGTGGTTAGGATTAGATGCTCTGCTTTTTTATGAAAAGAAAATGTACCATTTATCATATCTCTTATGTCTGAGTAAAAAAACTTAATAATACAAGTCTACATCTCAACCATAAAAAAAAATTGTCCAATAATAAAAGGTAGCAGGAGACTTTATATATAAAATCCCATACATAGACCATACACCAAACATCTCTTAACTTTTTTTCTACTTTTGAGGTATGTGTGGCAACAAATTTATCACTTTGTGATTGTGAGAGGGATTAAACCGATCTAATAAAGAGTGACAAATAGTTAAATCACCATATATTTACATATATGATTTTACTAGGGCTACCATCTTATATCATAGCTCAGGGCAACTAAAAACGCAGAAAATAGAAGTAAACAACATCTACAAATCTTCAAAACATGAGAGAGCCCACTAACTATCACACAGGCTAAAACAAAAGATACAAAAGAAAACAACCAACGAGTTGGCAACGACACTCAACTCAGTCCATCTAGGAAGTGCTACCGTGATTTACAGTTGGTACCGTGTGATGTGAATACTGTAGCAATCAATCTTGTCGTTTGGTATGAATCTGTTGACGATAAACCCATTCGGATTATTGTACACCTAAAATTTTGCCCTACTATCGTCATATGATCCAAATCCACGTCCGGAACGAGACGAACAGAGATTAGCCACGGCAGCGTGCAGGAGATGAACCGGAGATCATCCTACATCCTCCTATAAAACATAGTAGAGCAAACGATAAACCGCAATAGAATCGTTCGTACAGTACTTTGCAATTACAAGGTAGACGCATGCAAACTTCACTCAACGAACCTCACAGCGAGAACAGTAAAAAAAAATCTCCGCTACTTATCTGAAGTAATCGCAACTTGGCATCCGGGTCGGGCTTATCCGGTTCCGTCGTCGCCTCCCCGACACTGGCCACACCGCGTGTACTAGTACTAGGCTACTAGCTATCACCCCCCCTCACTCGTCGCTCGTCAGGCGATTGCGTCCCTCTCGTCTTTACCCGCCGCACGTCATCTCGGTGGATGGACATACGGAGAATCTGGCCACAGGCGCTCCTTTCCTCGGCAACCATCATCGGCAGATTGCGAGGCCTGCGACGAACGTGCGCCGAGTGAACGGCGGTGGAGCCGTGGATGTGCCCCTCTCGACACCACACCCCCATCCTCTCGACACCGATGGGGGTAGACTGACTTGCTCGGTGGCGGAGCGTGCCAGCCTCTTCACAGACAACAACAACATCAACACATCATGTCGTTGCCCATACAGAGTGGAACACTCACACGGTGACACGAAGCGCGGACGCTTACCCGCAGTTTTTAGTCGCGCACATGGTTCAGGAGGACAGCGACGGCGCAGCCAACCCAAAAACCAGCGAACCACTATTCCAACCCCCGCGCGGAAACGCTCGACCGGCCGAGCAAGCAAGCGAGGTAGGGGTATCTCCATCTCCGTGCCGGCCGTCGCGTGCGCCACTGAATCCCATGGATCTCACGGGGGAGACACCGCGGATTTCGACAATAATGGCTCAAGTGGTTGCGATGCGAGGCTCGCGTCGCGCGCACCAACCCACGCGCTCCGCGGGTCGACCCATTTTTATTCCTCCCAAACGCCTCGAACACGGCGAAACCCACCCCTTCGCTTTGCTTCCCACCTCGGCTTCCGCTTCTCTTTACGCTTTTTTTTTTCACCGGATCTGTTTACTCTGCTTTTTTGGTGCTTGGCTTCCACTCCACAGAGGCGGGGAGTGAGGCACACTGCGCCCCGCCCAGCTCCGCTCTCGCTTTCCTCGCCCCTTCCTCCGCCTCGGATTCCTGACTCCCTTCTCCACCGTCTCCTCCCTCCCGCCAGGCCAAAACCCTAGCTATCCCGCGCCCGCGCCCGCGCCCCACCATGGCGTCCTCCGAGCGCCCCGCCGCCGACGCCTTCGGCCTCCCCGCAGACCCCGCCTCCGCCGCCCGCTGCTCCTTCGACCAGTCTCGCCGCCGCGCGGAGGTAGCAGAGCCAACCCTGAAAGCTTCTGGTTTCTCGACTGATTTGTGCGGGGTTCTTATGCTGCGCGCTTGTGTGGGTGTGGTGGGGAATGGGCAGGATTTGCAGCAGGACAAGAGGATGGTGAGGACGTTCGTGAACGTGTACGGCGGGCAGGAGAGCTACACCAAGGAGGCGGTCATGGTGGCCGTGGAGGAGTGCATGAAGAAGCAGGCCGACGGGCTGCTGCATTCGCTCGAGGGCATCGGCGGCCGCCTGTCGCAGCTCGAGCTCTACTGCTACAAGCTCGAGAGGTCCATCGGGGAGCTGCGCAGCGACGTCATGGATTACCACAGCGAGGGGACGGTCAACTTCCGGTGCCTCGAGAAGAATCTGTGGCAGGTGTGTGCTCCGTCTCTAGATCCATGTACGTTTTTGCGCGGTCAACCGAATTACTTGGACCCAAACTGTTTGATGTTTTCAAACTGCTTACATTGATCCATCTCCACGGTAAAGTTGTTTAAACAATAATTAATTATTCCATGGCTTACAGCTTTTTGATGCAATGTTCGGATTTGAAGCTTGAGCTTGTAGTTGTAGTGGTTAACAGTGCCATTTACATTTCAAATTTGTTTTTTTCACAAGCTATTACAATTGAATTCAATGGAGTCAACGTACTGTTTTCATGAGATTCAGATCATTTTGTGACACTATGAAATTCTACTTTTTACCAAACAGGTTCAGAAATCTGTACAGGTTCTACAGGATAAGCATGAGCTTGCAGAAACACCGAAAGAGTTGTCCAAACTTCAAATAGCACATGAGTTCCCTGCTAGAGCAAACGAAGCCTCAGCTATCTCAACGTTTGGACCAAGGGAAAATGATCACAGCACACAAGTTGCAAAACATGAGGTTGCTTTCATGCCACTTCACCAAGTTAATGCAATGCAGTCTCCTTCTGTGCCAGTCCAAAGCAGCAATGGCTATATTTTGCAGCAGCTAGTGCCTGTCACTTTGAACATACAACCAGATCATCAGCAGCCTAGTCAAGCAGCCGTGTACTATATGCAAAGCCAAAATCCTGTTAAGTGCACAGAGAGTGAACCATCAGAATCTGCGGTTCATGTTATTCAACCACAAATCCAGAATCCTGAAGCCAGGGTTGCAGTTGAGCTATCTCAGAAATCTAGTCAGGTGACAGAATTATACCCTCAAACCCAGGATCAAAGGTTACATCTGCCTGCTCAGCAGGTTGAGTCACAAGCATGGCAAACACAACCCCTTGTGGTGCAACAACAGCAATACAATATTCAGCAAGTTCCACCACAGCTAGTTCAACAGCAAACATCATCTCCTCAGGCTCCAAGTGCTCCTCAAGTCACAGTCTTGTATCCTCCATACTCTTCTGAGAAGCCTGCCAGTGCTACCACGGAGCCACTTCTGAGAAACATGGTTGTGCAATCGCCGTACTCTTCACCTCAGCAGAAGCATCATGAAGCCATGCCGTCTTATTATGGCCAAGGCAATACGGTTTTGCTTCCATCGACAGACCTTAATATCCAACATCAGCAGCCACAACCATTGCAGCCACACAGCCTGAGCTCATGCCCACCTCAACCAAGCAAGCCCAACCACTGTAGTGTGGCATCCTATGCTGTTCAAGGTAGTGGTCAAACCTACAGTGCCACATTCAAGAATCCTTCTAACTGCCATGCTACTGTTGTTTCTGTTTTGCCTCGGCATCCAGGGAGTGCGCCAATGGCGTTTCATCATTTGGGACAACAAGTCATGCACAACCATCCATTTGGAAATATGTTTGAAACAGCTAGTGTGGTAGGGTATCCATGGGATCGAGTTGAGAGTGTAGCTCTCCCAGTGGTAACTGCAGCCCAACCTGTAGACTCTGTTGCCATGGCTGAAAAGCTCAATGCAGGTAGCAATGTTACATCCCCATGAGAACGGTAAGGTAGTGCAGAATGCACCAGTCATATTGAGATTGTTCACTGATCTCACAAACTATCTCCACTTCAAATATGACTGGAAGCTTATCAACTCTCCATAAGGGCACTTCAATCTGGCTTCTTTTTTTAATTAGCCAGCAGACTGGTGCAAATCCTTCTACTTTTTTTCAGCTGAAGGGTCAATAAGAATGGTAGATTAGTCAAGTGATGATGCTGGCATATGTCCTCACTTTTAATGGACATATCTGCTTGTAACCTGGTAAACTTATGTCTTTGCGGTATGAATATATTTGACGAGTTTACACCATCTTGTCAGCTGTCTGTTGGCCAGCCATACAACATTGGTTTAGTAGCTTCTTTTGTTTTGCATTTTTACCTTCAATGCTCATGTAATTTGTCATATTGTTGTTCCGAATTTTTTTGCCTAATAAGCTATAGAGAGCATAGGAGCAACTCTCGAAAAAAAAATATTGCAAAGGCAGAGCCTTGATATTTGAACACAAACCACTCGATAGTTGATTATCCTGCACTCCACATATACCAGTTCCGTATGCTATTCGAGATTTCGAGTAATAGACCGTAGTGAAGATTGTAGCTATCCGTATTAAAGCTTGCAGTGTCGTCGGAGCAACGGCAAAGAGAGTTGTTTAATTGTTTATTTATGAACTGGAAAAGTAAGTGGAAACTTCTATTTTATTTTTTTGAACTGAAACCTTCTATTTTATTTGACTATACTGAACTTCCACTCATGTATTTATTGTAGCTCCGATAATCCAAACTATATTCCACTTTCATTCAATAAAACTTCAAAACCTCACCTTTTCAAAGCTTCATGTTATGAATTCACGTTCCGGCCAAAGATAATTTAAAAACATATGAAAACCACGAACTATAGTTGGCAAAATTGCAGCAGTTCAAATAATATAACTGAAGATATCGATTGATCAGCGTTACAAAGGATTAAATAACCTTAGAAAAACAAAATAATAAATAAATCATACACTTGGGCTTCAGAAAGCTGCTGGAACTTCCACGTCTGCCAGGACGCCAGAATGCTCTCCTACCAGTCAAAACCTTTTGAGATCTCCCAAACTGTATTGTAAATGCCTATCAGTAACAGCCTAAAGTCACCACCTATTGATGTGCTGCGTATACTGTGGGAGGGTATTTGTAAACCTGTCATACTCTCTCGGCCCTTTGCTCCGTTTGCTGCTTCCTGCACTACGATGAGATCTGTCACATTGTGCTAGTCCTTTCCCCCGCTTGAAACCATTTTCAACGTTGTTACCACTTGAGGAATCAGCCTTGGCCTTTTTCCGTGATTTCTGTTTTGCTTTGGAGGACTTCCGTTTTTGCATAGGTGATGGACTGTCCTCCGATGTGGATGGATTATTCCTTGGTAGTGGTTCATCGTCTATCACATGCCAATTGTAGACTGCATCATTATGGCTGTCAAACTGTCGAGGCAATGGCTCCCAGGGTTCTGCTAACATGTCAGGTAAGGTGCCATCCTTGTTCCAGCCTTTCCGGTCAAGGAGTACTGAGTCCGGTCTGACAATGGTACCCAGAATGCTCCTGTTGGGTCCCAAGCTTGTGATCAAGTTCGCATCGGTTAACACAGAATAAGCCTTCGAAAATGCTGATTTCACCTGCAGCATTTAACAAATATTACTTAATCAGATGTTAGCACGTATAGTTTGTTAAAAACATGCCAAATGCTCCCATGGAAATTGCAAATAGATGTAGTATACTTCAAACATCAACGGCCAGTTATCATGTTGCAAATTCTAAGAAATTTTGCTTGTTGTGTCAACCTGGATTGGACCATTGGCAAATAAATCAGAACATCGAGGCTTCGGTTTCCCTAGTCCTCACTTAAAGGGGTCATTACACCCTACTTAAACCCCATTTACACCATCTATACCACAATGTCCACAGTCTTAGAAATTGCGGTGGTTATATCACTAACTCCAGATATGCAAAAGTTTCAGGTTTGAAACTAAAGAAGTGGACCAATTTTGGTGACACGAAGAAGGTAGTTTATAGACATGTTCCAGTTTTCACCACCTCCTATGGTTTCAAGAAACCTGATCTGAAAACCTGAAGGACTTCTTTTGCAAGGAAACATGCAAATGTGACAAACACACAGGACAGGTGGCAACTTGAGAACCAAAGTTTTAATGCCAAAACCTCAGGTTGAGTATTCTAACAGAGCTTGGTTGGATTATCAATCTGGGACATTTATCACCGGAAGAAATGCTGTCAGTACTGACAGTGACCAGAATACCAGATGATATTACATGCATCGCCAAATTTTGCTAAAAAACACAAGGATCACCTAGCAAAACTGTTATGAAAAACCATGTAACAATTCATGAAGAGCAAAATAATAAGCTCATTTTAAGATAGGAATATTTCCGCTGATAATGCTTGTATTAGTATTACAAAACAGTAAATGAGTAACACTTCAGGTTCACAAACACTGAGAGAGCTAGTACCTTGAAATAGTTAAAGGAGTTCTTCCCAATATCATTATCTGGTACCTAGTCCCAAAAAAAAAGAAGATAAATCTACTGCAGCTGGAGATGTTCCAATTCAACCAAGATGAAAAGGAAAGGGCAAAGATCATACCATAGGATCCTGAATAGCTAGAAGGTATGCTCGGTCAGGATTCGCAAAGCTTAAAAAGGCAAAAATCACAAATAGGATCAGTAAACGGGTGAATTGAAGCACAGCTGATGGCATATGGTGCAAAAATATAACAAAACAAATCAAAATTATAACAACTAAAACAGTTTCACCCTACCACCTTTTTTTCAGTTATATACTGCCATTTCACCTAGCAAACTTTACAACGGAATAGATTTTTCAATAGTTCAACAGTACAACCTAAGCAAATGAGATATTTTTGTTCTTATACAGCAATACACAAAAAAAGTAACATAGAAAATACAGTTGAACAACATACTGAAAATAACAATTATGGTATATTCATTTGGTATAAGCCTACTGGTAAACCCATTCTCTTACTTTTTATCAGTCTTCAGGAAAAAGGTCCTTGCAGGGTTGCAAGATATTCCAACGTCCCAATTGTTCAGCTTGCGTCCATAAAAATCAAAAAACGTGATCTGCCATAGAGGGAAAAAAAGCATAACTCTATAAAGAGCTGCAATTATGAGGCATGTCCCCATTATCAGAGGGAGAATGTATGTTCTTCCATCAAGTTAGCAAACACAATGCAAAAAAGCATATCTTGAGAATGATATAGTAGGAAGCATTATATAATATGTATCACAGCGCAACAGATATTTCCAATGGAACTTTACGTATAATGAAAAATCAAAGTATTTAAATGTAAAACATTGCATTACTATGAAACATCTCAATTAAGTTTAGCTTACCAAAAGAATGCCCAAATTGTGCTCCTTTTTCCAATACCCCAGTATATCTTTGCCTCCCCAGACCAACTAAGGAAAAAAAGATTTAGCGTTAAAGTTTAGTTATCTACAGTATAGTACTTCCTCCGTCCCACAAATACTTTATTTTTACAATCTTTATTTGTCCCACAAAGATTTTATTTTTGAAATAATCAATACATTGAAGTTTGAAAAGGTGAGAGACAAATAAACACATTAAAGTTTGAGAAAGTGAAGGGCATTATAGTCTTTTAGTTTTATATTGATATGTATGAGATGGTGAAAAGATGAAGTCTTTTGAGACGGAGGGAGTAATATATTGCAGACTTCAATCAGTGAACAATGAACAAGAAGATAAGGAAGCTGAGATAATTGTTTCATCAGTGTTTAAAGCTAAACAACTCAATTTCTATTTGTTCAATGTCTTAGCTATTTTCTTATGGAAAATCTTAAATATCTCAAGGAAAACACATTATATTATAACTTTTCAAACATTGAGGAATTATAACTTTCAGCTTAACACAATTCAATTCACGTTAGATGGACTATACAGAAAAAGGCATTTTCACATAAGAGTATAAAACATACTCAATTTTACCTGTAAATGTGTGATCAGCATAGTGAGAAGAGCATATGAACCAATTCCACCTGTATAGACCTACCAAAAGAGTGGAATGGTAATTAGAAACCTGGGCATGACATCATTACAAAAAACCTTTATATAGAATGGAGGGACTAACAGTTTTAAGTATAATTGTACCTCATTGAGCTCTCTTTGATGTAAGAAAACTTTCAGAATCATACACAGATGTCTTAAAGCAGGGAACTTCTTCACATAATCCTACAGTACAAATTGAGAAGGATATTCAAAATATGTACAATCATCTGCCATAAATTAACTTAAAAAGTGCTGCCACCATTAACGGAGTAATTAGTCAATTGTCTGAACAAAGTACCTTGATGAAGTCCGCTGCTTGTGGTCCACCATCCACATCAAAGCTAAAAGAAAAAGGGAAACCATTAGACAAGTGCTCCCACAAAAAAAGCAAGCAAAGGAAATATACTTGTCAACGAGAAACACAATTTAACCTGATGTCAAAAGCTATTTCACTTTTTCTCTCCACAAATTTCACAATTGGAACACGAGCCTTTGCTATTACCTGCCATGAAAGAAAAAAACGATCCATCAGAAAAATAAGCCACTCGGAATCTACTTGATTGACAATAACTAAGTGGCAACTGCAGAACAGAGTGGAAGTTTAAGGTAGCCACTTATCTACATGTGCATTTAAGTTGGATAGAAAATTAACTTTTCATTCATAGGAAGGAAATGCATTTTTTTAATCTATCTTTGTGAGCCTTTTTCTGGATGGTTCTTTAACAACAACAATGATTTTCAGTCCCAAACAAGTGGCTCTTTAACAAAATAAAGAAAAAAAAGGCTTGCAAACAGTGTTGATGCAAAGTAGAATTAAATAGGGCGAGAAATGGAACCTGTATCTTTTTGGCAACCCCTTTCTGGGACAATGCTTTTGCAAGAGCATATAGGCCAACTTGAGGAGTCTTAACCCTTGAGTCAAATATTACAACCTGCATAACAAAACCACATATAAATCACAGATAAAGGAGAGAGAAATTCCAAAAATAAGATATATTTTCCATGTATTTCCAGGTGAAAAGTAAGGGGTTAACACATTTATAACAGGCTAAGTATCACGGTTTTCTTTTAATCATAATCATAACATAGGAGAAAAAGGGTATATGTTTGGTATGAAAGTAGCGAGCAAATGCAACTAAGGGTGAAGGTCGCTCCACAGAAACATGTCATGTGCTTTACAAAATGAGTAAATGCTGCTAGCACTAATTGCATCCATCTCACCTTTTCCTCTCCCTGTTCTGCAAAACTGGAAAAACAGAAAGTCAATGCAGAGCTATACCTTCCTTCTGTGTTTATATTTGTTTTTGTCCTTTATTGTTATCTCCTCCATTATATCTCAAGTAAAAGATTTCAGCATTTTCTATCAAAGTAAGTGTTATGCCCCAGGGATTCTTACAACTCAACAGAACAGCGAGTTAAAAATGCTCAAATCCACTGGAAAGCGTGAAAAGAAAATGCTTACATCAATATCACTTGTTGGTAGAAACAGCCCTGTTCTAAAAGATCCGAACACTTCCACCTGCCATGCGAAATAAATAATTATCAAATGGCTTGCAGCTATTGTTGATTGAATACAATCACGCACGTGTGCAAGTGAGAGGGAGAGAGAGAGACTATGCCTTGCACTGAGGCCATATATGTTTGATAACATTGGAGACAGCTTTCACAGCAGCTGTCCGTGAAGATTGTTCTTCAGCAGAAGGTGAGATAAACTCACAGAAGTCAAGAATCTCTGCAAGAAATAGTAATATGCCAGTGCTGCATCAGTCAAAATGTCTAGCCTAAAATCATATATATATGACCTCAAGCTCTATAGTTCAAGCTCCCAAATGACCAAAATATTGCTATCAGGTTTCCATCTTCTCTTTTTACTTTCTCCAATAGCCAATGCGTGGAGACCACAGCAAAGTTGCTTTTACTCAACATATATATATTCTATTATATCTAAATGTAAAACAGCATGATTTTTCATTAGTCTACTATTGTCCAGAGTGCAGCTGCTATTACGTAAAATTGAACTATAGATGCCAAGTGGCCATTCCAAATTTATAACACCATAGTTTCCAAGCAACAATTCGAGAGTAATTAAAAGAACTGCAGGTAGCTTGATATCAAAATAGCATTTTAAAACCTCGCTCCCCAGCTAAGCTGAACAGCAAGGTGTTACAGAGCCAGCCCCCAATCTAGTACTCAGACGAAAAAAAAGTCGATCACCTGTCTCCAATCACGTTTTAATCTTCCTTCACCAATCACTCACAAAAATAAAATAAAAATCGTGCAGCACTCTTAGGCTGGAGTGTGCCTACCGAAGCTAAAATTCGAATTTTACTATCCCTAAGCTGATCAAAACAATAAATGATTCAATTTGTTTTTCCAACATTCGAAGTAGTAAGTAGTAAACCCAGAATAATCATCACCTTTGTGAAGCTGCAGCATAGGGCTCCTGAAACGCCTCCCTCCCCGAAACCAAGCGCGCTCCGACCCCTGCGCCGGCTGCTCCGCGGGGGTTAGGGACCCCAAGGGCATCGCCTCCGGACCAGACCGCGGCGACAACGACGGCCGGGCAGCCGGCTCGTCCTCGACTTCCGCCGAGACGTCGAGGGACAAGAACTCCGCCGCGCGGATGTCCTTGAGCGCGTCCCCAGTCGCCGTGATCTCGTTGCGGAACACCGAGTAGGTAGTGGTGGCGTCCTCCAACTCCTCCACCGCAGCCGAGGCAGAGGTCGACGCGCCGGGGTTGGCGGCCGCACCCCCTAGCTGCTCATTCTCCTCCCCCTCCTCCGACGAGAACGCCAGGGTCAGCACCGGGAGTGCGTCGTACACGATAGCTGCGGCGCCCACTTCGGCCTCCATAGCGACAGCGGCTGCGGCTGGAACGGCGGTGGGGGTGGCGGCGGCGACCGCTTGGGTCGGCGGCGCGAGGGAGGGGAGAGGTTTCCTGCCCTTACGCCCCCGTGTCGGCTCCGCGGGTTGCGCTTTGCGAGCCATAGGGTTTGGGCCGGCGGCTGTGCGGTGCGGCGGGGCCTCGGCTCGAGCGGAGGAGAATACGGCCCGAGACGAAGAGTTTGTCTATTTATGCGGCCTCGTGGCGGGCCGGGACAAGCGGTAGTCCTTCGCGATTTCGTGGCCCGCAAGGCGCGCGCGCGCACACACTGCTGGCCTTTGCCCATTTATGTGTTTCTCTCTTTTTTTTTCTGAACTTAACAGTTTGGGTTGTACACTCGTTGCCATAGCTGAGCATAGGTGGCGTACTGGCATCTGCCTCCCAATGCAAAAGAAAAAGTTTTTTTTTTAAAAAAAGATTCGGTTGTTTATTTGAAGCCAGTACGCCAAATTAATGTAAGTGATAAGAAAAACTGGTGTTAGTTGCCATTACAATGAGAGCACAGTCCTTGCATCATTTTTGCGAGCACAATGCTTACATCAGTACATGTGCGTTTGCTTTTCTTTGCGTAGTAACGCCATGTATCTTAGGAACAACTGCAGCTAGCCTGTACATGTGATGCAGCATAGCACTGTTTGCCCTTGTGTCAATGACATTTTTTTACAACATTGTCAATGACATATTTTGATAACTAAGCTAGCTAAGGGGACCATACACGTACATATAACATGTTTTCTCACTCCAGAATCATAACACCACGGCTGACAGCGGGATTTGAAATATTTACACTACCATTTGCATAAACTCCACTTTTACTATATCCTAGCGACCTGCCCTGTACGCAGACTTGTGCACATATATATAGCCAAGTCCACGGTGCTCGACCGACTCGGCAGAGAATGATTGATCGACGTGCGCGCGTTGTTGCCTTCAATAATTCATGGCCCCATGGCGTCCCGTCCCGCGGCGTCACGAAAGAAGGGCGATACAAGGCACGAGCCATGCCACACGGTCTAGTCAAATTGAGCGGGAAATCCAGCGGGAGAAAGCCGTACGAACACAACACGGCATGATTAATCGATCGAAGGTGACAAAGTAGCAATAACAATGAACCGTGTGTCGATATGTCGTCTATAATTAATTGATGTACCTGATTCCTAATTACGTGATAAATATCATAGTACTCTATGTGTTAATTTAATTAAAGTACTTATCATATCAATTATCTGTAATTTTATTTTATCTTGAGCCACCCTTTCACTCCAAACAAATTCTTATAAAATACAATATAATCATTTCTTATTAAACTTAAATTTATTAAATGATATAGAAATAGTTTATATTTATATTTAGGATACAGAGGAATGCGTATCAGTCGACGATCAATCAGCGTCGTGCCGTCACCCCCAAATCTCAAGCCGGATGGTTACATAAATGACAAAATCGATCCCCACTTGCATTGGCTTGCTGGTAGCTCAGCCAGACAGCCACCCTGCTACAGCTACGTATGGGTTGGCTTGGTCACGAGTGTGACGTGTAGTAGGAAACGAAGAAATCGGTGTTCTGCGCGTGTGTGTTTCGTCGGCTCCGCGGAGATCTGAGACCTCAAATCCTCACACATTAACTGCTCACTTAGGTCCGGTCAGGGCTTACCGTCATTACGCGTTAACTTTTCATGGTTCTCGTGCACACGACACGAACGTTAGGATTAGCTAGACGCATAAGGCTGCTTTCCTTGGAGATTGGGAACCTCTTATGCAAAACATACGGTCAATTAGCATATTATTAAATAAATATTAACTAAAATTAAAAATAAACTAATATGATTTTTAAAATATTTTTTTATAAATTTTATAAAAAAACGATGTGTGAAAAGAGAAGTAATTAAGAATCCTCACCAATATTTTTAGGGATCCGGATCTAAAATCTTTATACGCAAAATGGTGCGATAAATTAATACTTAATCAATTAAGTATTAGCTAAAAATTTTAATATATTTTAAAAATAAATTTACTATAGACTTTTAAAAACATCGTTTAGTAATTATGTGTGTGGAAAATAAGTAAATAGAAGTTGGTGACAGGTAGAACAAACAAGGCTTAAGGCGACCGGTTTGAATATTCTCACCCGCATCATTAGCGTATGATTAATTAATTATTAATTGAAAAGTTTAAAATAGATTAATATATTTGTAAATTAACTTTTATGTATAAATTTTTAAAAAATATACCGCAGTTAAAAAATATGTTTATAGAACACAAAGTAGAAAAATAGAAAGAGGGAGTATTCAAACGGTGCCTAAAACTAACAGTCACGTCTTTATGTACCTTCAAGTCTGAACCTTATCTTCTATATGAATTCGTCGATTCTTAACTTGAATTGGTCTCAAATGCCCAACCTGATCTGAATTCTTCAAACTGAACTTGACTAATTTGGTCTCAAGTCTCAACTGCCTTATATGAGTTCTTCAAACTGAACTTGATTAATTTGGTCTCAACTGCACAGCCTGATCTCTTCTGTCGATACATAATTAAATAGGGATTTATATCTGTCTGTGTGCAACTGTGCAGAGCTCCACTTTCCTCCTAGAATTGCCGTTTATCCGGACTTATATACGTTTTCCTAGTGAATCAAGTTGTGCAAGCGCACATGTTCGTGAACATGACCCTTTCCTCTCCCTTTCTCAGCACTTCAGCCCCACATGCTGACATGCATGCATGCCTCTTCTTTCCCGCATAATCCAAGACCAAAAGCAACCGTGATTTGTGCTTGTGTTAAAAGTACCGCCACACATACAAGATATACTTAACCATTTGGTCATATCCCTTGCGCACACATCATTGCTTGTTTCAGGAGTTTTTCTAGACAGAGTGGTTGGTCAGCTAATTTTAGATGACGAGATGAATAGATGATCCTGACCTATAAAAATCTAACTGCAGATGCTGATTTTTTTTTTCAGCTGCTCGTTATGGATAGGAGCTAACTCATGGCTCTCAACGATCGGTCTATCCTGTTGCGCCGACCAAAGGCAGGAATGTGGCATCTCCTCACTCTCGATGAAAATATCTAATCCCGTTTGTCTCGTCATTTCACAAATATGTTGCAAACCGGTAGCATCAGTGAATCAATAGCCAGATCAATCGCAACATTTTAATAGTGAGGGTCGTCGCTCATACGTATACGTGGCACATAATTCACGATAAAAATGAAGGGGTTATTTAGTTATTGGCTATACTTTGCTATCATGTGTAAAATATCTCTATCAATTTTTTATCAACGTCTAAGAAAATCTTGTCATATATTTTTTAAGTAATTGATATGTATGATCTAATTCATTAAAAAATAATCTTGTAATAACTGTATGTGTAATTAAACATTTAGCCCACAGAATAATAAGCATGTTTTCGTCTGATTTGTTCTAGCCCCGCCAAGTCATCTATATCTCGATGATAAAAGCGAGTTACACTATAATGACAAACGCACTCAAACATCTCAAGAAATTTTATAGTTATACTATAAAAGACTCTTAAGGTCTTTAAGTTTTTCTTAACACTCCTTCCTAGCATTTCTAAAACAGAAGGCTACTAAGTGGCTAGTCTTTCCATAAAAAATACACTTACACTAAGATTTTCTCAAATAGTTTTAGGTTTCTCTATGGGCTTAGTTATTTCAATACACTTTGGTTTCTCTACAAGTTTTATTGTGTTAACAGGCTTGGCTTGGTTGCGTCAGCTGGATTGAGCTTCTCTATATGTTTGGTTATGTCAATATGCTTGATCTTCTTTACAGGTTTGGTCGTGTCAATAGATTTGGATTTTTCTACCGGTACTTCAAACTTTGACTTGCTAGATAAAGGTAACAAGATAGGTTATATTATTTTGAATATACTAGAGCTAATATCTCATATGAATTTGGCTGATTTGAAAACTATGGGTTTCTGAGTTTTTTAGCTAACTCTATGATACCATAACACATATTACCTTATGGGTATCTATTTTTAGAGACTTAGCAAAGTTATAGCCTATGTCTAGGTTGTTTTTCACACTTTGAATTGGTCAAGAATCATATTAAGTTTTTTCTTCCCTTAGATAAACCTCTCTAAAGACTACTAAAGATAGTTGTTTTTTTGGGCTAAAATAGCTCAAGATTCCTCACTCCAGTCACACTCTCTTTTTATATTAGCAAGATCTAGTCTAAGAAACATTCATAATGCATAAGAATGAATAGCTTTAGCAGAAGTAATAGCAGCTTTAATATCTTTTAGTTCAGATTCTAAGCAAACATAGTTAAAATAGATGGATTAAATAGATGTTTTAGAAGCATACATTTTAAGTAAGTTATTCGTGATTTTAAGCAAACATGTTATTGCTTTATCTCATCAATTTCACTTGTAAGCCTAGAATAATTTTCACATTTATAAAGGCTATTGATGTGATCAAACTTTTCTTTCCATTCTTCTAGTTTAAGCCCAAGTAAACATAAGTTCAGTTTTATTTTATAGCAAACGGAGCAAGTAGCGCGAATACTAGAGTGTTCTTAGCTCTTAAAGCACAAGAATCAATTATATCCTTGAGAAAACTATTATCGAAGATATATGATGCACATAAAAGATAAGTATCCTCCTCAGGAATCATGGAGTGAAGTCTAACAATTTCTAACGCCATTCCTCTATTCTCATATTTTAGTTTTTCAATTTTAAGCACGGAGGTCATATACATTTTACTAATTGTGATCATTAAATTAGTCATCCTTTCTCTCTAAGATCACCATTATTTTAACCATCATCAGAACAAAAATCATTACACATAGATTTATTTAGGGAGAAGGTATCCTTAGGACATACCTTTGAGTCATCCTCATTCTTGAGTGCCATGAGACACATATTGATGAAGCCGTCGTTGTTAGCAAGACAACACAAGCTAGAGAAGTCCTTGTCCTTTCTCACTCGATTGTCGTCGTTAGTGTTGACGGCGCTCAGATGGATCTCATCAAGTGTTGCCAGTACCTGTTGGATAGCCTTCTTTATAAACTCCTTTTGTCCCTTACGCCATTGACCCTCTGAGAGTCTTTTCATCCTTCTTCTTCAGGTCTGGTGGTTTGCCCAAATGTGATTAGATTCTCCACACTCAAAACAAGTGATTGAGTGGTTAGTTCTATCACTCTTTCTATCTCTCACATTTTTGTAAGTCCTAGAGAACTTTTGAGCAAAAAGAGCAAGATCATTTTTAGAAATCTCCTCTAATTGCTTCTCAGATATTATGCATAGAGCGACTAGTGATAAACTACCACACACAAGTGCTAAGTGAGTAGCAGAAGTATTAAAAGAGGGATTAGCTATAACTACCGAGTGCTTGAGGCCTTTTCAACGAAGAATATCTATCTCAATAGTTTCCAGCTTTAAGTAAAGCTTTTCCATAGTAAAGTCATTCAAAGGTGCATTATCTATGATAAATGTAGCTTTTATTTCCCAAAAATTACAATCAAAGACAATTCAATAGATGGCAAGCTTTCTTATTTTCTATGGGAATCTTGCTAACCGATATCAAGTTTGAAACAATCTTACCAAAATATTTAAAGTAATCATCAATGAACTCTCTATTGTGCATCTCAAACTTCTGGTACTTATCCTGAAATTGGTTTTAGCGAACCAATTTGACTTTATTAGTAACTTCATGGAAGTTGCACAAGATTGTCTAAATCTCATGGGCAAATGATAGATGTTGTATACGATTGAACTTAATATATCCCAGTCCAGCTATTAAAGCATTTTGGGCATTGAAGTTAGCATTAACTTCCTGAAGATTCCGCATCATTGAGTACAATGTAAGGTGTTGTACCTTTTTCCATACTTCATACTTTAACGATTGAAAATATCTTTCCACTTGAGCCTTCAAAATCCCTTCCATTAAAAATATGTGGTTTTACAAAGTATTCCTCCATAGTGTGGTTCATTGCCACAGTTAGGTTACAATGAACTCAACCAGGCTATGATACCAATTGGAAGACTAGGACATGCTATAGAGGGGTGAATATCGAGCAATTCACTCTGCACCTAAAATACCAATAAAATATTGAACTAGTTAAGTTATCAAAATCTTAACTATTAAAAAACTAAATCGAGATAACTACCAATGATTAACCTTAAAAGATATAGCTATAAGAAAGTTAAATTTTTAAGTGACTTCCCATGAATAAAAAGCATCACTTGGTTGAGAATTTTTATACCTTATTATAAGTATGGATGCCTATTACACAAACCAAAACCTCTCATAAGTTTCAAGCAAATAATGTAGAAATATCTTACTCTTTTAAAGACTTCAACCACTAGAGTTTTTGCTGTGAGGCAATCTAAAGGTTGTCACATTCTGAAAATTGTTTAATCTAATAATGTACTTATTAATGCATTTTATAAATTATTTTCAAACCCTAAAAAAGGAATCTTAATAAATTTTAACATAAAATAGGCTAGAAAAAAATCATTAAATACTTTACTTGTATCCTTAACTCCTAGATTTTTCTAGAAATTATTTGAGCAAGAAAAGTATTTTTAATAAATGAAATAGTATTTCAGGGAAAATTTTAAATCAAAACTCCTTTTTTTAAAATTTCACCTAAGCCAATAGGCCAAATTAAGCCTAACGCCTCTTCTTTCTCCTACATGCACGCGTGGTCAAGGCCCACGTCGCCTCTATCCCGCACTGGCCCAAGATAGCCCAGCTATCCCGCCAGCGCCCTCCCTCTCTCTTTCACCGATAGGTAGGGCCCATATATCGGATTTATCTCCTATATTGAGTCAAAGAGAGTCTGACACCAAATCCGACTCCCCCTTCATCAATCATGTCAAATTAGTTAAGGGTTTTTATCTACTTACCCTCCTTTATCTTTACCCTTAAGAATCAAAGCAAAATCACGTCCGCTAGGTGTCATATTGAGCTTGGACTCGAGTTATCCCTAAAACTAGTGAGCCCTAGTTTTCCATTGCCTCTAGCCACCATAATTGGCTCAGTTTCTCCTCTTTCCCGCTATAAATAGAGCCCTTATTCGCTTCTCTTTCTGCCACCACGCTCTTTTTAGCCAACCATGTCACCTAGCCCTAGCCATGCTACGAGCTTGAGCACCGCTGCCACCTATTGACACGAGCCAAGCCGTGTCGCTATTGTAGTTAGAGTTGGAGCATATCATCATCGCCATCAAGTCTGCAAGGAGGTTCCACACCTTGTTCGTTGGTTTGTGGTCACCATCTGCCATCGAAGCACCGCTCTTGTTAACGCTTTAAAGCCGATGCCATTTCATCCTCATCGCTGACCACCACTCATCGTCATTTTTTGTCACATTACCATCTAGTGAGTTTTCCTCATCGTACTCGTCGTCTCGGTGCTCTCGGTTTGCGTCGTCATGTCGTGAAACGCCGCAACCATAGGTCACCGTGCTACTCATCACTGGTGTGTCCACATCAGCGCCATGTCACCCTCCCTATCCTCCATGGTAGCTAGCTAGGCGCCAATGTGACCTCCATCCCGAGCCCTAGATCTGAATCAATCTTGGTCAACTTTAGTCAAATCGATCACAGCCATCGATTCTCGTAGATGGCCTCTATGCACCTAATGTATGGTGAATCAAGTCTATATGACACAATAAATATTTTTCCTATTTAAAAATAAATATTTCTTATGTCATAATTCCTCAATTAATTTCTATGTATGCTTTAAATTGATTTAATCTTAGAAAATTATAACTAATTCATCCTAAGTCTAAATCAATCAGTTTAAGTTGCTAAATTCTTCAAAAATCAAGATCTATCCATTAAAAATATAAACATGTGTTGTTTCTCTATTCTTATGTATTGTTTTTTCCCTTTAGTTTCTAACGTTTCTCAAGAGCTCATCTTCATAAGAAAGGTTTGGAAGTCTGTGCATAGTAGTAAGTAAGACACACAGATTCAACACCCTTTGAGAATGTTAATTTAATAATTTAAACTATGGTTTTCATTCAAATAAGCACTATTTTTTTAATGTTATTAGGTGGTGTGAATATATATCTTTTTTTATAGCCAATTTGCATTGATTATCTTATAGTTTGATATATTGAGATATAATTTGACTAGGTTAGACTTTACATAATGGTTTAGCTAGATAATTAATATAATTGATTAGCCATACTTAGAAACTCTAAAATCACTTATGAAATAATTAATGCCTAACTTATACTTAATTATAATTAATTAATGGTACTTCGTGACGGTTGGTCGTGTTTGGTTAATTAATAATTTGACAACTAAAATTTGACAAATGGTGGGTTATGAGCATATGGTTGTGATAGTCATGCTCATGACAATTAAGGCTGATTTCCAAACTACTATTGTGAATCATTCACCATACTAACCACAAAATAAAATAGGTAATGGTTAAATCTGTACTATAGCATGTTCCAACAAGAGGCATTCTAGTATGTTTAGTTTATAGGTAGTAGTTTTAATAAAACTATAGTGAAATTCATAAGTCCTATATAACAATATTAGGTTCATATTATATAGCTAAGAGTTTCTCTAACCTAGAATTTAGGCGGACTTGGCTAATGACCATTCTATTAGGCGTGTTATGCGAGGTGTCTTGTCACAATTCATTTTCGAGAGACATTATGGTATTGAGACACATGACAACATATTATGAGGTTATATCTTGTGGGTAAATTTGTATATTTCTAGCCAGAGTAAAGCTGTTCGAATAGCCATGCTCGTGGATATGGGTGAGACTAATAATGTTTTTCATGATTAGTCTCATATTTTTTTATTAATGTTAAATATTATGCTAATTGAGGGATTTATGGTAACTCGAGGTGTCGAGTGGTTGGGCTTGTGCAATCGAGATAGGCTATATAGTGATGAGCTAATATTTCTTAATTATCTAAATATTTTAATATTCTCATATGTTTATTAAATGATAATATGCAAAATAGCTTCATTTTTTATTATAGCACGTGCACTTACATATTTTGATATGTGGCTTATTGATTATTTAATGTACTCAACTTACAATAATCAATCATCAGAGGATGGGTTCTATAATGAAGAAGGTGATCTGGAAGATTATGATGAGTACTAGTCAAGGTGCCTGTGTAGTTGGAGTCGTCACCGTCGCTAGTTTCTTTTTTCGTTCCTTAGAGCATTAATTGTTTGAGAGGTTCTATTTATGTCTGTAATAATTATGCACTCATTTAAATATTAGTTTAAAGACTTATACTTTTGTTATCAATATTGTTATTTTGTAACTTAGCTGATTTTCGAACAATGCTTAAATACATATGCAAGTGTTTGGAATTTTCTATGGAAATTCTGGATGTGAGAGAGGTTGACTACCTTTTCATCTCATGAAAAAAATAAGATCCAAAAGAATTTAAAAAAAGCCTCACATCACAAGCATGTAAAAGTAGTGCAAAAATTTAAATTGTGGAATTTAAATATAGAATTTAAACTGGAATGAGAAAACTAATTCCAAAATAAAAACTATTTTATTGATTGAAATATGTTTATAGTTTTATAAAGATTTCAAAATTCTCTCAAAAATTCTAAAATAACTCTCCAAAACTCTCATAATTCCATCTTATTCTTCTTCACTTCAACTCTTTATACAATTCTCCTCCACTCTCACAAAAAGTTCTCAAAGGTACAAAGTATCTTTTTACATATGCCTCTCTTTTATAGTCCAAGGGTGCCTGGTTACCTTACGACAATATCATAATTGCCCTTAGGACGAAGCCCTAACTCTCAAAAAATTTTGGCCATTAGATTTAAAATGGGATGACTTTGATTACACCACGTCGTTGTCATATGGAGAACCACACGATCTAGCGCATAGAGGTAGAAAATCCTGTCACTGCCACCTCCACGTCACCTACGCCAATCAAGAGGTGACACATCCCACAACAGATCGCGTGCAGTCACACTGCCCCGCACGCGCTTTCCTAGCTGGGTCGATCCAATGTTGCTTCTGTTACGCACACTGTAGAATCAAGGAATCCGACTAGAGGGGGGTGAATAGGCAGTTAAAAAACTTTTGGCTAAAACTGGGTTTTATATGCGAAAGATAATCAAAATATTTTTTTTTGCACAATTCAAGGCCTAAATGAACTAGTCTCAACTATGTACCCAAGAAGCTTATTAGACTATGTTGAGATTTGTAAGCCTAGGGTGATATTAGCACAAATAATCTCTAGTATGTAAACTTGCTCAAAGTAGATACAACAAACTAATTGAGGCAAGAGAAATGATTTTTCACTCAAGGTTCGAAAACTTGCCAGTTTCCTAATCCCTGTTAAGGCAAACCCAACTTTACCGCTCAAACCACCAAACCTCTAAATCTTCTCATCAAGAGATGGCCAAGATGCCCAAGATGGGTGCCAATCTCAAAGTGATCTACACAAGCCTCGATTATTAGGAGTTGTTCTTCCTCCACTCTGAAGATGGCAAACACTAAGCCACTCACAATCAACCATCGGGCCTGCTCCACAAACTCTTTTGGAGAGGTCACCGGTTAAACTCCTCTAAGCGGTGTAGGAGGTGACAATTTCTAAGAGTAACAAGTCTAGGATGGTTGTTGAGAATGATCAAGCACCACACTAGCTCTAAAAATCAAGCAATGCACTTGGCTTGGCTCAACTCACTTTTTAACATCTCACTGGATGATATAAATGCTTAAGAGTGTGAGATTTCTTGCAAGGGCTCAAAATAAAGCAATAAAGTACCAAAGCCTTGCCCTTGCTGCTGAGGAGGGTGTATTTATACACCCACAAAACCAAACTAGCCATTAGAGGCGAGATCCTCCAACTTCTGCACATTATCAGTCCGATCGCCATAAGAGAGCCGGTCCAACCGCCTAGCCCATGCAACGGTTAAAAGAGAGCCATTGCAGCACATTTAATGCGCATCTCGATATGTCCGATGTTGAGGTCCCAATCCGACCAACACATTTAAAAACATTTCTGTAAACTCCCAGTCCTTTAGTCCCGGTCCGACTGTTACCTTCAAAAACCTTTCTGTGAACTCCTAGTCTGATCGGTCTTTATCCCTAATCCGATCGACACCCCCTTGGTGTGGTCAAAACATCTCTGGAAGACCTTAGACCGTAGTTCACCAGGCGATCCGACCAATTGCCATTTTTTCAGCATGACTGACTGACACAAAACGATAATATCTCATTACTCGGGTGCTAGAATTCGATGTTTTTGGACTCTATGGAAAGCTTATTCAAAAGGATATACAACCCATAAACAATCTATCCAAATATCGTAAATTTTCTCAAGGGGAAATGACTCAAACTCTAAAATACACTCGAGTAGACATAATCATAAGTGACTACACATTCCTATTAGATATGCCCATTTATCTCTTTGTATGGGACTTGAGAAAAGGCTCACCACACTTGGCTAGACACTTTCACCATATATAGGTGAACTAACATGGCACAAAATCATTCCCATGCTCACTTCATAGACCACTCTATCTAGTAATCTGGTCTTTTCACCAAATACCAAAACTGATAAAAGAATAAGAGAAACATTCTTAGTTTTATTATGCATTTGTCTTGCACTATCCACATCTGTGTCGATGCTTGAACTAAGATCAACACTTATAACAATCCGGTTGAACCATCTTTATGTTAAGTCTTGATCAACCTTTATCTAGAGTTACTTTTTATCACAAAACTTCATCCTTATCAACATGATGAGTTCTTGGCTTAATATCCATCAAACCATAACGTCATCCATTATTCTCATCATAGAATGACATATTCCTTTGCATAATTTAAAGAAAAACATTACTACTAACAAATCGATTGTCATCCTCCACTTGATGATCAATCGGTTGCATATAAAAAATATGAATTAATTTGTTGAGTATCCATTAATACCAAATATTATGTACTCACAACATGGATCTAAAACATACATAACAAATATATAGGATTTGCTACCCTAAACACATGTATACAATATATATATATATATATATATATATATATATATATATATATGAGAAGCAAGTGCACACATAACAAAATGTGAGCAAATGATATTTTATCCTATACATATATAGAAGGCATGTGGTATTGGTATAGATAAACATAGACACATACTTTTATGATCTTTATGTTCTCAAAGACTAAAAGATATGACTCTCATAATAATATATCAATAATATGAAAATCACATATATTTTAATATGTAATATAGATGGAGAGAAAGAATGATATATATATATATATATCTTGATTTTCTTGTGTTTCATTATTTTGATTAAAATTCATCATCAAAAAATATATCACCATCTCTATTCATATTAAGTTTGGGAAAAACCTATCCAACAACTCATGGAGAAAGATTAGATCCGCAAAACCGATTTATCATAAACTACCAAAACAATAATTACTCATATTTGTTTGATTATAAATCTCTTAACTTTTTTCTTTTTATGATGTATGACAAGCCGATATAAATTATATAAATATGAGTAAATAATATATCAATACTAATAAACCATAAAATATGGAATGAGCTCTCTTAAAGATATACATGTATATAAATATAGTGAAAAGCATATGCACAAAGAAAAATAGAGAAGTTCACTCTATATTTTGAATAGAGATCAAATTAGAATATAAGAGGTTTAGTATATACCTCATTTTTATTTTTATATCCCAAAGAAATTATAAAAAAATAAATTATATTAGTCTCACACAATTAGATCTACCATTAATTTCTGGAAACAAACTAATGATCCTTAAACTTACACACGCGCTCTACCCATCGCTACTCCTAGGGTCATTGTATTGTTGCTCACACCTAGGGCAGCCGCTGAGTCAGGCCACACCACGCTTGCCCTGCTGGGCCGCCTCTACTTGTGAGCCGCTATGCCCACGTGGGCTGTCGCTCACTGCTGCGCTTGGGCCAATGCATGCAGCTTCGCCTAGCTGGGCCGTCGCCACTCGTTCGCCTAGGCCACACACGCCTATACGTCACTACCAAGCTAACACAGATGTGGACCACTGTTGTCTGGGTTGTCTAGGCCGTCTTCGTATGCTGGATCAAGCTGGGCTAATGCTATTGAGCCATCTTCAAATCTCTTTTTTTTTCTATTTTATTTTTTTCATGAATTTTCATCGTTTACACATTTACCTTACGAAGTCTATTGTGAAGATATCTTTATATGATATCCTGATCTATATAATGTTTATATTTAATAACATATCAACATACAGATTAAACAATTTATATCAAAAATATATTATAATCTGACTTAGGCATACACAACGGTTAAGCCTATAAATCAAATTTTAACTAAGATCACAATTCAATTAATAATTTTTGATCACGAATATAAAAATCACGCATCGTTTTACAGCATCGCGGTTTGCAGATGCTTCGCGCGGATGAGTCAGGAGTCCAACTGTCAGGTACCCACCCAGGTGATGGAGCAAAGTACACTAGAATAATCTGTATAGTGATGGAGCAAAGGACACTAAAGTAGCCGGAATACCACGTTACTAACACTAATACTAGTACTAGCACTATTTTGATCGTATAAGTACGCTGGTTAGGAGTATAGTAGTATTAGAGAGGGAATTAGTGTTCGCCGGTTGGTGGTGTGGGGGTGCTCGTCTCGGCCCGAGCGCCCGGCGCCGCGGGCGTAACGGTCGTCTCCGTCGACGTTCGCTTTCCCGGCTTTCCAGGCTTTTGCCGCCGCTGCGGTGCTCGCGTGCTACCTCTACGGGCGGCACATGGGATGTTCTGCGCCTTCTTTCTCCAAGTTTTGAAGTTTCTCCGCTGCGTGCGAATCTCACCGCGCCACCGCCCCATGCATAGAGGGCCCACGCCTGTGCGAATGAGAATCCATCCAAGGCGGAGTTTGAGTGGCTGACCAAAGCCTTCAGCTTTTTTCTCTCTTTTTCCTAAAGGAAACACGCACGGACAAGGGAAAAACCTACAATATTCATGGGTCCAAATGGATCTAAAACTCTCTCTTGTTGTTGGAAATATGTAACCTTATTATTATAGTACTGTATTAATTAATTTTACTACTACCAATCGAATCTAAACAGTTACATTTATATCATAATATGTTTAATTTAGTAATGAATGAAGTAGTCACAGTGACGTAGAAAGAGATTGAGTATATATATATTTAAAAAATTCTTTTTTTATCTGGAATACATTGAATCAATTTCTTTTGCATGGACTCGTTTTTTTCTAATGTAAAGTGAAACGGAAGATGTTGAAATCACTATTGCGTAGACTAAATTTTGCGTTGCTTTCAAGGAAGTAGTAAAAAAATTGTTCTTCCAATTGTTTTCGAGTCATGTCAGAAATTAATATTTTCACACGGAATTTTCATAGTTATGACTTTTGGATAAAGCTACGAAGAAACGAATCTCTCATAAGAGGAAACAACTCTTGCCCCCTCAACTCTCTAACAGGATGATATTTTGTATCTCTGTATTATGCTACAAATAAAATCTTGATTCCGCTCGTATGTACCCATTCTTCTTTGCCATTTCAGCTCCACACAGCCCGGAAACACATGCTCATTGACACTATACATGGCCCTCATGGATATACATCAAAAATATTTGACCTTATATAGGAAAACAGTGACATATATGATGATAGAGTTATAAGAACATACTTTATCTACTAATATTTAAATCATATTATCAAGGATTTACCACTAATCTTTAACTATCTAAGCCTCTGTATGCCTATGAGGGAAAGAAAATAACAGAAGCATGGATGGTGCGATGGCGCTTGGTATGGTGGCTAATAGATCTGAGACCTTCATACCTAGGTTTAGCACATGAGGATGTGGACCCATATATGTGAGGCTTTCATACGTGGCAACATGACAATAACTATAGGAGTGGTGGCTGCCAGATCTTAGGCTTCTATACCTAGATCTGGCCACGCAACATAGCAAACGGTGGCAGCGATTCGTTGTTTGTTATCGGTCTTCTCCTTAAGCTCCTCACTTTATATGGCTGAATTATCTAGATTGAGTCGTGGGGAAGCTTCATAGTGGTTGTTGGCGCATGGTGGATGGGTTGATCTAGCGCTGCGTGGGCTGGTTGATGCTGCAACACATGAGTTTGGAGACGTAAAGCAACCATGTGGACCTAGCATGCAAATGCAGTGATGCTCATCGGCATAGCAGCACTAGTATTACGATGTTAGGAGTAGAAGGCCTTCTTGAGGTCCATCTATGGAGTCGAGTGAGGCTAATTGGCGGAGAGAGCTCCACGATGGCGATGTGTGCTAATGCCTACTAGTGGTTTGGTTGGTGGTAGCTAGTCTAAGCGACAATGGAGCTATTGTGACGTTAGGGAAGCATATAGGATACCAACGAAAGCCTAGCTCCATGGAATACCATGTTAGCAATAATTATACTTTAGGCACTGCAATCTCCATTGGCCTTTTTTCAAGTACATTTGAATGAGGTGGTGCTCTTATCTATCACGATGGTGGTAGCCTTGTACGAGACATGAGACATGAACAGATCTTTCTTCTCCCTCACGCCTCTCACCATTCAAACATTGTTTGAGGTGACAATCGGAAGTGATCATGTAATCAATTTTTTAGAGAAGATTTGTGATGGGTGGTGTGTTTGTTGCATAGTTGATGGCTTAAGGTGACCAAACATGCATAAGTGATGGCTAGTTTGGTGCTACGCTGTGTCTCCAACGTTTTGTGAAGGTGTTTTTGGCATGTTGTTGTGATGTTTTTTTTTCCTAATTATTGTCTTTGTAATTTTTTCTGCTATATTAATGAAACTTTGCACCGTCTGTTTTAAAAAAAGTTCAGTTTTTATCATTGGTCTTTATCTATTTAAGAAAAAGAAAAACATTTAAGCTATGCTCATGTATAAAACACAATACGTCGCGTTCTTTACTTTAGTTTTGCAAATGTATTGTTGTAGTGTACTAACACAGTATCTTTTATTTCTTTTTTTGAAAGCAGTGTCGAACACCCAGAATAAGGCATCGATTTGGCTACATGAAACGTACTGTAGTCCGTAGAAAGGAAGACATGCACGCAGGAAGTGTTGATCAGTATTACAGCTGGGGAGTAGGTGTATAAGCTAATGCTAGACTGCTAGGAAGGTTATTCACGCGAGTTTTCAAGAGGTGCTCGTGGACTTTGGGCGCAGCCGCACACGGTGTTTGTTAATGCGAAAGAACCGGCTGGACAGGAACTCCGGATGAAATTCATCGTAAGACGGAAGAAGTGGTTTACGTTTACGTACCGTGAGAACGTATAAAGTTGAGGTTGGACGCGTTCGGCAGGAATTCTTCTCGGGGTAAAACATGGATCGATAGACACCGGGAAGGGCCGATTGGAACAGAGCAATGGGAACCTTTCAAATTCTTTTAAGATAATAACGGACCTTTCAAGTGTGTATGAATTGTGCTTATTGTACCTTTACAAGTATAACTGTTGCACCGCTTGAAAAGTGCATCTAATCGAGTGTTTATTTGGTTTGAGGATGAGCTGAGATGGATTGGACACATTTTTATTTTTTAATAGAATATTCCTATTTATTTATCTGATATAAGAGATATAATTTCCTTATTTTTTAAGAGAGAAAAATAAACTTGATTGATCCATTAGTTTTGAGAGACAAGATCAACAATATTCACTTTTAGAGATCACCTCATTCCTCCTATCCCAAAAGCAAAGACTCTGAAAACATTTTACCTCTTGAACCAAATGCGTGCTAATACATTTTTATTCTTACTGTTGATTATCTTCAGTGCCATGGCGATAGATATGGACATTTTGCATCATTAGTATTTTGGGAACGGATTATCTCAACAGGTTAAAACTTGACATAATGTTTGGTATGATATACTATCTTGTTTATATTTATCTAAAAAATTGCTTTTAGAATATTATAATAATATAATAATAATATTGACTCTAGGAATACAATAATCCTCATATGCATACATAAAAATGCTAATATATGTTAACATATTAGTAGTAGATTTATCATAAAGTAATTATATATTAATAATTTATATAATTTTATGACCATATACAATAACTATAACATGTGTAGGACTACATTTTCAGTATGTAACGATAGTTACTGCTATAAACTTTAACGGATCAGTTCATCAACAATTTATAGCCCGTGCGAATGGCCGTCTTAATTTAAAAACCTACTTTTCCTTAATAAACCACTATATTGACCAACTGCAAAGGTGTTTTAATATAGCATTCACTTCCAGCCATCGTAATCAAGGCAGAGAGGCGTACTAATCCTTCTGATGTCTTTTTCTCAGAAAAGTAATTATCACCACATATATACTGTACAACAAATAAACGCAGAATCCATTTAAACCAGTAAAACCACGAGCAACCAGAAAAGACAGATACGCTATCGCAAAGAAGAAAGATACGCGGCACAGGAAAATTTACCGCGGATAAAAAGGGTAAAAACGGCAACAGTTCATTCACAAGTTTTTTCTCGGTTGAATTTACGCGAGTCTTGCGCAATTTTGCCTTTCCGGCATGCTCGTCCTCTGTCTCTCACCTCACCCTCCCCTCTTCTAGATGAGAGAATTCAATTTTCAAATCAGTCCCAAGGGGCCAAACCCCAGCTCACCTTCCTTCCTTCCCCGTTCCGTCCCACGCGCCGCTAATCCGCGCCGCCGCCGCCGCCCCCCAGATCTAGCCCTAAAACCCAAATGCAACTATGACGACGCCGCGGGGCTCCCAGCGCCGCGGCGGCGCGGCCGCCTCCCCGGCGGCGGTGGAGCCGTACAACATCATCCCCATCCATGACCTCCTGGCCGAGCACCCGTCGCTGCGCTTCCCGGAGGTGAGGGCGGCGGCGGCGGCGCTCCGGGCGGTGGGGGGCCTCCGCCCGCCGCCCTTCTCGGTTTGGCGCGCGGACCAGGACCTGATGGACTGGCTCGGCGCCTTCTTCGGGTTCCAGCGGGACAACGTGAGGAACCAGCGGGAGCACCTGGTTCTCCTCCTGGCCAACGCGCAGATGCGGCTCTCCTCAGCCGACTTCTCCGACACGCTCGAGCCCCGCATCGCGCGCCCCCTCCGCAGGAAGCTCCTTCGGAACTACACCTCGTGGTGCGGCTTCCTCGGCCGCCGCCCCAACGTGTACGTCCCCGACGGCGACCTGCGTGCCGATCTGCTCTTCGCGGGACTCCACCTCCTCGTATGGGGCGAGGCTGCCAACGTCCGCTTCGTCCCGGAGTGCATCTGCTACATCTACCACCACATGGCGCTAGAGCTGCACCGCATCCTCGAGGGCTACATCGACACCTCCACGGGCCGCCCCGCCAACCCCGCCGTGCACGGCGAGAACGCTTTCCTCACCCGCGTCGTCACGCCCATCTATGGCGTCATCCGCTCCGAGGTCGAGTCCAGCAGAAACGGCACCGCGCCCCACAGCGCCTGGCGGAACTACGACGACATCAACGAGTACTTCTGGCGCCGCGACGTGTTCGATCGCCTCGGTTGGCCCATAGAGCAGTCGCGGCAGTTCTTCCGCACGCCTCCTGACCGCAGCCGCGTGCGAAAGACGGGCTTCGTCGAGGTCCGCTCGTTCTGGAACATTTACCGGAGTTTCGACAGGCTGTGGGTGATGCTGGTGCTCTACCTGCAGGCCGCAGCCATCGTGGCGTGGGAGAGTGATGGGTTGCCGTGGAATAGTCTGGGTAAACGGAACACGCGGGTGCGGGTGCTCACCATTTTTATCACCTGGGCCGCGCTCCGCTTCCTTCAGGCGCTACTGGACATTGGTACACAGCTCCGGCGTGCTTTCAGGGATGGTCGCATGCTTGCTGTGCGCATGGTGCTCAAGGCCATTGTGGCAGCCGGCTGGGTTGTAGCATTTGCTATCTTGTACAAGGAAGCCTGGAACGACAACAACAATTCACAGATCATTAGGTACCTTTATGCAGCAGCAGTGTTTATGATCCCAGAGGTCCTTGCCATTGTGCTATTTATTGTGCCATGGGTGCGGAATGCATTGGAAAAGACGAACTGGAAGATCTGTTACGCACTCACCTGGTGGTTTCAGAGCCGAAGCTTTGTTGGCCGTGGCTTGCGTGAGGGCACCTTTGACAATGTCAAGTACTCTGTCTTCTGGGTGCTTCTGCTTTCTGTAAAGTTTGCATTCAGCTATTTTCTCCAGATCAGGCCTCTTGTGAAACCTACACAGGAAATATATAAGCTGAAAAAGATTGATTATTCTTGGCATGAATTCTTTGGCAATAGCAATCGATTTGCTGTGTTTATATTGTGGCTTCCTGTGGTGTTGATCTACCTCATGGATATCCAGATTTGGTACGCTATCTTCTCTTCTCTAACAGGTGCATTTGTGGGGCTATTTGCACACCTGGGGGAGATCAGAGACATGAAACAGCTGCGCCTTCGGTTCCAGTTCTTTGCAAGTGCAATGTCATTCAACATTATGCCAGAGGAACAGCAGGTGAATGAACGCAGTTTCTTGCCCAACCGGCTTCGAAATTTCTGGCAGAGGCTACAATTACGTTATGGCTTCAGTCGATCGTTCCGGAAGATCGAGTCAAATCAGGTGGAGGCACGGAGATTCGCTATTGTTTGGAATGAGATAATAACAAAGTTCCGGGAGGAGGACATTGTTGGTGATCGCGAAGTTGAGCTTCTTGAGCTCCCACCTGAGCTGTGGAATGTGCGTGTAATCCGCTGGCCATGTTTCTTGCTCTGTAATGAGCTGTCTCTCGCACTTGGTCAGGCAAAGGAAGTCCAAGGACCTGACCGCAGACTTTGGAGGAAGATCTGCAAGAACGATTATCGTAGATGTGCAGTGATTGAGGTATATGATAGTGCAAAGTACTTACTACTTAAGATCATCAAGGATGACACCGAGGATCATGGCATTGTGACACAATTGTTCCGTGAGTTTGATGAATCCATGAGCATGGAGAAGTTCACCGTGGAGTATAAGATGTTTGTGCTGCCGTACGTGCATGCAAAGCTTGTTGCTCTATTGACCTTACTTCTGAAGCCTGAGAAGGACATTTCCAAGATTGTCAATGCTCTGCAGACTCTCTATGATGTTGTGATTCGTGACTTCCAGGCCGAGAAAAGGAGCATGGAACAACTGAGGAATGAAGGTTTAGCACAGTCAAGGCCTACAAGCCTTCTCTTTGTGGACACTATTGTGCTTCCTGATGAAGAGAAGAACCCCACCTTCTATAAGCAAGTACGGCGCATGCACACAGTCCTGACCTCAAGGGACTCTATGATCAATGTCCCAAGGAACCTAGAAGCTCGTCGAAGGATTGCTTTCTTCAGTAATTCGTTGTTCATGAACATACCGCGGGCCACCCAGGTAGAGAAGATGATGGCCTTCAGCGTCTTGACACCATACTACAATGAAGAGGTGTTGTACAGCAAGGACCAGCTCTATAAGGAGAATGAAGATGGCATCTCAATCTTGTACTATCTGCAACAAATCTATCCAGATGAATGGGAGTTTTTTGTAGAACGTATGAAGCGTGAGGGGATGTCTAATATTGAGGAGCTATACAGTGAGAAGCAAAGGTTGAGAGATCTCCGGCACTGGGTCTCATACAGGGGGCAGACACTATCACGTACTGTGAGGGGAATGATGTACTACTATGAAGCTCTCAAGATGCTGACATTTCTTGATTCTGCATCTGAACATGATTTACGGACTGGATCCCGGGAGCTTGCTACTATGGGCTCATCAAGGATAGGATCCTCGAGGCGGGAAGCGGGTTCTGATGGGTCAGGATATTACAGCAGGACATCTTCGTCACGTGCATTGAGCAGAGCAAGCAGTAGTGTAAGCACCTTATTTAAAGGCAGCGAGTATGGAACTGTCCTTATGAAATACACTTATGTGGTTGCATGCCAGATTTATGGTCAGCAGAAAGCTAAGAATGACCCTCATGCTTTTGAGATCTTGGAGCTAATGAAGAATTATGAAGCACTGCGTGTTGCTTATGTTGATGAAAAGCATTCGAATGGTGGTGAAACAGAATATTTCTCTGTCCTTGTGAAATATGATCAGCAACTGCAGCGGGAGGTTGAGATTTATCGTGTTAAGTTGCCTGGACCACTGAAGCTTGGTGAAGGCAAACCAGAGAACCAGAATCATGCACTCATCTTCACAAGGGGTGATTCTGTCCAAACCATTGATATGAACCAAGACAACTATTTTGAAGAAGCTCTCAAGATGAGAAATCTGCTAGAGGAGTTCAATCGCCATTATGGAATTCGCAAGCCAAAAATCCTTGGGGTTCGGGAACATGTTTTCACTGGTTCTGTGTCTTCTCTAGCTTGGTTCATGTCTGCCCAGGAAACAAGTTTTGTTACTCTGGGGCAGCGAGTTCTGGCAGATCCACTGAAGGTTCGAATGCATTATGGCCATCCAGATGTGTTTGATCGTCTTTGGTTCTTGGGACGGGGTGGTATCAGTAAAGCATCAAGAGTTATAAACATCAGTGAGGATATATTTGCTGGGTTCAATTGTACCCTCCGTGGGGGTAATGTTACACACCATGAATACATCCAGGTTGGTAAAGGAAGGGATGTGGGGCTCAATCAGGTTTCCATGTTTGAAGCCAAGGTTGCTAGTGGCAATGGTGAGCAAACCCTGAGCCGAGATGTTTACAGACTGGGGCACAGATTGGATTTCTTTCGGATGCTCTCTTTCTTCTATACAACTATTGGGTTTTATTTCAACACAATGATGGTTGTGCTAACAGTCTATGCATTTGTATGGGGGCGCTTTTATCTTGCACTGAGTGGCCTTGAGGCTTTCATCAGCAGTAATACTAACTCTACCAATAATGCAGCTCTAGGAGCTGTCCTTAATCAGCAGTTTGTCATACAACTAGGCATTTTCACAGCACTGCCAATGATAATTGAAAACTCACTTGAGCATGGGTTCCTCACTGCTGTTTGGGATTTCATAAAAATGCAATTGCAGTTTGCATCTGTTTTCTACACCTTCTCAATGGGAACGAAGACACATTATTATGGGCGGACAATTCTTCATGGAGGTGCAAAATATCGAGCCACTGGCCGTGGTTTTGTTGTGCAGCACAAGAAGTTTGCTGAGAACTATAGGCTTTATGCTCGTAGCCATTTCATCAAAGCAATAGAGCTTGGTGTGATGTTGACTCTTTATGCTTCTTATGGTGGCAGCTCTGGGAACACATTAGTGTACATCCTGCTGACAGTTTCCAGTTGGTTTCTAGTGCTTTCGTGGATTCTTGCTCCATTCATTTTTAATCCTTCAGGTTTGGATTGGCTGAAGAATTTTAATGATTTTGAGGATTTCCTAAACTGGATTTGGTTCCGAGGTGGAATCTCAGTGAAGTCAGATCAAAGCTGGGAGAAGTGGTGGGAAGAGGAAACTGATCATCTTCGGACAACTGGTCTGTTTGGGAGCATATTGGAAATCATATTAGACCTTCGGTTTTTCTTCTTTCAGTATGCAATTGTTTATCGGCTACACATTGCCGGTACAAGTAAAAGCATCCTTGTCTACATTCTTTCCTGGGCATGCATACTGCTGGCTTTTGTGGCTCTTGTGACAGTTGCTTACTTTCGCGATAAATATTCAGCAAAGAAGCACATACGTTATCGGCTTGTCCAGGCTATTATTGTTGGTGCAATGGTGGCTGCTATTGTTCTGTTGTTAGAATTCACAAAGTTTCAATTCATTGATACTTTTACCAGCCTTTTAGCTTTTCTTCCAACTGGCTGGGGAATCGTATCTATTGCTCTGGTGTTCAAGCCTTATCTGAGGAGGTCTGACATGGTCTGGAAAACTGTGGTTACTCTGGCACGTCTCTATGACATAATGTTTGGAGTAATTGTTATGGCACCTGTAGCTGTGTTGTCATGGTTGCCTGGAGTCCAGGAGATGCAAACAAGGATCCTTTTCAATGAAGCTTTTAGTAGGGGACTTCATATTTCCCAAATCATTACTGGAAAAAAATCACAAGGATTTTGAGGTATGATATGTGGTATTTTTCTTGTGTCTTCTTGTTATATAAAAAAATCCTAAATTCTACATAATCCATCCCATGTAATGTCTGAAAATGATTGATAGCCATTTACTTCTTGAGGTTCCTTGTCCCTTTATTTTCCATCCGTTGATTATTACAATCTCAGTTATTCTGTGTTAGGCCTGTTACTTCTGTTTGAACATTTGATTGAATTGCATGCCTAAGATCTAATGTGTAGCAGTATAAGCTAATAGGGTTATTAAATGATTTTCACCTGTGTGTTGTGTGACTATGTAGTTTTATTAATTTGTTCATACATTTTGTGATATCACTGGCAAACCAACACAAATGTTGCACATATTACAATCGTACAGATGTCCAAACAGGCTCAGTATATTATTAGCAAATTGTTTTTTTATGTGGTTGTGTCGAAAATAAGAAAGTTGAATGGTGTAAGTTTATGGGCACTCAACCTGTAATATATGTGATAAATGGAATTAAGTGGGAACATTTCACTGCCTGGAGGATATGGTACTCATTTTAGGATACATTTTCTTGTATCTATAACTGCATTTATGATTTCAGTACTTCATGTCACATTATGATAGAATGTGCCCATTCCTATTTTACTTCTACCATAAACTCCTTGAACGTTAGTCTAATCGGGTGCTCTAGTAGCCGTACCTGACCTAAGATCTTTGTTCTTGATTTACACATTCAATATCTCCAGGGCGTTTGTCTTTTGTAACCCCCCTTCCCCCCAACACACACACAAAAGAAAAAGTACTACCTCCACGTTTAAGCTTTGTTTTATTATATGATCTTTAAGTCTTCAAACAATCCCCATATTTTGTGAAGTTTTTAATGGTCCATTTTAACATGGGAGGCTTAATATCATGATAAAAGCTAGTTGTTACTATTTGTTAGTTAAGGACCATTTATGCAACCTGTCATTTTATAATGTTGCTCTTAGCACCTCTGTTGCATTTATCTGAACGGATAGGATGCCCTCACCCTCTTGAAGTTGCTCCATTGCTAGTGTCCTTTTGCTATCTTCCAAGTTATTATGTCTCCTAGAATCAGATCATGAACATTTGCAATTCCTTTTTCTTTCAGCTGGATGCATCTTCCTTTTCTGAAAATGACCTGCCTTGATGGTATTTGATAGGAACGCTGTCCCTCTCCAGATATGGTACATACTAGATAGTACTCATGGTCAAATAGTTTTACTAAATGCCGTTTAAACTTCAACTAAAATTGAGATTGTTCTGCAGGTTCATACCGCCGACTTCCTGGTTTAGATTAGATGGATGCTAGCTCCCCTGTACAGGCGACTCTTTATCTTGATTCTTCTTAACTTGATTTACACATGGACTTGTATGGTAGAGATCATACAGTCAATCAAATGGGATGTCAATTTGGTTTATATTCATGGTTGGAGACTTGGTGGCTTATTAGACTTTTTTGTAGCGAAACAGAGCTGTACAAACTTTATCGTGAATGCACCTGTCTATCCCGTACCTAGATCTCTTGAGGTAGCTGCCTTTTTTGTTGTAAAGTTTATTATTGCCGTTTGCGTAGTTGTGCTTACCTGCACGTGTACCTTCATTGTGGTGTGAGTAATTTGTGCCATTGGAAATGCCATCTGCTGGCTCGTTCGAGCATCACAGCTTTGCTGAATCCTACTGGTTCTATGTTTCTCTGGTCAAGTAGTGTGTTTTGTTTCCACTGTTACTTACATGGTGGCTATGGGGTTGCTCTCCAGCTCGTGTCATATGCGTGTGCAGTGTAGGTGTGCTGTGCCGTCGTTTCCTCTTCTCATGCTTGCCTTTTTCCCCGTCGTTTTTCAACAATGAGATTGTTGAGAGATCCGTTTCACCACCACAACGAACTATTTTTTTTATTTCGTACTGATTGAGGCTATCCATAGCTGCAACAATGGTCAGTGGAGGTTAATAGGTTATAATTTCCTTCTGCCCATCAACATCATTAGCTATCTACTAACCCAACGGGCACAATCCAGCGATTTCTGAATTTTATACCTTCGAAATGTTGAACCTGAGGGCGCCCATGGAGAAAAACGGCGAGTCTTTTTGACATGCTACGGGTGCCGGGCTACCGGCATTAGCACTCCATAGGTTATGGTTCTCGAATGGAATTTTACCTCGTGCTTAAGATGCAGATAACCAGGACAACTTCGCACGTTGATGCTTTCATCTACGAGATGTGCTCCGCGCACGATATGCAGCCTTGGCCATCCACGTTTCAGTCGATGCATGCCGACCACCAGGGCAGTCAGCGTTGGAATTCCGCGGCAGCCGTCGTCCACACAAAGAGCAACGCTGTTGCGGAATATCAACGGCAGATCATGGAAAGAAAGTAGACTTGGTCCAAAGACTCCAAGCCCAGCATTTTTGTGACCCCATATATATCTTCCGAATTGCCGATACCGAGGGGAATGGAGTACAATGGCTTGCATTTTTGCCTATTTTGCTTCCATACAAATGTCGCTTCTGCATTGTACAACATGTAACAGCTTTTATGCTTGTACAAACCGATATTCCTAGACAGTATGAAGAGGTACAACAACGAGTTACAGTCAAGGTGTGGCTGCCAGTTAATTGATAAAAGACAACGGTACAGGGCAGCTGACATAAAATTAAGGTGTGTATCATGCCCCAAATCAACTTCGCGCTTTACTGAAGCGAAAGAACAACGGGCACCAGAAGCACATCCATCTCCGTGTCGACGAAGTCAGATTCACCTACTCGGGTGGAGCACGGCGCTTTTATGCAAACCAGCGAGAGGGAGCATGCATCTAGCAAGAAAAACTAGGGGCTATTTGAGCAGTCAGTCTCCAAATAAAGAGGAGAGCACCAGGCCTTGCACAAAGGTTGCTCTGTCAGTCGCTTGTTTCCGCTTTTGTTCCCTTTCCTCGCTTGTGAGCGATGAGTCAATACTAAAAGAAAGAAATATTTCACGTTAGCATATCTCCTAAAGAATTTAAGCAGCTGATTTGAAAACACACCACTTGAGCACATATATAGGCCTGAATGCTACCTTTCCTAAATTGGTCTGAATGATAGGGGGAAAGGCAAGAATTATGTTGCTTTTTATAGTTGTGATCTTAGAGCTACTTAACAATTCTTTGACATAATATGGACTATTTTCATTAAATGGAAAAGTTTGCAGCTAATTAACACATTGTCTAAAAAATCACAAGGACCAAACTATTTATTTGGTGGTTAGATAGTCCTTCTGACAATAGAAATAAAATTGACAGTAATTGTCAGAGTTGAACGTAGCTTTGAGAGTGTAAACAGTTTATGAAGGTGATAGTTGAAAAATCATTCATAGAGCATGGTGGGACAAGGGAAGTAATAGGCTAATACTTAATACTAGTGTGGCTACGCTTTCAAGAAAACAAAATTAGGATATTTATTGATGTTACACCATTCGTAGTGGGGTAGTGGGTGGTAGAATATCAGGCCATTAATGTGCTTCGGCTGAGCAGGGTCAACATATATACCTTGATTCCCATGGCTGAGAAGTAGTATCCTTACAAATGGATGTATCATCTGGACTAGGAACTGGTGCTTTTGATCGTTCCTCTGAATCCAATGTTGAGAAGCCCAGACCAAATGATGAAAGCAGAGGATCAGCAGAAATGTTTGTGGCGGTAGTGTTGCTTCTTCTATGGCGATGGCCACCTCCTAGAAGCGCCTGTAATTGAGCATCCCGCAAATCTCGGCTTAGTAAAGAAAGTGACTGGCTCTCAGGAATAACGAATCTGTGCATTCTGCGACCACTCTGTACATACATCACAAATAATTTTGAAAAAGGAATCAGAACATTCCTAAATTATTAAGCAAATATATCAATACATAGAGTTAGCATGCCCATGCAAGAGACGAGGGATGGAAGGAGAACTAACCTTGAACAAGTAACCATGTTGCACGGTGATATGATTTAACATATCTCTTGTAATCTTTTCGAAGCATATGGGACAGGGCTGAAAGGAGAGTGAACAAATAAATCAGGAGAAGAACAATATGCATTTTATACATGTACAGCATATGAACTTAAGGTGCTGATTTAATAATTTTGAACACAAAGTTCTGATACTAAACTTAGCGAAACTGTCAAATAAGCACAAACGGTTATTTTAGTAGCCATGATGTCCTTATTTAACGTCCCAAACTTCAGATGAGATCATAATGTCCTCATGATATATATACTCTCAAATACCTCTCTTTCACTTGAATATAATGAACCCAAATATTTTAAAAAAAAGATCCTACAGCAATTGAGTCTTATCACCTCTAACTTGCCTCTGGGACACTGAAATCAAATTATCATCTTTAACTTTTCTAGGTTATTTTGTGTCCTTGCAAAATCAACTCATGTTGCTGAAGTTAGATGAATAACAGAGGATCAATTCTGTTAAGTCATGGTATTAAGGAGCATTTAGCATTTTAGATTATGACAACTGAGCAACTGTCCACCAAGGGTAAGGTGCTTAGTCGACTAACAGAAGTACTATCTTGACAATGAAATAAAAAGGAAATTAGTCGCCTTGTTAACAGAAGTAGACCTTCAAGTAGAACATACAAGGTAGAGCTCTCAACTATGGAAGTGAGGAATGCTGGCAATTGACTCTAAACCTTAGTCAATCATAATCTACATTTCTTACTAGAAATCTAGAATTATCTTTGTCCTTAAATCTACAACACAACTTCCCTACCTTCCTATGAATCACAAATTCACAATTTCCCAGTCCAAGTGCTCGTGTTTTTAGTCAAGTTATGAATCCATATATTCATCCTCTTTGCTCGCCAACTATTGCATATAGCCAAGTTATAGAGGCAAGAACTCAAGGAGGAGCTTTGCATAATACTATCATCTCAGGATTTTTCGCTATTTCAAGATTCCCCGCAAGCTTGCTCCCAAATATTGAGTTCATTCGGTCAACCCCTAAAAGCTAGCACATCGTTGCCTAAGACTCTAATCGAACAAAAAAGGAACAACTTTGCCAAACTTTGTGCATCAAGCAAAGAGCCCTGCGGCGCAGGGTTCGGCGGCGAGGAGCTCACCGCGGTGTGGGGCTCGTAGGGGTGGTCCTCCTCGAGGTGGGCGCAGAGGGACGCGATGTCGTGGTCTTCGTAGCAGTAGGGGCAGGCCACGTCCGGCCACGTCGCCTCCTCCAGCTGCATCTCCAGCTCCAGCTCCATGCACTCACCGTCATCCTCCAGCTCCATCTCCACCTCCTCCATATCTGCGCCCAATCAAACAAGCCAAACGACAAATCAGCAACAGCAAAAGCCAACCCAAGAAAGACGACGATTAAGAAGAGGCAGGGTGAGATGAGACGGCCGCACCGTCGACGTGGCCGAGCTGCGCCGCGTAGAACCGCTTGGCGGCGGCGAGGCTCGAGATCCAGTGCTCCGAGTCCATGGTTCCCTTCTGGTACAACCACCACCCCCGCCCCGTTCGAGCTAGGCTAGACGCCTCGCAGCTCCCCTTCTCTCTTCAGCCTCACTACCTATACCTACTCTCCGTGCTCCGAGTTCGGCCTCCTTCCCTGCTAGAACTCTGCCGGATCGCCGAGACGTACCTGAACCGGATTCACTCGCTCCGTAGAAATCACTCCTGATTTTCTCTGAACGGTGGTTTCTATCCCTCAGCCTCTCTGCCTGCTAAGCCAAGCGTTGTGGCAATTTTTGTTGGCGCCGCGGAGGAAGGGAAAGAGGAGGAGGAGACGACGGCGAAGCTTCTTATCGGAATTAGGAAAGGCGAGGAGGAAGGAAGCCGGTGAGAAGAAATGGTGCGCGCCGTGGGATTTTCTTTTCTTCTTTGGCTCCTCCACCGGTCGCCGTCCGAGTCAGCGCCGGGCGTGGCAGCAAACGGCAGGCGGGCCGCGGCTCCTCTCCCGACCCGCACCGCGCCAATGACGGGCGGGGCCCGGTGGTCGGTTGGGCCCGCGTGGGTGGGTGTCACGGTGATGCGTCCCGCGGGAAACCGCGTCGGGGGAAGGGACGCGACGCGCGGGCGGTAGCGGTGGTGGTGACGCGGGCCGCGGCCTTGCGGGTGCGCGAGTGGTTGGTTTCGGTTCGGGGGGGAGCCGTGCCAGACCGCCCGTGGAGGAGGCGATTTTTTTTTGGGTGGCGAAACGACGGCTCGGCCCGGAGATTCGGTCGGGCGGGCGGCCGCGCGGGACCCCGCGGCGCACGGGACGGGAGAATCGTCCTTCCCCTGCTGCTGCTCGTCGCTGGCGCCGCCGTAACGCGGTTTCTAGAAGGCCGGTTCGTCGCGGCGGCGTCCTTAACGCTGATATTTGCTACTAAATTGTTGCTTCGAGGGGGCCAACAGCCGACTGAGCCGGTTGCCCAGTTTGTGGAAACGACGCGTAGGGTATAGGGTTGCTTAGAACGTTAGATTAGAAAAAAAATCTCTTTTGTGGACAGGAGGATCCCTGCCTTGATCGATTTTTCTGCTGTTCTGATGGTATTCAACCCTTCGCCTGATAGGATTATTATATTAGTATGACGACTCAAATTGCCTTTGTCCTGTAATAGTTGTTGTATGATGAAATGTATCATTCATTGTACAGATGACTTTGGAAGAGGAGCTTGAATTCTCTTCATCATTGTGCAACAAAAGTTACTATACTAACTAGTACTTCTGTTCCCATACGGTTGTCACAGGCTGTTCATATAAACCACTCCTATTTTAATAACAATTGAAAATATATTATATTCTTCTAAGTATGATACATGCTAAATATATCAATCTATTTTTTTTCATAATATGATAATTTTATGGTAATTTAGATCCTTTTATGATTGAGCTCAAAACAACATCGATCAACCGTGTTAAGTAAATAGAAAAGAGCAAGTACATAGTACACATGAAAGTTTTCTCTAGCTACTACAAAATAGCACACAAAAGTTTTGTCTAACTACTACAAGACCTAAACAATTTCGTGTGAACTGTGTTTGTCCCAAACATGCTAATATAGTCGTTTCTTCGATGAATGCTTGCTTATTTAAGCTGTGGCTTCTAAGCTATACCAGCTATGCATTTTAGAAATTAATTTAGTGCACTTTTTGGCATTAGTCTTTAGATAAAAGTCTCACACTACAAATTTTTTTTATTATTGGTTATATATCTTTGACTCATAAACCACAATGCAGATAATACCTTTATTTAATTTGTTGTGACATTGCTAACCATCCTAGTATAATTTTGCTCATAGAGATTATATATATATATATATATGAACGTTGTACTATGTTTTGAAAACAACGTGGTCACCCATTTCGAGCACCTGCTAGTTCCAGCCGGGGAAAGCAACGTGGTCATGAATATGACCACAAATGTCAGCACTTATATATATATATATAGTAATAAAAAAAATCCAGTTCTTTTGGGAGACTTCTTGTGTCCGTACAGGAGTATACAGAGTAGGGTAGGAGAAACTCGAGCGCACGCCTACATATGCAGCACGCGCGGCAGCCGGCAGACAAACGAGCCAGGACCTCGGGAAATTTGCCGCGTTCGCACGTACGGCGCGGGACTGCGGGCGCGTACGTGGCCGCGTGATCACCGTCCAGGCCGTAACCCGCGGCGCCGCGTGGTGCTTTGGTGGAAGCACGGGCGAAGTTGTCCGGCAACGTCCCGTGCCGTACGTGCGTACCCGAGAGAGGCCAAAAGACCCCAACTCAGTTCCGAGTCCTCCAGCTCGTCGATACGCCATCGTGCTTGACACGGTGAGATCGGCCGGCCGGCTGATTGGGTGGGTGGTCGTAGAATTGTACACCCAGAAGCCTCCACCTGATAGTCGTCAACCACAATCCTCTCGTGGTTTGGACTGCTAGTACTTGCTTCGAACGCAATGAGCATCGGAACATTTTTTAAGGTGTAATGGGCCGAGTGAAGAAGCCCAAACATAAGGGAGCTGGCAGCTAGGCACGGCGATAACTGATAACCACATTTGACGAGCGCCACCTGGTGTTGGTCCAAGTTTGGCTCTCGATCGAGGGTACACGTACACTTTCGTGATTAATTAGGGGCTAGGCCACGTTGGTCACAGGCTCAGACGGCCGCAAGACTGCATGTTTTCTTTCTGCTTGGATCCGTGCTAGCTGCTCATGCTAGCTGCCCCTCCAAGTCAAAATTAGAGCAGCCCAGGTACACAACGTCACAACCACCTAACTGCCCTCTTGGCTCTCGATACAAAGGAGTATGGAAAGGATGCTAGCTCCGTGCAGCGCGCTGGCCGGCCGATCCATCGTGCCGGCGGTAAGTTCGACGCCACCGGAGCTGGACGGCGGCGGCGGCGGATTCGGCGCGTTGAACCGTTAACGTACGATGGACTCGTGCAGGCCGCTGGGGTTCCTGCTCTCCCTCCCCTTCGCGTGCCTGTCGCTCGTCCTCTCCGTCGTCGGCGTCGCCGTCTGGCTCGTCGGGTCAGTCGTTTCACGCAACGATATATCTCTTGCGTGATTGCTGTGTGCCGGGGCGCCGAGGTCGAACGTTTTTGGTGTGTGTACATTCGTGTGTGATGTATCGTACGTCGCGTGTGCCGTGCAGGACAACGCTGGGCTGCATCTGTCCGTGCTTGTCGTGCTGTTTTTCGGTGGTCGAGTTGATCGTCGTCCTTATGAAGCTGCCGGTCACAATCGTGCTCTTCTTCATCGACCTCATCCCATGCTAGCTAGTTAAGCCGTTTTCGTTAATTTCGTGGGCCGTTTGCTAGCCTGTCCATATGTTTCTATTCCTCTGCCGCATTTATCCCTCGTTCATCCGCATGCGGTTGTGCATGTATGGGAGTAAAACTGTGCTAGGATAGGTTCGATGAATTGTTTTCTTGGATTTGATGATCGGAAAACCTTCTGTCTTGCTATTATTATCAAGCTGTAAGCATGGATGTCTTCATCTTTTTCTGCTGATACGTGTGAGGTGTTCTCTGACATAAATAACACCTACCGCAATTTCATGGTTTACACTTCACGAGAAGGGGGCCATCCGGATCGTTCTATAGTCCGAATTTTAACCTTTTCAAAGATTTTACACTTCTAATGATAGATCATGTATCATGTTGGCATATTAGGAATAATACATAAGTATTTGGCACGCATACCCTTCGTATTAAGAGGAGCAAGAACTAGTGAACCAAAGTTTGCGTGAAAAGATTGTTTCCTAAGAGCATCACCAACAGTGGCCTAAACTCCTCTTAATCTCAAAATTAGATAATTTTAGTTGAAAAAAATCACCCCAACAAATTTCCTAACTATCTGCCAAAAAAATTGAAGTTCTCTTTCTTATCGATATTGCTCTTCACAAATTGGATGCCGCGCTCGTTCTCAATCCACGCGTCTGCGATGATGGGACCTAAACACCAGGAGAGAGGAATATGGAAGAGTGACGTGTGGCCGCCGGATGCGTGATCATGCTTTGATATATATTTCTATGGGTAGTTGGACTCTCTTTTTATTATTATTAGAAGTTAATTTTTACATATGAGAGGAATTAATTCCCACATTAAAATCTCATTAGCTATTTCAAAATAGAAATTTTGGGCATGTCTTGGCATGCTGTAAGAGTGTACCCATAGATATAGCTAGAGATGGAAAAAGGAAAGGAAAAATCATCATTCTAACTTTAGGTACTAGAATAACTAGTACATATATTACATTACACGTGCATATTCTATATGAACTAAGAATTACCTCACGCAGTTTTAGACCAACTAGATAATTAAAGTAGAGTTATGAGAAATAGAACAAGACGATTCGTTAAAATAGGATAAAGAGAAAAAAAACGAGCGGACAAGCCCACAACGTTAACCAACTCGCGCAAAAATAAATGAACAAATATAACCAACATCTCCATTCTTATGATAAAACGGCAAACCAATGTCACCGAATAAGTTGATGACCTGGATTCAAAAATTGTCATCGCTGATTTAATTATCTATAGACAAGCCTTCTTTATAAATGGAATAGATATTAACAAAGAAATAGAAAAATGCAGAAAAAACTCTAAACAATCTAACTCTATAAACATCATAAAACGCAAACCCCATATAACCTAATAGGTGTAATTCTCCAAAAACTTTATTAAGAAACCCAAAAAAGCTTAAGATGGGCGAGAGACAGATTCCCTTCACCTCGTACCCCGCGAGAAAGCCGAAGATGGAGTGAACCGGACAGAAGCGGCGGCGAAGTTCCAAGACAAGTCGGCGGCGGGAGCACACGACAATGAAGCCAATAGTATTGCTCTTCACTAATTTTCTTGTCAGCGCTACTCTAGCCACATTTGCCCCATGCAGAAATGCAGTACAAATTACGCGCAGAAAAAAAAAACAATCAAATGTTTAGGACGCAACCTCATATCGACAAAACAAATAATTGCACCATTGCCATCCGTAAAAGAATAACAGGTGACTAAACATAATTCCTTGCACAACAGATAGGCTGCTAAAGCATTAGCTTCGCGGACGTATACCCAGCAGGCAGCACCTAAAGCATATAAGAAGAGATGTAACGAAGCAAAAACACTTGACATATGTAAGACAACCATTCAGGTAAACTTATACTTCGCCTTGGCATATTGTACGCATCAATCCCAACACCTTAAACCAGCAAAGTACAACTTCACACTGCCCGGTTGTTTGGGCAGCTTGCCTACGCCGAGAAAAATCAAAAACAGCCTGCAGTAGTGAACAGCGGCATTACATGGCCAACAATCGAACAGACCTCCGATTCGGGTCTAGCATTTTTACCCAAAAGGGCAAGTAACGCCCACTAATTTAATAATACTTGACTTAGACATCCACTGGAGTTTTTGGTACAACTTGCCCATTTTAATCGCTGTACTCAGATGAATACGAGGAAGCGCCTTCATCTTCATCAGCATTTGCCTCCACACTGTCAGCACCATCATCACCTATATAATCGACCTCATTCATCTCAGCATCAACATCATCAACAGCATGGTCCACATCATCTTCCTCCCCATAATCATCACCTTCAGCATCTTCATCCTCATCTTCGCTCTCATCATCATCTATCATGCCATGGGGCCTGGAACCACCAGAATAGCCTCTAGAATAATCCGGAACCTGCTCACCATATTTCTCATCCATGCATTGGCCGTTTTCCCCATTATCTTCCGAATGATATAACTGAGATCCAGAACTATTCTCATCACCTTCAATGTATGGCCTTCTGTTCTCCAAGCCCCATTCATCAGCACCTGAGTTCCTTGGAGACTCCTCAACAGTGGCTGGCTTTGAATTGCTAAGCATGCTAAAGCTCCCCAACAAATTTTCCTTGGGAATTGATCTGCCTCTTCCCAAAGATGGTTGCCGTGGTCTAACAGTTCGACGTCCTCGCCTGCGACCATTACCACGAGTACGCCCTTGATGAGTGCTCTTCCTTGAGGCTTCATTTTCATCCTTAAATCTGATCCTAGATGAGCTAGCAATACCTCTTGGGACCCTTCCACCTCGACTTCGGCCTCTGCCACCCCTGCTACCTCCTCTACTTCCTCGTCCACGACCCCTACGACCACTACCAGCAACCCACCTTCCATCATACAGGTCAAAACCAGTTGGTTCCAGTGGCTCTAATTCTTGTGTGTTCTTAACTGCAAACCTTGATGGAGGCTTCTGCACAACCGAAGGAAACAATTTACAAACTGAAAGGAAACTGATGGTAGCATTACAAACAGCAAAAGTGCAGATCGTACAAATAAATCATAATCTCAAAACATTTCATGGTTTAATTATAGAAATGCAGTAGCGGAAGAAGGTAGATCGCAATTAAAAGACAAACTACAGCATCTAGGCATGTGCTTACCAAAGCACAGAAACTGAGATCTAACACGAAACCTTACCATGAAATCTCCCCCATCTCTCTCCATCTTTCGATTTTGTATGTATGAGACTGCTGAGTCTAGGTCTAACATTCGTAGTGCGATTGCAGCAGTAGTGGCAGGAACCCATGGAAGTACAGCAGCAGATCCAGACAGGCCAACATGATTCTGCGATGCAGTATCTTGTGAGTTTAAGTTAAGCAACTCACTTGTTGTTTCAAAATCTGTAGATAAGTAGTCCCGTTTTATTGCACCTTCCAGCAGTGTCAACATCTACAAGAAAGTGAAACACATCAACCGTGATATTGAGGTGCAAGGTAGATAAATGAAAGAGGTATCAAGGGTCCAAGGCAACATAATAGTATGTGTGTGGTCCATGCATCTGTACAGACATACTGACAAACACACAAGTATCATACTGTCACAACATGAATCATGTAAATATACCCCCTAGTGTTAGTTTTCAGAAGAAGATAACAGCAAGAAGATTCAAGGGAAAGCCATCAATAAATTGTAAATTCTTAAAGAAAATGGTTGGCGCCCTTCACAACATCCTTGAGATCTGGTAGTTCAATATTTTATTTCAAAATCTGCGGTGAGGATGAAATTCACATGGTTTAATCAACCATCGTCCTGGTCAATTTGATGGCAAAGGTTTAATCAACCATGGTCCTGGTCAATTTGATGGCAGAATCCTGCCTTATAAATGACAACTAAAGTGAGACAAGCTATTTTAGCAATTCAACATATGATACACATGTATCAACAAAGAATGAAGTTGTTCTCAATTGATTCTTGAGTGACGTTTAAGGCCTCAACCATGTACCTCAACTATTTATAGCCAGCAAATGTTCAAGCTTAAGATCCCATTTGCACCAAAAGGTAATAGATGTATGCCAGTCAAAAATGAAAATGGTGTAACTAAAGGAGAACAAAACCAGAACCTGGAATATTTCCTCCAAGGAAGTTGTAGAGTGCAACTTCACACCCCAAGATTTTCGATAACCATCAGTCCAAAATGGTTGGATTGCTTCTGGTGGAATAGAAGCCTGTAAAACTAAAATATCAACATGTTTCCAGACAGCCCAACTTGTAAAAGAAAACAAAACTGAGAAGTAGGTGACAAACAGAAAACATGTCACTTGACCTCAATGGTTGATAACTGCAATTTGAGCAATCTCATTCCTATAGGAACAGAATGATCTCCAGTTTGCATCTTCCAGTTATGATCAATTCTTCGCTTCTCCTCGCATTGTGATGCGTGGTCAGAAAAATTGTGAATAGATTTAAAAATCTGGTGGCAAGAAGAGCAGTGCCTTTCTTCAGCCAAGTAAATCTGATAGCAGTAATTACAAGAATAGATCAACTCAGAGAACCTTTTCTTGCCATACTCCATGGCACATGCCAATTTGAGATCATTGCATTCCCTCCACATCCATCTTATAAAGCCATCTGCCCTTTTTGAAATAGCAGTCTTCTCAACATCATTACGCCCAATCTCTATTTTGAATGAATCTAAATATGCTGTGGCACTATCAGAAGTGATACCAGAAAGACTACTGATTGGACCTCCAAACTCACTACGATAACTTGCCCTTATCCTTTCCGTAGCTCCATTCTTTAGATACCTTCCAGCTGATTGTTCTACAACTGCACTGTTTTTCCTCTTAATAGCCTCCTTAAAAGTTGGCTCGATCCTTTGTAGCATTGAATGTAACTGTGCTTCCCTGCTGCCACGTGTATCAAGGGAAGCTACTAAAAAATCAAATGCCTGCATTTTCATTAGATACAATATCCAAAGTTTAGAGAGCATACTGTACAATTCTGGCACAGAATGGTGCTCGTTATGTAAATAAAATTGAGAATAGAACAATCATATTTCTACTTAATGAGGTTATGATGAACTGCACAATCACTGTTATGCAAAAGCATGATGAGCAGGCACTTTTGGAAAAAAAAGTAGATAATCTCTGTAACAATATTATGCATGTCTTAGACTCAAAACTGTTAATAGCTGGATGGAAGCCTGAGTACAAGGGAATTCACCATTTGGTGGCAAAGACCGGCATTAGGTTTATATTTCAACAATTAGTTGCACTTGCACAATGTGTGGTTTAAGATCAGAGGGCATTATAATATTGGATGACAGTATGGAGCATGTGGACATGTAGCAGACACCCAACTTCAAATGTTTATCATGATACATTTGAATCTGGTTCAATCCTCATAAGTGGATTAACACATTGCATTTGAAAAATTATAGCATAAACAAAAAGATAGAAATACAAATTAACATAATATTCAGAAAACAATCAAACAAACTTGCAGTTTCAAGGAAATCCAAAATGTAAATGATAACTTATTCCTATTGTAATATATTTGTAAGACATGGGGAAACTATAATTTCATGGAAGTATTTTTAGGGACAACTCTACGTGTACCATTTCAGTATGTCCAATACAAATAAATATTCATGATTCACAAAGGTTAACTGCACATACTTGAAAAAATGACAATTTTTACTGGAGAGTAGTAATCAAGTTGAATCAAATGGTATGAAAAAAATAGTTACCTCCTCTGAGTCAAGAACCCTCCAGTATCCATCTCTGCACTCAAAAAAAATTCGTCCTGAACCAGGGTCATTAGGTGATTCAGAAGTTGTGAACTGCCAATATCGGTTTCGTCTCCGATCCTGTCCTAGAGGCAGCGACCTATAAACAAAGAGCTGCTCTGCTCTATGACCAATGTATGCTCTCAACTGAGACCTTGTTTTATCGGCATAATACTGCTGAACCGACAAAGTATCTGGTGTTGCAGTTATGTCCTGCCCTGAACCATTCCTCTCATAAGATGTGTTAGCAGCATTACTGTGATGGTCAATTATCTCATTATTGTTATTCACAACCCCAGCATTTCCATCATTATCTTTATCAACATTACGAGTTGGAGTACTCACGGTAGCATTTTCTGGATTTACATCAGCCTTAAAATTCATGTTGGAATTATATTGAACTCTGCCGACAAACTCTTCCTTGGAACGCCTCTTATCAAGTTGTGCCTCTGCCCACATTTGCTTTTTTAAGGCATTTGCTGATTCCAAACGTTCCTGAAAGACTCTTGATCAGGTGTTATTAACGAGAAAACTAGCAAAATTGAAGGATATTTTAAGTAAGATCGTTACCTCGAGCACAGCACGAATAGAGTTCCCTTCATTGGCAACACCAACAAGTGCAACCAGGGCATTGAGGCGTTCTTCAACATTAAGGTCACAATAGTCACCTACTGCTAATCCCTGGACCCAAGATTCACCTTGGTTACTTTCATCGATCTCCTTATCTTCAGCATCAGTAGTAGCTAATTCATGATAAACTGATGAGGCTCTGACAGGTGATTCACTAGAAGTATTTGCTGAACTGGGCTTGTGTAAAGAAGGATTGGGAGACTCTTTTCCAGATTTAGTAAGACCACTTGGTTGAGCTAATGTACCCACTCTTCCTTCTTCCCTCTTTGTGTTATCTACAGCAGTTGTAATCGGTACTCCATCTTCTTTAACACCAATAAGGGGATCCTTTCCATCTCCTACATCAATATTCACATCATCACCATCAGGATCATCATCAGCATCATCACATTCAGAATCCTCATCCCTCTCAGCATCATCAACCTCCTTTTCAGCTTCAGAGTCAGAAAGCACATTCTGAAAAGCTCTAATTTTTTCACGTGCTGATGACAGCACAACCTCAGAATCAGTTGGCTCTTTTCTATAAGGAGACTTGACACAGTACGTTGAAGGAGCAGTTCGCTCAAAAAGTTTTGTATCCCTTGACAAGGCAGCAGCTATAGATGCCTCAGGCGTCTTGCTTGTTGTGAGGTCTCTCAATCCAGATTTCTAAACAGAAAAAACAGTAAATTCATTCAACTATAGAACCAAAGAAGAAAGTCACAAAGCAAAATGGAGCTAGCGGAAAAACACCTGGATTCTTTCTGCAACTTCCAATATTGTGAGACCTTGACTTCCTTCAAGGGATAGCACATGGAAAGCAGCAAATTTTACAGTTCCAGGAGTAAGACGGTGTCGAGATCTACGGCGATGGGTGTAGCCTCTTTCTTTCATCAAAGCAGCAGCATTCACAGCTGCTGAACCATTTCGGAGTGTGGATATGACGTCCTCACCATCATGACCCTGCATCAAATATTGTACTGATGTTACCAAAACTCTTCAGGATATTTTTAGTTATGAACATATAGAAATATCATCGATGTTTTGAGAAGTTGACTCGTTGGTGGCTAATCATATCCTGAAACCTCTGACTTGATTTGCAGGCCAAGTCAGGCAAGAGATTACTAGATGTTGAGTTGTTGACTACCTTGGACTAGGTAGGCAATTTGCTGCCTGGAAGCTGTGGCTCATTATTAGTCTGTCAAGGCTCAAGGGATAGAAGAGGCTATGGGGGTCTTGCTTCAATGAGAGATTCAAGAGTGAGGGCACGATAGTGAGAAATGCTGTTGCCTTTGCAAGCTGAGAGGATGGCCCTGATTCTGCATTTCTGCTCCTTCAATATCATTTGCCAGTCCCCATCACTGCCATCTACCAGCAGAAGCTGTCAATTTCCTAGATACTAGCTAGTTTTATAACCCCTGTCTGGGTCAAGTAATTCCACAAATGATATTTTTGAAATGAACCATCTTTGTTAAATGTTAGAGAAAAATGGTAATCACCAATGAACTCTGACTAGGCTTGCCCGAAATCTGGAAGTTGGAAACTCCATTAACAAGGCACACATGAATCCACCAGAAAATAAAAAGCTGATAGATGAATCTCTAGGCAGAGACTAGAACCAACATATGAAGAGTAGGTCCGGGAAGGAATTTTGGAGCACGCCAGACAAATAGAACACACTAATTGTTTTTTAAGAATTTGAAAATAAAAACACCATCTTTAATTACTTATTTGAAAGAAAATTCTAAACTCACCAATATTTGATTGGTATCACTCCTCGCCCTACATTCAGTACACTACATTTCAAGAATCACTGTAAAATAGGACGCGACTTTAGTACTGATGGCTATATCCAGGTGGTCCTTTAAAATCTCAGAAAATTGAGCATTGTAAAAAGTATTAGATGGAGAATTTTCACACAATATTTTTGTATCACTGAGATAAACTGAATACATGACAATTTTCAAGATGGAATTATCTTATAGAGCAAAAGACGTTTATAGTATGAGATAGTTGCCTTACCTCATTATCATCTCGATAATAAACATCTTCAGCATTCCTTTTCTTTAACTGAGGCCCCAAACCAGCAGATAAAGTAAATTGTCGTAATATTTCAGGCCAAGTAAGAACATTCAGGTGGAGTTGCCAGCTTCGTATATTGAACCCCCAAGCATATGCCTACAAAAAGAAACTAAAGCTTTCAAGCATAGTAGCATATAGAGCAGAAAGAACTTAAAAGACGAAAAGCTATAGGTTTAAAATAAAAGACACATGCATGCGCACCCCTTCAACAATTTGTGGATGACCACCTCCTGGATTCACCCCCAATGCAACTGATGGAGTTCGGGAGACATCCTCAATGTCCTTTATGATGGATTTCAGCAGAGCAATGTGCAGTTCCCCCAAAAACCTTGAATCCTAGCAAACAGATATGAAGATCAATCAGGATAAGCATAATTAACTGCTAAAAAATTATATAGTTCAACATTAGCAATCAAAGTATGTTTCAAGACTAAAAAGCCTAAATCACCAAACGATTCAAAATTTCAACAAAAGAAGTATACAAGGTAACCAAAAAAAAATAGAATGTAGATAGTCCAAGATTTTTGGTAAGATAACCTCCAGTGTATTGTCGAATTGGATCGAAACAATTTAAAATCCCAAGAGATACAAACTACTTAACTACAAAAGATACATGTAATTCCTTTATAATATAACTTGCATATTATTTAGAATAAGAATATGCAAATTGACTAGTAAACAAACTCAAGACATATTTCCCTCTAATCTGAAATATTGACCATTTTGTTGACTTAGCAGAGACTGAGGTTCAAGATTGGTTATCGATGTTCAGAAAACATAGCAACAACTTTCTTATGGTCAATCTGAACAAATATGCCCATGCAAAGAAGTCAAATCAGAAAATCTGAATCTTGCATCATAAATGATTTAGAAACATTGGGACAAAATAATCCAACAAACCAAAGAAATTGTATAAACTCGTATATAAACCATGGTACTTATTCACTCCATCTGCAGAGACACATAACATTAAATCAATCAGACAACCTTGGTACATAGATCTTGAGCATATCACACAAAGATATTCTTGATTTTTTTACCATTATGATAAGAGTACAGGCCAAACAATTACATATTCCTCCCCCAAATTAAAAACTTACGTAATCATGAAGAGACTGGATAAACTCATCAAGTGTAACTGAATAAAGCCCAAGAACATCAGCAAAAGTAATCGAGAATTTCCACACCTGCAATGCAATTAGCATTTAGCAACAGTTTGTCAGTTACCGTTACAAAGTATAAACATTGACAAATACACCAGAATGGAATTATGCAACTCAGAATCAGATGAAGCATTTGGATCTGTAAAGATGTAGCGAGATATAAATATAAAACATCATTTACATCTGTTACCAGATTTAGTGCATAAAATGAACCTTTAAATTTTCAATTGGCACTAGCAAACCATAAGGAAATGTCTCTAATGACATCAGAACAAATGTCTTCACAACAAGAGAAAACCAATAATGTCACAAAAGATTAGTTTAAATTTTTTTTCTGAGAAGACGGATTGCTGCAATGTGCCATCTGTATAAAGTGAAGCAAACACCTATCCTATAGTCATATAGACCTGATGCTAATGTATTAAAAAGTCTACATATTTATCAATCTGCATGGATAGAATATGTGTACAAGCAAGATAGTTACACTTATGATTTCAAGCAAGTAAAAGTATGAAAGTCATATTCTTTTTGTACTTTAACATCCTGTGGCAAATATAATGTGCAAATCAACACTACACTAGCATCCAACACAAGTTTTAAGATCTTAGATCTCTTTTACTGAATGTCACAAGAAAGGAATATATCACAGCTTTACCATCAAAAGCTTTCCGACATTATCCTCAGATACTGTCCAAGGCTTTATTGAAAATGGCACCTTCAGTCTCACTGGTTCAGGGGGAAATGGACTCAACATGCCTGGATGAAGGGAACAATAGATCAATAATCACTCAGTACCACATTGTTTGGTTAAACTTCAGAAACAATGTATGAAACAGAAACCAACTAGGAATCATATTAAATATCTATTCATGATACTGTTTATAACAGAAATTTTTCACTACCAAGCAAATAAAAAGCTAAAGTAGAAATGGATGTTCTTCCAGCCACTACTAGCTGGGTATCATTTAATTTGAAGTAGTTGTTAAGCCAACAAATTTTGGACCACATTGCAAAAAACATCAACATCCAAGCATGCCCTAATAGTGTTACCTGTTACACAACACAGTACTCTTTTGAATGTGCATGCATTGACCCTAGAAAGTGTACACAACAATTTTCAATGCTCAGATTTTAAACCAGAATTCTACAGATTTGTTCCATAAAGAGCATATATATATAGATAAAAACTAAACTATTGTTTTTCAATTCACTCTAGTTATATATATTCTATTACAGATGCACAAGAAACTGAAACAATTCCTACAAAGCCATTAGCAGTGAACTTTTACTTTTGACATGTTGTGGTACTAAGAAAGTCTAAACCTGGTCAAAAACTCAAAATACCTCTAAATGAATCAAGCTGCTGCAGTGTGTCACTGTCAAGATAAAGCATGGATGGCAACCCTTTGCTTTGTGCAGCCAATTCCATTAGTTCTAAGCGTTCATCTTCCACAAGTTCCATGTACTCCCGTGCAATTCTGCGTGCTGTGGCTCTTTCATTGGCAGCTTTTTGCCTAGCAACCTCTTTCTCCTTTCGGAGCTCCTCCTTTTTCCTTTGTTTCTCTGCCTGCACACATGTAGGCATAACATATATTACTAAACAGTGGTACTAATATAGATGCTACACTGCATTGCAGTTTATGTAATATGAACTTGAAAACTAACCCGTCTAGATTGCTTCTGCAGAAACTTCTCCATACGTTCATGTTCACGCCTTTGCTCTCTTTGGAACCTCTCTTGTTCTCTCTGCCTCTCACGCAGCAATCTCTCTTCTTCTTTTCTTCTCTCACGATCATGTCTCTCCATCTCCTTGCGCATCTGCTCCTCTCTCTGCAGTCATGAAACTGTAAATGACTTCTGATCCAAACATATTCAGATCTAATGATCTACAGTAACAATAGCAAGGCATACCTTCTTCTTCATCATGTCTTGTTTTTCAAGCTCCTTTCTAATTCGTCTTTCATGAGCTTCAACTTCCTTTGCAATTTTTGCTTCCTCATTGTGCTGCAGAAGATGGCAAATAAATTCAATATGTCTATAACTAATATGTATGGACATGAAGAAAGATGCAAATATGACTATATGGGGACAGAGGAAAAATCATACTTTTCGCTTTCTATCCACTCGAGAACCATCTTCATCATGATAAGCTCTTCTTTCAGATGATAGAAGTGAGTTTTTGAATCCAGCAACCTGAGAAATACCATACTGGCCTTCGGCTGGAACAGAATTAGGGTTGCTATTAGACTGAATCATCTCGTAATCTGTTGGTACAGCTGGAAGCACCTCAGGTCTGCTTGATTGAGGTAAAAGGCCAGAACCAGATATTTGACCTTGGAAAGCATAACCAGGTGCTGCCTCCCCAGATCCATGGAGAAGATGCGATCCTGGGGTCTGGGATGACATCCTCGAATTCAATGCTTCAACTGGAGTATCATAATAATGAGATCTGCTTGCTCCCTCATACCTATCACTTGGCTGCTCAGGAAGAAATTGATACTCATGGACTGCCAGTGATCCAGCATGAGGGTGAACCGGGAGCGGATTACCAACCATTGACTTTCTCTTCCCAACAATCGAATTTGGAACAAACGGGTGTTCCACGCTGGGGAAGAAAGATGAGGCCTAAAGGGAAAAGAGGAACAAAAAAAATATTAAACCAGACATGAAGAAATCAAGGGGGAAAATTCAAGACTTACAAGAAAACAATGATACCAAGAGTACACTCAATCTCAATTTTCAAATACAGATCTCTACAGAGATGAGTGAATTATAAAGATAGTAGCATGGAGGCTCGCCAAGAAGAGGATATATATAAAATGGCCAAGTACAGATAAGGGGAAAATCAATGGAGGAGTGTGAATGGGTTATTGATGGCTAGCACCTCCGTTACAATCGACCACTAGAACCACGAAATGACAAAGCATCCAGGTATTGCCAGATGAGCGCAACCAATGTATGCACACAAACGTGATGTTATTTCCCTTTTTGTAAGGTGAATACATGACGTTAACAAGACAAACAAACACTACCCGATAAATGTGCCACGCGCAATATGTGGTGGCACCAACTCATGCCTAATAGCCTTATAACACACCCTTGTCCAATGCAGTGATACTGTTTAGGTCTAGTCTAGAAAAGGAGATGGGAGCAGGGCAGCTGCAGCAACCGCGCAGGGCCCCCAAAATTTGGGGGCCTCCAGCCCATGCACTAAAATCAGTGTCTAGTTCTTGTGTGCTGCTGCCGCAACTCACAAGGACTGCAGCATAGTCTACATGCTCACAGTGACAAGCAAGGAAGACCCAATTGGCCAAGCCCCAATGCAAGACACCAACCTAGTAGGCTAGTAGCCTTCTCATTCCACCCCTCTTTATCCAAAAACAAACGATTAAAGGAGGAAAGCCAAAACTTAAGGATTTCCACCCAAGTTGTCTACGATAGTATAATTGTTTCAATTTGCAATGACACTACCGGAATCCCACACATAATCGTTGCATACATGGTATTTCCTCCCGATTCTTCTTTGATTACCTATTAAATAACACTAGAGCATGGCATCAGCACTATGAGATAATATCCCAAACTTTTTTAGCGATTTTCATTTCAAACATCTGCATTAGGGTTGAAAAGGGTACGGATTAGCACTGCCCAATTATAGTGCATTTTCCCTACTTGACTGGGATCTAACTACTAAGCAACTTTCCATTAATTTTCACAAATGGTTTAGGATGATGTGTTCTTACTGCTATTTTGGATGTAGAAATTGCATCCTGCATTCTCCATAGTCATGGCTTGAAGCAGGCAATAGATGATGGTCATGGCTTCTCAATGTTTGGCCGATGCAATATTTTCTACTTCTCTAAGTATTTTCTTTTCTTCCTTTTCTTTTTTTTAGGGGGGAAGGCAGGGGTGCGTTCTCAAGTAGCATGTTAAAGTTATAGTTTTCCCAAAAGAGTTTTGATTGTGAGTATTTCTGTTTCTAAGCATTTCAATTATATAGTTGTAATGGAAAGTAATTGTATCAGCTTTTTCTTTGAATAAAGGGTATCCATTCTTGTCTCGCTCAGGGCCTCTGAAATGTTACAACTGGCCCTGGATGGGTGTTTACATGCAAACTGGGTAAAGTGGTTCATCGTATGATCAAATCCCCAAAGCATTCTTATCATTCGTTAGATCCAAATCCAATGCCTATTCTGGGATGATTTGGCAAGCAGTGTAAAAGTGATGACTTAGATGGCCTCATTTGAATGGGGCACAGCACTTCTCCGTTTGGGGCTAACAGATCAGTAGAGTAGAGTCACCGATATTCATAGCCATGTATACTTTTATATAAAACGAGCCAACAATGTAATAAAGATTGCATCGTCAATTCACTGCCACAGCATCTTAAAACTGAAGCAATGCTACTCCAGAAGGTAAGCACACAAAACCAGAGCCAGTTTACTCAATGGAAAAAACACAACACACTTCTCTAAGTCACAAACTTTCTTTTGGAATTTCCTAAAGATATACCTTTAAGAGCTTTGAATCATGCCTAGAATATATCTTTGTATCATAAGATCGCACAGGCTGCTTTTGTTGCTCTGGAAATACATAAGGAAAGGAATGTCAGCAATTAAAACTATATTAAAAAACCGGTTACTATGTAGCTATGAACAGAATCTACATAAATACTTTTATTCACCAAATAGATAAGCTCAGCAATACAATCCTTAGACATATGCCATTAAGCCAGGTTCATCTATTGTTTCCTAGTATAACACTAGAGGGTGAGAATCGAGTGTAAAACCCTCTGGGCACCATCTTGCAAAAACACGCTGGCCATTGACACCTTTTTACAAATGCCCCCATGCACTTCACGCCACCCTTGCGCTCCTCTATATGCTCTCCTGGCTACACCACCACTATGCCTCTCACTACCTCATCTACGAGACTACAACCTCCCCTCAGCCATCCCCTCTCTTTCCCAGTCCTCCCCTCCCTGCTCGTGGCCAACCGCATCATGAAGCAGCAGAATGCAGAGAGGAAAAAAAATTGGAAGATTCGCACGACATAAAGCAAAGGACAATAGCAGGAATATAGAAAGCAAGGTAAGTCATGACTAAGTATCATAAGAACTAGCAGAAAATATGTTTCTTTTCATGTAAGTAGTTATTAGGAGGTTGTGCATCAATGGCAATAAAGAAGTATAACAATGCAAAGGGGAAGATGATAAAAAAAGTAAGAAACAATTGATGACAGTGAGCTAGGGTGGATAGTACATATCAGGTATAGTACAGCTGTATATATATATTATATTATCCAGAAAAGGCTAAAAGGAGCCGTCAGGATCACTTTAAAAAGGTCCAGTATTTACCATATTAATCGAGGGCAAAGAGAAAGATCTATGCCGTTGATCATAGTGTGCCCATATTATAGGTTACAGATGTATGGACTTCAGTTTAGCTCTCCAAAATTTCACAGAAATTTCAACTAGTTTTGTTAAGCAGCATGGTAGTTTTTCAGTTTATTTGAAAATACCTGCAATATGTCATTTCTACTAAATCAGTCATCAGGAATATTAGTACTTTACAACATGGTCTTGCAAATAAGGCAACTGGTCAAAAACTCAAAATTCACCTTTGATTTTGAAACATTATTTATCGATTAATCATTTTAGTGCAGCCACATAACATCTCCAGTTAATTATCTTTATTAACTAAACACCCTCTCCATCCCCAAAACATCTTATTGTGACTTCCCTGCTTACAGGAACAACAGGCAACAAGTAAACTAAATTATTTGATTTCACTAACTGTAGAGTTGAAACGCAGACGAATTTTGGGTTAACAGTACCATACTTTAAAATGATGTATCATACTTTAAAAAGGTGACTAACTGCAAAGTACATCACAAGCATTCAAGTTTCAACCAAGAAATCAGGGAGATTTGATAGCTTCCATCCAGCAAGCCAGTTTGAACTTTGAACATTATTTAGCTTGATCCTATGTACTGCGCAGGGCTTTGGGATACATACCTATTGGTGCACCGAAGGAGCCAGGAGGAAGTGGATCGAACTCAATTCCGAGCACTGGCCCATCCTCCCTCAGTGGTTCCCCAAGCTGTGATTCCACAGAATGAATCACCCGGAGCTCTGATGGTGTGAGCTGCATCGATGCCACTGGTGGTGGCAGCATTACTGGCTGAGGCTCATAATACCTCCGCCCGATATCCGGTGCAGATAACCTGGGCACAGCTGAGGACCGCCCTGCACCCCTTCGCGAGTGAACTGGAGACATCGGCGGCTCATCAAACGGGCTGCTAGCACCGATCAGTAGCTCGCCACTTGCCAGCGGCAGTGTTGGTGGCGGCAACACTGGAGGTGGTGCCATCAATGGCCCCGCTGCAGCATCTTCCTCCCTCCGTTGCCGCTTCGTGGGGGCCTTCCGGTCCTTGAGCCGCCGGTGGCAGAACCACATTTGCAGCTGCCTGTCCGACAAGCCTATCTTCGCGGACAGCTCCGCTCGCAGCGTCTCCGACGGGAACTGCTCCACTGCATCAAACCAAAATCACGTCCCCCAACACGAAAACCTCAATAAAAAAAACACCCAAAAATCCTTAAAAAATTCTCCAAACCATTCCAAAACCATCAAAATCCACGCACCTGCGTACGTCTTCTCGAGGACCTCGAGCTGGTAGGGGCTCTTCATCATCCGCTTCACCGGCTTCTCCCAGGAACCAGACGCGCCAGCGATGCCCGCTGACACAGGAGCCGCCGCCGCGGCGGCGGGAGGCGCCGGTGGGGGCGTCGACGCAGCCGCGGCGGCCGGGGCCTCCGCCGGCTCCTTCCCCGCCGCGCCGTCCCCGTCATCCATGGCCGCAGCGATCGGAGACCACCGCCTCCACTCAAACCTAGATCCGAACTCCTCCTCCCGAGGCCACCGCCACCGCCAAACAACAACAAAAGCACGGAAAAACTCCCATCCTTTTCCTCCTCCAGGGCTCGCTCGCGACAAGAATGAAATGCCGCGTCCGATAATATACACCCCAGCCCAGTAAAAGGCGAGCCGATGTGCGGCTGGAACTCCGCGCCGAAGAATAATATCACCACCGATCGCAGCAGCAGCAGAAACAGCAGTAATAATTCCAACTTGAACACCACGAAAACAGCAGCAGAGGCGGCGGAGTGGAGATAGGTATGTGAAGGAAGAGATTGGGGAAACAGCAGCAACAGCACGGCAACAGGGAGGAGGGCTACTACTACTTCTGCCACCACCACTCGAACTGGCGAATGATTATTCATGCGCCTCCGGGATTGGGTTCCGATTTGGAACCCTTCCATTCTATGCGGCCGCGCTAACACTAACACACTCCCCTCGCTCCTATAATAAAACCAAGCCTTTTTTTTCCTACTCCTCCTCACCCAACATTCTTTTTAATTTCTTTTCTTTTGCGTGACTTTTCTTACGACAGATAGCTTGTAGTCAGTACTGGTGCTATTTCAGTGACGAGAGGAGAAAACACAAAACGAAGGAATATATTTGGATGGGCGGAATAATTAGTGGAGTGCTTGGATTTCTTGGGGTTTGATCTTTGGGGGTGGCTTTTGTTTCTTTTGACTACCAGGGGGACGTTTTCTGGTGTGAAATTGGCGTCGCTTGGAGGGTTACGGGTTTGTTGGTGTTGGTGCGCGTGTTCGTTCGTTCATAGCTCCTGTAGTACGACGGAGAGAGGCTTTCGTTGGACGAAGCGATGGGGATAGAACTCTCTGGGATCTTCTGCGGCTGGCGACTTGGGGTGGCGGGGATGGGACACCGGCCGTGTCCTTGACCGGTTGTGGGGCCTGTCAGTCTCTAGGGCAAGGTGCTTGGCGTACTAAACAGTGTTTTGTTCCCTAATGCGTAACAAGGGGGTTCTGAGGAGTCCTGGCAGTGGATTTAACGGAAGAAATGAACTTGAGTGGATGGGTGAGTGAGACGTGGTCGCGTGTCACGATGTTGCTGGTGAATTTATGTTTGTTAACTGTTAACCGTGAGAAGTGAACGGTAGCACACACCTCTCAAACCCCACGACATAAACTCGACTGTCACGATAGTACAGAGAATTTTCCTAATTTTGTGTGTGGCCCTGAGATTTCATTCTATACCGTTCACGCTTTAAAGATTTGTTTAATTTGTAGTACGTTTTTTTCTTTTATCTTAGGGCATACCTTCGTCACACTGTTTTTTGTGTTTGACTCGGCTTTCTAATTTTTAATATTATTAAATCAATTAAAACTTTTATATTTTAAAAAACATACAAAGATGTACATATCTATAGTAAACCTTCTATTAAACCTACATGCCACGCTTACTCTTTTATTTTTTTCTTTCTCTCTCCCTACCAACATCTTCCACTCCCCAATCCACATATGAAATCGATAATGATCTCCCTTTTCTGACCATCGCTCTCTTCAATGGCCACCTTCACCACTTTCTTTTTTGGCCACCATTGCTCTCCTCCACTTCTACTCCCTTTTTCAGCCACCACTACTCCCTCTCCGTCTTCCCATCTTTCGATGCCACCCTCTTTCCTCTCACCAGTGGCACAACGTGAAGGAGGCTAGTGGCATGGCGCGAAGGAGGTCGGCAGCGCTAGGGAGCTCAATAGTGGTAGATCTAGAGCTCGGCAACGCAGAGGAGCTTATCGGCGGCAGAGCTGCTTAGGTCACTGCCTAGTAGGCCCTCCTCTCGCCTCCTCCACCGTCTGCCTTTTTTCCTTTCTTCTCCTCCACCAAGCTCGACCGAAAAGAGCATCATGGGGCCTGGCATCACCCAACAAGTGGCCTCGAGCCATGTCTTCGAGTTGAGGCTACTCTTGGGCACCATGACCTATGTAGGTCACACGTGACCTTGCGAGACCACGAGCTTGGCTGCCATGGCGACATGGCTCTAACGTAGAAGTTTGAGACCACTGTTCACAGTTAAGCGTTTGGAATGGCCTTATGTACCCATTTCGGTACTCTTTCCATGCCACAAAGACTTTGGTTTTGCTCTCTTCATTTGTCTTACAAAGATTTTATATTTGAAGCAATCATTAATTAGAGTTTGTGAAATTAGAAGACAAATGCATCTGAAGTTGCTAAAGTAGAGGGACAATTGCATTAAATTTTGGTAAAGTGAATGTGTGAGATGCAAAAAATAAAGTTTTTTAGGACAGAGCTAATAGTTGACTACAAGTTGTCCATTTGTTCTTTGAAAAATGATGATAGTGCCCTCAAATATAACCAAAAGAGACAACAGTCTATATTTTTGGGCTTATGAAAAAATAGAAAGGGATAAGTTATGAAACAAATGAAACTTCAAAGTTCTAGAAACTTTGCTTCAAATTTGAAACGTATTTTTGAATGAATTTTCAATAAAATTCGAAAGAGGATAACTAGGGTACAGGATGCTATCTGAATAGGATAATTTATGATACCTACCGTTCTACTCACGCTTCTTCTTCCACATGCACGACACTCGAGCCCTTCGTGTGTCCACAAGTTTGCTTGCTCCTATTTGTTGGGCCAATGTGCTCTTTTTTTATCCTAAGCTAATTTGCTTCACCCTAAGTGGGTTGGGCTATGATTAGTGTCTTGGGCCACATATGATCATATGGACAACCTAGTTGTGCATTGCCAACTAGATCATGTCATAGAGTGGACGGAACATGACAAATTCCCTAGTAATTTTGGATAGATTGGGTTGAACATTGGTAATATCTACATGATACTGCATAATATAATGCTTGTTCAAGATAATTACCTTTGTGTACCATATGATAACATTCACGCTAATGAAGTTTCATCGTGAGATTCTCATGATACCTAAACCGAGATTATAAAGGTATGATGTCTCCAGTATCCTCATGAGATTCTCATAATACCTACAAGGTATTATAATACTATGAACATAGATTATAAAGATTCATGATACCTTAGGATATTAGATCTCGTACTCCACTAGACTTGGTACCTAGATATTAGATCTGGTAGCCATATGTATCAATCATAAATGTCTCTTTTTGTTATTGTTTCATTGCACGCTGCCTGATTAGATGCCTCACTTATGTGCGACGAGCTCCTCGCATGGCTACATGACATAGCTGGGCTACAAGTTATGGTGTTGTAAAAGATTTTATGGTGATATTGTAGAGGTATCAATCCATCAATTTGGCCCAATTAATTAGTACATAATCCAATTGAAGCATGTAGCCCATATTGAACAAGTGGCCCAATCGCCCCACTAATACTTGGTGCACATAAATGTCCATACATGTAATGAGTTGAACCCGCACTAGCTATGCGTGCGAGCACGCACACCCTTAGGTGGGCATGTGCGATACGGTGGAAGGTCGTGCGGAATGATTGGCCCTCTATACCATCGGTGGATGTGATAACATTCCCTAGTCTTTCAACTCTGGATTTCCCCAAACTATGCTTTCGCCTTATTCAATCATTGTTTCCACTATATGAAATGTTTGTTGAGTTTTTAAATTTACTTTTTTTTAGAAAATAAGGAAATAATTGATTTTTTGTGATTTGTGCATATAGCACAATCTAATATTTTCCTCATAAACATGAAAAATATTATTTAGTAACGAGACTTATCATTTTATGGTAATAAACTAGGGGGGCATGAAGGTCAAATTGAGAAAAGTGAATGGTAGTAACAAGCATGGATGGAATCAATATAAACATAAATCTTATTTTACATAGCTTAGATGCGAGCACACACTTTTGGCCCATGCCACGAACAAATAGTTTGACTTAATGATTGCACAACATGAAACATGATCCATTCCTTCCTCTAGTTTCCTCTCTCTCATTTATCCCTGTTCACAATGCCACTTGCCATCGTGGACACCACTACCGCTACCACCTCGATGTCTAAGGCTGTCAAAAATGCTCATGACTTGCAAATATGTTTGACTCAAGACAAATCTAAAAATGATAAGTAGTTTGAAATGTTGGGAGTATAGCTCACGGCTTTGTCAAGACGAGCTCGAGCTTCTAACAAGCTTGAGTGTGTATACTTCTTCTGTTTCAAATACTTATCGTTTTTAATTCATCCTGAGTCAAACATTTTAATATTTGATTATTAATTTCAAATTTTATAAACTCATATAGTTTAACATCATAAGATTTATATGACTTCAAATCAAAAAGAACCTCGGTACATCTAGATGTATTCAAATATGAGTGAATACGGTAGATTTATGTTCTTTGTTTTCAAAAAGACGGTGCCATAAAGAGGGGAGTTTGATTAGTAGCTTCAAGCTATATATGCTAGAGTCTAGGTGTGGTGCACACTAGGTCTCTAGTCTCTCTAAAACAAGCGCTAAATTTCTAAGAAGTTCTAAGAAAAATCATTGCTTTTAATCTCTTTAAGTTGCTTTAAAACTTGTGTGGGTCAGATAGTCTAAGTGATGCTAGACAATCTGACACAACAATGATCTTGCTAGCTAAAACAAATGGACCGGATGGTCCGAGATTGACGTCGAACAATCTAGCTTAATCTCGATCATGTGTTGATAGAACAATGATCTCGAATAAGCTAGATAATCCAAGAGATGTCGAATTGTTTGTCTAGTTCAATGTCCAATGTGGCCATGTGTTGGTCAGACAAAGAAAATTGCACTAGCCGGATAATCGCACCTCAATCTCGAACAATCCGATCTCTCTATAATCAGATTGAGCTAAACAATTCAGAGCGCTGCTGGACACCGACCTACTCTCTATCCGATAGCGATTGGACAAAGTGTGCTAATCGGATTATCCGGCATCAGCATCGGACGATGTGTAACGAACAATCTGAATAATATTGGATTATCTAGCTTTTTATAGCCCAATGGCTATCTAGTCGGTGATCTTTGTAAAAGTGTAAAGAGCTAGACTATCCAATATGAGTGTCAGATTGTTCAGCCCATACAAGTTTTAACAATTTTCTAGAATGGCCAAAATGGGTAGTCGGTTTGGTTAGGGCTATAAATACCTAGTCTCTTGGACTTCCTTATATCTTTTGGAACCATTGCTAACCAATGCAACCTTGTGCAAGTCCAAGAGCCCATTTATGCTTCAATTCTTTCATCTTTCTTTAAGCTTAGTTCTTGTTCTTGATTCTCTAGTAGTCAAATATGTACTCATCAAGAGTCTTGTGCTTAGAGCTTTAAGTAAGGAGCTTTTATTGTTACTCTTGGATTCTTGTCATGCCTAGACTGCATTGGAGGCATATCGGTGATCTCTCGGGAAATTTGTGAAAGACCCGAAGTTGCCATGCAATGCTTGGGATCCACCTTCCAGAGTAGAAAAGAATCACCACTATAGGAGCGCCTTTGAACTTCATGACAAAAGTAGGGAGCAACACTCATTTATAAAGTGCTCTAATGAGAATTAGTGGATATTGTCGATCTTCGATATTTTGGAAAAAAAACTCAAGCATGTTCTTTCTTCCTTCTCTGTCCTTTCTTGCAATCTATGTTCTTGTTTCTTGTTTTTACTTAAATAGAACTAGTAAAATTGCTAGAAAAATGTTATAGGTTGTAAAACTTAGGCTACACTCTTTAAATCTTGGCACTGAGGCTAATTTATTTTCATATGTTAAACTTGGGCTTTTATAAAATTGCTAAAAAATGCTATAGATTGTAAAACTTAGGCTACACTCTTTAAACCTTGGCACTTAGGCTAGTTTATTTTGAGATGTAAACTTGGCCTTTTAACTTTTAGGATTCCTATTCACCCTCTCTAGGACATCTTAGGACATGTTTGATCCTACAACTTCTTTTTTATTACTTTATTAAGATAATGGATGTGTATGTTGCTTTTTAGTAGCTAAACTACTAGGTACATTAAATTTGGCATATGGCTTCTTCAACAGTTCATTGTTGTCCAAACTACTAATCTTCACTATTTTCATGACATATAATGCCTAATGTTGCTATTGAATCATTTAAAAAGTGATCCTAAAGATGTTGGGGATGTTGTTCTTAGAAGGATTAGAAAGACAAAGCAAGGCGTATATATAAAAGCTACTTTTCCTAATACTAACTTGAGAGAAGATTCAGTAAACAATGTGAAATAATGTTAGAAAGTCTACCTGAAATCACCATCGGAAATCGAACACTGAAGCACATAAATAGAAGATTTAAACTTAATGATGACATTGAGACACAATATTTATTAACGAAATTCGACCATAGACTAATCCCCAGAATACTGATTATGGGTGCTCCTTTCCAATCTAACATAACTACAACATATCAAATTACACGACTCTCGATCGGCTAGACTGTTGTCAATTGATTTCTCGTCTATATTAAGTCATTATATGGTTACAATATATACACCCCTCTATTTAAGAGAGATTAGAAGAGAGGTCGACTCTAACTCCACCATGCACCTATTACAACTTTAAGTTCTAAACTATAAACGACTACGTACGTATATTTAATACAAACTTTAACAAACTCTAACTTGACGAACATACTATGCTAATCTAAATCTTTTACTTACACAAACGTCCGTGTACTCAGACTTAAGTTGGTTCCCTTCGCAGCTCATGCCAAGGCACCTGATGAGTCTACATTAGGCTTACCAGCATTAATATACTCTACTATCTCTTCAATTTCTTTCTCCAGACTCTCTACATGCAATAGTACTTCACCTTCTCTTTTATCATTATAATTATCTTGTCAAGTAAAATTAGATTTCTTTATAGCTGTCACATACTCAACAACTCAAAGATCATGTTCATCTCTATCTTCCATCTTAAATTTAATTTTATCTACTATATAGCTAGATAATCGATATCATGACATTCAAACTCACACTAATACAAATGTGTCCTACGAACCGAGGTATCAAATACAATATTTATGTTTTTCATATATCCCCATTGTACTAATCCGGTAGATTCTAAATATATTATATACCGCCAAACAACAACGTTGAATCAACCGGCTATTATCTTGCCTTCATGCGTTACTGTCATCTTGCCACAGCTTGACTTCACGCGTCACTGTTATCTTACCACATGCACCAGTTCAATGCACACACTGTGACCCATAAGACTAGCGCGACTGCGCAAGCATGCATGTCCTGCAGCATACATGAATGACATCGTGAATGCATAGACATGTATATCCATCGAACAGCCATCCACGTATGCATGAGTCTTGTCGTTTCCTATTAATGCACAAATACTGTTTTATGTAGCTTCACTGGCCTCTCACGTGCAAGACTTTTTCTTGGACCCAGCAACCAGCCACCAGAGTCACTCGGCCTCAACGCCTGAAACGGCTCACGTAAGCAGTAGCTAGCCCAAACTAGCCAAACTACATGACTCGCTTGGCAGCTCCGTCTGCACGCGACTTGGAGTCACCGCCTCCGCGTGAGCGCTACCGCACGGGAGCCTCCACCATCACAATGCAAGCTCTGTTGGCTCCATGCGGACCTCCCATCGGTGTAGTGGATGCCTCCACCGCCGATGGTCCCTCGCGTGGCCTCAGCCGACGTTCCAAGCTCTTCCACCAGATCCAACCCAAAACCCTTTGAAAACAATGCTATCTATAGCTTCTGATGCGACTGCCGCTGCAGCCAAAAGTTGCCATTCAGTCGACACACCAAGCTCGTCACTAAGCTCCATCGAGCCTATGTCCGCACTCCACCGCCACACCTAACCGTGCGCTGTACCTCACCCCTAAATTGTTGCCACCAAGAAAGATTCTCCTCACTCTTCTCTAAAATTGACTTTGATTTGTGACGATTGCATTGATGCAATCCCATGGTTTCGTTTAGCTGATTTATTTAGGGTAATCGAGTCTGATATGTGTACAGATCACAGTCCGTCTCATCTCCCTTTTCTCGTGCTCGGTGAGGTCTCTTCTTCTGCTTGTCTTTTTTCTGCATGTACTTATGATCGGTCTAGAGATCACTCAGAGTCTATCTCCATTTTCTACATGAGTCATACAAGAACAATGGTGTCACTCCTATTTGCTGCCATGACACAACCTGACATGTAAAACACACACATCACCGTGGCCCTGACCTCCGAGCATCATGAGCACCTCCACGGCCTCTTTCATTGTCACCAAACACTTCCAGTCAACTCCATTAATGATGAACCAATCTATAACTATTGTCTGACACTTTATAGTGTCTATCATACGTACGTCACCTTTGTAGCTATCCATCATAAAACACCTTGTCATCAATACCTCTTAATCAACATCTAGGATGCATCTACCCTGACTTTTGATTGATCACCCGATAATCTAGTCATGAACCGAAGCTAACAAATCACCATGCCATCTTCACAGCCACCAAATGATCCGAGCGCTACATCTAGCCGTCTCCCTATCGAATGCAACTCACCAAAAAGGTCTAGGCCATCCCATCTAGAGTGTTCGACTTCACTAATTAAGAACACCGATCGTCTTCAGCTTCAATCAAACTTGAGTGTCACATCTGACCATCTTTTCATTGAAAGTAGCTCACCGAAAAGTTTAAGCCACCCGTCCAAAGTGTGCGACTCCATCGATTAGATTGTCAATCGCTGCCACCGCTATCAACCCTAACACCATGTTTGGTCGCCTCTTTATTGATTTCAACACATCAAACGGTTCAGGACACCACCCAAAGTAGTTGATCGTCATTGTGCTCCACCTTGTGTCATGTTCCCCGGACATTTTGTGCAAGCATCGTGGTGTAGGACACCTTCATTGTGATTCTATCCATGGATCTCCCTTTATCCTCAAGTTTTGATAAAAAAATGGTCTCGAGATACAAACTATTGAAAACCGAACATAGAAACATACGATAGAAGATCCAAGATTAATGACGACAACAAAGTACGACATTTGTTAATGAGGTTCAGTCATAGTCTAATTCTCAGGATACTAATTATGGACGCTCCTTCCTAACCTAATATAATTACAACGTATTAGGATTATACGACTCTCGATCAGCTAGGCATTTGATATGTGATTATAACAAATTTGTTAGAGAGCGTAGGAGTGAGTTTAACTTAAGTTCACTCTACACTATAATATACTATATTCGACACAAAACTCTAACGAATGCTAAGCTATAGTCCTTTTGATGACGCAGTGTCGCAGTATGCTGTGTGAAAGATAGAAAACTACACACGTTGAATGCCGCTCCGGAGTCAGGATGGAAGGCAGTTCGGAAAGAGTTCCATGCAATGGCAGATTCGTTTAGTCTAGTGACCGATGTTTGATGTATAGTAGAGAGTTTTTTTTTACCCCGAACATTTTCTGCAGTAGTTTGTGATTACTAAAGCACTGGTTATGTAACTTATGTTAGAAGAGCATAAATGTAACATGTTGTGCCTGTATCATAACGTTCTTGTCAACTTATGTTAGAAGAGCATAAATGTAACATGTTGTGCCTGTATCATAACGTTCTTGTCACACGGTAAAATTTTTTGTCTGCAAGAAATGGCTGAGGGATATAATCTTATCTCTCACCACGTGGAAAATCGCCAACGTTGATCATCCCTCTGAAGAACAATTCAGCATGTATTTAGTCATATGAGACTCAGCATTGATACCATGGGCATGTAATTTATATTTCCACGGCACCATCGGCTGCGGAACGTAGTCGCCTCGCCGACACGCGCCAGGGTGGCGTCGTATTCATGTCCAGCACGACGGGTGGTTGGAGTTTTAATTTTCGATCCCCTAGGACGGTATTTATTTTTTCAAACGAAATCATAACGGGTCGGAGTTCTAATCTCCGACCCCCAGCGACCGATATTTTCCTGCCATGGGACTCCGACCCCTGATCGAGGTGCCGCGGCAGACGCTGTGCACGAGGACGAAGCGGTGGTGATGCCTCCATCCCTCGTTCCATCACACATAGGATCATCGTTTTTATCTACGAGAAGCACGTGGGAGCCTCAGCTGAGGGCGGCGGCCATGAACAGCTCGATCTGGGCGGTGCTGCCGCCGTTGAAGATGCTGGCGCCATCAACTCGTCCAATCCTCTGCTGGATCTGATCCCGCAGAGCGCCATGTATTATCACAGAGCGACAACCCACCGGTGAGAATGAGTCCAAGATGTGGTATTGCGGTGGAGTGCGTCGGCGGCCGACGATGCCACTGGCGAACGATGGCCATGTCTGCATGAGATATTCGATGAGGATACGAACAGTACAAAACCTTGCTAATGCAGGGCGTTATATGAAAAGTATCCGCACTACTCAATCGGAGCCACGAATAATTGATCGAATGGCAAGAGATATCCAAATTGAAACAGGATCCAATGTATGTATGTATGGTGGAAACAGAAAATCGTATTAAAGGGAGGGCTTCCATGCAAAAAATTTCCGACAACTGATTTAAACGCGATCTAGGATTCCCAAATTACGATCGCCATCATTGATAGCGATCCAAATTGAAGACGGCCAACATGGTACACCGAACTAAAGCGGGCCTTTGTCCAAGAAAAATGTGCTTAACAGGCCCATTTACAAAGAAGAGCACCACACCGTTGCCGCCGGCAAGGGGTGAGAGACAGATGAATCACGACCCAGAGGAGCAGCGGTCGCCTCATCGTCCTCGGACATCGCCATGTTGATTATCCCGTCTTCATCCTTACCGGCAGCAAGGAAAGAGGTAAGTGGTGGTGGTGCTGCTGCCAGTTGATCTCTCTGAATCTATCCATTTGATCGATCCCGCAGTGCAGGATGCATATCGGGGAATCAAATGCAACTACAAGAGCAGCATGATTCAAACTCATATGCAAAATTCATATGGAACTCCATTGTTCCAGGCTCCTAACCAGTCATCATTCCTTTCTTGCCCAACTCCTAACCAATCATCATACTTGCTGTTTATCTTAGCAAGAAGATCACAGAGCTCCCTCGGCCTGGAGCACATGATGGCATGGTCGGCTCCAGCAATCTCCTCGACTTCCGTTCCTGGGCTCAACGTGATCAGATAACGATGCAGCTCCTTGAAGTCATCCTCCATGGCTATACACCTTGAACGCTCAGGCCCCGGAGTCGGCACGGAAGGCAGTTCGGAAAGAGTTCCTAGCTGTGGCAGATTCCTTCAGTCAAGTGACTGATGTTTGATGTTTAGTAGAAACACAGTTTTCGTACCCCTGAGAACTTTCTTCAGTAGTTTGCGACTTCTCAAGCAAGCAGGGATATGCTAATTAGAAGGTCAGATCAGAAATGTAACATGTGGTACCTGTAATCCTGTATCATAATGTTAGTGTCACACGATGTGCAAATTTTTGTTTGCAAGCAATGACTGGGGATCTAATCTTATATCTTATCTCACCATGTAGCAATATTGCCAAAAAAATTTATCTTCCCTCGGAAGAACAATTTGTTCAGCATGTATGTATACTTGAGCACTTTTGTGACTGCCATATATTAGTAGTATATGAGAATCAGCATTGAGAACACGGGCATCTATTTTCCACAACGCCATCCGCCGCTGGAACGTAGTCACGTCGCCGACTCCCGCCACGCCGGCTGCCCGCCGGCGCAGTATGTGGCCATGAGGAGCGCGCGGCCCACGCGCCTTGCCAAAAAGGGGTCGGAGTTTTGATCTCCGACCCCCCTGGGACGGTTTTTTTTTCATCTGCAGTGTAAATCATCACGTAGTCCATATGCCTCGGTCCGATCGCTGCCGTCGCTGAGGAAGGACATGATCTCGTCGAGAGTGGCTGGCGCCTGCCGGCGACGAGGAGGGTGAGGACGGTATGTGGAAGGACAAAGGCTAGAGGGGGGCGAAGATTGCCACAATGACGCCGGCGACCGGCGCCATCTCCGCCAAAGTGTCGAACGAGAAGCATGTAGAGCTAGCGCAGCTGCCCTCGTCGTCTTCGCCGACGGCGTCCTTGAAGGAGCGATCGATGCTATCATTCTGATGCGCAGGGATGTGCTGCTCTTAATTTATACCCACAGAGGGTTGCAAGCCGAGACTCTGACGAAGGGAGGAATCCTGTATGAAAAGGAGGAGCGGGGAGCAGCGCAGGGCACGGCCACGATGCGGCGGCGGCTCCATGGGCTCGATCTACAGCGTGGCACAACCGGAGGCTGCGGTGGCGTTCATTCCTTGCTACCAACGTGGGGGTTCGGAGTTTTAGCTCCGAGCCCCCTTTGGCTATTGTTCAATTAGGCATGTGAGGCCAGCTGTTCTTCCCAATTGAGGCCATGGGGGTCGGAGTTAAAATTTCCGACGCCCCCCCCCCCCCCCCCCCCCCCCAAAACGCTGTGCAGGACGACGTCACTGTCGATGACCACCCCGTCTTCATCCTCCCCTGCGGCAAGGAACAAGGTAAGGCGTTCAAGTTCTCGTCAGAACACTCATCACCGCCGCCGTGGTGGTGCTGACGGGAGTCGGAGATTAATCAACTGCGGAAGCCGGGAAGGGAGCCGGGAGTTTTAATCTCCGACCCTCTTTGGCCTTCGCCCCTTGACCTCGAAGAGCGCTGCGTGTATTGTTATAGAGCGAGCGCCGCCGGAGGGACAGAGACTAATCATTCCTCCTAACCATTCAATCAGTCATACTTGCTGCTTACCGCAGAGCTCCCTCGGCCTGGAGCACATGATGGCGTGGTACGCCTGGAGTCATCGTTTCACCTGTACCACAAGACATCGTAATTATACCTCATCTTTTCTTTTTGTCTAACATTTAAATGGAAATGGGTTAGACTGTATGCTCTCTTGTTCTTGTGTAAATAATGAATAACTAGCATGTTGCTGGGACAGATTACACGGTTAAAATGGTTATAAAATTCTTACCAGTATATATATTTTCATATTTTATTATAAAAATATTTAAAATGGTAATTTAATTTTAAACAAACGATTGGGTAAAAAAACATTCTTAAAAAAAATCACTATGGACTTGTGTAGTCCATCAGTAATGTATGACTCATTGCAAATATATGATATGTTACTAGTCTTATCTTACTACTTCGAAGCGTACTCGTTCATCCTCCGTCCCTCCTTTTACCGCGCAACAGGTTCATGGACTCCTTCCACACATACGTAAACATCATGTCTAATGTTTTATATCTACACTTTCAACACATCCGCTTGGATTGTACGTTAATTAATCCTCATGGCCCATGTCTAATCTAGATATATCTCTTATATTATTAGAAATTTTTTATTTATATATTTTTATTAAAATATTTATAAAAATATACTTTTTTGAAAAATTTACAAATATATATCTGGCAGTATTTTTTTAAAAAAAATTCTAGAGGGCATTTAATTCAATATAGCAAACGTTTATTGGTCTTTTGGCCCTATTAACAGACCAACAAGGGCTAGCAAATTTACAGACGGCTTCTTTGCAGATGAGAACAGTTTTTTTGTGGTAGGAGGGTTGCCCTTTTTATACGTGGCTTTCTTGCCGCTCTCTGTTTAGATGCTTTTTTTTTACTCGTAGGAGCTATCTACAAAATTGTCAAGTCCACCGGTGGGACGGGAAGGGTCTAAAAATTTTGCATAAAGTTTCTTTCCCAATCCTTGTTAGAACGTTTTTGTCCATATCGTATAGATTTCTAAAAGAAAAAAATTTGAATAAATATATTTTTATTTAGAGATTTAATTATAAACAAAGTACATAGAAAAAACTAATTAAGATGACTGAATTCAGCGTTAATACTAAAAAAATCATTAGATAGATGGCCGAATGATTAATATATTTACACGTAGATATTATTTAGATAATAGTGTTTGTTTGATCCTTATAGAGTAGTTCAATTGTTTTAGGCTATTTAATCGTTGCATATATTATTCAATTGTTTCAGACTGTATCATCCGATTTTTTATATCTATTTATTATTTAAATTCATACAAAAAGCACATGCATACCTATTAAAGTCAACGTGATAATAAAATTAAAACAAATTAGAGATGTATTATGAAATGGCAATGAAATCGTGAAAAAACAAAATACCTTCTACCAAAATAAAATAATATCAACATTAATACAAGGCCCAAAGTAAACAACATTATAATACAATATAGAATAAAATATTTATAACTCTCTAAACTACGATAACTTATGTTACATATTTATTCTTAAAATAATATATAATCTTACACTACACGAGTAAACCAATAATGCACGAGAATACCTAGGCCGGGTTGCCCATAAGTAGTGTCTTCCCCCGTGAGGTATCTTCCATCAACCTCCACTCTTGATGGAGGAATTTTCGCTTTATTTGAAACCTCCACATCTTTTAGATATTTTTTTATAATTATACCCCTTCATATCGTACTTACTACTATGTTTTAACCTTTCACTTGCTTCAGACTTATTCATATCATTGCAAATCCGTCTAGTCTTACGATGACCTACCTTATCTCTTATTTTTATTGAATTTGTAATGTAATAAACTTGAGGTTGTTGAACTATAAAAAACCTTGTAATACTTAAGCCAAATACCTCGCCATTCTAGCTATAGAAGATAGATTACTTCATAAAATAAGGTGATATAAAATGACGGTTGAGTATTGCACGCTCTAATCTTATAGCAATAACATAAGAACATGGCTTGTGATACAACCTTGCTTTTTGGCATGAGCACAAGCAAGTCCCATCATTCTTCAAGACAAATTCATACACAACTCTCTTACAATAGATTCAACGCTTAGCCTTTTAGCACATAAGATTTTAAATCTATGCTTTTGTATATCTTAAGATATAACTCGATGCTCTTAAGTATTTTATGTTTTTTCTAAGTACATCATCATTATTGTACCAAAGAAAATACCATTATCTATCATGAATGGCACAACTATTTTGTATAAATCTCTAAAATATTTGTATGTGCCATGCATGATAAACTTAATAATGGTAACAAGCGGTAGCCCTCTTACACCTCATATTATCCAGCTATAAACCTCAGCCAAATTAGTGGTCATTTCTCCTTCGGCTCATTCTCAATTCAGTGCGAAAAATTTCTAACCTGGAATATCGACTTCCTTCTTACAGTATGATCATCATGAAGAGTGATCCTAGAGTTTTAGGATCTTTGTCACTTATAGTTATTGACCTTCTTAACTACTTATTTGTTTATTTCGTTGTCAGCTAGTCTAACATTCTCCAAAGCTCTTTGACTTTTTTTGGTTGATTCTTAGCACATAGCCTGTTGAGGAGACCCAAAATGTGTTTGTCTTTGAACAACACATAGAAATTAGCACCCATATGATACATACACCATATGCTACGAATATCTGGTCACTCTTGTGCATAACCCTTCTCCATATTATCATCCCACAAATACTCAATAACATTGTTCACGTAGGATCTTGCGCGCACGGTGTGACCACGCCGAAGCCTAAGAGGTCTACTTAATTCCAATGCAGGTTTGTCGACTGCTCTCTATAGCTCGAGGTACGCGCACCAAGGCCTGGGAGGTCCGCTTAGCTCCGGCGCAGGTAACTTGGCTCGCTCTCTGTCTCGACGGTGTAGGTGCGATCATGCCAGTCAATTTGACCCTACAATTGATAAGGATGTGAGGCGAACGGGTCAGTCAGACGATGGGCCGATATAAGCTCTCGCTATCGGTTAGTCATCGGCCACGTCCGGATGGCTCCTCCTATCGGCTGGTTGTCGATAGGGATTGGGACGATTTTTCATAGGCTGGGGAGCCGATGAAGGTGTGGACAGATGTCGACGAAGGACATAATGACTCCGAGTGTAGCGAAAGTGAGATCCTGATCCATCGGCCGTAGAGCCGATGGATGCACCAAAGGGTATTAAGAGAATAGCAAAGCACGCGGGATCTCTCCTGGTTGCCGACAGGAGCTATAGCGCTCGTTCATCGGCTGGAAAGCTGATGAAGGCATATACAAACTAGCAAGGAATCGTATAAAAGACACTGGCTGCAAAGGCGATGTCGCTCCGGATATGGTGGGCGATGAACAAGGAGCGGGGCCCGCTCCTCCCACAGCACAGGACCCGTCACCCACCATGACGACGCTGCTAGCACTGATCTCGAAGATCGAACCTAACTGAGACAGTAAGACACCGAGGACAACGGCAATAGGACGGTGGATGCCCGATCGATCGTGCTGAAGAAAGGGCGGAGCGAACCCATTAGCTAGCTGAGCTGATGAGAGGACATATCTAAAGATATGCGTGCATCGATCGAAAAGACCGATGCACTAGGCGTGACGTTCGATGGAAGTATTTGAAGATGGGTGCATATCAGCTGAGGTGTCGATACGCTGGGCGTGTTGCTCAAGGTATAGATAACTCATCGGCTAACTATTCTGATGAAACACCGGGCAGAGACTTACAGGCCTATGGCTTAATCTACTATCGGCAGTCTCGTAGGTCAAACCTAACCGATACAATATGGGACCGACGACGATAGAGAGAGCTTGGTAAATCAATAGATCTCACACAGACGTGATGTGGTACACTCGATCTGACTAAGAGGTCAAAACTAACCAATACAGCCTTAGACAGAGCAAGATATACCAGGATAGTGGCGGGACTTATCCCTTTGCTAAAGATTGAACTTAACCGATACAACCCTAGGTCGAAAGCCAGAACCCGCCGGTAAAATCTAGATAAACTAGGGTGACAATGCGCCAAAATTGTATTGATTAAGACATGATTTATAGGCTTCCAAGGGATCTATATTTATACCCTAGCATTACAGAGTCCGATGTGGTTATAACAAACATCGGACGTTACTTCCTAAAAAATATAATAGGAAAATATCTCTAAGTTAACTGAACTAACTAAACCTTTCTAAGATAGAATTTACATAGATAAGTTACTCTGTTGTGAGTTCCACAGCTCCTCCTCAGACTCGGCCTCATTTAGATAGTCTTCTATAATTGGATCGAATCCTTCCTCGTTTCCTTTAATCGGTTTTTTTTCCTGTAGCAATCGGACTCTCTTTTACTAAACCGATTGTCTTTCTAATCTTTTCCTGGGCTTACCAAATTTTGGCATTAATAAACCTGTAGAAGGTTGGCGTGATGGCCATATATAAGACATACATTTGGCTTTATACTCACAACTATATCCTTTACCTGCTTCAGAAAGAAATATTAGCTTTTAGTGTTCTCGCTCTTAATAAAAGCAAAAGCCATAGGTAACACTTGATTATTCCCATCAACTCTAATTATTATCAATATCTACCCTCTGTACTTTTTTTTGTCAGGAATGCCCCATCGATATAGAGTATGAGATGACGATGCACAAATACATAAATGCACACACTTAATATGAAGAAAGCTCGTTAAAGCACACTATGTTGAGAATGGTCAAGTGATGGGAATGATTTAAGGTCATCATAGCTTTTTCGAATTACTTTGAAGAATGTAAGTTAAAAGATGAGACAAATTATTATATAAAGTTTTGAATGTATCAAACCTCATCTCTATAATGTTTTATTTCGTCTTTCATGTCTTCGAATAGGTAATTGTATACTTGAATTTGTCCTTAATGTGCTTGATAATTAACATTGGTTCATACCTCAGATTGTGCACAACATCGAAATACATCTATATTGCAATAAATGCAGATGCTATGTTTCTATGGTATTTCTCGATTCCTTGTAGTAACCATTATACTTTGTGACGATTAGCACCTTCCAGCAATCATTCCATTTACCCTTGAATACATGCACCTTCTATGGATACCCATAACATGGGTTCACACACTTTACTTCGTACATTGACTTAACTGACTTTTATAACCCAGAACTCTCTTCGAAGTGATACCACCTAGTATTTAACTATTTCCATCAATTCCTCTTTGTATGCATACTTAGCTCCCTAAATGACCTTGTTTTTCTTGTACTCTCATGGCACGTGATTTTCTTTAGAAATAATATGTCTAGAGAAGTTCTCGTTGGACTATTATGAGAGATTTATATTACCGTCCTTCTTGTTCGATGATTCATCATCCTCTACATGCTCATTATCAAAATCTTCTCTATCTATTATCTCAACAACAGTGCTATTTCTCTCTCTCTCGTCTGTCAATCCTCTAGACTCCATGTCTTTTCTTCATCGTCATCATCCTCCTCTTTCTTCTTCTTCTTGGTGCTCTAACTATTTTTCTCTATTATTTTAGCATCATCTCTCATCATACTTAGACTCTCTTCGTTTTGCATAACCATTGAAACAATATTATCTTTTTTATACACTGAACACAAGAATACTATTGCCAACTTTGTTGTAATGTATTTTCCACGTACTGGTAGTGGAATCAATCGGCATTAATTCTTAGAAAAAACATTCGGTTGTCCGACTCACTACAACATATATGGTTATTACATTAACCTAGGTTTGATTCGAAAGGCTTGCATTAACCAATTATATATAGCTGAAAAACTTCTCTCAGCTGAACTTTTAAAAGGGTTGAGCCTAGCTCTATATCATATAAATCATACCTAACATTTTTCCGATCATGATGTAACCAAAATACTGCTTTATTTGACATCTATTTACAAAAAAGTAGAGTTAAACTAAGTAAAAAATTAATTATCATATTTAGTACTGTGCATTCAATATTTAAACATCAATATGTCTTCAAACATTATGAATGAAACTATCTACGAATTTAGAAATAAAATTAACAAACCACGAATCTAGAAACAAAATTAATCATGAATCTAGAATAATACTACACATACTAGTTCATTTCATCACTAAAAAATATTACAAAGGATATAATCTTTTACCTACATACGAATTTACAAGTCAGCAGGGTTTCACCGCTTTCCTTTGCCTCTCCTTTCTATTTTTTATTAAACTGGATTTTTGGTTGGGTGAGAGGGTCTTATAGGCAACCACAAAAAAAAACCCTAATAAAGTGGTTAGTTTGCAAAATTTCTAGGCCCCTTCACCTCTCAAGAACGATCCTAATAATTTTATAGGTGTCTTTTTAAGGAAAAAAAATGCTCCAACAGAGAGTAGCAAGGGGTCGCATGCAAAACGACATGTCCTCCTCCTCCCTCGCACGCCCTATACGGTATTTTACAGATGTCCCTACTATAGAAAAAAATACCATTAAATAAGACGACAAGGAGGCTGACCGTAAAAAATTCGCTAGTTTGTCATTAACGATTTGACATATCAGATTTAAAGCTATACGAGGAGATGCTTTTTGAAAAAAACCTCTCCCAGAGATTTGGTGGTATATATCTGTAATTTTTGCAAATAAAAAATAGATATTTTTTAAATATTTTAATTAAAAATATATAAATAAAAAAATTATGTTCGTAGGTAGGCCGTTTCATCCTAATGGCCCAGCCGGACAAATGTTCGGTCTAGTCCAATAGCTGTAGCTCACACTTTCGTTGAGGTCCTCGTGCTGCCAGGGCTGGGGAGCATTCCGCCGAACACCTCTGTCTCGCCTCGCAGCCTTTGCCCATCCCGCCGCCACCGCCCAATGCCGCCGGCCACCCCCTCTGCAACCAGATGGCCGAAGACCCTCACCGCCGACCACCTTCACCGCCTGGTCCGCGCGGAGCGTGACCCGCGCCGCGCCCTCGCGCTCTTCGACGCGGCCACCGCCAGGCCCTCCTCCGCGTCCCCTCCCCACTATTTCACGCCCGACGCCGCGCCCGTCCTCCCGTCCCGGGACACCGTCTCCCTCCTCACGTCCCGCCTCGCCTCCGCGGGGCTCCTCCCGCTCGCCGCCTCCCTCCTCTCCCGCTCGCGCGAGCTCTTCCCCTCGCCCGGCGTGCTCGAGCCCCCCTTCCTCTCCCTCCTCCGCGCCTACTCCCGCGCCCACCAGCCCCTCGCCGCACTCCACCTCTTCCGCTCCGCTCCTTCCGCCTTCGGCCTCCCGTACTCCGCCCGCTCCTACACCGCGGTCCTTGCCACCCTCGTCGCTCACTCCCACCTCTCCCTGGCCCGCTCCCTCCTCGCCGACATGCGTGCCGCCGGCTTTGCCCCCACTACCGCCACCTACAACGTCCTCATCAAGGCCCACTGCTCCGACGCCACCGTCCCCATCGATAATGCCGTCCGCCTTTTTCGGAACATCCCCAAACCCGACGTGTGCTCCTACAACACTGTCATCGATGGGTTCTGCCGCCGGGGCCGCCTGCCAGAGGCCCGCGACCTGTTCGCGGAGATGATTGCGAATGGCATTGCACCAACGGTGGTTACTTACACCACTGTTATCCACTGGCTCGCAAGGGAAGCTAGCTTTGATAATGCTCTAAAACTGTTTGATGAAATGGCCAGGAGAGGAATCATGCCAAATGTGGTAACATACAGTTCACTGATCGATGGATTATGCAAGGGTGGGCGTGCAACCTCAGCACTGGAGTTTCTGGACAGGATGGTCAAGGAGAGGAAGCTTCCAAATACAATCACATATAGTTCTGTTATTGATGGGCTCTATAAGGAGGGCCGGCTGGGTCAGGCAATGGAGATTTTAGACCGGATGCGTCTCCAGGGGAGGAAGCCTGATGCCGGGTTGTTCGGTAAGCTAATTGTTGGGCTATGTGATGCAGGAAGGGCTTTGGAGGCTGCAAATTACCTGGATGAGATGATTTTTGCTGGCATTCAACCAAACCGCTTGACTTGGAGCCTGCATGGCAGGATAAATGATGCAGTGGTGACAGCACTATGTGCTAAGGGTGAAGTTGGCAGGGCTTTTCAGGTGTACCAGAGCATGCACACCCGTGGAATTTCTACCGAGCCAAGAACTTTCCATCTTCTAGTCGAGTGCTTATCAAAAAAGAACAATTTAGAGAAAGCTGCTGATGTTGTGCGCAATATGTTATCAGAGAGATGCATCCCTGAGAGGGAAACATGGGATACGATTGTACGTGCATATTGGGGTAAGAAGAAGGTATGGCAAAAAGCTGAGGAAACATGGAGCCAGTTAACAGTTACTAATTGAAAAAAAGAACAGACTATATTCTGCTGATATATCGTATGCGTGAACTATTTCCAAGCAAACATTGTGCTCAGAGGTCATATACTTGTTCTGTCCATCATGTTGTTACACAAGTGAGAGATTTATTGTCAATAGCTCTTAGCCTCTCACATTTAGTGTTCACTTTTCCAGGTTACTGATGGTAACTGTGACATATTTTTGAAGTCACAAGCAGTTGGCAGTGTTCAGGTATGGTGCAATGTTGTTTTCCTTAGTTCCAGGCTTGCTGATCATTATGTATATTAATATACTAAGCATCAATTTTAATTAATCATATTTGCGAAGTTTGGTGATCAACTGATCACTACCTGTAGCTTAAACTATTGCATAGCAATCTAGGCAGTTAAGTCAAATGTAATTACTGACAATCGCACTAGCAATGTTAGGTACATTTATTGGGAAAGTGAAATGTTAGTTAGGTTATTGCACTGTTTCATAATTTCACATGTTGATTTTATTCTATTCATTTTCCTTTCATTTTCTTATGTGACTGCTGACTAACTGTTCAGGGTTATTGCACGACGAAAGAAAATCTCTATGATGTGAACCCTGAAATGCACAGTTTCTAGTGATGTTTTCCATCTCTGTTTCGCCTGTAAAGATAAAATTCAAATATGTTCTTACTTTCCACTTGCATATTTATTACCTTGTTTTCTATCCAAAAGAAATTTCAGTGTACTTTTGTGCTGAGTAGAAGCTTATAGGCTGGTAGCTTTCTTTAGAGTTTATGACTTTATGCTGGTTAATAGTCATAGTGAACATGCTTATGATATGTCCAACATGCTTAATCTATGACTTCACTTAATGGAGCAGGCCCAAACAGCATTACAAAGTATGGAATTATGGATCTGCATGCTATTGGCTCGGAGTATAGCCATGGAAAAAAAAAATCAACAGCCAAAATATCAAGCATTGAGATACATGCTATGTATTTCTATCTATGTAAGGGGATTACTGCAGTGAACAAGATCTTTGATTACCCAACTATTGTGGAGGGAGTGGAAAGCCAACGCCACGGTGGGTGGCTGGGAAGCTGACAAACTGCATCCTACCAATAACCACTATAGTAGCCATCAATATTGTGAGAACTGAGAACTTTCTTTGTATCCTCATTGGAAGAAGCAACACACCACATTTTGGTCAAACAGCGTTATAGCAACGAAAGTCATTGCTGAAACAGTTTTTCATGGACAAAGTCTATAAATTGTATTCATTCCACTACAACTTGTGCTTCAAGAGGTGCTCGATTGTTGATGACCCACAATCCTTTGAATGTGACAAACCTATAATGAACATTCCCTTCCATATCTCTGAAGCCATATGTAAAACTGAGAACAAAGCAGGGCAATGCACATAACACCACAAATCCTCATGTTACCATTTGATGGGTGTCACTGCAGGGGCCTTGTGTTGGTGTTGCCAAGGTTGGAGCCAGGAACTGGAAGACATGCACAGTGACTGATGGAAGAAATTTGGTGATGCTATTGTATGTCTGGCCAATTGCTTTTTGCATGGGCTCATGTTGCTGCTGTGAATTCAACAACAGAGGATGCCTCTGATCCTGCCAGCAATTTCATGTCGTGGTGGTGGTGTGGAGCACGTAGTGTTGCTGTCTTCTTCATCCAGTTCGTTCTAATTTGTCGCTTGCGTCTTTTATTAGAGGAGACGCAGCTAGGTATTTTACCAATGGGAAGGAAAGAATTTGAAGGAAGCTAATGATATGTTTCTTTTTGTTGCCCGTTGGATTTCTCGCAAGAAAAAGGAAGCAAATTTGAAACGAACTGGGAGTTCTTTGGTAGCTGGAGATAGAAATATGAGAACTTTTGGTGCTCCAGTTTTCTCTTTTGAGCTCTAACAGTTGTAACAGAAAGAACTAACAGTTACTGTGTCTAAAATATTACTCCTATGAGGTTATGATACTATGTGGCAGATACACATGGAAGTGCATGTTATTTTCAATGGATGTTCCTGCGAGGCGTGCTTAACTGGACAGTTATACTTTTGGCTTGTGTCATGTACTATAACGCACTGCAACTTCAACAAATAATCAGCCAACCATCCGGTTGATGCTCAGTTCCCAGCTGACATGAACGTGTGCGGTTAACACATTTTTTTAAGCACTGAAAATATATTCCATTAAAATGGCGAGTTACGCGATGGGCTGATATCATCTCATAGATGTAAAGCCCAGCCAAGAAATGCAAGACCATACAAGATTGCAAAGAGCACTCCATTGATCGATCATACTCGACAATCTTCAGAGCAGCACTTGAGAGTAGAGACAAACCTGCATGCATGTTTGCCTTACTTAGGCGACCATAAAGACCATTGGAACAAACCACTTTAGGCTCCTCCAAGTAAAACACTTTCCTTGAGACAAATCCTATATGCAGTGGTCCTGGTTGTGAGAGTGATAACCAAGCTGCATCTGCATTTTGCTCAAAACATGAGGTGGACAGTGTGCTACCAGGAGTCTGGGGGAACATTTGTAAATTAAAGCTGCTTATCATTTGAGGCGACAGCATACGGCTTTAATCATGTGATTCCTTCTTTCTATCCCTTTAAATTTGCACATATTATAGCATGATCATGCACGAAGCTTTAGTTCTAGCCAATTATCTAGTAAAGGACAGAGCTTTGTATCTGCATACCAAATTGCCTTGGTGTACGTGTGAAGCCCCTTAATTAACTGTTTTTCTCTGAAAAAAGCTTAGTGTAAGTGGCATCTGTCTTACCTCTTGCCTTCACTAGGCAAAGTGGAGTTCAGTTTGTTTGTGGTGGCTTAGCTAGAGGTGGTATCACGTACATGGATACATCGGGTTCAGTTAGGTACATGTACTCTATCATCCGATATATGGAATGCATCAGAAGCAAGTCCAGTGTCACTGTCACATGAAGCAACATCTAATCGCCAATGGTCGATATGTGCCATTGTTCATCATGTACCAAATCACATGAAAATCCTACAAAAGCAATACATGTATTCCTAGTAATTCCTTTCCAGATTTTTTGGGGTTAAAATTCTCTCGAATAAAGTATGATGAGACTGTCATTGAGAAATTAATATCTTTGACTGTCAATGTTTATTTCATACTGATCATTCATTCATCCCCTGACGTTGAGAAAAGCACTCTGAAATAACTGGAGAGAAATGGAAAAAAAAACGTTCCTTTTCTAGCTTTCTGCAAAAAATTAAGACGCATGGTAGAGTCAGAGAGCAAATTGGAGAAGCGATTGCAACCTTGAAGTCTTTCTGCATTTCACACCCGTCTGTTGAAAAGTGTGGTAAAATGTCAAACTCCAACATAATTCCGATTCTGTCGGATCGAAGTACCTGCCTCCGTTTTTCAACATGACGGAGCTAGCTATAGGATGGGGAAACTTGCCCTACAAGTTAATTAAATAGTAATTAGTAGTAGCAGTACCTGATTAGATTACACTACTTACCAACGACGACGCATATACTCTCCAACTAATCGAAGCATATATTTGTTGTAGTATAACGCAAAGATTGTCATAGTCCACCAATAGAGAGATGCTTGCATATCAAGATACATAGATCATTTTTTCCTTTTACTTTTCAAGGGAGAGGCAGATACGTGCACACTTTGTGCATTGTACCCTCCTGAGAAGCACGATGAGATTATATACTATACACAGACTAAACTTTTTTCTTCAATAAAATACATGTGAAAAATAATATTACCTCCGTCCAAAAAAAAGAGTTTACTTTTAATTCTCCTATATGTTGAAGAAAAGGCTTAATACTTCCATTGATTTTTCATGAGGTGTATTTTATTTTTAAAACATTAAAGACTAACTTTGACAATTGACTAAAACATATATTTTCTATAAGATCAATATTTTTGTAAGATATAAACACTTTAGGGTTTATTTTTTTGCAAAACATGGTACAAAGGGTAGATGCTCAAATACATTCATACATACGAGCACAAGTGCTTTGTAGACTCAAATCTAGGTGGGTGGATTCTCCAATTGAGCTATTATCTGACTAGTGTCGTGTTCTTTTGTGTTGAATGGATGAATATATGAATGGTTTGCGATAATTATTTGAGAGTACTAACGAATGAATTAAGTATTGTAAAGCTGAAAAATAAATTTAAAATAATATTATAAGAATTCATGTATAGAATTTTTTTTAAAATCACAATATTTAGGAGCTCAAAAAAGCATGCCCGTTAATCCATTCCTTCATTCCCCGAAAAAGAACATGAAACACTATACAAATTAAATATGCCATATAATAAAAATAAACGAAGGGAGCATCCAGGCTAGTTAAGCCCATCCGGTGTAATACTCTGAGTCTCTGACACGTGTTAACTAAGCTAAAAGGCAGCCTACACCTGTACACATCTACCTACACCATCTATACCTATATTAATTAAATACTTTCTAGGAGCTTAAATCTAACCTTCAACTCTCAGTGAGACTCTTTGGTTAGCTTACAAATATAGAGTTTTATCCACCTTGGAGTCTCAATTGAAGTATCTTTTTAGTATGTAGTAATTGACATGGACTGTTTTTTAATTTGAGACATTAATTCTAGAAATAACCAATATAAAATTTAACAAAATTTGAAATTAATAAATTTGTAGTTCAACCCATCTTGAACTCTCATTTAATATCTTATTAATTTTATTTTAAAATTTAAAATACATAATTACGATTTGTAAATGGATTCTTTTTTTAATATAAGTTTCTGTGTGATTATGATACATTTATATTTTTAATATACCGGTTATAATTTTTCGTGCAATATATGGGTAGGCGACCGTATGATATAATCGGCCTGAAGTTGTGCACGTATACATGTAGTATATGTTACACCCTGGACACCCTTGTTAATTGTCACCTACTATACTACTACTGCTTGGGTAATCCCTCTCAACCGTCTGAAGAGGCATGATGTATCGCTTAGCTCATCGATCGGTCGGGCCGCCCACCATGGATGCATACATACATGTTCGAATCGTCCCCATCCACGCCCTCCAACTCAGATCGACCGGTCCAAATCCGCAGGCGAATGTTCACGCATGCCACGCGTACGATGCATTTCCACCGGCCGGATCATCGACGGGAGGGATCATATACACGCGCCTAGCTAGCGCTCGATCGTCTCGGACGGTGGATCGATGGACGCCCCCCGGTCGTTCAGGAGTCCTTTGTCGATCGATCGCTGGGGCTAATATACTACTCTCTCTCTCTCTCTCTCTCTCTCTCTCTCTCTTCCAAGACACTCTACGGTGACCTCGTAGCTAAAAGTCCCTCTCCCCGATTCCATCCCATCCCATCTCACGCACGCGCGCGCGCACCGCAGCAGCCGCAGCCGCCACCGCGCGCTGGCTAGTAGGGTGCGTGGTGCAGGTGGTGTGTGGTGTGGTGTGGTGGGAGGTCCTCGCGATCGAATCAGGTTGCCCCATCTCCACTCCACCCTCCCTCCTCCACACGTACGCTTTTGGCCGGGCGGTCCAATTCTCTCTCATGCACTACCTCCCTCTCTTTACCTTTCCCCCAACTCTCTCTGATCCCTCTCGCGCGTCTGTATTGTATTGCGAATAGCTTAGGGTGTTCGCAAGCGAGTTATCGAACGTCATGCACCACAAATCACAGAAGGAAATGCTAGCGTACGTATGTGTACGTATAGTTTGTTTACCAACTGAATGGCTAGCTAGAGCTAACCGTGTTGAATCCATGAATAGTGGTTAGTATGCGCGTGCTGCCGTACTCACGTACCTCGCAGCGGCTACCTGCAAGTACACCGGATGCATGCACACACACCCTGTACCACCGTACCGGTCGCGGAGGAGAGAATGTAGGTCATCCTGCCGCCTTTAAACCCGGCCAAAGTACACGTATTTCGCGCAACCTTCTCCTCTCTTTCTCTCTCGCTTCATTTCATGTGCGTTTGGTGTACGGGTCTTCCGGTTAATTAATTACAAATGTATGTGCTTTCTTGCAACGCAAGCCTTGGCCATGGACTAGTAATACAGTAGTACCACCAGCAGCAGCAGCTAGCAGTGGCACTGGTCATTTCTGACGTGTAAATGTTAACCGTCAAATTGGTGTGGTGGTGGCCGGACGTCCATATCGGAGAGAGATGTACACGCAGCAACTCGCGGGCGGTGCGTACGTACGCTCGCGCGCAGAGAATCCGGCGCCTGGTTTGCGGCTCACGTATACGGGTTGCAAGCCCAGACTTGAGGGCCAAGCAACACCGAATCATTCGCCCGGATCCCCTGCTCCTATGATTCGCCGCTAACTAGCTATCTTAGCTGATTGATTATTGCCATCTGCGTGTTGCCGCACACCTCGACACGTGACAACATATCCATCCATAGCCATTGTGTTCAATCCTCCATTGTTCCACCTGTTAATCGATCGCTTATCTTTCCTCTCCTACCTGCTGTACCGAAGCTCTCTCTCTCTCTTTCTCCCCAGTCTCTTGCTCCTTTTGTGGAGTGTTCTTGCTGTAGTTGTTGCCTGCACTGCACAGCTGCACTTCCCTGCCCTGCCCTGCCTCGCGAGAGCTCGTGGCGATCTTCTTGGGAAGCACCAACCGAAAAGTTGGCGAGAATTGATCTATTCCTTCCTCTGTACCAGACGGAGAGAGAAAATCAGTAGCAGCAGCCGCAGCAGCTGGGCCGGTCGGCAGGGAGGATTAGGCGATTAGCAGCTTAGCTTTTAACAGGGACAAGCTTCCTTGCTCCCTCTCTTTTCTCTCTGTTCTCCCCCTCATCGATCAGGCCGCTTTGTTCCCTTCTCTCCTCTCTTTCTCTCCCTCCTCGCGAGAGCTCGCGGGTCGCCTTAAGGCTTGCCGCATATGGGGGCGACGAGCAAAGCGTAGGGGCGGAAGGGAGAGGCTTCCGGGTCGCTCTCTCTCTCTCTCTCTATCTATCAATCTCCACGATCTCGTCGTGTTCAGTTCCTTCCTGCGGCCAGCCATGACATGGTGCAATAGCTTCAACGACGTGCGCGCCGTGGAGAACAACCTGGCCTCCTCCGCCGCCGTCGCCGCGGCCAAGAAGCAGCAGGCCTCCCCGCACGTCAACCTCATCAAGACATGCCCCTCCTGCGGCCACCGCGCGCAGTATGAGCAGGTAGAGCGAGAGCTAGCTAGCTAGCTAGACATATTATTCCTCCTCCTCTCACGCGTGCTGTACACATGCCTGGATGGTTTTGCGTGGATGGCATTGAGCATTGTGGACAGAGTCAGTTGCAGGCAGCGGCGACGATCCAGGACCTGCCGGGGCTGCCGGCCGGCGTGAAGTTCGACCCGACGGACCAGGAGCTGCTGGAGCACCTGGAGGGGAAGGCGAGGCCGGACGCGCGGAAGCTCCACCCGCTCATCGACGAGTTCATCCCCACCATCGAGGGCGAGAACGGCATCTGCTACACCCATCCCGAGAGGCTTCCAGGCACGTATATACAATACATGCATGCTAGAACGCATCGATGCATCAGATTTAGTTTCATCTTCTCTCATCATCTACAGACTAGTAGCTACCTTAATTATCATGTTCATGCATGATGTGTGAACAAGTGCATCTGCCTCGATCTGTTAGTTGCATGCTCGATTACATTGCGCCGGCCGTCAGCTACAGCAATTGCAAGAGAAAAGATGATCAGATCTGGACGGGACGTGGAAGCTAGCTAGAATGGGCTGATCCGTCACGGAAGACCCCTTGACAACCCCTTGCCATAGATTAGTTCTAATTTTAAAATTCCCTGATTTGATATAAAGTTTTATTGGTCGTTTCCAATTTGATGACCTTAGCTTTTGCTTGATATATCAACAATACCTAGCATGTTTGTATATATGTTGTAACATGCACACTAGTGTATATATTATACATGTCCTTGCGTTTTTCTTTTTCATTAATTTTCTGTGTCCGATAATGTGTGTAGTTGCATTTGGGCACGATACAATATATTGGTAAGAGTAATTTTATCATCTTTAATAAAGTATCTCTAGATATCAAAATATACACTTAAAATTTTTGGTACGCATAAATTTTCGTACCTTGAGTTATATAGTATCTAAAGTTACTAAATTTTATACTAGAAAATGTGTTACCTCGGTACTTTATCAAAAATACTAAAATTAGCCTAATGCTAAAATTTGCCAATGAAGTAATTGCTTCTCCTACTTGCATAAGTTTGTTTTAGAGTAAGGTGTGAAGATCCCTAAACTAAACTTATATGAATGTCATCTAAATCTTCAAACTCTCATATTGTATTTTTAGGTCCTTGTCCTTAGATGTCACGTAGATCCAAATAGACTCCAACTAACTTCGTGCGCAAATATGACATGCCACGGTGACGTCTAGGTAACATTGGGGCCGTCTCATTTTAGAAACTAGAAAAGAGAATATTTTTTCTATATGAGTGACGGATCTTAGTGATATGCATACGCTACCGTGGTAATTTAAAAATCTTAAAATATATTTTAAGAGTTTAGCAACCTATATGATATACTTGTACAAATTTAGAGATGCTGATGCATTTCACTCTTTATTTTACATTGAAAACGAGAGATCACGACAACACAATGCCACCAAAGGTCTACGTCATGCAGGATACACGCAACATCAGATCAAAGGGAGAATAAACTTTGAAAAGACTTACAATATGAACTGGTTTTTCCCTTATCCTTTTTTTTACTTCAAGTATTTAATTTGTCTATATTTGCATGGGTAGGATAGTCATTGTATATTTGTGCAATAAGAACTTATATAGATACTATAATTTATTAATATTAGTGTCTTTTCTGCTTTTGAAAAATATAATATTATATTATTTAGGGATCGCATTCCATTTCACAGGATAACATGTATTTTCTATCATAATTAATTAGTGATAGAAATATTGCACCAAGAGACATAAAACTTCATGCTATTTTCATGGAACTCTATTTTCATAAGCAGTAGAAAGTAAGTAAAAGAAATCTATTACAACGAAATTTACCTAGCTAGAATTTTGATGAAAAAAACCAAACATTCAAGTGGTCATGCCATCGAAAATCACTTTGAATACGGTCGAAGGATGAAAAGTAAATGGTATGAAAAATTCAAGAATGAATAGTATCCGATTTTAAATTTTAGGGACAAATTATACACTTTCAAGTTCAGATATAAAATGGACTTTTCTCTATTACAGACGTGCCTGGTACTTTGGCCGTGTTAGCTGCATAACTGTTTTTTTTACAACGCAAGCCTTTGTTTTTGTTTGTGCTGGAACCAGGGGCTGTCGTGGGGTGCTCATGGAAATAAATTGGTGTTAGGCATAGTGTGGGTTGATCTGGGAAAAAAATTGTGTAGGGAATGCTCCTTCTATTGTTCAACGAAGTACAGATAGACTATTTTTTGACATTTCATATGCTAAAGCTGACATAAATTAATTCTGTAGCAACAAAAGTTTTGCTGGCCGATAAGAAAAATGTGTTGCTATATAATTTATTTCTCTCACACCAAATTTATCTAGATTCAACGACAGAAGGATCAAGACCTCGTGGAATGCAAATATGAAACAATATAGTACTTATTAAAAAAACCCATGGTTTAATTGACCCCACAGGTCACAAAATGGCTCCCCATTGTCTAGATTATTAGTATTCCATAATGTAAATAAGGATTTTCTAAAGTTTATCATTGATAAATTCTTTAAATTCAAAGATAGTTTCACCCTTTGGACATATCTCCACTAAATTACTTTAAATTTAGTCCATTATATAAAACTAATATAGTTTTGATGGTTTAAGGTTGAATAATGTATGATATATATTCTAGATTATCTGACACATTTTTATAAAAGTTTGAGGTTGTAATTAACAAGAGCTTTTCTCTTTTTTTACTACTCGGGCGATTTCATTTTTATGTTAAGATGCGAAATAACTTACTTCTGAGCGAAAAGACGCAAAAATAACTAAACAGTACTACTAACAGTTCAGGGTGAGAGAGAGAATCACTGAAGTAGGCCTAAAACACCATTAATTGGGCCCATATTTTGACTGAATGTCTTATGCTGCGTCGGTCGTCAGGACATTGGATACTACTGACCATGGAGTCACTTTGGTGGATACTATTGAGAAGTGCATGCATGCAATTGAGCAGTAGCACTCTACGTTAACCGTACTGTTTTCTTTTGATCGCCATTGGTTTCAGGGGTCGGCAAGGACGGCCTGATCCGCCACTTCTTCCACCGCCCGTCGAAGGCGTACACGACGGGCACCCGGAAGCGGCGGAAGGTGCACACCGATGAGCAGGGCGGCGAGACGCGGTGGCACAAGACTGGCAAGACACGGCCGGTGTTCACCGGCGGGAAGCTGAAGGGCTACAAGAAGATCCTGGTCCTCTACACTAACTACGGCAAGCAGCGCAAGCCGGAGAAGACCAACTGGGTGATGCACCAGTACCACCTGGGCTCCGACGAGGAGGAGAAGGACGGCGAGCTCGTCGTGTCCAAGGTGTTCTACCAGACGCAGCCAAGGCAGTGCGGCGGCGGCTCGACGGTGGCGACCAAGGACCCCTCCGTCGATCTCGTCGCCGGTACCATCAAGAATGGTACTGGTGGCGCAGCTACTGATCACCACCATAACGACGGCGGCTATGGTAGCAACAACAACAGCAGCATACTAAAGGAAGCTGCCGGCATTGTAGATTTCTACAACCCAGCAGCGGCGCTAATCGGCTACAGCCAAGCGGCTCCTAACAACAGGGCGGCTACTTCTGCTCACTTGATGCCTAACTTTGAGGTGCACACAGGAGGTGCAGGCTTTGGCCCCTAAGAAGAAATGTCAAGACAAGGTAAAAACAAAGGAAACCAATTTGACTGATCATATATAGGTTAGATGGACAGAGGATGGCAGGGCAGATATATGATGGCACTGGAATGCACTCATGGCGTATAATTTACTACGAGTGAAAAGGAGTTTTACTAAACGTACTACGGACAATAAGGAGTGTGTCGAGTGGGTTGCTGCACAGATGTTGAAGCGTAGGGGAGGGGGGGGGGGGGGGGTCGATATTCTTAGTGTTCATTGTTACATGTATACATATATAACTTGACATTCTCAATTTTTTGTTTAATGATATATATATGTTGTTCCGTAATAAGAATGATGGAATTCAATATTGTACATTGATTGTTTAAATACAAGGACTTACTTTTCATTAATACAAAAATTAGTGTTGTGCATTTGTGAATCATTTTCTTCTTATTTGGACAGTTAGAATATCACAGTCCAAACAATTGTTCTTCATTCAAGTATTTTTCTTAGTTTGTTGATCTGGATATAGATATACTAAGGCAATGTCCTTATAGCTTTTTGGCTAGGCTAAGAGCAATTTTTATAGTAAAGATGATAGCCATTTCTAATTTTATCCACATCTTATATTCATTAATTAGAAAGTAATATAGACAACACATTACCTCTAGCACACTTTTTTCAATATATCATAATATTTTTACTCTCAATTCATTGTCTTTTTCTTTTATTTCTTTTGGAATTTGTGTAGAGACGCTCCTTGTATAAGAGGTAGCTTGTGCTCTTTATTTTACTTCTCTCCTCCACCTCATCATATGAATTTATATGTTATCTTAGGGCAAGTCATCTACAGCTAACTATTAGCTAAAAAATTAATACATCATCTGCAACTAATCTAACAGCCTACACATACAATAATTATATATAAATATATACTATATCATTAATATATATATGAGCTTCTTTGGTTATAAATCTGTAGGCCACTTTTCTTCTCTCATTTTCTCTCATTTCTATCTAAACACAAATCTAATGTAATAATTTTTAAAGTCCGCTTAATTCACTTATTATACTTGCTCTGCGCATAAAATAAGATATATCATTAGTATATAATTAATTAAGCATTAAATACTATAAATTTGAAAAATAAATTTATTTGAATTTTTAAAGCAATTTTCATATAGGAAGTTTTTTTTAAAATACATCGGTTAGCAATTTAGGAAATATGCTTATGTAAAACGAAGGAGTAGCCAAAGCAATATTGTGTAAAAGGAGCTATACCATCCAGTACAATAAAAGATAAAAAATCACAATAAAATATGTAACTTTATCCAAAAGGAGCTATACCATCATGTATAATAAGACACTGGTTACTAGTCCCAATATTATGTTGTAGCATTATTGTGCATAGTGTTATGCCCCACCTATGACAATATTAGAAAACAAGGCTAATGTCAACTATACCTTTATCAATGGTTTTGACTTGAAGAAAAGAAATCATGGTGTAAAGGAGTGATCCAAATTGGTGGGGGCCAATTTTTCATGTGTTCACCCGTGAAGGTATTGGCTTCACCACCTTAGCCTTCATGCCAAACATCCCAATATCACGTGGCAACCGTTTATGAAACCAAAAGAAGCTCAAACTGTCATTGCAGTCTTTGACCAATCCGAGGATCTCATCGCTCGAAAAAAACATGGCTGAGTTGCTATCGATGAAGATTGAATCGCCACCAAAATCACGCAGCTCTCTCCACTCACTTTCTCTAGGGCGCTCGTCGAGAACAAATGCATGGAATCATACTTTCAAATCAAGCTCAAGATCATAATGGTAGCTATGGGTTCCATTGTAATGTTCCTCATCTATACAACAAAATTGTCCTCATTGTCAGAGTCGCATTGATTGCTACTATGATCCCTAAATATAAGCATTAGGTTTTTGTCCAACGACTCAGCTAGTTACTTTATAAAATAGAGGGACAAGTCATCTTCCTCTTCGTTGATAAGTTGCGGAGCAATGATTCTTGGGTTAAATGGTGTTGTGCCATCATGGTGTTTCTAGGTTTGAACTAGGCCCTCCCTGACGACCATATAGAACCTCCCTCGATAAGTGATCATGTCCTTGTATTTGTATCATGTCTGCAGGGAAACTCATTTTGCATCACCCACATGAGCAAACACAACCCTGTAGCTGGGGTTATGCATCATCATGATAGAGTATTCATTGGAACTAGGGCCCCACAATGGGATGGCTTTGAAGAGATGAGACGACTAGATTTCCTCTGTAGGTATCTCAATGATGGACTGGGATCTAGCATGTTTAATGTAGCTGTCTGGCCAGTATGCTTTCAAAATTGGGACTGCTTTAAACTATAACATGGCTTTGTCACTATCAGCTGTTGAAACTGCATTGAAGTAGCCAGTGGTGGTGATGGACGGTAATATAGGATCAACCTATGACTTGGTGAAAAAGTATCTATATAAGTTTTGTATATATAGGGTGGTAAGAGCTCAAAAGTTCTCTATAAATATAAATTGCATTAAGATAAATGCAATAAGTAAATGAAATAAAGAGACAATGACTTTTTACCCGAGTTTTAAAAAATTACTGGTTTTCTACTCCCCGTTAAGACAAGTTTAACTTCACCGTTCAAACTATTAAGCCTCTAAATCTCTTTGTCAAAGGATGAGCAAGATAAGAGCCAGTCTTAAGAGGATTACTTAAGTCTTGATTACTAAGATAGTTATTCCTTCACTCCGAAGGTATCGAACTCCAAACCACTTACAAATACGCTGGGTCTTCTCCATAACCTTCTTGGAAAATCCACAGGAATCACCTCCTTCAGGCCATCTAAGAGGTGGCAACTCCAAGAGTAACAAGTGACAACAATTGCTTGGAGAAGATCAAGTGCCATACTAGCTAAACAATGATGCAACGCACTTGACTTGGCTAAAACAACCCTCAAACACCCTCAAAATTAAAGAGAAATATCAAAAGTTGTAAGAGGAAAGGCAATGGTTCATACGAAATAGATGTAAGGACAAGAAGAACCCCTTATTACTGGTAGGTAAGTATTTATATCCCTACCAAACAAAACTAGTCGTTAGGAGCGAAACCCCTAACTCTTCATATGGTCGATCTGATTGCAGTTGAGGAGCTAGTTCGACTGGACTTCCTACTAGCAATTAAAAAAAGAGCCATTGACATGCATTAAATACACCTGTCCTGGTTCGACCGAGGGCAAAACTTCGGTCCAACCGCATCTACGTCCGGATCAACTGTCCTGATCCCTAGATTAACCGACACCTTCAAAAACTTTTCTGTAAACTCCCGGTCCAACCGGCTGACAAAACATCGCTCATAACCCTTTCTAGAAGATCGTGGTTTGATTAGATGCAAGGGCTGGGTTTGAGCGGAGAGCCTAGGCAGAGCTCAAAACCCTTTCTGAAAGATCATAGTCTAACTGGCTTCAGGACCTAGTCTGATCGGCTAGCCTTGCTAGAGCTCAAAACCTCTATCGAAACTCCTAATCAGACATGCTCTAATGCCCGGTTCAACTGACTCTCACCTGAACGCCTTTTCCAACTTAAAAACTTTATGCAATTGCTCTATGTGGCATTTTGATAAACTCTTTGCAACCATTACCACCCCTCTTGATAGTACGATAAGACTAGAAAAATAAACCTAATACATTCGCTCAACATCTCGATCGGTATATAAGAACAATAAATATTTTGTTCGCTTTGTCACATTCTTGCTTATCAATTTTAATCAGTGGTTAAACTCCTTAGCTGATTTTTTGTGTGTACATAACTTAATTATAATAGTCAAATGCAATCATTAGTACACAATTTGGCTTGTCATTAATTTACAAAAACTACAAAGGGGGCTAGATGCTTCAGTCAAAAAGCGCTGGGCGTCAAAGATGTGCTCTAAGGAGGTACAACCCATACTCTTTGTCTGTTGTCACAAGCCAACAGTTGGCTAAGCCGATCCACAAAAGGCTTTGGATGACCAAGGTAGGCAGGGTGATTGAGCGACATCAGTCGTCCAAGAAGAGTAAAAGTTGGTAGGTGTCACCGGTGGCCGGTAACATGAGCCAATGGGGTTTATCCTTAGGGCGAAAGCATTGGCAATGCCGTATCTGCCATTTGCTTCCACGTCTTGCACATGGCGCTGACCTTGATCTAGTCCACAAGGACAAAATGGACCACCAAATCGATCAATATGTTTGTTGGAAGTTCGGTCCAATCTATAGTGAAATTGATGAACATGTTGCACGAGAGAGTGGTTAGTGCCATAGAGATATATAGGCCACATATGCAACTATTCAAAGCCGATCCGAAACGAAAACATATGTACAGGTTTTCTGATACAAACAAACTAAACAGGCTTCAGAATCGTATCACCTAGGTAGGCGTGGAAGAAAACTTGGTAGAGACGGTCTGTGGCTCACCTCCTCTGTAACCTAGTCCAGATAGCTGGCGCGTGGATGAGTGAGCCATGTAACGATGCACATCATGTTAGCTTTATCACTGTATGATCTGCTCTATTCCTCCACTCGACTGAACACTAGCTTGCTCCTCTTATAGATAACAAACCTCATCTACTTCTCTCGAAAAAAAATACCACCGTTATGGTCTCTCATTTGTTGTCATCACCTCTCCTGTACCTCTAAAGCCACTTTCGTCTATCGTGTTTTTTTATTTTATTTGTTTATCCTTTCTACTATCAGAAGGTTATATTAGATTTTTTCTATCTCTTACACATATTTATACTCTTTGGCTAAGTCAATACACGCAGTAAAATGGTATCAGAGCAGCCTTTGTAGCCACCGATCCTACCTTCGTCGGCGCGCCGGTGGTGCTTCGCCGCCGGCGCGGCAACCCTGTCCCATCACCTGTTAAGAAGCAGCAGTAGGAAGCCCTCCTCGTCTAGCTCGTCATCGTCTAGTTCATCAGAAAGTCGTCAGTCCATTCATCTTCAGGTAGATCCAGTCGGCGCAAGCAGTGGCAAGCAGCCAGATCTGGCAGCATGCAACTCCAAATCCAACAAGTAAGCAGCAACAAGCAAGAAGCAAGCAAGAAGCAGCGGGATCCACCTCTCTGTCCATTGTCGCGGTTTGTACTCCCGCCGCTGTTCGTCGCGACGCTCGTCCTCACCGCCCGTAGCGGAGCCCATCCTCGGCGTCTGCCCTAGCCGCTCGTCGCCATCTTGTCGTTCCCCATTGAGCCGCCAGCTCTGCCGCGGTTCGTCGTCCTTCGCCATCCATCGTGGATCTGCCCGTCGCGGCCGCGTACTTCTCCTATTTCCTCTGTTCACTCTCTCTACACTATGAATATTCTGCCGTGGCTTTGTGCTGCTACATTTTGATTGGGGGGGGGGGGGGTGTTGACAGAGAAGAGTATATTTAATGGCATGATATAATGCTTGATTGATCATCATAATCATCATCCGATGCAGCTGCTAGAAGCTCTCTTGATTGGCTCCTAATTTCAGTAACCACTCTGTTAAAACTTTTGATTGGCTACCAGAGTACCAGTCTACCACCATCTTCAAGTATTAGTTTTACTATGTAGCCAATTCTATCCCTTGTGGGACTTGCATGTTCAACATTTGTGCTCCATCCATATACAATTGGTTGTTGTTTCTATCCTGCTAGCTGCTTCAACTGTTTTGTTAGTTTATCCTCCTGCTAGTGTCATTCACTCCTACGCTAGTTCAAGTCATTTATAATACATTGAGTCCATCAAAATCCATTACATCCATTTTAATTTGTCAAAGTCATGTCAATTCGCCCAATCTATCTCTATCCTCGCCAACTCCACGTCGGAGCTAGGATTCATTATCATCATACCATCGGCACCAACCCTCATCGGAGTTGGGTGTATCACATCATTAGCTTCCCATTGAAGTTGGCATCGTCATCAACAAGTAAAGAGCCGAAGAACAGTTTGTGAATGTCCTTTATCATAATCGTTAATGTCTCCAAATCAGTGAAGAATCAAAGAATAGCCCGTGAAGGTTTGAACATACCAAGAGCCGAAAAACAATTTGTGAAGGCTTCGAGAACCGCTTTATTGAGATGAATATTTTCTTTATCATCCAAAAATTACACACTCAGACAACATCTTAAGCATGATATATTATAGTATATTGTTAATTAGTGTTTAGCTTCAAATACAATATATTTAGTTTATCATAGAATTTAGTTGTAACTTATAAATGCAACCTTATTGTATACATGTTGCATTTGAATTTGAGAGGTGTGTTAAGAATAGTAAGATTATTTTGTACATATTTATATTATCTTTTAACTAAGTCGATAGACACATTAAAATCCACAGTTACTCTCTTCTTCACACCTCTCTCGTCCGCCGCCTACAAGCGTTGGGTGCACTGGGGGTGACTGCCGTGGTCAGGGATATCTGTCTCACTTACAATGCCTCCTCAACCTTCGAACACGTGGTAGGCAAAAGGCTGAACATCAGGGAACGTTGATGTAATTTTAATCTGAAAGAGAAACAAAAGCTTTCGTTTGATGTTGGTTCAGTGCCTTTTCAAGTCTGAAGTACTACTGGTCTAAACTTTTCTTAGCAGCTGACCCTGCTACTGTGTGTTCTTAATTTGTCTCTGACCATTCTCAAAGCAGACTAGGTGGAGCAAAACTTTGTCCCACTGGAGTTCGACCTTGCCTTATATTTGGTGAAAACTCCAATTTTTTTATCAAGCAGGTAGAACGACAACAAGTACTTAATTTGCCTAAGGAGTCAGTTCAAACGAGGAATTTATATTATGACTGAAGTCATTCTTGCATTTTCATCATCATCTTCTTTCAATATGCCTAAGAAAGTCAATAATCTCTTTCAGAAGAAAAAAACACCTCAGTGTCATAAAGGTTCTTACCCGTGATTTTCTTCTCCTACCTATCTAAATATTGATGGATCTTTCTTGGATCAGACAGGAGAATGTGGATGGTGTGTAGTTGCTACTGGCCAGAGGCAGTGACGGATGTCTCTCATGATGGCTGCTGGGAAATTACAAAACCTTCAAAATGCAGGACAAGACAAAAGCTTTCGAAACTGATGCTCAAGAACTGAAAATAATCCTTTTGAATGCGATGCAGGATAGAAGTGTAAACACTGTTGTCATTAGGGAAGCCATTTTTTTGCTTTTAATGAACTTTGATGTATATCAAATCATGTATGGACCTAGAAAGCCACATCTTTTGGCTTGAGGGATTCCCATGCTGTTTGTAATTTGGTTGCCACCGATTCAGCTGGCCTACCTAATTAATGGAGATGCGTCCTGTAAAAAAAAAATCTGGAATGTGTTGTCTGGAAGCTGATCCTTCTCAAACAATATAGATGGTTTCACATCTCGTACTTACATGCATCCATCCAAGAAAAGCACATTCCAATTTACAGAGAAACAATTACAATTTCTTTTTAACAGATCATCACATTCCAAATTTCAGAACACTAACACGCCATATGTATTTCAGATAAAAAACACATCGTACATATTACATCTTGCAAATTGAAAAAAAGAGAGTTCAGATTACAGCTTATAGCATCTGGGCTACAATCTTTGCAAACTCCTACCAATCGTTGCAACCCTCTCCTGATCAACTTATCCTCCTAAATGCATCTTCCAAACCTAAACACCTCCCAACAATCTTTCAGAACTTTTGCCATAATAACATTGCTCGAAAATGTGATATTGTACATAGTGTGATATTTTCATGCCAACAAGGTTGCAGATTTAGCATACACTCACCTCCACCGCCGGTGGCACGTTGCCGTCGAGCTCCCGGTTCTTCCGCCGCCTCGTGCTCGCCCTCGCCGACTCCGCCGCCGCCATCACTACTGCATGCCCACGCAGTTGTTGATACACTAGAAGCGATAGGGTCACCACAAGGGTCTGAAATGCCGGTACCTGTTCCGGACCTGTGCTGCAAATTTCTCAATTGGAAAGTTATCAGAAAGCAGAGCATGGAGAAGGTCCAGGGAATGAAAGAATCGAGGGCATATTGGTGACAGGGCACGAATTCATCAAGCAAGTATGTCCTCTCGATTAATCAGATACAGCAAACGCTAGTCAGACAATGCATGGTTACTATACGTACAGGATTACTCACATACCGCCCACTGTCTTCAGAATACAATTACACCAGTACGGTAAAATTACAGTGGAACGAAAATACATCAGCATTTGGCAAAATTGACACACTGGAAAAATATTTGAATCCGATAGGTTCATATAGCAGGAACATTGGCTTATCTGCTGATTCGGGTGCTTCGGTAGAAGGTGCACAATTTGTAACTTGACCAGGAGTAACAGCAGGTGGGTTGGTGCTATTAAAATCAGTAGCAGCCCCAGGATTACTAGTTACGTCCGTCGCCGGTGCTGTTGTAGCTTCTGCATTACCAGTGGTTGCCATAGGTTCAGCATTGTCGGGTACTCGGGTGCTGCTGTTTTCTTTGCATCGTTCCTTCTTCAGCAATCTGTGTTTCAGCAGAAGCACCCTCAGCCTTCGGAGTTCCCTGAGCTCCAGTAGTGCATTGAGCCATGGGAGTGCCCTGCTTCATCGGGTGCCTTGAACCATAGGAGTGCCTGGAGCCACGGGAGCACATATAGCTGCAATTGGGGCCTGAGCGCATTAGGCAGGCCAGGTTTCAGACCACATCTTTTTTGAATTACAACTGGAGGTGCAGATAGAGGACGCCAAAAATGCTGCAGCAGCCTCAGCTTTTACAGTTGGTGTGTAATCCAGCTCCTTCTGTAGCATCTTGTTCCATGTTATGACAAGTTCCTCAATGATGGACGACCATTGGCCTGAAAGTGAAAGATCCTTGTAAGCGTTCAACAATTACATACATTTTATAACATTTGGTCAAATAACTAAATGGATTTCATTAGGGCAACAACAATGGAACAGATTGGATAAAAAATAATGCTTAATTATTTTGCTAAACTCATGACTTAGGCATGGAAAATATTCACATCCTTCTCTCATGAAAAAAAGCAATGCATATCCTCTATATTTCTAACAGGTTAATGGTTCATTGGTCTGCTCATTTGGCAAACATGCAAGAATCTGCTCACCGCCGAAAATCCCGTGACCGGGGAAGGACGGCGGCTCGATCACACGAAGGCCTAGGAGGTCTGCTTAACTCCAGTGCAGGTCAAGCCTCGAGGTTCGCGAGTGTGCCACTCAATTTGATCATACAATTGACAAGAAAAAGGGATAAGACATGTTCGTCGGTTGGCCGGAAGGCCTGCCTGACTCTTCCTATCGGCTGATTGCCGACAGAGATGAGAATGCTAGCGCATCGGCTGAAAAGCCGATGGAGGTATGGGAGATAGACACGTGTAATGCACTAAAAGTTCTATCAACCAAAGAGTCGATGGCACTACCCGTATCCGATACGCGGAGCGGGAGCCGATCCCCCGCGAGACCATGCGGGCGAGCGACAGCAGTAACGGCGCCGTTGGGGCCAGCTTTGATAGATCGGACCTAACCGAGACAGTATGAGGCTAGAGGCTAACGACACCGAGGCGGGGGCTCGGACCGAACATGACGACGAGGTAGAAGGGATGTCATCGGCTACCTACAAGCCTAACGCCTAAGCCCATCAGCCGCATGATGATGGGAACCTACGTTTAGGATAACTCATCGGCTACTCACTCCGATGAGACGCCGTAGATAGACGTATAGACCTAAAACTCAATCCTCCGTTGGCAGACCTGTAGGTCGGACCTAACCGATGCAGCACGAGACCGACGATGGCGGAAGGAGTTTGATAGGCCGATAGATCTTGCACGGATGTGATGCGGTACACCTGATCTGACTAAGAGTTCGAACGTAAATGATACAGTCTTAGGCAGTACAAAGTATACCAGGATAGTGGCGGGACTTACCCCTTCGCCGAAAATTGGACTTAACCGATACAGCCTCGCGTCGAGAACCAAAACCCGCTGGTAAACACCTAGATGAACTAGAGTGGCGATGCACCAAGATTGTATTTGATCGAGAGATATGTTACATGTTTTCAAGTGGTCTATATTTATACCCTGGATTTACAGAGAGAGTCCGACGCGTTTACAACCATCGGACGTTATTTCCTAACAAGAACAAAGGAAAATACCTCTAAAGAAGTTAACTAACTAACTAAACCTTCCTAATAAGGTTACAATATACAAAGATAAAACCTCTTGCCGTGAAGTCCACCGCTCTTCCAAAAACTTGGTTTTATCTAAATAATCTTCTAATTTGGAACCGAGTCTTCCTTCACTATAACCCGATCGGCTTCTTCACTGTAGCAATCGGACCTCTTTTTATTCAAGCCGATCCTTTTTCTATCTCTCCTCGGGCTTCTCGGACCTGACCACGATCAGATAATTCCCTGTCTTCAAACCGATCCAATCTTCTACAAATTTGATCGGCTTCTCAACAGTTCCAATCGGTTTTGTCTCACGAGCCAACCAGTAACTCCATCGGCCGATCCTATTTACAAGGTGAATCAAATTCTCTATCGGACACCTCTCAACCGATCGGCTTTAGCACCATCGGATCGTCCAGATTTTGGCGTTAACATATGTCCCCCAATTTTGGAGTTTGCCAACAGACTACGAAATTTTGAGCCTTTGGAAGTCTCCGTAAACCAGGATGACCCGTTAAAACCGGCATTAATCGGCTTAGATTTTTGCCTAGATCGCTCCGCCTCTATAAAATACCTCTCCGCCTTAGCCTTCTTCCACACACTTCTTCCCATCAAAACCCTCAAACCTCGACGAGCTCCTAAGACTGAAGACGAACTCTCGCAAATTACTTCATCGGCCGCTACTCCTTCCTCCATGCGATGGCTTCTACACACGTAATCCCTGAGGTAACTATCATCTGCTCTTTCATCCTATATCTCGCACAAATCTCCCCCATCCCATCTTAGTAGTCAGGTTCTTGTTTTCTGTAGGATCTTAAGAGTCAGATTGCTATCTCAGTTTCCGACCGCTCCGGTCACTTCTATCTTGGTCCTATGGGTAACGAAGATCTGACTGATTTCATAAACTCTGAAACAGAAAGGATTCCATTCAAAAACTCATCTATGGTCATCACCGATTAGGCTAACAGTTTCAGATCTTAGCCTAACAAACTCCCGGGATGGAGGAACTGGTGGTATATTAGGGTTTCCGTCTCCAAAAAGTCTTTCTGCGAGGATTTGGAGATAGACCATTGTATCAACCTTTCTTTAGCCGTTATGGAAAAGAATGAAACTTTACTTCCATCGACTTTTTACTTTTGGTCAGATATCTTAAATGACTTCATGTTCGGGCATGAACTGATGACCCCCACTCTAATGGACGTTACCATGTTGACTTGCCTCAACACCACCCACTATATAAACCCGTTCATCCTCAGATTCAAACCCACTCATTGGCTAAACACTAAGAACGTCGGAGGTTGGACTAAATATATTTCTCTGCACAACAAGTCTTCCGGCCAAGTCAATGAACGTGAACACGTAGCATTCTTGAATATCTGGTTAGAGCGGTTTGTCTTTGGTGGCTCAACTCTTAGTCCAACAACCAACATGCAATGTCTGTCAGAGCTCCTGGCCGATCAACACCATATTCCTCTGGGACAATATCTTTTTGGAGCTATTTATTAACTGCTCTATCAAGTGGCGATCAAGCTATCGGCAGGCCAACCAGTCGGACATATTGACGGTCCCTGGTGGTTTATACAACTCTGGTTGAACGTCTATACCTCCAGAGTCATCGCCAGGTCCCCTTTCCCTTCCATGACATATCCGACTGACTACCCAGAAGAAAATGAAGCCAGTCGACGCCAATGCACATCCCTGGGTGAAGATTCATCGGCTCTTCCTGGAAGCAAAATGACCCCCCTCGAACTTAGCCAGTGGTTCAAATGTTTCTACTACGGCTTCACTAAAGAGGTCACCATCTGGTTCGCGTACGAGGACGACTCGTCTTTCGAAATGTCTTCCAGGTTTCACCTGATGAACGCCTTAGCCGATGAAGAATCGAAGACAATCTTCTTATCCTCCATAACTCCTAATCTTCTATCGATTGGATTTTCATTGGGCCGATCCCAACAACCATCATACGAGTTCTACCATTCTTCGGTTGGTGCTCGTCAGTTGGGCTTCGGCCAACTCCCCATCGGCTTGTTCTTCATCGACAAGCTCCAAGCCCGAGGAAAAGTAAAAAGTGGCTTGGAGTACGATTGGCTTAGGTTGATGGCATTAACCTTGTCCTTAGGGACTATCTTCACCTTCGAGCCCTGTATATCCAATATCAAAGTCTTTACTCAATGGTGGTCAAAATGGAGAAGGCACCTGTTTAGTCTATCGGCTGAAAACTACTGCCTGCGCTTCAACCCCGACTATGTGAAATTTGATGAAGAGGTAATCTCTCTCCTTATACTATTTTTTCTTCATCGTATTGAATTTCAACTGTGTCTTGATCCCATGATTCCACAAGCTGGCGACAAAGATGCACCTAGGTCGGCCGATTATTTATCAACCTCCATCGGCTAGATCCCTCCTTGGACAGGGTAGTCCACCTCCATCGGCTCTCCTCCGAGTGTCGCGAACACTAGGGCTAAAGTGCAAGAAATCGGCTACTCGGACGGTTTCTAAGAAACAGAAATCCGACGCCGATGTCGCCATTATTACATCGGCCTCACGAAGCCCTTCTCCTGCGGCAATCCTAACTTTTTCTGCATCTCCATTGGTATGTGTCAGCATTAATTCTTCGTTGCCTTCGCCTTATCCTGACACGTTCACTTTGCAACCTAAACCATCGGCTCCTGAAGTCCAAACGCTGGACATTGTTACTATGGTTGAGCCGATGGTATCCTCAGAAGTCATGGCATCTACTCCTCAAACTCAAATTGCCCCATATCAAGCTGACACCCACATAATCGCTCAAACTGCTCCTGCTGTATCCCAGGTACATTCATTTTATATGTTATTTCTCTTGACTCATGATTCCCATATTTACTAATGTTGTCATGCAGTGATTAGCCGATCTATTTTCCTTCGACATCGGCAAATACTTGGAAGCAGAGGAAGATTTAGCCACCAGCGTAGCGATTGAACCATCTTTACCAACCGATGCACGCGAGCAGTTGTTAGATATTATGCATCGGCTGGAAGTTCCGATTGACTCGCTGGTGGAAGATTGCAGGCCGATCCAGGGAAGACTTGCTGAAATCGAACATCTTCTGCCTAAGGAACTGACGGACGCACTCACGCCTACTGCCTACATAGAATTTTAAAGGACCCAGCTGATTGCATCAATACAACGCATAGCCGATCGCGTTGAGCAAAACAATCTGGCTTACAATGATCGGCTAACTGCCCAAAACAAAAAGAAAAGGCTTGATGAAATGACAGCTGACCTTCAACGCACCAACACAAAGCTTGGCCTCTTGAAGAAACGAGAAGCCGATTTGATGGCGGAACTCGATAAGGTTCGTGACGACATCAACTCCACCGAGTCCCACCTCATCGGCCTACCAAAATCAATCCAAGATCAAGAGACCAAGGTAGCAGACCAAGTGCGGCTTGCAGTTCGTCGGCACAGGAACTTGAAGACTATCTCCGGATCAGATGAGGACGACATCCACGCCATTAATGAAATAGATCAAATCCGTCTGCGAGCGATCGAGGCCATTAAGAAATTCTTATAAAATTTTAGCCTCGGAAAAACCCCAGATGTCATCCTGAACATTAACTATTAACAATAGAATTCAACCGGCTTGATCAACAAAAGTTGTATATATATATTTTCTAAAGACGATATCTCAACGATATCGGCTATCTATAACCGATACAATCATATCGGCTTCCGTACGTTATAAATCGGCTATGCCTCAACCGATTACATAAACAGTATCATCTGCTGATACCACCTTTAAGATCTCATCCATCTTGAAAAGAAAAAAATCGGCTATGCTCAACCGATTTAGGCGACTACCCACACGCTAGGATAATACTTCTTCAAATATTTTCTATTAAACGCTTTGGCAAATTTCTCCCCTTCAAGACTCTGTAACATATAAGCATTGCCAGGCACACATCGATTAATCCGATAGGCTCCTTACCAATTAGGTGACTATTTTCTAAACTTATTATTCCTAGATCCAATCGGTAAAATTAACTTCCAAACAAGATCTCCTTCAGAAAAAGATTTGATCATCACTCTTTTATTATAATGCCTAGCAATCTTAGCCTTGTTTTTCTTGATCCTCTCAAACACTTCTAACCGACTCTGAGTCAAATCATCGAGCTCATCGGTCATCAACGTGTAATAATCATCAGTTGTCAATTGATCCTATAGAGACACCCTCCTGGAGCCGATATTAACTTCTCATGGAAGAACTGCTTCATGACCGTGTACCAACTGATATAGAAGTACTTGAGTAGATCCATGACATGCCATCCAATAAGCCCACAACGAATCATTCAATGTAAAATGCTATCTCCGTGGTTATTCGTTAATCTTATGCTTGATCAACTTTATTAAACTTTTATTGGAAGCTTCGGCCTATCCATTAGCTTGAGCATTATTAACGCCAAAATCTGGACGATCCGATGGCGCTAAAGCCGATCGGCTGGGAGATCCGATGGGGCTAAAGCCGATCGGCTGAGAGGTCCGATGGAGGGTTTAATGCAGTCATCGGCCGATGGAGATATTGAGACAAAGCCAATGGAGAACTGTAGAAAAGCCGATCAGATTAGTAGAAGATTGGATCGGCTTGAAGACAGGGCATTGTCCAATCGGGATCAAGTCCGAGAAGTTCGAGGGAAGGAAGGAGAAGGATTGGCTTGACTAAAAGAAGGTCCGATAGCTACAGTGGAGAAGCCAATCAGGTTATAGCAAAGGAAGACTTGGTTACAAATTGGAAGATTATTCAGATGAAACCGGGTTTGGGGAAGAGCCGTAGACTCCACGGCAGGGTGCTTATTTTTGTAAATTATAACCTTACTCAATTAGAGATGTTTAGCTGGTTAGTTAACTTCTTTAGGAATATTTTTCTTTGTTCTTACTAGGAAATAATGTCCAATGGTTGTAGACGCGTCGGACTCTGTCTGTGAATCCAGGTATAAATATAGACCCCCTAGAAACATGTAAGATATCTCTGGATCATATACAAATTCGGCGCATCGCCACCCTAGTTTATCTAGGTTCTACCGGTGGGTTCTGGCTCTCGACGCAGTGCTGCATCGGTTAAGTCCGATCTCCGACGAAGGGGTAAGTCCCGCCACCATCCCGTTATGTCTTGCTCTGTCTGAGGCTACATCGGTTAAGTCCGACCTCTTAGTCTTCGTACTGTTTTGGTTAGGTCTGATCTTCGAGGTTCGGTGTTAATGGCGCTGCCACGGCGAGCGACGGGTCTCTTGCTATCATATCCGGAGTAGCATCGGCTTTGCAGCCCGTGCCTTCTTGCGCTAATCATCGCCTAGGCCGCATACGCCTTCATCGATTTTTCCAGCCGATGAATCACTGTTCGGCTGTCCGGAGGGATCCCGTGTGTCTCGCCATCCTCTGAATACACCCTGGTTCCTCCATTGGCTCTGCGGTCAACCGTTCGTCGACACCTGTCCACATCGGCTCCCCAGCCAATCGAACAGCATCTCGAACCTATCGGCAGTTAGCCGATAGTGAGCGCTTGTATCGGATTCGTTCGTCTCACTTCCTTGTGAATTGCAGGGTCAAATTGACTGGTACGCCCGTGAACCTCGAGACCTAAGGACCTGCACTGGAGATAAGTAGACCTCCCAGTCCTTCGCGTGACCAAGCCGCTGTCCCTTCCCGGTCGCGGGATTTTTTGGCGGCAAGCACGCTTCTTGGCACGCCCGGTGGGACTAAAAGACCTTTTTCATCAGTTGAAAGTCCTTCAATCAATGGTGCTCAAATGGAGGGTAAAGAAATCAACGCAAACAATATAATCGCAGTAACGATGAAGGATTTAACCAAGGAACAGAGATACCAGGTAGAGCAGAAGACAGCTAATTTTCAAAAGCTCTGTCTGGAGTCCTTCAGTATGACTCGACAAGGGCTGATTCAAAAGTCCAAAATGCCAAAGCCAGTTTTGAAAGAAGAATCGAGCCGATCGCCGCCCATCAGTCCTCAAAAGCCACTACAGGAGATAGTTGACGAAGTTGTTCACATGCGCTTATTAACCAATCGGGTGTACTGGTGAATACTTTACACAGCTTAATCAAGAAAACTGTGGATGGATATATTGTTAAGGAACCTGATCAAGAGCCGGTCTATTTGCCGATGAAAACAAGACAACCACAAGTTACTTACGGATCTAGAAGGGATATATCAGCAAATATGTTTCCACCAGTGCAAGAGCGGTTGGAGGGCAGCATGAAGACATGATGCCAGGGTATCATCGGATGGCCTATTACGGAGGATATAAACAAGAATATCCTGGTAATAACTATCACGGAGATCATTATGGATCATGTCAGATACCAACTTCGATCCCACAGTACCAAAAGGAGAATCTAAAGGAAGAAGATTAGACTGCTAGGATTGCGGAAGTTGTAAGGGAGCAGTTCGGTATCAAGCCTAAAGAGCAAACTTTCATGTATCGACACCCTTATCCAGAGTGGTTCGACAGAATTCCGCTGTCGCACCGATTCAAAATTCCAGATTTCTCCAAGTTCTCAGGGCAAGATAATGTATCTACAATGAAACATATTAGCCGATTCCTGGCTCAATGCGGGGAGGCATCGGCTGATGAAGCTCTGAGGGTTCGATTGTTTCCATTGTCTTTATCTGGACCAGCCTTTTCTTGGTTTTCTTCGTTACCTCCAAATTCAATCAGGGGATGGGCTGATTTGGAGAAACAATTTTATAAGTATTTCTTTGCCGGACTTCAAGAGTTGAGGTTATCAGACTTAACATCGGTTAGACAAAGGCACGATGAATCCGTCCTAGAATTCATCCAATGTTTCCGAGACGTCAGAAGCCGATGCTATAGTCTCATTTTAAGTGACGGACAACTAACCGATTTGGCTTTCCAAGGATTGTTGGCTCCGATTCGGGAGCGTTTCTCTTCACAAGAATTCAAAAGTTTGTCTCATCTACTCCAGAGAGTATCGGCTCATGAAAGCCGATTTGCAGGTGCTAAGAAAGAAAGGTTCCATCGGAAAGCCGATCAGCTACAGGTATACACATCGAACTCGGATGATGAGGGATCCGATGCAGAGGTGGGACTGGCAGAATGGACCAGGAATAAAAAACCCGTATCATGTCCATGGATCAAGAAAACAAATAAAGAAGAAAGATATGATTTTGATGTTAACAAAGCTGACAAGATATTTGATCTTCTCCTCCAAGAGAAGCAGATACAGTTGCCACCGAATCATGTAATCCCGGCTGCTGAAGAACTTAGAAAAAAAGAAGTATTGCAAGTGACACAATTCAATATCTCATCATACCAATGAGTGTAAGGTCTTCCGACAACAGTTACAATCGGCTGTCGAACAGGGGACGATCAAGTTCGAGGACAAAAGGCTGATGAAAGTTGACAGGCATCCTTTCCCGGTGAATATGGTGATTGCAGAAACCTCAGGAGATCGGTCCGATGAAAAAAGACGCTAGAAGAGGTCAAAAGTTACTTCATCGGACTTTATCAAAAAATATTATAGACTATAGGACGAAGAAAAACGAGCCACAACACAACAAGAAAGGTATAATCCACACTGGGGTTGTCCCTTTTTTCAGTACTGTTGGGATCAAAACATGAGGTTGCTGTCAATCGAGGACTGTCCTGAATGCAATAAACCAGGATTTCGGTACTGTGACCAGAGCCGAACGTTGTATGATCGGCCTTCCATCACTAGGGCATTGGCACATAGCCGATTGGGACCGCTCAACAAAGGGCATGGTCAAAAGACAGTTAAGAATCAGGAGTTAAACAAAGGGTTATACTCCATGAAGGATCAGTGGTGTCCATCTGGGATTTTTACAAAGAATCAGAAGAGGAGGGCACAACGGCTGTGACATAGAGAGCAGCATAAAAGATAGCAGCAGGACCATGAAGAAGCTGATCGGAACCAGAAAATTAAGAAAGTATGGAAAGTAAAGCAAAAAGAGGACGAGGCTAGTACATCGGCTCAGGCTAACATGGTATTCTTTTTGCCAATGGAATATAAAGCATATGTATCAGATGAAGAAAGTCAAGAAGAGGATTTTGCCCAATTAATATTGGAACCGAGTCAAGCCATATTTGACAAACCAAAAGAATCCAAACATCGGCATCTAAAGCCATTGTATATCAACGGATATATCGATGGTAAGCCGATGGCAAAGATGCTAGTTGACGGAGGCGCAACCATCAATTTGATGCCGTATTCTACATACCACAAATTGGGTAAGACGGCTGGAGACTTAGTCATGACAAATATGGTGTTGAAATACTTCGGAGGCAATCCATCAGAAACCAAAAGAGTACTGAATGTGGAGCTAACGGTTGGAAGTAAGACATTGCCTACCACATTTTTTATCATCGATAGTAACGGGTCGTATAGCCTACTCCTTGGCAGGAATTAGATTCATGCCAACTGTTGTATTTCTTCAACAATGCATCAAAGCTTCATACAATGGCAAGGAGACAGAGTTGAAGTGATCACGGCCGATCAGTCGACTAGCGTGACAACAACTGATGTGCCATTCTGGGAAACTGATGGATTCAACTGCCTATCTGGACAAACATGGGTGGGAAATTTCCTGGAGGTGACTGATAAAGGAATAAAGCCAATTCAGCAAGTCAGCTCGGATCCATTGTTTCCATGGGAACTTTAGATTTTTGAAGGGAAGTTAGGACAAGGTTTTACGTCGGCCGATGAGTTGGAAAAAATAGACATAGGATCAGGAGACAGGTCGAGGCTGACGTACATTAGTAAAAATCTATGTGTTGAATTCTGAGAAAAGCTGATAAATTTATTGAAGAAATTATGGTAATGCTTTGCTTGGGACTACCATGAGATGCCTAGATTAAGCTGATCAATTGTGGAACATCGGCTTCCTATCAGACCGGGATATCGGCCATTTAGGCAGCCACAGAGGAGATTCAAAGCAGAATGGCACGATGAAATCAAGGCGGAGATCACGAAGTTATACGATGCAAATTTCATCAGACCATGCCGATATACCGAATGGGTATCCAATATTGTCCCAGTGAAAAAGAAAAATGGAAAGTTAAGAATATGCATCGACTTCCGAGATTTGAACAAGACAACCCCTAAAGACGAGTACCCGATGCCGATGGCAGATTTATTAATTGACGTTGCATCTGATCACAAAATTATTAGCTTCATGGATAGAAATGCAGGCTACAATCAAATTTTCATGGCCGAAGAAGATATCCACAAGACTGCATTTAGGTGTCCTGGAGCTATTGGTTTATACGATTGGGTAGTCATGACTTTCGGATTGAAGAATGCTGGTGCTACCTATCAAAGAGCCATGAACTACATGTTCCATGATCTTATCGAACAGCTGATGGAGATATACATTGATGATGTGGTGGTGAAATCCAAAAGTATTGAAGAACATATAGCCAATCTATAAAAAGTGCTTGAGAGAACAAAGAAATACGGACATAAAATAAATCCTCACAAGTGTGCTTTTGGCGTATCGGCTGGGCAATTTTTGGGTTTTATGGTGCATGAGAGAGGAATTGAAGTTAGTCAACGAAGCATCAGGGCCATCCAGACCACCGAGCCACCCAACAACAAACTACAGCTGCAGTGCTTGATCGGCAAACTCAATTTTATAAGGAGATTTATTTTGAACTTATCAAGAAGAATTGAGTCATTCACTCCTTTATTAAGGTTACGAACCAATCAAGAGTTTATGTGGGGTGATGACCAGCAAAAAACCTTTGATCATATGAAGGAATACTTGAATTCTCTACAGTGCTGATTCCACCGCAAAAGGGAATACCATTCAGATTATATTTGTCAGCTGATGAGAAGTCAATCGGATCAGTGCTTGTAGAAGAGTTTGAGTCAAAAGAACGAGTAGTATTTTACTTGAGCCGACGACTTCTGGATGTTGAGACTAGGTATCCTGCTGTGAAAAAGTTATACCTATGTTTGTATTTCTCATGTAAAAAATTAAGGCATTATCTTCTATCGGCTGAGTGTACAGTGCTTTGAAAAGCCGATGTGATCAAATACATGCTATCAGCTCCAGTCTTGAGGGGGTGGGTTGGTAAATGGATATTCGCTCTGATGGAGTTCGATCTGAGGTATGAATCGGCTAAGGCAGTCAAGGGACAAGCGGTAGCTGATTTTATTGTACAGCATAGAGGAGTCCAAGAGAATTATGTGGAGCCGATCCCATGGATGTTATTCTTTGATGGATCGGTTTGCAAACATGGATCTGGTATCGGTTTGGTGATTATTTCACCTCGGAGGGCAAGTTTCGAGTTTGCCTTCACAATCAAACCATATAGTACAAATAACCAAGTAGAATATGAGGCAGTACTCAAGGGACTTCAGCTGCTGAGAGAAGTTGGAGCCGATACGATAGAGGTCATTGGGGATTCTTTGTTGGTAATCAAACAATTATCTGAGGAATATGAATGCAAGGATGAAATTCTGAAGTCATTCTATGAAAAATGTCAACAGTTGTTAAAGGATTTCAAGATAGTGACATTGGATCATATTCGTAGAGAGCAAAACACGGAGGCCAATGATCTTACTTAGACTGCTTCAGGGTATTGGCTGAACAGTAGAGTGGAAGTTGAGATAGCCGATATCGAGAGCCGTATGGAAGCCGATGATTGGAGATGGGAGATCGTTCAGTATTTGTAGAATCCATCAAGATCGGTTTCCAGGAAGCTTCGGTACAAGGCTATTAAGTACATTCTACTTGATGAAGAGTTGTATTATCGATCAGTCGATGGAGTGCTCTTGAGATGTTTGGGTGCTGAAGAAGCCGCGTTGGTGATGAGCGAGGTGCGTAAAGGCATCTGTGAAGCCCATCAATCAGCTCATAACATGAGATGGATGATGAGGAGGGCTGGATACTTTTGGTTGAGTATGCTGGAGGATTGTTTTAAATACTATAAGGGCTGCCAAGATTGTCAGAAGTTTGGGAATGTGCAACGAGCTCCAGCGTCGGTTATGAATCCGATAGTCAAGCCATGGCCGTTTAGAGGTTGGGGAATTGACATGATCGGCTAGATTTATCCTTCATCCAGTAAAAGGCATAAGTTCATATTGGCGGTAACAGACTACTTTACAAAGTGGGTAGAAGCTATTCCCTTGAAGAAGGTTACTTCTAGGGACGCGATTGAATTCATCAAGGGACATATCATACATCGATTTGGAATTCCATAGATAATTACCACTGATCAAGGTTCTATCTTTATGTCAGAAGAGTTTCAAGGGTTTGCTGCCAGTATGGGGATTAAGTTGCTAAATTCGTCACCATATTATGTTCAAGCTAATGGATAGGCGGAAGCTTCTAACAAGAGTTTAATAAAATTGATCAAGCGTAAGACTGCTGAACAACCACGAAGGTGGCATGTCACTTTAAACAATGCGTACTTTGAACGATGCATTGTGGGCCTATCGGATGACGTGTCATAGATCTACCCAGGTGCCACCATATCAGTTGGTATACGGTCATGAAGTAGTTCTTCCATGGGAAGTTAACATCAGCTGTAGGAGGGTGTCTTTATAGGATCAGTTGACAGTCGATGATTATTACACGTTGATGACCAATGAGCTTGATGATTTGACCCAGAGTCGGTTAGAAGCATTTAAGAAGATCAAGAAAAAAAGGCTAAGGTCGTTAGGCATTATAACAAAAAAGTAATGATCAAATCCTTTTATGAAGGAGATCTCGTTTGGAAGTTAATTTTGCCGATTGGATCTAGGGATAATAAGTTTGGAAAATAGTCACCGAATTGGAAAGGACCTTATCGGATCAATTGGTGTGTGCCTGGCAATGCTTACATATTAGAAAGTCTTGAAGGAGAGAAGTTTACCAAAGCGTTTAATGGCAAATATTTAAATAAGTATTATCCTAGCGTGTGGGTAGGCACCTAAATCGGCTGAGCATAGCCGATTCAAGACACATAAGGTTTCAGAGGTAGTACCAACTGATGGTACCATCCGTGTGATCGGCTGGGGCATAGCCGATGGACAATGTATAGAAGCCAATATAGTTTGTATCGGTTACACATAGCCGATATCGTGGAGATATCACCTTTAGAAAATATATTTACACAACTTTTGTTGATCAAGCTGATTGAAGTTTACTGTAAAAAGTTAATGTTCAAGATGACATCTGGATTTCTCCGAGGCTAAAATTTTACAATAATTTCTTAATGGCCTCGATCGCGCGCTGACGGATTTGATCTATATCATTGATAATGCGGATGTCATCCTCCTCTGATCCGGGGATAGTTTTCAAGTTCTTATGTCGGCGAACTGCTAGCCGCACTTTGTCTACTACCTTGGCCTCTTGATTTTGGATCGACTTTGGTAGGCCGATCAGATGGGACTCGGTGGAAATGATGTCTTCACGAACCTTGTCGAGTTCCGTCATCAAATCGGCTTCTCGTTTCTTCAAGAGGCCAAGCTTGGTATTAGCGTGTTGAAGGTCAACTGACATTTCATCAAGTTTCTTCTTTTCATCAAGGGTAGTCAGCCGATCGTTGTGAGCCAGGTGGCTTTGCTCGGCGCGATCGGCTATGTGTCGTCTTGATGCAGTCAGCTGGGTCCTTTGGAATTCCAAGTAAGCAGCAGACGTGAGTGCATCCGATAGTTCCGCAGGCAGGAGGTGTTGAATTTCTGCAAGTCTTTCCTGGATCGACATTCAATCTTCCACCAGTGAGTCAATCAGAACATCCAGCCGATGCATAATATGTGACAACTGATCACGTGCATCGGCTGGCAAAAATGGTTCGATCGCTGCGCTGGTGGCTGAGTCTTCCTCTGCCTCCAGGTATTTGCCGATGTCAAAGGAGAACAGATCGGCTAATGACTGCATAACAACATTAGATCACAAGTCAAGAAAAATGACATGTATGATGGACGTACCTGAGAGACAGTGGGAGCAGTTCTTGTGCAGGTATCAGCTTGATGTGGGGCAGTGTGAGTAGATGCCAAAACTTCAGAGGATACCATCGGCTCAGCTCCAGTAACAGGGTCCGACGTTTGGACCTCAGGAGCCAATGGTTCAGGCTGCAAAGCGAAGGTGTTAGGATAAAATAAAGGCAACAGAGAATTGACGCTGACACCTACCAGCGGAGATACAGGAGGAGTTAGAATTGCCACAAGAGAAGGGCTTCGCGAAGCCGATGCAACGATGACAACATCGGCATCGGGTTTCTGTCTCTTAGAAACCGATCGAGCAGCTGGTTTCTTGCGCTTTGACCCTGACACCTGTGACACTCGGAGGAGAGCCGATGGAGGTGGACCGCTTTGCCCAAGGAGGGATCTGGCCGATGGAGGTTGATAGATAATTGGCCGACCACTTGCGCTGGCCGAAGGTGCATCTTTGTCGCCAGCCTGTGGAATCACGGGAATTAAGATACAATTGAAATTCAATACGATGAAGACATGATAATGAAAGAAGAATTACCTCTTCATCGGATTCCACGTAGTCGGGATTGAGACGAAGACAATAATGTTCAGCCGATAGACTATATAAGTGCCTTTCCTATTCTGACCACCATCGAGCGAAGATTTTGGTATTGGATATGCAAGGCTCGAAGGTGGAGATAGTCTTTAAGGACAAGTTCGATGTCATCGAACTAAGTCGGTTATACTCCAGGCCGCTTTTCACTTCTCCGCGCGCTCGGAGCTTGCCGATAAAGAACAAGCCGATGGGAGTTGGCAAAAACCCAATTGACGAGCACTAACCGAAGGATGGTAGAACTCGTATGATGGATGTTGGGATCGGCCCATTGAAAATTCGATCGGCAGAAGACAAGGAGTTATGGAGGATAAAAAGATGGTTTTCGATTCTTCATCGGCTAAGGCATTCATTGGATGAAACCTGGAAGGCATTTCAAAGGACGAGCCATTCTCGTACGCGAACCAGATGGTGACCTCTTTGATAAAGCTATAGTAGAAACACTTAAACCATCGGCTGAGTCCGAGGGGGGTCATTTTCCTTCCAGGAAGAGCCGATGAAGCTTCACCCAGCGAAATGCATCGGCGTCGGCTTGCCTCGTTTTCTTCTTGGTAATCAGTCGAGAATGTCATGGAAGAGAAAGAGGGCCAGGCAATGACTTTGGAGGTGTAGACGTTCAGCCAAAGTTATATAAACCACTAGGGTCCGCTGATATGTTCGACTGGATGGCCTGTTGATAGCTTGGTCGCAACTTGATGGAGCAGATGATAAGATGCTCCGAGAAGATAATGCCCTAGGGGAATTTGGCGGTGATCGGCCAGGAGCTCTGCCAGGCATTGCATGTTCGTTGTTGGACCAAGAGTCGAACCGCCAAAGAAGAATCGTTCCAGCCAAAAATTCAAGAACGCTACATGTTCATGTCCATCGACTGGGCCGGAGGATTTTTTATGCAAAGAAATGTACTTAGTCCAACCTCCGACATTCTTGGTGTTTAGTCGATGCTTAGGTTTGAATCTGAGGCTGAAAAGGTTCATGTAATAGGTGGTGTTGAGGCATGTCAACATAGTAACATCCATTAAGGTGGGGATCATCGGCCCATGCCCGAACATGAAGGCATTCAAGATGTCCGACCAGAAGTTAGAAGCCGATGCAAGTAGAGGTTTGTTCCTTTCCATTTCGGCTAAGGAAAGGTTAATGCAATGGTCTATTTTCAGATCCTGCCATAAAGTCTTTTTGGAGGCAGAAACCCTAAGGTACCAGTTCCTCCATAAAGTCTTTTTGGATCCTTTCTGTTTTGGAGTTGATGAAATCAGTCGAATCCTCGCTACCCATAGGGCCAAGAAAGAAGTGACCGGGGCGGTCGGAGATTGGAATAGCGATCTGGCTCTTAAGATCCTACAGAAACCAGAACCTGACTATTGATGAGAAATCGGGGTGGAGAAGAATCGTGCAAAACATAGAATGAAAGAGCAGATAATGGTTATCTCAGGGATTACATGTGTGGAAGCCATTGCGCAAATGAAGGAATAGCAGCCGATGAAGAAATCTGTGAAAACTCGCCTTCAGTCTTCTGAGCCCGTCGAGATTCATGAAAATTTGCGGATGCCTGTGGACCTCGTTGAGGTTTGGGGGTTTTTGAGGAGAAGAAGTGTGTGGAAGAAGGCTGAGGAGGGTATATATATTTTATAGAGGCGGAACGACCTAGGCAGAGATCTGAGCCGATTAATGCGGGTTTTAACGCGTCATCCTGGTATGCGGAGATTTCTAATGGCTCAGAATTTCGTAGTCTGTTGGCAAACTCCGAAATTGGGGGGCATGTGTTAACGCCAAAATCTGGACGGTCCAATGGCGCTAAAGCCGATCGGCTGGGAGATCCGATGGGGCTAAAGCCGATCGGCTGAAAGGTCCGATGGAGGGTTTAATGCAGTCATCGGCTGATGGAGATACTGAGACAAAGCCGATGGAGAACTGTAGAAAAACCGATCAGATTAGTAGAAGATTAGATCGGCTTGAAGACAGGGCATTGCCCAATCGGGATCAGGTCCGAGAAGTTTGAGGGAAGGAAGGAGAAGGATTGGCTTGACTAAAAGAAGGTCCGATAGCTATAGTGGAGAAGCCGATCAGGTTGCAGCAAAAGAAGACTCGGTTACAAATTAGAAGATTATTCAGATGAAACCGGGTTTAGGGAAGAGCCCTGGAGTCCACGGCAGGGTGCTTATTTTTGTAAATTATAACCTTACTCAATTAGGGAGGTTTAGCTGGTTAGTTAACTTCTTTAGGAATATTTTTTTTGTTCTTACTAGGAAATAATGTCCAATGGTCATAGACGCGTCGGACTCTGTCTGTGAATCCAAGTATAAATATAGACCCCCTGAAAACATGTAAGATATCTCTGGATCATATATAAATTCGACGCATCGCCACCCTAGTTCATCTAGGTTCTACTGGCGGGTTCTGGCTCTCGACACGGGGCTGCATCGGTTAAGTCCGATCTCCAGTGAAGGTGTAAGTCCTGCCACCAATCCGTTATGTCTTGCTCTGTCTGAGGCTGCATCGGTTAGGTCCGACCTCTTAGGCCGATTGGATGTATCGCATCACGTCCGTGCTGGACTTATTGCCCCTTTAAGCTCCCTCTGCCGTCGTCAGTCTCGTGCTGCATCCGTTAGGTCCGACCTACGGGGCTATCGACGATAGATTGAGCTTCATTCCTATAGTCTCCTGCACGGCGTGCCATCGGAGTGCTAGCCAATGAGTTATCCACGCTCTGTGCTTCACGCCTAGCGCATCGGCCCCTCGGCCTATACGCACCCGCCTTCAGAGAGGCGTCCCCTCATCGGCTCAGCTAGCCGATGGGTTCGTTCCTGTACTTGCTACGGCATAGCCGATCCGGCGTCCTCCGTATCATCGCCGTTGGCCCCGGCCTCGTACTATCTCGGTTAGGTCTGATCTTTGAGGTTCGGTGTTAATGGCGCTGCCACGGCGGGCGACGGGTCTCTTGCTGTCATATCCGAAGCGACATCGGCTTTGCAGCCCGTGCCTTCTTGCGTTAATCATCGCCTAGGCCGCATGCGCCTTCATCGGTTTTTCCAGCCGATGAATCACTGTTCGACTGTCCGGAGATATCCCGTGCGTCTCGCCATCCTCTGAATACACCCTGGTTCCTCCATCGGCTCTATGGTCGACCGCTCATCGACACCTGTCCACATCGGCTCCCCAACCGATCGAACAACATCTCGAACCTATCGGCAGTCAGCTGATAGTAGCGCCTGTATCAGATTCATTCGTCTCACTTCCTTGTCAATTGCAGGGTCAAATTGACTGGCACGCCCGCGAACCTCAAGACCTAAGGACCTACACTGGAGATAAGCAGACCTCCCAGGCCTTCGTGTGACCGAGCCGCTGTCCCTCCCCGGTTGCGGGATTTTTTAGCAGCGAGCATGCATAATATGGTGATGAATTCAGCAACTTAATCCCCATACTGGTAGCAAACCTTTGAAACTCCTCAGACACGAAGATAGAACCTTGATTGGTAGTAATTGTCTGTGGAATTCCAAACCGATATATGATATGTTTCTTGATGAACTCAATTGCATTTCTAGAAGTAACTTTCTTCAAAGAAATAGCTTCTACCTACTTTGTAAAATAGTTTGTTGTCGTCAATATGAACTTATGCCCTTTACTTGATTAAGGATAAATCTGGCCGATCATATTGATTCCCCAATCTCTGAACGGCCATGGCTTAACTATCGGATTCATAACTGACGCTGGAGCTCGCTGCACGTTTTCAAACCTCTGATAATCTTGGCAGCCTTTGTAATATTTGAAACAATCATTCAACATACTTGACCAAAAGTATCCAGCTCTCCTCATCATCCATCTCATGTTATGAGCCGATTGATGGGCTCCACAAATGCCTTCATGAACTTCGCTCATTACCAACGCAGCTTTCTCGACACCCAAGCATCTTAATAGCACCCCATCAATGGACTGATAATATAATTCTTCATCAAGTAGTATGTATTTAATAGCCTTATACCAAAGCTTCTTGGAAACCGATCTTGATGGATTTTGCAAATACTGAATAATTTCCCATCTCCAATCATCGGCTTCCATATGGCTCTCAATATCGACTATCTTGACTTCCACTCTATTGTTCAGCCGATATCCCGAAGTAGTCTGAGCAAGATCATTGGCCTTCGCGTTTTGCTTCTTAGGAATATGATCTAATGTTACCATCTTGAAATCCTTTAATAACTATTGACATTTTTCATAATATGACTTCAAAACTACATCTTTGCATTCATATTCCCCAGATAGCTGTTTGATCACCAACAAGGAATCTCCAATGACCTCTACCGTATCGGCTCCAATTTCTCTCAGCAGCTGAGTCCCTTAAGTACCGCTTCATATTCTGCTTGGTTATTTGTACTATAAGGCTTGATCGTGAAAGCGAATTCAAAACTTGCCTTCCAAGGCGATATGATCACCAAGCCGATACCAGATCCATGCTTGCAAACCGATCCATCAAAGAATAACGTCCATAGGATCGGCTCCACAAAATTCTCTTGGACTCCTTTATGATGTACTATAAAATCGGCTACCACTTGTCCCTTGATTGCCTTAACCGATTCATACCTCAGATTGAACTCCATCAGGGCAAATATCCATTTACCAATCCGCCCCCTCAGGACTGGAGCTGATAGCATGTATTTAATCACATTGGCTTTGCAAAACACTGTACACTCAGCCGATAGAAGATAATGTCTTAACTTTGTACATGAGAAATACAAACATAGGCATAACTTTTTCACCGTAGGATATCTGGTCTCAGCATCCAGAAGTCGTTGGCTCAAATAGAATACCACTCGTACTTTTGATTCAAACTCTTGTACAAGCACTGATCCGATTGACTTCTCATCGGCTGATAAATACAATTTAAACAGTACCCCTTTTTGCGGCGGAATCAATACTGGTAGAGAATTTAGGTATTCATTGGTAAGATCAAAAGCTTTTTGCTGCTCAACACTCCATACAAATTCTTAATCGGCTTGCAACCTCAATAAAGGAGTGACCGACTCAATTCTTCTCGATAAATTTAAGATAAACCTCCTTATAAAATTGAGTTTGCTGATCAAGGACTGCAACTGTAGTTTGTTGTTTGGTGATTCGGTGGTTTGGATAGCTCTAATGCTTCGTTGACTAACTTCGATCCCTCTCTTATGCACCATGAAACCTAAAAATTGCCCAGCCGATACACCAAAAGCACATTTGTGAGGATTCATCTAAGTCCATATTTCTTCGTCCTCTCTAGCACTTTTCGCAGATCGGCTATATGGTCTTCAATACCTTTAGATTTTACCACCACGTCATCAATATATATCTCCAACAGCTGTCCAATAAGATCATAAAACATGTAGTTCATGGCTCTCTGATATATAGCACCGGCATTCTTCAATCCAAAAGTCATGACTACCCACTCGTACAAACCAATAGCTCCAGGACATCTAAATGCAATCTTGTGGATATCTTTTTCCACCATAAAAATCTGATTGTAGCCTGCATTTCCATCCATAAAGCTAATGATCTTGTGACCCGATGCAGCGTCAATTAATAAATCCGCCATCGACATCGGATACTCGTCTTTAGGGATTGTCCTGTTCAAATCCCGAAAGTCGATGCATATCCTCAACTTTCCGTTTTTCTTCTTCACCAGGATGATATTGGACACCCATTCAGCGACACGGTCTGATGAAATTTGCATCGTATAACTTCATGATCTCTGCCTTGATTTTATCATGCAACTATGCTTTGAATCTTCTCTGTGGTTGTTTAAATAGACGATATCCTGTTCTAATAGGAAACCAATGCTGAACAATCGATCGGCTTAATCTCGGCATATCATGGTAATCCCAATCAAAACATTCCTAAAATTCCTTTAATAATTTTATCAACTTTTCTCGGGATTCAATACATAGAATTTTACTAATGTACGTCGGCTTTGGCTTATCTCCTGAACCTATATCTATTTGCTCTAACTCATCGGCCGACGTAAAACATTGCCCTAACTTTTCTTTAGAGTCTTCTATAGTTCCCATGGGAACAATGGATCCGAACCGACTTGCTGAATCAGCTTTACCCCCCTATCAGTCACCTCAAGGAAATTGCCCATCCATATTTGTCCAGACAGGCAATTAAACCCATCAGCTTCCTAGAATGGCATATCGGTTGTTGCAACACTGGTCGACTGATCGACCACGATCACCTTAACTTTGTCTCCTTGCCACTGTATAAGGCTTTGATGCATTGTTGAAGGAACACAACAGTTGGCGTGAATCCAATCCCTACCATGGAGTAGACTATACGACCCCTTTCTATCGATGACAAAAAATGTGGTGGGCAATGTTTTGCTTCCAACTGTTAACTCCACATTTAGCACCCCCTTAATTTCCGATGGATTTCCTCCGAAGTCTTTCAAAACCATATTTGTTTTAACTAAGTCTTCAACCGTCTTACCCAACTTGCGGTACATAGTATACGACATCAAATTGACGGATGTGCCTCCATCAACTAATATCTTTGTCATCGGCTTCCTATCAACATACCCCTTGATATACAATGGTTTTAGGTGTCGATGCTTGGATTCTTCTGTTTTGTCAAATATGGCTTGACTTGGTTCCAATGTCAATTGGGCAAAATCTTCTTCTTGACCTTCTTCATCGGATACACATGCTTTATATTCCAAAGGTAAGAAGAATAGCATATTGGCCTAAACCGATGTGCCAGTATCATCCTCCTTTTGCTTTACTGTCCATACTTTTTAAATTTTCTAGCTCCGATCGGCTTCCTCATGGTCCTGACGCCGCCTTTTGTGCTGCTCTCTATGCCACAGCCTTTGTATCCTTCTCTTTTGATTTTTTGTAAAAATCCCGGACGGACACCACTGATCTTTCGTGTGGTACGATGCTTTATATAACTCCTTGTCCTCAGTTGACCTTTTGACCATATTCTTCGTTGATCGGCTCTAATCGGCTATGCACTGATGCCCGCATGATGGAAGGCTGATCATACGACATCCTGCTCTGGTCAATGTATCGAGATCCTATTTTGTTACACTCAGGACAATCTTCGATTGATGGCAACCTCATATTTTGATCCCAACAGTACTAAAAAAAGGGACAACCCCAATGTGGATTATACCTTTCTTGTTGTGTTGTAGCTCGTCTCTCTTCGTCTTGTATTCTAGAATATCTTTTGATTAGGTCTGATGAGTTAGCCTTTGACCTTTTCCAACGCCTTTTCTCATCGGACCGATCTCCTGAGGATCCTGCAAACGCCACATTCACAGGAAAAGGATGCCCATCAACCTTCATCGGCTTTTTGTCCTCAAACTTGATTCTCCCCTGTTCGATAGCCGATTATAACTGTTGCCGAAAAACCTTACACTCGTTGGTATGCTGAGATATTGAATTATGCCACTTATTATACTTCTTCTTTTTGAGTTCTTCGGCAGATGGGATTACATGATTTGACGGTAATTGAATCTGCTTTTCTTAGAGAAGAAGATCAAATATCTTATCGGCTTTGTTGATATCGAAATCATATCTTTTCTCCTTATTGGCATTCTTAATCCAAGGACACGATACAGATTTCTTATTCCTAGTCCATTCCGCCAAACCCACTTCTGCATCGGATTCCTTATCATCTGAGTCCGATGCGTACACCTGTAGCTGAGCAACTTTTCGATGGAACCTCTTTCTTGGTATCAACAAATCGGCTTTCGTTAGCTGATACCCTCTAGAGTAGGTGTGATAAACTTTCGAACTCTTGTGAAGAGAAATGTTCCCTAATCGGAGCCAGCAACCCTTGGAAAGCCAAGTCGGCTAATTGTCCATCACTTAAAATTAGACTGTAACATCGGCTTCTGATATCCCCAAAACGCTGGATGAATTCTAGAACTAATTCATCGTGTTTCTGTCTAACCGATGTCAAGTCTGACAACCTCAACTCTTGAATCCCAGCAAAGAAATATTTATGGAATTGTTTCTCCAAATTGGCCCACCCCCTGATTGAGTTTGGAGGTAACGAGGAAAACCAAGAGAAGGCCGATCCAAATAAAGATAATGGAAATAAGCGGACTCTCAGAGCTTCATCAGACGATGCTTCTCCACATTGAGCCAAGAATCGGTTAATATGTTCCATCGTAGATATGCTATCTTGCTCTGAGAACCTGGAGAAATCCGAAATCTTGTATCGGTGCAGCAGCGGAACTCTGTCGAACCACTCCGGGTAAGGGTGCCGATACATAAAAGTTTGTTCTTTAGGCCTAATGCCGAATTGCTCCCTGACAGTTTCCGCAATTCTGGCAGACCAATCCTCTTCCTTTAGATTCTCTCTCTGGTACTGTGGAATCGAAGTTGGTAATTGATATGATCCATAATGATCTCCTTGATAATTATTACCAGAATATTCTTGCTTATATCCCCCGTAATAGGCTGTCCAATGATATCCTAGCATCATGTCCTCATGTTGCCCCCCAATCCGTTCTTGTACTGGCGGAAACATATTTGCCGATACGTTCCTTCTAGATCTGTAAGTAACCTGTGGTTGTCCTGTTCTCATCGGCAAATATACCATCCCTTGATCAGGTTCTTTAACGATAGACCCGTCCATAGTTTTCTTAATCAAGTTGTGCAAAGTATTCACCAGTACACCCGATTGGTTAATGAGTGCATGGTGAATAGCTTCATCAACCATCTCATGTAACGGCTTTTGAGAACTAATGGGCGACGATCGGCTCGATTCTCCTTCCAAAACTGGCTTTGGCAACTGGGATTTTTGAATCCGCCCTTGTCGGGTGATACTGAAGGACTCCAGACAGAGCTTTTGAAAATTAGCTATGTTCTACTCCACTTGGTACCTCTGCTCTTCAGACAAATCCTTCATCGTCACTAGGATTACATTGTCTGTGTTGATCTCTTTACCCGCCATTAGATCACAGTTGATGAAGGATCTTCAACGGATGAAAAAAGGTCTTCCTATCCCACTGGGCGTACCAAAATGCATGCTCACCGTTGAAAATCCCGCGATCGGGGAAGAACATCGGCTCAATCACGCGAAGGCCTGGGCGCCGTTGGGGCCAGCCTCGATAGATCAGACCTAACCGAGACAATATGAGGCCGGAGGCTAATGACACTGAGACGGCGGGGGCTCGGACCGAACATGATGACGAGGTAGGAGGGATGCCATCGGCTACCTACAAGCCTAACGCCTAAGCCCATCGGCCGCACGACGATGGAAACCTGCGTTTAGGATAACTCATTGGCTACTCACTTCGATAAGACGCCGTAGAGAGACGTATAGACCTAAAACTCAATCCTCCATTGACATACTCGTAGGTCAGACCTAACCGATGCAGCACGAGACCGATGACGGCGGAAGGAGTTTGATAGACCGATAGATCTTACATGGACGTGATGCGATACATCTGATCTGACTAAGAGTTCGAACCTAAACAATGTAGTCTTAGACAGTATAAAGTATACCAGGATAGTGGCAGGACTTACTCCTTCGCCGGAGATCGGACTTAACCGATGTAGCCCCGTATCGAGAGCCAGAACCCGCTGGTAAACACCTAGATGAACTAGGGTGATGATGCGCCGAGATTGTATTTGATCGAGAGATATGTTACATGTTTCCAAAGGGTCTATATTTATACCCTGGATTTACAGACAGAGTCCGACGCGTTTACAACCATCAGACGTTATTTCCTAACAAGAACAAAGGAAAATACCTTTAAAGAAGTTAACTAACTAACTAAACCTTTCTAATAAGGTTATAATTTACAAAAAATAAAACATCTTGCCGTGAAGTCCACGGCTCTTCCGCAAACTCAGTTTTATCTAAATAATCTTCCAATTTGGAACCGAGTCTTCCTTCGCTACAACTCGATCGGCTTCTTCACTGTAGTAATCGAACCTCTTTTTACTTAATACGATCCTTTTCCTACCTCTCCTCGGGCTTCTCGGACCTGACCCCGATCAGATAATTCCCTGTATTCAAACCGATCCAATCTTCTACTAATTTGGTCGGCTTCTCTACAGTTCCGATCGGCTTTATCTCACGAGCCAGCCAGTATCTCCATCGGTCGATCCTGTTTAAATTCTCTATTAGACACCTCTCAGTCGATCGGCTTTAATACTATCAGATCGTTCAGATTTTGGCGTTAACAGAACCATATACCCTAATAAGTCTAAGCACATATTCCTATTGATATTTTGTTGATCATACTATGCTTGCTTAAAGATACCTTATTGACAATGACATATGAGTTTGGTGTCAATTTAAACCACGATCTTTAATTAGTGCTCTTGCTAATATGTTTGTAGCAAAGCTTAGTTGTTTTAACCACATTTGTAATATCATGGCAAACCTGTCTGTACTATGACTATTTTTTCTCCTCCTTCATTAAAAAAATGCATAGCTCCTGCTCTTCCCTTCAAAAGAGAAATACGAGCTTGGCGTCAGCAAAGGCATTAACATGGTGCATGCATGAACAATTTGTCATGCCATAATCCAATCGTCCTCAAACTGGAATTGCGTGTACAGCTCTTTAATGACACTTTTGCAGTCAAGACCATTACAGAAAAGAACACAAATCTTAATGGAAACTTACTGTTGACAAATTTTGGTCAAAGTAACATACCGACAGCCTAGTAAGCTCTTCATGGTTTGCAAGACAGAGTGCCAGGCCTCGTAGCATTTCTCCATGCAGAGCACCCTTCATAGAAGCTGTAGCAGCCAATCTCTTTAGAGCTTCATGAGCAATGTCAGCCAGTCTGGTGGAATCTGTGACATCGTTAAGGTCGGAAAACTCCTTGACAAACTTCCTTATTACTTGCATGCCATCTGCCAGACTTTCTAGCTTAGTTACTGCTAAATTAAGAATATGTGTAGCATCAGTAGCAGTAGTTTCTTGTCTCGCATCTCGGCTATTGCTCATTGTCAACAAGCATGCAAGTACTCTCTTCAACTCATTACTTCGCATTGTGAAATGAACTCTCAACCTGAGGAGTATCAGCAAAAATTTGAACCCATGAAGAAACACTGCCTAGTTTCTATCAATATCAACATTGCCTTATTTGATAAGGCTATGCATTAACAAATAAGACAGGAAAGAAAATACCCTTAGTTCCACAATACAATTAAATAGAAGCACATCAATATAAAGCAACTGAGGAATAATATGCACCTCTTAGATATTCCAGGTGAATGAAGTGCTTCAGTAGTCCCAGTATAAAATGAGCCAGGTCATCATGGTGCTCGCGGACAAGTCTGGTGGCCCTGCATAATTAGTTTTTGGCTATTAAACACATACACTCTTCCCACTTCAAAATGTCAACAAGATGCAAAAGAATAAATATATACCATTCACGGCACTAACTGGATCTCCATATGCTATGAGGCACCGACATCTTATACCAGATGGCTGAGGATAAGGCATGTGCACACATATACCTAAAAAAAGGGAGTGTCAAAGTTATATCCCGATGTATAATTCAAGATAACCATAAGAAAAGGGTAACACTTTTTTTGTGCAAACTTTATTCCATAAGAACTTTCTTGTTGTGCATGAACTGCTCTTGCTATCTTAAGAAAGATGAGATAGTTAAGAGGTAGACACTTACCTGTCAACAAGCCAGAGAGAACTCCATCTCTGACACCAACCATGACAAGGGGTCCAATAGGTTGTTTGTGCTCAGGAGGGAAGTCGGTTACTACAACTGTCAACAGATCACCCTCCACCAGCAGCAATACCTTCAGCATACCTTCATCATCCAATTCTTTCTGAAACACTGATTCCTCCCATACTGAAAGGAGGCTAAATGAACAGCCTGGAAAATGTACAAAGTAATGTAAAAAATAAACAGTAATAACAACTTCCCAATGAGATAAATGTCCATGCATAATATTTTATATACCCTACGTTGACATGTACAATAGTGTGCAGTTTAACTTGGCATGACGTCCAATATTGATTTTTTTCCTATTAACTTATTTTACAATATATTGCCAATAACTACAAGATGAAGTCAAATGAAGTACCTTGAAATATTAATCCAACGTTACCATCCATAAAAAAATTATTATAGATACAACAATAACATTACCAGGTTTATTTACTTTGCAGGCCACTAACCAGTAGTGAATGCATTACTAGATCATTGACATTGCAGCCGACTAATCATTAATGAAGAATGCATTACTATTTCAACTGCATGTATCCTGAAGAGAAGGGTTACCAATCAGATTGGAAAAGCCGTATTACACCCGGTCAATTTTTCAAAAAGAAACTATTCACAGAAAATTAAACGGAACAATTGCTGCAGGGAGTTATGATTGTTTTCTTTTGCAAGGTAACAGTCAAAGGCCAGGAATCCAAATTTTTTGTGGACAGAACCTCCTTAAGATACATCAAACCAATGGCTGTTATAAACATACAAGTGCAAATAGGAAAATCATACAGCTACGAAGTTGCAAATACAAGAAAGTACATTGTAATTATGTAGGATTTCAAATTACTAAAAGCTACTTCAGATAACATTAGATGAACACAAAAGAAAACAGTTGATAAGTAGAAAAGAATACAAAACAAATCAAGAATGTAGAAAATTGTACCTGCAACCTTGGAGGTTTTAACGCTATTTCCTCAGATGATGTAATCTGGGGTCCTTCAACTGTAATAAGAGCCAATTATCCATTGTCCGACTCTAAGCTTCTCTTACTTCAATTTCTTGAACAACTACATCAAAACCTTTCAATTCTAAGTAAATTGGATTAGGTTCGAAAATAGAACTCATCTGAAACCACATATCAAGGTTTAGTCACGAAAATAATTGATTTCCATGCATTCCTATTTAAAACAAAATTTTGAGAATATTTTAATATTTCAAGTCTTTTTTTATTGACTTCTCCCATGTTAATTTTGGACTTTCCGTATCTCTTCTCACATTATTATTGCATTTTAAGATTTTACCATACATAGATGACTCTAGGGTCTTCGTTGGATATGTTCAAATCATTTTAACTAGTGCTAGATAAGTTTTTTTTTCAATTGGTAACATTCCTAACCTATCACGTATATCATCGTTCTGAACTCGGATTCATTTCTTCTATAAAATCCAACATAATATAAGCATTTCTGTAACGCTTATCTATTGAATATGATATTTTTATAAGACAACATTTTGTACTATACAACATTATAGGTCTAATTGTCATTATATAAAATTTGTCTTTTAACAACATCAATATTCTCTTACTTTGATTTCTTCTTTCCTATTTCTGTTTCAATATCAATGGCAGCCACTCCCTCATCAACAAAGACGCAACTGGATTTTTTTTAAAGAGACTCAGGAGAAAAGAACATTGCTACAAAAACCTCACAACATTGTTTACTAGACAAAGAGCTACCTAGGTCAGGAATTACAGTTAAGATATAACACAGAAAAGAGGAATTTTTGCTACCAGTCACATAAGTAATAATGCACAACATGACTACAAATATCACATCGCATCAACAAAATTAGATATTCAGGAAGCATGAAGCTAGCCCTTGCATGGATATCTCAAAGCAACAACCATACCTACCTGTATAACTGGAAAATCTGAGGCTGCCCTTCTTTGAAGGAAAATGGATCATCTGAAGAAAATGATATCCACTCCCTCCAAAACCTGACAAAGACATAGACCTGTCACAGGACTGATTCTGCACGATGCACAGTATGTCACCAAGAAAAGCACCAGCAATTACCTTCACGATCACAACCAAAATATCATATCTTGAAACAAAGCATTGCTGAGTAGCGACAATATCATGATGTCTCCTATTCAGAGATCAACCTATCCAAGCAACAACACCTATTAGGCAAACACCTAAATTGATACCGCATAGTTCCAGGAAAACGCCAAAATTGATATTGCATAGTTCCAAGAAAACACCTAAATTGATACTGCATAGTTCCAAGAACCTAAATTGATGCTGCATAGTTACAAGAAAACACCTAAATTGATGCTGCATAGTTCCAAGAAAACACCTAAATCATACTAAATACCACCTTCAATATGAAACTTCGTACCTGTTGCCTGTTGGTGCCGTCGCAAGAACCCGTCGCGTCCGCTTCTTGGTCTCCAACTTCCGTGGCGTTCCTGCCCCCGACCTTCGGGGTAGCCTTCCTGGTGTGTCGTCCTCGTCCTTGCCCCTGAACCAGCGCATCGCCACGAACTCGTGCGCTCCGGTCACCTTCTTGCTGTTGGAACGAACCAGTGGGCCGTGGACGTCTTCTTTTGTCGCCGTGTCTTCCTTCTTGCCGCCGCCGCCGCCATGAACCCATCGCCTTCTTGGGGACGCCATCGCCGCGAACTCGTTCGCTGCGGCCACCTTCTTGGATCGCCATGGGCCACGAACCCATGCCGTAGCCGCGCGTTGATGGCCTCGTCGCGGTCCCGTCCCGCAGCCAGCCGCCGTCGCTTCTTGGACTCCCGGTTGCGCGGCCGCAACCCGCCGCCATGGACGAAGCCGTGCGCGTAGAGCGGTTTGTTGGGGTTTCTTACTACACAAGGACCACAACCCAATACAATGGAATACTCAAATACAGCAGTACAGGCTCACGGCCTCCACAGGTAAAATAACATTCAAATGTCTAGCGTCCAAAGAAACACCAAGACTAAGACGGGCTCACAGGGTCCGACCCGTCAAACAACAGACACAAACGAGGTTCACAGCGCCAAAAAAACAACATCCAAATGTACAACTTCTAAGAAAATAACATTCAAATGTCTAGCGTCCAAAGAAACACCAAGACGAATCAACTTATTAACAATTAATTAATTAGTTAATAATTAAAAATAGATTAATATAATTTTTAAAGCAACTTTTCTATAGAATTTTTTTTATAACAAATATATATTGTTTAACAGTTTGAAAAGTTTGAAAAGTAGAAAATAAAAAAGATAAATACCAAACACACCCTAAACATTTATCGGAAGGTTTTTTTATAGCATAGGAGAAATAACGTGTATCAAGTTAGAGCTTTCTAATGATGGATAAGGTTGCTAGGCCGTGTAACACCATAACTTGTGTTTATTCATGTTTTTTAATTTTATAGTAGACACATACATACACTATTACTTACGTAACATCACTCTCATATAATTACAAATATGTCCTCTAATACATACTCAAAGAGACGGAAAACCAACAACATATTTCTGACCTTATTAAATTTCTACTGAAAACTCCATATGTGAAACATACCCTAAAACAATAAACAGGATGGACATACACAAGGAAAAAAAGCACACATTGACATACAGACATACATGACCAATAAGTTTTTAATATAAAAAAAGACACATCATGTTGGGACAAACTCCCAACTTCCTCTAAATGATGGCTAGCTAAATTAACTATAAAAGATCATAGATTATGTAACATTATTCTAGAGGAGCTATCCCATCTAGTGGAATAAGAGACTGTGGTTACTAATTCCAATATGGTGTTATAGCATCAATATACGTATAGTATAGTGTTCCACTGATGATAAATTATAAACCAATTGTGAAGTCAGCTGAAGGCATGATTCTTCAACATTTTTGATTTGGAGAGAAGAAATTATGACATTAAAGGAGTGATCGAAATTGCCCCATCTCCCATAAAGGCATTGGTTTCATCACCTTAGCCTTCATGTCAAATATCCCAATATCACGCAGCAGCTGTTTATGATGCCAAAGGAAGCTTAAACTGTCATATGTAATAGATGTAATTTGCAGCCAATCAGAGAATCCCATCACTAAAAGAACATCACTGAGTTGCTACCGATGAAGATTAACGTTTCACCAAAATCATGCACCTCCCTCCACTCGCTTTCTCTAGGACTTTCATTAAGAACAACTACTTGAAATCTGATCGTCGGATCAGGCTTAGAATCATAATGGTAACTATGGGTTGTATTGTAATCATCCTTATCGTCTTCCTCATCTATACCAACAAGATTGTCCTTGGTGTCAGAGTCACATTGATCGTTACTATGTTCTCTCCATATAAGCATCAAGTTTTCGTTTGATGACTTAGCTAGGTACTTCCTAAAGTAGAGGGGCATCCTGTCTTCCTCCTTTGTAAGTTGTAGAGCGATAATTCTAGGGTTAAATGGTGTTGTGCCATCATGGTGTTTTCAAGTTTGAACTAGGCCCTCCCTAGTGACTATATAGAACTGTCCTTGGTAAACTATTATGTCTTTCGTATTTGTATTGCATTTACAAGGGCACCCATTTTGCATCACGTTCACGAGCAAACACAACCCTATAGATAGGCCTATACAACATCTTGATAGAGTATTTGCCAAAACTAAGGTCCCACAATGGAATGGCTTTGAGGAGACAAGATGAGTGGATTTCATCTACAGAAATCTCAATAACAGATCTACATCTAGCAAATGTAGTATTGCCCTTTGGCCGCTAGGTTTCCACGAATGAGTCTACCTTAAACAAAAACCTAGCCTTGTTATTGTTAGATACCGGAAGGGCATTGAAGTAGCCAATTACGGTGATGAATGGCAACATGCATTGTAAGCCAGAGATGGGGTTAAGGAGGTGCAGCCTACACTCATCATCTGCCATCACAAGCCAACCGTTGGCTGAGCCGATCCACACACGGCTTTGGATGGCCAAGCTAAACCCATTGAGCAGCGGCGGCCGTCTAAGAAAGATTAGAAGTCTAGGATGGCTAGATGTTGAGGGCGTCACCGGCCATAGCATGAGCCAAGGGGGTTCAGGCTTGGGGAGAAGGTGAAGGCTCTATGCCGTATCTATCGTCTGTTTTCACGTCTTGCAAATGACGCTGAACTTGATCCAGTCCATGAGGACAAGATGGACCGCCAGATCGATCAAAATGTGGTTGGGAAGTTCAGTCCAATCCATGGTGGAGTTGGTGAACACGTCGCAAACGGGGAGTAGTTATTACTACAGAGATATATAGGCCGCAAATGCAGCTATGCAAAGCCATCCGAAGCGGAAACGTATGCATGGGTTTTCTGATACAAACAAACCAAGCAGGCTTCCGAATCGTATCGCGCAGACCAGAGTTACGTTTTTTGCGCGCCGCTTGCCCGCGCGGTGCACCGCTGACACTGAACCGGTCTCCTTTCTGCGTCCTAACCGAACCCGGCGCTGCCCCACGCACGCGTACGCGTAAGCCCAACTTATCTCGGCGCAACTGAGGCTTGCCCGAGTGCCCGACCGCGCGCAGTCGTTCTATTGCCGCCCGCGGATACCTCGCGTGGCCGCCATGGAACGAGGTGCGCGCGCGCGGGCTGCTTCTTCTCAGACGTGCGCGAGGCGCGGTGTTGTGTGCTCGCTCGCGGTTGGGTTGACAGATGGATGCTTAAAAGCGTTGGAACTAGGCTCAGATACACAAGTGTTAATTGTTAGGAGAGGAACAGACAATTCAATCGTGGAAGGCGCCAATATGCACCGAAGTGACGTATATGAACTGTGGGTTGGATATCTCAATCAAACAAACTACAAGATGCATGATAAATCTTATGCTATACCGGTGGTGTAGAAGACGGGAAAGGTGTTGTCAAATTTTCTTTGAAGAGAGAGTGGCACAGCAAGCCAGAAATACCGAATGGCTATCTTAATTTACGGCTACTTTGCAATCCATTAATTTCAGCTTTTGGTTTTCTTTCTTAGCCCGTCATATTCACATAAAAAAAATGGTCGCTACTATATACGAAGGGCACCCGGAACACAACTTTGATACAATCAATAGTAAAGTTATAGGTGCATAAGGGTATTTTTATAGTCCCTGATATGGTACCGGAGTTAGCACACAACTTCTATTACAAAATTAAATATATTTAGATGCCATATGTCTTAAGATCTTAAGGTACTATACTTTCTCGACGATTGTAAAATTTCTCAGTGCATAACTATAGTCAGCGAATTCATTATTTGTCTCCCACTCTTAATAGTGTGTTACAAGGTGCGCTTTTCAGTGTGCCCTTTGTGGTCGTCTTCTTTAACTAAAACGATGAGGTATTCTTTTTCGTTCGTTACATGTAATCAAAAAATACATATTGTATTGCCGTCCACTCCACCTATGATGTTGGTGTTGAAAATATAAGCATATAGAGATTTAATTTACTTCATAAATAAATTATGACATTAATCATATAAAGAGGAAGAGAAATCGTAGTGGATGACTAGCGAACAGTTACGTAGAGCGCTTTCTAACAATTTTATTCATCCTCTCCCGATGTAGGACTTCACAAACATAAGATTTTGGAAACCTACTCTCTCGATCTATTGGAGCACGTTAGTGAGTGGGATGAAGTAGGCAACATACACCGGCGCACAGAGAAGTTGACAAAATCCTTTTTTTGCATGTATCGAGTTGAGGCGGTGACTCGATAATTATAGAGATATCAAGATGCTTGTACGATCTTCATAATTCATAACTGAACTGGATAAGTCGTGCATAACCTCTTCGGATTTCACACCACTCCAACTTAAAATACGGATTAACCATTGGATTCGGCAAAACAAACACTACAAGAAATCTTATGATATACGATGCTTCATTTATGTTATAGAAAAAATGTCATGTTTTGAAACCTATGATGTTACATGATGAAAATTCATTCGTCACCTATCATACGTATCTAATCATGTTTTGTGACAAAAATATATTTATTTTATTGATGTAGTGGCGATCCTTATTTTATCATTGAATTTATGACGCTCATTTTCATCATTATCAAATCCACGAAACGCCACAAATAGCTTTGATGACTATGCAGTGTCATAAGACAGAAAACATCATAAAATTTTAGTATAGTGTAACGTGAAGTTGATGGGGGTAGGTTTATTATGACAATTTGATTCTTCATGAAAATGTCTTAGCCTATGACATGAAGTTGATGCGGTAGGTTTATTGTGATAATTTTGATTGGTCGAGGTATTAAACAACTTGTTTATGGGTTAAGCCCAATTAGTTTTAGGATGTCCTAGCTAAGCTATAATAATTTAAATATATCCAATTGCATTAATATCAAATAACAAGTGGGCGCCTATATAGACCAAACATTATACCCAATAACGATTCATATAACTACTGTATATCACTAAGGTTATCCCAATTAACATCCAATACCCAGTTAACATCCAACATATCACAAATCTTATAGCCCAGTTAAATATTTAAATGCACACAAGTTCACTTACATTAGTAAAAGTTCAATACAACTAGAAAAAAAATTGTCTTTCAAATTACTACAAGTTTCACAGCACGCTCTTATCCGGAAACTACCTGCAATAGTATGAGAAATAAACTTAGCTTTCATAAAAAAAAGTTATTAAATAGAGACTCAATCTAGCAAGATGCTTGAACAATTAAAGCAAGACAATACAACTGTTGAATAATTATCATTCTATTTCTAAATGAATGCACATATGCTGTAGAACAACAGGAATAACCAAAGCTTAGGCACAATCTAGACATATAAACACAAACCGAGCACAATAGTAGTATGCCCATGCTAACGCTACAACGATATTGGTAATATAAAATCAAACAACTTGGTAATGCAAATCAAACAATTGAAAGATATGTTTCACAAAGAGGAGAAAACATCCGCTATGCAGATTTACTATTCTGAGCAAGCACAACCAAAAAGCTAGCAATGTACAATTCTGGATATGGAAGTTTTACATCATGTTTTATGTATCCATGATGATAGATAACAATAATGTTTTAACCCTAGCTAACAGATGTTATTCGATTCATATTTAACTTATAAAAAATTGACCACATGAACCTTTTAAGGTCGGTCTAATCTGAATATACTTTGTATCAAATATTCAACCGCTTTAAAGATTTTTAAGCTTCAAAAATAAAGTACTGACCTCCCTCCCACTCTCAAGGCTTGGATAGAACATAGGCACTTGCCTCATTCAGATAGTCATCTCGTTTATTATTATTTGACTAGGCTTATTTTAGCACCTTCAGGCTGATTACCAGTTGAATGCAGTAGAGATATAAAGTCATAACCACATCTTTATTTTAGATCAGTTCATATGACCGGTTCAAGTAAATAAATGATGGCATCATTTGCTGATAAAATGTGCTTTACATCTTATCGAAAAAATGCAATGTGAAAATAAATTAAACTGTGCAATGATGTAGTCAATCCTCCATTTCAAAAACTCTCCTGATTAGTTCTGTATGAAAAACAGCTATCACAATTAATCTAGATCTACGGTCTATTAAACATAAGTATCAGATAAATACAAAAAAATCTTGCTTGCTGTATATGGCAGCGGCTATCAACTTTTTTTAACCCATATTTGTGAATGTAGCCATATGCTTTGTTTACCTTCATCACAGTTTAGAATTATACGGAGAACTAAAATTGAAGCAATGCACCACACATTCAATGGATTAAAATAAACAATGGCACAACCCGCGATGAAGTCACAATGATTATTTTCTTTTTATCGTGCACACATAATATTTGAGAGGTTAAAATAAACAAAGGGTATCTCCTTAAGGAAAAAGCTAGTTTCTACCAGACTCATATACTTTGTATATTTAATTTAAAAAATACAATGATGAAGTGGGAATGAAACTGTAATACCATTTGATTTTTTTTAATCATGTAACAAATTTATAATTGATAAAATTCTCTAGAAATAACCACAATTAAAAGATAATTTAATGCAAACCAAAACAAGTCCAGCATATTCTCCCTTCCTCGGAGCTTCACCATTCTCTGAGTTTGCCAGAGTCAGTCCTTGGGTCCTTGCCCAATCCTACATAATTTGTAGTCAGCAAAAAAGGAAGCAACATGTGACAAAGAAATGTTCCAGCAGGTGATTGCAAAATATTCAGTTATTGCAAAATTAACTCCTTTCAGTCTCGGTCTTTTGTGTGCATGCATGGAGGGCACATGAGGATTTATATATCCATTTGGACGGCATTTCAGAACTGTCGGACGAGTGGTTCATTAAGGAACTTACACATTATATGAAATATATATAGCAAACTCACCGTGGTGCAGAGTGCGATGGCGTCTGTGGATGGTTGATTTCATAGGCACTGAGACGCCAAGCCTACCCCATCTCTTACCCTTCCCTCCAACAAGCGGTGATGCTCAGTCCTATTTTCTCGGATCTAACGAACAAGTATCACTGTATCTGATGGAGGAGGTTCAACCATCCCTGTTCATCGTCACATGAAGGGGAAAAGGCATATCGGTGCTGGATATTTAAGGAGACGGAGACAGGTGGCATCGATTTGCGGAGGCTGCATCGGTGATTTTGTGGGAGAGAACAAGGCTCTAGTATTGGTATTTGGGAAGCAGCGACTGCGTTGGTGTCGAGCGGTGTAAACGGAAGGTTGATAATAGTAGCTGAAGGCCAGACTATTGTACTACGCTAGTGTCACTGACTCTTCGAAGACCGATCTAGCAAGGCGGTACAGTGGGTGAGGGAGAGGGGTGAGGACTTGGTGGCACGGTAGCTCAAAGGGAGGGGGAGGAGGATGAGCACCACGTTGCCACCGACTTAGGCATGTCTAGCATCGTTGCCACACGAGAGGGAAGGAGGGACTGCAGCCATTGGAGAGGGCAATCTTCGGAGAGATGGAGGGGTTGGTGTGTAGTTTGTGGCAGCTAGGGTTAGGGGCTCTGATTTGGATCAGTGTTGGGGACATGGGTTGGTGGATAGGCCAAGTTTTGAGGTGATCATTGATGCGATTTTACCAAAATACCCATGGTGTGTGGGCTATTATTACGGATAAAAAAAAAGGTCATTTCACCATGAAATTTCGTTGGCCCGGGCACCAAGCCTCCTGCTCAAATCTTGGTGCTCGCACCCCTACTTTCCTTTTTTTTCATAGCAAAACATACAATAAATATCCAAAATTAAAACCATAATGAAATCAGAATAAAATTAAATTGTCCTTCATTAGATAAGCTCACATGATAAACTTGATACACACATGATAAACTTGATACACACATGATAAACTCACGTGACAAATAAGAAATACACACAAATGAAAATGAATAGAGGAGGAATTTCTGGTGTTCACATTTTCATAAATTTAACAAGTAATTTCAATAAAATGGTAGAAATATATTTAAGTTATAAAAATATATTATTGGCTAAAAACTGATAATTAAAATAGCTAAATTACTATATATTACTATTTGATTGATCCTAGAACGATGGTAGCATGATTTTAACTTGATTAGTAGTGTGGCCACACCAGATATACAATATAATTGTGTATCTGTAGTTTTTTTTATGTCGAGTGTAATATATGAAGAGATGTATAGGATGATGGGAGCACAATTTGGACTTGATTAGTAGTGCGGTCATTTGCCGTCTAGGGAGTATGATTTGAACTCGATTACATCCTTCAAATAAAGTTGTCGATGAATCCGATTCAAGCACCAACGACATCGACAAAGTACCTCTCCATTCTCATCAAATCTCTCTTAAACAAAATTCACAAACTCACTGCCCCCGTTTAGATGCAGCTTGATAAAATAGCCTACTATTCATCAAACCTCTGTCCACCTCTTGCACATTGAAACAAAGCAAATTTAAAGGCAAAATTTGAAGTTAACTCTTAATCCTAGTAATAAATATTATTCCCTCTGTTTCATAAGTCAATTTGACTTTAATCAAAGCCAAATTGTTTCAAATTTGATCAAGTTTATGGGAAAAAATAGTAACATTTTCAACATGAGACAAATATATTATAAAAGTATATTCAATTATGGATTTAATGAAATTAATATGGTGTTGTGAATGAATAAATTTGTCCACAAATTTGGTCAAATTTAAATTAGTTTAACTTTGACCAAAGTCAAATGACTTATAATATGAAAGAGAGGTAGTATATAAAAAATTTTATTTGCTTTGTAGTCTAAATATCAGTTTTTCTAGATTTAAAATTCTAAATTTGGAATTGATATATATATATATATATAATTGTAGATTGGTCAAAAATCAAATATCCAAATTTCAAAATCCAGTGTTTCCATCCCAAGTTATTACAAAAAAATTTGAATCTTTTTAGAAATTTTAACCAACTTTGATGGAAAGTATGCAACGACAAAAAATTCTTAGTAAAATTAGGGATTAGAAAAAATATGGAAAAAGTAGCCAAACCTAATCGTACTAAAGACCTTATGTTCTCAGTCATGCGTTCAAACCAATAGGCTAGCTAATAGATTACGGCTGTGAGGAGCCAAGACTACTAGTATAAATGCGCACCAGAATAATCTAGGGCAGCTCTCGGTGTTCCCAATCGGAACAACAGCGGGAAAAATTGCACTGCCAGTGCGATTCCCTCCTCGCCGTGCTGATTTCTTCCTCGCCCGTGCCCCAATTTCTTCTCTCCCGCGGCGATTTCTCCTCTCCACGCCGATTTCTTTTTCTCCCACGCTAACTTTTCCCCAATCACCATTTTCTTCCTCTCGCGCAGTGTGCCCTCGCCTCGCTGGCAACGGACGCTGCCCCCTTGCCAGCGTGCCTGCGTCCTGGTTGTTGTCCTTGCTGAAATCATACGCCGCCCCTTGCCGATGTGCCGGCATCCTGGGCACATTCCTCGCTCGCATCGAACGGCACCTTCTTGCCACCGTCCAGGTTCTTTCGTCCAAGGCTGCGTCTCCATCTAGGGCGCCGCCTCCATCCAGGGTGTGAGTTCTATAGCCGAGGCGTCTGTCCACGGCGCTGAGTTCAGCCTGGCGAGGCTTCCATCGACCGCGCCGTGTCCATTCAGTGCCTCCAGTCCATCCAGGCGCAGCATCTGTCCTCGACTTCGGTAGATACTTTATGCCTATTTTACCTCCGTAGCTAGTCTTATTTTCGAGGGCAACAATCAGATCTGCTATATCGGAAATTGGAACAAGCCATGTTTATCCATTAAATTGTATGGGAAAAAACAGAATACGTTAAAAATTAGCTGGAGATTTATGTTTTACCTCAGTAGCTAGTCTTGTTTATTTGACTAGAGTCTCGAACAAGTTCATCATCAACATCGCTGGTTCACGGGAGAATTGATGTCTTATTGCTGAAGTCAAGCAAGTGGTGAACAGACCACAACCAACCAGTGCATGTTTTATGTACTAGCTATCTGCTTTTGTTGGATGTTGTGGCAAGGAACCAACCGTAGATTGCTTCACATGGATTTATTGCTTTGCATTTTTCAATTGGAACTCAGTAGACTGCTCTTTTACATCAATCTGCATCGATCCGTCCCCTCCCCTTGCTACTCCTTGTTGGTGGCGGCGCCTAGCTGCAGCATGGCAGCAGCACGACCGGATCCATAGTAGAGGCGCCTTGCCGCTCCTCGCCGGTGGCGGTGGTGCCTAACGGGCAGGGCAGCAGTGGCCTAAAACGCACGACCAACCGCGCCGGTTGCCTGCTCCAGCTCCGCCCCGTCAACGGCTGCACAGCCGGCCATCCGTTCCCCTCTTTCTCGATTTGTATTAGATTTTGGGTTCTAAAACATTATAGCTATATGTTAATAATAAAGATTTGAAATAACATAGTTATCCTAGTGGCATAAGCGTTTGCAATTAACCAACTGGTTGGGGTTCGAGTCTGGCTGAGTTTTTTTTTCCCAATTTTCCTGCACGTGCACTGGGCTGTGGCGGACTAGACACCTACTGCTGCAGGCCACTAACGGATTAGTAGGGGTTGCAGCTCACTTCAATAGATTGAAAAGAAGAAAGGTAGAAAGAGAAAAAAAAACAAATGACATGGATAGAACAAGCATTTTTCCTTTTGAAAAATTTTAGAAAAAAAGCACTTATGATGAATTAACATTATCATGAAGCGTCATTACCATTTCTTCTTATGACAAAATAATATTTGTCACAATATGTAGTTGGGCTAGTTTATGACGATTTATTCTTGTTCAATACATCAGTTTTATTACTAAGCCACACCACCCCCACCGAAAGTCATAAAACAAAATAAAATGATATAATGATGAATAGCTGCAATGTTATGATAAAGTCTACATGTGCTGTAGTAAAAATTAAAAAAGAAAGACATGTTTGTGCAAGCGCGAGGAAACAATTGTGGTGGACCATTCACGCGTATGTTACGTATGGGTGCAATCTCGTTAGGCCATACCAGGCAAGCGAGCATGTGTGTGTTTTCTTCTAATTCTCTTCACCATATATGACTCAAGCGACTATGAGAGCATCCATCCTTATAGCAAGGTTTCTCTCCTAAACTAGCAAGGTGATACTAAAAATTCATATGCAACCCTCCCCATGAGGTGGTCTTAGCACATTGGCAAATCCCAACAGTTGAAGTGTAAAGAAATATATTAACAGGTCTCATAACTGGATGGCTTTAAGGAGACGCGACATTGAATTTCCTCTAAAAATATCTCAACAAGGAGCTAGGATCCAACATGTTCAGTGCAACTATAGGTGGTCAATAGGTTTCCATGAATATGGCTCTGTCACTGTTGCTTCTCAGAAGGACATCGAAGTAGCCGATAGATGTGTTGGATGGTAACGAGCATTGGATGCCAGAGACAGGGTTAGAGTATCTCCAACAACCTCTCTAAATTTGGCTCTTCATTTATCTATCTGGCAAGCTAGCTAAAAAGATTTCTCTTTATGTCGTTTATATGCTCTGACTGTCTCAATATCCCACTTCCAAATTTTATGGTCCCTTCTCCCTCTGGCTCTCTTTCTTCTCTCTTTCACCATCTCTCTCCAATAGCGCTAGCTACTCTGTCTCCTCTTCTCTCCCTCTCACAACCACCTCCTAATAAATAATCTAGTTGTTGTTTGCATCTTTTATTCATAAAATAATCGATTAGGGTCATGCTACGTTCATGACGTGATCGATCACTAAGTTGTAGTCTTTAGCCCTATTTTCATTTTTCAGTTAAGTAGTCACCGCAACTACTGATCGATCGTGGGATGGTGCGGTCAAATTAGATGACAGTAGAGGTGAAGTTTCTTTTTGATTGTAAATAATCCATTAAGGTTTGGGGTACAAATAATCGAAGAGCACCGATCAAAAGGTGCACATTCACAATGCCAAATCTCTCTCTGAACTTTGCTCACTTGCCACTCTTGTTTTGTTCAAAAGTTCATATCTTTATGTTACTATAGCTAGACGAAAAACTTCAGATATTCAGAGATTGAGTGAGATAGAGTGAGTTTTGTGAGGCCGAATCCTAATTGAATTACAATAAGTGGTATCAGAGCGGTTCTTCATAATCCTAGTGCCATGTCGAGTGATGATGGAGGATGCTACACCCTGCCTAGGCGGTGGGGAAGTGGTGGCGCCGGCGGTAGCGGAGGCGTTGGAGATAACATCGACGTGCTCCCAGTTGTGATGCAGCAGGCGCCATAGGATGTGGCCGTGCAGCTATGCTACCCCACCCTCACTTGGACAAATTACAATGATTAGGTGATGCTAATGCGCATGAACCTACATGCATAGGGCCTATGGGGAGCAATTGATCCAGGATACACCAAGTTCCATGAGGATCGGCAGGCTCTAGTTGTTCTCCTGCAAGACGTCTTAAGGAGATGCTATGTCCTTTGTCCAAGAAGTGTCTACCAAGGACATGTGGGAGGCGATCAAGATGATGTGTGTAGGCGTTTATCGTGTTCATGAGGCACGCAAGCAAACACTACGGGCTGAATACGAGACTATCTAGTTCAAGGATGGTGATACTGCAGAAGAATTTTCCCTCCTCCTGCATGCGCTCATCGTCAACTTACAAGATGTGGGCGGCACCATCACCGACGTGCAGATGCTAAAGAAGATGCTATGTGTGGTGCCCTTGCTCTATCGCCAAATCACCTTGTCAATTGACCAACTGTTTGATCTGAAGACAATGTCGCTTGAGGAGCTCATTAGGCGACTCAGCATAGTGAAGCAGTGGTATGGTGGCACCGGGATGAGTTGCATGGTGGCCTCGTGCTGCTCATGGAGGAGGAGTGGATGGCGCAAATGAAGAAGAAAAAGGAGCAAGAGGGCTCCTAATCTAGCGTGAAAAGTGACGGATCGTAATCAAGCCCAAACAAGAAAAATGCTTGTGGCACGCATGGTGGCCAAGGGTCGTCTGGCGACGGGAGTGCAGAAAAGAATGGTGGTGCGCCTACGACGCCATGCAATAAGTCAAAGATTTGCTACTACAATTGCAACAATTATGGGCACTACTCCAAAGAGTGTCACAAGTTGTGTCATGAGCGCCGCAAGTAGGTGCACATGGCTAAAGCATAGGAGGAATTGGTGCTGCTACTAGTGACCGCAAGCGCCATGATCACCACAAGCGATGTGGCTGGTCCAGGCATGATTGTCCTCAACGAACCTCATGCCTAGCTCCACGTCGGCCATTGGGAGGAGTTGTTTGCTGACATGTGGTACTTGGACACATGTGTCAACAACCATATGTCCGGGCACAAGGAGTTCTTCACCGAGCTTGATGAGACTGTGCACGGTAATCTATGCATTTCAGCGATGGCTCCATCATCAACATCTGTGGCTCCGAGGATGTGACCCTGGAGTGCCATAATGGTGCACACTATGTCATGTCTAGGGTGTACTTCATCCTAAAACAGAAGAGTAATATAATTAGCCTTGGGTAGTTAGACGAGAACGACTGCACAATCCACATCGAGGACGATGTGATGACAATTCAAGATAGGGGGTGGGCCCTAGTGGCGAAGGTGATGAGGTCTAAGGGCTGCTCCTATCTCCTTGATCTCAAGGTGGCACAGCTAGTGTGCTTGGTGGTTAGATGCGTAGAGGCTTTGTGGCTCTGGCATGGATGATTTGGCCATCTGAACTTTGTCTCCCTGCATGAGCTCGCATAGGGTGCCATGGTGTGTGGCCTGCCTGACAACTAGGAGGTGGATCGTGTCTGCGATAGCTGCCTGATTACAAAGCAACGCCATACACCATTCCCATACGAGGCCAGCTATCGTGCAGAGGCACTTAAGATGGTACATTGCAATCTCTATGGGCCAATTTCACTAGCAACTCCTAGAGGTAAATGTCATTTCATGCTACTCGTCGACAATATGTCTAGATATATATGGGTTTTGTTGCTTGCAACGAAGAACCAAGCACCGACGGTGATCAAAAACTTCCAGGCTAGGGTTGAACTTGAAAGTGAGCACAAACTTAAGGTGCTCTATATGGATCGAGGTAGCGTGTTCACTTCAATTGTGTCTGACGAGTATTGCGCCAGCCATGGCGTGCATCACCATCTCACCGTGCTATACTCACCACGACAAAATGGCATTGTTGAGTATCTAAACCAAATGATCGTGGCAATGGCAAGTAGTTTGTTAAATGCAAAGGGGATGCTAGGAAGATTTCAAGGTGAATAGTGGTGACCATAGTCCATATTCTGAATCGTGCGATGATGCACACACTCGATGGGCAGACTCCCTATGAGGCCTGGTATGGAAGTTGGCCAAACGTGCATTACTTCTACACTGTTGGCTATATTACATATGTGAAGAATGTGAAGTCGTACATTGGCAAGCTTGATAATAGGAGATGCCCAATGGTGTTCATTGGGTATGAAGAAGGAAGCAGGGCATATCGGGCATTTGATCCGATAACCAATCATGTCTAGGTGACAGGATGATTTTTTATGAGCAAGGCAGATGGAACTGGGAAGAGAATGCAGGCATGGAGACAATTGGGAATTTCGGTGATTTTTTACTGTATCATACTAATTTCATTCGGTGCCAAATGGTGAACAGTGCTCTAGAGTGTGGGATGTCATGACGCCGAAGCCTATGACAACTAAGGCATGAGTCTGATGACTTGTTTCCGCTGATGACCCCTATGACCATGGTGGCTGGACCAACCCCTCTGATGGAATTCGCCACACCGCCCTTAGGCGCTTCATAGCCCTCCGATGAGGCGCCACAAAGATACCGCACAGTCGTCGACCTCAACGACAACACGAGACCGCTTTAGGATTTTTAGTATTTTGATTTGTATCTGCTTGATGTAGATGACCCAATGACTTTGCTGATGCAAACAAGGAGCATTGCTGGTGAGCAGCGATAATGGAAGAGGTGTGATCGATTAAAGAGAATGGCACCTGGCAACTTACTCGTCTCCCAGTGGGTCAGTGGGCTATCGATCTCAAGTGGATATTCAAGCTAAAAAGGAACCCAAGTGAAGAAGTTGTGAAGCATAAGGCTAGATTGTTGGCAAAAGGATACGTGAAACAACAAGGAGTTGATTTTGTGGAAGTGTTTGCTCTGGTTGCATGAATTGAAATAGTAAGGTTACTTCTTGCACTTGCTGCACATGATGGCAGGGAAGTGCACTATATGGATGTCAAATCTATATTTCTGAATGGAGAATTGGAGGAAGAGGTGTATGTGTTACAGCCACAAGGCTTTGAAGTTGCTAGTGAAGAAATCAATGTGCTATAGCTAAACAAGGCCTTGTATGGGTTGAGGCAGGCGCTAAGGGCGTGGAATGCCAAATTGGATGCTAATGGGGTTTGAGAAGAATGCCGATGAACATGTTGTGTAGAAGGGAGGATCAGGGACTAAAATCCTGATTGTGGGGGTGTATGTAGATGACCTGATCATCACTAGCTGAGTGGCTAAAGATATTTAGAAATTCAAGCTCGAGATGCACAAGGTGTTTAGGAGTCATCTAGGATTGTTGAGTTTTTTGTCTTGGGATGGAGGTGAGACAAAGTTCCATGGTAATTAGCTTGTGCCAAGGAGCCTATGCATTGAGCATTCTGACGAAGTATGGAATGGACTGGTGTAATCCCTGTTAGGTTCCAATGGAGGCCAGACTAAAGTTGAGCAAGGAAAGCAGATTATAGGAGCATCATAGGCAGTCTCAGATACCTTGTAAATAGCAGCTTTGATTTAGCTTACTCTGTTGGGTACTTGAGTCAATTTATGGAGAAATCGATATCTGAGCACCTAGCTGCTATTAAACATTTTCTCAGATATGTAGCTGGTACAATTAACTAGGGGTGTTGGTATGAGACGAGGAAGGCCGACCAACCAACTTTAATCGGGTTTTGTGACAGTGAAATGGTAGGGGATGTGGATGACAAGAAGATCACATCGGTAGTTTTCTTTTCTCTAGGAAAAAATTTGATTAATTAGCAATTACATTAACAGAAGGTTGTGGTACTTTCATCCTATGAAGCTGAGTATATCACAGCAACTACAGTAGCTTGTCAAGGAATCTGGTTGGCTAGGATGATTTCTGACTTGTGTGGAAGGGTGAAGAAGTGTGTGGTGCTCAAGGTTGATAATAAGTTAGCAATTTCACTAAGCAAGAACCCAGTATTGCATGATAGAAGCAAACATATTGATACTCGATTTCACTTTATACGCGAATGTGTTGAGAAGAAGGAAATCGAGTTGGAGTACTTGATAACTAAAGATCAGATTGCTGATATCCTGATGAAGTCGCTTGGACAGGTGAAATTTTAGGAGATTCGTGAGAAGATTGGCATGAATGAGTTGAAGCAACAAGATTAGGGGGTGTTCGATAAATAATCTAGTTGATGTTTGCATATTTTATTCACAAAATAGCCGGTCAGAGTTGTGCTGTGATTTACGACATGATTGATCACTAAATCGTAGTCTTTAGTGGTGTTTTTGTTTTTTAGTTAAGTAGTCACTGCAGTTGTTGATCAATCGTGGGATGGTACGGTCAGATGATGAGTTGGAGTTTGTTTTTGGGTGTAACTAATCCCTAAGGTTTAGGTACAAATAATTGAAGAGAATCAATCAAAAGTAGCATATTTGTAGTGCTAAATCTCACTCTAAACTTGCTTTCTCACCACTCTTATTTTGTTCAGAAGTTCAGATCTTCATTTTACTGTAGATAGTTGAAAAACTTTAGATATTTGGAGATTGAGTGAGATAGAGTGAGTTTTATGAGGCCGAATCCCAATTCAATTACAACACCTCCACCGTCTACTCGTCTGAGCCTATAGCGCTACCGACCTTGGCGCCCTTCTCTTTCCTATACTCCATGGCCACCTAACATGTCGATCTTCTCCTCTTACTTTCTTCTGCCATGCCGACGGTGGTTGTTGCCCGTGAAGAAGGAGGTTGGTGCACTCCCTTCCGTGGTATGGGCCCATGGTGGCAGCATCGTCTGCCCATGGAGAAGGACATTAACGCGCTCCTCCACCTACGTTGGGAGGCCACTAGGGTAGATCTAGGCAACGGCGACCAACTTGCTTCTTGTAGCGGGGGGAGGGTGGGGGAGACACAACAATGCTACTAGAGGCAGAGGCCGGCACTATAGATGGTGCTAGACACTCGTGAGCCAGCAATAGATCGGGGCGGCTATGGTGTTGCTTCTGACAAAAGAGAATAGCACGTGAAGGGTCGGTAGGTGGCATTCTAGATAGTGGAGAATGGCATGAGGAGGGACCCTCTAGACGGCAGCGACGATGGACGATGATAACATCAAAGCATGCTACGATGCCGCTGCTAATGCCCTCACTTGGTGCTCACTTTTCTTGATCTACTATAATTTTGATAAGAGAGAAAGTGAGAGGAATAGAGTTGTAAGGCCTACGGTTGGTAAGTGATTTTGGCTGGTCAAACTTGGCCAGCGAGTGGAGGTATTTGGTTAGCCGGATGGCTAAGGCTGTTGGGGTATAATTTTTTTTTTGTTAGAATTGCTAAAATTTAGTTGAAGAGCCATTTAGCTACTTCGAGATGGAGGTGCAGCCCGCACACGCCGTTTGCTGGCACAAGCCAATCCTTGGCTCAGCCGATCCAGTTACGGCTTTTGATGATCGAGACAGGCAAGGCGATTGAGTGGCCCGACCATTTGAGGAGTAGAAGTCTGCGACGGCCAGATGTTGGGGGCTGTCTCCGGTGGTCGGCAGCATGAGCCAAGGGGATTCAGGATTGGGGCAGAGGCGGAGGCTCCATGCCGTATCTGTCGCCCGCTTCCACGTCTTGCAGACCGCGCGGTACTTGATCCAGTCACGATGACGAGTCGGACCACCAAATCGATCAGAAGCGGAAATGTACGCTTTGTCCGACACAAAGAAACCAAGTTGACCTCGGAATCAGATCGCGCAGGCGTCCCAAGTGCCCAACACCCGAGTTTCCGCTTGCCGATTGCCTCGCCGTGCACCGCTGACACTGTACCGAAACCTGGCTCGCTGTTTTCCTTTCCGCGTCCTAGCCGAACCCAAACTGACCGCGCGTGCTCTCCACTGTACTGCCCACGCAGTAGTCGATACACTAGAAGCGATGGGGAACACAAAGGTCAGAAATGCAGGTACCTATTCCAGAGATGTACACAAAGGTCTGAGATTGCCGGTACCTGTACTGCAAATTTCTCGCGTAGTTATAAACAAGTACTGGATATTGGAAAGTCATCAGAAGGCAGAGCATGACCAAGGTCCACGGAATGGAAAAATCGAGGGCAAATTGGTGACAGGGCATGAATAGCTCATCAAGCAAGTACGTCCTCTCGATTAATCAGAGACAGCAAACGCTATATCACACACCGCAATGCATGGGACGTGGACCGGACAGTCGATTTACATGGTTACTCACATACCAATATGGAAAAATTACAGTGCATATGAAAGAATTGGCACACTAATAGAAGAATTGAATCCGACAGATCTTCGCAGGAACATTGGCTTATCTGTTGACTCCGGTGCCTCGATAGAAGGTGCACCATTTGTAACTTGACCAGGAATCAGGAATTAGGATTGCTCGTTGCGTCCGTCGCCGGTGCTGTTGTAGCATCTGCATTGTCGGGTACTCGGGTGCTGCTATTTTCCCTTCATCGTCGGGCTAGGGCCGGTGGTGGAGCGCCTTGCCCGTTCTCCATGGCAGCAACCAGCAAGGCGGGATGACACGTGCGGACAATCCTGTTGCCAAGAACCCTTTTTATAATAGGTGAGCAGACAGCTACATGCGTCAATTGTTGTTGCGACTTGCGAGATTGCCCTGTGTAACGTGACAAAATGCTAGTTTATTATGTGCAAGACTATATTTCTTATCTGCTCTTAGAAACTAGCTAAATAACATTATTCATAGTTCATATTTAATTTAAAGGAGAATGACTAACTAGTTTGTCTAGCTAAACTTAGCTAGCCAACCAATCCATTTGGCTAGCAAGATGGCTAATCTAGCTAAATGACTAGTGTCTTTTTTCTACACTAATTAAAATCCTAGATACCTAGTATGATAGCTAGTTTTTTTAAGATGCTATAACATGTTACTCTTAGCTTATATAAGACTTGATCTAATTATAATATTATTTTAATAATAAAAATAGTTTACATCTTTAGACTTAACCTTTAAGCATCCAAGTACCCAACCAATAAGTTTCAATAGAAAAATAAAAGAGAAGAGTTGTTGCAACAAATCCAACTTTCTCTAAATCATGGCCAATAAAATCAATGATAAAAAATTACATAGATTATGTAACGTTATGCTAAAAATGTTGTTATTCAAAGTGGAGTAAAATATATTGGCTATGAATTTAAAAAATGTAGCACCATTGTGAATACCAATATCTTACACCACCCATGATGCTAGAGAACAATTTTCGTCAATATTTTTGATTAAGAAAGAAGAAATAATGGCATAAAGGAGTGAACCAAATTAGAGGGGGCCAACTTTATGTGCACCCTCAATAAAGGCATTGGCTGAACCACCTTAGCCTTTATGTTAAATACCCCAATGTCACACGCCAAGTGTTTACTCTCCCAATTAAAACTTAAATTATCATCCGTGAAGTAGATGGAATCTTTAACCAATCTAGAGATCTCATCACTCAAAAAGAGTTGCTGAATTTCTACAGAGGAAGATTAACGCGCCACCAAAATTATGCACATCTCTCCACTCACTTCCTCTAGGGTGCTTGTGGAGAACAAATGCTTGGAATCTTACTGTCGGATCGGTCTTGAGCTCATGATCATACTAGTTGCTTAGGGCTATATTATAATCATCTGTATCATTTTCCTCGTCTGTACCAACAACATTGTCATCGCCGTCAAAGTCACATGATCGCTACTATGCTCCCTCTATATGAGCATCAGGTTTCCATCCGGTGACTCAGCTAGGTATTTCTTGGTATAAAGGGGCAAGTCATATTCCTCCAGTCCATAGGCTGTGGAGCAATGTTTATTGGATTAAATGGCATTGTGCCGTCATCATGTTCCCATGTTTGGACTAGGCCCTCTCTGGTGACCATGTAGAACCGTCCTGATGAACGATCACGTCTTCATACATATGTCGTGTTTGCAGTGGCACCAATTTTGCATTACGACCAATTTTTCAGTGGTCGTTCCTGATGAACTAACACGACCCTGTTCCTAGGACAATGCATCATCATGATAGAATATTCGCCAAAGCTAGGATCCCATAAAGGGCTTTGAGGAGACGAGACGATTGGATTTCCTCTGCAGAAAGTTCTACGACAGATCGGCGTCCAGAAAATGAAGAGTTGCCCTCTGGCCGGTAGGTCTCCACGAATGAATCTACCTTAAATAAGAACATGGCCTTGTCACCGTCCGATACTGGAAGGGCATCGAAGTAGCCGGTGGAGGTGAAGGACGGCAGCAAGCGTTGTACGCCGGAGATGGGATTAAGGAGGCGAATCCTGCACTCATCATCTCGCACAAGCCAACCGTTAGCTGAGCCGATCCATAGACGGCTTTGGATAGCCGGTGCAGGCAGGGTGATTGAGCGGCGCCTTCCGTCTGAGAAAGAGTAGAAGTCTGCGACGGCCAAATGTTGTGAGTGTCACTAGATCCCGGTAGCAGGAGCCAAGGCGGTTCAAGCTTGGGTTGAAGTCGGAGACTCCACGCCGTATCTGCCGCCCGCTTCCACGTGTTGCAGACGGCACCGAACTTGATCGAGTCCACGAGGACTAGGCTTATTGCAAACCCAATCAAAATGTCCATGGGAAGTTCGGTCCAATCCATGGTGGAAGGAGTAGATTGATGAACACGTCGAGTAGTTACCACATACTATGATACTAGCAGATATATGGGCCATGCAACTATGCAAAACCGAAGCGGAAAAGTACGTACGGATTTCCGAGACAACAAACGGAGCAGGCCTCGGAATTGTATCACGCAGGCAAGCGCCCAGCATGGAGTTACGTTTTTGCGCGCCGCTCACCCGCGCGGGGCACCGCTGCCCCCACGCGATCACCGCGCGGCGTAAGCCAACTTATTTCAGCCCAGCTGAGGCTGCCCGAGGCCCTACCGCGCGCAGCAGAATTGCCGCCGCATAGTTCGGCGTAGTCGCATGGTTGGCTGATCGCGATGGAACGAGGCCTGCGCGCGCGCACCGCCGCACGGGGCTTCTTCTCAGATCTGCGCGAGGTTGCGGGGTTGTGTGTGTGCTCGCGGTTGGGCTGACAGACGGATGATCGGAACCGTTCCAAGTTGGAATTGGGCTCAGAGACTCAGAGCCTCTGACCATCCCACGAGGGGGTTAGAAGAGGGACACAAAAGTCAATCGTCGTAGGCAAAGGCAATGCGCACTGAAGTGACTGATCTGAACTGTTGCTTGCAGGATTGAGTTGGCTGTTTAGATGGCGAGTAGTACTAGATATCTCAATCAATCGAACTACAACTGCAAAATGCATGATAAATCTTCTGCTATACAGGTGGAGGCGTAGAACTCTAGAGTAGACGCGAAAGGTGTAATCAAAATTTTCTTACAAGACAGTGGCACTGCAAGCCTGAAAGACTGAATGGCCATCATAATTTGCGGCTACATTGCAATCCATTAGTTACAGCTTTTGATTGTCTTCCTTAGCCCTTCACATCAAAATTTTGGTCGCTACTATATTCTGAAGGCACCGAGAAAACTAACTTTGATATAGTAAGTAAAGTTATTTGTGCATGCCAAATAGCATAGTAGAATCTATAGATTCAAATTTAGATATATTCAAGTACTGTACTTAATGATTTAGGATCGGAGAGCCGATATATTTATGCAAAGAGGCTGATTAATATAGAGAAAAAAACAATCAAACAGATAAAGGTAAAAAATTATTCAAATGAGATCGGATCTGATGAGAAGTCGTGAAAGCTACGACATAATAATTGTGTTTTTGTAAAATATATTATATAGACAAGTTTAATTAGTTTTTTTATCTCTGAGATAGATTATATTTTATCAGATTTGTGTAACCCAAAATATAAATATAAACCACTAAAATCTTGTAAATTATTTCTACATATCAATATAATCTCGATGCATCGCCATCATAGTTCATCTAGAGTTTTCGTGGTGGGTTCTAGTTCTCGACGCGGGGCTACATCGGTTAATTTCGAACTCCGACGAAAGGTAAGTCTTGTCATTATCTTAGTGTATCCGTACTATCTAAGGCTGCATCGGCTATATTCGGCCTCTTGGTCCGATTGGATATATCACATCACGTTCGCGTGGGATCTATTGACTTATCGAGCTCCTTTTACCGTCATCAGTCTCGATCTGCATCGATGAGGTTCAATCTTCTAAACTACTGATAGTAGATTGAGTCATAAGTCAGTAGGTCTTTACATAACGTTTTATCGAAGTAACCAACCAATGAGTTATTCTTACACTATGCTTCACGACTAACGTATCGGCTTTTTAGCCGATATATATATATCTTTAACGATTAATCCATTAGTGATCGATCTGGTTGTGCTATATTCGTCCTTATACTATTTCGGTTAGGTCCGATCTTTCAAGATTGTGTTTATTAAGGTTGGCATCGAGATCTAGCGGGTTTCGTTTCTCTCATTAGTTCAGCTAGCCGATAAGTTTATTTATATGACTTCATTGAACTCACAACCGATGTATTTACTAGTTACTTCCGTTAGTATGACTGATATAGTTTCTACCGTTTAAGTGCCGTTAGTCTCAGCCTTATATTGTCTTGGTTCGATTTAATATATCAAGGTTGGCTTTAACGTTATGATCATCGGTAATCATTAGGTCTCGTTTCTTTGGAAAACAGATCGTTAGGTCTGGTTTCTTCGGAAGACTTCGCTCTTTACTACTTATCATATATTTTATTTAGAGCGTCATCGGTTCTACATCCGATATATTCTTTATTTATTCATCGCTATTTGCCTATACCGTTATCAGGTTTCTAACTGATTTATGAGTGCTACAGCCTTTATCATTAACCAGCCGATAGTAGAAGTGCATCAAACTCATAGCCAATAACTATCTTAACTCTATCGATACATCCAGTCGATAGCAAGAGTCTGTATTATCCTATAAGTTGATTGGCTCAATGATCTCACTCCATCTATCTTTCATATTAATTAGAAATTAAATTGACTGGCACACCTTAAACCCTAATAACCCAAACACACCAAAGAGCTAAAAGACTGTATTAAAATAAATAGATCTCCCAGTTCTTCGCATGTTTAGATGCATCACATAAAACATCTATCTACTAACTCGGTGGATCGACCGATTCACGTGGTCGAACAAATACATACGTTTATATTTATGTCTAGTTATTTTTTTAGTGGTATGAATCCATCAATTATGAGTCACCACCTAAATCACAGAATAGATGCTTATAAAGGTACAGTGTGCGTGAGGATATTTTGTGTTGCAGCCGGCTAAAAATCTATAACCCACCTCCCTTCTCTTTCCTTTTATATCTTTCCCAACTCCATTATAAATTTGAGGCGATAATTCATATAGTATGCTTATGTTAACCTATTGCACCTGCTCTTAAGCGTGTGCTTGTCTTCTTTGTAACCGCTATGTGCTTTTTTTCCATGTCATCGCCTGAAAAATGGACGTTGTATTGTTGTCTACTCCACCTATAGTGTTACAGTCTAAAGAAAATATTACCTGCCATGGATTAGGATCGGTGATACAGAAATAAATCCACCTTTAGTCTATCAATTATGGTCTTGGTATAATTATAATATTTTTACTGTAAATATCTGTTTACATTTCAATCCTCCATCAAAACTAGCATGATTTTTAATAACGTGACTTCTACATAAAGTAAAAATAACAAAATAAAGAAAATAACATAACCATATCATTACTCAACTCATTTTATTCTCATACTCACTTCTTTCACTTCTTACACAGTTTTTATGTCAATTTACCATAACCACCCCTTATTAAAAAAAAGAAAAGAAATGCGAGCGGTTGGGAGTTAAGGGATCAATAATAATAAACTGTTTTCATTGTTTAGATGCTAAATTCACACAAGACAATAGCTGAGAAACCAAATATGACTTTTTCGTGATGATTTGACATTTTTTTGATTTTAGAGTTTCGTCTTATTCTCAGGTCACCGTGTAGCCTATATTTCTATTTAGGAGGCTTAATATAAGCGTCCCGTATATCTCTTCATCCATTGCATTGGTTACTCTCTGTTTTAAAATAAATTAACTCCTAAAGTTTAAACTTGTTCTAAAATAAATCAACTTCTTCCTTCTTCCACTATTAATTCATAAATCAATAATTTTTATACATTCGATACATTTTATCTACCCATTTATCAATACTAACTTTTATATTATGTTTTTTTCATTATCACTAAAACCATCTCAAGATGCGAAGTTCGTTTATTATGGTACAGAAGGAGTACATTGAAGACAATCTAATCGTCGTTGAGTGGAGTATGATGTGTATCAGTCATTTCGTGTTATAGGTACTAGTCAATTCTGAAAGCTCAAACGCGGTGTAGAAGGACTGACAATGTCCTTATACTCCAATATTTGCAGATATATTGAAAGTGAGTTCTAATTCGAGGTAGAGGACAAGCAGCTTACCGAGCCAATGAGACGGCTAGCTACCATAGACTACTTTGTACGACAGACATCACCAAAAATAACATAACTAGTTCCATCACCATGTTCGTACGGCTCCTTCTTTTCCGTGTCACACTCTCCTGTTTTTTAAGCATGTTTTTTAAATCGTTAAATGATATTTTTTTATTTAAAAAATTGTTAAAAATTGTTTTTAATAATTATATTAATCTATTTATTAAATTTTCAACTAATAATTGATTAATTACATACTTACTCCGTTTTAAGTGAGGTATGCAGCTTGTAGCTAACTTTTCGCTAGCAGCATGTTATTGTTGGCTTTCCTACCTTAGGCCGGGGCTACGGTTTACCTTTCCCGGGTTATACGGTTCATCAGAGCTAGTGGGCAGCATAATCCACCCCTGGTCGATCGATCGTCGAAAACTCGAGATCACAAAGAAAGATACAAAATATACCAGCGCGGCGACCGGGGGAACCGTGCCGGCAATGCGGCGAAGAAGCACTGGCCCCAGTGGCCTGGACAGCATCATACGGTACGACCCCCCGAGCGCCCCCCGGGCGCCCCCCGGGCGCATCAGTTCGGGCTTCCAACGGGAGCAGTATCAGCGTCCGCAGCGAGCGAATATGGATAACGAGCCAAACTCGGCAGGATTTGATAGTCTTAACGAGCTAAAAGTTCAGTTCTGTTTGGCTCGTGAGCTGACTTATTAGGCTAGTTAACGAGTTATACCGGTGTATCGGACGCCACAGCGACCCGTGTACCGGACGTTTGTATGTGTGCACTCGCTGGATCCCCCGACCTGTCACCATACTAGCAGCTTGGTGTCCTGCTGCGCCGGGGCCACCGCACATTAACCACTCGTAAGTGAGCCATTTTTTTTCTTCTACCCGTCGGAAGCAAACAACGCTTTGACTGTTGAAGCGCTTTGGAGCAACTGGCGCGTGGGGGCTGCGAGGGGCCCTCCGGAGGAGCAGCGGACAACGCGTGGAGTCCCCAGGAGATCGAGCGAGACGGACACGGTCACATAGCTTAGCTGCTGATGTGGGGCTTCGTTCACTGCGTGCACTCGGTCAGTGGAACAGTGGATAAGGCTCGATGCGGAGCGGAGCGGACTCCGGCGTCTCCCAGAGGTTGGTTGGAACCGGGTTCAGAAGACTGACTGCTTGGTACCTAATCCTATGCAATAAGGTTTTACAAGCATCAGCTTATCCAAAGAAGATACGAGCTCTGGAAGAAATTGTCTGCAGTTTAACTTTCAACACTACAGCCATATAAAAAAACTACTATTTTAACCTAAAATATAATAAACTAGTATTATAATTAAATATAAATTTAAACAGTGTATATTAATTAGTATTATGAATCTACAATGTAATGTCTAATCGTAGTAATGGATACTCTATTTTGCAATAGAACGAATTGGATAGTGTAATTCAGTGTTTTATATATAAGATACCTCGTATATAACTCGACTGATTATCACACAATATATTCTATATAAAAACCAATTATATATATATGGATAGAGTCCAGAGTAGATAAAAAAGATATACCTAAAAAGAAAAGATATAGAGTCCTATTTAAACTAACTAGGACTATTTTATTGTATCCATACTTACTCTAGCTCTAATTGAATAAAAGAATAACCGATGGTATAAATATAAGATCTAGAAGGAGGACAAGCCAAGGCAATAAAAGCTGCAAGTCTACTGTATTTATTTGATATCATCAAGTTAATATTAAAAAAGGACTAGCCGTCGACCATTATCTCTAACCTTTATGCCAATATTATGTCAAATTATATTAGAGTTATTTTCTCATACTTTATACTCATAAGATTGATATAATTGAGACCATACTTTACACTTGTGAAATTGATATGGTGGAGGCTACCTAGTAAGATAGAAGTATGTCTATTACCTCTAGCAAATCCGAAACCGTATAATTTTTTCTCTCCTTGCATATTTGTTTATATCTTCATATTAGCTATACTCATATGTACACCATATATAAGTCATATATACGTGGATAGTATGATCGGTTACTAATTCATAAAAAAAACTATTCTATCTATTCTAAAATATGATAAATTATCACTACCATAAAATACCATCTAATATTATAAGTATACAACATTTAATACTACTAACTCGTACGTAGCGCGGTGTCCAATAGTACTATCGCTCTATTTTGAAACGGAATAAGTACTAGTGATCATTTTTGCTAGCTGTCACCTCCAATCACCACATCGCCTAAATTTTAATTGCATATGGCAAGGGGAGATCGAGCTACAGTAATGTCGATTGGCCAGGCTCATCGATCGCCTAACGAGGCAATGGCTTGGATGAAGTTATACAGTAAATTTGAGCAGTACATACCTACAGTATTCACTGCTGCTCAGCTACTAGTAGAAGACTAGCGGAGTGGCACCGTTGTCAGATCAGCACGGGCCTGCTGTATTGCTGTGCTAGTCCGGTATGGTCGATCCTTACGGGCGACAGAAGTCGACAGTACACTAAATTGCATTGGACTGACTCCAAAGTTCTATATACAACTCCTGTCAATCTAGGTGGTGCTAAATCTGCAATTTAGTACACTACACGTTGAATCGGCAAGTTTTGCTTTTATTTTGTCACTCATAGTTAAAATTTAAAGTTTGAAACTAGTTGACTTTATGATTTAATTAGTCTATTTTTAGCCATGCCTTTTAAACTGTTGTAAAGCTTAAACTATAAATTAGTTATACCTATTTTTTTTATTCTTCTACTGTTGAACCATAGCTGAATCGGTCCAAGTTTTTAAAAGCAACACCACTATAATATTTAAAAGAATCCCACGCGAATTAACCTACTGTCTAAATACAAATAGAACCGAATGTAAATTATTTTTTAGATTTATTCATCGTGCACCTATATAATAGCATGGGTGGTTAGAATAACCCATGCTATAGTAGATGAAAGAGAGGGTTGGGATGAGTAGCTTTTAGGCAAAGTGCCCATACCTTGTACAATGCATGGTGCCTTGGCTAAAAAAGGCTCATGGTGCGTGCATGCGCAGGGAGGGGGTTGGAGGGTTCACCATAGACATGCAATAGCGTTCCTCCTCCTAAGCACATCGAGCCGCTTTGTCATTAGGGTCATCGTTGCCACGGGCCGTCCAGACTACCACCACGATAGATCCACATGCCCACTGCATAGCTTATTAGATCTAAAGTGGTGGCGAGGAGGAGGATAGGAACATGCAGTAGTGAGAGAGGCATATTAGTGATTGTGTGGGAGGAAGGAGATCTCGATGATGACAACCTCTTGCATGGCCGATGCCATGATCTACCTCTTTTTCTTCTTGATAGTTGTGCAAGCGCCCTGGCCTCCTTTCTTAATTGGACGTGGGTGGCGCTGTCATTGTGCACCACGAGCTATATGGAGAAATCATCAGGCTAGAGTTACCTTCAATTTAAGTCATGGAAGCTCACCAGCTCAAGGAGAAAAACAGTGATGGCCAATGAAAGAAAAGACAATAACATCAATCATAGAAGGGAGAGATGGGTTGGTGGTAGAGAGGGGAGCCCAAGAGACCAAGCAGTGGGAGGGTAGCGTGAACAGGAAATGAGTTAGGATTTGCTCTAGTAATTTTATATTAGTTTATGATTTTAGGATGTTTAGTGTACAATTTTAGAATTGTATATAAATTGATGAAATATGAGAGTAAAGTTGAGAAATTAAGAGGTTGACATAATAAAATAAAATAGAAGCTACCACTTAAAAGCTTTTTGTAATGGTAGAGCAACCTTTTATGCAGTGCATGTGACATTGTGACATGAGCCTATACTATGACAGTATGACATTTTGAGGCTACTCGTATGAGTAGCTTTCAACTCTCACTGTGAATGCTTCTTTTCGAGGAAACGGGAGTTCATCCGTTGCGTCAAAGAAAAAACACTTTTGCTAATTTTGAGATTGGAAAGCCATCAGAAGAAGACAGAGGCATGGACGCGGTCCAGGGAATGGAACAGGATGCCGGAGTGCAGGGGCTGGGCGTCGCCAGGCAGGCAGGGCCATGGCGAGGGCGGCAGTACAGTGCTGACAGACCCACACACCCGATAAAAGCGAGGGCGAAAGCGAGCGAGGTGGACGTAGCACCACTGCACCTGCACACGGCCTGCCTACGTCCTGCGTCTGCTAGCTACGACGAGCCAAAGCCGGCCGGACGGCCGGCGCCGGGGAGGTCTTTCCTCTTTTACTCCCCTGGTCCCTGTTCGTATATAGTTTTATACACATGGCTGCATCTGCACACACCCCCCCCCCCCCGCCCCCCGGTGGGGCCGTTTATCTCCCCAGTGATGTCCTCTCTCCCCACGAGTCGACGGCGAGCTAGCGCATCATGGATCATCCGTCGCACTCGCGTATGGTTGGCGTGGCGCGCCGTTCGCGGCATCAGTGGTCAACAGTACCAGCAGCAGCAGCCGCGAGTGGCGGCCTGACGCTGGGCCGGCCAACAAATTTTTGGCAGCTGCATGCATGCGTCAACAGTCGTACACACGAGCGAGTACAGATGACATGAGCGCGTCGTAGCATGGACCGATGATATTCCGGGGGAAGGATGATTGGATGCGAGGAGCGATGCCACGCCGCATCTCCCCCGCGAGATGCCTCTGAGCTGTCAACGGTTTACCTATGGTCGAAAACTATCTTAGTAGTACTATAATTTACGTGCCACGTACCAACACTTGAATCTTATGTGATGTCATGCTGCTCAGGAATAAAGACGCGAGTAAGCCCACGCCTAACGCTCCACGCTGACATGTGGTCTCGAGCCTCCACGTTAGAGCCGAGTCTATATGGTAGTTGAGCTTGTGACCTCTGACTCCTGCAAGTCACGATGCCTTCGTGTGGCCTCAGCTTGAAAAACCGCAGAGCCATGGCTCAAAGCCACAGTTGGGCGAGCTTGTGTCTCCCTAATGCAGTCCCCTCCACCAAAATCACGTGAACAAGCAACAACGGTGAGAATGAAGGAGAAGCAGTGGCGAGAGGACCAAAATAAGCAAAGGCGAAGATCCAGATGAGGATTACCTACCTTTATGCCCATTTCGATCTACACCTCCACCTCGATTCGTGTCGTTGGAAGCTCGTCGGAATGAGGAGGAGGAGGGCCACAAGTAGTGATGAGGAATGATTCCACCGACGCTGCCATGTTCGTTTGATCCACCAACGTTGCCCTCAATATGCTTCGTTTGCAGATTCGCGTGACAAGAGGGACCATGGCAGCAAGAAGCAGTGGTAGTCGGGTGAGGACCATCTTTGCATAGCTAGATTTGAGCAGAGGGAAAGGAGTTACATATAGTGGGTGGAATTAGAGGAGGAAAGTGGTGTGGTGGCTAGAGCAGAAGAGGAAGGTGCGGTGGTGGTCAGAGCGAGCGGAGGGAGGGGTGATGGTGGGCTGGTGGCTATTGTCATCGATTTCTTTGGTGGAAGTCAGAAGCAAGAGAGAGGTTGAAAGTGGAGGATGGGGCAGAGTTTAATATGTGATTTTATTTTTTCATTTAGGGTTTGTTTTGTAATTAAAAAATTATATAAGGACTCTAATAAAAAACTAAGGAGCTGAACTATAAATATTATATACAATTCATTAATATTGAAATGATAGTAGTCCTAACAATGGTTCTATCACGTGGTACATAATCTCTATTTGTGAGACCACTCCTAGTTTTGGACATGGCCTAACCAACCGGTTGGATTTGCTGTTCAACGATGATGCATTGATTGAGCTAGCTGTGGGAACAAAGAAATTAAAGTAGGCTGAGAAGAAATGTACTGTAGACAAAAAGCTGGTGTTGCATATTGTCCATGTGGAATATTGGCAATAATCAATGAGGGGTATGCAAACAATCTATGAAACGATGGTGACACAAGAGATACAAGTTCAGGCTCTCGATGAGAGGTAATACCGTACTCCTATTGTAGATAGGTTGGATCACCTATATCTAGGTTTACAAAACTATATCCATATTCTCAACAATGATCTCTGCTCTCCTTTATATAGAAAGAGTACCAAATCCTAGGGTATCTGGCCTAACTTAGCTAGAAATGATTTTCCTTTTTTCCTCTCCAAAATATCCAGAATAAGAGGTTCATTCCTTATCTCGTATCCCTTCCACCCATGGATTATAAGTTAGGGTTATACCCCTATCGATGGCACCAACCCACAGTCGGCCCACCCTATGATGTGTCGACTTCAAAACCCATACTTAATGTACCCGAGGGTAATATCTCCCACAGTAACCCCTGAGTCCTCCATCTTTTGATTTGAGGAAGCCTTGAGCGACTGGATCCAGCTGAGAACCATCTGATTGGGTCTTGTGAGTTACATCCTTCCATCCGAATACTAGCTATCAGCCTTGGCACATTTGAATACATGTAGTAAGATATACTTGTGCCACAGTGAGCAATGAAAGCATGGAGGACTTCAAGCCCTCTCACACCATTTGGTTTAGGAACCGAATTGGCCGCCTAGTGAATAAGAAACCTAAATTTTAATTGGTGTGACGGTAGCACTACAACATTGTTGAAGCCCATAGTCGGCCCCTCATCCACCTAGGTTAATGGGTGCTTGCTCGATTCACACCGGCATTATGCAACACACGACCCCCAAGCGACCCATCAAGACATGCAATAGCAACCCTAAGCACCAATCATTTGTGCAATTCATAGGCCAAGGCCCAACAACACGCACACCGAATATATAAGACAATGATGAGCCTAGGAAAATTTCCCCAAACCTTTCGATTGTCATTTCACCTTCTTCACCTCCCTTGAGTGTGTCGCTTTGTCTCTCGAGCTCTCTACCGTGCTAATGTTTGTTCTTCCCTAGTCTTCTTTGAGCAAGTCAAGTTTAGTGCGGAGTTGATCCAGAATCCCTATAACCTTCTCTATTGATTAGACTAAGAATTCGCAAACCATAGCCACCTTGTCATCCGCATCTAACTCATCAATGCCATTGCCAAATCTAGACACGAAGTAGAAGAGGTCCACCTATATTGAGACGGAAGTCGACGAGATGGTGGAAGATAAGATCCTCTAGCCCAAGAAGATCATTGGGTGGCGTCCCACCATCGGTTAAGCCTTTTTGACTCCTAACACTGGTGAGATAGTGATGTTTGAGCCCTTCTTATGCAATGGGTTTGGGCTCCCTACCTCCAAATTCTTTCGAGGCCTCATCGACTTCTACAAGATTGAGTTAGGGCATCTCAACCTTAACTCCATCCTCTAGATTTATGTCTTCAATACTCTTTGCGAAGCTTTCTTGGGGATCCCTCCCTATTTAACTTTATTTTGTTATCTCTTTATTCTTAAGCCTTAGCCATCCTAGGCTAAGCCCCAAGTGGTTGGGGGCGTTGGGCTTCAACTAAGATCAGAGAGGAAAAATGACTACTTTGAACTTCCTCTTCGGTCCTCTTTGAAAGGTGACACTTGGCATGGTTTTACTATTTGAACCCCAAACCCTCTCTGCCTCTTTTTGTCAAGAATGCCTCTATGATGAACTCCAACTGGTCTTCTCTCTCGAGACATTCCGAGCTAGGCCAAGTTATGTAGATCCTATACCTTATTGATGTGGCAAAGAATGTGAAGCTGAATGGCATAACTACTACAATGTGTTTCATCAATCAACGCATTTAGTCAATCAAGAATCGAGCTTATCTGATGTTCGACTCTGGCAGCCTCAAGGATCTCACTCGGGAATCGTCCAAGAAGAACCGAGATCAAGAGTCTATCACTAGGCTTAGTACATTCTTTAAGCCAGGCTTGCACATCTTCAACGAGCTTTGCCCGTCTCCATACATCACGAAGAATCCTCAACCTAAGGTCTATACTTTTCATGCCATGTACCGTCCACGGTTTTCAAGTTAACAAACTAACCCATGGTTTGTCAGGGTCGTGAGGTCTTCTCATTTGACCCACCTACCCCAATCACCAAAAATAAACAAAAGAGGGAAGGGAGTGAGCCAATTGGGTCACTAAACTCAAAAAATGTTAGGAAGAAGCCCATGAATAGCGATCCTCTAGCTTTTACTACCTTGGTGCTAATGTCAGGTGGTCCAAAAATTAGGAACTCAGCCTTTGGGCCATGCCCTCCATTGTCTCCTTGGGTGGAACAGACCACTCATGCTAGGGCACTACATACACAGTCGGGAAAGATGACTGCCGCTTCTTATGCTGACCACGGCTACAAGCCCTCCACGCCTACCCCCTCCCTCCGTAGTGGAGAGCAGAGTAGGAGCACCAAGGCCTCAACATCACGTAGGGATCCAACTTTCAAAATTCAAAAGTCTTCTAGGTGAATTCTTGCCTGCCTTACATTCAATTGTTTATCCTTCTAGGCCTTTGACTAAGACTAGAGGCTCTCGTAAGCAACCATCCACAAAGATTCCCACTACTGCATAAGACGAGCCAACTATAGTAGGGAAAGCCATGGATGAAGGCTCACCTAGGTAGTCTACCGTGGCTGCAATAACTGGTCTAAGTTCAGAATTGTATGCTAGCCAGGAAGCTAGAGCTAGGCCGAGTCCGAGTCCCTATGTTGAGTAGGGCACAACAAAATGAGTCGAATGCTACAGGGCCACCAATCGAGGCTAATGAGCCATCTGAAATTGCAAATGGGTTAGCCACTGCAGCCCTAGTAAGGACGGAGCCAATTCATTCATCGAGCTAGACGCCGAAGCCGAGCAAGGGAAGGAGGACGCCAACAATGTTAAAGAAATCCCTCGAGCTCCTCTTCTAACTCCTTCTAAGTATGTGTCGCCCCTCTATGCTGCCTAGTTTAACGACCAAGAAAACATAGAGGGGCTTGATGATGCCAAAGATGCAAAAGAAATCAATGGGAAGTATGACTTGTGTCTATAAGTCGTGGAGAAAATGAAGATACTCATCCTACTCTAGCCCCCAAATTCCTAGTATGCCATGCTAGCATGGCAAGAAGGATCTTAATGTTGTTGTTTCCCAAACTATAGTTGATCGGTCTAAGAAGAAGAGCAAATGTCTAGAACGGATATTCAAATGAGTGGTAGAGATTCAAAGGATTTGCCAAGTGGCTAAAATTGTCGAGTGTCAGCGCATCGCCAAGCAGTGCAAAGCGCAGTAGTGGGAGTGCAAACTCCATTAAGACATTGACCAACTATGCACAGAGTTCGTCCACTACGGTATAGATGGAAACATCATCTTGCTGCATTGCTTGTATTTACTCTTATTCTAATTGTTGGTTCTAGCTCGGGCGGACTTGGAGCATGTGGAGGTTGAGCACGACAAGTTGAAGAAACAAGCCGAGACCATGGAAGCGGCCATTGTGGCCTGAGTGTAGACACTTAGAAAGAACTGGAGGAGGTGACCACTAGGGCATTTGCTACAGAGGGCAAGGTCAAGGCGGCCAGCAATAGCTTAGAAGGTGTGGTTTGTCTAGGCCGTCCTTATTGCGTGTATCTGAGTGTTGCTACTTAGTTATTGTGTATGGCAGAGTACCGAGAAAGGTGTCAAAACCAGCTCTGCTCTTTTGAAGAAGAGGTCCAGCTTGTTAAGGCATCGAGGGAACACTTGGAGCAGGCAATGACGCATGTCATTGACTTCTACTTTCTGCATGACAAGGTGTCAAGTGATGTGCTGCCCAATGCTCAACTAGCAGCCCAACTCCTAGAGACACTTGAAGCAATGAAGGAGCATGCGACGGCTATTCCCATGGTGAGCGTGAGTCATGCCTTTGCATTGGTGAAGTCATTGTATCCCTAAGTGGATATGGCAGCAGTCAGGGAGCGGTTCACCTCCACATTCTTGGATGATGATGTTGTAGCACTCTTGGAGGAAGCGAAGGCCATAGCCGCGATCCTTGTAAAGGACCTAGAATTGTAGTGGTTATGAATGTATTTAGTAGTCACCCAAAAGACATTTTTGGTGTAAAAATAACACTTGCCATATGTATAAGATTTATGTTTTTTGAGAAATATCAAAGTTATACTTTTAGCTGAGTAGAGATGACATTCCCCCCTTAATGGATCGAGTCATGGTGAGCCCCCGAGTGCATAGGCCCCGATTGTTCAATCAAGTTCTCACGATGTATGTAGGGGAAGGAGCTTCTCATCTATGGATTGACTTGAATGAAAGCGAAAGTACTCAATGGGTAGAGCGTAGTGCAACTTAGCTTTATTAGTTGTATCTTTATAATACAATAGTTTCATGCATAGAAGTGTCGTAGCTGCTATATGTTCTAGAAGTTATCCACCATCGTGCCATCTTGTCGTTGTAGTTGGTAGGTTCCCGGGCGCATCGCTAAATGGACCTTCCCAAATTGGTAAGAGCTTATGTCTATCCTTGGTAGCTTGGATTTTTTGTAGGACTAAATCCCTGACTGAGAATGCTCTACCATGGATGTTGTGGTTATGATGGTGTCAAAGTGATTGTTGGTACATAGTCGACTGGACAGATGCAATATCATGTGCCTCTTTGAGCCTATCAACATCTTCTAGTTGACCTTCTTCTGTGTCTTGCTCCTGATAGGCACGAACCCGTAGGGATCCAAACTCTAACTCGGTTGGTAGAACCATCTCTACACCATAGACAACAAAAAAGGGAGATTGGCCTGTGGCCTAGTTGGGTGTTGTCCTTAAAGACCACAGCACAAGGGTAGCTTGGAGACCCATTTCCCTATGTAAGGCTTCAGCCGGTCAAAAACTCTTGTCTTGATATTGTGTTTGACCATGCCATTGGCCCGTTCTACTTGCTTGTTGTTACGTGGATGCGTTATCGAGGCATAGCAGATCTTGATGCCAAGTTCTTCATAGAATTATTTGAAGACGAAACCCATGAACTAAGTGCTATTGTAAGTAATGATCATATTGGTGTGATGCCCTGAACTCTACTAGCAATAAAGCATGGGCTAACATATACCATAGTCAACTTAATTACTTGTGAATACTACACTAGTCACAGGATACATAAGCTAGTACACACAGAATAATAGTGGTCTCAAAAATAACTAGTTATTATTATATCACTAGGAGTAGTATATAAGTTGTCATCATGGACAGACCCTAGATGGCCAACACAACATAGGAGGCAAAAGCAATAATGATGACTAAGCAGAAGCTAACAACAGAAAGCAACTAAAACAACTAAGCATTAGTCACAACACCTTGGCAACTAATTTATTTCACAAGTACGGCTTGAAAACTAGACCTAAAACCCTAGTTGTCTTCATACTCAACTTGCTCTTGGAGGAACTTCTCAATGGATGGGTCTGTATCGTTTTCTTCAAACTCTCTCTATCTCTCTATATATAAGTAAGAAGTAAGGGTGAGTACTTTACGTACTCAGCAAGCTAGACGAAATGATGACATGTTTGGCTTAACAAGAGAGACAAAGGTTTTAATTTAAGAAAATAATATTTTCCTTAAAAAGAGTTATTTTTGTAAAATACTAGTGAGTTAAAATTTTAGTTATCGGAAAGAGGCTCATTGATCCATTCTAAAAGTTGATTTGTAACAACTTGTCAGAGTGATTACAAGTTTTTTACTTTCTCAGCAATTAACACGTAATCAAATATTATTTTTTGACTATTTCTCATATTTAACAAGCTTTCATAGCACAAGTCCGTGTTCTCGGTACTACAACACTGACTCCACACCATTCAAGTAATACAAAATATCTTTATTTTACAAACTAGGTGACATCACATCGTATTTTCAAGTAAATATTTGAAAGTCTTAAGTTGCCATATGACATCACAATTGTAAGTAGGCTAAGCAAATACCTTGATAATTGCATCCAAGGGATGATGATACCGACAAATATTTGGTGGAGTTAATAAGGATGGGATTATCAAATCCTATATAATAAAAGTGCGACTACTCGGTAGGTCCATCGGTTTCACGTAAACCAAGGTCAAGCATGATTAAAGTGTAACCTAAACAATGCATTTTTATAAATAAAGTAATTCATAAATATTGGATCAAGAGTGGTCAAAGAATAGATTGTCTTGCTCTAGAAGTGGGTCTTCTCCCTTAAAGGTGGTGTCCGGATCTTTCGCGAATTGGAGGCCTACACATGAAAAGTAAACAAATAAACAAAAAGCCAAAATAAAATACTAGAAACACAAATACAATTGTGCCAATGTGTTGATCTTATTTTTTTAAAAAAAATTGAAGACTTAAATCGGGTAAAACGGGATTACGAATAAAAAGATATGAATTTTTGAAGTTTAAAGGTTTTTCTAGAAAATAAAAAGAATTTTGAAAAGAATATTCTAAAAATATTTCTTGGATTGACATGTGGGACCTAGACGTAAGTGAGAGGAGAGAGATGGGTCTGTGCTAGATTCTATCCATGGAGGTGGCTAGAAAGGAGTGGGCTCACATAGGTCCTATTCTTCTTCTAATTTCTTTCTTTTTTTTACTTGTGTTATTTCTTCCTTCTCCTTCTGGTTTTATCTCTCTAGTTTATCTATCTTGCATGCGAGCACACTCGAAAGAGGGCAACCAGTGCGGGTGGCGCCAAGAGACTTGGGCGCGCGTGGTAGGACTAGGAGGCGAGCTTGGGCGCGGCTCAGCTGGGCGACCTGTGCGACGGGCAATAGCGCTCTAGAGGTTTGGAGAGTGCGGTTGTGGCTCGATGAGTGGTCTCCAGGGAAGTACAAGGAGGATGGGAGAAGGAAGAGAGGAAGGATAGCTGCTACCTTTAGCCGTGGCAAGAAATCGAGGTAACAATAGCGACAGTGGTGGTTTTGGGTGGTCGGTTAGGCTTGGTGAAGTGAAGAAGGCGTTCCAGAGAAAAATCAGTGGTCCAGAGAAAGTGAAGTGGTTTAGAGAAAGATGGAAGGCATCAATGGTAGCTGGTTGGGTTTTGTAGTCATTTTTGCCACCTCGCGAAAACAGCATGACGACGAGTCTCCATGCGGTGCCGCAAATCATGCGATGTAATCGATTGTTCTTCCATAGTTGTCACAATGGGATGCGACGCTAACCTACTTTGCATCATCTCTGCTTGGCTGGTTTCTCACTGTCTCATGTGTTGTTAGAGTAAGGAATTCATGTGGAGAGGAAATGATGGTTGAGCTAGTGCTTGCTAATGATTGTTTAGGCAAAAGAGCTTCACGTGAGAGTTTCAAAGGATGGATGAGGCGCACATGCAATGGCTGTCCTGCTGCTTGTCTTGCTCGTGTGTTTGGTAGTAGAGAAGGGCTTCACGAGTATAGGATTCGCATGGGTGAAATGACAACCACATGCATGCTTTGCAGGCTAAAGAATAGATAGGACAATATGTGTTGCTGCTTTGTTTGAGGAGGCTGGGAGAGAATCCAAGCTTTGTTGTTTTCGTTCGCATGTGATTAAATACAACATGGATACGTTGGGCGATCTGTAGAGACATTAAAATAGGAAGGGGAATATTTACCGGGCGGTCGAGATCTAAAAAGTGAAATTTAAATTTCTCAGACATAAATGAATTTATTTGGCACAGTATTTTTAGAGTGAACACGAGATTTAACAACACTATTAATAAAAATTTTGAAATTAGAAAAAGGAAATAGCAGGCGTTATAGTTAGGAACCATAAACCGATCCACAATGTCTTGGATGAAGTCCCTTGCTCGAGCAGTAGTGATCTTGGCCACCGACTTCACCTCTATCCATTTTTTGTAAATTTGTCGATTGCCACGAACAAGCATGTGAAGCCCCGGGTGCTTTCTTAAATGGTCCCACCATATTAGAGCCCCACACTACGAGTGACCAAGATATTGGTATTGTTTGGAGTTCTTGAGCCAGGACGTGGATTTGTCTAGCAAAGAATTGACATCCCTCATATGTGCACACTATTTCTTCAGCGTCAGTGACTATAGTTGGCTAGAAAAACCGGTCTACCTTATTGACTAGTGTCCTCAAAGCTGCATGGTTACCATAGATGCTCGAGTGTTTCTCCTGGAGTAGCTTGTGCCCCTCATGGAGAAGAATGCAATGCATCAGGATCCTGATTGCCCCTCTATGGTGTAAGACAACACCAAGGGCAGTGTAGGACTTGCTTTGTCGCATGATCTTCTTCGACTTGGCCTTGTCACTGGAGAGTTTGTCCTATGTAATGTACTCAAGCAACAATATTTGCCAGTCAGACTCGATTGACATAGCTACTGCGGTGTTTAGGTTTGTCTTGGCCTCATGAACTAGTGGCTTAGCCTTAAAAACAAATGGATGATAGAGGATCTCGAGAAAAAATGCCTAAAGGGACATGCTCACATCGGGATCCTAGCCTCACTAGTTGGTCGGCCTTCTTATTGTTGTCCAGAAGGACATGAGTTAGCTCAAGTCTGTTGAACTTGTCTTACAACTTGCAGACTTCCTAGTAGTAGGCTTCCATGCTCTTGTCTAGATAAGCCCAGTCATTCATGACTTGGCTAACAACTAGTTGTGAGTTTCTATGGACCATCATACGCTAGATTCTAAGCGAGAAGTGATACAGAGCTCATATAAGAGCACATCGTACTCGGCCACATTGTTTGATGCTAGGAAATATAGCTAGAGTACGTATCTAAGCTTTTCTCCTTTTGGCAAAATGAGCAAAACCCTAGCCCCCATGCCTGCCTTCAGGAGTGAGTCATCAAAATGCAATGTCCAATACTCGAGGTCATGGGAAGGGAAATCTTCTTGTATCTCTATCCACTCGATGATGAAGTCGATAAGGGCCTAAGACTTAATCGTTGTGCGAGGTTGAAAAGATATCTCAAACGCCATAAGCTCGAGCACCCACTTTGCAATTCTCCTGGTGGCCTCCTTGTCATGTAGGACTTCTTAGACAAGGTAGGATGTTACCACGATGATAGAGTGAGATTATAAATAGTGGACTAGCTTGTGGGCTATGATAAATATGACATATAATAGTGTCTGAATTTGTGGGTATCGGACTTTGGATTCGCTCTTCACTGATGAAATAGATTGGTTGCTTTACTTTTTGTAAGTTCCCTGCCTCTTCGCTCTTGACTACCAAGGCTATGCTAACAACCTAAGTTATCGTCGCTATGCACAATAGTAGCGGTTCTCCTAGTAATAGGGAAATGAGTACGTAGGGGAGTGGGTCAGGAACTTCTTAAGATCGTCGAAAGCTTCTCAAGCTTCATCTGTCCACCTGAATTTGTCTGCCTTCTTCAAGAGCTTAAAAAAAGCATGCCACATTTGCCTAGCCTAGATGTAAAACAAATGAGTGCCACCATGCATCCGGTGATCTTTTGCACCTTTTTTTGTCACTCTAGGGTCCCATGTTGAAAATAGTGTTAACCTTTTTAGGATTTGCCTCAATGCCTCACTAGGAGATAATAAATCCAAGTAGCTTACCGGATAACACTCCGAAGACACACTTTTCTAGATTAAGCTTCATTTTAAATGTGCAAAGGTTGTTGAAGGTCTCTGTTAGATCGGCAATGAGGTAATGTCATTCATATATGCTTCAATGTTACTTCCAAGTTGGCACTAGAGGCAGCACTGCATGGTGCGTTTTATGTAGCCCCTACGTTCTTGAGTCCAAACGACATTGTTGTGTACTAACATGCCCCAAATAGTGTGATGAACAAAGTTTTGAGGCGATCTTCTTCCTTGAGGCTGATCTGGTGGTATTCGGAATAAGCATATATAAAGCATAATAATTCATAGCCTGCAGTGGAGTCAACCACCTAGTTGATGCTGGGTAGCCCGAATGGGTCTTTGGGACATGCCTTGTTTAGGTTAGTGTAATCAATGCACATTCGCCACTTTTTGTTCTTTTTTCAAACAAGCACCAGGTTGGCGAGCCAATCTAGGTGGTACAATTCTTTTATGAATCCAATGACTAAAAGTTTGGTGGTTTCTTCCCTAATAGCCTCCCTACGATCTTTGGTAAAACGGTAGAGTCGTTGTTTGATGGGCTTCGTATTTGCCTTGACATTTAGAGAGTGCTTGATCATCTCCCTTGGGACACTAGGCATGTTAGAGGGTCTCTAGGCAAAAAATGTCCTTGTTGGCCTGGAGGAAGTTGACGAGCTCATCTTCCTATTTGGGATCGAGATCAATACTGATGGGTGCCATCTTGGAGGGGTTGGCTGAGTCCAGAGAGATCTTCTTTGGCTGTTATTTGATAGGCTTGAGTCTTATCTTGGCGGCCTTCTTGGTTGGTAGCAGCTCATCGTCTTGGGGGCATGTGGTAGCATCCTATCAAATCTCTTATTGAGAGAGGGTCACCTTCTAGCTCTGTGCCAACTCACAATTTTCTTTGTCATAGATGAAGGACTAATTAAGGTTGGTGTGAAGAGTGATTCCCCTGTTCGGTCTCTGCATCTTCATCATTACGTAGGCATAGTGAGGTATGGCATAAACTTGGCCATTATTGGTCTCCCAAAAATGGTGTGATATGTCGTCTCAAATTCAATGACCTCAAAGCAAATGTTCTCGGTCCAAAAGTTATCCCTAATACAAAAGTGATAGGCAGGATTATCTGCCCGAGAGAAGTTGACGACAACTAGAGGATTACCCCGTGGAAGGGGGATTTACTTAGGCGTAACTCGGATTTGGGAACTTCATGTCGCAGAAGGTCTTGGATAAAAGGATGTTAAGTGTGTTGCCCTCGTCAATGAGACCCTCTTGAGCTTGACACACTGGACTACTAGGTCTAAGATGAGCAGATATTTTCTAGGATGGGAGACTCTATCTGGTTGGTCAGAGTGGTCAAAAGAGATCTAGCACTTGGACCACGGCAGGTATTATGGCATGTCGGGGGGCGACTATGTTGATGTCACGAGAAGTCAGCTTTCACTTTATGCTTGGACTTGTACGAGTCTGGATCCTGGAGATGTGATTCAGCTCGGCATGGGGGTTTTGGAATGGCACAGGGTTATTGTCCGGCTTGTCTTTTTCTGCTGCCTTGGTCCTAGAGTCATCTGTCTTGTTCATCAACTTCTAGGCAAAATGCTTGAGGATGTGGCAGTCTTTGGTGGTGTGCTTGCCCTTGGGATTTATGAAACGATGGTGACACATGAGATTATATAAGTTTAGGCCTTTGGCAAGAGGTAATAATCTACTCCTGTTATATGTGGATTGGATCAGTTGTATCTAGGGTCACAAAACTGTATCCATGTCCTCAATAATGATCTTGGCTCTCCTTTATATATAGGGGGTGATCGTATCCTAGGTATCTAGCCTAACTAACTTAGTTATATATGATTTCCCTTTTTTCTCTCCAAGGCATATGAGATAAAGAGTTTCATTCCTTATCTCATATCACTTTTATTGTTGGATTATAAGTTAGGATTATAACCCTTGTCGACGGCACCATCCTTCAATCGGTGATGAAGTCGGTCCACTCTATTATGTGCTGACTCCAAAGCCCATACTAGAAGAATATCCCTCCACATATATTTATTACTACACTTATTTTCTACTGACATTGACACACATCTTTAACTTTATTATTATTATTTTATAATATATCTCTATACATCTAAATTTATAAAGCAATATATATATATATATTACTACATCGGTTTTAATTTAGTTGTGATTTCAGCATTTATTTTGTTTTAAATTGTCATTCTTATATTTCAAAGCATTTTTAAAGATGTTTGTCTTTGTACTCCATCATTTCATCCATACTAGTATTTCTCACAAGAAATTTTAATGTTTACTTTAGAAAAAAATAATTAGAATGTAATTTGCCATACATCTCATTGTGTGAAATTTTCTAGAATGTCAAATAAATTAAAATGGAGGGTGTCTATGGTTCTTATAAAAAGATGGTTAGAGGATAAGAGGTTATGTGACCAGACAAAGAAGGTCGTTCAAGATGGATGAGGAAGTTCGGAAGTAATATCATGACTAGGGATGAGAACGGACATGTTCATGGGTAATAATCGGCCATTTTAATTTAACTGAATAAACTAAGTTCTAACTATTACTAACGGGTTGACACACGGCCATCCCTACCAAGGAGCTAATCACAAGAACAACAGAAATGTGTTTGTCACACGGGTGGTAATTTCACTGTATTTTCTTGTGACAAAGCTATCAACATCATTTCAAAGTGATGGCACCAATATTTTTTTTTGTACTTGTGTGACTGAAGTTTTTTTAAAAGGTTTGAATTCACATGTTCTAAAATGACACCACTCTAGAGGGGGACAAAGAGAAATTTTCACCGGCAAATGGACAAAGAGCAATTTTCATAAATAATTGACCAGCACCCTCACTCCAATCATGTAGGATATACAACATCAGAAAGCAAATCAAATCATTGCCCCAAAATACACCCGAAAAGTCAAAATATCACACATCTAAGCTAGCTATATGGACCACGAGCCGGGCCAACAGGGGAAAGTAACATGCCAACAAAAGGTTGTCAACAGACACAAGGCGATGATCTTTCGGAAACAGCTCAACGAACGTGTCCGGGGATGCAGAAGAAGGCCGACCCCTGGCTAAGTGGCTATCACTGGCGAGTGCTGTGTTGTACATCTTAGCCTGCGCCTGCTCACGTCACAAATATTTTCTCCTCGTTTTTACTTTTTATGTTTTGTCAAACTGTTAAACAGTATATTTTTTTATAAAAGTTTTCTATATAAAAATTATTTTAAAATTATATTAATCTATTTTTAATTTTTTACTAATACTTAATTAATAACATACTAATGTCGACGGCGCGGGGGCCGGTGTTGAAGTCACCACCAGCCGTTCTTTCTTTGGACAGCATATGGCCCCCTAAAATCCACCATGATCAACGCTGCTTAATTAGGGTCCAGCCGCTCAGAGGACCACTAAACAAAAGTTGTGGGGTTTAATTTGCTTTAGCAATCAGTATCCCTGCTAAAATTATGCAGGTTCTGTAAAGGATGTTAAAATAAGTATATAACTATATTTATGACCAAAGAGATAATGACTCCAAGTTTATTGATATGAAGTCTTAAAATAACTCATAGTTCATTTTATTATATTCGATTGCAAAATTTAAGAGATGCGTTTGCCAGTGCAGTGACAAGAGATGTGCTTGCTAGTGGAGTGGTTATTTGACATCAAATTTTTCTCTAGTTGTCTAGTGTTTTTCTAGTGCAAAACCGGTTCCTTCCATGCCATGGTGACCATTGTAAATTAGCGTGTAAGCTACAATCAACAATCAATTTCGGCCATCAACATTCTGTCCCTAGTCAAGTTGCCATCCCTATTATTCCCAACTTTCACGCTCCTTACCTGATTCCTATTATCTTTGAATTGTCTCCAAAGGACATAAGATGGTTGATCAAACTCTGACCATTTGCCTATGGTTTATGAGGCTATTTGGTTGTCAACTATACTTTATTATAGTTTATCATATCTAAAGTTAGATTAGTTTAATGGCTGTTTGGTTGCAGCCACATCTATCTTCACTACGTTACCAAAACAGAGGTTTCTAGTGCATGTTTGATTGTTAGCTACAACTTGTCACAGTTTCTCATATATGAGATTATATAAGTTTGACCAATTTAAACAATTATTTGGTTTGCAGCTATAATTATAGTAAAATTCTCTTTTAACAAATTAAATCCCACGCATCAATGATCAAGAAAAGTGTGACAAAATTTTCTTAGGCTTATATGGCAAGCTGTGGCAAAAATTTTGAACACCTAAGTTTGACAATTTTTATTGATAAATGATGATAACATACGGTAAGAAACCAAACAAAATGCAGGCAACACATTTAGTTGGTATCATGATATGAAACCATGAAACAAACATAGTGGTGATCACTACAGTAAGCCCCCTTAAAACAAAAGAATTTTTTTCTTATTTGACATTATGAAACAGATGATTTGGGCTTTCCAAATCCTATAAAATTCAATGTATATAGATTTTAGATAAAAGTAAGCTCTAACATAAAATTTTCTTTGAGTCTATTTATCTCGTTCAATTTATATGTTTTTTCTATATTTATGATCATCTGTTTTACACTTATATTCCTACTAAAATCTTGTGTTTTTCTATTTATTTATTTTTCTTTAATCTTATGTTTCAAAGAAGCACTATAATAATTTAAAAGCTACACATTAAGCGAGAGGTATACGGAGTAGGCATAAAAGTACTAAAATATAAAATGCCTTTTATTTCCGTGTTCACAACTACCTAAAAATGGAGCCGGCGGGAGGGCAGCTGTTTAGCTATGAGATTTTCATTTCATGCTGGGATTTACTAGTAAGGTTACAACTTTTAGAGATAAACATCATGTTTGAAGCAGGAACCAGGAATCTTACTTGGCTCACGTTAAAACCAATACAGAAGCTCAGAAAAGTACAACAAATCAATATTAACAGGCCAACTAGAGTACTTTGTCAGTCAAAAATATTATAAGGATATATGAGAGTCACAACATAGTATTTTTGGAAGATTATAATAACTTTAAAAAAAACAAACCTATACTACAGGAGAAAAATAAAAAAAATACTTATATAGCTATAGCACGATATTTATAGGTGTATAAGAGGTATGTCAGATATTAATAATATAATATATATATAATTATTATATAAATAGATTACTAAATTAAATATAAATAAATATATTAATTTTTAGAGTAGTAGGTAGGTGTAGTATGTAAGGTCGAGAGAAATGTGGCTCCGTACCCCAAGTGCCTGGTCCCATATGTTTGCCGAGACTGCAGCAAAGGCAGTGAGCCAGTGATTGGAAAGCAAGAATGCAGCAGCATTGCGTTTTTACTCATTATAATAAAGATTTTAGCAGGGCTTGGCTTCACCACCGGGCCGGACAGCGTCGCTGCGGCAGCCTCAGCCAGCCCACCTCTGCCGCTGCCGTGCGGCAGCTGCTGCCTGCCTGGCTGCCTCTGCGCGGCCTTCATCACTGCGCTCGGCTCCCGCCTCTTGCGCTGGCTCTCTCTCTCGCCATCTCGCCCACTTCTTTTTATTGCAAAAGCCTAGTACTATGAGCAAGCAAGTAATGGTGTGATAATTTAAGGAGCAGTAGAATTTATTTACCGCTGCCCATGCCTTCCCACCTCTGCGGCTACGAATATTTCATTATTTTTTTTAAAAAATAAAATTTTAAAAATCACTTGCACTCTGTTTTTTTAAATGAATTTTTTAGTCACGTACACGCTGTTTTGACCAGGGTTGATTTTTAAAGTTTTACTTAGGAGATGTTTGAAAAATAATAATACTAGTACTAGCTGAAAAGAAAATCCAAAGCTACTGGGGTCAGCTGGAACACTGCACCCTCTGGCGCTCTCTTTATCCAATAATATTTGTAAGGCCCGTAGCCCTGGCCTCCCCTCTGCCGCCTACGAAACCCCCTCCCCCTCCCGCACCACCGCCTCGCCCCTATAGCCAGCCAGCCCAGCCATTCATGGCCGTCACCACCATGTGTCGCATCCCCACCTCCGCCTCTCCTCACCCACTCCACTCTCCTCTCCATTAATTAAACCCAAGCGAGGGACAGCGCGCCCCGCCCGACTCGATCGCCTCCCTCGATTAGCTTTCCCTCTCCGCTGTCCCGGTTGACTGCGCGGCGAGTTGGCTGCCGGTGTAGGGGTTGCGGCCATGGTGGGCATCGACCTCAACACCGTGGAGGAGGACGAGGAGGAGGGCGGCACCGGCACGCCGGCGGCGAGGGCGGGTGGTGGGGGTGGGGGTGGGGTGTGCCTGGAGCTGTGGCACGCCTGCGCTGGCCCCGTGGCGCCGCTGCCGCGGAATGGGAGCGCCGTCGTGTACCTGCCGCAGGGACACCTCGAGCACCTCGGGGCCGCGCCCGGCCCCGCCGTCGCCGCGGTGCCGCCGCACGTGTCCTGCCGCGTCGTCGATGTCAGTCTCCACGTGAGTGCGCGTGCGGCTTGACGCTCTCTCCGCCCCGGTGCTCTCGCTCGCGCGCGAGCTCAATGTGTTCGAGCTATTGAATGAGAGAGTCTGCTTCCGTTGTGCTGTGCAGGCGGACGCCGCGACGGACGAGGTGTACGCACAGGTCTCGTTGGTCGCCGACAACGAGGTGCGTTTGTGTGCACTGATCCAAAAATGGGATGATATCTGGGTGTTCAGCCAGTACTAGTAGCTCAAGCGAAGTTCTTTTTGGGAGGCGGTTGTTGCAGGAAGCGGAGAGACGGATGCGGGAGAGGGACGACGGCGTGGCCTGCGACGGTGATGGCGAGGACGCCGTGAAGCGGCCAGTCCGGATTCCCCACATGTTCTGCAAGACGCTCACGGCCTCCGACACCAGCACGCACGGCGGCTTCTCCGTGCCGCGCCGCGCCGCCGAGGACTGCTTCCCGCCACTGGTACAAGGCGTTAGCGATTGGGACTAGCTACCTCACTGTGATTTGTAGATTGCTCGTGTGGTGACTCTGTTCAGCTTGGCGTCTGCAGGACTACAGCGTGCAGAGGCCATCCCAGGAGCTCGTGGCCAAGGATCTGCACGGCACGGAATGGAGGTTCAGACATATCTATCGAGGTAATTAACACTGGTTTAGCCTATCTTGGTGACTGGGATATCAGCCGTGATAGTCCACTAACTACCATATATGCATACAGCTTGTTGTTAGGCTTCTCCCCGGGAACATGGGATTATGTTTTTAACGCGTGAGACAACCTAGTAACGTACTTACAAGCTACAGTCGTACACCTTCCTATAGCATCAGCAGGCTGTTCAGGCTGAACTACTGTCCTTTGTTCACCGAACAACACATTAGTAGTATTTTTTCTTGAAGTAATGATTAGCCAGGTGTCGGTTTCAGATGCCTTTACCATGTCTAGGGAGCGCACAGGCGAGCTGAGATGGCCAGTTTTAATGAAACAAGCAAACCAAACTGTTGTTTAGATGGGATAGAAATGAGCAAACTAAGTTGTTATTTATTATCTAGGCTCTGCGCACTTAATCTGGGAGGGTTTGACAACAAAATATTTTTTACTTATGCAGAAACTGATTACTTCTACATCTTGACAAAATCTCAGTTAATTAAGCTAATTGTAAATTGAAAGTGTTTTTGAAAATTGTGGTCCATGAATATCTCATAAGTCTGCCTTCAATTGTTACAGGCCAACCACGGAGGCACCTTTTAACCACTGGATGGAGTGGGTTTATCAATAAGAAGAAGCTAGTTTCTGGGGATGCAGTGCTATTCCTCAGGTAGGTCTATAGTTCATGTGCTCATGAACCACTAACTAGAAACGTACTAAAGCTTCTCTGTAATGATCTCCAGAGGTGAAGATGGAGAGCTTCGATTGGGAGTGCGCCGAGCTGCCCAGCTAAAAAATGCATCTCCTTTTCCTGCACTTCATAACCAGATCTCAAATACTACTAGTCTTAGTGAAGTTGCACACGCTGTGGCCACAAAAAGTATTTTTCACATCTACTACAATCCGAGGTAATAAAGTACTTTCCTGCTTATTTGAATATTTAAATATCTGTACGTAGACGTTTACAAGTCACCACTATCTAAAAAAAGGCTGTACAAGTCACAGATGCAAATAATTTTTTTTGCCGGTAAGATGCACAGAATACGTACTGTCTTTTTCTTAACCAGTCAAGTGGTCAAATATATAATAAGAGAAGGTCGGACTGACAGAGAACAAGTTATACATATCAGCTATGGAATCTTAAATAGTAGCCACATATTTATTCCTTGTTCCTTCATATCAAGTTCAGACTCCAGATCATAAATCATATATGCCGGTGGTACGTTTTCATCATTCAGAAAATTTCCAGTGCTGACATTTATTCTCGTTGTTTATATCATGGGACTGGACTTGAAATTTTGTATTAGAAGTCAGGTTTGGGTGCTGCAATGCAGTAAAGTTAGTTCCTTTTTGTTTCATCCAATCCAACTTTTGGTATCTGAATAGTAATTTCCTGGCTGTCTTTGCTGTTGCTGACCATAGAGACTATGTGCTGTTTTTGCCACATTTATTTTGCTGAATATTCTTGTTTTCTCAGACGTAATAATGGTGCCATATTGCCATTGCATGTGTTACTTAAAAGTGACGAGAAAGTGCACATTGAGGCAGCAATTTAGATTGCAGAGGATGTGTCTAAATATTTTGTTTGTAAATGGCCATCTGTAGTTACTACCTTACTTTGTCAACATTTGGCAATAATCGAACAATTTAGCAATGGTCTGTCCTATTTCTAAGGCACATGAGATAAAAAGAGAAAAAAAGAATAGTAGTAATTTAGTTTTGTTGTAGTGATAGTTTTCTTTCTTCCAAATGATATGCATGCATTTGTAATGTGCAACTTCTGACTATTCTTCTGCAGTTATAGTCTTTTTTCTGCCTCTCTCTTGTTGGATAATGTCTTGAAGTTAGTTCCTGCCTTTAATAAGTTAGTTGGGCTCACAGGTTAAGTCAGTCTGAGTTCATTATACCATATTGGAAGTTTATGAGAAGCTTCAGTCAACCCTTTTCTGTTGGAATGAGATTCAAATTGAGATATGAGAGCGAGGATGCTTCTGAAAGAAGGTATGATGCCATAGTTATATTTATTTTGTGAATGGGATTGCAATCGTAAATACATTTCTAGTTTGTGCTTGGTTACACATAAAGAATTTTTTTTCAGGCGCACTGGGATAATAATTGGAAGCAGAGAGGCAGACCCAATGTGGCATGGTTCAAAGTGGAAATGTTTGGTGGTATGCTTTCTTATATATTGCTTTGCACATCAGATAGACGCCAGTATTTCTATTACTTGATGTCCTACTGCCTAGTGGGCCCGTGCCATTCAAATAGCAGAAAGCTTCTGTATCTAGCTTTCACATTTGTGTCCCATGTCTTAGCTTTTTGTCTGTTGGGAAGTCATAGTTTGTACAGATAGATTTATAGTCTCTTGCAAGGGTAAAGTACTGAAACAAATGCATTTAACCTTTGCATGCAAAATAAACTAGCTTAAAGTTCTCTTATGAACTTATACTGAGGACTATTTGTAAAATATTCAGTGTTTGCAGTGTAGATGTAAATTCTTGGTGCATTAATGTATAATTCAAGTTCTATATGTATGAATTTCGGATCACATATGTTTAGAAGCATGCAATATTCTAAAGCTTAATACACTTAACCAAATTACAAGAACCCTGAAAAATATCACCCTGCACTTCTGCCTATTAGCTTAAATGATGGAATTGGATGTAGAGTTTGAAAGACATACTTTACATGCCATGGTGGGCAGGGTATTGTCTTTTCTTTGTTAAAATTTTCTCCATTTAGATTCCCTAATCTGTATCATGTTCTTGAAATCCATTATTGTATTGTGGTGGTGACAGGTGAAATGGGATGATGATGTAGAGTGCCGTCGGCCTAATGGGGTATCTCCTTGGGAGATTGAGCTTAGTGGATCAGTTTCAGGATCTCATCTGTCCACTCCCCATTCAAAACGGCTGAAATCATGCTTCCCCCAATTTAATCCAGATGTTGTGCCTCCAAGTAGGTTCCATTTACAAGTCAAAGGACAATCATTTTCTATGCTGCATGTTCCCTGCTGAACTCGTTTTCTTTTTTCCCATATCGGCAGATGGAAGTATTTCTTCAGATTTTGCGGAGTCTGCCAGATTCCACAAGGTCTTGCAAGGTCAAGAATTGTTGGTTTTAAAAACTCATGATGGTACTGTTAATACAACTTCTCAGGTGACTGAAGCGAGAAATTTTCAGTACACTGAAAAACGAAGTTGCTCTATCAGCATGAGTAACAATATCTTAGGGGTTCCAAGACTTGGTGTGAAAACTCCAAGTGGAAACCCTGGGTTTTCCTACCATTGCTCAGGCTTTGGGGAATCTCGAAGATTCCAAGAGGTCTTGCAAGGTCAAGAAGTGTTTCGTCCTTACCGAGGGACTTTGTCCGATTCCTGTATAAGAGGTTCTGGCTTCTGTCAACCTTATGGCAACCATGCATCTGGTGCAGTGTTTAAATGGCTTGCACCCCAAGGATGTGATCATCATGGGATAACCACAGCAGTTCTGCCGCAAGCATCCTCTCCATCATCTGTGCTAATGTTTCCACAAACTAGTTCAAAGATGCCTGGCCTTGAATACATTTATGGATGCCTGGATAGAAATGAGAATAGCCGACATTTTAAGATTGGACCTACTAGAGATATGGGAATAACTGATCAAACATTACGACTCTGGCCTCATCTTAAGTCAGGTAAAGTGCTAGATGAATGTACCGGAATGGAGAAGTTGCACTCCACTGTCAGTGGTAACAAGTGTCTTAATACAAATGGCTGCAAAATCTTTGGTATATCCTTGACTGAAAAGACCCAAGAAGGCCATGAAATGGATTGTGGCAATGCCAGTTATCATTCTCGGCTCCAGTCTTTAAAACCACAGATGCCAAAATCACTAGGCAGCAGCTGTGCCACGGTAAGTGCTCTATCTAATATTCTTTTAGCGCCTTCTTCCTGTAACTGCTTGTTAACTGAAACATTTACAGGTTCATGAGCAAAGGCCTGTTGTTGGCAGGGTGGTTGATATTTCAGCAGTGAATACGATGATCTGATACACTTGCTATATCCGGGGAGTGTATGCAGAAATTATGACCAACGGTAGTTTGTCTCTCGTACTGGTGGTGAAGGACACGAAACTTCCATTCTGGCTATCTCATCCCACTGCTTGCTGTTGCCTCCAACTGCTAGCATTTTCGCAGGCTCTGTTACCACATCCTGGACGATAAAAGGAGGAAAACTGATGATCACGAAGCAAGGTACTCGTCAAGTTCGTAACGTACTTCTAAGCTTTGAATCTCTTAGTGTAACTCCTGTTTTAAGCTCGTTGTAATCAGCATTTATGTTGCATGACCTACTTGCAATTTTCAATTTGTACGTTAAGACAGGCCCTTTTAGAGGGCTTGTTTGCGTTAGCAACGCTTAATTTCCAATTCCCTAAGTATGACGACCGTTCGAGGGGTTTGTTTGCTCCTGGGAATTCCCTAAGTGCGTCAGTACGTGGCATATTCTCCATGGTGAGTTGGTGACATCACGGCAGGGTGGAACGATAAAAGCTGAAAATGATATTGGAAGTACTCTTCCAGGCAGTGCTTCTCTGAAAGGTAACATAGGGAGAACACTTTGTAAACACCCTTGCACAGCACAGAGGACAAGATAAGGATACCATGAGCGGGTGCAATAACCTTGCCTTCTCCCTTAGGTTGTTGACAACAAAGAATCTTCCAAGTCGAACTACCGTCTGAATGCATCCAGTTTGACTAACATATACACCAGATCAATAGCTTTCAGAGAGGAGTTAAGAGTACCCCGTAGAAACACGAAACGATTATTACGAGTCTTCACTAATCGAAGGAGAGCACCGGTAATATTTATGTACACCGCTTTAATGCAACATCAACTCCCAACACATTTCTGTTAAAATGTTGATAAAACCTTTTGTACGCATAGTTGCATACCATTATCCTTTTCCAGGGACCAACTTATACCGAGGTTGCATGTCACACATCAATCAGAAACACTTGCAAGAATAAGACTGTTCTCTTCTTTATGTCAACTGGCATTTTCCTATCCTATCCACACTAAAATTGACGCGTCAGTTAGACATTTAACTATAGAAAATTCTTGGAAAAGAGACTGATATGCACCTAACTAGAGCACGACAAACACCGGCTTGTCCTTCGCCAGTCCAAAGCTATCATCCATCACCAAAAAGAAATGCGTAATATATGAACGGAAGATTTTGGTCTTCGGTTGTGGATTATATGGTAGCACCCAGCCAACGATATCAAACAAGAGGAAGTTCTAAAAAAAATGACAGTACTTCTGTCTAATCATGTTTTCATCCTTCCTCTCTCTTCTGGTGTTCAGCGTTTCTGCTTCACCCCAGCTGACACTGAACACCGTCTCATCTTTCTCAGTGGAAGATTACAAGCATACGTTACTCGCATCACCGAATTCCACCTTCTGCTTCTACCCACTTGGGAAGAATGCCTTCACCTTCTCCATCTGGTTCACCAACACGGCGGACAAGACTGTCGTCTGGTCTGAGAATGGCCAGTCTCCAGTGAATGGACATGGATCCAAGGTATCACTGCATGGTGATGGCTACCTGGTCCTGACTGGCGTCAATGGCTCAACGGTCTGGACGAGCACCATGAGCGCAGACGAGGGATCAACGGCTGTACTGCTGGAGAGTGGAAACCTTGTTGTCAGAGATTCAGGCGGCACAGTCTTGTGGCAAAGCTTCACTTCACCAACGGATTCCTTGTTACCTGCACAGAAACTAACCAAAGACTCGAGGTTTGTATCTGGATACCATAGCTTTTACTTCGATAACGGCAATAGCCTTCGTCTTGTATGCAATGGAGCTGAGTTCTCAAGCATCTACTGGCCAAATGATGATTACACCATGTTCTGGGACGGCATCAAAGTCAAGAACAACTCCAGGCTTGCGGTCCTCGACAACAAAGGTGGTTTCTTCTCAAGTGATGCCCGAACAGTACAGGCTTCTGATTTTGGTCTCGGGATTAGGAGAAGACTGACTCTTTATTATGATGGCAACCTCCAAATATACAGCCTTAATGAGTCAATCGGAAGTTGGATGGACTACCTCGTTGTTCATGTCCTCCTGGATTTGAGATGGTACAAGTTCATTGAGATTTAGCTATAATTGTGGGCAAGAGAGGTACAAGATCATTGAGATTGCCCAAACTGACTTCTATGACTTCGATCTTGGCTTTAACGAGTCCATCTCATTTGAAGAGTGCCAAAATATTTGCTTGAGCACGTGCTCTTGCATTGCTTTCTCTTACCGGCTAACTGGAACTGATGTTTGTTACCCTAAAGGCCTGATGTTCAATGGTTACAAGTCTCCTGCATTCCCAGGAAGTTTATGTCTTAAAGTGCCCTACATAGGCCTCGTTATAACAATCAGTTCTCACATGTTCCCATGGAAATCATAGAAAAACCCATAGAACCCATATAGAGTCCACATATCAAGCCAACAAGGGAAGGAGCAAGTGGAGCTAGCATCTCCCTATCATTTTTCTCTAGTGACAGCAGAACTTGATGAGGTGGCAGTGGTGGCTAAAGAAGCTAGTGCCTCCTCTTCTCTCCCAAGCTCCTAGTGAAGAAGCTAGCTTGAGCTCTCCTCGTAGCCGTCTCATCAAGTTAACCTTATGCTTTCATCCTCTGATGGCTACGGCCGCATCTCCTTCATGCGGCAATAGTGAGTCTCACAGCTTCCCGTCGGTTTCTCATGACCCCACACACCTAGGCCACACCCTCTTTGACTCCGCTATGATCCTCCTCCAGCCAGCACACCATGTCACGATAGCTGACCTACTACTGAGCTCCGCCTCTGTCAACGCTAGTTAGCTGCACTCATCTACCCTCTCGCTACCACCACTGTTGACCTGATCTGTCCACACAAGAACATCGTTGCTTTCAAGAAGAAAAAGGGGACCAACACTATGATATCCCACAGCGACAACAGCAAAGCCGGGAATCCCTTCGTGGCCACCTAGAACCCCTCTATAAGATCTCCTTCTTGCTTCTTCGTCAGCCACCAATACCGCCTCATTGTCCATGCCATTGATGAAGCTGCCTTCCTCTGCATGCGCGCCTTATGGATGTGTGCCCCAATAACAAGAAGCGGTAGGGGTGGCCTTGCTCAATACCCTGATGACCCTTTTATGGTGACATTGGCAACGACTCTAACATGGAAGCCATGGAGAGCACGGAGAGCGATGAGGAGTTTAGCGTTGCCTTGGTTGCCTCGCCTTCCACCGTTGAGAGGGAGGGGATTAAGAGAAAGAGATGGTACTTCTAGGCAGGATGATGACCATGAAAAGAATGGCTTCTGTCGATCATAGAGGGAGAGAGGGGAGAAAAGAAAGAAGGCCAGCCACTGCCGTATCTGGAAGGAGATAGAGAGGAGAGAGAGGGTGAAGTGGAGAAGATAGAACCTACTGATACGTGGGTCTCATAATTTTTTTTATCTTTTTTGATTGATAGGGGTTTACATATTTTGTTTTAATTTTTAATTTTTACTTGTAGTGTCATAGTATATAGTAGACAAGTACCAAGTCAAACTAGCACGTCATGTTAGCTAAAATCAGCTTTAATATTGTCTTAGGACATTATTTGTACTGGTTTTGAGAGGTTAGAGATATATTATATCCGGTTTTACCGTTTTACGGTTGAGGAACTCGACGCCACGGACCTAAAAGTGAACTTTTTGCTACCCAGTTCTGCACCGGTGCACTTGGACTAGTGTGCTTCTGGGCTCTAGGTGGTTGGGCCTACGGCCCAGTAATGATTTGGCTGCACTTTACCCTCGGCAGTCCGTGCGTTCGTGGTGGCGAAAATTCCCTCAAAATTTTGGACGTGTTGAAGTGGACAAAAAACCGTGTGTTCAAGCCGCTCTTAATATGTACTCTCATGGACTCATCATGCTGTCACTCTTGGACGTATAGGAGGTATCGACATTTTAATTCAGCAAGTGATTCATCTGTTCGCCTACCATCACACAGATGTTTCAATGCATACAGTCAGGGCAGATTGATTTGGATATGACCGGTCTTTGTATGACGATGGTTAGGATTGATCCAAATTAACCCTGTCCAGCCAACGCATGCGCGCCGCCCCCGCTTGCGGAAAATTGCTCACGAGTCACAAGTCAGAACCCTCGATCGCCCTAATGCGCATTTCGTCCATAATTAACTAGCTTTGCCTTGCTAATTTGCTAGTTGGCCCAACCCACACACATCATATCTTACATGACAATGCCATCCAACTGAATCGAGTCTATCTCAAGACAAATTCGATCATATAAAGCTTAGTTACTGCCATATGGATGTCGTCGTTCTCTATCAATTAGCCTGGTTATCGAAATAAAAAAGGGGGCGCGCGCGTGCGTCTTCCTGACAGTCATTTTGGTCTCATCCCTGGTTACGTGGTGGTGGAAACGCAATCCATTTGCATGCAACCATGATTGCCACGACAACCGAATTAAGACCAGAAATATGATCTCGTGTGTACTACATCGAAACCAGAATTCAGAAGCTAGCATATGACACTAGAGCTTTCTATATATGAAACAAACATAAAATGGATTGCGACTGCTTGCATGCATATGTCCAAATCATGAAAACTCATGCATTCATGATTGTATCGGTTTCTTCATCACCTTACACACACTGTCTCGTAATTTTCTTTGCATCTGTACAACCAAATAGCGAGGTGAAACGATGGCCGGATTGGTCACCGGCTGCCTGGCAGTGGTCGTCCAGCTCTCGTTGGTGCCACTGCTGCTCTGTTCGTTTCTGTCGACGCCACAGAACACGCTGGGCACTGGCTCCTCCCTGTCGATGGAAGACTGGGCGTGGCCGTTCCTGGTGTCGCCGGACGGCACCTTCCCCTGCGGCTTTCTCCAGGCCGGCGACAACGCTTTCACCTTCTCCGTATGCTACACCGTCGACCGGGACAGCACCGCGGTCTGGACGGCCAACCCCGACGCCCCCGTGAACGGCAGGGGCTCCATGGTCTCGTTCCGCCGCGACGGCGTGCTGGCCCTCGATGACGCCAATGGGACCACGGTGTGGGTGAGCAGTCTGAGCAGCGGCGCCGGAGGGCGGGGCCTGACCGTTTCCCTCCGCGACACCGGAAATCTCGTCATCGTGGACCCATCAACCGGCGGAGCCATGTGGCAGAGCTTCGACTGGCCGACGGACACGCTGCTCCGTCGCAGCTGTTCGCCAAGGAGACGAGAACGTGCTGTTCCTCCTCTACGACGGTCCGGATATTTCCAGTATCTACTCCGGATTTCAACGTGTATGATAACGGCCAAACAAACTATAACAGCTCGAGGATCGCCATCCTCGACGACGCCGGCGTGTTCCGGTCATCCGACAGGCTACAAGTCCAGGCCACCGACATGGGCGTGGGCGTCAAGAGGCGGATTACCATAGAGCAGGATGACAACGTGAGAATGTACAGCCTGAACGCCTCGACCGGAGGCTGGACGGTAACAGAGTCGGCACTGAAGCAGCCGTGCGCCGCTCGCGGGCTGTTCGGCAGGAACGGCATCTGCGAGTATACGCCGAGCCTGCGGTGCTCGTACCCACTGGGGTATGTGATGACCGACCGACGTGACTGGAGATTAGGCTGCACGCCGACGTTCGCCGTCGGCGACTGCAGCCGGGGGGCGTCGCCGGAGCGGTTCAAGTTCATCATGGTGGCCGAAACCGACTTCTACGGCTTCGACCTGAAGTACAACGTGTCCATGCCGTTCGACATATGCAGGGGCCAGTGTCTGCACGATAGCCAGTGCGTCGCCTTCTCCTACAGGCTCGGTGGTATGGACAGATGCTACACGAAAGGTACTCTGTTCAACGGCTACAAGTCGCCGGCGTTCCCGGGGAGCATCTATCTCAAGGTGCCCTATGAATTGGACCCCTCGTCGCCAATGGTGTCCACGCGAAGCGCGGCTGGCCTCGCTTGTGGTCCCAACGTCACCGTGGTGACCGTATCTGCTGATGTATACAGGATGGCACCAAGAAACAGCGGGAAGTGGACCTATTACTTCGCGTTCGCCGGCGTGCTCCGAGTCCTGGACCTCCTCTTCATCGTGACGAGCTGGTGGTTCCTCTCCAGCAAGCAGAGCATCCCCAGGTCTCTGCAGGCAGGATGGTGATGGCGAGCTAGTTCAGACGGTTCACGTACCGGGAGCTGAAAGACGCGACGGGCAACTTCAAGGAGGAGCTCGGCCGCGGCGGCTCGGGCGTAGTGTACCGCGACGTGCACGACAGTGGTAAGGTGGTGGCGGTAAAGAGGTTGGCAGTCGACGTGACGATGCAGGGGGACGAGGAGTTCTGGGCGGAGATGACGGTGCTCGGGAGGATCAACCACACCAACCTCATCAGGATCTGGGGCTTCTGCTCCGAGCGCAAGCACAAGCTGCTGGTGTACAAGTACGTGGGCAACCAATCGCTGGACCGGCACCTGTTCGACGCGGCCGACGGCCACGGCGGCAGCAAGACGACGCTGGGATGGAAAGAGCGTTACAATATTGGCCTGGGCACGGCGAGGGGCCTCGCTTACCTCCACCACGAATGCCTTGAGTGGGTCATTCACTGCGACATGAAGCCGGAGAACATCCTCCTGACGCGGGAGTACGACGCCAAGATCGCCGACTTTGAGCTGGTCAAGCTGTCCAAGCGGGACGGCGGCGCCGGCGTGGAGTTCACGCACATGAGGGGGAAGTCGGGGTACATGGCGCCCGAGTGGGCGCTGAACGTTCCGATCAACGCCAAGGTGGACGTATACAACTTCGGCATTGTGCTGCTGGAGATTGTGGTTAGGAGCAGGGTCGCGGAAGAGAGGTCGGAGTCCGGCGAGCGGCTGCATCTGCCGCAGATCGCGCAGGCACTGAGACGTGGTGGACAACAACGAAGTGATGTCCGTGGTGGATGCCAGGCTGGAGGGCCAGTTCGACCCTCGGCAGGCCATGGAAATGGTGAGGATTTCTCTCGCGTGCATGGAGGAAAGGAACAATTGGCCGACCATGGACGACATAGCCAAGGCTCTCACAGCGTTCGATGATGAGGACGAAGACCCTGCCTGTCACTCATGACCATCTGGACCATCTGGCGTTTGTCACACCAAGTTAACAAAGTGCAGCTACGAGTACAACTCAGTACCTACTAAATTTGAACTAGGTAAAAGCTAGAGCGCGGGTATTTTATTTGTTACTCGCTCTTTTAAAAATAAGTGATATTTTAGGATTTAAAAAATATTTAAAAAGGGTGTTTTTCTAATTAGTATTTGTCCCATCAACCATCTCGTGTTTAAATTTCCCTCTATCTTTGTCATTTTAATTCCTTTATAATTTAGCTTTTAAATGCTAGAAGGAGCACTTTATTTTGGGCCTGTGGGAGTATTTGATATTCTTTAAAAATTTATTACTCTAAACATGTGATTGTTTATGCATAGACGACCCTTTCATGAAATATTCTATGATTCTGTTTTAAACTTTTGACCTTTTTGTGGAGGCTGCTTTAGCATTGGTTATGATTTTCTGGTAAGTGCCATCGGAGAACATATAACTAAGTTTCTTTTTCTTTTTTGAATTTCTAGCATATTTTATTTTTGGAGATTATAGAATTTATTATTAGGCTAGTTGTGCTCAGTACATTCCAGCATGATATTTGAACTATCACTTGTCACTTGGTAATAGGTCCACCGATTTAACTAAGAAAATAAAGATTTGATATTTTGCTTCTCGATGAGAATAAAATATTAAAAGTTATATGTTTTATTTTTTCGGTATTCTCCTAGCTCTCCATAGTAACTCTAGAGGACATTATAATTAGTAACACAAGCTTTTGTTAGACAAATCTGTTCTCCTAATTGCATTAATAATTAAATTTCTAAATATTCCTTGGTATAACTAAAAATTTAAATGTGGATAGATAGTATCATGATATTTAGCTTATTTTTTCATCCTCCACTTCTCATGCTGTTAGCTGTTAGTGTAACATATATAAAATACCCTATACACACGTAACTATTTTAACTGGAGTAGTAGATATCAAGTTATATATAAAAATTAACATCATGCGAATAAAGTCTTGAATAGATAAGAAAGTAGTCCTAGATAAAAAAACAAATACAAAGTATTACTTAACTCATACCAAGCCTATTCAAATATTATTCATACTTATCTCCCTATTTTTATTTGAACAAGAGTGTATCAAAGAGTATAAATACAAACCTTCCTAATAGGGAGAGACAAGCCAATATAGCCGAGATGATATAAGCTATCTCCAATCCTATTAAGTCAACATTAGAGAAACCCAACAACACCTAGTCATTAACAATCATGCCCAAGCTCTATCAATATAGTTACATACTAGATCAAGATTTTTCCTCTTTATATGTTGTACTCATAAGAGATTAATACAGTGAAACGTCAGTCTCTGGTCGAATAGGACGTATGGCTATTACCCACCTCAGGGTCGTGAACCTATATAAATAACCTTATCTCAGTTGCTCTCTTAACATATTCGTTTGCACTTTTATATCAATCGATCTCTACGTCCTTCAAATAGACTATATATATATATGAATATTACGGTTAAATTATTATTCATCGATAGTTGTCGCGTTAGGTAGGAGGCGCTGGTATTCAAAGGATTCATGAAGACATAATGTCCAAAGGCAGATTTTCCGATGAGGAATATCATGACGACATTGAATCAGGAGATATAACCCAGACAGAGTAAGTTCACCTCTAGATTGAAATTATAACAATCAGAGTTTACACAAACTCCATCAAAAACAACTCATAAAATACCAGGTATATCGTTCTAATCTCTTAAGTTTTAGATCGATCTTACTTTTACTACTAATTGCATATTAGGTTGTGACTTTTTTCTGTTTTACATGCACGTCATTTGTCTGAGTTCAGGTGTTGTTTAGTCGTATCTTCAATCAACTACCTGTTGACTAGACTCCTACTTGGATACGCCAAGTCAAAAACAATAGCACGAGTTGATGGTCCCTAATCAACACTCGTGGGTGACAAAATTTCATGTACCACACCAGAGGAGTTCTCCGCATGTACCCATATGTGAAAATGTGGACATATCAGTTTTTGCACAAATGAATGCATCCAACAAGGATTTCTATGCACACATATGGCTATTAGAAAGATGACTAAGTTCATATATTTGGCAAATTGACATCACGTATATAAAGATGTGACATCGAATAGTGAAGTTTTTGATAAAGGAAGCTACAACTACTTTGGATTGGGAGATACGACACGACCAAAATATATTCACCTTTACAACAAAACCATCACTGTCTCAATCCTCAACAATTTAATATATTAGGATCGACATAGCTTCAAGACCTCACAGCTATGGAAAATAATAATTGAAAATTATCGATATTGGAGTCTTGAATCAAGAACCCATGCCAATAATTTACAAATTGATATCTACCAATCGGTCGACATTGAGACTATACACCGATGAAAGCGTTAATCTTTAACAAGATATCGGGTTTATCATTCTAATTTATTAATTATTTAACCAATTCATATAGTCTAAATATGGTGTATCTATTTCTCGTTTTATTTGTTTTGCATGAGCTACAAGAACATTGAAGTGTGCTGGCCTCCAAGAACTCCAACCTATTTGGAAGATTCATTAATTGAGCTGATTAGCCTTAGGCCAAGCTACTTTGTAGCTTTGCACCTTGTACGACTCGAATCGACTACATGCGTACAAACCCAAGATGACTAGTTGGGATTCATGAGCTAACCACCAATACCTTGCGTGCACCCATATGGGGTTGATAGCGAACATGTATATACAAGAAAAAGATCAAAATACATAGTGAAGTCTAAATATAGTGCAAATTCAATCAATAGTATATACAAGAAAAAGATCAAAATACACAGTGAAGTCAAAAGTTGTCTACCAGTTGAAATTTTATTCCGACTAGATAAAACTTAGATCAACAACCCTAAAAAATGATCACATATTTTGTATAGGTATGATAACCTACATATGGTGACTATGTGTGGTGTTTCGCATTACAAAATATCACCAAAGCTTTTCATCTCTATCAAAAAAAAGTGAATTTAGGTTCGTGTACTCACCAAACGTGATAATGTTCTTGAAAGGATATAGACACAAGTTGTAAGGTACACATTTCTCACCTGAGTAAGAAGATTCTGATAAGATGGTCTAAGTACCCTAAGCATATACTATAGCAGACAAATAATGGCAATATACCTGTAAGTTTTTATATATATTTTTAAATTATGTACTTGCTATTCTCTATAATAGCAGATGTCTTCTCTCTATATTTGTGCCTTTTGACTACTCGCATAGTAAATATCATTCTCGATCATCGAGCATTTTGGGCAGACAAGGGGGCTTTTATATTTTTAAATTATAGGATATGTAAATATTGTCTGAATAGTATACAAATATGAAATTTCATGTTTTTGGATCGACAAAGGGCATAGTCTCAATTATCTTGTTCTGACTAAATGCAATTGTGAGAAAGAACCTCGTGCTGTCCAAACTAGAAACATTTATAGTCGGAATGAGACATATAGGAAAGATAACCTAACACTTATTGGAGTAGGAAAAGTTAAAGTTATAATTATAGGTACATTATATTTGGGTATACAAAATTTATTAGGTATTTTACAAATATATTTATTTGTTTATGTTTGACTACCTATGTTGAGCAACTTGACACTGCTCAAGGGCTTCAATATTTGCTGATAATTTTATTCAAGTATTTAAGATAAAGAAAAGAATATACATAATAAGAAAAGATACTCTACCAAGATTTTATGCATATATTTGGATAGACTGAATTCTACACAAATATTATAACCAACAACAATAAAAATATGCTCGAATGAAAATATCAACGATATCGATATAAGCTAGTCGAATAAGTGTCGACTACATTAACCTACTTCGATAGGTTGACTCCTTGAGATAGTTATACTACTGTCAATATAATAGATATGTAATATGATATAGATATGTACCTATTTTGATAAAAATAATATATAACAAGTCCTATACAGATAGAAAGCGTGCACACACACATATATATAAAGTCCGGTGCAATTAGGAAAGTAGTCTCACATAAGTAAACAAATATAAAGTTCTACTTAGCTCCTACAAGACTATATTTATACTTATCTGTCTGATTCTATAGAAGACATCAAGAATACATACAAAGCCTCTACACCTATATACATATAGACTATATTAGGGTTTTTCCCCACATATGTTGTATTCATGAGCGATTTATATAGTGAAACACCGGTCTCCAGTCGAACAAAACATAGGGGTTTGAACCTACATAAAAAAACCTTGTCTCTCGCTCTTTTGATAGATTCGTTTATATATTTATATTAGTCGATCCCTATGTCCTTTAAATACAACATATATACATATTATAGTCAAATTAATTTTCAACGACACTGACAATTTAATTTGAGTCATATCAGGAACATTTCCATGACCATTGTGATATTTTAATATGAAACCGCTACAAAATTGTATGGACTCATGAGTTTCAGATATTTTTTTGTTGCTAGTATGAAAAGTTATGGGCTTGAAGTTCATCTAGATTTTTTTAAATACCAGTATGGAAATTTTGGATTAGTTAAGTTCATGAAGGTTGCTTGGAGTGGATTCTAAGTTATGATTTGTGATATTATTATGATTTAGTTCTTAGGTTGTTTGCTCAAAAGGTTTTGTACATTACATGCCTTATGTTTTTATTTTTTGTGCTGCTAGTTGGGCTCATAATTGTGACAACATGTACTGCCAAAAGGTTAATTGAATTGAGGTCAGATGCTCAGTTTCTTGTTTCCAGTGATTTAGCATATTTCTATTTTTTTCTTAGCACATAAATGTCGTTCATCCACTTTTAGCATATAATAAGCAGATTTGCAAAAGGTCTGCGTTGGCATGTTCTTCCTCCTCCTCTAAGTCGGATGCACCAGTCCAAACCTGAAGTTAGTGGCGTTGTTGCCACATCTTCCCAGTCCATAGTTTGCACATCCCCCAACGTATCCGCCTTGTTCCCCACTGCCGCCTCCATCTTTGATGCTGTTGTGCAATGGGCTTGGCTTTGTCACGGCTATGGAGGAAGGGTTCAGTGCTCTCACGGTGCAGGAGATGCCAGCCGAGTACATGCTATTTCGTGGAACAGACGCAATGCAAGTGACGGCGGTGTGGATGGAGGAGACCTACCAAAATAAAAGTCATAAGCTTATGACAACTTTAACTTTGTGAACTTAGCAATATTGGCACAATTTGCCTACACCAAAACAGGCATGGCGTTAATTGTGCGCTCCTAGTTTGTGGCATCAAGATATGCATCATTGCAATTACTTAAAAGTTGATTGTCAATGCTTGTATTACAAATTATATACTTGCCTTGATTTATCAACAATTGGAGTCAATTACAGCTTTTTTAGGTTTTATAAAATCTAAAATTCAGAACTAATAAAAACAATAACTATTGAGTTGTTTCCTGGGGTCTCAATTAGTTCTTTTTATGATTTTTAAAATACAAAATTATAAAATACCGAGTAGTTCTTAGTTTGCAATCTCAATTATAATATTTTGATGATATAATATTTCTAAAATTTGAATTACTAAATAACCGAGATGATATTGGTAGTTTAAAATATTTAGCATGTGTGAATACACTCAAAGTAGATACTAAAACAAATTGCTTTGAGTTAGAGAAAAAATTAAGGGACTAATGATCGTAAGCTTTACTTATAGAATTGACTTGATATGTCACTAAGATGCCCTGTAAGCTATTTTATTGGTATGATTCCTTGCGACCCATGATACTTAAGGCTAGCTGTGCTTTTTTTAAAAAAAAAATCTATTGTCTACGAAAAGAAACCCTGGATGGGGGAAGACATTCAAACAAAATTGCTATCAGAGACTTCATAGCTCAAATATTGCTAATAGAGACTTCATTCCTAGTTAGATCATACACTTATTTAATTATTACACTATTAAGATAGTTTGTTTATAAAAAAGCACCAAGATTAATGCTTATAGGCTATAGCATGCACATGCATATGTGAGAGAAATTAAGTTGCTAAAAAAGTCATTACATGTCCAACTATCTTTTTTAATTTAATTAAAAGAAATACAATGGTTTAAACATATCATATCATAAATTATATTTTATAGATGCTAAGTTTAAAAAGTCATGGATCGTTTACAAAAGCATGCGACGAGAGTTTCTACAGCCGGTTCAGCCTAGAGTTTCTATAGCCGTGAGAGATCCCGTGAGAGAGAAGTTCAGCACAAGATATCTCAATCTATCTATATCTATATTTATATCTATATTTTCTATAATATAATAGAGCAACTTAGACAGACACACTGATTTCTGACCGTTCGATCGTGGAATCCAATGGCTCGGGTCACGCGCAAGGGCCATGGTTAGGCGTCATTGCGTCGCTGGCAGGGGGCGGCAAAGCTATGGGTCACGGTGGTTGCGCTGGTCGCCGGCACCATCTGGCACTGCTTCTCCTTCTCCTCGTTAGGTCTCGGCCTCACTTGCTCCTCTTACAGACTCAAGTATGCAATAATGTTTTTTTATTCTTCTTATTGCATATGCATGATTGAAGCTGTGATGCCACAGTAATATCATGGAATTGGATGATTCTAAATGAAAATTTGACACATTGAAGAAAGTATTGATTTTAAACTATTTTTGTATCACGCATGCATGCCCTAAAAAGCATATTGGTTTCTAATAGAAAGGGTTGATAGCTCGATATTTATCTGTTCTTTAGAAAATCAGGAAATATACATTAGTGTGGCATCTGGAATGATTATCTTCTTTGTTCATTTTTATTGTAGAGAAAATAAAGCGTTCATTCACCTTTCTGATTTGCTTCCAGTCATGCGTAGCAAATGAACTCCGTAGAAAGGGAACTTGCTGATGAAGAACCAGAACGAATTTGTATGACTTATGGCTATGGATCTTAAGTAATCTCAATTTCAGTTACTTCAAAGATCAACAGGGCATGACCAGAAAATTGATTTTATGAATGTTATTGCAAGCATGTGATTGTTCTTCCAGGATCAGAACTTCAAGCGTGTTTGAGCTGATACACTGTGTACTGAGATTCTGCAGACTAATGACGAGGTAGTATTTTCTTTTGTAATACACTTTGTTGAGCTTAGTCACTGGAATCTGTTCCGCCCACTGGAATTTGTTCTGCCCATTTTGGTATGGAATTTCTCTTACTGCTTAAATGATCCTTGGAACACCTGATGTCAAGCTCATTGCTAGAGTCATATTTAACAGAAATCAGTGAGAAACTTTTTGCAAACAGAATGTTGGCAAGTTCATTGCTAGAGTCCTACTTATTAGTTAATAGTAATCTCTGTCATGTCAACTCGAGAGGGAACATTTAATTACCTGCTAGAGTCGTATTCATTACTTAATAGTAATCAGTGTCATGTCATCTCATCTAGCTTTTGGATAATATCCATCGGACTACATGCGTGTTTTCATATATTCAGTTTTCATAGTTCTGATAATGAAGAAATTATTCAAATCTATTTATCGTCCCAAGAATGTTATTTTTAAAAATTAGAATGAGGCAGCAGAGTTCCTGAATGCTTTGCAAAGATCACATCATGTTGTTTCAGATTGTGTTCTTCAAGTTGTGATTAGTTGAACCTCCTCTCTAGGTGATTCAGATTTCAAGCGGATGATTATATTGCATCATCAACAATTCTCAACGAATGAATCACATTTTTCTTTTCAATTGCAGTGAGTGTTAGCGCCGGCGATGGTTTGGATTCATGTAGGCATCATATGGCGTGAAGTGGATTTAGAAATTCCTGAGATTACCTGTACATATTATTTGCCCATCTGTGTTCATTTTTCTTTTCTTTTCTTTTTCTTTTGACAGGAGCCTATGTGTGTTCTTCCCAAGACTATGGGGATGACCATTTGTTGTTTTTCTATCTTCGTATCTTACGACTGTTGCAACTTGCATCTGTGAATTCTACTAAAATGTACACTTCTGTGAACACGTTGCAAATGAATGGAAATTTGTTGTTTGGTACAATGGGCCCTTGCAAGATTGCTAAAAAACTATAAATATTTGATGCAAATAGTATTATTGTCTCAGCTAAATCTGGAGCACTCGTAACTTCATGTATTGGGCAAATATGTCAGACAATTGTCTAGAGAATCATTAAAAAAGTAGAAAGGAATTGAGGATTGGTGATGATCATACATGACTAATACCAACTGTGTACGATGCAGATATTGTGTATTACTTACTCAAACCATTTTTATTACACGTGTCAAGGGTACGTAAAGATGGCCGGGGCAGGCCAGCTGGTAATACGTACGTGAGTTTTTTTTAATGGGTAAGTACGTGAGTTGAGCGGAGGGGATGAGGTTTGGGGGCATATGTGATCTAAACGTAGATCTAATAGTTTAAATTAATGAGTCCACTATGTTAGGAGAAAATGGATGGTTAGTTGTTTTTCTTTTTTTTCTTAGAATTTTAATGATATTTTCTAATTTATTAAAGTGCCATTGGATGGCTAGGAGCACTGTAGAGAATGTTTAATAAACTCTTAGTATATAATAGATGTTAAAATTATTAAATTATAGGAAAACTTTAGTTGGACTCCAAAAATCTATTATATCTTTTTATCTATTAATTTAAATATATGACACTGTTAACGTTAAACTTTTAAAACATTGAACATATATACTCTCAAAATATTTAATTTAAAAACATAAAAATCATATGAATAAATTTTCTTTATAATTACTGTTATAATATTATAATTTTGTTAGATACTATCGTTGAAAAAAATAGTGGTTAAAGTTAGAAAAAAATGAAAAAAGATAATACTGTCATATATTTAAATAAAATACGGAGATAGTAACTATCATATGTTAACTAACTTTGTATTCATTGGCAGTTGCTATTCACATGTAGGTATTTGTCGTGACAGGTAAGATCCGACTACTATGTGTATGTAGGGTAACAAGAGGGTGTGAGATTTTTTTTACAGGTTCAGAGTTCTCGAGTAGATAACAACCATATGTCATGTATTGATTTGGAAATATAGTATAAGGTGAAAAATCCTACTTATAACCTTCTAAACTAATCTTGATGGGATTTTACTTTGGAGATGAAGTCAGTGAGTGGCTAGTTTTAGAGATTTCTATAGGTATTGACTCGACGTGGCTTTGTGTTGTGTTGGTAAGATCAGTAAATAATCTTTTATCATCCCAAAATTTAATTCTGAACTTAACCTACAAATTGAGAGAAAAAACAAACTAAACTCTCAGTAGTGTGATACTTGTTCTATGGACCGATATGCTACACGATGATCTATGTTGTCAACTTTTTCAAAAATTTTATGACCATTTTAAATAACATGCAAAATAATGAGAAGATAAGCTTGGGTCTAGCTCTACACTCCCGTGAAATGTTGGATGTATCCCGTCCGTTGGAAAAAAAATATAAGGCGTGGTTTGATTAGGCACAGTCTCCAACATCAAAATATGACCATCTTTTTAAAAAAAACTAAAATATATATTATAAAAACAACTCAAAAAGAAGCCACGGTATTCATTCTGGGGCTAAAAATTCTCACATTAATCGAAGAAATATAGAAAGATTTTGTCCATTAGATCATTTTTTAGCAATCCAAATTTTAGCGGTGTAGATTGATCTTATATATATAATACAATTACATGTATAAAAAAATATAAGAGTTGTAAATTAAATCTAATATCAGTTTTTAAATTTGTTGTACAAACATAATAATTGTATACATGAAAATAGAAAAGAATTGTAAGAATTGTTTATGAAATCTAATTATAATTTTACTTTTTATATAGAAATTATAGTTGCTTTATAAGATAATAGTTGTATATCAAATCCAAATTTAATTTTTTCAAGCTCCACACGAAATTGTGCTGGAAATCCACAAGTTATATCATAAAGAGCTGAAAAAGCCACCATGTTTGTTCTGTGACTAGAAATTCTCACATTAATCGAAGAAAAAAGAAAAACTTTGACTGTTGGATCATAGCAGGTCCAAATTTTAGTGATATAGAATAATCTTTGTAGTAGTATAAAAACAATTGCAAGAGCTATATATGAAATCAAAATATATAGTGATAGAAAGTAAAAGTTGTATATAAAATCTAAAATAGAAGTTAAGAGTTGTATATGAAATCCAAATATACTTTTGCAATGGTACATAAAAATAAAAAAATTGGAGTTGTATATTAAATCTACTGGATGAAGTGTCCAGCTCCACTTAAAACTATGCATGGAAATCCTCTATTTATATTATAAAGGCTTTGAAAAAAACCTGAAGGTTAGAAATTAACAAATTAATTTAAGAAAAAGAAAAATATCTTAATGATGAGCGTAGATTATAATGATATATATTGATACATATAACGTATACAAAATACAATTATATTAAGAAGTTAAGAGTTGTATATAAAATCTAATATAAAATTTAAGAGTTGTATATAAAAAACAAATATACTTTTGCATACAGGGTACCTATAGAAATAAAAATTTAGATTTATGTATTGAATTAAACTCGACATAAATTATCTAACTTCGTGTAAAACTATGTGAGGCAGTCCCTATGTTATATTATAAAGATAGCTTGAAAAGAAGACATCATATTTATTCTGGAGGCAAGAAATTATCATATTAATTTTTAAAAAAGGAAAATATTTTAACCGTTAGATCACTGTGGTATAGATTATAATGATATAAATTGATAGCTATAAATATAGAAAATATAATTATCTTATAAAAATATAAGTTAATAGCTGTATATAAATCTAAATCTATATCTATAGATAAAATCTATAAGTTGTATATGAAATATAAACCTTATAGAAATAAAAGATATAGTGGTATGGATAAAAATAAAATTTTAGGGTGTTATATTAAATCTAACTATATATATGAATTATCTAGTTAAGTGTTAAATTGTATGGGCAATCCTCTAGTTATTATTTGTAATGAGACCTAAAGTACATCTAATTCAATTATATTATTTGTACATCACTAAATTTATACTCCCTTCATCCTTAAATTCTAATATTCAGAATTTGTTCTAAAGAGTGCAATTCTAGAGTATTTATTTTTCAAATCACTTATTCAAATTCCTCCCGATCTTATCTCAACCACACTTTCACTCTTACTCACCTCTCATTTAATGATAGGCATCTATGTCATTTCTCAAGACTACAAATTTGTTTGAAGCATCCTAGCATTTCACTCTTTTGTTGACAGATGGAGTACATTGTTAAACTAATTACTAATCAAAATTTATAGAGTTTAAATCTTAAAATATACGTGTACGCCTTATATTTTCCAATAGGAGTACGTGCCAAGTAGACCAAAATTGTGCATGCGTTCAAGCGACTCTTAATTTGGATCCATAAATCCACTACCATGGGACTCTTTGTCACTCTTGGAAATCGACAGTTCAATTCAGCAAGCGGTGTCCAGTCACGTACGCATTCTCGCACGTCTCCAACTCCTTACGCACATTTGGTTTGCGATATGATTATCTAAACTCGAACGCGTCTACTTAGTAGTAGTAGTTTTCCTTTTTTAGTTAATTTGCCAGTTGGCCAATCTACTTATAGCTAGCAAGCTACGATATTTTAGTAGATTATCATATATTCAATCTATTCTATATTATATTTTAACTTTCTTTAGAGTGTTAATGCGAAAATCCTCCAATATTCACGTCGATGCATCACACATGAAGAGCTCTACTGCAAATCTTCAATTTAAACTGTAATTAATAAAAGAGATATAAAAAATTAAACTAATAATCCAATTACCAAATAAACCGATAGAAATTAGTTGAAGAGTTTATGACTATTATCTGATAAGTAAGATAAAATCTATATAGTCTCATTATAATATTAATAAATCAGACTAAATTAAGATAGTATAATATTTAAAAAAGATTAATTATGATTAATAACATATTAAACGTGATATAAAAAATATGTCAGATAATGGTTTGTTAAGATTTATCTAATAAAAACCAATCAAATCAGAAAAACTTAATAAACCGATGGGCACCGGCTCTTCCCTGTGGATGACAGGGCGCAGCCGTTCCTGGTGTCGCTGGACGGCACATTCTCCTGCGGCTTCCTCCAGGCCGGCAACAACGCCTTCACCTTCTCCGTCTGGTTCAGGGCGGTCTGGTCGGCCAACCGCGACGCCCCCGTGAACGGCAGGGGCTCCAGGGTCTCGTTCAGCCGCGAGATATTGGTGGTAAACTGTCTGAGACTAAAAAAAATATCCTATAAGTTTATGGACAGGTCTAGTTAGCTCTATGCATAGGAAATGAAATCTAATAAGTGATCATACCTAAACGGTGATTATAATCAACCAACATTGACAACTGTCTATATGTACTTGTCTAGTGTTCTTGGTTGTTTTCATCTATTTCATGCACCTTGTTGTAATTATTATAGCTAAATGGTAGGATTTATATGGAGGAGAGCACAAAGAACCACAAAAGTTTGTACGCCACATTGTTTCACAATGCCTGTCCTCAAGTGGGTGCGAGCGAAATTAGAGCACATTTGCTTCGGTACATACGAAATTGAGAAATCCATTGGATTATGAGAAGCTCCACAGGTTGGTTTATGTCCACTACAAGTTATGCATCCAACATTTCGTGAATGACATATAAATGCTTTAAGGTAGAAATTATTCTCAGAATAGAGTCTGATCTATATAGCATCATGGATGTCGCTATGTATGATAAAGATAACATAATCATGAATTGGCTGTGCAACTCGAGGACTGAGTCTTCACCCACTCTTGATGAATATGATGACAATGAGCCTGATTGCCTAATCCTAAGTAGAGTTCTTGTAGATGAGTTAGGAATAGATAGGAAAATTGATTTTGGGATTGGAGTAAGTTGAGGAAGATAGTACAGAAGATTTTGTGTCAGTCCAAAAGGTAGCCCAACTTATACTGAATCAGGGGATAGCAACTTAGAAGGCGAAGACAATGATATGTTTAAACTTTAAGGAGCTACCATTTTAAGTTTTTTAATATCATGTAACTTAAATATGTTGTCCCATATTTGATGGTGATGCTGGTGGTAAAGAGGATCGCGCTAGAGCTAGTGGTGGAGGAGCATCTATTGAAGGTAAAGCATGTTGTACAAATGAGAACTCATTTGGATATGTAGAATTTAGATTCAAATGAATGTTTATGAGACTTATATTTGAATTTATAGGTACAAGACATGAGAAACCAGCCCCACTCCGTCCAAAATCAACGAGGCAAAAGAAGCTCTTTGTGAAGCTTTTTTATGATAAAGAGAAAAAGGTTAGACAAACCTAACCTTGCATATAAACATTGAATTGCAATTTAGTGACTGAATCTAATGGATGGAAGCTTTCGTAGTGATCCAAGTATCTAAATACTATGGATGGATGCAGTTATCAGATTTTGGACATGTCTGTCACTATTTTGGTCATTTGGTTCATCTGCTTGTATACGGACCAATGGAGTATGAGCTGATTTAGTGGCCAATTTAACTTATGTGTTTTGGTACATCTACTGCTTGTAGTACTTGACACTATGGACATATTTATGTTTGTTAAAACTTGTATTTGGGACTATGGACGTGTACTGATGTTCTAACATGTTTGTTATTTTCAACTCTATCTAACAGACTTGTAATGTGTGAGGACTGAGGACATGAGCCTATATGATGCTTTGCATTTATCTAATAGAATATATTTAGGTTCTGCTAATAATCTTTTGTCATGTGCTTTTAGATAGGTACAAGATAGATTGTTGTTGGTATTTGCAGTTCCAAATTATGGCCAGGAAATGAAAGAAGTGTGATATTATTTTATTTATAGATTAATTACGTGTTGCTTTTTATGCCAAATGGTTTTGTTAAAATCTATGTGAATTTCTAAATGAAATGAGCCATTTTGTTCAAATTTTGTCCTAAATTTTTTATCTTTATCGTCGATAGAATTTCAATAAAACCTATAATCTAGTTTATTATTAAATCCTGATATATTTTTTTTGTTACCGGTAGAGTAAACCCTGGTTCCGGTCCTCCGACCAGCTACAAGCCCAGGCCACCGACCAGGGGCTCGGCATAAAGAGGCGGATAACCATCCAACAGAACAGCAACGTGAGAATGTACAGCCTGAACGCGTCGACGCACAAGCAACCGTGCCAAGCTCACGGGCTGTGCGGCAGAAACGGCATCTGCGAGTACCAGCCAAAAATCCGGTGCCCGTGCCTGCCTGGGTACGTGATGACCGACCTCCCGGACTGGAGGAGAGGCTGCAAACTGACGTTCCCAGTCGGCAACTGAAGCCTGGAGTCGGCACCGGCACCGGCGCCGGAGCTGTTCAAGTTCATCAAGGTGGCCCAGACTGACTTCTACTGCTTCGACCTGGGGTACACCGAGCCTGAACAATTGCCTATGCACCGCCTTCTCAGACAGGCTCGACGGACGGGGAAAATGCTACCCGAAAGGCACGTTGTTCAACTGCTTCACGTCGGCGAATTTCCCCGGTAGCATCTACCTCAAGGTGCCCGGCTTGGCCTGCGGTGCTAACGTCACCGTTGTGACCGTGCGACCGTGTCTGCTGACGTCTACGGGATGGCGCCAAGAAACAGCGGGCAGCGGACCTACTTCTTCGTCTTCGCCAGCGTGCTCGGACTCCTGAACATCCTGTTCATCGTGACGGACTGGTGGTTCCTCTCCAGCAAGCAGAGCATCCCCACCTCGCTGGAGGCAGAGTACAGGATGGTGATGACGAGCCAGTTCAGGCGATTCACGTACCGGGAGCTCAAGGACGTGACGGCTAACTTCAAGGGAGAGCTTGGACGCGGCGTCTCCGTCGTGGTGTACCGCGGCGTTCTCGACGGCGGTAAGGTGGTGGCAATAAAGCGGTTGACGGTCGACGTTACGATGCAGGGGGACGAGGAGTTCTGGGCAGAGATGACGGTGCTCGGGCGGATCAACCATATCAACCTGTTAAGGATCTGGGGCTTCTGCTCCAAGCGCAAGCACAAGCTGCCGGTGTACGACTACGTCGAGAACCAGTCACTAGATCGGCACCTGTTCGACGCGGCCGACGGCAGCGGCGGTAAGCAGACGACGCTGGCGTGGAGCGAGCGATACAAAATCGCACTGGGCACGGCGAGAGGCCTCGTCTACCTTCACCATGAGTGCCTCGAGTGGGTCATCCACTGCGACATGAAGCCGGAGAACATCCTTCTGACGCGGGAGTTCGACGCCAATATCGCCGACTTCGGGCTAGCCAAGCTGTCCAAGTGGGACGGCGGCGCCGGCGTGGAGTTCACTCACATGAGGGGGACATCAGGGTACATGGCACCAGAGTGGGCGTTGAATGTGCCCATCAACGCCAAGGTGGACGTGTACAGCTTCGGCATTGTGCTACTGGAGAGTAGGGTCGCGGACCAAAGGACGGACACCGGCGAGCGGCTGCAGCTGCCGCAGATCGAGGCGTGTGGTTGACAGCGGCGATGTGATGTCCTTGGTGGATGCCAGGCTGCAGGGGCGGTTCAACCCTCGGCAGGCCATGGAAATGGTAAGGATTTCTCTGGCTTGCATGGAGAAGAGAAGCAGCAGGCCGACCATGGACGACATTGCCTAGTCCCTCAGCGTTCGACGACGAGGACGAACACCCCGCCTACCACTCATGAGTCATGACCACCTGGAAAATGGCATGCGAGATTAACTAATAAGTACATCCATTGTAACTTTAGAGTTTTTGTTTTAAGCATGTCGAGCATAATAATTTTACATGACTTCTATACAAACATAAAAGTCAGTTTTACCCTCTTAACTCTAATACCAGACAAAATCATAGCTAAACCTCATAAATCCGATAATTACCTATCTGAATACAATCAGGCGTGTGATGTGATTTAACCCTCTTATGTACATGTGGAACGCAACTACACGTCGGATGCCCAATAATACACCAAAAGTCGGACGCCCGCGCCGCCGCTCTTTTCCGCAAATCTCGGTCAGCATGCAGAACATCGTTCAGCATGGGCCACTGTTGCGTTGATGCGTGCTGAATGCAAATTGGTTAACCTCTCCCATCATACGTGCAGATAGAACAAGCATGAATAAGGATGCTAAGAATGCTCCACGGTTAGTTAGGTTGGTTCAATTCTTTTTAACAAATTTAAAATAGTTCTTTATTTTAAATTACACATCCAGTCTGCATTCCTGGTTATACTGTAGTAATAGCAGCAATTAAATATTTATAACAATATCCTATATGATTATATTTCTGATGAAAAATATATGTTTCAGTAGTTGAAATTTGATGTTTCACGTGTGGAAACGAATGTTTCAACTAGAATACAACTTTGTTGTCTGTTTTACGTTTTGATTTTATGAATTTTGTTGGTGTTTCAGTCGTTGATACTCAATGTATCAATGTCTTAGTTGATTTTGCAGCCATGTCCACACTGACATATTGGGCGTATGATGAAACGCTTCTCTTCTCTTATACGATGCAAATTGCTCGCGCATGAGCTACAAGGCGATCGGGATATAGCTGTTGTTATGCTGTAAAAAGTTATACGCCTAGCAGATACAATAGGACGGTCTAGATATGTACGTATATACATTTCTACACGTGGTAGAAGAACAACTTTTAGTTGATACTCCCTCCAACCTTGTACTTTTTTAACTACTATCGCATTTTAACCAATCACAACCATTTCTACACTATTTGATCATCTAAACCAATCATAATCATCTTATTTAATTTTAACTCTCTATATCTCTGAGTAAACTCTCAATATAGCTGAATTTTCACATGGAGGAAGTAGTCTATATAGTTGTAAGTGTTAAAAATTTGAGTTAGTGAAATCATTAGTTCCTAACTTGGAATGCAACACCAAAAAATACATAAGGAAAATTAAAACACTGCTAAATCATAATTAAAACATTTGTATATCATACTTAAAATTATAAATATTCAAACATCATGAAATACTTGCTGAAATATGCACAGAACACTACAAACAACATTTGCAAATTAACTAGTAAAACATCAGAAAAAAATAATTGGAACGTCCAAACAAACACCATTCAAAAAAGATCCACTGTAACACAAAAAATTAAAATATCAACGGAGTTGAATTCTAGTTGAAATAATCGCTGGTCACTTGTGAAACATCAAATTTCAAAGGTTGATATTTTTTATTAAAATATAATTGTGTGAGATCTTATTAAAAATATTTAATTGTAATGTAGATAAGTAGTTTAGAAGAAAAATCGTTTGAAAAAGCGATAAGGCGGTGAGATGAGCATGTAAAGCATGCACAGAATGGCATGCATGCAGATGCAGCATACACAATAGCCTCTCTGACATGCGCTAGCGCCTAGCAGTGGAGAAAGGAGAGAGAGAGAGGAGAGGGGACACATGCAACGCAGAGAGAGGAGCCAGACATGCAGAGCAGCGAGCAGCCCAACAACATAGGGGCAGCCAACAAAGGCAAGGCGAGCGCCCGGTTTTTGGGCGTGGATCGGGCGCCCGACCCAAAGCATTTTTCCGTACATGTGACATCTCTTTATTTCGCACTAATCTCTATCTCTTCCCCTTGATGGGGCTGAGGAGAAGTAGTGACAACGACGGTGGCCATCAGAGCTTGGCATTGTGGAGCCCATGGTGGTAGCCATGGAGCTTCTCTTCATGCAACAAACGAGGCGTCAATTATGGTTCCAACTATAGTGTGTGGTGATGACAACGCTATCTATGGTCTAAGACATTGACTCCAACTATGATAGAAATAGTTGTGGGCAGATGCAACGTGCAATACGATAACCACTTAAGATAAGGCCCATGCCTAGATGAGAAGCAAAAAAAGTAATATTAGTTCGTGCCATTCATGGTGATTATGGTGGCTCTCTAGATAATTAGGTTATGTCCATGCTTGTGCTCGTTAACAATAGCTTTGTTGTTTGCCACGCAGCCTTCATTGCCAACATAGCCGGACTAATTGCATCACGTTAGACCTCAAGATGCTAGTGCAGCTAGCACTAACACCAGTGCTCAGGATGCTCAAGGACACAGGCAGCAACGCCGTCGACTATACGAGGAGGGTAGGTCGTACCTACTCTTTTTTGCTGCCTCATTCTATCTACTCGAGGTCGCCTTCCGCGTTGCAGCCATGGCGCCCTTCCTGTTAGGAATATAGTTTATCATATGAAATATTGTAACAAGTATAGCCAGATGAGGTTGTTGGACTCTGTTTAGGAAATATGAGATTGTTTCATTTGTATTAGGAGCAGTCTGACTAGTAGTAAATTGTCCAATTTATAACTAGCGTCACTTTGTCAATGTTTCCTCTTTAAATTTTCATATTCCCCACTACTAGATGTGCAACCGAAAGAACTAAGGAAGGTGTAGTATATCTTCTCTGTTGCTCGTCATCTTCTACATTTTCTTCTAATGTCTATTAGTGTCCAAAGAAAATATTATCGAAGAATAAGAGAATAGCGGACAGTAGCACAATCTAATCTATTTAGGGTGGAGAGTAAAAATGGTCAAAAAAAATGATAAGTGAGATTATTCTTTTTTTCTATTTTGCTAGCAAGTTGCCGACACAACTACATCAGAAATTGGTTAAGGAAAATTTTGTTCAATTTAAAATTTTAGAGGTGGTTTTGGCTAATATTTAAGTTGAGTAAATCAAAACTGGTTGAAAGGTTTTTTTCAACTTAAAAAAATATGCATGGTGCGAACGAATAACGTAGCGCTGCTAGGTCAATAGACCCTCTCCTCCCCTTCCTGGATCTGCTCTTCTGTGGCCATGAGCGCGACTTCTGTTTAGGTTCTCCTTTGGTGATCAAGTACTATTGTTCATTTCTTTCCACTGAGTCCATGTCGCTAGGGTGATAATGGTGTCAAAGCCACATTGAAGCTGCTTGGAAATCTTTTTCCTACACTGACACCACCAAACAATGAAGGAATTTATTATGGTCAGAAAGCATCCTAACTAGTAGATGGAATTAAGGATTATCCGTGGATTGGGGCAAATGATTATAATGTGGTTTATGGTTCCATCCCATTTACCATAGGAAACACACTGGTATAGGTTGGGTAACCCATGTTTGCTTAAACGATCCGATGTCAAACAACATTGATGGGTGATCAACCAAGTGAAGTATTAGCATCAAGGTGAGTCTCGACACTTCCACATTTATATGCTCAAAGAGATTTCTTATTCTAAGAAAAGCGCTTTGTATGCCATCTGTTAGAGAAACAACAAGAATTCTCCCATCTCTAAATAAGCTCATTGGCATTGCGTTGGTCGTGAATGATGGTTGTATAATTCATCTTTTCTCAAAGACCAATCCACAATCACGAAATCGCCTCCATCCCAAGAGCACCACACACAAATGTTATCCAACAAAGACACAACTAGGGATCATATATCCAATCATAGTAAAAATATTTGATGATGTTTTATTATTTGGTAAGAATTGTTTCAAATCTTTTACTACTAGGTAAAAAACATTTCAAACAGTTGTGACATTCGAAAAATACTTATTGCAACATCAAGGAATCAATACAAGAAATATAAAAAAGAACAACCGTAACATTAAAATATTCCTAGAATCTTTACGTTATACATAAGTGCAACATTTAAATCAGATAGAGTGAAACACTAAAATAATTACTAGGCGCAAGCTAAGAAATAGATTACAACTAAAAATCACCAATCTCTAACAAAGCTTACCGTCCGCCTTCTACTCTCTATTCAATGATAGGTCGGATCCGCATTCTTGCTGTAGTCACGTGTAGTTGTTTCATCGCCCCGGCGACCAGATCTAGCCATCTAGGCTCTCCGTGCACACAGCCACATCTTTTCCCCTTTCCTCCTACCCACGCTTTCCATGTTGTTGCGGCGCCAACGCTGACGCTAGCCGGAACATCGCGACTCTACCATGGTCCATGGCCGGCCGGTTGTCGTCGAGCAAGCCTCACCATCAGCGCCGCCACAACTCCGAGGCCTTCACTCCAGCGACCTCGGTCGTCGTATCGGCGCTAGGGCCACGAAAATACCTCGCAAAGACGAAGATGTAGAGGAAGTGGGAACCATCGCCGCCGCGCGGTATTGCTTCGTCGCTTGGATTCGACGGAGAAATCGCCGTCCATGGCAGCATGGCTTCGCCTCGCCCCGGGGAAACCGCCAACTCTTCGCTGCCGTTGGGGAATTTCTGTTCGTGCGAGAGCGAGTTGACCAATTGGTGTGCGCTGGATGGACGGTGGGATGGCTCGCGCTGACAGATTGTCTCGCGTCGGACGTTCGTATCCTGCACTCTGCGACTGTCCGCGTCCGCCTCTGGCGCGAGTAGAAAACGTTCCGCGGCCCACCCAAGCGCCCTAGCCAACTCACCACTTCACCGAGGCACCAGCCGTGCCAAACTGCCGCTGCGATCTCCGGCGCTCCACCAAGCTGGTTGGGGCCACCTATCCGATCCCGAACCCTCTCCGCGTCCACGTCCGCGTCCGGCGTGCTCACCGCGCAGGTGACCGTCATCCTCCCTCCGCTCTTGTCGCTGCCCCCCTTGCAAACCTCTAATGTATTTGCGGAATTCTGTCGAACACCTTGGCGGCAGCCACGAGCATGGCGAATTGGGATGCCTCGGATGATTGAGGACATACCGCGTTGCCCTGTCTCTTGATGTCTCGGATAGGTTATTAGTAGTATCGTGATTGTATTAGAAAACTGATAATTTTGCCATGAATTGATAACCCACCGGTGATGTTGCCCGCGGCACTAGATGGATGAGCCATCCAGTGAATCCGGCTGTGTATAGCGTAGTGAGTACCCTCTATCTATCTCTGTGTTTCTTTAATAAAAGCGAACTTACGAACCCACTTGGTAAAAGTACCGGTCCTATGTTATTCTGACTAAATGAGTACACTTAGTTCATGCAAGAGTTCATACAGTCACCAGATAAGACTATTCAATATTCAACAAAAGTATCATTCATACAGTCACCAGATTAGACTATTCAATATTCAACAAAAGTATCATCAAATAAAAGTATTGGTATGGTACTACATTGATTCATTACAATTAAGAAGAAATCGATCAACTCCTGAGAAGCATTTTCTCTATCAACTTTTTGTTACTTCCAAATGCTACCATAACTCTTCTTCTTGCATAATAAAATTAATGTTGTTATTGTAGGCCACAATTAGTAGGTTGTCTGATTATCTTGGTTATTGTACTCTGGGAAAAATTTCCAGTATTCAATTCATTATTGGTCAGGTGATTCCTTCAAGGAAAGAGTTCTTGTTAGTCCTCAGGAATTTTTTTCCAACGATAGTTATAACAGTCTAGCATGGTAGTACCTTTCATCATTATCTTTGCTAGTTCAGGATCAAAATGACCATATTGTCTAGTATTAATCACTCATAGGTGTGGCTCCCCTCAGATCTAATTTGCCACTGTAGTCACTGATACTCAACGCCTTGGGGGATTTCTGCCAAACATCCTAGGGGCAGTGCTGATTATCTTCGATTTATATTAAGTTTACATAACTACCATACATGATTCATGGATGACTAGGTCAGTTTCAAGATGTCATACCCAACTAATAGTCTGATACCTAGAGCGTGATGTCATACTCAACTATTTATTCTTGGATTTATACTTCTTTGAAGCTTATGATAATACCTGGGCTAATTAGGTGGCAACCTAGTTTATTAAATCAAGCTTAATATTCCAGGGAACAGAAGTCAGATAGACCGACACTTAAATTCGTGCAAAATTTACTTGAGTTAATATTGTGATCCACTACTCGCTGTTGGAGGCATGATGGAAGGTTTTCTCCCGGTTCTACATTAGGGGTCTCTAAAAGGTGATAAAAGTTGAAATAGTGGTTGGATGTTGTTACTGCATATCCCCACATATGAGGGCACCAGCAACAAAAACTAAATTATTCTTAGCCACATGGAAACATATATGTGTTGACGCATAAACAACTCAGGGAGCTTCTAACAAAACATATTGTTTTCAGTTTCATGTAGAATGGCATGTTCTTTTAAACATAAAAGCAGGAGCTCTGCCAATTATATTAAGAAGGGGAAGAAAACCAGCATAAAGTAAATGAGGGTATGTTGATATTAGAATATTCACCAGAAGTGCAAAGTTCAGAACATTAAATACTGGACTACCAGTGCAGTGTTCCACTGATCAAACACAATTGTTTTTCTATTGGAGGTACATTTGAATAAAATAACCTACCACTATCCTGAGCTTATAGAAGGATTTGACTAGTCTTCTCTAACAAGAATTGTTTTTTTACCTCAAGTATTGTGCACGCTAAACTGAATAACTAATTTTCCATCCTACAAATTGAAATATTATGCTTGTTGCAGGTCACCATGAGTAGGCTGGGTGATTGTCTTGGTCAGCACATGCCAGGAAGGCTTTTGCTATTTCATTCATTGTAGGCCTGATGTTTCTTTCTTCAAGACAAGATATAGCAACTTCCACCATTACCTTTGCTTGCTCAGAATTGAAATGCCCATTCAGTCTAGTATCAATTATATCCTTGACATCCCCACTAGCCAGAATATGTTTCACGGCCTGCACAAACTCTTTGAGTTCCACCTCCTTCCCGTGCACTTTTATTCCACTTGATATCCTGTTTCCAGTTACAATCTCAAGAAGAACAACACCATAGCTGTAGACATCGACCTTTGCATTGATCGGTGAGTTCAACACCCATTCTGGTGCCATGTAGCCCATTGTACCCCTCATATGTTTGAAGTTTAAACTGGTACTGTCTCTCTTTGAGAGTTTGGCCAGTCCAAAGTCTGCTATCTTTGCTTCAAAATCCCGGGTCAGAAGTATGTTCTCTGGTTTTATGTCACAATGGACTACCCACTCAAGGCACTCATGATGGAGATAGGCCAAGCCTCTTGCTGTTTCCCATGCTATTTTGAATCGTTGGCTCCATGCTAGCAGCCTCTCGGTACTTACATTACCAAATAGATACTTGTCTAGTGATTCATTCTCCACATACTCATACACTAGAAGCTTGTGTTGACCCTTGGAGCAAAACCCCCACATCCTTACTAAGTTCAGATGATTGATTCTTCCAATTATACTCATTTCAGCCCAGAATTCCTCCTCGCTGTGTGAAATATTCACTAGCCTCTTCACTGCTATCACTCTCTTATCTTCTAGTACTCCTCTGTAAACAATACCAGAGGCTCCTCTTCCAATCTCTTCCTTGAACTTTCCAGTTGCTTCCCTTAATTCTTGGTACGTGAACATCCTGAATTGGCTTGTTACCATCCTGTAGCCTGCCTCCGTTGACTTGGTTATGTTGTGCCTGCTGTAAAGAAACCACCAGCTTGTACCTGTGAAGATTAACACTAGTGCTCCCAATACTGCTGCAAACACATAATAGGTTAGATAATTTTTATTTGCATCATGCATTCCATACATGCTTGCAGTTCCTAGCACAATCTCTGTGCTTCGGTTGCATGAGAGATCGGACTGTTTGGAAACCATATTCTTGGGTAGTTTGATGTAATTATCTCCCAGAAAATTTGGGGAGCTGAAGCCATTGAAGAGTACAGCTTTTGTGTAACAAAGTCCAGATCCTGTCTTGTATGTAAGATCTGAGCAGGAGCAGATGTCCAAGCAAATCTTCTTACATTCTTTAAGTGATATGGATTGATTGTAGGTCAGATCGAATCCATAAAAATCAGTTTGAGCGAGCTTGACCAACTCAAATTCTTCTGTTTTGCTGCAGTTTTTGCCGAATAGTGGCTTGCAACCTCTGTCCCAGTTCGTTGGATCACTCATCTTGTATCCTGGGGGACAAGAACACTTCAAGCTTGGCAAGAACTCACATATACCATTCTTTCCACATAGCCCATGCACGTCACACATTTTTGCTATAGCCTGCCATGAGACAATCCAGCTCCCATTTGATTCATTCAAACTGTACATTTTGAGATTCCCATCATAACCAAGTGTCAGCCTTCTCTTGATTCCAGCACCCCAATCAGAAGCTTTGATATTCAACTGATTGCTTGAGAGGAAATAACCTTCAGTGTCAAGGACTGCATTCCTGGAGCTATTGTAGCTAGTCCTCCCTACTTCAAACACTTTGTATTCTGCACTTGGCCAATAGATGCTAGATATTTCTGGCCCATCATACATGAGGCGTAACACGTTGTCGTTGTCAAAATAGAGGTTGTAATAACCAGAGACCAGTCTGGTACCTTTGGTGAGAGGCTGTAATGGAAGCAAGGTATCTGTAGGCGCCGAGAAGCTTTGCCATAATTTCGTACCAGTGGAGTCTCTAATGATGAGATTGCCTGTATCAAGAAGCACAATTGTTGTGCTCTTGCTGGAGCTCGTCTTGCTCTCCCAGTTCACGGTGCCATTGACATCAGTGAGGGCCAAGTTACCTTCATGGTTCAGCGTCACCTTGGATCCATGGCCATTCACCGGGGACTTGGGGTTCGCAGACCATACAACTGTCTTCTCCTTGCTATTGGTGAACCAGATGGAGAAGGAGAAAGCATTCCCTCCAACTTCATAGAAGCCACAGGAGAAATCAGCATTTGGTGAGGTAAGGAAGGTTTGCTTGTGCTCTTCGACAGACAAGGATGAGCCGGTGCTTAGCATCGACTGAGGCGAAGCATATGAGCATGACATAATAGTGATCAAGGGAAGAGTGACTAGACAGAGTAATCTCGCCATTTTTTTCTTTGTGTTCAGGTCTTCAGAGCATGGTATGGAGGAAGGTGTTTGCCTCCATTTATGATGCTCTGCCTCGTCCTGATTTTAATTCCACTTGTTGCAAAGGTTCTTTCGTGGAGTCAAATTTGAACCTGTGCTGTAAATTCTACACGCCTTAAAAAGAATAGTTTGGTGTTTTTTTTCGGGCACTGTCGCATCGCCTTCACTCCAGTCCTGGGCTCCTAGCGGCTTCCAGGTACATGAAAGTGATAGGATATATTACTGTTTTTTAAGCGCTCTGATCTTGGAAGGTTTGAACCTTTGTTTTTACCATCATTCTCTAATAATCGGGCAGCATAAATATTTGACTTGTTTTTTATCATGGTTATACAATATGGCGGCTTGCACGTTTTTGAGAGCTGCCTTATAATTAATTATTTCTCAATATCAACATTCTGTTTGGTGCTGTTAGCTATCTGGAGGAGTATATATAGGAATAATCTGTCTACCTGGAGGTAAGATTGTGTTTATTCCATGTCGTTTGGAATGCTGAATTGTTTGTTGCTAGTTTGTCGAGGTGGACAATTGGTTAGGCAACCTGCCTTATACTTGCCATGATCGTTAGGGTGACAGTGACGCGCAAGCCATGCAGCCATGTCTGACCGGGCAACTCGGCAAATCATTGTGTTGTAACTGCCTCGTGGTACTATTATCATCGCGGTGATTTTTTGCCGAACTGTCATGGTCTTTTATTTTTTAGTTTGGTTTGCAAAGTAGATTAAAGTTATGTCATTTTAGGTTCCTAAATCGATTGGTATGACTAGCAAATTTGCAATCATGCTTCCTAAAGCTGATCTATGATTATGTTTGTCGATGCAGCGTCGACAAATCTTTGCAGGTTATGATTCTTGAAAAAAAATCTGATAGAACATCCATAGAATTTTTCGATGTTTTTCAATGCAATTTTCAAGTTTTATGGGCTTTCAATCAGCCAGAAGCCGTTCAAACTTCAGCAATTACACTGATAAATAAATGATAGACATACACTTCTTGTACATATAATTATAAACTTCACTCACTGTCAATATTTATCTTCTATCCTGAATATCCCATCAATATAAAAGTATAAGATGATAATGTATAAATACCACTTAATGTGAAAAATGTGAAAATCTCGTTGAAATACACTCTGGTCAGGTGATAAGAGTGATTTAAGATCGTAGTAGCTTTTTAGAATCCTTTAAAGATGCGAAAAGACGAGGTAAATTATCATACGAATTTTTGAATTTGTACAATTCCATCTTTATAATCTTCTATTTTATCACTAGTTGATTGTGTATTTGAATTTGTTCTAATTGTGCCTTATAATTGATATTGTTTCGCATCCTAGGCTATACACAACATTAAAGTACATCTCTATTGCAATAAATATAGATGTTATATTTCTATCATATTTCTTGATCTTATTTAAATAATAATAATGCTCGTGACGATTGATATATTCTAGTAATCTTTTTATTTACTCTTGAATATATGCACCCTCTATATACACCCATAAATTGAGTTCACACACTTCAGCTCATACACTAACTTACTTAACTTTATAACCCGAATCTTCAATTAAAGTGATATCACCTAGTGCTTGACTGTCACCGTTAATTTCTATTTATATTTATATTTAGTCCTTTAAATGTCGTTGTTCTCCTTATACTCCCATGACACGTGATGCCTCTTAAATATAATAAGTTTAGAAAAGTTCTCGTTGGATCATTGTAACATATTTAAATTACAGTTCTCCTCGTCCGACGATTGATCGTTCTCTGTATGTTCATTACCAGAATCTTCTCTATGTATTGTTTTTTTCTCCATTGTTCATCATCCTCTTGCTTATTGTCTCCTCCTTCTCCTCATTCTTCTTCATGCTTGGACTCATTTTTCTTCAATGTTTCATTATTACATCCCGTTATACTAGGATCCTTTTTGTCTAGCACAATTATTGAAACATGATTGTCTTTCTTGTGTGCCGACACAGAAATACTAGATAGCCAATCTCATTCTAATGCATTCTTCATGTATTATTTTTAAGTTGTAGTGGAATCCACTAGTATCAATTTCAAAAAAAAAATTAGTTGCCCAGCTCACAACGATATATATGGTTATTGTGTTGACCTAGGGGTTGATTCAGAAGCATCGCATTAATCAATTATACTTCTCAGTTGAACTTTTAATACCCTTACGGTTTAAGTCGAGCTCTGACAGATTTATACCATATACACTATATCTAATATTTTTTTATTATGATATAACTGAAATACCACTTTATTTAATATATCTGTTAAAAAAAGTTCATCTACGTAAATCTACAATAAAATTATACATACTATTTTATTTTATCACTAAAAATAAATTATATAAATTATATAAATTTTTTACCTTCCTACAAATCTAAAAACCAACACGGTTTTGTCGCTTCCCTTTGTCTCCCCTTAACCTCTCTTCTCTTTATTTTTTTAATAAAATAAACTTTTGAAGTTTTATAGACAGTAAAAAAATGCTTTACCAAAGAACGTCAAGGAGACCGCCTGTATGACAGCCTTCCTCTCTACTATGAGTGGGCCTATTATTATTTTTATAGGTGATCTCTAATAGAAAAAAAATACTCAATCAAAAGGTATAAAAGGGTCGTATATAAAAATAACAATCATATCCTCTCTCGCACACTCATTTTACAAAATACCCTCAATTAAGTGGCAAGGGCTGTCTATAAATTTTTTAAACCTTCACCACTCCACCTTAATACTTGACAATAGACTTTTACCACTTCAGATTTTTTATTGTTTGGTAGGACGTTTTTGAAAAAAAAAACTCTTAAAAAACGTTAGAAGTATACATTTGTAATTTTTTTAAATATATATATATATTAACAAAAAATATTTAATTCAAGAGTTGACGTTTGGCCTTTTTTTTACGTTTTTACAATATCTTTTACTAACAGGAGTATTCCAATATCACCATAGATGACCAAAATAGCACAACGGCTTGTCGTCGCTCCTATTTTTTATTTTTCTTTTTTGACGTTTTTACGGTATCTTTTACTAATGACGTACAGTAGAATCGTTGATTTTTGTTTAGCTGTTTAGGGGTTATCCGGTTAACAAAGGGGTATTGTCTACGCCGCTCCAGCGACAATTTGGACATCGGGGCGGCGAGCCCCTTGGGGGTTTGGTGGTCGCGGACTCGTAGTTGGACGCGCACCGTCGGTTTTGGCTAGCTGCCGCGCACGTAGGGGCGACGCACCAGCGACGACGACGTGCTGTTTCGGCGGCAACGGATGAAAAAAGCTTTATGCTTACGTTACGGGGACGTCGCTCCCATAGGAGGAGCAGCTGCCTGCCAATAAAATGTTTGTGATAAAGTCGATTATGATCTCGATTCACTGCTCACTGGTAGATGTACGCTGTTTTGACGGGCGACTGGACGACGCTGCTGCAACGGTCGACACGGATCGATGATGCGGTACAGCGGTTTCTAATGTTTATGTCCAGTGAACCATGAATTTACTATCTCGACAATGAATAACTGAGGAGCATTGTAAAAGAGCTCAAATTATATACATATACAATCAGGTGAAGTATATATAGCAATTCTGATCCACTGGATCAAAATAAATGGACGGCTTGTATTGATCCGAGTATGCTTAGAAATCTTTTGTATGCGCACCACATACCACCACACGTTCGTGTCAGAATGCCACTTTAACATATACAAATATGTGGACGTCGAGCATAAGTGCATAACCCGTGCCCACAAAAGTTGTGCCGAAACAAAATCACATGTAGGTTAAATATAGTCGGTATGATTTGATACTACTGTGGGAAATTTTGTATACGTAACTTTTAGGAATAATTTTGTTGTTGCTCCTATTTTGTTTTTATTTTTACCCATATTTTTTTAAAACGAAGCGGATGTTTGCCTTTACTTTACATGGATAAGTTGACAATGTTAATTCTTTGGTGAAAATAACTTTATACCTTAATTGATGTTGCACATTTGCCCCTATTTTTCTTCATCAATTGTGTTTTTGCCCCTGTTTTGTACATAGGGCTTATAATTTTGACGGACATATATGTGTTTGAAAAAATATCAACAGTTTTTGAACTAAAATTTGACTAAATTTTGACATAAATTTGATAGAATTTGGCCACATTTTGATAGAATTTTGACAAAATTTTGGCATAATTTTAACACATTTTTTACACAACTAGAAAAGATCATATAGCAAGCATCACAAAGTCAAATAAATCTAGATCATAGCCAACATAGTAGAAGAGCAAAATTTCCTCCATGACTCCCCTTTTTATAGGCTAAGAGTTGTTGACCTCTCTAAAGTTTCAAAGTCCTCTGTTAAAGAATCTTGATGGTCACCCCCAAAATATATGAAACATGCAGCAATTCCAATCCAAACTAGCAGCCCGTCTAAAATTGTCACTTATCAAATAAATCCTACAGGCTTCTACCCCTTCCTACCCATCCTTAGCCTGCCTGCTACTCGTCGTCACCACCTTTTCTCATGTCGTCACCTAGCCATTGCCGCCATCGTCGCTGGTCGACTGCCACCACCATGGCCTAGCCGAGTCAACGTTGCCACCGTCTACCAACGCCTGCTTCCTCTTTCCGTCCATCCCGGGCTAGCCTACGCCCCTGCACCGTCAATTACCCGCCACCGCCACATGCTCATCTACACCTCCTCGTCGCCGCTTGCTCCTCGTTGCCCACCTACGCCTCCTCGTCACCGTCTGCTCCTCGCACCATCACATGCCTACCACTGCCACTGCTTGCTCCCCGCACCATCACCTACCCACCCCATTGACACTGCCTGCACAGGTCATCGTCGCCGTTGCTTGTCCGAGTCACCGTTGTTGCCACCTAGCTGTTAGGATAGGGTTTGGGAAAAGATATCCATTAGGTCCTATGCTAAACTACCAAGGGTATAAAGATCAACTAAAATCATTTTTTTCTATTGTTTTCTATTTCTTTGGCTCAAAACTATTGGGTACACTAACTTCCGTTCAAAGCAGGGGCAAACTTCTGCTTCGTTTCAAAAAAAGCAGGAGAAAAACAAAAATAAAATCAATATTAGATATCAAAATAGAGGTAATAACGAAATTGTCGCTAACTCGTAACACTCCAAACGATAGTGTGTGAAGTCATGTGCCCATAACTCTTAACGCTCCACTGAAAGATAGTGGCCATGCAATCCTAAATGCCCTGCAGGTGCCTCGTTGCCATCCTGCTAATCAACTGGACATTGGCTCTTGGTGGTTCAACGCACGAAAGGGGCTCGACTGTTCCCAGCAAAGAGGCTCTGGTACAATTGTGATCGCGGTTGCTTGGGTCTCTAGAAGGAAAGAAACAGCCAGAGTTTTTAGCCGGGAGGACAAGAACTAGGCGCAACTGATTAACACAATCAAGGAATAGGCAAGGTTATCCACTGGGGTCGTTCTGTCTCAGCTTGTAGTCTGAGCAGGGTTGTTCTGTTCAAAGTTTAGGTCACAACATAGTTTTGGGAGACGTACGTGTAAAGTATTTTCGCCTGCTTCATAGCAAGGCTGGTTGTGTAAACTTCTTCTCTTAATACCAAGATACACAAGCCTTTTATGTATTCCCTTAAAAAAGATATATTGGCCACTATAACGCGCAAATAATGCACAACAATCATAAAGCTGTATTTGATTTATAGCAGAAATGACAAATCTACCACATTTTTAATTTTAGTATTGCCCAAAACTTTATGTCATGGTTACACATGATTACATAGGGCCAAATCAGTGTTCTAGACTAGCAGAGAGGACAACTGACAGGTTTGTGGCACTGATTGTATGTATTAAAAAAAATATAAAGAAGACACTTTCTCTATGTCATATAATAATGATAGCTGAAGGCAAGCAAAGGTTGCATCGATCGGAGAACGGCAGGATAACGATCCATGAGCCCAAGACCGGGCAAAGGAGAAGAGAGACCAGTTGGTCGATGTTGACCAAGCACTGATGTACAAGAATATATGAGAAGAAAAATACGAAAATTGCAGGTCCTAGTTTGAGCGGTTGAGCCTGAAGCCTTACGTCTCTTTCAGACAAGTAGCGGATTATTGTGTGCCTGCAGACCGACTGGTTCTAGCAGCTGAAAGTTGAAAAAAAATTATGTAACGCCCGCTATTTTATTTAAAAAAATTCATCGTGCTATTAAATATGGTTTCAATTCTCCAAAGTTTTATTTCAATTTCAAAAATTATCGGTCCCACTAAATAATCTTTACTTCCGTCAAAGATGTTAAAAATGATGGTTATGAACTCCAACCACTAAGTAAATATTCTCGTTTTCATCATTTTTTCATTAATCCAAAACGACAACCAGTGTGTAACCCCCACCCTACCCTATGCCCCAAAACACCGTCATCTTTTCTCCACGACATGCACTACGCAATCGGTGCGCAAACCACAATCATGCATGCATGCTCTTGCCTCTCATGACATTGTAGCAAGTGTGCACGTATATATCCTCCATTCCATCTCTCTGTACATTCACTGGCAAAGTCAACTGGTCCTTTCCTTGACACACTCACTCCCTCACTCCAAGCAAGAGATAGACAGCAGAGAGAGCTGTGGAGGAAGAGGGGAGGTCATAGTATCAAGCATGGTAGTCATTCTCATCATTATTCACCGTGGTGGTGTAACAAAAAAACAATAAAGTTTTCATAAGCTCGGATAATACCTTCACCTTCCATTCACTCCATTTTTGCCACTCTGAGCCATCGCCGTCGCTAAGCTAAACCACCAAGACGGCCACCATCTTCGTCGCGCCGTGAAGGCAGCCATGTCCGTTGGCCTTCTTCTCCTCCTTCCCTAGTAGCAACGCTGACGCCGCATTCCTGCGCCAATGCTACCCTTTTCACGATTGCGCACCACCTCCTCCTTATGCTAACGCCACCCTGACACCCTCCCTACGCCACGCGCGTCCTGGCGTCCTTTCACGCTAGTGTCGCCCTTCCCGTCTGCGACCACACCGCCGCCTCTTCCCATGAATGTGTTGCCGCTCCTGCCCATGACCGCGTCATCGCCTCTTCCTGTGACCGCATTGCCACCTCCTCTTGCAACAGCGCTGCCATCCCTTCTCCGTGCCCTCTAGCCATCGGCCAAGGCCGCCCTTTCTGTGACCACGCCACCGCCCTCACTGCCGCTTCCACATTGGCCCTACCCGTTAATCTACAATATTCTCAAGAATATTCCTTCTGTATTTTAATTAATCATTTTATCCGTCTGAAAACTCTTTTAAACTTTAAAAATTCATATCTTTTTACCCATAACTCCATTTTGATTCCATTCCGGTCTCAAATTTTTTCTAAAATCCTCTTGTACACAACAACTCTACTTTTTATGTGTTTGTTTGCCTTTAGTAGAGGTTTTATGTACTATTTTGTTTTCTCACGTATAGAGCCCAAGATCGGTGGATTCGTCTAGGAGTTCGATGCTCCAGTAACCACAACGAACCAGGGCAAGCCCCCTACTACTTCTTGCACCTATATTTTAATTATTTTGTTTGTAAAATCGCATGATTAGGTCACATTTTATTTACTTTTCAGCCATAATTCGTGTTCGAATCGTCAAACTCTCCTAGTAATTGCACTTATATTATATAGGACTCAACCCTTAACCCTTCCATATACTCATCGGTACCCACAATATCGAGGTACAAAGTCTATAGCTATGGTTGTACTATCGAATAAAAAAGAAAACTTGGGTATTCACTATCACTCGCTTATTTAAAAATCTAACAAGATGTCAACTTGGTTACAAAGTGAAAAAAAATATTTTATAAAAACTTGATGATGCAATAGTTAGTGCTTGGTACTTGACTACACACCATCCATAAGGACCGATCCCTTTAAGAAATTCATTTAAGTATAAAACAATACGACTACATAAGTAGCATGAAATATATCTAGCAAAGTAAGTAACTAAGACATAAGTGTCATACATGTTAACAGTTAAGGAACGTCAAGATAGGATGATAGAAATTCTCCTGAGATAGGGGTTTGTCTTAATCGTGAGATACAGTTGGTACTATACAACATGTTTTAAGTAGAGGAGGGTCTGAAACTGATCTGATAATTAGTTTTAGAAAGTGACCCAACTGTGTGACATGAGATATCTATGATTTGATTATGGAAAAGTCTTATAGTAAACTCTCCTTCATTGGCCATGTCTGATCCGCATATGCTAGATAAAACAAGATGCTCACAATGTGTGAGTAAAGTCTATAATTTCTATAGAGTTTAGTTAAACTATTTAAATAATCGTATCTACAGTCATAGATGGATGTGATGTATTTATCATAGCATAGTTTTGTTTCTAAATAAATGTTTCATGGAAAAGGTTTGTAGGATGGGTTGTCGTTACTAGAGTTTGCCTTTATAGCAAACAACTAGCTTCCATAGTTGGGAACGAGTCTATGTAACTCGAGGTGTCGATTGGCACCAAGTTATGGTTTGGCCGAGATGACCGGGTTGATATGCCAGAAGATTGAGGGCCGAGACAAGATAGCTTGGGTGGTATTTTACTTTGAGAGTTAGGATGACCAGTTGCGAACTGAGATGGCTCGAGTGGATTATCTATTTTTGTTGCCGAGATGGCATGGTTTAAAAGGGGCTTTTCACTCATGATTATTGTGACAGTTTGTTGCAAAAGCATCCTGTAGAATGGAGCAAGGCGTGTGCATCATTTCGAAACTAAAACGTTCACTAGTGTTTTATAAATAACCATTTAAAAACCTTAATGTTTTGAAAACAAATATTTATTTATAACCCTTCTATTAACGCCAAAATTTGGTAAACCCAAGAAAATATTAGAAAAACGATCGATTTAGTAAAGAAGAGTCTGATTACTCTAGAGAAGAAGCCGATTGACAGAAGCGAGGAAGAATTCGGTCCAATTATAAAAGACTATTTAAATAAGGTCAAGTCTGAGAAGGAGCCGTGAAACTCACGGCAGAGTGATTTATCTACGTAAATTGTATCTTATAATAGAAAGGTTTAGTTAGTTCAATTAACTTCCTTAGAAATATTTTCCTTCTGTATTTTTTAGAAAATAACGTCCTTGTTGTAACTGTGTCAAACTCTATAATCCTAGGGTATAAATATAAACTCCCTGGTAGCTTGTAAGATATCGATTGATCGATCAATACAATTTCAGCACATCACCACTCTAGCTTGTCTAGATTTTTACCGACGGGGTTTAGCTCTCGACACAGGGCTGTATTGATTAAGTTCGATCTCTGGTGAAGGGATAAGTCCCGTCACTATCCCGATATATCTTGCTCTGTCTAAGGCTGCATCGATTAAGTTCGACCTCTTAGTCAGATCGAGTGTACCGTATCACGTTCATGTGAGATCTATCGGTTTACCAAGCTCTCTCTACCGTCGATGGTCCCGTGCTGTATCGGTTAGGTTTGATTTATGAGGCTGCCGATAATAGATTTGAGCCGTAGGCCTGTAGGTCTCTACCCGGCGTTTTATCAGAGTAGTTAGTCGATGAGTTATCTATATATCTTAAGCAACACGCACAGCGTATCAGCTCCTTAGTCGATATGCACCCGTCTTCAGAGACTTCCATCAAACATCAAACCTAATGCATTGGCCTTCTAGTTGATGCACACACATCTTCAGAGAGGTCCTCTCATCGGCTCAACTAGCCGATGGGTTCCCTCCACCCTTCCGTCAGCACAACCAATCTAGTGTCCACCTTCTTATTGCCGTTGGTCTCGGTCTCTTACTGTCTTGGTTAAGTCTGATCTTTGAGATCGGTGCTAGTGGCATCACCATGGTGGGTGATGGGCCTCGTGCTGTGGAAGGATCGGGCACCACTCCTTGTTCATCGCCACCATATCCAAAGCGGCATCAGTTTTTGCAGTCGGTGTGTCTTTTATACGTTTCCTTGTAGCCTGATCAGGTGTACCGCATCATGTCCGCACAAGGCTCACTAGCGCGTCGAGCTCCCTCCTCTATCAATAATCTCGTGCTGCATCAGTTAGTTTTGACTTATGAGATCGGCAACAGTGGTTCAAGCCGACGCCCCAGTGGGTCTTTACGCGGCGTTTCATCGGAGTGAGTAGCCAATGAGTTATCATCACCGCAGGCTTCGCATCCGTCTCGTATATCATCTAACGATCGATCTGCTAGAGATCGATCCGGACATATCGGACGCTTCCTGCTACTGTCTCGGTTTGGTCCGATTTTCCAAGGCTTGCATCTGACGTGGCCGGCGTCGAGATCTAGCAAGTCTCGTTCCCTATCAACTTGAACAGCCGATGAGTTTAGGTGTAGGCCTGCTTCGGACGTTCGGCCGTTAAGTAGCCGATGACCTCGTATTTTCCTCCCTCGTCGTCACATTCGGTCTAGGCTTCCATCGTCTCCGTGTCGTTAGTCCCTGGCCTCATACTATTTCGGTTCAGTCCAATCTATCGAGGCTAGTCCTAACGGCATTGTTACCACGGTCGCTGGCCCACGTGGCTTCATGGGGATTGGGCCCCGCTCCGCGCTTCGGATGCCATGTAGCGTCATGGGCTCTTTGGTCGATAGGTGCTCTAATATATTCCACACGTCTATCTCTCATGCCTCCATCGGCTGTAGCTCGAGTGCTGCTTTCCTTACTGGCACCCAGCCGATAGGGAGAGCCGAATAGGCCCACCGGCCGACCGGCTCACGGGTCACATTCTCTCCCCTTGTCAATTACAGTGTTAAATTGATTGGTACGCTCTTGAATCTCGAAGTCTTCATGTGATCGAACCACCGTCTCTCTTTGGTCGGATCTCTGTTCGGCCCGGTTGGACCCTCCCCGTGAGGTTTGGTGGCGAGCATCATCATATTTTTTTTCCTAACTTGCTAAATATATTGAGTATTTATCTTTATTATTATATATTTATATAGAGTTAGAGGAGGGATATATCAACCCCTCTACTAAGCTTATTGAATATGATTTCTCTGATTTTCCGACCTAGTTCTTAATGTTCTATGTTTTGTTTTAGTATATTCTATTTTATTAGTGTTTATATCAGTTTGAAATATGTGGTAGAATATATAAGACTTTTATCAATGTTATAATAAAATCTTGTTATACTTATATATCTTATAACTGGTACTGTATTGACAGTAATGCTGTAATCTCTAATATATATACCTGTTAGTATATAGATATGGTTTGGGGCACCACAAATTATAACGGCAATATGTGAAGTCTTAGGCCACTAGGTCATACAAAATGTGCAATTAGTCTTAAATTAAGCCAGTTACCCTCCTCAACAGCGGCAATCTTGTAATCAAGGATTCCAGCAACAATACCGTGTGGCACAGCTTCCACTCACCAACCGATACCTTGCTCCCAGGGCAGAAACTGACCAAAGACAAAAGGTTAGTCTCTGATTATCATCACCTCTACTTTGACAACGATAATGTCCTGCGCCTGTTGTATGATGGCCCAGAAAATAAAAGCATTTCTTGATGACAAGGGTAATTTTGTGTCAAGTGATGAATTCAAGATAGAGGCTACAGATTCAGGTCCTCGGATCAAGAGGACTACAACCGATTATGACGGCAATTTCAGAATGTACAGCTTGAATGAATCAACAGGCAACTGGACGGACTATCACAGGGCAGGCCGTGATAGAGATGTGTTATGTGCATGGGCTATGCGGCAAGAATGGAATAGGTGACTACTCAGGAGGTCTAAGATGTAGATGTCCTCCAGAATATGTGATGGTTGATCCAACAGATTGGAACAAAGGATGCAAACCGACATTTACAATCAACAGCAAAAGGCCACATGAGAATTTTCCGTTTGACAAACAACCTCATGCGGACTTCTATGGCTTTGATCTGGGATCTAATAAATCCATGTCATTTGAAGCATGTCAGAATATTTGCTTGAACAGCGGTTCACGCTTATCATTCACATACAAGGGTGGGGATGGTTTATGTTACACTAAAGGCTTACTCTACAATGGTCAGGTGTTCCCAAATTTCCCTGGAGACAACTACATGAAAGTACCCAAGAATTCAAGCAACCCAACCCCCTCAATCAGCAAACAACAGGGCCTCACCTGCAACCCCATTGCCCCTGTGATCATGCTAGGGTCAACAAGTATGTATGGAACAAAGAAGAACAATATAAAATGGGCATACTTCTATGTTTTTGCTGCAATATTGGGAGGTCTAGAGTCACTTGTAATAGTGACTGGATGGTACCTTTTTTTCAAGAAGCATGACATACCCAAATCAATGGAGGATGGATAGAAAATGATAACAGATCAGTTCAGGCGATTTGCATACCGAGAATTGAGGGAAGCAACTGGAAAGTTCAAAGAAGAGCTTGGTAGGGGTGGCGCTGGAATTGTTTATAGAGTAGTACTTGAAGATAAGAAAATTGTGGCAGTAAAGAAGTTTACAGACGTTCGGCAAGGAGAGGAGGAATTCTGGGCAGAAGTGACTCTAATTGGGAGGATCAATCACATAAATTTGGTAAGGATGTGGGGATTTTGCTCAGAAAGGACAAACAGATTGGTATATGAGTATGTGGAGAACGAGTCACTGGACAAGTACCTCTTTGGTGAGAGATGCCATGAAAGCCTGCTAGGTTGGAGCCAAAGGTACAGGATTGCCCGGCACAACAAGGGATCTTGCTTTTCTTCATCATGAATGTCTTGAGTGGGTAGTGAATTGTGATGTGAAACCGGAAAACATACTCCTAACTCGAGATTACGATGCCAAGATAGCAGACTTTGGACTAGCTAAACTTGCAAAGCGAGACAGCACTAGTTTCAATTTCACCCATATGAGAGGCACAATGGGCTACATGGCACCAGAATGGGCATTGAATTTGCCCATCAATGCGAAGATCAACGTCTACAGCCACGGTGTGGTACTCCTTGAGAATGTGACATGAATAAGGGTTTCAAGCGGCATAGTAGTAGATGAAAGACAAGTGGAGTTTCCAGAGTTCGTCCAGGAAGCAAAAAAGATTCTGGCTACAGGGAATGTCACCAATTTAGTGGACGACACACTGCATGGACACTTTGGTACAGAGCAAGCACTTACGATGGTGAAGGTAGCTGTTTCGCCTGGAAGAAAGAAGCAAGAGGCCAACAATGGATGAAATTCTGAAGGCTCTAATGTTATGTGACGATGAAGATGAGTACCATCCTGCCTATTCATATTAACCTGCAACTGCTGCATAGATTTGAGTTTTGACATATATGCATAATAGGATATCCTAGGTGATGTTATGATAGGCATAGCTAGCTATGGTGAAAAGGTCTTATTGTTCAGCTTATTGGAACGAATGTATTGCAAAAGGTGATAGGTTTTGTTCTGTAGATGTAATGAGTGAATGAATAGTATGCACGAAGGACGATCATTTCGGAATTCTCATTGGTTGATTGGTTCTTTTTCTCTCAGCTAGTCCTACAAGGCTACAAACTTTAACCATCGTACTTCGTTCTCACAAGCACCAAATACATAGTTACATACCCCCACCCAATCAACCAGAAACTATCATCATCCATATGCAAAGCAAAATAAAACTATATATATATATATATATCTGTATTCTGTAGCGCGCATAAATTACAAGGAAAGGAAACCATCCCCTCGCCTCAGAAATCAGCATCCTGTAATGAATCGCGAACAGTAGCCCACCGGTTGGTTTAGCTTAGCACGTTCTACTTGAGGCCATGGCTTTGGCGTCGCTCAAGGCCGCGGTGGGACGCTGCGAGGACTTGGAGGTGGCTCTCTGTAGTACAAGTGGGCCGCTCATTTGGGCCCTCCATCTGGCACCTTTTGTCTGTTAGCAGTTTGCACGTCTTGGGTCCTCTAAGACCGTGCGTATTTTAAGTAGGAAAACGTATTATAGGGACGCAAGTGGTGCCACGGTTTCATCTCGAGATCTTAACGAGATCGCAGCTGATCGCTAGAACCACAAAATAATGTCAATTGTCAAGCAGCAGCGACATTAATATATTTTTTGGGCATGCCCAGCTCTTACCCAGGCTTAAATTGAGGCAGAAACAGAGGAAGAAGACGGCCGTTCTGCACGCACCGTACTCGGTAGAATCTTAGCCAACAATTAATATGTGCAAAACGACATGTTTATGGATTTAATTACTCAAGTATCAATGTAGGGGTTGCTTCTGAGATGAGCTGTACCAGGTTCAATTCACCCACCAATCCAAGGGCATTGACAGCTATAGATATGATCCACTCCATCTGAACAAAGCTGTACGACGGGATAAAAGAATGACGGAATGCCAAAGGTTAAGTGAGAGTCGCGACTCGAGAGACTCATTTGCTCTTTGCCAGTCAAACTCGATCTCAAAATAATAGGTCCAGGGGACATAACTACTATAGCAATCCAAACTCCAATGCCCTTACTTCAGTTTGATCACATGGGAACATGTATGAATGGTCAGAGCGGATCACGACACGAGCTAAAACTAATTTACATGGATGGACAAAACTTCAGCTCTGTCAATTTGACAAAATGATTTAAAGGCTTATTTATTGAGAGGAAATATAGTGGGTTCGTCCGCACAAAAGAATATACACTTCCAAAATATTCGTAGGAGAAAGGAGATAAGTCTCTCCTCGTAGATCGAGGTCACAAGACGAAATAGCAGTGTACTACAGATTCTCGGTAATCCAATGAACAAATCACAGGTAAACACTGTAGATGAAAATATGCTCGTGAAAAAGCCAGCAAAACCCACCAGTCACCACCCAGCGGCATCGTCCTAGTCAATCATAACCAATGGGTATCTCAAGAGATAGTGGTCACAGGATTGACAAGAATCATTGAATGCCCCACAATGCACAGGGCAGATCTACAGTCTACCCACATAAAGAAGCCTAATGTGTCTCTTCCAGTCATCACACTCACCCCCAAGAACCAAAATAGTAGATGGGTAAGTTCATGTGCCCAGTCTTTCTTTCCTTCATCTCCGTTCTTTTCTGTTGCGTTGTTGCATCCCCATGGCAGACCGTAGGCACAGGTACATCTCTCCAAGTAGATCAGGGAGAAACCTTCCTTGTCTCGCCAGACACAACCTTCTCCTGCGGCTTCTACCCATCAGGAGATGACACAAATGCCTTCTACTTCTCCATCTGGTTCACCCATGCCACCGACAGGACTGTGGTCTGGACAGCAGACTCTGGCCTTCCGGTGAACGGCCATGGCTCCACGATATCCTTGAGCCATGAAGGCAACCTGGTCCTCACAGATGTCAATGGCACCACAGTCTGGGAGAGCAAGACTGGCTGGAGCAAGCACACGACAGTAGCTCTGCTCAACAGTGGCAATCTTGTAATCAAGGCCTCAGATAATAAGATCGTCTGGCAGAGCTTCGACTGGCCTACTAACACCCTGCTTCCATCGCAGCATCTCACAAGAGAGAAGAGGTTAGTTTCCCAATCTTCTTACCATGTCCTCTATTTCGACAATGATAATGTGCTCCGACTACTGTACAACGGACCAGATATCACAAGCATATACTGGCCAAGTCCAGACTACAATGCAGTGCAAAACGGCCGGACTAGATTCAACAGCAGCAAGATAGCAGTCCTGGACGACGAGGGCAGATTCTTGTCAAGCGATGGGTTCAAAATGGTAGCCTTGGATTCAGGTTTAGGGACACAGAGAAGGATCACCATTGATTATGATGGTAACTTCAGAATGTATAGCTTGAATGCATCAAATGGCAACTGGACTATCACAGGGGAGGGTGTACTGCAGATGTGTTATGTGCACGGATTGTGTGGAAGAAATGGAATCTGCGAGTACTCACCAGGTCTCAGATGTACTTGTCCTCCGGGATACGAGATGACTGATCCCGAGAATTGGAGCAAAGGCTGCAGGCCAACATTCAGCGTCAGTTGTGGCCAACAGCGCAAGGATTTTACGTTCATCAAGATTCCCCATGGTGACTATTATGGCTTTGATCTGACTTCAAACAAGTCAATCTCGTTTGAAGAATGCATGCGGATTTGCATGTATAGTTGCGTGTGCTTATCTTTCACCTACAAAAGTGGAGAGGGTCTATGTTACACCAAAGACCTGCTCTACAATGGCCAGATTTATCCATATTTTCCTGGAGATAACTACATCAAACTTCCTAAGAAGGTTCCTTCAACATCTTTGGTCTCCAAGCATCCTGGTCTTACCTGCAAACCAAATGGTTCCAAAGTTATGCTAGCATCCATAGATGCATACAGAAAAAATTCTGACAATATAATGTGGGCATACTTATACATCTTTGCTACTATAATAGGAGCGGTTGAATTGGTTTTTATCATGATAGGGTGGTACTTTCTTTTTAAAAAGCATAACATACCCAAGTCCATGGAGGAAGGCTACAAAATGATAACAAGCCAGTTCAGGAGGTTTACATACCATGAATTGGTGGAAGCAACAGGAAAATTTAAAGAAGAGCTAGGAAAAGGTGGCAGTGGTATAGTTTACAGAGGAATACTCACAGACAAGAAGGTGGTGGCGGTAAAGAAACTTACAGATGTTAGACAGGGTGAAGAGGAATTTTGGGCTGAAGTGACTTTAATTGGGAGGATCAATCACATAAATTTGGTCAGAATGTGGGGTTTTTGCTCAGAGGGTCGTCACAGGTTATTAGTCTACGAGTATGTGGAGAATGAGTCATTGGATAAGTACCTTTTTGATCACAGTGGCACCAGAAAACAGCTCTCATGGAGCCAACGGTTCAAGATTACCTTGGGAACAGCTAGAGGCCTTGCTTACCTCCATCATGAATGCCTTGAATGGGTTGTTCATTGTGATGTTAAGCCAGAAAACATATTGCTGAACCGAGATTTTGAAGCCAAGATAGCAGACTTTGGACTATCCAAACTTTCAAAGAGAGAGAGTTCTACCTTCAACTTTACTCATATGAGAGGCACAATGGGCTATATGGCACCAGAATGGACACTGAATTTGCCAATCAATGCAAAGGTCGATGTTTACAGCTACGGAGTTGTGCTTCTGGAGATTGTGACTGGAAGTAGGGTTTCAAGTGGGATAACAATAGAAGAAGAATACATAGACTTGATGCAATTCGTGCAGAAGGTAAAACAGATGCTCACTATTGGTGCAGACCTGGAAATTATAGTGGACTATAGGCTGAAAGGTCATTTCAATTTTGATCAAGCAAAAGCAATGGTGAAGACAGCAGTTTCATGTCTTGAAGAAAGAAGCAAGAGGCCAACAATGGATCAAATAGTAAAAGATCTCATGGCATACGACGATGAAGATTATCACCCAGCGTACTTTTGACCACTTGTAATCAGAAAGAATATAAAGTGAGCAAGGCTTAGTCCCCGTCTCATAGGTCCCACTCTAATCTTTAAAAAAAACAGCAACAAATTGCAAACATGTCATTCTGCATAATGTGTACCTTACACTTACAATATGAGATGGAAATATTAGATGTATTCTTTTCATTTTCTTCCTTGCATCTTTTGTGTGTGCTTGGCATTTTTAGATGCAGCCTAGCTATGGGATATTAACTACAGTGATACAACAATTCATTTCATGTTTGTGTGGTATGCCTTTCACACTATTTTTTTGTCTTATTATTAAATGCTCTGGGTTTTCTGAGGTTGTATTAGAACTTGTTGTCTATTGACTATTGTAAAAGAAAAAAGGATTGAGAGCTGAATAGATTCTGCAACTTAGCTTCCAGACACGGATATACAGTATAGCAACATTATATTTTCTTCGAGTTTGATAAACCATAAACCAATAATCTCATGAATATTTAGTGAATTTTGACAAACAGCAGAACAATATCATCAAAATTTATTGAAGTCACAGCAGAACAATATCATCAAAATTTATTGAAGTCACCAATTTTCTGTACATTAGTTAATAACTGGCATATGGAAGTGTGGTTTATGTGATAAAAATTACAAAAGTGTGCTGTAAATAGTGCTTCCTATCATTCATTTACTTGCGCATTCTTCGAATGTGTTTCTTCCTCTATTATTCTGCTGTAAGACACCAACAGGCACAGTTGAGATATGTTGGAAAGTTCCTCTGCTCAAGGTCAGAATCAAAATTATTTTTTATTGCTTCCCTATTAGTTAGAATGCTAATATTTGAATAAATATGTGCACAAGTGCACCTGACGTAATATTTGAGCAAAGTAAGCTTCAAGACATCAAACCACAGGTTGTATTCAGTGTAATAAATCTCATTTAGCATATTACTGACATGAAATGGCATTGGTCAAACATGTTGTACTACTACATCCACTATGACATTTTATGAATTCTTCAACATATGAGCAACTGTGTATGTATTTACAAAGAGAATAAGAATTGAATTAGAAAGTCGCTACAAATCATTGAATAAACAACTGAACTGTAGAGGCAAAAAGATTACTTGTGTGTAGTAGTATTCTTCATGGCATATTTTCTGTAGCTTGACAGCAAAGTGCAAAAATATCGTTCCAACCTTCTGTGGCTTGAAAATCTGCAAAATCTTCCAGAGACTAACAATTGGCGCAGAAAGCCATTAATCATCTCTTTACAAATCTGAATCTTCCTAACATCTCATGTGGTGTTTTCACATGCCTTCTCTCATCTTCGCCTCTTCCAAAATAAATCAATGATTGTTCTAACCAGAGCTACCATCCACAAAAGGCAATGCACGAGAGATCACTTAACTTGAACTCTCATGCTGCAGTATGAGCTTTCTTATTATAAGCATTCCATACTCACTGACCAGTGCAATGCAGCCACCAGTATAAACAAGTATGAGACAGAAAAAGCTGGAAGAAACAGGATTTTATAAAATGAGACCATCAGAGACTATTTTGTTTCAGAATAAGTTTTGAAAGTACTCTAAATCATCGCCACGTCCTTTGATAAGAGCGATCTTCACTGGCTGGTATAATAAGTTTCAAATTACACAGTTCATTCAACACAGCCTGCCAATATAATGCTCTGCAAGGCATAAAGTTACAAAGCGCCTGATGAAAGTGTTGAAACTTCTTAGTTTGTTGCGTTAGAAACACCACACGTTGGGCTTCTCAATACATGTTAGGGTCAAAACTTTATTATGGGAGAGCCACTCCCTTTGGCAGATCAAACCAGTTAAAACAAGTCGACAAAGTAAACGATAGAGCAAAGGGAACTTATCTATGCATTTCTCCTTGATATAGCCAGCAGCATATGTAGCAGTAACAGAAATGGTCTGAATTTAGTTGGGATTTGCTGTTGTCTGGTCCAAACAACTTCACAGTCAGACCCAATCAAAACAGTCAGGATGTACACAATCAGAGGAAAAAACAGTTGCCTATAGTTTATAACCAACATTCAGAATCCCAAGAATAATATTTTAATTATTGATGGTTCTTGGTTACCTCAATCACAGAATTTCTCATGTCACCCGATCTTAATCTATGCTTCATCTGGATGTAAATTTTCAATTAATCTAAAAATACATGGCAACCAGTTTCTGACAAACTGGAAGATAGTGGGTTTTTCCCTGTTTACAGACACAAAATATGGCCGCACTTCAAATACTCCCTCTGTTGACTTTTGATATAATGTTTAGCCATTCATCTTATTTTATCTTATTTAGTGCAATTATGTGAAAACATAAGTCATACTTAAAGTTTCTTTAATGCTAAAACAAATTACAATAAAATAAACAGTACTTACATAAACTTATTAAATAAGATAATGGTCAAACGTTATGCTAAAAGTTAACAGCAATCTTAGCCAGTTTTGTACCAGTTCATGGCTTTATACCAGTAATGAGTATTAGCTCATCATCTGGAATTGTTCTGTTGACAAAATTGTGAAATTGGCAAGCTACATACAAATAGAACATGTCTGTCTTCCAACTAAACTTTTCCAACAAAGAATAGCCAGCAGAACCAGTAGAACTGCTTTGTTAAGAGAGCAATAAACCACCACCATGTAACAAACTGGCCAAGCCAAGCCATGGCATGGCTACTTCAGGGAATTGGCCACTTGACCTAATATACAACCAAACCCATCCATCAGCCCTCACTTGATTGATTAATTCAGTGCAAAGACCAAAAAAACAAAAGTTCAAGATGCCTACTAAAGAAAACTAGTACATGTACTTAATAATCCACTAAAGCTACAATAAAGTTCACAGATTTATCCATATAGTAACGAAGTTCCATGCCAACAATACCAAATCAGTAAAAAAAACTTTGTTGAAAATTATTTTTTATTGCCAAAAAATGTTCTTTAGAAATGTACATGACTACATTATAAGTACCAAAATAATAATTTCTTAAGCATTTCTAAGTAACAGTGTGCTCAAAATTGTACATAACTACACTGTTAAATGTTAGTCGCTCGTTTGAAAGCGTGCCAGTAAGGCAGTAACCAGTCTGAAGGTACAATTTGGAAACTGTAGGTACTTGTCAATCTTGTTTCAACTGATCAACTCTATGATTTCATTGAGCTATAATACATAACACAATGAGATTTGAGAATGCATCACAGATCAGCTAGTTTAAAGATTCCAACATCAGTAACAGTAGACCGTGTATACAACAGAACCACTTGACAGACACAAAATCAATAGCACTGTTTCTCTTTAGTCAATCCAGGTTTCCCAAAAACTATATAACCCAGCATTCCACTGCTAAACATAACCAATAAAGGCAATTTATTTGCAGAAGGGTAGCTTGGGAGTTGCATCAAGGATGTGTAATTGCAATGAACTAGCTACCACCACTTGGGAAAGAAGCAAAATGCCATGAGAGCGCACAAGGCCTGGTAAACAGTGAAGATGGACCAGCGCAGGAAAAAGATCAGACTGATATCTTCAGCATTGTATCTGCACCACACAATCACATCAACTCAATGTCCGATTGAACATAGAAATTGAGCCTGGTATTGAGCAAACACATAATTTCATATAACTGCAATGAAGTGTAGTTACTGCAGTGGTATCTGGTGGTATTAATACACCATCTTTAAAGAAAAAACTTAATAGTTGTCCACTTAGATAATAGCTCTCATGATTTATAGTTTCAGCATCTTCATTGCTTTCCAAGTGGCATGTGCACTCCCTTGGAGTACAACCAATATCATTCTGACAAAAACAATGCCTTCCAGAATTTTCTTCAGAACGAACTATACCTTGAGAACTATACCATTTTCTAACTGTCGCTAGTAGATTCACTGACCATGATGACAAAAAGTCATGCATATCATCAACTGCTAAGCAATGCAGATTAGGCCTTACTGAATTTGAAAGAATATCATGAACCATCTTATAAACTGCACTGAAACACACAGGGCAGCATTTGTAGAGACACGGAGATTTCAGAACTGAGAGATTTTTCATAGTATCCTGTGATTGAGGATTAACCGAATGACCTGATTTAACACCATCAACAGTATTCCACTCATTGCCACTGCCATGAGCTTCAGAAGACACCGTGTTTGATGTTCCTGCATTGTCAGTACTAGTTGAGGATGCAACAGAACTTTTCCTTTGCAACTCATTGAAATCTTCAACAGATACTATCTGGCTTTCAGGTCTTTCAATATCAGACATGAGGTTTTCTTCACCATTGATTACTCTGGACATTTCCCCATCATTGTCAACCCCACTTGATTTGCCATCATTTATTACTGCATCTGCTGGTGTAAGTGAATCTGTGTGCACAACAAATGAAGCTGAATGGATAAGATCAGGTTCGACTGCATTTATGTTGGATATAGATGTCCTATTATCATTGTCAAGATCGCAGACCATGTCATCAATTTCAAAATGGTCTGGAGCATGTTGGACTGAATTCTGTTGCATCTCACTAGGGCAGCAAGCAGGAACAACTTGACGGTCATTTGTATGTTGGCCAGGAGTGCCTTGGGCCTCAGAGCAGCCAGCAGGAGCACCAAGTATGTTCACTTCTGTAGTGTTGCCATCGCGTTGACACTCTCCTGTGGATGACTTTCCAGAAGTTACCTGTGGACCTGTTTTTACTCTCCTATTATCACTATGCAATCTGTGGATAAATCCAAAAGAAAAATATCAGGACAGCTTTGTCACAAAAGAGCAGTATGAAGTACCAACATTTTTTTTACTGACTGCAAGAAGTATAATTTACTGACTTCAAAATGAAACAATAATGTGATAATTAATAAAAAAAACAAAGATACAGCCAGTTGCCCTACCTTTGGAAGGTGTATGCCCAGCTGCTCATGATATCATCCAGATAAGCAACTTGAGAAAGAATGTGGAAGTACCGATATCGACTTCTCTTTTCCAAAATTTTAGTTCTGATCTGTCCAACTAACAGTTCCAAGACCCTTCTCACCTCAGCACAGACTTCCAAAACAGATGCATAAGCACCTCTATATGCTAATAGACCAACAGCAACAAGTCCTCTCACACATGGAATCTTCTCCTTGCCCTTAATAACAGTGTTTCCTCCAGAAAATAACTTATCAGGTGATGTACTGCCTTGTAATAAACAGGAATTAAATGGCCAGCCTTTCCATGGTCCATTTGTATCAGTGCAGGGGCCCTCCCGTAGTTTCGATGTAACCCAACAAAGTTTAGAGAACTGCGGGTGCTGTAGTATCTGAATTCCAAAGGCCATAATAGCTAGTGATTCACTGTCCTTCACAATTCTATTAGAAGGATTTGTTGTGACTTTCTTGTTGAAATCAATTTTCTCAGCATTGTCCTCTTTATCTTCCACGTTAGCTGTTGGTGGCTCTTGCTGAGCACTACATCTGGCCAGCTGAGTAGGATGCTCTCTTGAAGAAACTCCACATGAGGGATTCTTGTCCATGCTCAATGGATATTTCGTTAACATGCTGGCTTCCTTACTCCCACTGGATCTATGTTCACCTGGTGCACTAATTTCCATGGGAACAAAGACTTCTTTCTGTTCTTCATGATTGTTATGCGACCTGTCATGCAAAAGTTGAACATGCTGCTGAACTAAATCCTGTGATATCCGCAAACAGCATGCGTCAATAACCTCATTCCAGCTAAAGTAGCTGTCAACATTCACAGAGAGCCTTGGTATTGTGTGTTCTGAAGAAGCAAGACACTGATCTACAACATGCGTGCTGAAGAAATGTCTTACTCCACTAGGGAGATCTTGAAACTTCAGTTCACTGGTGGCCTGTAAAACAAACTCAGCTAAATTTCCAATTTGCTTGTAAATATCCAGAAGTGGACAATATATATATATATATATATATATATATATATATATCGGTGCATCTTAAGTCTGAGTAAATCAGAGTTTATTATCAGAAAATCAGGGGTAATGGCCAATAGCAATAATTGAACATTCACAGTGTTCTAGATGATCATAAGATGAAAATTCACACAGCAACAAATGGGGTCAATCTGTTCGTTGTTTGCACAGAAGTAATCCAGAATAAATGAACAGCCAGTTTGCAAGTGTAATGCTTGTTGAGCAACAATTTGTTCTATACTTTTTATATGTAAACTGAAGCCTAGCCCCTTTTTAGCAACACATTTTTCTACTAGAAACGTAAACAATCTCTAGTAGAAGTGTAAACATTCTATTAACTACATTCTGCAACAAGTAGAACAGAACAGATAACTATTCAAGAAGTCAAATGAGTCCTTGGTTTTATATTACAGTTGGTTTCCTTTTTAAGTTTTTCCTCTTGCAGTGCCTCTTAAAATATATATGGGCCATATATTCCAGCTTCCCTTTTCTCCATTTTTTTTAATTTGAAATTGAAAACCCAGAGAAATAACTTGTGTACTGGTTAAGACAATAGCTGTCAACTGATTATTTCCTACGACTATATATCAAATTATTTTTATTATTAATACTTGAACAGCATCTCAGTTCATTACATTTGTGAGTAGAACATTATTTCTAAAATTATTACTTGTTTAGATTATTATGCATATTCAGAGGGATAAAGTACAAATTAGGTGATTATATGCCTGAATAAAAATTTCCATACCTGTATTTTCAGCTAATGCTGGTCATTATGCTCATGAACCTACTAAAATCTCAATATGATAGTCATAAATGCACCATGCACAATTCACTTGTAAACATTTTGAGAAAAGGGACAGTACAAATATGCATGCATACCCAAAATTTTCAAAAAAAAATAATTGACGAAGAAGCATATGACAAGAATAAAAACTTACCAGAACACTGATGGATACAGAAGCTAACAATGAACCCATGTGATCAACCAACGCATTCCAGACTTCAGAACATTTTTTAATCTCTTTTATTGGCGTGGACCCTAACTTGCTTGTTCCCACATTGAGCACATGATCTTCTGCTTCTTGTTCATGGACCTTGTCGATGGCCCACAAATCAATTCTAGGCATATAGATTATGCATCTTCCAAGATTAAGGCATTTTACTGGTGAAGCAAAAGTAAATACATGATTATTTGCCCATTTCACTGGAAAGAAATGAAGAATGCTAATAGGGTAATACATTAAGTAAATATATCTTGTCACTTCAACTTAAAGTGGAATTGGGCCATAGCATAATTCTGTTGTAATTAAAAGCACTCAATTTAATTTCTTGCATGGTCTTCAGTCATTGTATCAACAACTCAGCTTAATATATTGCATGATCTTCAAACAATGCATCTCCACTATATTGATTGCATTTGAATCGATGGCTTACAAAAATATAAACTATTTAGCATGGTGCAGGAATCTGTGAATTGTTACATTTCTGTTACTGGGAATGGGGGTCACCCCCTGGTTTCAAAAAAAAAGCATGGTGCAGGAACCTTCAGACCACATTTGAATTTGTCTTCAACGATATAATTTGAAAATATGAAGCTCAATGGAAACAAATTCAACTTCAAATGCTAAACTCCAGTCTGACTCAACTAACCTAAATTGTACCAAAAACATATAACTAGAAATAAATTAAAATCACTTTCTAAATTGCGATGAACTCGTACTTAAGAAGTATTGCGACGTTGAGGTATATACCTCACGAGGACCTAAAAAAACACCCCCAAAGATTATCAACTTTGAGTGAACAGAAAGATCCAACTTGAGGGCATATCTGACTTCATCTAGTTATTGTTCTCAGTTAAACAGTACTCACATTTGAACTGAGTAGGTACTGCTAGTCCAAAATCAGTTCAGGTTGTGAATGGCTGGTTCCCCATATCAGATAAGAGTAGCACATGTTCATCAATATTATATCTGGAGATGATAGCTATGACATATATAGTTTGTTTAAATAGAATCTTGAAAAATGATCAAACGTTAGAACCAGAAAAGCTCCTAATGTTAATTAACCATCTGAGACCACGTATGGAAGTGTTGAATAGATAAAACAAAAGGAGAACAAAAAATGAAGAGTAGATATACAAGTTTTATGAAGAATCTTTCAGAAAGAAACAACATGATGTATTTGAAGCAATAAATAGGAACAGGACTTCCTGTCAAAAAAGACAATGAATAGGAACAGGAATGGCAGCTACAGATATGGTGTAGAATGGGAGTAGAAATAGAGAACGAAGAAGTCAAAACAAGAAAAGTCAGATATCTTATATGACATTGCAGATATTGGGAAATGGGAAATGTGGATAGGCAACAGTAGTACCATGATATTTCATAATAACAAGCATGCTCATGCAGTAACAGCTTGAATCTTGAAGAGAATTATCATTGATTCTACTATGCAGATAACTTTGGAGCAAGCATGCATTTCATATAACCTCAGAGTCATGCATACAGGCAGTATTATCCACATATTTGTGCACAATGCATTTCAGTGAACAATTATGAGGTAAAGAAAATAAAGGAACTTACAAAGAATTTGTGTCAGTCCACTAAGAATATCACCGTTTCCCTCTTGTGCCATAGTTGCAAGATCAAGCTTGTGTATTACAGTCTGACCCACAAAACCATGAAGAAGGCAACGGATCAGATGTTGTTGACCTGATCTGGGCGCTCCAGCAACTAAAGCTCTAAATCCTGATAATTTATGTGCTAAACCTCCTTTTGTGTAAGAACCAGTGGAATTCAATCTGTGGGCATCAAACTTCTCATGTTGTTCATTGTGATTTAACACAGAATCATGGTTTCCTAGTTGAGAAGCTATCAGACCATAGCTTGACAAGATTGATGCAATTCTTTTTGCAATATCTCTCTGGCGTATCAAAGATGGGAGATAGGAAGACCAAAATGTGTGAGGTACATTATTCTTCTCCATAGATGAGAAGATAACTTGCTTAATAGAGGCAAATGCCTTCAGAAGAGATGAAGGTAACCAGATTCGCTCATCCAAATAGAGGGAAACAAAAAGGTGCAACAATGGTTTAAGAAGGCATGGCACAAGATAGGAGACAAGAGGAGAGGAAACTAGATCATTTGCAGCAATCCCTGCTTCTCTTTGTGAGCAGGGTGGGGGAGCAGCTGCAAGAGCAGCAAGCCAATCCCTTTCCTCCACAAGAACTGATGGTAGAGGAAATCGCCCATGCTCAAATCCTTTCTCTGCATAGCGTAAGATTTCTTGCAATGGGCAAGTCCTTTTCAAAGCGTTTATTGCAGCTTGGGTGCAAATTGACTGCAGATCAGCACCAGCATATCCAACAGTTTGGCTTGCAATAACTGAGAGGAATGCACCTGAAATGGGACTTGGCCAGTTTTTTGTGTGCAATGAAAGAATAGCAGATCTATCCTCAAACGTCGGGAGCGGGAAGTATATCTCACGGTCAAATCTTCCTGGCCTCCTAAGAGCAGGATCAATAGCATCAGGACGATTTGTCGCACCAATTACTATAACTGAACCCCGTGATTTCAAACCATCAAGCAATGAAAGCAAAGTCGCCACAACTGAATTGTGTGTTTGGTCTTGTCGTCTGGATCTAGAAGGCGCTAAGCCATCTATCTCATCAAAAAATATAATAGAAGGTTGACACCTTTCAGCTACCTGAAATAGAAGCCTTAATTGTCTCTCGGCATCACCAACATACTTTCCCAAACAATCAGCACCTTTCCGAGCAAAATAAGCAATCCTTCTGTTCCCCTGAGAGCATGCCCCAATTAGTGAACGCACTACGAGTGTTTTACCAGTACCAGGATGGCCATGCAGCAGAACACCTCTTGGAGGTGTAAGACCTAAAGAGCTAAAAAACTCAGGATACAGAAGAGGTAGTATGACCACTTCCTTCATGCTCTGAATAACATTAGTGAGCCCAGCAACAGACTCCCAGCCATGGTATGTCTTTTCATTTTCAGAAGAGCCTCCTATGTAAACAGGTGCTATTCTCAAAAGATCTCTATTTAGCCTCTTCCCCTCACGTTTCAAGAATTCTTCATCTTCTCCACAGTTCTCTAACCATTTTTCTTCAGCCTCTATATCCTTTCTCCATGCATCATGTGACACCTTTCTGATATCTGCCTTCATCTTTTTTATCTTCATTTTCCTGAGTAGTTCAACATACTTGTCTCCTTGAGGTTGGAAGTAATGTCGATGATCATTGCAGGCTATAAGAAATTTTCGGTGATCAAATATACAGGCTTCTGCTCGACTACAAGGCTACAAATCGAAAAGGTTAATGCATATTAAAGGCTAAAGGGCAAAAATACAATGGTGATATGTGGGCTAAGTAAAAATCAATTACCAAATGGTAGGTTTTTGGACATCGATCAACTCGACACCCAATAGTTGCACCAGGTCTGCCACATCGACTGCATTTCAAAAGCCTACCACGGCAAAGTGCTGCTCTTACATTTTTTAGGCACCCCAAACCAGCAAAGTAAACCTGAAAATATGACAAAAGAAAGTTTTTCATAATCCCATTCCATTGCATTAAAATCACAAAGTCAAAGCATGCACTATGTTGAAGCATTTAGCTTGTTTTGGTTGCAACACATTCTATTTCATTTCAATCAGCAGTCCAAAGTCCAGAGTAACCAACAATAATCCCAAAACACATATTGAGGAATATTGTTTAGAGAGAATATGATCATGAAAATTACAAGACAGCAATGAGCCAGTGCCAGGGTACTGCAGACTGTATAAGACAGAAGGTACAGCAATAGTGGGCGAGAAAATTTTGAAATATAATGTGGGACAAACCTCAGGACTCCAAACTGCACAATTCTGATGAACCCAAACACGAGCAATACCAAATTGATCGTGTATTGGACCCAATAATCTTCCAAGCCACCCAGGATCATCACCGAACCCATCCCACATATCATAGTTTGGATCCTCTGAAGGCAAAGCCCCCTCATAGGCTTCATTGTCACTGTCAACTGTATCATGTAATGCAACCTTAGGTGGTCTTCCATCAGTCCCTCCACCACAGAGCCCACACCGTCTCCCTTCTTTAATCTCTGTGATTCCCTGTTTTTCTTCCAAAACAGGAGATTTGTGGACTCCTTCCTTTGGAGCCTCCTCAGCCAGTACTACATTTGGGACACCACCTGCCTGTCCATCCTGCTGAACCTCTTCCAATGGCTCACTCGGACTACAACCATTCAGTTCCATTTGCTGCTCAACACAAAGGTTGCTCTCTTCCACAGTCTGCTCATTTTGTGCATCAAGATGCTCATGTTCATGTGAACTGCCAAAACCATCCTCAGCATTATTCTCATTGTAAGGTAGCTCATCACCATTTCGTCCTTCTAGTACATGAGATTCCAGCTCTTCAGTTCTCTCCTCCCCATGAAAGCCCTCCTCGTCCCCCACTTCCTCAGGTTTGCCTTCGTCTAGGTCATTTCCGGTACCAATTGCTTTTCCTTTCTCCTTGTCCGCTCTGCCTCTTTTTTCTTCATATTCCTCTTCCACCACATTGACACCCTCCACAGCGTCATGTTCATCGACATTCAGATCAATAGTTAGATTGATTTCCCTATCCCTCACTTCCCTCCCTCGCGATGGCAAGCCTCCGCTTTCTTCGCCCATTCCCTCTTCCTCATCCTCAGCCCCCTCCCGCAAGTCCACCACCACTGTCCCAACCTCCACCTCCTCCTCCTCCCCCTCCAGCTCCACCTCGTAGTCCTCGTCGAACCACAGGCTCCTAACTCGCCGCTCCAGCCTAGCCTTCCCCTTGACCCTATCCCGCAGCCGAGAGCGCCACACCACACCCCCCACCTCGTCGTCTCCCTTCTCCTCTCCGCCTATCTCGCGGGCATTCGCCTCTCCCCGCTCCCTGCCTCTGCTTCTCCTCCGCAAGCTTCCGCCGCTTGACCCGGCCACGCCGCCGCCGCGCGCCCTATTACGGCGCGGGGAGGGGAGGGGCGAGGTGTCGAGCAGTGCCGGCGCGCGGCGCACCCGCGTGCCCCGGCGGAGGCCCTCCGCGTCGGAATCCTCGCTGTCGCCGCCTCCCCCGGAGGGCTCGGCCGGCGCCGGCGCCGGCGCGACATCGTGGATGGCATCGAGGCGCTTCTGCTTCTTCCGGCCGCGGGACAGCGCGGAGCCGCCGCGCCGCCGCTTGGGCGTCGACGGGGGCATTAGGGTTGAGAGAGAGAGAGAACTCGCAATCGCGCGGCGCCCGCAGAGGTGGCGAGGGTTTTGAGGGGTCTCTCACTCTTCGCAGCAGACGCGTCTCCTTCCGAGGGAGAGAAGGATGCGCCGATGCGGCCTGCCGGGTGGGGAGACAGGGGGAGGAAGGTTTGGGCCGTAGCGGTGTAGTGAAATGACGTCAGACGCTTATTGTGTTACTGACGGGTGGGCCTCGTGCAGTTCTGCCGGTACCCCCTTTTTTGCCCTTTTTGCAATTTCTACTGTGTGCAGCGTTGCTAGTTGGCGCGTTCAAAACTCCCCGCGCGAATTCCAAACTGGTTTGCTCTAAGATTTCCCTTTTTTTAAGACAGAGGCAGAATCTCTGTCTCTTCTTATTAATAAATAAAGAAGAGATACGAATCGATTAAAAAAGGGTTCACACTGAAAACATTATCGGTCTAAGAACTTAAGAGACAACATTGTAACGAATTCGAATGCTGGGTTGAGGATTAGCTTGCTCCTTTCCATTCCAATTAAGAAACTTTCAGAAAGTGGTTTTCGTTTTTATTTAGTATTGGCAACCATGGTCCTCTTAGCAAAGAGGATAATTGTGGTGGTCGTTCATTAAAATGTCGCTTATGTCATATTGAACGTTATTAGTGGATAAGAAAAAGTAACAACGGACGCAGGCTATTCTATCTCAGTTCTATTTGTGACTACCAAAAATGAAAATGCCCATAAATCTGTCTAATATCTAAAAACTTGGCGATAGATTAAGCATGATATCTATCTCTACCTACTAGAACATTTTTTTGCATATTGAATTTTTATATTGCTTCTTCCATTTTTTAAACAAACTGACAACGTTGACTATTACTGTTTATATTTTGACCACTAATTGTTCTTAAATAGTTAGACTATGTTGAAGGAAAGTTTCAAGATAAATAATGTCTGGTGTCAATTATTGAAAATTGTGAAAGTACCAAACTTTAGTAAGATAGATAGGAAATACAAATAAACTAACTGTGACTTGTGTAATGTCGGTGACAAAGCACAACCTGTATCAAATTGTCCATGCCCGGAGGAAGAAAAGTTCTCGTCATCATAGCCGCGCGCCTTTTCTCAATGAAGAAAAAACCGTCTAGCTCAAATGCCATGATTTTTTTTTTCAGGGATCAGATATATATTCAGACCAGATGCCATCATCCAATGCACTGGAACTAGCAGAACATTTTTGCCCAGTCTGATCAGAGACTTGAGCGAATACCTGGCCTATTCGAGTCTTACGTGGGCCTTTGTAACTTTGTTGGCCCACCAGTAGTTGACGGATTAGTCTGCAGGCCCATATCTAAAAACACGTCCCGATCACGCGCAGCCCAACTAGAAGTTCTCACTGTATTTCGGTCTGGGGCCAATCAGTCTCGCCTTGACCAATCATCAGCTCAGAAATGAGATTCAGATTCTCTCTGTTCTTCCCTCTTCGCGCCAGGCCAATTGCAATGCCAGTATGCCACACAAAGCCCCACGATCTGTTGAATGATGATAACCACGTTTGCAGCTACCCACACCACACATTGGCATTTTGATTTGACAACCAAAGAAAACCTACCAACTCTGCTTCCTTTTCATTTCAATCTCATCAGAGAAAAAAGGCAGCTAGCGAGCGAGCATTACCCATGATCTGAACACCAGTTGCAGCTGGAGAAGAACGCCTCCCGTTTGGTACAAGCAATGGACGCTGCTAAAGCGTGGCTCAACGTAGTAGCAGTCATGAGGCATGCATGTGAAGCCGCTGTCACTGTTTCTCGTTTGCCTGGCCATGGGGTTATCCATTCATGATGGCTTCCAACGCAGCAAAGGTTAAGCCCCCTGCAACTTGTGGGCAAACCAACTAACCACCTCACCTGCAAATCATGCACGCAATTGCCGCCTGCAACTCTGCGAGTTTTGATTGATTACCATACCATTTCGCTATCTTTTCTTTCAGGTGACTCAGATTCACCAAACGAGAAGGAAGGAAAGCCGGCGCCGTAATCGCGATGCCAGAAGGTTAAATCTCGCTTTCATGATTGGATAGAGGGTGTACTAGCTGATAGCTCAGACAAAAGGCGAAAATTAGAGAATGGTTTTTCAAAGCAGAGTAGAGCAGCAGAAAAACAGCTTGCAGATGCAGCTTGCAATGTGATAGCAACAGCTTAGTTCAGGCTGCAATGCGCAAAGCAGAGTACGAGTCAATTAATTGGCAAAGTGGAGACAAATATCGCTATCTGATCATCAACTACCGCCTCATTATCTTTTCTCGCGACCTGGAAGGCTATAACCCCCTCGTGCTGCAGCCTTAATTCAGGATCAGATAGCAATGAGCAATCAGAGCATTGCCAGATTGTTCAGAATGATGTATTCTATCGGTGTGTGTGTTGGCGAGATCCTTTTATCTTTATGCATCTGATCGATCAACCTAGCTAGATAGTGGCAAGCAGCTCGCTCTCTACCTGCTCGACTCGATTGTAATCAAAGTCGAGAGACAGCTGGTGCCCGGTATCATGGTTGATTGATCTCTACGTCGGAACTGAATTATCATTGGTCAATTATCAGTGTACGAGCAAGCTATATCTAGCTTTTGTTTTCACCCCCATTAGCTGGTCAGTCATGATCCATGGATAGTGTGCGAACTGCTAGTTCCCAGTATATGATCAATCGATGACCAACGTGAGTGCAGTGAGTGCCGGAAAACATGCACGAACCTGTCGGCGAGCCGATCGAAAGATCGATGAGTGGTGAAGAATTGACGACCGACATTTGTATACTGCTGGTGGTGGAGGGGAAAGTCAGCTAGGCGAACATGGCAGCTAGCTGAAAATCGATCGATCATACCGTGACGCATCGGTTTTGAAACTCGCAGCCGCAGCTAGCAACCCTTGTTTCGCGCGTCCGTCCTGCCAGAGAAAATCGTACGCGACTCGATCGATCGTGTGTCCTTCGCGAGAAATTTCACACCTCACCTGTTGCTGCTGTTTCCGCGTCCGTCGATCGGAAAAGCACGAAACGTCAACATGCCCCCTGGAGCTTTTAATCATCCGATGACATGATGGCCGATGTCTGTGCCGTGGGGTCCTCACGTACGTTTCATCGCGTCGCATGAATGTTCCGTTGTTATTCCACGCGCCGAACATGACCGGCGCGCAACCACCGCCCGGTGGTACGCGCCCCCACCCCACCAGCTCACCTCCAGCGATGACCTGACCCCGCGGCCTCACCACTCGCCCCGCTATATCAACCAACCTTACCTTCACGTACTGCACACACACACACACTACACTTCTACGCTACTACACACACCTCGATCCACCACTACTCTCTGCAATGGCGAGGAGAGTTGCGGTGGCGATGGCGTTGCTGGCAATGGCGGTGGCGGTGGTGGCGCAGGCGCCGGGGCCGTCGACGACGCCGGCCGCGGCCGGGCCGCCGAACGTGACGGCGATCCTGGAGAAGGGGGGGCAGTACACGACGTTCATCCGGCTGATGAAGGAGACGCAGCAGGATACGTAGCTGAACAACTCTTTCAACGGCAACGGCTACAACAACCTCAAGCTCGGCACGCTCAACAGCCTGACGCAGCAGCAGCAGGTGGCGCTCGTCCAGGACCACGTCCTCCCTCAGTTCTAATCCATGGACTCCTTCCAGACGGCCAGCAACCCCGTCCGCACCCAGGCCTCCGGCACCGACGGCACCTACACCCTCAACATCACGGCCACCACCAACAGCCAGGTCAACGTCTCCACCGGCGTCGTCGATGTCACCGTCGCCAACGCCCTCAGCGCCGTCAAGCCGCTCGCCGTCTACTCCGTCGACAAGGTGCTCCTGCCCTTCGAGCTCTTCGGCGTCAAGGCGCCGGCCGCCGCGCCCACCGCGTCGACGACCAAGCCCAAGAAGGGTGGGGCCACGGAGGCTGCCTCCTGGCCGGCCGGGTCGGAGGACGCCCAGCCCACGGACGCCGCCAGCCCGAGGGCCATCGGGTGGGGAGTCGCCGGACTGGCCGCCGTTCTTGGCTTCCTCTTGTAAGACGACTTACGGACACGATGATCGAGGAAACTAGCCATGAGCATGTTTTTCTTTTCTTTTTTTATTTTTCTTTCATTCTTCCTCTCCGTGATTAAATCTCTTTGCTCTTAACTAGTTCGTTCTTTACATTATTCTTGTTCTTTGTGGTTTCTAAGAATGGGTTATGTAATTGGAATTTTCTGTCTGAGGCCGGAATGTTAATAATGCATTGCATTTTGAGTCATTTCGTTTGTTTTCTTCTACTTGCTATTGGTAGTACCACGGTTTTAATGTAAGTCATGGTCCATTCTCCTGCCGAAAAAAACAGATATGGTCCATTGGTCATTGGATGCGTTTGGTCTTTTTGCAGAGAAATGTGCTACCAGTCCGTGCTTTAATCATGTTAGGTGAACTAATGATCAAGGACTAGTAAATCAGAATAAGATTAGTTGGTCCATTGATTTGGGTTTTCCGATCAAATTGGGATAATGATGGCACACTCTTCTAGTTTTAGCTTTTGGATTTATCAAACCATTGGTGGGTAGGCTAGGCTACTAATCAGTCATCATGGAGTTGGTGGAACAGAGTAGAAGCAGCAGGGCCCATTCGTTACACAACCACATGGTGCCAGGCTCGTTTGTTAACCAGTCGATTATCTTGTAGATTGTAGGGTCTACATATATTATCTCTTTTCGTAAACAAAAAAGAGCAGCTCTACATGTGTTGTGCTAAACATGTCTCGAGTAGCTTTCTTCTGTGTGGTATAGAGTGGATGTTAGATGCAGCAAGTATATATCTTGCAAGTTTAGTAACCTATCTATTCTTTGGTTGATATAATGTAAGCTCCTTGATTTAAAAAGCTTCATCATCACTTGCTTAGTCCAATATGAGCTTCTCGATAAAAAAAAGAAAAGGAAAGCTTGAGCAACACTCGTTCACTTTACATCCAAATGTATATATTCCGTTCAGCATCAGATATGATCATATCTCGCGCCTTGCCTAGCCGTTGAAGTCTCATCACATGTAACCGACCTATATAAGCTTTCTTAATCCGATACAAATCACTCATGAAAACCGCTGTCACTGTGTCAGCCAGGTCCTGAGAGAATGACAGTGTGGGTATCATCAGCTCTTAACTATCGCCATGTTGTCGGTATCTAGTCGTAATTGTCGATCATATCGTGCACACAAGTAGGAGTAACAACTTAACTAATTCTCCACTAAACCGAAGCGCCGCGTTGTCAATCTGATGGATATATACAAAGCGGAGGCGCATCGCTTTCAATCATCAACGGCCAGCTAGCATTGTGACCTGTTTAAGCATACAGATGATTATGCCGTACGCTTTGGTTGGTACTACTACGAGCTTACTTTAGCAGACACATATACTTTAGTAGTGTAGCTTTTGGTAATTGGGTCATCGATTTGCATGAAAAAAAATCGAAGATGAGGCATACCAGCAGCTGGCAGAAGTGTCCCGGAAGATAATGAGTAAATGACCGTAGCTTTCCAAGAAAAAGAAATGCTCAGCGTTCAGTAACTAGGAGTACCATCTACTGGGGTTTATTCTTTGGTTTTTTAGTACTTCCTGTTGGTTGGACATCGCGACTTGCTACCAGAAATGTCACCATCAGTTAAAAGACGGAAGCGTTTATTGAGCTCCTTCGGGATGGATGTGCACGTTTCAAAGCGCGTGTTGATTCATGGTTATTTAGTTTGTGGAGTAAAAGCATTCTTATTACCTAAAAAAGAGGGCGAAAATGCATTTTACTTCACACAATCGCACATCTATGTAGCACAGTTATATATTACAGTTAATTTACTGTCTACTTAGACTGTCCTTTGCACTTTGCGCTTCCCGTTTAGAGCATGCCGAACAGATTTATAAAATTTTGGGTTTTTAAGTTGTGACATATGATCTAACACTAAAAAAAACAAGTGTTATATAAAGCGTATCACTGGGTAAACCTTACCTAGCGTAACTGTGCGATTAAATGTCAATCCCAAGATTCCTACCTACACGATAATAAAATAATAATTATTAAAAAATAAATATATATATTATACATTATTATCATATTAGCTAGATCATTAACAATAACTACTAACAAAAATTATAAATAGTGGTTTGGGTCTAGAGACGAAACCAAATTTTTCATCATTTTCAACATGAACTTGAGGAGAAAGAAAAAAAATAAAAAGGATGAGTATGTAATTATGCAAACTACAAAGAAATGATATGCTTATTTTATAATTTTTTTTAAAATATTTCGTAATATCCAAGTATAAGTTTCACCATTCATTTAACTGTCTCAATCAAATGAAAGTTGCTTTACAACAACCAAATATGAGAACCAATATATTTCTTTTTATCGACTCTTTTTCGAAACTACTCAAGTTTTAGTTTTTTTATTTCTATTAAAAAGGCTACTCTATGATGCCATCATAACATTATAGGTCATATAGACTCGTTACTGACTATAAGGTTATCCATCAGCCACCAAGACCAACTCGAGTAACACTTTCTATTTTCTCAAATATTTTTTATAAAACACTAGCCAATAAATCTACGCTAAGAAAAAAGTAACTTACATTCGTCCTTAACCGTAGACACGACTATTCAAATAATTTAAACTCTATAGAGTTTATATACTTTACTCATACGATACAACTGACAATGAATACCTGTCGGCACTAAAAGTTCATAATGAATTCTTTCTAAAGCTAAATCATTAATATCTCATATCACATATTTTGCATGCCTTCATCTACTCAGAACACACTAGAGATATCTCCTATACCAAACCAATCACCTTAAAAGAGATTAGAATAATACCTATCTCGAGTAGAAAAGATTTACAATTCCATCCTCTCATCTCCAGCGTTCTACAACTATTAATATATAAGATTTTTATGTGCTAGCTAATTGCTCAGCTAAGAGCATATCATAAACACATGTGTGATTATACTATAAGATACTCAGATGTAATTATTTAAGAAATCAGTTTTTACATATGAATACAAAACCAATCCACATAGGTGGGATTTTGCATCGTGGGTTTTCACAAAAGGTTTCACAAACTAATTTTTCTATAATGATAGCCAACAATGTAAGATGGGATAATGGTATCCCCACTCAGGGAGTGAGAATTTTTAAGCATCATTATCGTGGAGTTACAAGGATAGAGTTTAACACCAACATATAGAAATTAATGCTTTTACTATTAGGATGATCTGTCGGTTACGTATAAATCAAATCCGATCAATTTAATTTTATACAGTAAGCATGTAACTTTATAAACAATCGCATTTTATAAATAAGAAGCAATATGATGATTGATAGTGACTTATCTTAATGATAGTGATCTTTAAATCTTCGTGATCTTTACGTCGAACAAAATCTAAGAACACTGCTACAAAAATATAAAAGAGGGACATACCAAAAACCTACAATTAATATAGCAATGATTATATTCTAGTAGTGCCATCAGGTAGATCTTAATTTTAGAAGAATTATGAAAGTTGAATGGAGTGACTCGTAGTACGGATGAAAAAAATATAAATTTTCAAAGATTATTTGAATTTATAGATTTTTTGTAAAAGAATAAATAAAAATATTCTTCTAGAATATTCTCTAAAATGAGATCTACATATCAGAGAGAGATTATTTTGGAGAGGGCCCACATGCTAGTCTTGAGAGAGGGATATGTTAGGGGAGATAAAGTGGACCTTAGAAAGTTGGTGGGCTAGAATGAATCTCGGTCTATGTGGCTTGGTTGACGGTCCGGTCTAATGTTTAGCATGCAAGGCCTACATATCGATAGGAGGGAGAGAGTTGGAGGCTAATCCACATGTAAAGGGGAAAAGGAGGGACATGTGGCCTCACCTCATTGGCCGAGGTAGAGCCCACATGTCAGTGGCATCAGGAAGTGATTCCTTCTTCTTCCTTTCTTCTTTCTCATTCTTTCTTCCTCACTACTCTTCCCTCTCTTGGACGAGATAGAGGCATGACGCTAATGGGGTTGATTGGCCAGGGAGGGGTGGCGAAAGGGGCTAGGAAAGGAGAACCGGAGGGCAACAGCGCTTCGGTGACCAAAGAAGGCAGCAACGCACATATGTAGGGGCTAAGTGGCTAGGCACAATGGCAACCTTGGTTTTGGATAAAAAGGAGGGCAGTGACATGATGAGGTTCTAGAGATGCCGAGGACAAGGTATTTATAGGCAACACGAAAGGTTGGACGGCGTAGCCTTGAGGGCTTGCCTAGCGGAGGCAACAAGAGGGAGCTATTGAGGTCATGCGTGCGAAGGAGGACACATAACTGAGAGTAGGGCCGGTGATGGGTCCTCCTGATAGGACTTGATGTGCAAGGGATACAGCAACAGGGGCATGGGGCCGATGACGCGATGGGATGTGGGAGTGTGAGGTGGGGCGGCGATAGAGGTGTGGCGCGACGTGGATTCGAACGGTCAATGATAGGATTCATTTTATGGGGCCAAACTTGAAGTGGTGCAATATGGCACAATGTGTCAACGTGATTCGCACAGGAAGGGTGTTGAGCTTGGCGTGACACGGTGAAGTGACCGCAAAGAGGGGCACCCAACATGATTCACGGGAACAGTGTGGTGCACTAGAAAGGTGGGCCCATGGTCGGGGGCACTAAAATGGACAACGATGTGTTGGCTAGCGGTTCAGCATTTTGACAAACAGCTTGCGCGTGCTGGCGCGGCATGGGAAAGATGACATGTGCATGAACATAGGCAAAGCGAGCACACACATCATAGTGGAGTGACTAGTGAGCGGGATCCATAGGACGGGATAAGCAATGGATATGCGTGTAGTGACAGTAGAGCGGATGCGCGTGAGAGTAGATGGCGAGGTGGGCCATGGGCCATAGCAAGGAAAGCTTGAGCTAGTGGCTTGCTTCAGGGTGGAAGGGAAAGGAGAGAAAAGAGAGGGTGAAGGAGTGGCCTCATGGGCTGGTGATGGGCAAGGGCGCGGCTGGGTCGGCCTGGAGAGGAGTAAGGAGGAGAGGAAAGAAGGCGGGGCTAAGAGAAGAATTGGGTAGAGGGTGACTCAAAATAATTCTTTCTTTTTCTATCAATTTTAGAATAAGAGTTTTAAGAGGAGTTGGAGGGTTTTAAATTTAAACTTGCTATAAGGTATTAGTTGAATTTTGATGATTTTAAGGAAACATATAAAATATATGTTTAAAATATTTGAAGGTATATTTGGAGCTTTAAGATCAGTATATATTTTGAAAATAGGTTTGTTTTTCTTGAGAGGAAAGAGAGAAAGAGTTTTAAAGAGGGTTTGATAAGATTCTAGAGGTATTTGAATTTTAAAATTCTAAGTTTTAGAATTTGAATGTAGAGATTTACTTTGGATTGAAATTTGGTAGGTTCTACTTAGGTACACATAAAAAAACCAATATTTTAAAAATATAATTTTTTTATTAAAATAGATTTTGATTAGGCTAAAACCGGAGATTATACAGATAAAAACTAATAATCGGATGTCTGATCCAATACTAAAATTTTCACATAAAAACTCGGCTCCAACGGTCATTCTAAATGGGTGATAACAACTTACTGTTCGTATGTCGGGAGAACGTCATGCCCCGATCTGTAGCCCGGGAGAGGGAGAAAACGGCATGTGGCGGAGGGAGTGATTTTTGTTTTGATAATTTAAGGCGAATCTATTTTTTTATTAAGAGTTATCTGTTGGAGTCTGGTAGAAGGAAGAATTTATGCCATCTCTAAAAATCAAATTGAAGGTAAAAAAATTAGGGATAGATTTTTAGCCAACTGTTATCTCTAAAAATCTAATTGAAGGTCAAAAAAAAATTTAGGGATTGATTTTTTAGCTAACTGTCGATCATACTCTTCGTGGCACAAAACACTTATCTACTCTGGTTCTACCCTGCTTCCTTTTCAACTTGGTTCTACCCTGCTTCTTTCATGTTGATTTTTGCCTTTTACTGATGTGAATGCCTTTGAAATATGACAGGAAACAGTTTCAACACCTCGGTTGGCTCAGCTGAGTTTTTTCTCTGATGGTTACATACATGATTTTTGAAATGACACAGCATGGTAGATGGTACATTTTTCATATTACATTAGAACAGTAACAAATACTTGATCACAACCATTACCAGCACACTTGTTACATAAGGTTGCCATCAGGGATGTCAAAATCAGTGAAATAGCAAATAAGTTCAGAATTACAACCGCCTTGGTGATTGGTATGTTAAACATTATCACATAAGGCACAAAGGCAGTTGTCAGCGATAGGAATTCACAATTTAAAGATGCAAAATACGTACACTTATCACATTTGACAAGCCACTAGGATAGCAACAGCATTAAGCCGGCCAGGAAGCTTCAGTCCGAGCGAATTCCACCCATGAAGGTCCTTGGATCAGGGCAGGTTCCAGTGAACTGAGCCTGAGAGAAGTCAAATCCTGGATTCTACACATCATAGATAACACAATCAGAAAAGAACAAATAAATATGAACTCAAAATAAATATGGGACTGGCTGAAGGGCATTTCCTCCAGAACAGTACATTAGTACTAGGTCATATACATCAAGTTTCTGAATGATCTTACAGAAAATATTAGCCATAACTGTTACTAGTTTTAAACATTGTGTAAGCAAGGCGAGGAAATTTGTGAGGTGTTTGGTCTCATTGTTGGGTTGATACACTATCTCACTTCTGCAGCATAGTAATCATGCAAGTGACACGTTAATAAGGACTTGCATATGATGCTAGTGATGCGATTTTCACATAATGAACTAGAGCTTGTCAAGAGAGTTCATTGAACAATTTCTATAAATTGACTTAGCAGGCATTAGCATACCAAATATGATCCAAGTGACATCATATAATGTTTGCATATCACACATTGCAGATAGGCATGCGCAATTGAAAAAAAAAAGCTATTAAAGCATACTACAATACAAAACCAATTGTGATTTACGAAAGAGAAAGGAATACACAACAACCGGCAAGGAAATCACAGAAATTAATTATACCTCTTCTTGAAATCTTTGCAGCATAAGCCGTTTTTGTTCTTGGTCCGCAGCATATGGGTCTAAGCTACCTTGACCTTGTATTGGAGATGACCATGTTTTTCCCTTTTCTCTTTTTTGCAATGTGACGTGCATTTCACCATCCTCTGTATTGTGTTCATTATTGTCCATATTAGAAGTCATAGAGAAGAAGAAGATGCTAATGACTTAAATGTTAGAGCAAAAAAGAACACCCCCGGCACACACACACAAAGCACTAAGCATGAGTGACCGCTGGTCCTTGCTAGAGCATCCTTATGCATCAATATTAGGTTGATTGATTGCATATTATCAGTTCATCATCAACACACGAATTAATGGCCATACTATATTTACTGCAACATATGTGAGAGATAACTAAATCAGGCATGTTTTTCCACATACATATATTTTATAGATTGATATGACAAGATTGTGTTTTTCTATGAAATGAAATGAACAAAATCCACCAAAAAAGTACAGAAGAGTTGCCACAAGCTATTTCCACTTGCTAGTTCTGCATCAACTCAAACAAACTAAAGCCAACCAACAATACCAAATTTTGAATAGCTGTCAGCAAAGCAACTACAGATGCTAAATGAATTTCTATATTGCCAGAACCAGATGAAGGTCCATTCATCAAGCTATCCACTACATTGACTTTGGCACCAATTGGATTGACAATGCTAAGGGGAAATAGCTACTGCAGATGACTAAAACTGCAAATAATAATTATAAGAATGTACAAATGGTAGCACAAATCCAGATGAATGAACGAATCTTCAACCAACTAATGCTCCTATGAGTACAGAAAAAACGTTCACTTCAAAAAGACAGATGGAGCTTGAACAATTAATTTACGCATACGGCACAGTTATGCAACAATATTGACACCATGGAGGAACTAATAAGGATAATTACAAATATGCCACTGGTTTGAATCGTTATTGCAAGACTGCCACTAGAATATTGCAAAAATATCACTAAAACTATCATTCTGTTAGCAAGTTATGCTTATCTTCTACACTCTTGTTTAGCAATTTATGTTTGCCTTCTAGACTCTTGTGCTTGCGCTGTCTCTTAGACTTTTATGCAGTAAGTTATGTTTATCTCCTAGATTGTGCCTGCGCCTTCGGCTCTGGCTGTAGCTATGCGACAGACTAGACACTTGTGCTGCTTAGTACGTGTTAATTAGGCATGAAACTTCCTAGTTTAGTGTTCACACCTTGAAACTTGAACTTCCCTGCCTATATTTGTAACCTCTTATAATCTATGATTATCCAATATACAATACAGAGTTTTTCTCACTTACATGGTATCAGAGCCCGGGTTCCACCCGATTCTTCTTCTTCCGCATCTCTGGTGTGCTGCTTCTAGCACCACCCCCTCCGGCCTGCTGCCCCTGCGCCGCCCCTCTCTTCCCTCCATGGCTGGCTCTCTCCACCCCTCTGCTGTTGGCGACGACGCCGAGCGCAAGCAGCTAGAGGACGCTCGTGCCACCGCGGTCGAGGCCCGCCGCGCCGCCCTTGACCACGCGGAAGAGGCCGAGGCTGAGGCCGCCACCGCAGCCATCGAGCGCGACGCCGCCGCCATGCGCATCTGCACCGCCCTGGAGCGCACCACCGCCACACCTCCCCCTAAAGACCCACCGGAAGACACTGACGAGGTCACGTCTTCCCTCTCCGATGGCCCTCGTTCCTTAGTTCACACCGTCATGGTTCTTTAGAAGACCGCCACGGTTCTAAACCTCCACGCCCAAGCTATGGCCGTTCAGAACATCCGCAGCCTTGTCCACGTCGTTCTCGACGTCAACTCCGGCAGCTTTGCTCGGTGGCACAAACAATTCCTCCTCACCCTGGGCAAGTATTCTCTTCGAGGCCATGCCCTTCACGACGATCGTCTCCTGAACTCGCCTGACTGAGAGCGGATGAATTGCGTCGTTCATTCTTGGCTTTACGGCACCCTCTCCGACAACCTCCTCGACATTGTCAGGAGCTACGACGACCAACGCGTCACTGCCTGTACCACCTGGCTTGCCATTGAGAGCCAATTTCTCGGCAACCGGGAGGCGCGGGCCCTTATCCTCGACACCAAACTCCGTACGCTCGTCCAGGGGGACCTCTCTGTCACCGACTACTGCAAGCTCCTCAAGACCACCGCCAACAACCTCACCAATCTTGGTGAACCAGTCAGCGACCACTCCCTCGTCCTCAACCTCATCCAAGGCTTGAACGAGCGGTTTGCCTCCGTTGGCCGCCATCTCTGACGTGGTCGTCCCTTCCCTTCCTTCTTGGAGGCTTGCGATGAGCTCATCCTCAAGGAGCTTACCATGGGGCCCCCGACCCCGTCTCCCCCTATAGCTCTCGTCGCCGACATAGGTATCGGCTCTTCGTCCTCCCACCCCACCTCTCAGCAGCTCTCTAAGCATCTCACCACCGGCCTGGGGGTGGTAAAGAGGGCAGTCTTGGCGGCAAAGGTGGCTTGGGCACGCCTGCTCCACCTAACCAGGGGACGAGTAGGCCTTGGCCTACATACTACAACCCATGGCTCATCATCCTCGGGCCGTGCCCCCCGCCTCGCGTTTCGCCCACCCAGCCACCACACCAGCAGGTGCTGCTGGCCCAACAAGGGGCATTCCCGGCCTCACAGCAACTCCCGCCGGTGCCGTTTCAGCAGTACCTACAGTAGGCCACTCCTGCTGCCTACTACGGTCAGCAGGGTGCCCCTCTGCCTTCCCTCGGCGCCTCAGCTCCTCCCGGCTTCTACAACCCATAGACCAGTCTTTTGGCGGCCTAGGATCAGCACTCCCTCGCCTCAACTTTCAGCACCATGACCCTTTAGCAGCCGCCGAAAAACGAATGGTACTTCGACTCAGGTGCCACCTCCCACATGACCTCTGATTCTCGCACTCTTTCACACCCTACCTCTTCGTGGTATCCTTCTCCTTCCTCTATTATTGTCGGTGATGGCTCCTTACTCCCTGTCATCGCCATTGGCGCCACCACTCTCACCAACTTTCTTTTCCTTAATAATATTCTTGTTTCCCTACGACTTATTAAGAATCTCATTTCTGTGCGCCAATTCACTACTGAGAACAATTGTGCTGTTGAATTTGACCCTACTGGCTGTTCTGTGAAGGATCTAAAGTCTTAGAAGGTGATCATCAGGTGCAATAGCTCTAGGCCCCTCTACCCATTGCACCTTCCCAGCGCCACCGTTCTCGCCGCTAATTCTTCGCCTTCACTCTGGCATCATCGGCTCGACCACCCTGGTCGCGACGCCTTGTCCAAGGTCGCCTCTGTTATCCCTGGTTACACTAAAGAAATTGATTCTTTCTGTCATGCGTGTCAGTTAGGATGCCATACTCATCTTTCTTTTCAGTCATCTTCATCTTGGGTATCTAGTTTATTTAAGCTTATTCACTGTGATTTGTGAACCTCTCCAGTTGCCAGTGTTTCCGGCTTCAAATACTACTTAATTATACTTGATGATTACTCACTCTATGTTTGGACGTTCCCTCTTCGTCTCAAATTTGACATGTTTGCCACTCTGACTCATTTCTTTACCTATGTTCGCACTGAGTATAGCGTTGCTGTAAAACCCATCCAGTGTGACAATGGTCGGGAGTTTGATAACTCTACCTCCCGCTCCTTCTTCCTCACCCACGACATGCACCTCCGTATGTCCTGCCCATATACCTCATCTCAGAATAGGTAGGCTGAGCGCATGATCCACACCATCAACAATGCGGTTCGCTCTCTTCTCTTTTAGGCCTGCATGCCCCCTTTGTACTGGATTGAGGCCTTACACGTCGCCACACATGTTCTCAACATCCTACCCACCAAAACTTTTCAATCCTCCACACCTCACTCTGTCCTGTTTGGTGTCCAGCCCAAATACGGCCATCTTCGTGTTTTTGGCTACGCCTGTTATCCTAACCTCTCCGCTACAGCCATTCACAAATTTGCACCACGATCCTCCTTGTGCATTTTTCTTGGCTACTCCCATCATAAAGGATAATGCTGCCTTGACCTCCAGTCCAATCGTGTTCTTTATCTCTCGACATGTCGTGTTTGATGAACACACTTTCCCTTTCTCACAACAGTCATCTCCTACCAACCCAACAGCCCTTGATTTTTTAACTGATGATGCAAATCCCGTGCCCAGTTCTATCAGTGCACCTCTACCTTTATTTCCTACAAGTGCTCCTGTTGGTGTTTCTACACAGCCACGTGCAGCCCCGACTGTCGGCACGCCACCAGCACCCAGCGCGGGCTATCCTCGTGTGGCATCTAGCGTGGGCACGACCGTCGAGACAGAGGCTGCCACTTCGGTGCCTGGCACGGCCCCTACGCCGATCTCTCCGGTCCGACCAGGCGCCCAGCAGGACACTCCCTCTGCGCCTGCTGCTGCTGTAGCTCCAGGCACTCCGCCTGCCACTACTGCTGCTACAACCCCCGGCGCCCTGGCTTCCCCTACAGCTGCAACAGCCCCGAGCAGGCCCTGACCACTGCTGGTCTACTCGTGGTGCCAGGCAGCAGCTCCTCAGCAACCGGCTGCCCCTAGCACGCCGGTTCTGCCCAAGGGCGCCGTGTCCGTGCAGCCCATCACCACCAACCACGGCATGATGACGCACGCCAAAATTGGTCACCGGTTTTCCAGTGTCTACAATAGCACAACACTGTCACCGATGCCCCGCACATTCTGTGGCGCCCTTGCCGATCCCAATTGGCGAGCCGCCATAGAAGAAGAGTTCTCTATCTTCCTTCAAAACAACACATGGGAGCTTGTCCCTCGACCATCTCAAGTCAACATTGCCACCGGTAAATAGATTTTCAAGCACAAGTTCAGGGCTGATGGGTCTCTCAAGCGATACAAGGCTCGATGGGTCCTTCGTGGTTTCACTCAGCGTCCTGGCATCGACTTTAACGAGACATTCAGTCCTATTGTCAAGCCTGCCACAGTTTGGACAGTGCTCTCACTCACCCTCTCTCGCGGATGGCTAGTTTACCAGCTCGACGTAAAGAATGCCTTTCTTCACGGGACTCTGTCTGAGATTGTTTTTGTTGCACAGCCTGCTGGTTTTGAGAATCCCACTCATCCCGGATATGACTATCGTCTCAACAAGTCTCTCTATGGCCTCAAACAGGCTCCTCGAGCATGATATAGTTGCTTCGCCACCTTTATTTTCTCACTTGGCTTTGTGAATGCGAAGGCAGACACCTCCCTATTTGTCTACCATCATGGCGCCGACACAGCATACTTACTACTCTATGTGGATGACATCGTGCTCACTGCCTCATCCATGGCTATCCTCCGTCGCATCATCTCTGCTCTACAACATGAGTTCAACATGAAGTATCTCGGTCAATTGCACCATTTTCTTGGAATGCAAGTTCAGCACCGTGATGGATGCCTTTTCTTGTCTCAGCAACAATACATGATGGAGATTCTTGATCGGGTTGGTATAGCTGACTGCAAACCTTGCTCTACTCCAGTCGACACCAATCCAAAGCTCTCTGCAGTCACTAGTGACCCAGTTCAGGATCCTTCTGATTTTCGTAGCTTGGCTAGTTAGTGCCCTTCAGTACTTCACTTTCACTCGTCCGGATATTGCTTACGCCATTCAGCAAGTTTGTCTCCACATGCATGACCCACGGGAACCTCACTTGGCTGCCCTCAAGCGGATCCTTTGGTATGTTCACGGTACTCTTCATTTGGATCTGGTGCTCCGTCCCACAGCGCAGCATGAACTGGTCGCCTACTATGATGCCGATTGGGTCGGTTGCCCAGACACTCGCAAGTCCACTTCTGGTTATGCAGTCTTCCTTGGTGACAACTTCATCTCCTGGTCCTCCAAGCGCCAGCACATCGTGTCCCGATCCAATGCCGAAGCTAGATATCGAGCCGTTGCCAACATCGTTGCTGAGACTTCCTGGCTGCGTCAACTTCTCAGTGAGTTACAGTCCCCCTTGCAGCGCGCTACATTGGTCTACTGCGACAATATCAGCGCCGTCTACATGTCCGCCAACTCGGTCCAGCATCAACAAACTAAACACATCGAGATTGACCTCCACTTTGTCTAGGAGCGTGTTGCTCTTAGTGCTGCTCGCGTTCTCCATGTTCCAACAACCTCTCAGTATGCCGACATCTTCACCAAAGGACTGTCATCTTCACTCTTCACTGAGTTTAGAACCAGTTTGAACGTCCGTTGTACCAATGCTCAGACTGTGGGGGTGTTAACAAGTTATGTTTGTCTCCTAGACTCTTGTGCAGTAAGTTATATTTGTCTTCTAGACTCTTGTGTCTGCGCTTTGTCTTCTAGACTCTTATGCAGCAAGTTATGTTTGTCTTCTAGACTCTTGTGCCTGCGCCTTGGGCTCTGGCTGTAGCCATGCGCCGGACTAAGCACTTGTGCTGCTTAGTGTGTGTTATTTAGGCCTGGAACTTTCTAGTTTAGTGATTACACCTTAAACCCTTAAACTTCCCTGTCTATATATATTTGTAACCTCCTGTAATCTATAATTATCCAATATACAATACAGAGTCTTTCTCACTTACACATTCGAGTGGCATCCTTGCAAAAAAAAAATCAGTCGCAAATTTGCAAATGCCCCAAACTAATATCAAGCTGCCATCCAGAGCCCATGCCATAGCAATCCATATCACTCACAGGGAGTAGAAGAATGTTGACACCAAGAATTGCAAGTGGTGAATAGAATTGAGACCTATTGTCCAGAATGATGAATCTGTCTTCACAGGGAGTGTCAGGTCGTGCTGCAAAACGCACCAAACAACCCGAAAAATCAGATCTCCCAAATGAATGAAAAGTACACAGTAAAAAACAATATTTTAGCACAGAATTAGTTCAAAATGTAAAGGTTGAAGGGAGAAGCACAAACATTGAGGTACGATGGATTGCCACGGATGCCGACCTCAACATGAGTGGCCTTGATGGTGCAGTGAAAGAGCTTGGTGGCCACACCCTTGGGGAGCTCAATATACATGTTCACCTCCTCCAGCGTTTGATCCCACTCAAACACCTTCTGCCCTGCATGTCCCATCCAATCCATGGTGGAGGAAGGGGAGGAAATGTAGGTCAAAAAGTAACCTAAACATTCTACAGTTTGTGGAGGGTTGGAGGCCCGTGGAAGCTCACCATTGTGGACGAAGGCGTGTCGCTTCTCTGGTCCCAGCTTCTCTGCCATGTCAAGATTCTGACATATACATGCGGGATAACATATTATCTTTTAAATAAGGACAAAAAAAACTCAAGCATGAAATAAATGGTAACAGATCACACTAGATAGTTTCTTGCTCTGGTAATATTATCAAGCAATCTCTAAAGTTGATAGCAAGCTGTTGTTCATATCAAGAAAAAGAAAATATAAGATTAGACCAGGAGTCAGTATTTAACTTATAGTTACTATCATGGAAAAATCAGACAATTGTGGATTTGTGGGCCATACGGAAATTTAACTACATGCATGAAAACTGATAGCAGTCAAGCAAACTGCAGACATCTACAGAAAGAAGCAATTATGAACAAAACAAAATACAATAAATAAACCGGCACTAGCTAATGAGAAACACTATAAGAAAATATGATAAGTCCTGCCTGACTCCCTAATGATTTATCACTTAACCATGTTTGAAACTACGAAATGTTTGTTAAGCACTAACAGCGAAATCTATCAACATATAGATGTCATCAACATAATTTCTTCTTTTCTTCTGAAAATAAGGTCATATACAATGGTACAAACAGCCATTGTCTCTGAGCCTTTCAAGATAGTAGTCTGTAACTGCTTCATATTATGAGTAAAAAAATGAGTTGCCTATGGATAGTCCCTCCAAAGGTACAAATGGTATAAAAATGTCGATAAGTGCCTGTTAATTATTAGACAACATTCCTCTCTCCACATCACTCCCGATCCCAATCCTATGTGGCATACAGCTGAAATCAGTATTCACCCGCTTTGCATGTAAATCAAGTTGTCGAAGGTAATCATATAAAAACTATAGTTTTCCCATCAGTATGGTAAGCATCCAGGTTTGAGGTTTCCATGGTGCAGCAGTAGCACGCCCATACAGCAGCTGTTCGATCATGCAATGAGGCCAGCATCTGACTATTCGTCTCGCCCCTCCCCATTAAAACTACGGCCTTCCATCGTTCCCGGTCCCTTTTTCATGCTCGAATGCCCAACCCCTCTCTCGTCTCCTCTCGATTTTCCTCACACCGCTGCAATGCGGTCTTTCCATCAGAGTAGCTGTGCGCGCATGCTAGAACCTAGCATGACGGTGGCCGTGTCAAGCTCCTCCGCCATGAATCGGTGTTGTATCGCCTTCTCCCCGGACCCCGGGGCTCCGTCGACTCGAATGCCATGTGCTATAGTTAGGTTCGTTTGCTGGTCTTCGCGGCAAACAGCTCACCTCTGACAGTTTCATCTATTCATCTCTTGCCATGCGCCAGGCAGCCCAAGCAATTGCGGGGTGTCCCCTGTTAAGCACAACGATGTGCGAACGCTCTACTGCAGCATAGGGTGATGCCGCGCCAGCACCGGTGAATCGAGGCGGCGGCCGTTGGGCGGTGAGGGGGGAGGAAACGAACTAGAGTCTACCTTGATACTCGCCCCCTCGGAAGAAACCAAGGGCCGCGCGCAGCCGCGCTGCTCCGCCGCCTGCTCGGCGCCGCCCGACGCACCGTGCCGCTGTGGAGCGATCCCCTTCGACCTGCCTGCCGCCCGCGCCACCCCTTCGCTCGCTGGCACCGCCGGCTGCTCGCGCGCACCGCCCGCCGCCTGCTTGCGTGCCCGATTGGGTGGAGCCTAAGAATCGAGAGTAAGAAGAGAGAGAGAGAGAAAGAGGAGCAGAGGAAGGAAGGAGATGGGTCCTGGTGTCCTCGGAGAAATTGGGGCTTATGTCACCACTTCAATGCCTGAATTTAAATGTTAAAATGTCATTTTTAATTAAGATATTATTCTTGGTCTCCTTTTCTTCCTCTCTACAACGTAAGAAGAGCTCATCAGTGACCATAGCAGCCTTGATGGGCAGCAACACAAGAAGAACCGAATGAGGTGAACGGATTGGGAAACGGCTAAGTTATTTTGGTGAGGAAGGAAGGTCTCGCGACCATAACATAGATGGAGAGGAGAGAGGTTGTTGTTGATAAAACCGTAAAAAGCAAGCAGTGTTGCAAGGACGGCACCGAACATGGCTATGCAAGGATGGCGTTGGGTGCTCACTCTTGTGTTTGCTTCTTTGCACACACATTGGAGGAGCTTCGGTCGCTCTACGTGTCCACAAGCTTGGTTGTCTTGTCGCTGCACGGGATAATGGAGATGGCAGCTATGGCAATAGAGATGAGGATGTTGTCACCAAGCTCATTGTTTACGTCGTCATTGGCCAACAGTGACGAGAAGGTAGGATGGGTGGCTATAGCAGCTAAGCGGTTGACCATCATTGAGGCAAGCAACTTAGGGTGGCTGCCGATGAGTTCTTCAGACGTTGAAGGGAGGAGGAAGAAGAAGAACCCAAAGACAATATCATCTCAGATGGTATTCTAGCATAACGTTTTAGTTGAGTGGTATTTTAACGAAGTTCATTTTAACGGTAGCATTCTAGTGATGCCACTTTTTTACGATGCCATAATCCCCTATTTTTTGTGTTGTTGATGGTGATGGGATGGTTGTGGCCGATGGGTTATGGGACTTTATGGCATGTAGTCGATCAACTTCTTTTCTTTTGGCCCATTTTCATTTAATTTTAACACCAAAAACCGAACTAAACATCAATATCTTTGATGTCCGTATAACAAATAGATACACTCATACGCAATGCTTGCTAATGAAATAGATAAAGCACAAATTGGGAGAGAGATCAAAAGGTGATTAGTTCTCACCAGATGCTCAATGGCCATCCCTCCAATGATGGTTGGACAGTGATGGAGGGTCGGAGACAAGGAATAGGAGGACATGGAGTCCAGAGAAAGTAGTAGAGCGACGCTAGGGTTTTCGTGGACGAATTGGCGATGGCAGTGGGCAAGAGACTAGGAGTCCGAAGGTAGAAGGTTAAGGGGAGAGGTTGAGCAGACTTGGATCCAATGATGTAGAAGAGGAAAGTCAGGGGCGTGCGGTTCCTCCACATCTACCGTCCAATTTTATCTAATGGCTCACCCTCATTTCTTAGTTTCTTCCCCCTCTTGTTGCCACTGGCTAGGCTTGGGCTTCTATCCTCTAACGTAGAAGAGGAAAGTCGGGGCCATTTCTCTTGTAGCTATTGATGCGGTGGCAATCACATCGTTCATTTTTAGTTGGACAGTAGAGATAAGGCCACGTACACATACAGTAAGCCAAAACATAACAGTATTATGGTCAGCTTGTTCCTTAGAAGAGGAGATTTTATATATGACTGAAAAAATTAAGTGGATACTTTCTATACCAGTAAGTTTTAATATGCCTGCAAATTTTTCATTTTGATCCTTTCTTTTATCCTTTCATGAGTTGCATGAGGAGATATGAATTTTTGGCCTCATTTTTAACTATATGTAGTTGTATGAATAAATTTATGGATGAAACTGGATTCATCGTGGCTCCATGTCAAGACATGGAGCGTGTTGATGACCGTTTAGATAAGTGATAGACATCAAAAATAAGTTTAAGGCGGTAATTCTACATTTTGAGGATATGGAGACTTAAGTGGCATAGTCAAACTTGTCTAGAGTGCTAATTAAACTACTATCTCTTTCTAAAAAGAATCAATTTCTGATTATGAATTTGGACTTGTGTGTTTCTAGATTTATAACAATAAATTATTTTTTACAAATGGAGTAGGTGATATAATTAAATAAGTTTAACGACTTACCATACACTTTTCCCTAAAAGTTACTTAAAATACAATAATCCTAAGAGTGAGAACAGCATGGCTGGGCCTTTATGATTACAATGGTAGAAGCTGCTCCCGTTAATTCGTAGTTTCGGAGATGATGTTCCTACCCGATCAGCTCACATGCCATCTCCAGGACTTCTCTTGCACCACTTTACCATTTATAGCTCTTCAACAAACTTGAGGAGCTTGCCATGACATTGCCTTTCCCATTGGCTTAACTGTTGGCCCTCGCTGCTTTAGGGACTTCAGCTTCTAGTTGGAGCCGAAACAAACACTATTATATTCTCAAATTAACAGTAATGTAGATCAATATGCCGCAAAAATATATATGAATGATGGGGCTACCTTTTTTACCTATACGTCTCTTTCATATTTAAGGCTCTACCGAATATATTCTTAGTTGATTGAGGAGAATTGGGCCTACTTGTGGCCTTTGTTGGCTCGGCCTTTCCTAGGCTGGAAAGGTGATGGATTGGAACAATTCCTTTGTTGACTCGGCCTTTCCTAGGCTAGAAAGGTGATGGATTGGAATAATTAGCCTTTCCTAGGCTAGAACGGTTACGAGGCCGTTTCTAGATTTCTAGCATACTTGTCAAGTTAGTAATCATCATATCTACAAGAGTCTGAATTATCTAATCTCCAGCTAACGCATCCTTTTCCAATCACATAGTATGGTGCAGAGAAGATAAGATGTGATCTCATGTAATTAACTAGCGGTGCAAGACAGCTTCTTTCCGTGCGCAGCAATAATCCCATGGAGACCATGAACAGCGTGCTACCGTGCTAACACGTAGATCACGACAACCGAAAGCTTTACGAGAGCTAATAATAAGCAGCAGCGAGTAGATAAGCGGCGACGGGGAGTGAGCGTGCATATCCGATACACGTCAGCTGGATCCCAGCGGCAGAGGGTGCCACAACAGCTGACGTCAGCGCGACGGAGACGGGTCGCGCGGGCGCGCGGGCGCACGTCGTCCGCGAAGGCGCGGGCCCAACGGCACACGCGTGGGCGCCATCGGCCTCGCGGGGCCCAACACGAGAGCGCCCTCCACGCCGCGCGGCCGGCCGGTGTTCCCGCGCTAGCTATTTCTCCTGTCGCGATGACTCCGCCTCCGCCTCGCCGCGCGTCCGCGTCTCCGCGTGCTCGCAACGACGGATTTGCGTTGTTTGCTGTAGGGCCGATCGGCTGGTAAATACGAAAAATACTTAATTACTGAAAAAATACAATAAAAACTCAAACATAATTTAAAAATTAAGTTTTAAAATTTAAATTTTAACAGCGTACGTGTTTTACTCCAACCGATTACCCGCAAATTAAACGTGCGGGAGCCGACATGGTGGAACTCGGTCGGTCGAGCGAGTGGCGCGTTGACCGCGCGTTCGCGGCAAGTTACGCACGGCTCACGTACTACCCAAATGAGAAGTGGACTTTATGGATCCTATAAACAAATAAATGGAGAGTTCAACTCGAATATATAATACCTCCAGTTTTTAATAAATAATATTTATGTTTTTATTATTCATTTTATTTAAATTTTTATGTAAATATAAATTATATTTAAAGCATATTTAATAATAAATTAAATTATAATAAAATAAATAATAATTACATAAGTTTTTTAAATAATGTAAATAATTAAATGTAACGAAAAAAATATATGAAGTTTGCGATCGAGCTCAGGGGTCAACGGGTACATGCATACACGGGAATGAACCAGCTAGTGGTGTATGAACGCCAAGGACTTCGAGTAGTTGTGTTACTTACATACTACCTCTAGCAGGCTTGTTGGTTTGGGCTTTTGTTCTCCAGCCAGCCTAAATGACGTCGATGTTTTAATACACATCAGGGGATTTAATTAGTTCGTTTTATTTGTTTATTTTAAAAAGACAAATGTGCTCATAGTTAAGCATATAGTTAAGGACAGCACTAACACTACCCTACTACTACGTACTTCCTCTAGATCTGTCTGCAGACAGGTTGATCTTTCTTTGTCAGGCGGCTGTCAGCCAACCTAACCGGCGGACCAAGCTAAGGTGAAACATGCATAATAGGACTACATGGGTGACGTACGTGCATGGATGTGCTTGCAAGCTGCACGCGCCATTGGCGCTAGCTGTGACGTAAGGGTATAGCTATGCCTTTTGTTTTGGAGCTTCTTTAGTGCACGTTGCTTTGCCTTCATCAGAACCCCAAAAGATTGTGAGTGATTTGCAAAGAGATTAGAGGATCAATTTCGCTTTAGATGCGAACTAATCGTAGAATAAAATGCATTCTCTCAGGCAACAATAAGCATGTTAGGCTTGCTAGTGACAGCAATATGCATATATACATGCTAGCTGCATCTCGACCGATTTTTTCCATTTGCTTTTTAGAAAATGCCTCTCTAGTGCAAAAAAAAGCTCTACTAGCTACCTCCTACACCACCGCACTGCACGTAAGATCTACCAGCAGCTAATTAAGCTAGCCCATATGGAGATGTAGCAGAATTTAGACGTTTTTTAAATGACGTTTTGAAAGCTCTTCTGATGCGTGTTGTCTTCTCCAAACGAAAAAAAACGGGCCAAGAAAAGCGACACATCGTCATTAGTGATCCACATGCTGATATACTGCTACGCAAGAGCGGTATAGCAGACAAACAGTAGTATTATATACTACTTCTGGGATTGGCGTCAATACATAATGCATGCACATATTACACACATAATCTGACCGTCTCTTCCTCGAGATCGACTCAGCCATCGATTAGACCCACAACTCGGCATTAGTTTATGAGACGGGAAATATATGTATTAAAGACCAATTAGGAGTACAAATACCACAAGTGAAGTAACACAGCTAAGCTAGCTATAGCAGTTAATAATTCAGAAAAGCATATTACGTAGTACAACTGTCCGAGTCCAAACGATCCAGTGACGTGTTGCATTACGTCACTGAGGGCATGTCTGCGAGCGCTGCCGATGGCGCGACCCCGTCTACGGCCGCCCGGGGAGAGATTATTTGGCGTCTATCTCTCGCGTTGCTTAAAACACACGACTAAAAAAATATTTTTACGGTCAATGGCAAAATATTTTTTTAAACAACCAAATTACGGTCCGCTTTATTGCTCAATCTCGGAGATCATAGGCCGCTGGCAATTTTTTTTCTTGACAGCCCACCTGAAAAAAATATGTTTTTTTCTTTTTTTTCATATGGTCTCTCTTTCTCACTTTGTTCTCTTGTCTCTCCTCCCTCTCCCTCTCCCTCTTCCTCTCTCGAGGTGGCGGCACCTTCACTCCCCTCCCTCCCTCTTAGGTGCAGCTCAATAGGGATGACGGTGGCGTTGAAGATAGTGTGATGCAGATCGAGGTATCTCAAACTCAATCGAAGATGGAGGATGCCGAATTCGGTTGCAAGCTTGCAACCTCTTCCCACCCTACGCGGATTGGGAGATGTGGAGCTCGATGACCACAGTGGGGAGCTCGATAGCGTGAACGAGTGGATCGAGGTGGTGTGGCCCAGCGAGTTCAAAGGCCGGCAAATATCAAGGTGCCACTGGAGACGAGTTCTAAGGCCATCGCAAATTGATACGACATGGCTTGTTGAGCTCTGAAGCCATCCAGATCCAAGTGGGAGATCGTCGTCTTCCTAATCAGCGATGGAGAGATCCTTTGGGTATGTCCCTCAAATTCCCTCCTATCCATATCCTAGATTTGGCTAGAGAGAAGGAGGCTAGTGGCGGTAACATGCAGCTCGATAAGGGTACGACGACAACGGCTCCTCCGTATCCTCTCCTAGATTCGACTAGATGGAAGGAGGCTAATAGCGATGGTGGCATGTAGCTTGACATGTGAAAATGCTGATGGCTGAAAGGATGGCGACGGTGGCCCTTATCCCATCCCCTTCCTTTCCTAAATCTAGAGGCTATGGTAGTGACATGTGACTCGGTAGGTGAGGGTGGTGGTGACGGCTCGAGGTCGTCTAGGTGAGTTTGTTGACGGCGATGGTCCTCAATTGTCTTAGCAAAGATGATCGCAATGAATAGTGGCTCAAGGGTGTCGACGATAGCTTCACCGGCATCTAGGCGGCATCTAGGCGACGATAGGAAGACAACTTAGACAATTTTTCCTTTTTTATTTTTGACAAAAAAATCTATTTCCTAGTGGGTGACTTAAAGGAGATGCCTACGAAAATCAAATTTTATAGGTGAGCTAGATGCCACCTATAAAAATACCTATTTTCATATGCACTGTAGGCGCCTTCTCTACCTATATGTAAAACTCTATTTAGGCGCGTGAGAAATGGTTTTTATTAGTGACGCCTTTTCTAATGTAGAAATCACTTCGATAATTCTATCCCCGGTTTTAAATAGTTATCATTAGTTACTATTCACTACTTATCTTTTAACGAAAAGTTTATATATATTTAGAAGTCATATTAGTAATGACCACTTATTTTTTTATAAAAAGTTTATATATATTTAGAAGTTAGTCGTAGTAATGTGTGTTATATCATTATACAAATATATAGCTTTCATTAATTATAAACTAATTATTTAAAAGTTGTTAACGGTCAAAATTAAAGTGTCGAAAAATATTTAAAATAATTATTTAAAATCGGAAGCAGTATTATTCTGCTCTCCGGTCTCGCCTACTGATGTTAATTTGATGATACTAACCCGAACGCCTATCAGCCAACCCCTTCTCTCCCTCGCTTATCTGCGCCGACACCATGCTGGCACCACTGCACCAGGCAGGGCCCCTTGTCATCGTCATGACGCCATCCAATTGTGCTTTTCCTAGTTTCAGAAGGAAATTAAAATATGTTGTTTGGTAGAGCAGTAACTCTCAACTCTTAACTCCTACTTTCAATTTTAGTGGGAGCTAGCTCTAAGTAGAATATAAGATATGGTCTGAAAGTATTTGGCTAACCTAAGTAGCCTCAGAAATCCTAAAAGAGAGGATAGAGGATAGATGGATAATAATTTTCCTATTTAGTTGATGTATGATTAAGTTATTGATTATAAGGCATAAATGAATGTTTCAACCTCACAAGTATGTAATTTATAAATTATATGACAAAATTGATATTATGTACATTTAATTTTAAATTGTTACATGACATACATATAATAAATATTTTATAATAATAGTTAGAACATTTTCCACCATTAGAGAATTAAATTAATAGACATCGTGGTTGTCTTAGCGCAAACATTGCCTTGAAAAATTAACCCAAGAGCATCTAGACCACAATGAACAAAAACACCACAATGAGCCTAGTGATTTAATATTAACCAACAAAATAGTTCATCAAATCCATCACCAAAGTTAAATCACCTGTCGACATCACACATGCCACCTCTGCTCGTCGCTACTACCGTATCAATCGAGCCACGGGCTCTGCCCACCACCACCGCAGACATTGCCGCCGTCTATCACCGTGCCATGTGGCCACCCCGTGCTACCGCATCAATTGAGCCATGGGTTGTCCTGCCACCACCGCAAACGTCCATGCTCCCTACCACCGTGCCCTGTTGTCGCCTCTTGCCATCGCAAACACCACCGCCCTCTCTCACCACCACGGCCTCTACCGTCGTGCCGATTAAGTCACGGGCTCTGCCTATCACCGCCATCGATGTCACTATCGCTTGTTGTTGTGCCCTGTTGCCTTCATAGATGCCATACCCTCTCCCGCTACCACCTAGGTTAGGCTCTCTGCCCGTCGCCGCACAAGACTGCCACCTCTTCAACCGCTATGTGAGACCGTCTCCCCCTAGTAGTCGCACCAGATGTCACCGCTGCTCAAGCTGTTGCCCCTGCCCTAGCCTCCTCTATGTTCTATAAATGGATGAATCGATAGGGTTGAGTGGCTAAATGGATATTGTAATACTTCGGTTTTAGCTTAGCTATTAAAAGTTAATATAACAAAAATCATAGTTTTTAGTTTTTTGTGTGTATTATGTGCCAAAGATCTTTATCTAAACTTAAATTCTAATGTTTGACTTTTAAATCAACCTCTCATCTAAAAATTTCTTCCAATCTCTCTAAGTCCGATCATTAGATTTGAATATGATTCGGATATCAACTCCACTTTAGAATTCTCTCAAATAAATTTTCTTAAATCTCTCCCACAAACTCTGAGGAAAAATCCTAAGTTCAAATTCAAACTTATTTTAATTTTTTTTTCCAAAAATTCAATTCTAGAAATCCCTTAAAAGGGATAATTCTCCTATTTATTTGGGCTGTTTTCTCCCCAACCTAATACCCCTCTCCCTCGAACTCAACTCCTCCTCATAGCCTAACCGTCCAGTCAGTCTAGCTCCTCTCCGACTCTCTTCTCCTTTCCTCCTTTTAGGCTATGACCGTCGACTCAGCTCTCCCCACGCGCATCCGCCCGTGCAACCATGCCTAAGCGCTCGCTTGCCACTTAACTCCTCGCTTAGACCCGCTTGTTAGCTATAGTATCTTTGTCACGCGTGCACTTCACCCAAGCCCATGTGCTCATCCCCTCCCCATATCACTCCAGCATGCTCACCAGCTGCTTAGCAAAATGCCAAACCACTAGCTGACGTGTCGATGCCCATCTCCATACGCCCTCGCTTCGTTCCCATGTGTCGTAAACTTGTTCCCATGCCCACATGCACATCACACGCTTGGCAAGGTGCCAAGTTGGCCACCACCACCGTGCAAGTGTGCCGCGACCCCACCACATCACGTTGTGCCAAACGCGAACCCCATCGCCATGAACCCCGCCTACCACCACTGCTCTACGCTCAAATCCCATCGACTGCCACCCTATCCCTGACCCTATCCCTCTATCCCATCCTCTGACCATACCTCTCATATCCATATGTCACGCTAAACCGGCCGTAGTTCACACCAAGCCATGTCGTGCCATGACAAGTCGCAACACCCATCGGCCTGTCATCACTCTACACAGTGTTGCCACACGTAGTGGTTCGCTGGGGTGCGCATCATTGCCCTATGCCATGTGCTTCGTTTCACCGTGTACCCTGCCGATGATCCTCGCGCCTCGCCGCCATCCCGTCAAGTCACCATGTCGACATGTGCCCAGCCACTCTATTGTCTCTCTCACTCATCGTTTTGCACCACCACACGATTATAAAAGCCAAAAACACCTCTCCTTTTCCCTATTTTGACCACGCCTTCGACCCGATCTTGCCATGTTGCCATGCCTCGAACCCAACTCAAGTTTAAGCTAGCTGGTGTCACAAGAAATCAGCCATCGTCAGTGAGTCCCCTTCTATCCCTCTTCCATCCTAATCCTAAGCACCTAAACCCCTCTCTTGCCTTCTTTAATTCCTTCCAAGCTATCATCGGCGATCGCGTATTGCTCACTGTCACCCCTTTCTTGCCCTATCTGAGCTACTCAATAGATCCCTTGCCTTCTCCGTTACCCATCAACCTGAGCTGCCACCTCAAATAGCTATTGAACGTCGTAGTTAACTACCGCCGCCATTAGGCACCATTAGCTATCGATCTTCCTCTTTAGTCAACCTCTTCCCTGAAGAGGCCATGGGTCATCCTAATTGTCTTGTATTGGGCCACCCTCTCGCCTGAGACTACTTTCACCCTCTCGTTGGCCTCTTACACTCTTGGGCTGAAGGCCATTGACCGAGCCATTAAGCCGGCCCAGCCGAATCAGTCCACATCCCTCCTTGCTTGCTCCCTCCATGAACATGGTCCATTATGGACCCAAGGCTAAGGCCCTCCCTCTTTTCTATGACACTTGGGCCCCACTTGATGTCAAAAATATTCATAAAAATGTTATATGTTAATAGTTGTGGAACGCTCGAGATGAGTAGATAGATTGTGAATCTTTATTGGCCAGGATGGGTATTATTCTAGCCTCTTTTAAGACAGTTGGTTAAGAGTAGGTGACATCCCCGATGTGTCATAAGTAGATAAAGGTATGTGACTTATCTAATACTCGGTTGAGAGATTTGACCTAACTATATGATATGAGATATTTATGGGTTGTCTTTGGAAAAACATTGTCATGAACTTCTAATGTCGATGGGTATCTGGTATCAGTTTCGCGTCATGTGGTAAAGCATATATACTCTGCAGAGTTTAAATTATTTGAATAGTTATACCCACGGTTAAGGGCAAATGTAAAGTAATTCTCCTAATATAATTTTATTTGACAATGTTTTATGAAAAATATTTGAGAAAATAAGAACCATTATTAGTGCCAGTCTTAGTGACTGAGAGATGAACATGGTGGTCGGGAACATGTTTGTATGACCGAGATACTGTGATGTCATTATAAAGCATGTTTCCTAAGAGGATGCAGAAACTAAAACTTGGGTGGCTTCGAAAATAAGTCAATGGATGGAAATATATTGGTTTAGCTCTCAATGAAGTGAAGATAAAAGTTATGTGCATGACTTAAGAAATGAGATTTGTTGAGGAGATAAAACATAAAAAGAAACTATTAATGTAAAACTTTGCTCTCACGATTAGATTGTTGCAAAGCAACACGCATCAGATCGAGACGGTAAGTCTCCTTCCAAATGAATTATGAACCTCACATTTAGAGGTTGTGAAATATTTTCAAACAAAAGATTTGTGAAATAAACCTAGACTATTTTGTAACTTGTATACTTATGTTTTTCGTGACTTACGAATATGAAAGGTACTCACCCTCTCTTTTTTTTCTCCTCCTCGCTCCTTAAGTTCAGGTGTAAGATATTGAAGAATTTGATTTCGTCCCCAGACCTAAGCCACTACCTGTAGATTGACGTACTAACCATGCTATGTTCCACTATGCTTTTCTTAGTATTTGTTGCCAAGGGTTTACCCGTCATAGTAATTGTATTTGTTATTTTTTTAATATATACTGTTTTGTTATCTGAGATACCAGTTTAAAATTCTAGGACTAACATCGACATGTGTGATTCCGTTATGAATGGCTCGCCATTCTTAGCGACACACCCTATCTAGCATTGACTTTCCGGTTGTATGTGTGATAGGTTTTGCCCGCAATTTCAATGAAGTTAGAGAGATTTGATGTCATTTGGGTGGGAGTGGATCCTTGGGGCTACCCAAATCTTGCTCCACCCACTCACTTTATTTTTATAGAGTGATTTGACAAGTTTTGCTTCAATTTTTAGTAAAGCATAGGAAATTGAGTTATGCCAAACACCTCCTACCATTGCTGCAAAGATCTGTACAGCCAAACTTTTGCCAACGAACATCCTCAAAATTCATCTTTCTAGACGATGGTAGCAATATTTCTCAACAAAGTCTTCGAACGCAGCCCCTATGGCTATGGGGAGTGAGTACAAACAGCCACATCATCATACGTACAGACGCCGACGATGAAAAACCAACACACGTCCGAAACATTCCAAGACGACCACAAACGATCTGAATTGTTGAGAGCCCCCGGTCGACCGTGTCCGCTGCTCGCGGCCCCGCAGCCCATCATCACCAGAGGATCCATCCACCGGCGCGCTCTTCTTCTCCCCATCCACCTCCCAACGCTCGCGTCCGCGTCGCGGCAGCTGTCGTCACGGATCCGGTGTCCCCTGGCCGCGGCTGACGCATCTCCACGCCATCACCTGATCACCTCCCTCCCCCCTGCGACTCGTGCGCAGTCCAAGCGAAAGCTACCCCCGCGTCGCGCGGGGCCCACGCTGACGTCACCAGCCCACCTCACCTCGACCGCCCCCCCCCCCCTCCTCCCCTTGTATATATCCACCCCCTACCGATCATCGTATCCTCGAGCAATCACGCCAAAACGTACGCCCTCGATCCCTAACCATCATCACACTCGTTCACACGAACCGGAGCGAAGACGTAGAATCGGCGGCGAAGGCTAGTTGAACCGCGCGCCCGCGTGCGCCGCCGTGACCATCAGGGTAGCAATGTACCAGGCGATCCCATGCAGCAGCACCCGGCCGTGGCTGAGGCCGGAGCCGGCGGCGGCTGGCGTGGTCGACGTCGTGAAGCTGGAGGCGACGGTGGTTGCCGTGGCCGCGCCGGGGGGTGAGGAGGAGGCGGCGGAGGTGCGGAGGGCGGTGGCGGAGAGCCCGGTGCTGGTGGTCGGGAGGCGCGGGTGCTGCCTCATCCACGTGGTGAAGCGGCTGCTGCAGGGGCTCGGGGTCAACCCGGCCGTGCACGAGGTCGCCGGCGAGGCCGCGCTCAAGGGGGTCGTGCCGGCCGGCGGGGAGGCCGCCGCGCTCCCGGTAGTGTTCGTCGGGGGAAAGCTCCTCGGCGGGCTCGACCGCCTCATGGCCGTCCACATCTCCGGCGAGCTCGTGCCCATCCTCAAGAAGGCCGGTGCCCTCTGGCTTTAATCACCACCATCTCCTTCTATCTTATTTTTCTTCGCAACATGCTATCGTGGTTAAATCCTGGCCGTTGGATTCGGTTTTACATCGCGGCGGATTTCGTCTAGGATTATGGTTTTCTTTCTTTTTCTGTAGAAGTGTGCTCAGCTTGAGAAAAGAAGCAACAAAGAGAGTTTAAGCTAATGTTTATTAGCTATGGCTAATAATTATTTAGCAATACATATCTTGGTGCGTGCGTGATGAGTATTTATTCCCACCATGTGAATACGGAGCGAAAGAGGAAGGGACAGGGACATTTGCCGCATCTGTACAGTTTGCATTTCTGAATTATATTAATAAGAATGAGACGTTCATTTTGCCCATTTCCTGTGGCTTGGACCCTCTATTTCCTTTCTCCTCTTTACTCAAGTTAAAACGATTAATTACCCGCCGTACACGGCATCGTGGTTGGTGAGAAGGTTTACCTCGATGCATGCTACAGCATGAATTCAGAGATGACATCAGGGCCGATTTTCTCATCTTTCAGCCTTAAAAGTGCAATTGGCTCCATATCTAGATTTTCACTGCTAAGTGAATCGTAGTTAACGAGTTAATCAATTGTTAACGATCGTTTTAAGTTCCAATAGATTGATTTGGAAAACTGTAGAAAGTGGGAAGGGTGTATTGATAATTTGTGCTCGGAAGTGTTGCATGGGACAAAGATGTACGTAAGCAGTGATGAGCATTGTAAAACTTTTCAGTCGTAGTAGTACGGATTAGCGAGGAAGAGAAACCCAACTTCTCCTCGAGAGATTGCGCGGTTCGTGTGCCTTGGGCGGGTCTGATTGGCTAAAGCTGTCCACGTACAGACCAATTGACCCCAATCAATTAATCCGGCAGCGACGGGATCTGCACGAGATCGACGAGAAAAAGAAAAATCTTCCCATCGCGAAGTACAAAGGCAGTACACACAGTCTACAACAACCTATTCAGTCCTCGGACGTCAATCATGGGGAGGAGAGAGTTCTCCTGTCAGAATTTTGGTGGCGTTCAGATTCGTTTCTGTTTATTTTCTTGGTGTTATATATCCAGTTGATTTCAGTGTATGCGGGTTAATTAATTCAGACGAGCTATAGAAATAGATCTGGAAATGACTGAAAGGAAGTAAGTTAAGCTCGAGCCTCACAGAGGTTCACCAAAGATGAAAAAAAATGAAGTATTGAAGGCCGACTGAACCATGAAATAGTCTGCTAATCCTACAATGAGGAGTTTGACTGGTTTACTAGCAATTCAGTTGAATATCGTTTGGACATTCCAAAACTATTTCAGTTTGACAGCCGCCTTTCGTACGCATCAGACTGGGTCGCTCATTCAAATATTCAATGGAATGCGTTTCTCTCCCACTTGAAAACAATAGGTTTGGCAGAAACCGATCGAGAGGGTGACCAAGCGAAAGAGGACCGGAAGCGACAAAAGAGGGATCGGCTGCCGCGGTGGGCGCCAGCAGCAGGCGCATCGACGAGGCGCGTCCGCGGATTGCCGCCAGATAACTCGAGACGCATGCAAGAGGATAGGTGGCAATTAGCCCATGTGCGCCGCCCAAGCCACATCAGTCGCGCCGCGTATGCATGGCCGGCCGCAGCTAGCCGTGGCACCGTGGCACGTTACTCCCGTGGCCCGGTGGCCGGCGCCAGTTTTGTCTACCTCGCGAGGCGCACGCGCACGCGAACGCGACAAGCGTGCCACCTATAGGAACCTTCCTGCCATCGCGCCGCATGCAGGACATGTGATGCAGTCATGCAGACCCCCATGACGCGGTGACGATGCTACGTGTCCCAGCAGTAACATGCAAGTACGGCCAAGCGATCCGACCCAATCATGGGCGCACGTTGGCGACGGAATCAATCAACCCATGCATCAACGACGACGACGATGCATGCAGAGCTAGCCGCGCACGCACGCACGCGGGGCGCACAGGGCCGTGACGAGGCTGTCGGTACGCCGCTAGGCAGAGGGCGGACAAAGCCCCGCAGTCGCTGCGGCCGCTTAAAAAGCCCGGACGCCTCGAAGAAGCTTTGGCGCGATCGTGGGCAGGCAGCGCCCGGTGAAGTCGCCGGCGGACAGGGTCGTTTTTTAGCTTATGCCCCTCGATCGCCGCTTTTTTTTATTTACAGTAATTAATGATGCATAAATTAAATATATAGTAATTGTTGGGTGAGATTTACTGAAAAATAGGATGGACGCTTTGGTTAGTACCGTCCAGGTATGGACGCCATTGCAAAGGGCGTCCACGTGTGAACGCTCTTCGTAACAGCGTCCAGAACCTGGTGCAGCCCGACCCACCACACGAGAATCAGCCAAGTCTAGGACGGATCGCAGTCTTGACTCGGTGACCCGCCAGCGAACCTGAAAATCAATCTCCGTTCGTTTGCGGCCGACTGCCACTCGTCGTTAGCTGGATCATTTGCCGGGGATTAACGTTTTGTATACTTATGTATTGTCACTGTCACCTTTTTTTTTGCCTTTGAAGTGCATATGCACATGCAGTTGATCTGGTCGCCTCTAATGAGGCCTGCACTTTGTTGGATCTATCAATTTATAGACATGAATACATGATGCAATAATTGAAGCTTACATTCAATCAGCATTGTACGATATACATGGTTATATGAAATAGTTCTGAAATGATAAAACAAGGAAGAGCATCCCTTATGCACACGTGTAGGAGTATGTCGTTGTATTCAGGACTAGTTTTTATCAGCATAAATCACTGAATTGTAATACAGTTTTGTGCAAGGTTGCCTGATTTTAAAACCTGTAATATACATGCTACAATCCACAAGGTGACCACAAAAGAAAATTGCAATGCAAAAGAATATTTCACATGTATACTATGGGTTCAGCAATTACATTGGCTTAGCCGCTCACATTCAAAATACACTGAAAAACATAAGAATATATCAAAACAGAACAAGTTCTTGAACATCAACAATTCTTGCACTGTATTTCTTGAATATTCTCGTGACAATGATTTGCAGCGAACTTCTTGAATAAACGAGGGAGTTTCACCAAGATCAAATAAGGTAGCTGATTCTCTCAGAACGACTGTTCACTTGACATATATCCATGCCCTACATGCATGAATATATCTGTCAAAACCTCTTCTAGTCTTCCTGGTCAACTATATATCCAAGTGCCAATACATCATCAGTAGTGTCTTTTGTTGTGTAAGTGAAAAAAATTAAGCATACAAAGAAATCGAAAAAATAAAGCAAGTTAAACACATATCTCATAGTTTGTGATTTTTATGGACAATTTTACAATCATTAATAAAATACTTATAGATAACAAAATTTGTACTCAAGTTTTTGATACCTTAAGGTACATAGTACCTGAAGATATCAAATTTACATAAGTATCTCTTGGTAACTTTTTCTCAAGGATGATAAAATTACTCTTTTTTATATTTTGTGCTCGCCATGAGACGTCCATAACAAATCACTGAGATCAGTAGTAGTCATATTTTCTAGCCAACAAAAAATGCTAACTATCAGTAAGTTCAGTCACCAATGTGATGGTGGTAGTGCATGTAATGGGCAATTTTAGTTGGCAAACTATGTTGATGAAAAGAAATTTTATACTTCTGAAGATCTTAGGGACCCTGCGGTCTCTCTTGTTTGGGAAGAATGTTGGTGATCTTCGTAGAGGATGCTGTAATAAGGATAGTTCCTTTTGATGCTTGTAGTAACTTTGAGAGGATGGGATGGCATCCTCTCAAGAAGCTTTAAGTCTGTTCGTCTGGTTATCTTTTCTTTTGTTTCCTTTGCTGTAAAAGACTTTGGTAGTTTGCTGCTATTTCTCTAATGGAAATGGGGGAGGCTGGTGCCTTCCTTTCTCAAAAAAAAAAAATGAAATTTTCAATCTGCAGTACTGCTAATCTGCTATATATATAGTAAATCAACATTCAAATGCCATTCTTGTTTTTCCAAACCAACTTGGGTCAGCCCCTAATAGCTGCGGCAAGGAATGCCAATAATATGCAAGATATCTTTCAGCCTGAAACTATATATGAAGTGGGTTCAATTGTTGAATATCCCCTCTTATGTGGCTAGCATGATTCTTCAGGTATGAATTACAAGTAAGATAAGTGTGTGTGATGTCCTTTTGAGTAGCATCTGAAATTATATAATTTAGCATGACCCAGTTTGGCAATAGTTCCAAAAATTGCTTATATACTTGTTCACGCCAAGATCTCGGCGTGCCTAGAAGGTCTGTTTAGCTCCAGTGCAGGTCGGTCGGCTTCTCTCTTGGCTCGAGATACGCGCACTGAGGGCCGTGGGGTTCGATCGGCTCCGACGCGTCGGTACGGGAGCGGACGTGCCAGTTAATTTAACCCTGTAATTAATAAGGAGGTGAGACGAACAAGTCCATCGGACGGTGGGCTGATACAGGCACTTGCTATCGGCTAGCTGCTGATAGGATCGGATGGCCATCGGTCGCGCCCGGAATGCCCTTCGCTATTAGCTATTTATTGATAGGAATCGGTAAGCCCTTCGATTGGCTGTGGAGCCAATGTGGACAGGTGTCAACGAAGGATCGGTCGTAGAGCCGATGGAGAAATCAGGGTATACTCAGAGGATAGCAAAAGCACACAGGATCCCTCCGGATAGCTAATGGAAGCCATAACAGTCATTCATTGACTGGAAAAACCGATGAAGGCACATACGGACTGGCAAGGAATAACATTAAAAAGCACGGGCTGCAAAACCGATGCCGCTCTGGATATGACAGCACGAGACCCGTCGCCCGCCGTGACAGTGCTATTAACACCGAATCTTGAAGATCGGGCTTAATAGAGACAATACGAGGCCGAGGCCAACAGCGATGATACGGAGGACGCCGGATCGGCTGTGCTGAAGGAAAGATAAGAACAAACCCATTGGCTAGATGAGCCGATGAGGGGACGCCTCTCTAAAGACGGGTGCATATCGGCCGGGAGATCGATACGCTTAGCGTTACGCGTCAAAGTACTACAATTTACAAATATAAAATATCCTGCCGTGGATTCCACGGCTCCTCCGCAAACTTGGTTTTATCTAAATAGTTTTCTAATTTGAAACCGAGTCTTCCTTCGCTACAATTCGATCGGCTTCTTTATTGTAGTCATCGAATACCTCTCAACCGATCGGCTTGTCACCTTAACAATACTATAATAGTACCAATATTTCCTTCGTCGGAGAGTTCTTTATACACTTAGTTAATTTCCAGCATGTGTTGATACTTCCGTTAAACTTTTAGTACCCAATGAAAGCAGTACCGATTAGTTTTCTTCAACCTATGAATGATAAATGTAATGATCAACTGAAGTACAATGATTATACATACTGATTCCAATTTTCGAGTGAAGCTATACCAGATATTCAGTATGAACAGATTCCTTGAGTCAGTTAACTGGTATCCAGCAAGAATCATCAATCTTTTAGCCCTGAATTATGTCTAAATTATACTACATAATCAATACTTTGTTCGAAATTATGTTCTCTCGACTTGCTAAGCCATCTGTGCATTGCACAGAAATACACGTGACTAAGAGTCTTTGCTATGCACTAAGAAATCAATGGATTGGGCATGGCACCAATGCAACTGTTTTTTTTTGAAGCCAGAGACTCGTTTATACAATTAAACGTAACTACAGTCATATATTGTACTCGATAATGTCACAGCAGCCAGTAATCATACAGGAACCGAACGCTTTGCTTTGATTTGGTGCACCTATTGATCAGTAAAGGAAGGATGGTTACTTCAGATGTGGGCAGATGGCGCAAAGGGGGTCACAAATTACTCACGAGTCACGACACCGAGGACCCTGACTCCCTGAGTACGGCATCCACGGAGGCTGACGGCCGTGGTTTCGCCTCTCCGCCTGGAGGCGGGCGGCAGCAGCCTCGCGGTGTGAGGGCTGATGGCGGTGGCCTCACCGTTTGAAGGCTTGCTCCAGGCGGAACCCTCGGCTCTCCGCTAGGCCAGCGCTGGCCTCACCTAGCCCCATCCGTGACCGTGAGCAGACAAGGAGGCCAAGACGCCGAAACCCCGACGTAGTCCTCGGCTCAAGAAGGTAGGAGCATGGCGTTAGAGGCTCGATCTCTCGCACGCCGCAGAGGCTCGCCGGCTCGATCGATCGTGTGCTGTTTGTTTATAAATGGGATCAGGCGATTTGGGTGTAGCATCTTCTGATTACCTGTTGGCCTGCCTCCTCTGCCGTCCACTGCATCCCATGGGGCGTGCTCCCTTCCTTCACCCAACCCTGTGATGACCACGCAGAGCTACCCTCGTGAGCACGAGACACGCGTCCAGTGGTTCTCGCTCAGGCCGTTTTCCGATAGTGTCTGGACGTATGCGTAGGGGAGAGGGATGACAGGAACGTGTATGATCGGTCACCACTGTCAGGCTGTTCTTTTAGTTGAACAGGATGATATTATGATACTATGCTTTGGCCTTTAAATACAGAAAAAATATAGGGATATAATTAACCATGTAGCTGAAATGACAGAGCATCCTGATCATGGACAAGATTTACAACTGAGTACGATCTACTGGTGTAACAATACAATATGACGAGTCTCCCTCACAAGTCGTCACTTGTATAGACCGAGATGATCTCATGATAGGTAATTAAGAGTTTAAGACCCTACAAGGGGTTCAACGATAAAAGCACAAGGTAATTAACAACAGAAAAGGGGGTGGGGGGGTGGGGTGGGGGTGTACAAGACTGCAAGTTGATGCCAGTTTCCACAAGACTTCGTACCTGAACAACCAATAGCAGGAGGCGGCCAAGAAACGGAACTAGTACAGATGTATTACAAGGATCAAGAGGATTACCATTCGTGTCTGCACTCTCTACAAGCTAAAAAAATGTGCATGACTAGTTTCAGTCTTGTACGCTATCATTGTCTAGGGCACTAGTTTAAGGCAATAAGGCTTCTGAATTCTTGACTTGAGAGAACTCTATGCAAAGGAGTTCTGAGGAAATCTCGTTTGAACTGTCTTAAAGGTGCGCATCTCTTTTGCTACAAGAGAATCATCACAACCGGCAGATGTATAATATGAGGTAAACACACAAGTAACTGGTAGATGTGTGGGCGGTGGACGAAGAAACACACGTTACACACCTCATCGAAAAGCTCAACCTCTCAGACGTTAGACTGATATCTTAGAGATCACACTGGATGTCAGCATGTTTGACAAAACAGCTGCTTGTTGTCAGGTCACAAATTCTAATACTTTGCCAAGACTCTACTCCATGCTCAAAGTCTTAAGCCCTCATTTGCCACCAAAGATGACTTGGCCAGTTGGCCTGTTCCGTTCAACGTTGTAAAAAAAACTTTGTTCAAAGCACTCAGGCAGGTCGTTAAGCTTCTTATACATATTTAAATACATGTTTTCTTTTGTCATTGAAGTATTGAACTAGAGGAATCCATGTCATTGAACAAATGATCTAAAGAAATTGTTATTCAACAAGGGAAGAATCAAACTGGAGTTTAGCCTAATCACAACTTGCCCGGGGAAAATATTATATTGCTTCTTTGAGCTCAGGAGGATCGAGGACGATCTACCCCAGCTATATATATCTCAGGTTTTCATCATCTCTAGTATGATCTATGATGTTTCACCAACCACGCGATTGACTTGTTTACTAGGCTCATGTAATCATTTAGACCAACTAGTGAGGTGATTTTTCTGCCATTAGTTGCAGATGGACCATCTCCTGCATCTCCAAACATCACCATGATGATAAGGTATAATATTTATTTATAAGGTTTGGCCGTAGTTTAATTTTGAAAACACTGATTACATACGCTTCTTCCTCAATCTAACATATTAAAGCGTATTCGGGTATCTACGACCATCGATCTGTACATTACTGGCTAATCAACCTACACATATGATAAGTCGTCATATGGCTACATCAGATTTGTATTTTATGTAAGAGAGAGTTTAAGACTGAGTCCAATTTTAGCGTTATCTTAACAATTATTACAACTCAATTGATTATATACAAAATATTCGATACAAATTCTAACGATAGGAATGGTATTGTACTTCGAGGTTCACAAAGCACGATTACATCGTCGTCCTAATTAACCTGGCTAGAAGAGTGGAGTTGAAGTCACGACTATGAGCAGTGCTTTGGTTGGTCCTTTGATAGGAATAACAAGAGAATAAGCAGGTCAGGAGTGGCCAGAGCATGTGGAAGACTGGAATGATCATGACTCATGAGATTGACGATGTTAGACTTATGATTTTGGCCTATGCGGCCTATCAGCCCACTCGGCCCATTCATTGTGGACACACATATATACTCTGCCCGTGCGCTCGCGTTGTGCAGCGCGAACCCTAATCCTCTTTCTCTTACATGGTAACAAAGCGAGTGCGGCGGAGCGCACGATTCGATCCCCTCGCCGCTTTTCTTAATCCCTCGCCGCTTCCGCGCCCATAGGCTTGCTGCCGCTCGATCTAGCCACGCACGCACACCACATCGTCGGTGGTGTCGCCGCATGCTGAGATATTGCCAAGCCCTCCTCGCCACCCTCTCACCACTGACGTAGTCTGTCATCGTTGTCGCTAAAGAGCGTGGCTAAATTCATGGCTTCTAACACTCCAGTAGAGCAAATCGGTCTGCAACGCGAGGTTGCCGAGCTAGAAGTCGACTCCGCTCGCCGAAAGGTGACCAAGGATCACAAAGTTGCCTTCACAGCCTATGAGGCCAAGCATGCGGCTGTGCACACGCAAACCCTTGTGGTCCTCAATATCAAGATCCTTGTCTCGAAGACACTGGATTGAGCCGCCAACAACTACAGTTAGTGGCACACTCTATTTCTCGTCGTCTTAGGCAAATATGCCCTCACCGATCACATCCTCACTGACATCGACAACTCCGATCGTTCGGCATGGGTGTAGATGGACTGCACAGTCTTGACCTAAATTTATAGCACCATCACCGCCGACCTCCAGCAGACGGTAATGCTCCGCAACCCCTCTGCTTGCACAGCCTAGTCTGTCCTCGAGTCTGAGTTTCTCGGCCAGCGAGAGTCGCCTGCACTCCTTCTCTCCGCCGAGTTCCACAACATCAGGCAAGGCACTACCTCTATCATAGACATCTATCATCGACTTGAGACGATGGCCAGCGCTCTCTTGGAGTTTGGGGACCCAGTCGGCGACCGAACCCTTGTGCCGACTCTCCTTCGAGGACTTAATGACAAATTTCACCATATGGTCTCCAACCTAAAGATGCAATAGCTCTTCCCCACCTTTGATGAAGCACGAACACTACTGCTTCTCGAGGAGATCGATATCGACGACGTCGCTAACGATGCCCCACCCACGACCTTTGTCACCTCTCATTAATGCTCCCCTAGCGGGACAGCCGGGGTGAGCTTTGGACGAGGCTCTCACGGGAGCTACACTAGCTCCCGCCCTCCCAATCGACGTCGTGGTCGCAATGGCAAACCTGCCCTTCATCACGGCACCACCTCCTTCGCCCCCAGGTCTTGCCCTAGCGGTCGTCCTCCTAGAGCTCCCTTCCTCAATCCATGGGCCGAAATAGTGCAGTTGTGGCCACACCCCTACGGTCCTAGCCGCGCTCCAAGGGCACCACCACGCCTACTCGTCTCGCTGTTCAAGCATCCAGCCACCCTCACTACCTCTCCCTACCCTCTCTACTACAACACGTTCATCCCCGGTGGCGTGACCTTATCGTCGCCAGGCTCCGTGTGTAGGGGTCCTCCCTCCTCACCACTTAGTTTCACCTATGGAGTGTCGCCTGCTTCTCTGCCATCATTCGACGCTCTCTTAGCCTTCGGGACTGTGTCGCCGGCTCCATCAGCGACACTACTGGGGTCCTAGAACCCGATGGCCAGCCCCTTGTGGGATCAAACCTCTCTCATCAACAACTTCAATACACTCTCCATGACTCCACCGATCTCCAACGAGTAGTTTATCGACTCCGGAGCATGCTCACACATGGTTAATACCATTGGTATACTCAATTCCTCTTATCATCCTTCCCCTCTACACCCTTCATTAATTATTGTAGGAAATGGATCACTCCTCCTTGTCATTGCTGTCGGTTCATCCACCATTCTCACACCACAGCAATCTCTGGTCCTTTCCAATGTTCTAGTAGCTTCTAGCATCATCAAAACCTTAATATTTGTTTGTCGCTTTACTATTGATAACAATTGCTCCATTGAGTTTGATCCCTTTGGCCTCTCTATGAAGGATGTGCAGACTCGACACATGATCGCCAGGTGCAATAGCATGGGAGACCTCTATCCATTCTTTCCGTCCGCTGCCACCTCATCAACACTCACTACCACCACATGCTCCACCATCTGACATCGTCGTCTTGGTTATCTTGGATCCGATGTCTTGTCCCAATTTATAAACACTAAAACTATTTCATGTAATAAACGTATCTCTGATCGTATTTGTTATGCTTGTCAAATGGGACGTCACGTGCGTCTTCCTTTCAATCGATCTACTTCTCGAGCACTTCATCCTTTTGACCTTATACACTGTGATCTTTGATCCTCACCTGTGGTCAGCATGTCGGGTTATAAGTATTACCTCGTTATACTCGATGACTGTACTCATTATGTTTGGACCTTTCTCCTTCATGTCAAATTCGATACCTTTGGAGTCTTATCGCACTTTTTATCTTATGTGCGCACTCAGTTCGGCGCTGCTATCAAGCAAATCCAATGCGACAATGGTCGCGAATTCGACTATTTCTCCACTCACACTTTCTTCCTCACCAATGGAGTAATTCTCCGTATGTCCTATCCATACACCTCTCAGCAAAATGATCAAGCCGATCACATCCTTCGTACCATCAACAATATCATACGTTCTCTCCTCTTACAGGCTAGCCTTCCCTCCACGTACTGGGATGACTCCCTCCACACAGCCACCTATTTTCTCAATTTTCATCCCACTACAACTCTTAATGGGCTCACACCCTTCTTTGCTCTTCATCGTTCCCACCCTTCCTACACTAATCTCCGTGTCTTTGGTTGCGCTTGCTATCCCAACATCTCATCCATTACTCCACATAAATTGTCCCCGCGCTCCTCCTTATGTGTCTTCCTCAGTTACTCCACCGACCATAAGGGGTACCGCTGTCTCGACCTCTACTCCAATAGGATTACCATCTCTCGACGCGTTGTTTTTAATGAGTCATTCTTTCCCTTCTCCGCCATGTGCACATCATCCATTGATCCCACCACTCTTGATTTCTTGGGCAGTGACGACCACACCACTCTGCCCATTATACCTACTGCAGCACCTACAGGCACATCCTCCAGAAGCGCCTCTCCTAGTGCTATCCGAATGCCACCACCCTTCTCCACTACAGGGTCTACTTCACCCTGGGCTAGTCCTGCTGCCCCTGAGGATGCATCGTCCTAGGTTGTTGACAGCGGCACCACTAGGCCACTTGCCACACCCACTGTGGTCAACTCTAGTTGTCCTAGGTACGTCACCGGCCATACCACCGTCACCGTTCCGTAGCCCATCGTGCCCATTTCCAACATGCATGGCATGCACACCCGAGCCAAATCCGATTTCATTCAACCCGTTGACTACCTCAACCATAACATGGCGGCTATATCTCCGATCCCGAAGTCTTTTAGATCTGCATTGATTGATCCAAATTGACGTGCTGCCATGCAGTCAGAGTTTGATGCTATTCAAGCTAATGATACTTGGACACTGGTTTCTCACCCTCCAGGCGTGAATGTCATCATAGGGAAGTGAATTTTCTATCACAAGTTTTAGTCTGACGGATCTCTTGCTCGCTACAAAGCGATATAGGTTCTTAGGGGCTTTTCTCAACGCCTAGGGCTTGACTATGATGAGACCTTCAGCCCTGTTGTGAAGCTCACCACCATTCATGTGGTGCTCACGTTGGCTCTCACACACTCATGGTCTATACACCAACTTGATGTCAAGAACGACTTTCTGCATAGGACACTGACAGAGACCGTGTACTGTGCTCAGCCTTCTGGGTTTGTTAATTCATCACACCTCGACTATATCTGTCGCCTGAACCGTTCTCTTTATGGGCTCAAGTAGGCCCCCCTACATGGTACAATCGCTTTACTTCCCACATCACCTCACTTGGGTTTGTGGAAGCCAAGTTCGATATCTTACTGTTCATTTATTGCTGTGGCAGTGACATGCCATTCTTACTTCTCTATATCGATGATATTGTTCTCACAGCCTTCCCCGAGCGGCTCCTACAGGAGATTATTTTAGCTCTCCGGCAGGAGTTCTCTATGATAGACATGGGACCACTTCATCACTTTCTGGGCATCACGGTTAACCGCTTGGACAACACTCTGATTCTCTCACAGCGACAGTATATATTGGATACTTTGGACTGTGCTGATATGCGGGACTGCAAGCCCAACAACATGCCAGTGGACACTCGATCCAAGCTATCCAAGAACAGAGACTCTATACCGGACCCCACACACTACAGGAGCATCGTAGGTGCATTCCAGTATCTCACTTTTACCTTGCCTGACATTGCCTATGATGTTTAGCAGATCTGTCTATATATGCATGATCCTCGAGAGCTCCATCTTGCTGCCATGAAGCAGATACTGCAGTATCTCTGAGGTACTCTAAATCACGGTCTCCATCTTTCCTGAACCGCTCTGACTGAACTCACGATATACATTGATATTGATTAGGCTGGCTGCCTCGACACTCTCAAATCCACCTCTAGATATGCGGTCTCCTGGTCGTCTAAATGCCAGCCCACCGTATCAGGCTCTAGCGCCGAAGCTGAGTACCGCGCGGTGGCAAACGGCATCGCGGAAGCTTGCTGGTTATATCAGCTACTCCAAGAGCTCCATTGTCCAATTCGTCGTGCTACCGTCGTATATTGTGACAACATCAGCGCTGTCTACTTCTTCACCAACTCTATACAGCATCAGCGAACCAAACATGTCGAGATTGACGTATGTCGCTCTCGACGAAGTTCGAGTTCTCTACGTCCCCACCTCATCACAGTACACCGACATCTTCACCAAGAGGCTATCAACTCCCATCTTCACCAACTTTAGGTTCAGTTTGAATGTCCGTTGTACTTTTAGTTTCGGCTATGGGGTGTTAGACTTATAATTTTGGCCCATGCAGCCTGTCGGCCCACTCGATTCATTCACTATGGACACATATATATACTTCGCTTGTGCACTCGTGTTGTGCAGCGTGAACCCTAATCCCGTGACACATCATTTAGTGATTTAGAGCACTCTCGTGTGTCTTGTTATTCACACCAGGATATATACAATGTAAAATAGTGATGCCTTGCACATAGCAAATTGTACTATTCGTTGATTTTTCATATCAAATGCAGCAAGATCGACAATGCGCTTTCCAGAAGAATGTTCCTTTCACTGGCGAATTTGGTGAGGAAAAGGAGTGGAATCAGACAATCAGACATCGTCATGGTTCGATAAAATCATGCAAGTCTTTCAGCACTTTTGGAACCTATCAAACTGTTGCTTGGATGGCAGCACCAAAGGGGGGAAATATCTGAATTAGCCGACAATGGTGATAAAGAGCAAATATACGTTACTGGGGCCCGGGTTTTCAGTTGAAAGATTCGAGTCCATTAATCAAGCGGTGGAACCCAGACGTGTTGATTGGACTGCCTAGCTGTGCAGTAACGTTGTGCTAGTACGTGTTAGGCTGCCTTCCAAAAAAAAAAAAACCCTGCTTGATATGTCAACGAGCCACACCGGATGCTACTATGTGAGTTGCTCGGGAGGAGGGGCACCACCGTTCCCCTTCCTGGTTCTCACTTGTGAGGGCCATGTGCTGAGGTCGTCGCGAACTCGCGACTGCCGACACGGGATCGTCGCGCGCGGGCCGCGCTGCTTGTATCGGTCCGAGCTGAATCTGATGGCGCGACGTTTCTCCTTGGACCGACGGGTGAACCGCGAGATGGGCCCAAAGACCGCGAGTGAGCGAGACTAATGCGAGAGGCACGGGTCGATCGATTCGTACTCCACCCAACTCCTCGCTAGTCCTTCCGCTCTCCAGTCTTCCATACCTCGCTCGCGGAGACGCCACCGACGAATCTCCTCCGGTCCTCCCGCCCTCGCGCCGCCGCAGAGGGCAGGCCGGTGCGCTCGTTGTTAGCTTCTAGCTCGCTCGTTCGTGGAGAGAGGCATCCGTTGAGAGCCTACGTCCAGTCTGCCGTTGCTCCAATGGTGCGTGTCTCTCCCCCTCGCCTCATCCCCGGGGAAAAAAAAAACCTAACTACTGCCTCTACAAGGTCTCGACCTCCGTTTGGTTCGGGTTCTCCTTTGCAAATCTACCGCATGGTTTAGACGTAGTGGGGATTGCGCGCTTAATTTTAAGTTCGCGAAGAGTAATCTGTCGCATGCACTATTGAAGTCGACCGGTCGACGGCGAACTCGTTCACGCCGAAACCTTCGTTTTCCATCTAGTTAAAGTAACACCTTCGTATCCGGCAGACGAAACTGAAACATATGTCATGGTCATAGTTGCAGGGCACCCTCACCGATTAGTCATGTAAATTACAATTTTAGTCCCAATCACTTTTTTTTGTTATGAGAGGATGAGAGATGGTAATTTCAGGTAAATACAATAGAGATTAGGTTTTTAAGTCGTGGGGAGGTCAGATTTTTTCCATCTCAACGTAAAATGGGAATCCTTCTCAATTCCCAACCAGGTATTGAATAGGTGTTTGCCCTCTCAAAATCCCCATTCCTATCCCACCTAATCTCCCATTCCCACCAAACAAATAAAGAAATTAATAGCTCTCACACTCTATGTAAACTCCCATTCCCTTTCGACAGCTTGAATGAGTGACTAGTGGGCTAGGGATTATTATTTGATTTGTTTGTTTAATGTGCATGTGAGTTTAGATGGGATGGGGATGGGGATGGAGATGTTGAATCATTGTTATAATTAATATTTTATGATAAACACTTCATTTTGTAAATGATTTAATTAATAAAACTTGGTTTGAAAATATTTGTGGTGTTGTGTGATTGTGTATGACTAACGTGGATCAGATTGCTTTATCTGTGTCTAGAAACAATTGTTTTATCTATGTGCAGGTGGGTCAGATTGCTTTATCTATGTCTAGAAACAATTGTTTTATCTGTGTGCAGGTGACTTAAGATCAACCTTGCTTAATGATGATGACCGGGGCTACACTCTAGAGGGATCGGAGGTCTAGCACGATCAGCACGTCATGTAAACTAGAGTCTAGGAGGCTAAAGAGCCAATATATATCAATGTTGGGCTCGGGACTAGCTTTAGAAGAGCTGATATCCAGAATGGTTAAGAAAAAGATGTGATAAAATTGAGCACAAGATGGCACATGGTGGATGGACACCGTGTAAGAGGATTTCATAACGGGTTTCACAAGTTGTGTGTACAAGCATCGGAGAAATTATAAATAAATAAATTTAGAGTGAGATTGAGAATAAAGATAAAAATTAAATTAAAAAAATGTAAAATGTTTGGAATACAAGAGATTGAATCTTATTAGAAATAGGAGTTCTACATCTAATTGGTCTTGAAATTAAAGGGTTTGATTTTAAATAGGAATAGGAGTTCAACTCCTAATTGTTGAAGTTTTTAGATATAAATAGATGAGAGGTTGAGACCCTAGAAGTATAACTTTTGTAAGAAAGAAAAATTAAGTTTTAGTTTTGAAAAAGATAGGAGTGCTTTGAATGTATTTTATAGACATATCTTGATGCAATAAAGTTTATCTATTAAAATTAATAGTTTCATTGAGTTGTATTCTTTATTTGTGAATAGTTAGATCGGTGGCAAGGCGACGAATAGACTGGCGACATCAAGTTGGTCGAAGTGGTAACAGTACGACGATTGAACTAGCGATAGATAGTCAATTAGACCGATTGTATACGTTAGTGTATCATAACTTTATCTAGTTAAGATGTTTTTTTTATTCTATAAAAAGATTTAGTTTTTGATAATTCTACTATTTTCGCGCTTGATTCTTATCTTTGGATCATACATGAGAGTGTAGAGGTAAAAACCTCTACTCTTTTAATACCTAGGAGCAGGGTTTTGGGATGGAATGGAGAAATCTCAGCTTCTAATTAGTGTAGTTTCCACACTAGTTCCCTATAGATTCCCATATCACTAACCATACAATACAAGGGATTAAGAATAAAAAGCAATCTTCCATGGCTAATCCCACCACAACTATCTTATCTAAACTCCCAATCTCCTCAGCCCCCTCAGCCGTTGAACTTCTTCATTTGATTAGGGAGGTTTAGTTTGTAGGACTACAAGTTTCCAATTACTGGTTCAACTGGCTAATATTGAGATAGTCATGTAATTGGTACAATTTTCCAATTATTGGTTCAACTGGCTAATATCATGTAGCTGGCATGATAACTATGCTTGGATCTGCAAGTTTATGGCTGTGATAGATGTGATACTAGAGTATATAAATAAGCAGGGCCGTAAGTCATCTAATGTATCTAAGTTGCATTTTGTACAGAAAGCACGTAGTTCAATGTCTTCATACATCTTGGAGTAGTGTTACCTCTCTCTTACATTAGTGCATTCTGAATAGTGGTATATTTTTCCTGGTTATTTTGTTTGATTGGATTTTAATTGTCTAAACTGGTGTGCAGATTAGGTTTTTAAATGGATGAAATAAAATTCTTTGTCAGGTGGATATAACAAGGCCTACCTGAGAAGGAAGTGTTCTTGTGCAAGGCGAAAAGTTGCTTTGTTTTGTGTTTTACAATTGTAGGGACAGAGACACTACACGTTAGTGGGGAACAATATCTTATTTAAGCAGTTTCAGGGGTTATCCTTTATGTTCACTCTCTGAATTCAGTGTGCTGATTTAGGTTAACCGAGAGACCTGGGATTAGATAAATGCTCTTCATAGGAGAAATTTCATAACCTTTAATACAATTTTCTTTTATGTTTTATTATGTTATAATATCAACAATTTGAGTGAGTGTGCAGATTAGGCAATAAGAAGGCAGTTGGGATAGTGTTTTCTTGCAAGAACAAGAGATCTATTATGTTTTGCACTGCAGACTTTTAGCTTCTCCTTTTTTGGAGCGGATAACCTCAATGTTCAATTGAATGGGTAAAATTAATGGATACCAATCTGCTGCTAGTGTTATGAGATAAATATAATTTATGAACTTTGTTTTGACTTAATTGTCTGATTTTTCATTTTGTAATTTGTCCTTGAACATGTGTTGTTGCAATTTCAGTATATGTTGTCTAGGTTCCCTAAAAAATTGCAACAGTTGCTTATCTGTGAAATAGTAAGACAATGCTGTCCACTGATTTTTGTGCACAAAAGCATACTTTGCATGACACAACAGGGACTATAATCATCCATAAATATTTTGTCTCTTCTGCATGATCAGTAGGCCTTGAAAAGTTTTGCTGTATTAGAATGCACCAAGCAGCTCTGTCAATGTCTTGATAAATTTAGCACACCGTTTAACTTGCAAGTCTTTTCCTGTTTTCCATTTATTTTAAATCAGGAATGTGCAAAAACAGCAGTTATCTTAGTGTCTATGGTTTTGCTGAAGCTGGGGGACGAAAAGAAGGGGTGAGTGCCTGGAGGGCAGAGCAACGCAAGCATGTCCGTTTAAGTTGTCTCGGTGTCTTCTGTTCTGTTTTAGCATATGTGGGAATTTGTTCTGTTGTGGTACTATGTTTGATTTGTCTTGATTCGGTAATTTGTAGACCGAGGGTTCTCTTCTGTGTTACTGCGTCGAACTGCCATTGGTGCGGCCGGGACCCTTTGTTGAGTCTATTATACATTTCGACATTCTAAGCTATTCCTTTCCAAACCATTCCCTTATAAGGACATGCTTTAGCCTCTTTTATTTCAGCTTAGGCTTATTAACTTTTTGTCTTTTTGTTTTATATGTTTTATAAGTTGGTAGCTTTTAAGTATGGTGGATTTCTACCTTTACTTTAAATAAGTAAAAAAAACTCAAATTTAGCTATTGGCTTAATAGTGAAAGAGTGATTTATGACTTTAAAAGAACTAAACAAAAAGTCTATTCGTTTGTTTAGGCTTAGATTTTTTTGCTTATAAGCTGGCTCATAAGCCTAAACAATTGATTTGGCTGTAAAGTTTCTGCAATTGGTAGTTTCAGCTGTGGGCTGCTTTGGTGCTTCCTATGTTTCACTCTTACAGTCTGCTTGAAATTGCTTTGCTGAAGTATTTTCTGCTGGTAATTCGGCCTGTCCTCTATCGTGTCCTCGTAGGCTGTTTCTCTCCCTGCGAGCAAAAGGCACCCGCAGCGACTCGCAGCTTTCTCTCCCTCCCACGCGCGTCGAGCCAGCCAGCCAGCCAGCGCGCGCGGCAGAGCTGACGACTGACGAGCGTCTTTTTTGCCATCATTCCGTGGCGCTGGTCGAGCCTACCTGCCAGCGGATGCCGCGCGGCGCGCTACCGTCAGCCGGGTCGACAGGGGCGTGCAGATGCAGTCTTTATCTACAGCACCGGGTCAGTCCATCCAGTCCTGCCGATGGAGACTGTTCACCATTCACGCATCAAGCGCACGCCAGGAATAGTAACTTGTGTCTCAGAGACCCAGCCCGAACAAGGACGAGTGGGAAAACTACGCATCAGGGCATCACCTTAGATCTCTGCTTCTTTTACTGCGCCCAAGCGGAATTTCTACTTTTTCTAGCATGGATTCTGCTTTCAATATACCCGTGTAAAAAGAGCAATAAAGATCGAAAACGGATATCAGTCTAGTTCGGGGTGGGACGGGCCTGTTCGGATTGATGGCAATCAATGCTGAATATAGCTTATATGTATGGCTTGGTCTAGGCGGTTGGAGACTTGGAGCACTAGAAGTCATATGACAAGACTAAGTGTGTGTTTTATAATCAAGTGTTAGGTATTACGATCTTAAAAAATAGATTAATATTGTTTTTAAAGTAAATTTTAGATAGAAATTTTTTATAAAAAATATACCGTTTAGCAGTTTATAGATTATACTTATAATAAAAAATGAGAGTTTTTTTCATATCTTATACTCCTTTGGTTCTATGATTAGATGCATGCTAGTATTAGCAGTGATGAACGGATCCAAAGATCTTAGGTAAGCTGGAACTAATTATAAAGTGGAAATGAGAGGAGCTAGTTATATAGTTATTATATTTTCTACCCATAGACTATGCACATAGGAGATAATTATAGAGACTTATGAAAATAACACACGAGTTTTTGGACCCTTTTTTTGGGGTTCCACATGGGTAATCGCTCTGGCTGTGGAAAAGGCTACATAGATTGGGTACAAAAACATTCATTGTCACTGTAACCGACTGTATACCAACGGCCAACATAAATATTGCCAAATAAAATTGGCGAGGACCATTTCGAAAAAGGAAACGTTTCTGTTGGGCTTCACCGTATACTGAGGACTAATTGAATATTTCTTCTATTACCGCGAGCTTGCTTGGAGATTAGAATTGTTGGAAGGCAATTTTTATGCCACAACTTCTAAGCCGAAGACACGTGACTGGTGTAACGAAAAATAATTTCAAGTTAATATTTTTACACTTATTTTTTTAGTGTTTCAAACAGGGGTGAAAAAATAATGAAACAAAAATTAAGCCGTAAAAATTCAAAATTAATGCAGTCTCGACCTAATTGAGAGACATCCAAAGGCATTACATTTTAAGATCGAAAAAATACCCCTAGATTGTGTTATTAGCAGTGAATGAGAGTGTAAGGGGATGAGATTATTAAGTTTAATGTTTGGATGGTGGGCGCAGGAGTTTTACGAGGGATTGTGATCAGGAGTTTACGCTAGAAGTCCCTCATTTTCAATACCATAAGGTAGGTGGGAATTGGGAGAGAATTCTCTTCCTAAGTATAATCAAAGCTATCCATTATCATTTAAAATTTATCTCTCATCTAAATTCTCTATTACTCTCGTTTCTTTTGCCAAAGAGACAGAACAAAAATAAAACTCTTATGAACAATTCCACCACCAACTCCCTTCTCCCGATTTCCTTCCCTAAAATTGTCAATCAAGCTGCTACAGCTAGCACTTACCCGTTTGTAGACTTCGTTGTCACATGATGTTTCTTAACCTATAATTTAGAGCAACACATAGCGAGAGGACTTTTTTTTAAGCATGAAGATTTGAGCTCTGGTTGATAGCCGCACAACTGAAGAACGTGCTACAAGTATGTTCTCTCTCCCTCATTGATACCATTGCAAAAGCACGGGGAGGGTGGGAAAGGAGGCGACAGCGTACTATAGAAGTCTATAATGATAGATGGTCACTTAGTCAGTAATCACATGGGACTCGACAAGTTAGAACCTGCAAGCACCAACTCTATAATTAAAAGAAGAGAACCGATAAGATAACCTTATTATTTTTTATGTCTAAATCTCGTTGCCTAAATCCCTAATTATGACAGCTTATTATTGTGTACATGCAAAATTAAGTCTGGTTTGAAGAAAACTCTCCTTAAGGCCGAGCTAAACGTCACCTACATTTCATCAGACAGGTATATATATATATATATATATGCATCTATTTACCTAACTACAAGCCAACTTAAAAGCATGATAAATCAGTGCGGATGGCCGGATGCTTTTGGTTTGAAACAGCTCTCGGCGAAAGTAGTCAGGACGGCGGATCCTGGCCGAAACAAAATTTACTATTGAAAGGCCCTTTTTTTTTTCTCAATCACAAGACTTGCACAAATGTCACACTCACATATCTACAGTAAATATATTCCTAAGATTTCAAAGGGTACTTTTCTGAAAAAAAAACTTTTCGTATATAAATTGCTTAGAATACTTTTTAAAAGCAACTGTAATAATTAATTCATTTGTTTGTATAAAAAATCATTAAAAAATTCAAATAATCTATCCAAAACCCTAAACAATCAATCTGGACCCAAATTTCTACTGCCCCAACATTTGCATAATTGTGGGCAACATGAATATATGCTCTGCACCAAACACATTATTTTCTTTTTTCCCTCTAACTTTAAGATACTCCATCAGCTTCATAAGAATCTAGTCCTAAATTACATACAAATTATTACTATAAATATAAATCTAGACCGACCTTACGCATGCATGCAAGACGTATAATGTATAATTTTTAGATACAGAGGAAGAAATCATATATTTCTAAAAACTATTTATCTATTTTATTAAAAAGAGATAACTCAAAAGAGTCATAGATAAAGTTACTATATCAATTAAAAACAGAACGGTCTGAACCGTGAAGAACGATAGCTAAAGTTGTATAAACATTATAATTATATTTTTTAGAAAAAAAGTAAGAGAGCTACGTATATTGTGCGAGAAAATCAACAGGCTAGAAAACTGCAGGCGGAAAAGGATGCATGACATTAATTAAACACATCTTTCGTGCCATCTATTCTTCACAAAAAAAAAAACTAACTTTATGACACGCAAGGTGCCAAATAACAGCGCGGATAATCATCTTTTATATTTTAGGTGACTACGTATTTAGGGACATGTTTGTGGATGTGTATATTTCACGTAACTGAAAAAAATTAACTAAAGAAGAAAAATTGGTGTCACCTCTGTCTCTCCCCCGGCAGCTACTAGGGTTTCATCTGCTAGCGCGGAGGAAGTGAAGCCCCATGGAAAATGCTGTGCACTTGTGGTGGGGAGTGGCGGCGTGTAGGGAGCTCAAGTGGCACACTATAACCTTGTGTACTTACGAACGACATCTAGAAGATATTAAACTCTAAAAGTAACAAACACAATCAACAATTTACTTACTACGAACTCAAATGCTCATAAAGCTCACTAGCTCTAAACTCCTCAATCCAAATCTCTCCCCTTCGCAAATTTCTTTCACAAAGAGATATGTATAGATTTTGCCCAAGAACTATATCCCCCAATAGAGGGGGTAAAGGGTTTAAATACCCGAGCTTTAAGAACTAGCTAGCTATTATGTATATATATGAAATTTTGATTTTCACATCAGAAACTCTAATATATTTAAAACGACACTCCAATGGTCACATCCGAAAGATCTCGACCTGAAATTTTACATATATAGGATATTCTAATAAAACCCATCAGACATTCTGTAATTTTTCTCAACACAAATGCTTAAGACCATATTGGAAATTCTCACACTTACATCGGAATTTCTAAACTTCATTGGAACTTCCGAGATTCATATCGGAACTTCTAATATTTTTTCCCAATAGAAACAAACAAGGTCATATTTGAATTTTCGGTCACATCAAAATTTTTGATATCACTCAACAAACCAACTATAACTTATTGCTTGAAAGTCCATTTTTAATGATTTTAAACTTTACGGAAAGCTCAATTAGAGTGCTACGTAACCCAACCTAAAGTAGGTCTAAAACCACTCAAAGGAATGGTTAAAACTTGTGTTTATCTCAAGATAGCATTTAGATTAATTTGAGCACCAAGACATACACAAACACACTGGTGTTTCATCTATCTTAATAGTATGCCATTTCTATACAGTTAAGGCAAAAATTTTGAAGAGTCATTAATATATCTAGTTAAAAAAGGAAAGCTGATGAAGCCGATAGGGATTGTTCAGTGAAGACCGGATTCAAAGAAATTTTCATAAATAGAGAAAAATAAATATATTCCTTAAAGTTGCTACAAATCGATTTCTTATTTGCAAATATTTATTGTAAATAGGCAAGAGTAGTTTTCTTTCCTATTTATTTAAAAAATATTATCCTGTATTTGTCTTAGACTTGTGTAAACCCAATGGTAGAAATATGTATACTCAAGGGTCTTAGAGATATCAAAATCAAATCGGTACAATTAAATTCGGTACATCGCTATCTCTGGAAGTAGAACTAACGTAGTTTTCAACAAGATCTTGTTTTGGGTTAGGCTACATCGGTTAAGTTCTATTTCCAATAAGAGATAAGTATCATCATAAACTATACGTACCAGCTTGGTTAAGACTTTCTTGGTTCGGTCCAATATCGTAGCAAAGTTTATACGTTTGTTGTTTATCTTGATACATTCGGTTTTGGCTAAGTCTGTATTAATTAAATCTCTTAGTTCGATCTAATGTATATATTACGCTGGCATAGAATTTATCAACTTATTAAATTTATCTTGTTATTTTTAATCTTATACTATCTCGGTTAGATCTGATCTATTAGATTATTATTAATAAGTTAAATCTTGATAAGTTGATATGTTTTATTTAATATTCTATCGATGTTCTAGCCAATGAATTATCTTTATACTATGCTTTCACTTTCTAACTAATCTCTATCTGTTAGACAACTGATGAAAGGACCTTAATGTCACCTAGAGGAAGGGTGAAGAGGTGTTCCTGAAAAACATTCGCAACGGAATACAATTCTCCTTTGGAGTATTCGGATTAAAGGGTCGGAGTATCTAGATAAAATTTTTCCAAAGTATCTAGTTAAAATGGTGAAAGTATCTAGACGAATCTCTCTATCAGACAAAGAGCTTCGACTAAAAACTTCGAATAGTGCGTCTAGATATTTTGGTCCTTTTTCACTACATCCAAAATGACTTTTGAAAGAGACACCTTTACAAGTAGGGGAGGAATGAGGTGATCCAAATTAGTAGTAAATGATGTAAAAAATTAAAGTACATAAGTGAGAGATGAAAATAAAAGATTTGTTTTCCGAAGTTCGGATCACAACGATCCTACGTCTCTGTTGAGTGACCCCAAAAAGATGGGTCTCTCTCTATCATAAGCCTCATCAAATAAGTGTCAAAGATGAAGTTTTAGCCTCAAAGCAACACCGAGGCAAGACTCTGTTCTCAAGTGATAACTGAGGTCCACACACTTGGGCAATGAGCTATTACTTTTGGTGAAGCTTGCTCTATCAAGTAACCTCCAAGCATGAGCTTATTTATCACTCAATAACCTCTTTCCTTACTGAGGTAAGGATGAACATTCACAAACTTTCAATTCACCACAACCTTAGGAGCTCACCGATGACTCCTAGCCATCTAAGAGACTTTGATCTCCAAGAGTGATAAACACAATTAAAGATTTACTTGCTATGAACTCAAGTGCACAAAGAATGGAGTGAATATCACTTGCTCTCAACTTCTCAATCTCTTAACTTAACTCTTTAACTCCTCAAATCATTCTCACAAAGTGCTATCATCAAGGTATGGGATTTGGGAGAGGCTATTTAACTTTGGATAGGTCTACTATTATCAAAACTCATCCTCAAAAACAACAACAAAGGATGGAAGGATAGAAGGGTTTAAATACCTGAGCTAAAAAACTAGCAATTACTTATAGATTTAAAGTCGGATACTCTAGAGAAGCTTATTTGTTTGACCAGCAAGGTTGGTTCAGAGTATCATGCCAAAATATCTAGAGTATCCACTACTCCTTGATAGCGCCCTATAAAAACGGTCATATCTTTTTTGCTTTGGAGTCTGTTTTCGACGATGTTGAGCTGTATGAAAAACTTATTAAGAGGGCTACCCAACTCAACTAAGAATAAACTCTAAAACCTTTCAAAGAATATGTTAAGGCTTGTATTTCTCTCAAGAAAGCACTTAAAAGGTTTACTTTTGGCACTAAGACATAAATAAACACATCAATGCTGCATTACTCTTAATAGTATGACATTTATATACTTAAAAACAAATAGAAAAGCTACAATACTTGAAATACCTTCATGACATCTTCTTGCTTTTCCTTGAGGGTTACTAATGTCAACTATATTGCATCGTTAAGACTATTCACCTACATATCATTAAATACATTATTTCTAAATCAATTATACTTTTATCTTAATCAATGCATTGCATCGTCTTGATCTTCGGCACTCTATTTTGCACTCTTCAAATGTTTGATATGGATCTTTTGTAACTGCGCATGACATTGCATGAACCATCGACACGAAGCCTTCACTCGCCCTTCATCACTGTATTGGTTTGTTGGCGTTAAACCCTTCGCTTTTTCTTCACTACCCCATGGTCCATTACAGCTGAGTATTATTTTCCCTTCACCGTCTTACCATACAAAGCCACTCCGCTCTCCACATCTTCAATATCTTCTTTTTACCAACATATTCATCAATATCCTTATCTTAATACTAAAAGTCAGCCTAGTCACTCTAACTTATGAAAATATTTTGTCCTAACATATGTTGTCATTAACTATCAAAACTTCATATAATACAAGGTTAGGAGACTTGACCTTTCAGTTCATACCTTGAGTCCGTATCAAACTTTTGGTCGATTGGTTTATTGGTCTAATTTTTTCTATCTTTTTTATCAATTGTACTTTAAATTGATTGGCATGGCCCGAACCTCAAGAATTTAAGAACTTGCATTGGAGCTAAGCAAAACTCCTAGGACTTCATGCCTATGATGCATTGGCGAAGATATTGGATGATTTTCACGCCAAAATATACCCAAATACACGTACCAAGAGAAGTATACCAACAAGAATGCCTTCATGTAATCTTTCTTTCTTTTTCTTAAGAGATGGCAATACCAAAACCATTTGACCATATATTCTTCAAATGATCGATGCGGGTTACTTGTAGCTTGAAATGGCCTTATACGGTCCATCACAACAAAACCTTCACTCATATTTTACCATCGGATTTGGTCCTTTTGTGCCAAGCCTCTTGCTTGTCCTTCACCACAGCATGGCCCAACACGTCTGAGCATTACTTGTCCTACACCTTCTTGCCATAGTAGCCACTTTGTACCCCACATATTCAATATCTTTATTTTACCATTTTTTATATCTTTAGGTGTCATGATTTTACATGAGTATCAATATATTTTTTAATTCTTAGGACCTATTTCTCTCATAAACTCAATAAAATTGTTAGTTCCAATAATTCGGTTGTCAGCTTTCACTTGTAGACTAACCGATCTCATATATAAAAGGATACGAATAAATTGATGAGTATTAATCAACACCACAAGTGTCATATATCCACATGTATGTTCAAATGTAAAGATACCAATTAAATGAAAGAGTTTGAATTGGATCATTCATACATACATACATACATATATATATATATGATTTGCTTTCCCAAAATCATGAAAAATTGGTTAGTTGCACGAAATCAGTTTATCACAAATCATCAAAATAATAATTACAAATAGTTGATTATAGAATATTCAATCTTTTCCTTTTTGGTGATGGATGCCAACTCGATATTAAACATATTGATTTAAGTAGAAAATATAGAATGAACAGTTAAATATGTGCATACATATGAATTTGAAGATAAACATATACACATATATGATTAAAGGACACCGAAGAAAGTTTATGCTATATTTTGAACTCTTATGATAGATAAATTTAGAATATGAAGAGTTTATTATATATTGCACATAATTTTTATTTTTATATCTGGACAAAGAAATACTCAAAAAAATATTAGTATCATATAATTAGATTTTTATTAATCATTAAAATAAAATTAATGGCACTTAAACTTTGAAGTTTTGCCAAAGAGGAAAAAAATCGTCGGGTAGCAGTGATTCTCTTGTTACACACTTATCTAAGTAAGTTATTTTTTTCTCTTTACTAACTTTTGCATTCATATACAGAACAAGTGGAAGTGGTAGGGTACTGAAAAAGAAATGGGAAGAGCTAGAGAGAGTAGCAGCGACCATTCTGTCACACACACATCTAAGTAAGTGATTTTTTTCTTACTTTAGTTTAAAATTAAATTTTACATTCTATCTGGCTTTCATATATGCACTGAATGTGAGAGTTGTATGGGTAGAGGTATAAGAAGTGAAATGGAAGAGTTGGAGAGAGGCTAGTTGCATAGCTTGACGTTTGATTGTGATCTTTCGTTGATTATGTAATAGGTGATTACTATTTAGTGCTTTTGTTAGATCTGATGTGTGATATTTGACTTGGTGTGCTTCTTTTTGACTTGTTGGATTTGAATTTGTGTTATCACATATTGCTGGACATGTTGTTGGACATGAATTTACTTGTTACATGCTGTTAGACATGTTGTTAGACATTAATATGTTTGATTTAGATATATTTATGTTTTTCTTTACTATATGCAAGTTAGGATGGATAAAATAGGAGAATAGGCTATTAAAATTTTGTAAAAAACTAGATATAATTATGTCAACTTTTGTTATAAAAAATCTATCAAATCAAAGTCAAAATTATCAAAATTAAGTTAAATTTATCAAATTAAAGCCAAATTTATCAATTTTGTCTTAAATCAGTGCAAAGCTATACCAAATTCACAAATGTGTCAAAAAGTTCCGAATAAACAAAATTTTCCAAAAACTTTCATATAACGGGGTTAAACGAGTAAAGAAAAAAAATAACAATTTGACCTTGAGTTAACACTGTTATCTTTCCTTTACGAAACAGAGTTCAGTCTTGAAAAACGGGATTAAAAAAATTCAGTTCGGTAGTTAGGTTTGGAAACAAGGGACAAATTAGCAATTTAAAAAAAAACAAAGCATTGCCGTGCATATATAAGCTTTCCCCTCTCTCCCCCTTGCCGGTTCCTCCCGATCCCCTTCCCTTCCTCTCCACCCCCGCACCCCTCCCCCAACCCCACCCCACCCTAGACACCCCCGCCGATCGCCCCCCGCTCGTCCCTCCGCGCGGCGGGCGATCGCTCCTCTACCCCTCCACCCCCCACCTTACACGCGATTCCCGAGAGGCGCGATACCCCCTCCAAGCAGCTGGCGGATCATCCTCCATCCCCGCTTCCGCCGATCGGATCGCGTGCTCCCCGAGGTGAATTTCCCCGCATCTGCCGCACGGTTATTACCTTTTTGGGCCGATCGATCGATCGTTCGGTTCGGGCCGGTCGACTGCGTTGTGTCGGGCGGAGGTATCTGGGCGGGCGAGTGGGCGGCGGTGACGGTGAGTAGGGGAAGGAATTGGATTCGGGGAAGGTGGCGTGCGATTTGAGTGCCCCCGTAACGAATTCAGCTGGTAATTTTAACAGGGACCATATGAAAGTGCGCGCATGGACATTTCTGCTAATTTTGCTCTGGATTGCGGGGCGATTTTTCCTTGCTGGTTAGTTGCTTTGCTTGGGAGAGTATTGGTTGTGAGCTTTATCTGCATGTGCGTTTGGTTGGCGTTGAGGACTTTGCTTGGAGTTAGTATTTTTGGAGGTTTCGGTAAGCATTGTGGGGCTAAAGGGCATCTCCTATTCTCTTATGTTTAGGTGAAATTATGACTCTTTTATTTTGTGATCTTATAGCATATTCAAACGAAGCTGTGCGGGCATATGATTAGTGCAGATAATTGCTCTGAGAAATGTGGGACTCTTAATTCGTTTAAGTTGGGTGAGCCGGTGAGGTAAAAAGAGATAGCTCGAGTCATTTTTGGAGTTGGGATATCATACCTTTTAAACTTCTTGTCTGGTTGGTAGTTGTTTGGTAGGTAGTTTTGAATTCTATTGCTTTTTGCAAAGTTCTGTTAGTTGTTTCATGACTGAAATACACAATTAGTTGATTAGGGCAATGATTTTGTATACTTTTTAACATAATAGGATTAGATTGTTTTCTGGATAAATTTGACTTTTTTTTTTTGCTCTGGCTGGCTGCTGTTATAGCTCCAAGTATGACAACCGCTGTTTGAGGATTTTTGTTGAGGATGTTATTACTTATTAATTTGTGCTAGTTTTGATTCTGGTGATTACTTTATGATATGGTTGGTTGTAAAGGTTCTCTTAATTCAATTTGCTTTATTTTATATTTTGTATTTTGTGAAAGAAACCGTCGATTTTTTACATGCCAGCCAGGACTTGGCTTGGTGGGATCTTCTCTGACGATAGGTTGGTCGTTGAACAATATAGATGTTTGTTGTACTTTTAGTGAGTAAAAGCTAGCATCTAGTTGTCCCCTAGGTGCACTACATGCCCTATTGCTTTCAGGAGTGCGGTCACAACTATTGTTAGCACTTAGCACCGCACTGTTCACGCATCAGAAATTTCACTAACCTTATGTCAGATGGAATTCCATGTATGGTAATTGGATGCAAGGGGTGCTTGCATGCATTTTTCATATTTCACTTTTGGTAATACAACACCTTTTTATTGGTTTTTTCATTGAGGAATAATAACTGAGTAACCAGTGCAATTGAGACTAAAGTTTGATTATTTTGTATAAGTAACTGCATCCTTAAAATTCACCCTCTCTTTCTATATTAACATGTTGACTATTTGAAGTTTCTCATTTCATCTATGTGCAATTCACTGATTTCTGTTTGAAGTAATAGCATTGTGTTGACAAAAGATGTTTCTATCCAATAGTGAAATCCTTTTTCTTTATAAACCTCTTTTGCAATGACAGTAGGATTGAAGACTTACTGGTAAACTATAGTTGAACCTTGTAAGCCTTTGCAGAAACTAGGGCTACCAATTGATTGGAGTTGAAAATGGGGCTTGTCTATTATGCAACTCAATCTCCTTCCAAGTGTGGGCCACTAATTGATTTGTGCCATAGTTCTGCCACTGCTTGTAGGGCAAAGGTTGAGCATTTAATTCATATTTTGCTATAACCAGATGTTCTGGAGTTTGTACTTGATGTACAATACCTTCAGTTAATAAAATGCTAGTTATAGAACCTTAACTAGTGGCATTCATTTTTAACAATATGCAAATTCAATAATACAAAGTTAGCCTACTTCGAGTGTTTTCATGGATGATACTACTAGTATTGGATCCAATTGGCTGGATGTCTGTTTCAGTGCTAAAAATATTCTTAATAACCTGCTTACAGTGTTGTAGATAGACAAACTTAGAGAAGCACTAACAGGACTCATTTATATGTGTATCTATCTGTGGAAGTTTAGTATCCTACTGTGAGCACACGCAATCTTTAATATCTCCTATAGTTAGTGTCAATTTCATAAGGATTATTCTAACATTCTAAAATTATGCATGCTAGTTATGTTTTCGCCCTGTGGTTTCACGGGTGATAAGCATAATTATACAAAGTTTGCACCCCCCCCTTAAAGCTTCATTCCTATGAGTTGATTGTCACAGAAAGGATCATCTTAAGTGAAACATCAAGACTTCGCAAGGAGGTGGGAACTGTGGCAGATGATGACTAAAAAATAAGGGAGAGCCAACTAATGAACAAAATTAACAATGTTTTCGGAGTTAACATTCTCTTTTGGTACATATCTTCTAGTTGCACTAACTTGCCCTAAATTATCAGTATTTCCGTAAAGATAAGAGAAAAAAAAATCTGAATAGAAGGCTCTACAGAGGGTCATCAATGTATAAGTGGATGATTAAGCATAAAAGTTGGTAGGGAACTCTCCTACTGTCATCCTGGAAAAAAAAACATAAGCTAAGAAGTGCCACATATAGGTATTAATGTTCATAATCCTGGTGCTTATTATGCTATCAATATGCTATATGGTTCTGTACTCTTCTTCCTCAAAAGCTGAATAGCTAATACCATTACATCCAGGAATTCATCTGGGATCTAGATGAAATCCTTTTAAAAGCTCACTCTTTTTTTAAGGTCTTTATTCTTTTTTGTTCTTTTGTGTTGCCTTCTGTTCACCAGAATCTGGTATGACTCCTCTAAACAAGTCAATTTATCAGTTGCTGGTTCTCATGGGGTGAACCATGAACCACCACAAGTGTAGGATCAAACTTGTGCTGGTGACCTGGAACCGTAGACTTTAGGGACAATGGCTCGTTTCTTGTTACCTATAGCTTAATGCTAGTTGTTTTGTTTCTCAGCAACATCTTATTTTCTGCAACAAAATCAGCTTTCATCAGAACCAATCCTCTTTGTTATTGCAATATTGACTTTTTTGTATATCAATATGCAAGCGTGAAATTTGCATGTCTTCTACCATGTAAATTGCCAAGTTCTACATGCTCACATTACAGTATGCATCATATAACTTTTACAATAATTCTAACATTTGGTTTTCTTAATCTGATTTTCAGGTAGAGGTGATGATAAATCATAGTTAGTGACTTAGCTTGCAGCAGTTCTTTCTTGCAGCTAAGATAAATAATAATTGGTGTTATGGCATATAGAAATATGGTATGCACTCCCCAAGTCATTGATCTTGAAACTGAACAAACGCATTCTCATGTTCATTCAGAAAGTTTTAATCGCACTGGAAATGATTCATCTGACCAAGGTGCACAACATGCTGTCAGAAGTGTAGTAAATGCTATGAACAGTAGTCTCTCTGATATGCGAAGTTACTCCGATGTGGGCATGAACCATCCACATCAGCCTATCCATAGCTTGCCTCCAAATTTAGGACTTGATTCAGGTTTTGCCTTCCCATCCAGTATGTACAACCCCTGCATGCCGACAACATCTATGAACATATATGTTTCTCACACTCAGAGTTTCGGGTTGCCATCAAACCAAGTTGTTCTAGGAAGCATGGATGATGGTATCAGAAATGAAAATGCTGGTGAAAATGCTAGAGGATTCATTAAAAGGAAAAATGCTGCGGTCATAGGAAGTTACCACTGTGCTAATGGATTTGCAAGCTCAAGCTCTTCCTCTCATGCATCACTGAATCCTACACATAGGCCATGGGATTCTTCTTTTGAGTCAAATGTTTTGCCTAACACTGCATCATATAACCAATCAGAGTACCATAGCCAGACCAGTTGGCCATCAATAGAAGGATCTTCTATTCCAAGTAATGGCTTTAACTTGATGGGTGCTCACCCAGAATCAGCACAACATGGTAATTATGCATTTCCAGCTAGTCAGATCAGCCAGCGTTTTCAACCTATTAGCAATACATGGGTTTCCCAGGCTGCACATGGTATTGCTGATGGAATACCACAGTGGGAATATGTCAATGGAATGACTAATGCTCCAGGTAACTTTTCATTTGATCATAGAAACATCATCAGTTTTATTTTCTTCTTTCTAACGACATGAATAGTTCAATTTTCCTTGATGCCTGGACTAGTGGTTTAGCTTACATGGTAAGAGTGGCGAAAATTCCAAAATTTGTTTCCACCTACAGGATGAACTTGTGTGTTCACACTTGGAGTAATTGGAAACCCTTGTGCTTTTGGCAGGCAGATTTACCCATTCAGGTATGACAGAAACAGTGAACAGAAGCTTTCATGAATATCAGAATGGCCCTTCAACCTTATGTCGAGGTCCTCTACCTTATTTTCATCAGCATGCTGTGCATAGAATGCATACTCATAATCTGCTTGATCATACACAAATGCAAGCTCGTTACCAACAATGTCATAATAGTCCTATCGTACATGGTGTAAATCATTCTGGCAACCGGTTCCACTTGGGTCCAAGAATTCCAGTTCTTTTCTCTAATTCTGAACGTACTTTTGGGCCTCCACATCATCCATTCTTGGCAAATCCAGTGAACCACAGGAATATAAGAATCTTGCAACCTGAGGTTAGTTTATACTTAACTTTATGTCCCTACAATTTGTGATATGCGATAATTTATTTGGGTTGCTGGCTTTTTGCCATGTTCAATAATTTATATGTGTAGTGTAGTGAGCTTTCTTCCTGCTTGGGAAATGTTTGAAACTCTTGTAGCAGTTTGGCATATGTTGAACATGTATATTACTTACCTTTGATGTGCCAACGTTTGAGATGTTGCAGATTAGATGCTTAAATGCCTCTAACTCAAAGAGTATATTTCAGAAAACTACACTTCACTTAATGAAGACTAACCTTTGAAACCCAAACCTTTTCATGAAATTACCTCTTTAGTTGCATTCTCTTTTCAAATGTAGTTTTATGAAATGTCATTCTTTGGTAGCTTTTGCAGTAGTGGAGTTTTATGAAATTTACTTGCCCTGTAGCTATCAGTCCATATTGCACCCCTCAACTATCGCCTGTTAGGCCTCAACCATGCAACCATGAAATCGGACATTTTACACCCAACTATTGAAAATGTTTAAAATACCCCCTTGAAGGCAATACAACCAGGTTTTTAATGGAGGTTTTCTTGATTTTAATATCCAAATAGTTTTTTTGTTTATTGTATGTCACCTAGTTAGCAAGAGATGTAAAAAGTAATAAAATGTAATTAAAAAACATTGTTTGGGTGTCAAAATCAGGATAACCACTGTTTAAACCAGGCCATATTGCTCTTTAGATAATTTGATTGGTTTCAGTCATTGAGGGCTGTAAAATGTCCGGTTTCATAGTTGAGGGGTATGTTTTACAAACCTGATAGTTGAGGGGTGTAATGTGTTCATTTATTTGTTTAATTCTTACTCAATCTACAGATTATGATTTTTGACTTTCCACAATCCACAGTCTCCGGTGCAAGACTTTAACTAATTTCTGTCATAATATACTGGCAGTAATAATAAATATACATATTGTTTTGCAAGATAAATGAAGTATTATTTTCATGTAGCCAATCTATATACTTTCACATGATATATTGATGGCCAAGATTGGTTGGCTGACGATTGCTTGCATCCCAGAGTGACCTATATTTTTGCAGTTATATAAATTGAATTTCTTTATACACCTGTTGTTTGTGTGCTCAGGGGCTAGCGATTTTCTTACTGGATACAGTGGTTTTCTGCATTTGCAATTATCTCACATCATATCTGTTAATTTATTTCCAGCCAAAGGAAATGATACTTTTATATTTCTCATTTTCTCTGCATGTTGAATTACTTCCTGGTTCCTGCTGCCATTTCTCCATTTATTGGGAATTAAGTCATGTTTGCCCTTGGTTCAGGCTATTTAGACTGCAGTAGAATGTAGATCACTTTAAACAACTTTGCTCTTTAAGTCTATGTCATGAACTCAAAATTGATTTATTTTTTCTTTGGTTCTGCAGCATGATACAATAATAGATTTATCAGGATTCTATGAAGTGTCAAATGCTGTAGATGACCTTAGAGATATGCGGCTAGATATAGACAGCATGACATACGAGGTATGAAATTCCAGTCATTTAGGCCACCTTTTTTGAGTCCTTATCCACAGTAGGCTTTATCTGATTTATTCTTTTTTATTTGCATCACAGGAGCTTTTAGCATTAGAAGAACAGATCGGAGATGTAAGTACTGGTCTGGCAAAAAGCTACATTGTAGAGAAATTGAAGACTAGTTTATATGTGCCGGGATCGTCTGATAAGTCTTCTGAATCTTCCACAGAGAATGATGCTTGCATAATTTGCCAGGTCCTTCTCTTTCATTATTATTTTCAGCTAAGTTTTGAAGCATGGTAGCGTATGCATTTCCTGGGACAACTAAACCTAGCTTTCTTCATGGTCTGAACTTTACACATGCAGATCTGATGTTATGATTAAAGCCTGCAGTGAATTGGCTAATGCTACATCATAGTAATATGCAATGTTCTATTTTTATCATCCACAAAGTTTGGTTCCAGCAGGTAGGGAGGCATGAGAGAAGTGGTTCATGTGAGGTGTACTATGAATTTTGTGAATGAGTACTCCCTCTGTCCACAAACATAAGGATTTTTGTGACTTGGATGCCCCTCATTAAATAAGGGGTGATTGGAGCAGAGGGTGGTGGTTTAGGGTAAGATTGGGTGAAAATTAAATGAGAGTTGATTGGTGGGAGTATTACTCTAGAAGTCCTTATACTTGTGGACACAGGGAGTATTAACAACGGTGGATAAGTCCACGGTGATCAACTAGAACAAAGTTACTTGAGATTATGTCTTGGTAAATATCATTCGTGATTTCTTGCCATGCACTAAAGGAATTTGAATGGGTGTTAAGAGTGACAAGTGTGTGAAGCTAAAACAAACAATAAGTTTCGATTGAACTTAGAAATACAAATATTCTGTTGGCTCATTATCTGCATTCGATACCAGATTGTGTAGTTTTCCCATCCACCAAAATCTAGTCTAGTCAATTCCTTGTTCTAAAAATCCTTTCTTGGTATACATTCCAGGCGGAGTACCAGGTTAAAGAATGCATAGGAACCCTTGATTGTGGCCACAGGTACCACGAAGATTGCATAAAACAATGGTTGATGGTAAAGAATTTATGCCCCATCTGCAAGACGACAGCTTTGTCAACCGGTAGAAGTGGATAACGAACAAAAATAATGCTATTAGTTATTTACCTCCGACAAACAGTCAGCTCAATTTTGTATATAAGAAACGGTAGACCATTATGCTACCTGTATTTGTTGTTCACTTTGTTGTGATCCGGGAGTAACTCAGCTTCCTAAACTGTACAGCCATAACATTGATCATTTTCTTCGGTGTAGAATATTTTAAATTACTCAGTTCGCCCCCATCTGTATCATAAGGCGGACCGACAAAAAACTCACAATGTCATTCCTAGCCAAACATTGTATCTACCATCAAGTTAAAAACGGAACAGAACGCGTGCTCTTCCGTAACTCGGGAGGACCAGAAAGATTCTTATGGTCGTTGGAACATGATGGCTTCGATTCGTGTTTTGGTTGTTTATGTATTGGCCGTTACAAGTTATCTGTCGTGCGTATCTCGAAATGCCAAATCTTATGTCAAACTTTGCCAAGTTATTTGTCGAACTAGAAATAATCCTCCTCACTTCTCTCCGTTACTAAAATGTATGTCCGTTACTAAAATGCATGTCGTCATCTCTGATCGCGGGCACGTCCTTGGCTTCAAAATGCAACTTTTGATCAAGTTTGTATTGTACATCGAAAATGCTGATGAATCAGTGATGAAACACACACGGTATAAACAATCTTAGTGAACGATCGCAAGTTGCATCGGCCGACGACGACGTCATCAAGTTTTGAGCGAGTCAGGCCGAGCAGCACCCTGAATTGTTCGCCGGGGTGACGGCGTCATCCTTGGCGTTGACGTCGATGGTCCGGCCCCTGGGCGGCGCGGCGGGGTCGTCGCCGATGTCGAGCGCGTTCCTGCTGACGACGCGGTAGATCTGCGCCAGCACCTCGGTGAAGGCGCCCTCCACGTTGGTGGCCTCCAGCGCCGACGTCTCCATGGAGAAGGTCCTGTGCGCCTCCGCGAACGCCCTGGCGTCCTCGGCGGGGACAGCGCGGAGGTGGCGCAGGTCGGCCTTGTTGCCCACGAGCATGACGACGATGTTGGCGTCCGTGTGGTCGCGGAGCTCGCTCAGCCACCGCTCCGCGTTCTCGAACGTCACCCGCCGCGTCACGTCGTAGACCACCAGCGCGCCCACCGCGCCGCGGTAGTAGGCGCTCGTGATGGCGCGGTACCTGGGGACGCGCAAACCAAGGCAAAGCGAGGTCAATCCAAATATCCAATCCAATCTCCAATCCATTGCACAAAAGTGAAGGATAGCACGATGAACACGTAAAGGTTTGTGAAAATGTGCAAGAGAAGTCATGCGTGCGATTTTACTCATTGGAGCACACGAATCAGTCCTTAAAAATAGAGTTCTGCTACTAGAGATCACCAATCAATCAATGAATCAATCAGGATAAGCAGGGGAACAGCAATACAACTAGCAGACAATACAACTAGCAGAGGATAATGGAAGCAGGACCTCTCTTGGCCGGCGGTGTCCCAGATCTGGGCCTTGACGAGCTTGTCGTCGACGCGGACGGTCTTGGTGGCGAACTCGACGCCGATGGTGGACCTGGTCTCGAGGCTGAACTCGTCCCGCGCGAACCGCGACAGCAGGTTCGACTTCCCCACGCCGCTGTCCCCAATCAGCACCACCTTGAACAGGTAGTCGTACTCCTCCTCCGCCCTGTACCCCGTCCCCGCCGCCGCTGCCGCCATCCCCCTCCTCTCCCTCTCGACTACTGCGCCGGTTCGTTCCGATTCCCACGCGCGTCGAGCTGGATGCAGCGCGCCTACCTCCCCCGCTTGCCTTCAATTATACCCACGCGGCTCCGATCGGCTCGGCGCAGCGCGGCGCGTTTCTCTTCTTTTCGCGTGGGGTGGGGAAAAGTGCGCGTGGTCGCGTGGCGCGGGGGAGGAGGAGGTGACTCAGAAGCGGTCGCGGCGGTTAGCTGCTTTGGTTGTGGCGTTGCGCTGTTTGTATCGAGCGCTCCCTCCACGGCGCGCTGCCGCGACGATATGTGTGGATTGGCACGACGGGTTGGGTTGGTGATAAGGTGGAGAACGAGACCTGCCCTACTTAATAGGGCGAGTGGTGAGGCGGTTTGGTGGCGTTGTCCCGGTCTTGGTTTCGTCTCGCTGACCGGGGCAAACGCATGTGTCACCCGGGCCGCTCGTTTGATTTCAATTCGCAACCGAAACTGCGTGCACATTGACGTCTGAGGCGATGTGTGAGAGCAATCAGCTCATGAGCTCTTTCACAAACCAGCTCAGCCATTTTTTAGCTACAAAACATATGTAAATTTTGGCCCAACCCATTTAGCCTCAACCCTTAGAATTTTCAGGCAAAAAGTTTGGGCCCATTACCAGGCCTATATGTAAGTGGAGTCGAACGAAAAGCTCACTGGTTAGTTTGCTTCGCTTGGCTTACCTCATTTCTTAATAAGCCAAGTCATTGTTTCATCTCGTCTACGTAGTGAGCCAGCTCGAGCTTGCTCTTAATCGGCTGACGATCTTATTAAGTAAGGACAAGAAAAACTAACATGGTAGACTCAAACTAGCAGTTCAACTTGGTGGCCCAACCCAACCTACACTCGTCAAAAGACTCCAAATGACTATCTAAAATATAATGATTTTTAGTTATAAATCTAGATAAATACTTATCTAAATTAATAGTAAAAACTTGTTATATTTTCGGATAGACATAGTAACCCTAATCTTCAGCCGCTGAGCCACACACCCTCGGTCGTCCGCGAGGTGGCACCACGCTGCCACATGCCCACATCGACACGGCACCCATAGTCGCGTGGCGCTATTGCTCTCCTCTCGTCTGGCGGTCGTGCCCCATGCCAAACCGTCAACGTTGTCATTGCCTGACATGGCAACACCCCACGCCGCGTGTCCTTGTTCGCCATGGAGGAGAAAGATGAGGTGCAAAAGCAACGACTTCCAAAACCGGTACATTTATAATCCTAGAGCAAACAGGTGATGCCATCCTCGTCGACGGTGGCACATATGGCACTAGGCAAGCTTGGCCGTGTTCGAGGATTCGCAAATCTGCCAGAGCTTGCATCAGCAATTCCGTGCTACTGCTTCCACATCTGTTATTGGTTGTTGACTGTTGTAGTCTGCAGCTGTTTTTTTTGGGTCACTAGATCACGAGCTAAATGAGCTGCCCTGAGCTCTTAACGAGCTAAGACACGTAATACTTTTAGCTCGTTAAGATGACAAGCCAAGCCGAAACAGCTCATTGTCTTATCGAGCAGAGCCAGCTTGTTGTCCAGCCCTATATGTACGTGGCGACATAGAAGGCCTATCAAAGATTCCAAACACGCCGCTATATTTCCCAGGGAGTACCGATGCAATCCAGCTCGCCCTCTGTGAAGTGGTTGCTCTATCATCTCATCCACCAATGGGACGAGCCCGCAAATCATCTCAACACGAGGAGGAACACTTCCGGTTTCCTTAACCCATCAGTGGGTCCAAGATTTCACCAACCCTATCAACACTATTCACCAAGTCGCTTGAATTTTTTATTTATATATTTTTATTAAAATATTTTTAAAAATATATATTTTAAATTTTTTTATAGATTTATACTCTCACGTCTACTAAGAGTTTTAAAACAAACGTCTAACCAGAGAGTTAGAAAATTGATGTGATAGTATACGTTAATAGTGGAGCAACCATGGACACGAAATTTATAGACGCCCTCTTACCGTCTTAGGGATATTTTTTCTAAAAAAGGGGCCACCAATAAAATTAGCTTGCGAGAAGATAAGGGGCTGATGTTTTTTATAGGCATCCCTTACAACCCTTTGGTTGAACGTTTTTTTCTTCTAAGAGTAGAATTGTCAGGTCCGTCTATGAAAGAGAGTATGGTAATTTTACAGACGGACTGCTTGACACCTGTGAAAGGGGGTATGAGTTTCTATTAGAACATTTTTGTCTCCACCGTACAAATGTCAAAAATAAAAAAGATATTTTTAATAAAACTATTTTTATTTATAGATATAATTGTAAACAAAATTTAGAAAAACATAGAATAGATAATTAAAATGACTGAATTATATGAGAAACTTAGCATTAATACTATAAAATCATTACACAATTAAATAGAGGCTAGATGATTAATAGATTCACGTGCGTATATTATATAGATAATAATGACAAAAATATTACGCGGCTACTGAGAGGTTTATACTTTACGAACAAAATAAAGACGTAATATAAATAATGCAAAAAGTAACCTCTTACAAATGCCTATTTGAAACTTGTGTGTATCATTGTCTATTGTCTACTTGTACTTCACTGTTGCTACATGAGCCAACTTTTCGCTTGTACTGTACATTAGCCTGTATATATTGTTCAATTGTTTCAGGCTATATGATTCCTATAGATATATACTGTGATTTCTTTATGTCTATCCATTATTTAAATTCACATTTTCTTGTAGTTCCTATCAGAAAAAGTGCATATATATAGCTATTGTAGTCAAAGTGGTAACAATTGGAAGTAAATTAGAGAGATGTAAGGGAAACTTAAAACAAAATAATCATCAAGAATGTTTGGACAAAGTAACTTCTACTAAAAGTATAGACACTTTTGACCTCACCACTTGACAAAGATCACCGGAAGTGCACTTAGGACACTCCCGTTGTAGAGGTAGTACAGGAGGTTGCACTTTCCAGTCTGAACATTCGGCTCGATGATGCTATTCGTATTACTTATTTCTCCTTATGTATTGTTCGTTTGTTTTTGAGGGGAAAAATCAACAGACCTCAGAGAACCAACGGTTATGGTAAAATAATTGGATTTCCTATATCAACCTACTGAATAAAGCTACACATCATTTCATGAATATGGTAAAGAAAGTATTAGTTTGAAGAAAATTTTGTGGTAAGGAACAGTTGAAAAAACAAGTGCATACAATCTATACCTTAAAAGAATAGTTTGGACATTAAAAAAATCTCCTCATATGAATGTTAGTGTATCGAGATGTCATAAGTTGACATCGATCACCACATATGCAGAATGGACAGTTATACTAAGGTGAAATTAGCTAAGCCAAAGGATACCTTCTTCAGTCAGGATCCTTAGTGAAAATGCATTTAACATCTATTGTTCTTTGATACTATAGGACATACACCAAACGGATAGTGTGGAATTTGTAAGGGTACTAGTGGGCAAAAATCTTGAGCTTCATTATGCATATGGAGGTCTTATGTAGCATGTGTTGTGTTAGGTGTGGAAGACAAATAAAAGTGTTGAAAAAGACGTGACATTCACGCGTGGAAAGTGTCATGTTTGTAAAAATACTTTCAACGCGATGTGTATTAACGTGCTGAAAGTTGGCCGTCGGGTTATGATGAAAGCAACGCGATAGTGATTCACCAAAAGTTGGCTGTTGGGTTGTGATGAAAGCAATGGGACAGTCACGTGCCAAAAATTGGCTGCTAGGTTGTGATTAGAGCGACGAAACGGTCACGCGTAGAAAGTTGGCTGTCGTGTTGTGTTGAGATCGCCAAAAGTTGGCTGGTATCACTGAGGGTCGGTTGTGATTCAGCAGTCATGCGCGCAGTAAGGAGTGAAGGCACCGAAAGTTGGTTGTCATATGCTACCGACAGTCATACACACATAATAGTGTGAAACCGATGTGGTTTTAATACGTAGTAAGTGAAGTAGGTATCTTAATACAAAGTATAAATAATAAGTATAAATGGCACAACATACTACTTGCGCAGAGCTTGCTCGCTACCACTCTTTGTCTTCTTGCCCTGCGCTTGCACGTGACCTTAAGAGTAGGTGAGGCGGTCGGCTGAAACGCTAGGGCTAGCATGGAGTTGCTACACAGGAGTAGGTGAGGTAGTGGAGCTTTTGCAAGCTAAGAGAAGCCAAGCATGTCCTCATCTGTCGTGAGGTTATTGTGGTTGAAGGAGTCATGTGTCCATCTAGAGTTGCCTTGCCTAGATCCACCTATAATTATGGAGATCTGTGACGCTGTAGCATGAAACCCTTTGAGAAAAATGGTTAAGCAATATAAATTAGAATATCGTGGATCAAATGTAAATATGTATCATGTGGCAAACCTGAAAAACCTTATGTGGACGTTCCTACTCCCTATGTCGACGTCTCGGCTCCTTGTGTCGATGTCTCGGCTCCTTGTGTTGACGTCCTCACTCCCTGTGTCGATGTCCCTGCTATGGAAGAAGTAAGGTACGACGTAGTGAAAGCTGTAAAAATTATAATTTATCAATAACAGCGTTGCACGCTAACAAGGAGGCAATATATTTAAGAGGTGGGTAGGCAAAGTTACATCTGAGCAATGTTCCTACAGGGTGGACTCCTACTATTGCCGCTACAGGATGAACCACATCAACAGTAGATAGGTGAGAGCACAGAGGACAGTGCGCATCGTGTTGTGTATCCCGCCGAAGGTAATCCTTTGCTCATCCTTTGTCAGCACAACCCTGACCTCCAACCATCAGCACATAACCTCAAGCATGTCGTCAACTTGCCGCATAGTGTCAACCTATTTGATATGACATATGTCATACATAAAAGGCATATCGCATTTAACTAAGATACAAAATATTAATAAACTCACAACACGAAATAAGTCTTAGTCCCGATGTCTAGGGTACGTCTCTCGCACATCAGCTACATGTGGCTTTAGAGCATTGGGAGTGAATGTCACACGAATGTGTGTACGAGGCTGGTACCAATAAAGGTATACTACGTATGATGCCTCTGTCTATGGGCACTACTTCTCAATGACTTCCTTAGTCTCTAGCAACTAGTCGATGTACTACTAGAGACATAGAACCCACAAAGTGTCAACTACTTATCTCCGTCGATTATAGTTAGTTACAACAATAGTTTTAGAATATATATACAAAGCATACAATCATACGCTCGATTTTGTATCAATACTTACCGGTGAATATTGGCCGACATAGTCGGCACAACTTGTAGAGGGTACAACCGTCACAAACCAAACTATCGCAACTCGAGCTACAAATAATGCGACTCAAGAAAGATGTGAAACACAATCGGCTGAGTTGTCAACCTGTTGGTTGGGTCACCTGTATACAAAGTCGAAAGTTCAATTGGTGCACAAGCCTGTAAGGCTGCACAGCTGTACGGCTCCTAGACAACGTCATTCGGCTGTAGCGGATCGATTTGTAGCACGAAGTCCGAGTAGTACCTCGTGATCTGCAAGTGGGCTCATCGTCGCTACAGAGCATGGTAGAAAGTGTTAGCTTGTCATTATTTCAAGGTATGAACACTAAACAAACATATTACGTAGCTGACAACGACACCACACTTTCCTCATTATAGGGAAGTCCTCAGAGGGGCTCTGCGTGTACATGTCGTTGTCATAGTAGCTATGGTCCACCACTGGTTAGTCAATCGCAAACAACTTGGCTACCCAGAGCTACAGAAGTAGTAGATAGCCGATGATCAATGGATATGGGTTGATCTTCGTGCATTCGTCACAAAGACCCTGGTATGTTGTTGTGAGGACAACGAATCCCTAACTCCACTAAGGTATATTCCCATCCTCAGCATCAACAATCATACAAGCGAAGTGGATAAGCCCCTTGTCCACAGCGTGGTCGGTAGTGCAAGTGAACATCAGCTAGCCAAAGAGTCACAACAGGTATGCCTTGAAACCTCGTCATACCAAGTAGTCATCGGCTTCAGGATGGAGCTGATCAAGCTATAAAGAGAGAAGGTTATTTTCATGAGAAATTAATTATACGTAAGTACGCCTATAACAACATAAGAATTGCTTTACTTATAATAAACTTAGCTAGTCATGCCTGAGCGGGGCCACCTATGGTGTACTGAGAGAGTCCATCCGTAATTGCAAGACTAGGAAAACACTAAACATGGGCGCAACGCTCCTAGATGTCATCGTGTCATCTCTGATGTCCATCAACGAGACCTACTGTGTCCTCCGTGAGGGAAAGAGCCAGAAGGTATGAGATGTCCTGAAGTGTAGGGGCCATCTCCTTGTACGATAGGTGGAAAGTGTGTATCCTTGGCCTCCAACGGTCAACAAGTGTTTCAAGAAGAAACCATTTTGTGAACCACCACTTCGCTAGATCTTGCTCATGTGCTGATGCCTTGACTAGCCTGTACAATGCAAAGAGGTCAACCTCACGCAACCTATAAAGAAAGACAACATATGTATTATCAGCTAGGATTCATATTTAAGTTACAACAAACAATAATGATATCTTATACATAACATGAAAGCGAGGGTCCAAAGTCGATAGGTGTCATAAAGGGTGTGGATGAAGGGTGGTTAGCACGGCGTTCTTAATCGCTCAGAGATACAAGCGGTGTGATCGATCGAGGCCACGGTCTAGCAACTCTAGTGTCTGGTACGTCATTCCTACATTAAAAAAAGTGAACACAACTATCGTAAATAAAAACATAATTTACAACTTATAGAACTAACAAAAAAATTTGTAACATAAAATGAATAATGGTTAATATTACTACAAGGCTGAAAGTAAACAACAATATTATATATATATTTCATATAACATACAAGAAAATATCTATGACTCTCTAAACTACGACAACTTAAATTATATATCTATTCTTAGAATAATATATAGACTTGCACTAAATGATTGAATCGCTAGGTGTACAAGAATGCCAAGGTCGGATTGGTCTTAAAGTAGTGTATTCCTCTGTGGGACATCTTCCATTGGATACTTCTTATAAGTAGGTCCTTCTTTATCACATTTACTATAACGTTTCAACATTTCACCTTTTCGGACTCATCTGTATTGTTGCAAATCCATCTTGTCTTATGGTGACAAGTCTTGTCCCTTATTTTTGTTGGGTCTAAAATGTAGAAAATATGAGGTTATTGAGCTATGAAAGACCCCAATACCGAAGCCATATACCTCACTACTCTAGTTGTGCAAGATAGTTTCCTTCCTAAACGACATAAAATGATGGTCTAGTATTCCACACTATGAGTTTGTGACAATTACATGAGAACGTGCCTTGTGGTATAGCCTTGACTTTTGGCACAAGCACGAGCAGGTCCTATCGTCCTTTAGGACATACTCCTGCACAACTCTCTTATGACAAATTTCACACTTTACCTTGTCAACATATAAAATTTTAAATCTATGCTACTATGTACCTTAGGTATAACTCAATGTTGCTAGGCCTTTTTAGCTTTTTTATCCAAGTACTCCATCATCACTATGCAAAAAAAAAAACCTTGTCTCACAGAGAGTGCCCAACTGTATTGTACCGATCTATAAAATAATTACATATACCATGCATGCTTAACTCAACAAAGGTAACAAATGATAGCCCTCTTACACCAGACATCACCCGGTTGTAAATTTTAGTCAAATTAGTGATTATTATGCCAAAACTAGCGTCAGCATCGTCATACAATAAGATATATTTCTCCTTTGGCTCACTCTTAATCCGGTATGAAAATTTGCTAACATAGAATATTGACCTCCTTTTTACAATATGATTATCACTAGGGAGTGGTACTATAACTTTGGGAGCATCCTCACTTATAGGTGTTAGACTTCTTGATTGCTTATCTATTTATTTTGTTATCAGCTCATCCAACCTCCTCCAAATCTCATTAAATTTTTTCTATTGATTTCTGGCACAGAGCTGCTTGAAAACATCCATAAGGTGTTTGTTTTTAAACTGCTTGTAGAAATTAGCACCGATATGATGCATGCAATATCTATTGTGAACATTTGGCCACTCTTGTGCATATCTCTTTTCCATGTTATCATCCCTCAAATACTCCATAGCCCGTACAAGACTGAGGTGACAGTCTTGTATAAAGCTTACACGTATCTTCATATGCACAACTACGTCATTCACTCGCTTCAAAAACCAATACCAGCTTTCGGTATTCTCGCTCTCATCGAAAGTGAAAGCCATGGGTAACACAAGATTGTTTCCATCAATTCCAATTGATATCAATATCTACCCTATGTGATTTCTAGTTAGGAATATCTCATCGATGCAAAGTATGGAACGACAATGCACACATGCGTTAATATGCTCTTAATGAGAAGAAAATCCATTAAAGCACGCTCTGCTGAGAATGACCAAGTGATAGGAGTGATTTGAGATCATAGTAGCTTTCCAGATTTCTCTAAAGAATGCAAGCTAGAAGATGTGACAAATTATCATATGAAGGTTTGAATGTGTCAAATCTTATCTCCACAATCTTCTGTTTCATCCTCAATGCTTTCGCATAGTTGATTATGTACTTGAATTTATCCTTAAGGTGTCTTATAATTGATTTTGGTTCGTAATCTAGCTTGTACATAATATCGGAGTACATATTTATTGCAACAAATGCAGATGTCATATTTCAGGGGTATTTATCAACCACATATAAGTGACAATTATGCTTGGTGGCGATTGACACCTTCAATAATCCTTCCATTTATTCTTAAGTGCATACACTCTCTATGGACACTTGCAAATTAAGTTCACACACTTTACTTCATATACTAACTTGCTTAATTTTGTGACCCAGTACTCCGCCGAAGTGATACCGTTCAGTGCTTGATTGCCTCCATCAATTCTTCTTTATGTACATATTTAGCCCTCTCAATAACCTCGTTATCCTTGTACTCCCATGGCAAATAATGCCCCTTAGAGATAACAAGCCTAGAGAAGTTCTCATTGGACTATTCTAACGAATTTACATTATTATACTTCTCATTCGATGATTGATCATTCTCTTTATGTTCGTTATCAAAATATTCTCTATCTATTACCTCAACGATGTTGATGTTTCTCTCTCTCTCTCGTCTGTGAATCCTCTTGGCTCCATGTCTTCTCATCCTCGGTCCTCCTCCTTCTTCTTATTTTTCTTCTTCGTGCTTGGACTCATTTTTACTTCACTGTTTTAGCATCACATTTAGCAATACTAGGGCCCTCTATGTCTTTTACGACCATTGAAACAATATTATCTTTCTCGTATATTGACACAAGAATGATAGGTGACCAACCTCATTCCAATGCATTTTCCACGTACTATTTTTAAGTGATAGTGGAATCTACTAGCATCAATTTCTAGAAAAAAACTTCAATTCCTCGGTTCACAACAACATACAAGGTTATTACGTTGGCGTGAGAGTTGATTCAAAAGCCTCGTATTAACCAGTTGTATACTACTGAAAAACTTTTCTCAACTGCCCTTTTAATACCCTTAAGGGTTGAGCTAAGCTCTCATAAATCTACACCATATGATCATATTTTATATTTTTTTGACCGTAATATAACCGAAACACCACTTTATTTGATATATCTGGTCACGAAAAAATATAATTGATCTAATTAAGAAATTAATCATCATATGTATCACTATGCATTTCATATTTCAACATAATATATCTTTAAATATTAACAACAAAACTATTTATGAATTTAAAAACAAAACTATCAATCCCTAGATCTAAGAACGAAACTATTTACGGATATAGAACTATACCATACATCTACTTTGTTTTATCATTAAAAATAAATATTACAAAGTATATAAATCTTTTACCAGCGTATAAATTCATAAGCCAGTAAGGCTTCACTGCTTCCTTTCATCTTCCCTCAACCATCTATTATCTTTTTTTCTATTTTTTAAAAATAAAATAGGCTGTTGGGTGGCTGGTATAGCCTTTATATGGTGTCGTCTAAAAATTGTTAGATGTCAAATAGGTCATCTATAAACCCCTCTTCTACTACGGGTAGATTTATCAATTTTACAGGCAGTATCAAAAAAATAAATATCCAAGACACCACTAAAAAAACAAAACAGTAACCCGTCCTTTATCACATGCCAATTTTATAAACAATGTATGTTCTAGAAAATACCTCTAGATAAAGTGACAAACATGCTGATTAAAAATTTTCTAGTACCGCTGCTTCGTTATTAAAGTGTGTCAATCGATGTTTGTCACATCGAATTTCTAGCTCTCTGATTAAGTTTTTTTTAAAAAAATACCTCTCAGTGATCAATCTATAATTTTTTAATATGTATATATATTTATAAATAAAAAAATCTCATGGGCTCGGAGAGAGAATGGCTGTATGGGTCGGAGACATCCAGAACCGTAACCAATATCAAAGTGTCCATCGGTCAGAAGTTGAGGCTACCTGCCTCCCTCTGCGGCGGTTTGTTTTATCTAACAAAACTATTCATCAATCGGTCAGGGTCACCACCAATTAAAGACCGGAAATCAGCCTCCGTTTTAAGTAGCGCTACGTACCAAATCGAAGTTTTCCGTGCCGTGGAACAATCAAAGGGGACACAAACAAACACGCACACGCACGATCATTCACGCGCCGAACTTATATTTGGAAACGCCATTTTAGAACAATGCAGTGCGGTGCAGCTCACGGCGAAGCACAGAATATTCTTCAGTCTGGATTTTAATCGGGGTAGCCATAAATTATATCCACATGATGTACTTTCAATATGAATTTACCGTTGATTCTAGTATATTTAAGCAAGTGTTTTAGAAGACACATATACATATGTGTACGTGCAGGATATGTACGTCGTAGTGCGCACGCATATGTGTATGTTATATGTAATTAAAAAAAATCAAATATAAGATAGGGGATGTCCAGCTTTATACAAGTGGTGTGTTTACTATGTCATCAGAGCCATCGTACGTTTAGTTACACATAAACTAGATAGAATATTTAAAATTGAATATTAGATTTTGCTAATTAGATTTAAGAGCAAGTAAAATAAATTTACCAGCTGCAGATCTAGGATAAAAAATATAGGGGGTGCTTATACGTCATAGGCATCACTCAAGAAAAGCAAGCTAAATGGTTGATCAATCTGTGTAATAGCAATATAATTCAGAATTTACTATTGTCTAAAATGTGTAACTTTACTGTATGTTGTCCGTCTCCATAGCCCAGTTGCTGGTTAAGGAGGCTCAGGGCAGGCCATTTCCAGGTGGCTAGACCGGTAGCTGCAACATTCCTGCTCTGCCATATCTTTTTTCTTCGACCTCCTCCAGGCTTGCATAGCTTCTGGCTGCCGCCTACCTAATGCTATTTCCAAGGGATCTGCTTGGTTGCCGCTAGAAGCTTTAGCCCCAACAAGCACCAACACTAGATCCAGTCCTGAAGTTTTACATCAGTGCGATATAAGAGTTACCGCATAAATTTATAATGAGGTGAATAAAAGAAAATGTTAGAAGAGAGAAAAGCTGACTACTACTCCCTCCATTTAAAAATATAAGGAAATGATGGTATGAATCTAAACATATATGTATGTGTATTTGTCTATATTCATACCTCTATATCTTTTTTTAGATAGATGTTGTAATTTGTAGCTATATTGCGTATCTATCCTAAGTAGAAAAGTGGCCCGCACCAGCTTTGAGCCAACCCATCCAATAAATTATGTTATATTACTTATTGTATGGTGTAATTAGTATTAATGTTGATTATAGATGATGTGACAATTTTTTAGCTAGTTATTAGCTATAAAACTTTCCATTATTGGCACTGACTTGATGGTTACAGGATTTAAATTCAAAAGTCTAAATAGTTAATTTTAAATTTTAGAACTTGTAAATTTAGAGGTTTTTTATCGTTTTCAGCGATCAGCTTTGCTTTTGGATTATTAAGAGTAGAACAGTGAAGATATCTTTAAATCATTTGTCCGCATACATACCATTGCTTTTGTAAGCTGTAGTCCAAAAAGTTTTTTTTTTCCAAACAAGCCTTCAGGCCACTTTGGACTCTTTTATTCATAGGATGGACCAATATCCAAACTGGAATCTTTTATTCACAGAATTGATGAATGTCCAATCTTTTATTCAAATCGTTTAAATATAGTTTGTCTCAAATGTGCCTATCAAATGTTGTAAAATCCTGTTACACTTCCAAAAAAAATTCCAGTTACCCCCGATATAATACTGTACTAGACCGGTGGACATTGCACGGGCAAGCGCGCGTTCCTGTTGTCTGTTCCTTCGCTCTTCCCGCGGTTGGAAAAAGAATTGACTCTAATTGCGATAGACTCTATCGAAATCCGGCGAGAGAAAGAGAGAAGGGAGGAAAACGTGCAGCAGAGAACGGGTAAACACGTCGTCTTCTCCCGGTCGGACTCACTCCTGCGACGGTCTCTCTCTGCTCTGCTCTTTCTCGCTCGTGCAGAAAAAAAAGTTATCTCTCACCTTTGCCGCGGGCGCCGACGACTGGATTGCCCTCCGCACTGTCTTGCTGCATGCGCTCGGACACTACTCTCTCCCACACGCACACACATGCACGGTGCACACACTTGATTTCTCTCTCCTTGTGTGGCCCATGTTGGTGTTTTTGTGTGGTGCAGGCAGGTGGGCACGCAGAGAGCCAGCCCGATCCCCACAAAGAGACACACGGGTTGCGCAGAGGCCTGACCTCTCCACTCCATGCACGCGCGGGGGCGCGCGCACGTACGAAGAGCCGCTGATCTGCAAACAACACCCAGGTGCTCATGAGCTAACACTACCACAGGAGAAACTTGGCGTCCTCATAGTGGGCATGGTGAACATTGCCGAGCAAGTTGAACTGTACACCCAATTACTAGCATAAAAATTAATTTATTATCTATTATCAATCTAATAATTCATTAATATTAATATAACATAGTAGATATTATATATAAATATATATATATATATATATATCACTTTAGCAGTAACTCATGCGTTTTTTTGACCGGATGAAATGAAGTGTATGTAATATTGAGTAGCTGTTGTGTGGGTGGCCTCCAAAATTTCACGCAAAATTAGGAGATGCCTAGGATGTTTCTAATAATTGGCATGTGACTGGCAGATGGTAACACATACCTCAGCTAAAAACGAGAGAAACCGGCTGTAAAGTTACTACTATATTCGATTCCAAGGATAAAGTTGAATAAATTGACTATATATCTAGATAAATGTGTGGGTTTGGATTTTTGAAAGTCAACGTGATGTAACTTTGGCTATCTAATTTATAAATATTTTTATGTTTATGTTATGAAACTTGCTAATTGGAATATATCATTTCTCATATGTCCAAAACCTATATATATTTTCGTGAAACCAAGTCAATTATACATATAAAATAATAAAGTGTTTACAAACCCACAATAAAAAAATATATAAATGCCAACTAAAAGCAAATTAGAGATTCCACAGCTCGTAACACCACAAGAGATACAGACAGAAAAATATAGTCATAACGCTAATTAACTTCGGTATAAAAAACTATATAAATAAGTATTAGCCACTATCTTCGATTCTCTGCTAAATCTACAAGCCAGCGTCACTAAGCAAGTCAGTGAGCAGAATCCTAAAGCAGGTTCTCGATTGGATCATTGACAACCCAATATACAAGCCCCTCCCAATTCCTCATTGAGGGAATTGTGAGTGCAGATGCTATCGCCAGAGAAACAGAGCGAGCAGAAGAATCCAAACAATTATAAATCCACAAATACATGGAAGACAAGTTCGAATTTACTTAATCGAACATTGTTCATAAAAAAACCCTAAAAACTTTTGAAAAAGGACAAAAGAAGGGTCCTGTTGAACATAAGTTGCAAGACAAGCAGCCAAAAGAACCTAGCTTTTTTACACACAACCTCCCAAAAAAACAAAAACCTTATATTTTAAATGATATTTACAATTAACTCATATTAACTGCACCATTCTAAAACGATTTTTTTATTGTACCATAGAGAGTAGCGGTTGAAAAGTTACATTATGGAACCAGGCCAGATTGTTTATGCTACCATTTTTTTAAAAAAAAGATGCCATGATGTCCTATAAAATTGATATACATAAGAATAAATAAAAATTACAAAATACGATAGTGAATAATTCCTAAAAAATTATATCATCATAAGCTACTGCTAGCTTTTAAATTTTGTTTCGAAATATAGCTATTTTTAGAGTATAAGTGGATATTTATAGTGATAAAATATCCAAAATAACCCTGACCTCCATAACTGGCATAGTCCCACCCACTCCCACAAACTAGGACACAATTAATCTTTTTATCTTTTGCCTTAATCTCCATAAAAAACTCCAAAAACAGTTATATTTTAGAATAAAGTGAGTACTTAAACCATGCATCAATGTGGGTGCACCTAGGTGTTAAAAAAACTTTTCTGTTTTATTTTGATATGGTTTGAGAGAGCTACCGACTTAGTCTTCTAAAAAAGGCACTGACTACATAAAAAATTAAAAATAATTTATGAGTAAAATTTTTATATTTTTATTATTCACAGTTTAAAAAGTAAAATATAGTATGATAAAAAACCCTAAAAATGAACTCTAAAAATTAATATTTAAAACTCAAATTTTAGCTACGGTTAATAAACAAATGAGTAGACGGTAAGAGGTCAGTCAACTCTTTTTCTCTCTTCTACACGAATAAAATAAAAGTATATGGGAGTTCTTGGAGATAACTCATTCTATGCGTTATTGAAAGGAAAAAAAAACTTATTCTATGACTTTGTACATGCTCTTGACTGACGTGAACAGACTCAACAATTAAAGGATGAAACGGGTCCTCCACATCACTGCTTATTTCAGATTGCCGTGCGTTTATTATTCCAGATATCCGTGCATGAAATGTGCATTTTTAAAGGAAACAATTAAGACCCTGCTGATTTTGGAAAATAATTCAAGTTGCATCCAATCATCAATATACATAAAGGCAATCCTAACATGGAAAGTATCAGGTAGTTCTCATCTATTCACCTCTCTTCTCTTTCCCTAAATCTCCCTGTCCCTTTTTCTTTCTTTCTGGTTTCTACGTAGAGCTGTTTTCTTACATGAGAAATATTTTTTTTATCTTTTTTCCTCTCTCCTTGTTAACTCTCTTATCACCTCATTTTGTTCTTACATTATATTTAATGTTATAAAAACTAGCTGAGGTGAAGGGTTATAACTTTTTTAAATGAAGTATAAGAATATATATATATATATATATATATATATATACTCTTAGAATTACAGTTACTTTTGAACGGAGTAACACCTGCAACTTTCATTCGTTCATTTCAGCAAATAAGATGATCAGAGAGTACACTGCTAACCCACGACGACGACATACATGCCCTTAGCTAGCAAGGCCACCATACATCACCACCGGCCCCCGGCTCTCATGCAAAAAGGCATTACCATTGCCAGCAGGAGGTTTGGCAGAAATGCAGGAAGACCCAGACTTGTTCAGCCTTCCTAGCAGGAAAGGTAGAAGCTCAAGCTGAAACTGAAGCTCAGCTTCGGTGTCTTTGCACCCTTCCGGCATCAGCGACCCAGCCGGGCCAACCACCCCGTCACTTCCTCCCCGGTGCAATGCAACCCCACATCGCTCCCTCGCACGCATCTCCAAGCAACCAGAGAGATGGTCGCTAGGCATTTATTGGGCGGCGACACTTTGCACCACCAAGCTAGGGTAGGTGCACGCCATTATAACTTATAAGAGGCAGCAATGTGCAAGAAACCATTCCATCCATCGATCCATCCTGGCTAGGGAGAGAGGAGGAATAGCTACCTACTACTAGCTTGCTCCCTCGTCCAATCCGGCCGGTCCCTGTCACCTCCAAGGGCATCATCGATCGATCTCTAGCTAGCTAGAGCTACTTCTCTCATCGGCGACTACTAGTAGTCGTTGGTTTGTTGCTGAGGGGAGCAGCAACGAGCGAGCTAGCTGAGAGTTCACCGGGTCGGATCGGCAGGTTGCAGAGGCATGGCGTCGTCGAACAGGCACTGGCCGAGCATGTTCAGGTCCAAGCACGCCACCCAGCCGTGGCAGACGCAGGCGCCAGACATGGGCGGATCGCCGCCCTCTCTCCTCTCCAGTTCCTCCACCGGCAACGGCGGCGGCTACTCCCTCAAGTCGTCGCCCTTCTCGTCAGGTAGGTCGCCGCGTGCATGCATGCTACTGTATGTGTTTGCTCGTGGTAGGTAGGTAGGGTTTCGCGCTGCGAGGTGGAGGAGATCGAGAGGGAATTGATTTGGGAATTTTTTTGGTTTGGTTGCAGTGGGGGAGGAGAGGGTTCCTGACCCGAAGCCGCGGTGGAACCCCCGGCCGGAGCAGATCCGGATCCTGGAGGCCATCTTCAACTCCGGCATGGTCAACCCGCCGCGCGACGAGATCCCGCGCATCCGCATGCAGCTGCAGGAGTACGGCCAGGTCGGCGACGCCAATGTCTTCTACTGGTTCCAGAACCGCAAGTCCCGCTCCAAGAACAAGGCGCGCGCTGGGTCAGGCCACGCGGCGCTCGGGCTCCGCACCCGGGCCTCCGCGCCGGCGGCCCGAGAGGCCGTGGCGCCGTTTACGCCGCCCCAGCCGGTGCAGCCGCAGCCGCATCAGCAGCTGGTCTCGCCCGTGTCGGCAGCGCCCACCTCGTCGTCCTCTTCCTCCGACCGCTCGTCGGGGTCCAGCAAACGGGTGAAGCATACGGCATCGACGCAGGCGATGTCCGCGACGGCGGCCATGGACCTGCTCTCGCCGCTCGCCGCGGCGTGCCACCAGCAGATGCTCTATCAGGGCCTGCCACTGGAGTTGGCGCCTGTGCCTGCTCCTAAGGTCCACGGGATCGTGTCACCCGACGAGCCGATCTTCTTGCAGTGGCCGCAAAGCCCCTTCCTGTCGGCTGTCGACCTCGGCGCCCCCATTCTTGGAGACCAGTACATGCACGTGCCGGTGCCTGTTCAGCAGCCACCATCGTCGCCAGCCGCCGGCATGTTCAGGGGACTCTGCAACGACGTGTCAGGGCCAAACAACAATGGCCACTGGAGCTGCGCCTGGAGCGCCGGCCTTGGACAGCACTGGTCCGCCTGCTCCGCCGATCACCTCGACCTCGCCAAGAGCAGCGCGGCGTCAATCGCTGCCGTGTCTAGGCCGGAGGTGGCGCGCGATGACGCCACGAAGCTGGGTCTGTTGCAGTATGGCATTGGCATCACCACGCCGGCCGTGCACGTGGATGTTACCTCCTCGGCAGACGGCGTTCTGCCTCCTGTTCCGTCCTCGCCTTCTCCGGACGCCGCCGTCACCGTTGCAAGCGTGGCCGCCGCCGCTAGCATGACGGATTTTTCAGCAAGTGCTATATCTACTGGCGCAGTCCCCAACAATCAGATACAAGGTATGTGAGAATTGATCAACCCTTTGTGTTCTTTGATATGAACATATTAATTAATTTACTGATCAATCTGGGATCACCATTTACCATTTATATTAGCTAGTTTGCTAGATCATATCTGTTCACTAATTTTCCCTATGCTTAGTATCACATGCGTCCGTATGCTCATGTTTAAATGAATCAATTAGAGGTGTCACTTCAGGGGAGTCAATAACTTCGCTTGTAGTGTTGTCCTCCATTTCAGTTTCGTTTGGATTTATCTACAAAATGACAAATTTTTAACTGAAAGAAGAATTTTATATGCATTGAGTCGTTTCCTTTAGGGCCCAATCCTAACCAGCCATTTTCAAACATGGGCCCGGTGCCACAGAATGGCAATTATAATAAGAGAACTTTAGGCCATGTAAAAGAAAATTACTCATTCTACCCTATTTCGAGGCTCAATTATCAAATTGAAACTTTTTCAAGTTTACTCACTTGACCCTACTTTTTAAAATTAAAAGTATCATTTGACACTGTTTTCACTACATCGTTAGGGTTTTATTTAGAACAAAGAAAAAATATTTACGAGACTAAACTGACCAAAATACAAAAAATATTTACGAGGCCAAACTGACAAAAATATCCTATCTACACGTAATCTCAACCGAAGCAGTTCAATCTCTAGCCAGAGAAACCCAACCCGGCCAAATCTTAGCTAGGGTTTTCATCAATCGATGGTGGTGGTGGACTTTGGCCGACATGGAGGGAGTGATGTGTGGAGGAAGCGAAGGCGCACAATGGCCTGCGTGGAGGGAGGCATGTGGCAAGGACATCGTTGGGTGGAGGGAAGCATGGCAGCTCACTATGTCCAGGCACAGAGGGAGGTGCAAGGGCTCACCGGTGCGAGGCTTGAAGGGATTTGCAGGGATTCGCCATTGCCACGTGCAGAGAAAGGCGCAAAAAGCTCTGTGTCGTCGGGCACGGAGCTTGCCATTGTTGGGAATGAAGGAAGCATGGGGCTCAAAGGGAATGTGTGAGGGCTCACCATCGTCAGGCGTGCAGAGGGCATGGGGGTTTGCCAGCATAGGTCTTAGAGGGATGCGCAAGGGCTTGTCATCGCTAAGCGTGGAGAGGGCACGTGGACTCACCGCCGTGAGACTTGAAGGGAGTGGATCAAATGACCAAGCTACCAGATCAGGACATCGCTACAGCGATGGCAGCGGTGGAGCCAAGAACAACAGTAGGCTAGAATCCCTTTTTGCTAAGACCAGTAGTATGCTAGCAGTGGTGATCGGTGGAGCCAAACCAACGGGAGGCTAGAATCCTCTTTTGTTGTTCTTTTTTTGTTTTTTAGTTAACGGATTCTATGGGGTATAAATAGTGATATGTAATAAAGAGGAAAATACAGTGTATAAAGCTGCATATTCGATTGTCTATGTAAAAAAATACAACCAAACTAAGGTACATGTACTCATAACTACATGGTAGGGTTGAATAAATATAAGAAAAAAAGATCAAATTAGCAAGGGCATAAATGATTTTCTTTCTTAGTTAACACAATCACATTGTCTTAATGGAATAGGGTCAGGCCTAAACTTCAACTTTGAAAAAGTAGGGTTAAATGACCAAACTTGAGAAAGTAGACCAAATTGATACTTAGGCTTCAAAATAGGGTCAAAAGCATAATTGCCCCCTCTTCTTGTGTGTCTGTGCACAATTTTGTCACTCCAATGTGAAATGACCTTGATTTCACCTAAAGTGGGAGTGAATAGGCATTTCTAAAAAACACTCACAGCGGAAAAAAAATTCTTCTCCAGAGTATCCGGACTAAAGAATTGGAGTATCTGAACAAAATTTCTCCGATGTATCTGGTCAAAATGGCTGAAGTATCCAGACGAAATTTCTCTAGAGTATTAGGTCAAAATGGCTGGAGTATCTAGACAAAATTCTTCTGGAGTATCAGATCAAAATGGATGGAGTATTATAACAAAGTTCCTCTGGAGTAACTGGATGAGCCTCTCTATAAGACAGAGAGCCTCGACTGAAGTCTCCGGATAGTGAGTCTAGATATTTTCGTCCTCTTTCACTACGTCCAAAAGGATACTTGAAAGAGATATCCTTGAAGGTAGCAGAGGAAAGAGGTTATCCAAATCAATGATAAATGATGTAAGAAAGTAAAGTACACAAGTGAGAGACAGAAACAAAATATTTGTTTCCCGAAATTCAGATTCCAATGATCATATGTCTCCGTTAAGAAACTCTAAGGTGCCGAATCTCTGTCGATCCCAAGCCTCACCAAACAAGCACTAATGATGAAGCTTTAGTCTCCAAGCAACCACCGAGACAAAATTCTCTTCTCAAGTGACCAACGAGGTCCACATACTTAGGGAACAAACTACTATCTCCGATGAAGCTTGCTTTATCAAGTAAACTCCAAGCATAAGTTTATTTCTCACTCAATTACTTCTTCCCTGGAGGACTTGGTGATGAATCTTCACAAAATTTCAGTGATTCACCACAACTTTGTAAGCTCATTGGTGACTTCTGGCTATCAAGGAGATCTTGATATCTAAGAGTAACAAATACAATCGAAAATTTGCTTACTGAAAACTCAAGTGCTTAAAGAATAGAGTGAACCTCACTTGCTCTCAACCTCTCAATCTCTCAACTGAACTCTTTCTCTCCTCAAATCACTCTCACAAAGAGCTACCACTAAGATAGGAGATTTGGGATGGACTATTTCACTTTGGTAGGTCAACTCTTGTCAAAACTTAGCTTCAAAACATCCGCAAAGAATGAAAGGGGTGGAGGGGTTTAAATACCCGAACACCCAAAACTAGCCGTTACTCACAGATTTAAAGTCCAGAGTCTCCGGCCAAAACCACTGGAGACTCTGGACAAACTTATCTGTTTGGTCTGGAGTATCCGGCCAAAATATCCAGAGTATCTGCTACTCCCTAATAGCACCCTATAAAAAAAAGCCATAACTTAGTGCTTTGAAGTTCGTTTTCGACAATCTTAGTCTCTATGGAAAGCTTATTTAGAGGGTTATCTAGCCCAACCAAAAACAAACTCTAAAACCTCTCAGAGAATATGTTAATGCCGTGATTTCTCTCAATGAAACACTTAGAATATTCGGTTTGAGCATCGAGACATAAACAAAACCATTAATGTTGCATCCCTCTTAATAGTATAGAATTCCTATACTCAAAAACAAATAGAAAATCTATATTTCTAGAAACAACTTCGTGCCATCTTTTTGCTTTACCTTGAGGGTTGCTAACATCAACTCCATTTTACCATCGGAACTATTGACCAACATCTCATTAAATACATTAGTCCTAGATTAATTATACATTTGCATTGACCAATGTCTCATATCGTTTTAATCTGACACTCCATTTTGCATTCTTTAAATGACTGATGTGAATATTTCACAACTTCATATGGCATTGTACGATTCATCGACACGAAGCCTTCACTTGTAATTTACCACCATATTAATCCATCGGCGTCAAACCCTTCGCTTACTCTTTGACATCGCATGGTCCATTATGGCTGAGTATTGCTTTTCCTTTATCATCTTGCCATATAAATCCACTTTGTTCTTTATACCTTCAATATATATTCTTTTTACCAACATATATATCAATATTCTTATTTTGATAGTAGAATTGAAAGTAGTCACTCCAACTGATAGAAATAGTTTGGCCTAATATACGTTGTCATTAGTTATAAAAACTCCAGATTGATTTTTTTTCATCTCTGATAAAGACGTAAATTTGTCATTTTGTAAGCAAGTAGATTTAGACAAGACCAAAATTTGTGAGCTGATCTCCATCAGACAAGTGAGTAGATTTCAAGATGGGATGTTACAAATATGCTGAACTATTTCATGGTGATGGAGAACATCATGCCATCGCATGTTGTAGATGCATTCGAGCTATAGCAAGTAATGGAATCCATCTGCGCATGCATGGGGCTATTTCACATGTTCATGAAAAGACTCGAGTTGGAGGAATAGAAGCATAAGATTCCACATAAGATTCCAAAACTGGACTTTGGAAGCATGGATAGTTCTTAACTGGTGTATTGATGATCTTTGTGGGAAAATTATTCTTGTCAATTTGTCATATGCGCGCACACATGCAGTGTAGCAGTAACTGCAGGCACGAAGTTTGAAGACAATTTTTGGCTTGAAAAGACTAGGATTGCACTGATTTTTACCTGACTGATTAGAGGAAATGCAGCTCATGGATCGAAAGGAGACCCTTTTAGATGAATAGCAGTAACAGCTGCTATTTAGGGCTTGGCCACAGGTCACAACTCATAAATTGTGCCCTCTCTTGTATGGTCTTGTCAAAGAGAGTGAGATGTGTAGTAGTAGGAGTAGCTAGGATTATAGGGGGACTGGTAGTAGTAATTCTACACGCGTATAGTAGCAGCACACATGTACGTGCTGCTGAAAAGACTGAGGTGATGGTGGTCAAATTTCTCCTGCTCGACGCATGCAAGAAGCTTAAAGTGCTTTCAGAGTACAGCGGCGTTTTTACCTGGAGTGACCGTGCGCATGCATGGCCAGCGCGATCAGGATCCAACTACGCAGGGATAGAAACACACAACGGAGGTGAATAGTAGATTATAAAAACCAAAGTTTTTTTAATAAAAAATATATCTGATATAGATAAATTTTAGTAATCCGATCCGAATCGTTCTATAAAGTAATATAAATTACTGATATAAATTACTTATCTCTCTTAACTAAACTCTATATTTTCTCTTTTTTTAGCTTTAGATGTTAGCACTTCTTATATTTATACCAAAAATTTTTAATCCTATATAACTCAAACTCTCGGACTCTAGTTCAAATATAATAACCTAAATTCAAAAAAACAGGAATCCACATCTGCCACGATAACCCCACCGCTATAGTATCCACACACTATAGAAACATATGAACATTAACCGTACATATTTTCTTTTCTGCATTATCTTGTAATTTCTCTGTGACTTTTTTTTGGTGGTTGCACTTTAGTACGTATATAACTTTGTGTGTATTGTTCTATTTTTAGTATCCCATGTGATTGTGTGGATCTTAATCTAGTTTCAATTCATCATCAATAATAATTCTAAAACGTTAACACATATTTACATATAAACAGAGAAACAACCGTTTTTAACATACTATTCAACGTCGTACTCTACCCTAGTAAGCTTTTCATTCAAATTTCATCCCTTCCAGTAGTAGTACTACTCGTAGGAGTAACTCTGATCGACACGTACATGTGTTCTGCTATAGATCAGAGCAAGTTTAATACTTCCTCCGTACTTTTTTAAAAACTTTGTTTATCTTTTTTCCTAAAAAACTTCATCTTTTAGTAATTATTGAATTAAAGTTTGAAAAAATAAGAAAAAAATTTATTAGATTTTTAAAAAGTAAAGAATAAATGCATTAAATTTGAGAAAGTAAATTGAATTTTAGTTTTTTATTGTATATTTATACGTGTGAGATGAGAAAAATATAATTTTTTTAGAATGAAGAGAGTAGTATAGCCAACTACTATCTTCAAAAATTAATACATTATATACAGACATTTATCTATAAAATATAATATAGTATATTAATTTATATGATCTATTTCTTATACATACGTAGTTGGTTATAAACATATAGTATGTCTTTCTTCTCTTTTTTTCTCTTCTTTATTTAAGCATAAATATCTGGTACGATAATATTTAAAGTTTGCTTGCATCACTTATTTTAATTGCTCTCAGTGACTGTTACTGTTCACCCCTTTGGATTTCCTCGTGGTCTTGATGCTTTCTCTCAGTTCCCGGGCCGGAGTAACTTCTTTCTTGCTCTGCATTGCATGCGTGTGCAGTTAATATCACTTGCCGTTTGTTTGACTGTGCATGTGTCTGCCATGACCGGGCAAATATTGCAGGACTAGTGGATTTCGGGCTCGTCGCTGGCGGGTCCGGCGCCGGAGGAGCCGCCGCGCCCACGGGCAGCAGCACCGTGGCCGCGGTGGTGTGTGTCGGCATCGGGGGCGCCGCCGCGCCCATCTTCTACCCGCCCGCGCACTTCAGCGTGAGGCACTACTTCGGCGACGCGGCCGTGCTGCTCCGCTACAAAGGCGACGGCCGCACCGAGACGGTGCCCGTCGACGAGTCGGGTGTCACCGTCGAGCCTCTCCAGCAGGGCGCAGTCTACTTAGTTCTGATGTAACCGCTTTAATCCATGTCACTCTCATGCCTACCGTAGCAGTTAAGTATATAGCTAGTGTGTTATTGAGCAATATTTAATCAATCTAGGTTCTAATCTACTATTGCATTGTAAGTGTACCAGTCAATCGCTTCTGTATGTATATTAGTACTGGGAGAGGTCGATCTGTTTCTTGCAAATGTCCACTTAATTGTATGCTAGGTGTGATTGATGCTGTTTAATCGCACTAGATCGATATAACTGATGTACTATACATGCATGCTATGAATATGAAGCTTTTGTTGGTAAATTGTATTAGCAATTAATATTTTCTGAGTTTACTGCGTGTAATTTGTTCTCGCTCAGTTCTGCACGTAGTACTATATAGATGTCACATGATTCACATCCACTGTTTCGTGTTAAATGTGGCAAATGAGTGTATGGGGATGGGACATCAGCAAAGCTAGCAGATTCACATAGTTAAGTAGCGCATGTATGCTACACGTATGGTGTACAGGAACATGACATAAAAGGACTATAGTCCATAGCTGGGAAACCAACTGAGGAGTATTGCTGACTTGCTGTACGAATGCATGCTAGGAAGTACTCCCAAGTACCTGTTTCCCTGGTGGAAGTTATACTGATTACCGGTAAAACAATGGCGGTCGGACCAAAGAAAAAATCAAGAAAAAGTGGAAGAATTGCATTCTAAGGTTGTGATCGTTTGGCCGACACAGGAAAACGTGCGCATGTTTTTTTAATGTGTTTTTTTAAAAAAATATAGAAAAATTATTTTAAAATTATATTGATATATTTATCAAATTTAAAATAATTAATACTTAATTAATTATGTGTTAATGTCTTACTGTATCTTCTTCTTCTCTTTTCTTCTCTATTTAAACACATCCTATAGGAAATTTTTTATTTAGGGGTGTTTGGGGGAAAAAAAGAGGTAAGAGCATACCAAAAATTCTTCATTGGAAGTTCCAAAGCAATCTTAGTCTCAGCTTTCAAGCCCGGTTATTTCTCGCAAAGAACTAAAAAATCATTTAATTCTCATCCTTGACTTCCAAAACTGGACAAACAGGGGTTTGTACTGGTGAAAACCATATATCCAACCGTTGTAACAGGCCGACCATGTCCATTGGTTTAGTCCAAAATAAATTAAGTCTTACATTCCTCCTTAAAAGTAACTCATACAAAATTAAGTTGGACATCAAAGAATTAATGTCAATTATATTTTATTCGTTTTAATAGGTCTTGATGTTATTCTTAGCTACATTGATGCACATGTTTTATACTAGAAACTGGTTTCTCCCTTGTATATTGTGTCTCACATGGATGTTTTGCGGAGAATCGATCCCTCCCGTCTGTTTCATTTCTCTCTTCTATGTCAACAAAGTTGCCTAGCTGATAGTGTTATTTGGATTGCTATTAATTGCTATTGTACATATCGAATAGGATCCAGGGTGTTTTTATTTGTTTAAGAAATTCACGGTGAAAGCACAGTGGACTTTTGAGTTGTAGAGTGAACACTTGAATTTATTTAGTTACATTTATATTTCATATATATTCTCATGATTTGATCCAAACAAGCCCATTCCTTTGTTTTTCAGTGTTTCTAGTTTGTTTACGCCTATCCTCCTTTCTTATTTCTATGATTTGTTTTTTTAAAAAAATATAATCTTGCTTTCAAATGTTGTGTGCATGAATTGGTTGCATCGTAATTGTAAGGAACAACCCAATATGAGAGCAGCTCAATTGGTAAACCATTTGGTAGAATTAATTAAAAGTGTAAAAGAAAAATTCATATGATGTCTTTGGAGCAAAAGGGTTTAATCCCCCATGAATTCACGCGGAATAAACAACTGAGAAAAAGCCCAAGTGTGGTTTATTTTGGGCCAAAAATCTCTTTTCAAGATTAGACCTAAGGTCAATGTAGCTATATTTTTCGAGCCAACAGTTGGGTAGCAGGTTTGCTTATAGAAGTCTCTGCACAAACTTACTTTGAAGTGTCGATCAAGCCCATTTCTTTTGACCTTATTGGTTAAGGCTCGAGTCAAGACCGTTTAATCATGTGTTCGGCTATACTTATTTTTATTCTTATCTCTTTGCAGTGATATGTCCTGTGACGTTGCATCCAACCCCTTTGTAAATAAATAAAAAAGTATAAATCCATGCATTGATTTATATATTTATGATAAAAAAATAATAAGTTTTAAAAGTGCTGAAATTATTACCATGTTAGGATTAGATGTGATATCTATTTACTACGATTTATTTGGATTATACGCGTTTATACTTACAGTTTAATCTTAATTAACGGTGGATTATGACTAAAATTAAGAAGAAGTTAAAGTCTAGAGTGATAAAAATACGAGATGATAAGATTAAATATAAAGTGACATGACACCGTATGAAGAGATATTTATAACATATTTAATGTGATCAAATATATAAGTGTCAAGAATTCACAAAAAGAGAGAAAAAGACAACTCACGACGTCATCAACCCAAACAAGCAGCGCTGGCATGGCCCAAGAATCACAGGATGCTAGCATCCTACGGAGGCAGCTCAGATGGGAGCACACGAGCAACGCGGGCGAGCGCCCTGGGCGACGGCAGCAGCAATATGCCAAGTACGAGGCGCGTGTGTGTCCTAACGCATCGAGGCTGCCCAGACGGGGGCACAGGAGCACGAGACAGCCTGGTGGTGGTGGCAGTCCAGGGACAGGTGCACGGACCAGGCGTGGCTGATGGGCGGGGCATGCAGCACGCGTGATTGATGACATGGTGGCATGTGATTGGGCGGGCGACGCTGGCTGTTACAGTGACATATTTTCTACAGCTTAGCGTTGGTTCATGTAAGCATTTGTGTGTCAGTCTAAGTGGCTGTTTTCTTTGATTCTAAGAATCAGATTAAAGACTAACATAACATATGAGCTAGGGTTTTATTTTATGAGTATTTTGGGTTTTTTTAGTGATTTTCTAGTCACCTTGGCTTATAAAAAGTGAGGCATAGAAAAGGAGTAATTATATAAAGACTTATATAGAGAGTGAAGGAAAGTTACGTGAGAAAAATAAGATGATGTTATGAGAGTTTTGCAAAGCATTTTAGAATTCTTGAGAGAATTATGTAAGTTTTATAAATATATTTTAATCAATAAAATAATATTTATTTTAAAATCAATTTTGTTATTTCAATTTAAATTTTACAATATAAATTCTGTATTTATATTCTATATTTAAATTACTTAATTTAAATTTTCACACTATAATTTAAATTTATGTTACCGCCTTCTACGTTCTACATATTTATGATATAATTTTTTTCTTACTTTTAATTCTTTTAGATCTTGTTATGTGCTAAAAAATGAGTTTACCTCTATTTTATGTAAAAAAACATGAGAGATTGAAATATCTAAAATACTAATCTTTTATATTATTTGTTATTTATTTAAATCTTGTGAGAGGCTTTGGATCTTGTGATAAGGATGCATGTCTTGTGATAAGTTTTAAAACACTCAACCGAGTAATAATTATTATTTATAGGGTTGCTATATTTTTAAATGTTATTATCTTAATCTAGCAGCGTGACGGCATCACATCGCCAGCGTCAGGTGCCACCACAACAGCATCCTGCATCCCAACGCTGGCCTGGGATCCGCACGGCGCCTGCCATTCAATTTGTCATGCATGTTATGAATTTGTGTTGAACGTAACGAGTATGAATTTGTTTTATTGTCAGATTGCTAGTTAAATCTGTAATATTATTGTTTGCTATTCTTATATGAATTATTAGCTTTAGATCGTTATCGACATGTTTTTTGTTGAATATTTCCGTTGCTTATTTTTCATTATTTTCAATATTGTTTTCATTTTCAGTCTACTGTTTTTAATTCTGTTTTCGAGAAATAATATGATTGTGAAAATGGTTTAGTGTTTTGTTACCGTCTCCGACCGTTTTCAAAAAACCGCTACGTGTATGATTGATCCATTGAAGCTAGGACGTACATAAATTGCGATCGAGACCGGCTGGCATTCGACGATCCGCGCGCGGCGCGCAGAAACACCATCGCACCCAGGTTCGCCTCGCCGCTCGGTCCGTCGGCGTCAAGCCCTCTCTGCAGGTGGAATGTCGCGCCTACATTGCAGCGCCCTCCTTTTTATCGATGACGTCCTCCTCGCGTTCCATCTCCATCATCTCTCACGAGCGTGCACGGTCTCACCTCGTGGCTAGCGCCGGGGAAGATGGCATGCAACAGGGCTCGATCGATCGGAGGGCAGGGCAACAGGGCAGGGGTAGGGTGACATACGTTACGTGTAGGCAGCCTTCTCCCGTGCGGCAAGACGAAACCCGGGGCCCCCTCTCCCTTCTCCCTCCCCTGAAGCTGCAAGCTCCTGGCAGAAAAGCTGGTCGCGATCGACAGGACTGTCCTCCCGCCCCCCCCCCCCCCCCCCCCCCCGGCGTCCAGACATCGTCGTCGTCGTTGGCAGACCAACCGGACGCCTTCCTCCCCACACCTTTGACTCGCCAGTCACCACGCCCTCTCTCACTCTGTTGTCGTACGTCAAGATGGAATTTGTCGTCAAACACAATGCAAGAAGAGATGCAAGAAGAGGTGGTCGTGTGGGGTGCAAAACGTAGGATCTGGCAGATGGGACGACTCGACGTGGTGTCTCTAGGGTCGCCTACTCTACTAGTACATGGCTCTGCACCCTGGGCATGCCGCTTTTCCATTGCTCCACCTGAGGCAGGCTAGTTTTTCTGTCCGCTCGTTTGTCCGTCGACCATTGTGGTCCATCAACCCTTTGCTATCGTTTCCTTTGCCTCCGGGAGCACCACTACCAGCTACCCCCCCCCCTTTCGCCTCTTTTCACTTTGTCAGTACGCCTCTCAGCGTTGGCTTGGAGAGCAACTTCCTCCGTATAGTTCCATGGTCGTGTCTATGTGCTACAGTAGTACGGATTATGTTGGGTCCATACAGGACGGGCCAGAATTTTGAGATTAGGTATTCCAGATAGAAAGAGGTGAAAAAAATTACAATCACAAGCATAATATCTGTTATGTATAATATTATGTATTTTGAAATTAATAGTTGTATAATATATAGCAGATATAATATATAATTGAGTATAATTTTATATATTCATAGAATTGACCATAAATTGAAATTGTTTAACAGCTTAAACTACTAATTGACAATTGTTTAACATATGAAATATATAAAGGATAGAAAGTAGCAAAAATGATAAGAAATCTTACCATTTAGATAAGAACTTTCCAATTCTTAATTTTTTTAAAAATAAGTGATGATGTTCTCATCCTTAACTTGCAATAATATGGTATTCTAGTACTACTTATAGAGTTATTATGATACTTTTGTGAAAAACATATGCACTGCAATCTACAAATCAAGTATATATCAATTGATATCATGCCATCAAATTTGTTATCTACTTGTCTTCTCTAGACTACTTGAGCAGTTGAGCAGACACCAATCCAATTGAATTCACAACTTCATATTCAATAAATTGGAAAATAGGGATTGAACGCCTTACATCCGGTAATCGATTGAATTGAATCAGGCCTATTCAGCGAGGTGACCGCGAGTACCTCTGGCCTATGCGTCTTAGCGTTCAGCCGTTGGCTCTCACGCGTGAGTGGCAGCTTGGCAAGGGCATCAGGGTGTCGAGGTGGTGGTGGCCTAGCACCGGTAGGGGCGGCGCCACGGCAAGGCGCACTGCCATAGTAGCATGACTACTGAGCGCGGGCTAGCCAGGCAGGCGCGCCAAGGCGCCAGACGGGACCACGGGATCAATAGTGCCTCTTTTCGATATTTTATTATATATATACATATATGAAATATCTACTTTATATATACTTTTTTTTTCAAAAATCTTTGAGTATTTATCTGAATACCCATAAACTGAGGTGGACCCCCTGGTCTATCTTGGTTCACTTGGTTGTATGCATTTTGATGGGACGATCATGTTTTGCATTACATGTGAGTCTGATGAGAAGGGTATAGGGCAGATTAAATGAATGCTGTACTGTTGGCATGTTGATGTGGCATCCAACTCGTCCCACGGTATTTGACCCAAAACACATGCTCCATTTCGACGAGATGTACATAAAATTAAATTGTGCTAGCCTCTACACAACTTCAAGAATCAAACATGTTATTCACTCCTAAGTAAAGTAAGCACACACACATACCCACACAGATCGGCCCCTCTTTCTGCAACCCAATCCAATAGGAACCCTTGAAAAACCTCACACACTGCGAAAGAGAGAGACCTGCAAACATCCCTTCACACAAACGAAAAACGAAAAAAGAAGAAAAAAAAACCTGAACCAATACTCTCCGAAATGGCATTTACACTGAAAGTTACTCCTATAAGCTCTGAATCTACAAGGCCCCACACGTATGCGTGGCAACCATGACAGAGCTATCATTTCTTTTCCTGCGAACGTGTTATGTGAGTTGTGATCGGGATCGTGCGAGAGGTGCAGTAGGAGCAGCTCAGGTCAGCTGCTGGCTGCAGACTCTCCTGACATCTCCCTTCCTGCCCTTCTTGACCCGGACGGAGCCCATCCTGTCCATGATTGCGGCGAACGCCTGGTCCTTGTCGGCGGCGAGCTCCTGCACGAGTGGCCTGGTGCGGGCGTCGACGAACAGCGCTTGATCGGAGCCCAGGAGGCCCAGCCACGCCTGCAGGTTGGCGTAGTAGGCGTGGTCGAACTGGAACGGGGTGCTCACGTCGAACGGCACCACCACCCGTGCTCTGCCGCCGGTGTAGGGGCACGACATGCGCAGCGCCTTCACCAGCCGTGCGTCCATCACCGGGTCCGGCTGCCGCGTCCCGCGGAAGTCGTAGAGCCGCCCCCACGATGTGGGCGCAGTGCGCGAACCTGACCGTGTGCGCACCGGAGAGCGCCACCAGGTCCCCGACGCCGAGGCCTTTGGCGGCGAACACGCGGAGGAGCTCGTCCACGGTGGAGTTGGCGAGCGGGAGGCTGCCCCTCTCCTTGCCCGGCAGGGACACACCTTGCTGTCCTTTCGACCTTTCTTCACTGCGTAGTAGGCCCCACCAGCCTGCGCAGAAAGTTCAGAATCACCGTGATTTTAACTTTAGTTTTGCTCTGAAAGAAAGGGGTGAAAATGTTATTTTGGTTCGGGCTATTGGGCCTTTTAGTAGCGGAAAATATTGTTTTGGTTGGACTGAACCCGATAGGTAAATGGGTTTTCTTGATGCAACTAGCTAGCCTGGAAGGATGAGTCTTACAGGCCCAGTTCTCCTGGGCTTTTCTTAATTCTGTTCTCGTGTTTTTCAGCCCCCCGCCTCTAAAGTGAAAGACGGAGTAAGACATGTTGGAATGAACTCAAGCTGCTTTCGTTCCATGGTTCACAATGGCAATTTTATGTAAAGGTACGGATATCTGCGGATACCGTGTCTAATGGGTATTGACGTAGGTTTAATTTTTTATTCACAGGCATGTTCGTTCGAGTCTCGAAAATCTAGAAGACAACCAAATTTATTTTTTTATTTTTAGGTTGATTTTGAACTATCTCTTATACCCATGATAATTTGTGTTGCTTTTTTAAATTGTTGATGATTTATTAAATTATATTGTTTTTTTAAAATTTTGTATCATATTATTTATATGATATCCACTTAGATAATCATCAGATACAACTGTCTCCATCAGGTATGGACTCGAAATTTTACCCGTCAATCCTATTAGACGTGAATCGGATGGACAAAGTTAGCTGCCATGTTAAATTTATATTTGCTCTACCTGTGTTCGATCCGACCTATTGCCATCTTTAATTCTCATCACTCCTCCCCTTTGAATCCATACATACTACTCTAAGCACTCTGAATAAAAGCTACTGCTTGCCAAAGACCTCACATTTTCTGATTTAGCCTTTCGTGAGTTGGTGAACCCTACCTAGGCGTAAATGGCCCAGAAAGATGCACAGCCACACTGCAAAGACGAGAGAGGCCGTGCTACACAACAAAGCAGGCGCCAGGCAGGCTTGACTGTTGCCACATCCACAGGCATCATCTGTGGGGATATCAAAATAAAAGAGTAAGAGGCAGAGAAGGGAAGAACACGACACCTGACTTGCTCAGAGGTAGGCTTCACAGGCCAGCAAATGAGCAAATGGACAAACCAAAGACAACTTGTTCGTTGGCTAGCTAGCATAGCTTAACTACAGAGACACATAAAGAGCACAGTGCAGCGCCCGGCCGTGACAGACGTCGGGCACACACGCGAGCTACATCCAATTCCATGTGTCCGAACCACCAAATCCGCTGCTGCTCTTGACACGATCCTGACTATAACTTAATCCTCTGGTGTCTTTGTCTTCGTGTGACCATTACTAAGAACCAAGAGAGTATCGAATCACCAGCACCTAATTACCCGTTAAGGTAGTGACTCTGTAGATCAGGAACAAGCCACTGAAACAAACTATGTACTCGATCGTCGCTTGTTACTTAATTAGCAATGTCAGTAGTCTGCATTAAGAACTTGGTTGTCTCAGAGGCAAGGTGCTAGTGAAACCAAGAACTGTACACATGCACGGTCACAAATTAAGCTTAGGAACTTTCTTTTTAGTCTAGATCATCCATTGTGCTTTCCAATATATAGCATTCCTCTTACCTCATTAGAGGTAATAGTTCATAAGAAAGGAAAGAAACAAAAGTTTTTAATCTTCTATAAAAACGTTGTTACTAATTAATGCAATGGTCTTGGTTTCCATATTTTCAAATTCGAATCACAACGTGCAAATGTACTTATTTAATTTTTTTGAACATCTTATATGAGAGTTTTAAATTCTGTAATATAATCCAATAGAATTCAGATTTGATATAGGATATCAATATTCAAAACGCAGGAGTCAAATTCATATGAAAATTTCAAATATATTGAAACACATGACCGGCATTTATGTTCACATGAAAACTTCAAATATTTCAAAATCAAAACGAAACTATATTTGAAATCATGGACGTGCAGGTCCGATCCATTTTGTGCTCTTTTCTTTCACTACCCCTAATTAATGTTTGCATGCATGCATGGATTAAATTTACAAAGAATAATTATAGATTAGTACTTTCCTTTTGTGCTCATATTTACTAATTCAGAGTTTGAAATCTATTTGATATTAGATAAATCAAATAAAAATATTCAACGGTAAGGATTTAATGTTAGCTCTTACCATCCTATAGGTAAGATGGAGCACCTTAAAATGGCTCGTAAGCTTAGCTTTAGCTCAAGGGCATCAACGAGCTAGCAATAGATCACCGACAGCACTGTTGCTACCGTTTATGATCGATTCGGTGCAACAGAAAAACTGATCGCCTTTTGATTAATTTTACCGGCTGCCCGTACGTTCTGCCCAGAAAATTCATAATTAACTGCATGCACTCATGATCTGAGTTGGTTACTGTGAGCTATAAGCTACAGTAGTTAGTTAATTAACTGATCAGCACGAGCAGGGGAGCAGGCGCCCTGTTCCTCACGACGACGTTGCCTTCGGTTTCACAGGTCGTGCACCCCATCGGTTGAATGACGAATGCGCCTTTATCCACATGCGAAAGCAAAGCAGAGTTCTTTTCCCTGGACTCGCCTATATGGTTCTAACTTGTACACTAACTTTGACCATTGGAAGTTGCATTGCTAGTTGTATTTTCTTCTCTACGTTCTTTCTCGCTGAAACCTACTATACAAGTGTACCTTTGAGATTGTTGCAATGCTACACTGTAGTAAGTACTAGTAACTTGTATTGCTATTTTTTTTCTCACACTAAAATGTACTCTACAAACTCCATCTCAACATAACAGTCTTAATTCTTAATAAAAAAGTAGACAGTCCCGCTTCAAAAAAATTGTGTTAGACATGATGAGACAATATAAAAAACCCAGTTAATCAAATGGAGATAAAATACAAGAGAAAACCGTTAAAGGTGTAATTCTCTTAGTGACGCGTTATATCGGAACTCGGGCATAGTATTAAATGGGTAAGAGCCGGATCGTCACCCTCTTGGTGACACACTATGTCGTGATCTAAATACAATGTCAAGAAAGTAAGGATTGAATCATCATTTCCTTGGTGGCGCGTTGCATCGCTCCTTGGGTGTAGTAAAAAATAAGCAATGGTCTTCACATATGACTCGATAGGTGTGAAGTTTAAGAAAGTTAGATGAATCAACCAAGATCTGTTTAGTTAGTTGGAATGTAGGTCCCTTACAATTAACTTAAGAGAGTTAGTTGATATAGCAATTAGAAGACATATAAATATTTTATACGTTTAAAAGAATAAATAGAAGGATTACAAGACGAAGAAAGTAGAAAATATTGGCTTTAAGTTTTGATACTCGAGGATAACTGATAATAGAAATAAAGTAGAAGTTTTGATTGATAAGTACATCAAAAATGATGTAATGGAAGTGAGAAAGTAAGGAGATATGATTATGTTATTTTTGTGGTGATATGGTCTTAAACATAATTAACATGTATGCCCTCAAGTAGTCTATGATAAGAGTGATAAGCGACAGTTTTGAAAATGCTTAGATAGTATGGTTAGATGTGCATAGTAGACAACATTTTAAACATAATTGATGTTATCCTCACAAGAAGAGAAGATAAACGTACATATTTGGATTACAAGGTAATACCGGTAGAGTATGTTGTTTCTCAACATAAGCTTTTGGTGTTTGACTTTTGATTTCGTGTGCGCATCCATAGAAATAAACAAGCCAAGAGTGCAAGGACAAAGTGGTAGAACTTGAAAAAAAGGTCAATTGTTTTTAATGAAAGAGTTATTAAAGATGGCATTTGGAATGAACAAGACTCAAACAACACGTGAAAAAGATGGCAATCTACATTTGGAAGGTGGCTTCAAAGATGTTTGGAGTAATTAAAGAGAATATATGCAAATCTAAAAATTCTTAGTGGTGGAATGAGAAATTCCAAAGGACTATTATATACTTTTATATCATGATAGGAGTGTGGACAATATAGAGAAGTATAATATAATAAAGAAGTCTATAAAATGATATATGAGTGAGACAAAGGGATAGGTTTATGAGGATTTTTACCAACTATTGAGTACCAAAGAAGGAGAGAAGAACATCTATATAATGGCTTCGGTTCTTGAGAGAAAGATAAGAGACTTCAACCAAATTAATTACATTAAGTATGAGAGAGAGCATTTTTTAATGAAGAATGATGATATCAATCCTAGACCGCAAGAGTATTTTGATATTTTGTTTAATGTTAACAATAAGAGCATAAATTTTTAGTTGTATGACTCTTTTAAGGACAATCTAAGGTTAGAGAGGTATTAAAAATGATGAATAGGAGGTAAAGTGATAGGCTTTGATAGTATCCCAATTGAGGTGTCAAAATGTCTCAAAGATTTAGTTATAGTATAGCTAACCAAGACTTTGGATCATATTTTTTGATCGAACAAGATATCCAAAGAGTGAAGAAGAAGTATATTGGTACTGATATATAAGAATAAGAAATATATTTAAAATTAAATTAATTATCGGGGAATTAAGTTAATGAGACAAGAATTTATATTAATCGATTTATTTTCATACCCAAAAGATCAATTAACTTTCTTAATAACACAAATTATTGAGTAGTATAGGAGCAAAAGAATGATCTAAATATGATTTTCATTAACTTTAAGAAGGCTTATGAGAAAATAGTAAGGAATGGTATGCAGTGGGTTTTGGGTTTTGGACAAACATAAAGTTTCAATAATGTTTGCTGCTCTCATTAAGAATATTTATAACTATGTTGTGACTAGAGTTCAAACAAATGATTGTGACATAGATGACTTCCTGATTAATATAAGGCTAAATCAAGGGTCAATTTTAGGCCCTTAACTTTTTTGAAATGGTCATGAATAAGGTTACAAGTAATATATAAGATGATATCTCTTAGCGTATATTTTTTATTAATGATGTAGTATTAGTTGATGAAAGTCTGACAGAAGTAAATAAGAAACTAGAGTTATGGTGACGGACTCTAGAGTCAAAATGTTGTAGTATCAGTAGAATTAAAATTGAACATATGAAATGTGATTTTAGTACTACTACATAGAGACGAAAAATATTAGTTTGAAGAGTTAAATAGTACCAAGAAAAATACCTTTTGTCATTTGAAATTGTTGCTACATAGATATAAAGATATTGATTAAGATGTTATTTATAGAATCAAAGTGAGTTGGATGAAGTGACAAAAAACACAAAGCATTCTCTATGATAAAAAGGTAATCTCAAAAGCTAACAGCTAAATTTTATAGAACGACGATTAGATCTGCGATGTTATATGATATAGAATGTTAAGCCTAAAAAAATATATTTAACAGTTAAGTGATATAGATATATGTAAGTTGTGTTGAATTTATGAATGTATCATGTTTGAAATGATTATATACATGATAGGCTAGTGATGTTTGTTCAAATGTTTGGACATATAAAAAAACTATAGAGACAATGGTGCATAATGGAATCAAAAATAATAATATAAGAAGAGATAGTGGAATATTAAAATTAATATGGAAGAATAAAAAATTAAAATGTTAGAATATTTAGAAATTTTTTTTTATAGAAGTGTATGAAAAACATTTTAAGTGGTTTTTATTGTGATTTATTTTTAACATATCTTAATTTATTTATAATTAGAAGGTTTTAACGTTGTTGTTGTTTTTTTAATTGAAATGTACTCTACAGTCTACAATTCAGTTTGTTGACGCTTTCGGTTGCATAGGAATGTGCTTGCACAGTTTACTCTTTGGTTTTTCAGTTCAGAGTCACCGCTAAATGCACGGATTTTCGCGTGAAGGAACGAGCCTTTTGTTTTTTTAAGGACAGAATTGGAGAACGCGTGGAGCATGCGTACCAGGTGGACGTAGTCCCGGGCGGCGAGGGCAAGGACGTCGGCGCAGGTAACGACGCCGGGGCAGGCCTTCTCGACGGCGGCCTTGGCCATCTCCACCGTGTCGAACGCCTCCTGAGGCAGGTTCCTGTTCTCCTCCAAGTCCCTCTCCACCCTCGGCGCCCCGCTGGCGTTGTTGGCTGTCGGCGCGATCAATATGGAGGTGTTACAGGTGATCAGTGTTAGACCACTGGACTATATATATATATATAGACCGGACCTCCTATATAGAGTTAGAGGCTTAGTCTCACTGTACATCACATTTCTACATAGTATCAGAGTAGGTCTAGACATTTTCGGTGCGCTAGCATTCTCTCGCCGACGAGCCGACGCTTCCTTCCCATCGCAGACCTTCTTTCTCGGTATTTCTCATCTGTCTTCTCATCTCGGCTCTCTCTTCCCTGTCTCCTCCGCAGACGGTGTTCTCTTCCTCCACCACCCTCTCCCCTCCCTTTTCCACCACATGACAAGGTGACGGTTTCCATCCACCTCCTCGTCTCGTTTCAGACCCGTCTTAGCTTTTTCCTTGCTTCGACGCACCTTTCCCCCTCTGATGTTAGTGCAACTTTACGCTCGTCGTCTCCATCAGCTAGACCCGTCCGCCCTCCATTGACTGGAAATCTCTCGATTCCCGTTTTTCCGATACACTCACTTGCTCCCGGACATGAAACTTCTCCACTCATGTCCAAGCCACTTTGACGTGTCCACGTGTCTACGGACACGAATTTCTACCTCCTAAACGCGAACCTCCTTTCTTCGCGTCCGCGTCTTCTCCGAGTTTTCACGTCCGCTCCACTCCGTTGCATCCACAAGTCCACGGACGTGAAACTTCTCTTCACGGACGCGAACCGCCTCCACCGCTGACTCCATCTGGCCTCCCAATGGATTCCTTCTCTAGCTCTCCGATGGCCTCCACTCTACCTACGTCTAGCTCCCCGCTGACGATGCTGACACCCTTGTCTCCACGCGCCCGCAACTCGTCGGCCACCTTGTTCACCTCGTCGTCCCTCCTACACCAGATTATGGCCTGACTCCACTCCGAGTTTGCCATGACCGATCTTGGTCCTCTCTATCACTTTCTTAGCATCCCTGTCACCCACTCTCCTTATGGGCTCTTTCTTTTCTAGCGTCAGTATGCCATCGATCTCCTCCAACATGCTGGCATGGCCGAATGTCATCTCACAGCCACTCCCATCGACACTCGCTTTAAGTTCTTTGTCACCGATGGCTCTCTCATAGCCGATCCCTCCCAGTAATGGAGTCTTGCTGGTGCTCTTTAATACTTCACACTAATACGGCCCGACCTCATCTACGTTGTTCAGTAAGTGTGTATCTTCATGCATGCTTCGCGCGAATCTCACCTTGCGCTGCTCAAGCGTATTCTTCGCTATGTGAAGGACACACTCTCCATCGGCTTACATCTTAGCTCCAGCCCTATCGACTCTCTTATCGCGTATTCCGACGAGGACTAGGCAGGCTGCCCCAATTCTCAACGCTCCACATCCGGCTACTGCGTCTTCCTCGGCGACACTCTAGTCTCCTGGACCTCAAAGCATCAGACTACAGTGTCTCGGTCCAACGCCAAAGTCGAGTATCGCGCCATTGCCCACGCCGTTGCCGAGTGTTGCTGGTTTCGCTAGCTTCTCTAGGAGATCCGTGCACTTATCTCTTCTGTGATCATCGTCTACTGCAATAACATCAGCGCTGTCTATATGACTGTCAACCCGGTTTATCATCGACACATAAAACATATAGAGATAAACATTCACTTCGTACGTGATAAGATCACTAGGACAGGTTCGGATGCTTAATGTATCATCGGTGCATCAGTTCACTGATATTATGACTAAAGACCTACTCGTATCTTTGTTCACCTGTTTTCGTTCCGGTCTCTGCGTCCGTTTCTCTCCCGCTATGGCTGCGGGGAGTGTTAGACCACTAGACTATATATATATATACCCGATTTTCTCTCTATATCATATTTCTACCATTAGAATAGTACACCGATGCATGCCAAGAACAAGAAAATGTACGTGGCGGTGACAGAGTGCAACAGCCAAGGTGTCCTGCATGGTCGCTATAGCTCGACGCACGTACTTCGACGAAGCAGTCGTGGTAGAAGAGGCGGAGCACGGCGGGGTTGTCGCGGAACCGCGGGGCGGTGACGTTGCCGACGATCTGGTCGACCCCGGGGCACGTCTTGGCGTAGAAGTCCAGAGACAGCTCGTGCCGCACCGGCGCGCGCCTTCCGCCAGTGCCGGCAGTAGCAGCGCCACCCCTTCCTCCTGCCGCCGCCGCTGGCACCTCTACCGGCAGCGGCTGCGCCTCCCGAGCGCGGCAAGTCGGCACCACGGCAGCCGCGACCAGGAAGCCGAGCAGGAGCAGGAGCCGTCTGTCACGGACGTCGCCTGCCTAGGAATCCATCGCGCAGACAGAATCGAGTGGAATCTAGACTGGGAGAAGCGCGACTGCGCGAGCAAGCGAGTAAGCAAGCGAGTAAGCAAGCGAGAAAGCTTGGCTTATCCCGTAGCGTGTAGCGGCGCACAGGCGCGGGGGGAAGCGGCGAGAGCGCAGCTGCGCGAGGCAAGCGAGGGAAAGGAGGGAGTTGTTTGCAGGTGTATGGACAAACAGTGGAAGGCGAGCGCTTGTTGTGCCTAACTTGGCGGAATCCGACCAAAACGACACTGCACTCCCGTGAAAGGGAGAGAGAGAGAGACAGCCTGAGGCTGAGCCATACAGATGCAATTACAACAACTCCACAGTAATTTAATGGCTAATTTAGACACAGTAAACTCAGCGTGGATAGTGCCAGTGTAGTAACAGAGATTACATGTGCTCATCCTGTCTGCATGAGGGCTGCAAAATGGCTGAATAGATTTGTTCTACTCGATCGGGCAGTAGTAGCAGTACACAGTAGGAACCACGAAAGGCTTGTCTTGTCCCTTGGGTGACTTGGGTCCAGTGGAGATTGGAAACAGTGGGCGTCGCGAGCGGGTGAATCTACAGTGTATGTACGTGTGGCTGCCCTTGCATGTATAGTTTTAGAGTACGTGGTGGGCACAGTGGACAGAGCCGTATGTAGCAGGAGGCTGCGTGCAAATCCTGCTCGTACTCTCGGCCAAGAGGGTCAAATCTGGCATCCCTGCGTGTCCATCTGTGGAAGTGTGGAACATGCAGGCCTTCGATGGCGTTGCTCTGTTACAGAGGATGGATTTTTGGCCATTTCTCCTGATTCTGCCTGCCCGTCTCGGTCACCAGGCAATTGTTCATTGTGGGGGGAAACAGAGCATTTGCGTCTTGGATTCTCGTCGGCCTCTGTCAACTGCCGTAGCCCGTAGGGAGTAGCATCCGTCGTAAGCCCGTAATCGACGAGTTTTTGTTGTGGGCTACAACCTTAAAAGGCTTTTACGTGTCGGCCCAGTACTGTCGTCCAACTGGGCCGATTTGAACATTTACCACGCGATGCTCCGGTACTGTGTGGTTCGGCATCATCGTGTCAGTTTAGCATGAAATTACCGAACAAATTTGCCATGCTAGTATGCTACCATATACTTCTGTATACGTTTTTTTCCCCAGGATTTGCTGTACATCATTCAACTTGAAATTTCTACGAGAACAGTCAACTTCCTGACCTTTGGATCCATGCAGAGATTTGTGCTCTAACCTTCTTCTTTGGTAAGCTTTTTAGCTCTAGCAATGGTGCAACAATGGTAGGGTAGAGGAATTAGGTTTATGGTGGGTGTTGAGGGTGGGGGTAGAGGGGTCAATTCCATGGTTTAGAGAGAGGCTAGGTGTGGCATACGACCAATAGTGTATGATAATGAGGGTGATGTCACTAGAGCCGTGAGGTAGGAAGACAGTAGTAGATGATGAAGACATCAACTCATTTGGACCATGGAGTCAATTGACTGAAAGAGGAAGGGCGGGGAAGGAGGGAGTGAGTGACCGGTAGGGCTCGTTGGGACTATTGAGGTAGGGGTGATGGCATGGAGGAAGGGTCAGCGCAACGCGTGTGGACAATGGATTCACAAGAGAAGCGAACAATGAGGAAAATGATGGTTGATGGAAAAGGATGAGTTTTTCTCACGTGAACCTTAAAGCGATCTCAAGCATTGAGATTTGAGTGATTTTTTTACAAAGAATTTCCTTTTCTTTGTGAAATGCAACAATCTTAATATGTTTCAAATTCACCTTTGCTAGGAATCACTAAAAATTGATCCTAGCCATTGGATCTAACGACCAAGACGTCGTCTTCAATCTAAGAATCAGGAAAGGCAAGAAGAGATGAGAGAGATGGAGAAGACTCACCAACAAAGGCAACAATGATTGCCATTGACACTGAAACTCTACAATGCTTTAGTAGATTAGGCTTTTGAGGCAGGAGGCGGTTGGGGAGGGGACAGGAGGTGGTGGAAGATTGATTATTGAAAGCTTTTGAAGTAGCCTAGAGGAGGGCTTGAATAAGTGTCCCTAAAAATTCTTTCAGTCATAGCGGTCAAATTCAATTTAACTAAAACCTCCGATTTGATGGTCGAAACCTTTAACCAATTGGCTAGAGATGACCAAGAAAGTTAGGTAGAACTTCCGGTCCTCTAGACCTGGAACTTTCGATCAGCTGAGTGAGACTCTAAGGAGTTGCACCTTGCAAGATCAAGGACACCATGTGGTTATGAGGAGGTGGAGAGGGGGGAGTTGCTGAAGTTGTCGAAGAGGGTGGCAATGTAGAGGAAGAGTAAGGGAGGAAGATGAAGGGGTGGGAAGACTAATAGGACTCACTCGGGACGGCATGTGCCATCAAGGCAAAGGGAGGCGTAAGTAGGAGGGTAAATGTCACAATCAAACTCTTGATGAGATCAATTGCGATGGGAGGAAGGAGAGGAAGAGAAAATGGTTAGCCAAGTGTTGTACAAACTTAACACAATCTGAGCCCTACAGACCGATAGATTGACAAAAAAGTACCAACCAATAGTAAAGCACATTTTATCAATTTAGAAGTGCTCCATTTCTCACTTTACATGCTATTCGTATATTTTTTTTAAGAAAAAAAAGGCCGTTTTGGTTCCCTATCCTACCAAAATATGCCCATCAAATTTCTTACAGGGAAGCAAACCAAACACCCTGTCATACTTTACCAAAATTCTAGAATTGGTTATACGTTCGTGCATTGTTGGCATAGTTTGGCACTAAGATGAACATATACTCATCAACTTTAACCTGTCAATATTATGGTAGTGCTATATCAAACCGGAACGGCCTTAAGTTGTATCAGCTGTACGTGAACTTTCTCAGGTGTATGTAACTTGTAATACAACGTAGCAACTCATAAAATTATTTGTACTGGTACAACAACTTATGCAATGGGAGTGAAATTTGAACAAACGTACCCACGTCGACAGAAGTGCCAAATTCATGCAAGTGCAGCACATAGTAGGGTGCACAAAACCACAGGATATTGCCGGATCAAACTTCTTCTCCTATCAAGATCCTTTCCGCTGCTGTCCTCCACCTGCGCGCAGTGCGTGATTACTCGTCTTAGCTTGTATTGACAACGACGCTAATCCACCAAGACACCAACCTCTTGTTGCCCTATCAATTGGAACGTCCGCGTCAGACTTGTGCACCGCAGCATGCTAACTGATAAACGATCAACTTGTCCCCGGACGCGCGTACTACAAACAAAACATGTGTACGCATCGCTGTATCAGTTTATGCCCTTTAAAATATTGGGAGTTCCAGAACTCCCACTTTTTATTCAGCCGTCCCTCTCGCATTATGTAATCCATGAGGTCATCCATCACTTGGTCGTTAGCTGTTAGCTTAGTACACAATTAGTTCAACCTCACATCTCGATATGTGATTTGTCAGATGCTTACTGACACTGCAGAAGAATAAGCAGCATTTCAGCTGAATCCATGTTTGCAACTTCAGTTTCGGAGATCCAGATAAAACGATGGCTGTTTCGTGTGCTGAGATCTTCCGAAATTCTCCCGTGTAATATTGGTGCCTGAACAGATTCTGAAAAAAAGGGGGTATCTGAACATCGATTATAAGCAGTTAAGCACGTTTAGACCCTTCAGACGCCTGCTTGATTAGCGTATCCGCTGATACAACTAGAGGAAACTGGCAAGTGGTGGCAATATCCCGACCCCTCGTATCTCCTCCTCGCCCGCCGCCGCGAGCGAAACCACGGCGCCGGCGGCCTCGTGGGCCTCGCCACCTCATCGCTGCCGTCTTATCCTCCCCTCCCCGACCAGATCCGCTGCATTTGTTTATTCCGGCGCGTGCTAATCACCGCGAGGACGCTTCCCGCCGTTAACACCCAAGTCTCCACGGTCTCTTCCCCGTCTTGATTTCTTCCTCCTCCCACTCGCGTGCGTACCTCCGCCTTATTATATAGCTTCGGGCGGGGGAGCCAATGGTGCCGCTGCTTCGCTCGTGCCGCCGCCTGATCCCGCACCTGTCTGCTGCCGCCGCCGCGCCGTCGTCGTCTTGCGCTCCTCGTCCTTGGCCGATCTCGCCGAGCCTGCGGCTACTGCCGGTGTTGCTCGCAATGGCGGCGTACAGCACTGGCTCTGGTGCAGAAGGGAGGAGGCTGCTGTTCAGGCAGCTGTTCGAGAAGGAGAGCTCCACGTACACCTACCTCCTCGCCGACGTCGGGGACCCCGAGAAGCCCGCAGTGGTGAGTTGATGCTCTTGAGCTGGGTTGGGTATGTTGCTGTTGGTTGCTCTGGATGTCAATTGGGTAAAAAGGAGGTCTCTTTTATGGATAACGGGTTGCTCTTTCAGTAGCTAGTGCAGAATATAGAATTGTAGATACAAACATAAATAGCAAACATAATACTCCAAATAGGTATGAGACTGGAAAAAAATGATTACCTGAGAATTGTGGAATCCCCAACTAATCTGTGGTGAAAACAATCATCTTGCCCTTTTTGTTCAGATAGTATGTTAGTACATTGCAATTTGCAACCAGTGACAGCAAAATTATTCAATATATGTGACAGACCAGACTAGCGCAATAAGCACTGAACTAGATCAGAATAGTTTATTGACGCTATCGTTGTAGATTTGATATTTTAATTATAGGTACTTCCATTTCGTTGATCACCTCCCTAACCTCTTTGGTTTTGTGTTATCAGTTGATTGACCCTGTAGACAGAACAGTTGATAGAGATCTCAATCTTATCAAGGAGTTGGGCTTGAAGCTAGTCTATGCTATGAATACTCACGTGCATGCTGATCATGTCACTGGAACAGGATTAATAAAGGTAACTAGCTTCAACTCTGAACTTCTCAGATGCATTTGACACATTTTCTTTTCATAGTCTTGACACTTTGTTCTCTTTGGTCGTTGTCATCTGATGGAATGTACTTGCAGAGTAAGGTACCTGGAGTAAATTCCGTGATAGCAAAAGCTAGCAAAGCAAAAGCAGACCATTTTATTGAGCATGGGGACAAAATATACTTCGGTAACCTCTTCCTTGAGGTATAATCTCATTTAGTTAGCTATTTGGCTATATGTTGCTTCTTTCATTTAGTAAACACTAATATAAATTACAGAGAGTATTGATCCTGAACTCTAATTCAAAAAAATCATTTACCCCTGAATTTCATGTAATATGGCAATTGCAACAGTTCCCTTAGAATCTTACTCTATACAGCCTTCAAATATGAACAGACTGTTTATTGTAGTTATTTTTTTAACAGACCTATCTACCTATAATTATGAAAACCCTTTTTCTGTATATGGTCATCTGAGTGGGCTGTTTTTGGTGGTCAGATACATAATTTATTTGATCTAGTTATTCATGTATTATTTCCCCTTAATCATTAACTGTGTGGGTCTTTGTCAGTAAGATGATCAACAGTTGCCCACGCAGCTAAGTTAGAACTTAGAAAACTGTGCACTTTTTTAGGTTAGACTTGTATAAAAAAATTAAAATTATTTTCTGTTGGTTTGTAGAAAATGAGGTGATGTGAATGTTATGGAGATATGGTGTTTGGATGATATTAAATATTTTTTCTGCTGTGCAACTGTTGTTTGTGGATTGTTGACTCTTGAATTGTTCTGTGTTCTTATTGAAAGTTTGGTTTTAGGTATTTATAGTCATATCTATAGCAGCTAAAATATGCATAATGAACATATATACTGTCAACCAGACTGATGGATAAAGCAGCAGTCCAAATATGTATCTTTGTTTAATCTGTCATGTCATATTGGGGATATGATGAAATTTCTTATATCAGAAATGGAAAATTTGTTTTTTAGGTACGAGCTACTCCTGGCCATACTGCTGGCTGTGTGACTTATGTAACAGGTGATGGCCAAGATCAACCTTCACCAAGAATGGCTTTTACCGGTGATGCCTTACTTATACGTGCATGTGGAAGGACGGACTTTCAGGTAATTGTTACTACTGTCACTTCATGGCCTAGCGGCCAGTAATTATTCGGTTTGAAATCTAAAGATACTGTGGCTAATTATTAGGGACTGAATGTACCCTGTCTGCTAGTCAAGCATAAGTTTGCTTGCATATGGAAGCTCGGAATTTATGTTATAGAGAAAGTCTGTTTAAACATAGATTGTTCATTTTTTTTTCTGGTATTACAGGGAGGAAGTTCTGATGAGCTGTATGAGTCAGTGCATTCGCAGGCAAGTATACATTATCTTTTTTTGTAAGACTAAGTACACATCAGCTTGTAGAATAGCACATCAATTCTTTTTTACACAATCATACACAATATTTTGAGACTGAGCACACATTGTCTTCATATCTTGCATCATATCGTACATAATATAAAGGGTAGGTAGCTGACTTTTCTATCCTTAATAGATTTTCACATTGCCAAAGGATACTCTGCTATATCCTGGCCATGACTACAAAGGTTTCACAGTAAGTGCTAACTTTCTTAAAGCTCGCCAATCAAGGTACCTGTGCCAGGCTCTTGACTTGCTTTATTTTGCAGGTAAGTACTGTTGAAGAGGAGATTGCCTACAATGCTCGACTAACCAAGGATAAGGTACCTTCTACTTTGGCTCAAATTCTTCACACCCAACTAATAAAGGCTGTGTTTTTTTTCTGACATTACCTTGCTTGTTATGTTTATAGGAAGCATTCAAGAAGATCATGGACAGTAAGTTTCTGTCTTAAACAATGGATATATCCTTTTCTCATCGCATCAGTTTATGAATACTCATTTTCATTCTTCCTGTACCCACTTAGGCTCTTGCTAGATCAAACTCAAACATTAGCTTTTTTATATACTCTGGATTGTTTACTCTGTTTTGCAGACTTGAACTTGGCCTATCCAAAGATGATCGATGTAGCTTTACCCGCGAATTTGGTCTGCGGTATTCAGGATCCTCCACCATCCACGGCCTGAGCTGTTCCAGCTGAAGCTTTCAAGAGGTGCTGGTGGCTGTTGTGAACTCACGGTCAACTCAAGAAGGCTCGGAGCTACTATGTTGTACATTAAATAATAATATGTTCGTAACTTGTAAGGCACTTGGGATGGGAACACTTCCGTTTGATGAGATCAATGGTAATAATAAACAGAGGCCAGTTTGCCTCTCGTCTTGTTCTATACAAGGTTCTCATCGAAGGTCAGTTGCGGCATCATTCTCAAATTCTGATGTACTGTGTAGGAGAATATATTCCAAATATGAAAGATTTCGGGGCTTGAAAGAATCTTGCGTTTTTTTTTATCTTTTCTTCCTTGAGCAAACACCAGAAGTCTTCAGTTTGCTTCATCTTTGCCCAGTATTATTTGTTGTTCTGGCGTATTTGTCTTCGTGTCTCATTAGTTGAGCTATAGCTTACAAGCCAAGAAAAATAAATAAAATAATTTTAGGATAAGAATTTTATATTTCTACTCTTAGCGATAAAAAAATTTAAGGCTGAAAATAGAAAACGTTTAAAAAACCCTCTAAATTAGTTCTTCAATTAAAATTGTAAAATTTAAATTTAGTTATGGTTTAAATACCTGTCAATGGAACATGTGACTTCAGTGAAAAAGAAAGTAAACGTGAGAATTTTCTAACTTTTTTTTACCGTAAAGCTTACTGCCTCCGTCCTGATATTCTCTGGTGCTGGATTAGAAATCAAAATATAAAAACTCTGATGCACTAGATATGTCATTGATCCTCAAGTAAGTGATCAAACACCATCTCATTGTATGCCCTAATGCGAGACCTATTTGCTAGAAAGTGTTGGCAAGCGTCTGAGCGCTAATTCTTCATTCACGAGAAGGTCAATAACCTACTTTTAACTAGTTTAATGGCTCACTAATTCTATCATTGTCCCTAAGGCAAATATCAAATTAACAATATACATCAACTACACTGATATTAATAAGACATATCCTAAAAATTATTTTTTCTCTTTCCCATATAGATCATACAACTAATTTTACTATGGGGTATGACATTTTTTATTTTCTAGATGCCTGTTTCAGATATTATCAAATCCGTATGAATAGAGAGGACGAGGAAAAAACTACTTTTACTCCCATGGAGAGTTATTGTTATGTGTTCATACATATTAGTTTAAAAAATGTTGGCCCGTCGTTCTAGCATGCAATGTGTATCACCTTTAAATCTCAAATAGACCGTAATATCAAGATCTACATTGATAACGTAGTCATCAAGACTCAAGAGTGGGTCATTCTTATCAGCGATCTCGCGAAGATGTTCAACAAACTCCACACCACGTGCAAAAGCTTAACCCAGATAAATGTGTCTTCAGAGTCCCAACTGGTAAGCTCCTTAGTGAAAGGACCATCATGTCAACTAAAGGGGGTAAATAGGCATTTCTAAAAATTATACAACTTTATAGTATATTAAAAGGATCAAAACTTTTGATGTATTGGGATTTTTAAAATGTGGCAATCCGAATATCCGATAACGATAGGAGTAAAAACACTAAATAATACCTTGAGCTCAAACAAACAAAATCTAATCAAAAGATGATTAGCAAGGTATCTAAACATGATATAAGGTCACCAACTAAAACAAATAAGCATACAAGTAGATTGGATAAACAAGATCAAGCACAAAAATAGTAAAGTCAAGAACGTACAAATCAGGAGAGGAGACATATGATTTGTTTCTCGAAGTTTAGATCCAATGATACTATATCTCCGTTAAAGAGACATAAAGTATGAGTCTCTTTCAGCCATTTTCCTCATAAGGTTACACAGATTCACTACTCGCTTTTACTTTTAATTTCTTCTCTTGCGAAGGTGAAATCGAAGCTTTCATAAACTTTATGTGGTACACTATAATATTGGGTGCTCATTGGTGATGCCTAGATGTCTAGGAGACCTTAGCCTCCATGAGTAACAAACACAATCGATAATTTGCTTGCTATAAACCCAAGTAATCAAAGTATGGAGTGAAACTCAGTTCTTAGCTTCTCAATCTCTCAAACCAACTCTCTCCACTTCTTAAGTCTCTCTCACAAGGCTTTCGATAGGTACTACAAAGGATAGAGGGATGGATGAGTTTAAATACCCGAACTCTCAAAACTAACAGTTATGCACATATAAAAAATTCTGATTTTCATACCGAAAATTCTAATCTATTTAAAACGACACTCCAACAGTCACAACCAAAATCTCTTCACCTAGGATTTTACAAATATCAAATATTCCGATACAATCCATCCGATATTCTGATATTTTTCTCAACAGAAGCGCTTGTGACCATATCATAAATTCCAACATTCATATTAGAAGTTTTGGCCTTCATCGAAACTTCTGAGATTCATGTTAGAACTTTTGATATTTTTTCCAAAAGAAGCAAACAAATCCATATCGGAAATTCCAATACACATCAAAATTTTCAACTTTCATCAAACTTTCAAGATTCATATCGAAACTTTCGATATTTTTTCCAATAGAAGCAAATAAGGCCATATCAAAAATTCCAATACTCATATCAGAATTTCTGACCATATCGAAATTTTCAATGTCACTCACCAAAATAGCTAGTTCATTTTTAATGATCTAGGACTCTATGGAAAGCTCACTCAAAGAGATACCCAACCCAACCTAAAACAAAATCTAAAACTACTCAAAGCAAAGGTTAAAACTTAGGTTTTTTCTAAAGATAGCACTAGGATATATCACTTTGAGCACTGAGACATATACAAACACACCTAAATTGCATTCCTATTCCTATAATTAAATACAAATAGAAAGAGAAGTTTACCAATATGAATGCATTAATGACATCTTCCTTTCTTTGTCTTGGGAGATGTTAACCCTAAAACCATTTTACCATATATTTTTTAAATGATTGATGTGGATTACTTATAGCTTCAAATGGCCTTGAACAGTCTATCACGATAAAGACTTCACTCGTCCTTTACCATTAGACTTGGTGTTTGGCATCAAGCCCCTTACTTTCCCTTTACCACCATATAGTCCATCACGACCGATCATCGCTTGTCATTTATCATCTTACCATAGTAGCCACTTTATACCTCACATCTTTAATATTTTTATTTTATCATCTTTGATATCTTTAGATGTCATCTTACTTAAGTATTAATATATTTTCCTATTCTTAGGACCTATCTCTGTTATTCAACTTAATGAAATTATTAGTCCTAATGATCCGATTGTTAATCTTCACTTTTTAACCAACCAATTGCATATATAAAAGGATATGAATAAATCGACAAGTATTAATCAACACCGCAAGTGTCATATACTCACATGTATGCTCAAATAAAAATATCCCAATTAAATAAAAGTGACTAAATTAGATCAAATATATGCATGTATAGGATTTTCTCCTCCTAAATATATGCATACAAAACATTTGCTAGAATCAAGTGTATCCATATTTAAAAATGAATCAATGGGAGTTTATCCTATAGAACAATAGAAGTCAATTGTAAAAAAATATAGACATAACAATAAATACATACATGCATCATATCTATTTTTTCAACGTAAGGAGACAAATAAGTTATGACTCAAACAAAACATTAATCTCACATGCATATGCATATGTCAACCACATGAAAATAATATATATGAACGCATCAATATGTAGACAGAGAGAAAGAGTGATAAGTATAGTTTGATATCTATGCTTTTCATTGTTATTGACATTAAGGTCCATTATCAACAAATACATCTATATCTCAACTCATATAAAGTTTAGGAATGAACTATTTGCCAACTCATAAAAAATGTTAGTCTAACTGAATTGATTTGTCATAAATCATTAAAATAACAATTATAAATTGTCGATTATAGATACTTCGATCTTTTTTATTTCTAGTGATGGATGACAACCCAAATTAAACATATAGAGTTGAGTGGAAAATATAGAATGAGCTCTCTATAAAGATGTGCATGCATACGAATTTGAAAATAGACATATGCACATATGTGATAAAGGACAAAGAGGTGAGTTTATGCTATATTTTGGACTCTTATAAGAGATAAATTTATAACGTGAAGAGTTTATTACATATGTCTCGTAATTTCCAATTTCATATTCACATAAGACTAGAGAAAGAAATGCTTATAAAAATATTAGTCTCGTATAATTGGATTTGTCATTAATAATTAAAACCATATTAATGACACTTGTGATCGATACCAACCTTAAGAAGATACGCGCTATCAAGCAAATATGTCTCCCGACGCGCCTCAAGGACATGCAGCGCCTTACTAGGTGCATAGTTGGCTTGAAGTGATTCATATCAAAGCTTGGAAAGTGAGATCTACAGCTCTTCAAGTTGTTCAAGAAGACGAGGTACATCAAGTGAACCCTGAAGGCTAAACAAGTATTACAAGACCTGAAGCGGTATCTCTTATCATCGTCTGTCCTTGTCATGCTGTGCGAAGGGAGAAGATCCATTTCTACATCGTGGACACGCCTTAGTTGGTAAGTGCAACACTTGTCGTTTAGTGTGAGGTCGTTGCGAGCCTTAGGCAGTTACCAGCCGAGCCTAAGCAGTTAGCGGTTTCTGAACTCTCAGCTGAGCCCGGGCGGTCTATGGTTTATAATCTCCCAACAAAGCCCAAATATTGTGCAGCACCTTGCCTCCTAGCTAAGCCTAAGCCATGCACCGTGCCTGATCTCCCACGTGAGTCCGGATAGGTTGACAACCATAGACTTCTCGCTGAGCCCAATCGCCCATCTGGCCCCCAGTAGGACAACAAGGTTGACCGTGTGGATGAGCCCTAGCTTTCTTTGGGCCCCACTCAACTGAGCCCCCTAGGGCCTAACTCGAGGGCATGCCCAGTCTGCATCAAGCAGCGACCAGTATATTTTATCAGTGTGGGGCTATTCGACACCAAGCCCTAATGCTTAACTACTTTGAAGATGTTATACGTCATCCTCATCGCATATATAAAGCTATGGCATTACTTCTAAGGTTAGAAGATCTCGATGGTAAGCTCATATCCCCTTGGTCAAATTCTCTATAATAGAGAGGGCACTAGACGTGTTGTTAAGTAGACAATTGAGTTCACTGAGTTTGACTTACATATTGTGAGTTGCCACGCCATAAAGAGCAAATTTTGGCCGATTTTGTGGCAAAATAGACCCCAGTCTCTAAGCTTGAAGAAGAGTACATTATTGTGAGCCAGACAGCACTGGACAATGTAGCTTGTATTAGGTCATGCACTTTGAATGCTCCTTACACTCCAAGGAGCAGGGGTTGGTAGCATTCTTTATTTTTCTTAATATCTTTTTGTATATTTTTATTTTATCACTAAGTATCTTTAGTTTCACATCTATTTTCTTTTGTCACTCTCTTTGTCTAATATGTGATCTTTGTGTGAAAAATAATTATGCGTATTAATTCATCAATGTAATATATGATATTAGAATTCAATGTACTGCTTGAGTGAATTCAGTTTATATTTTTTCGATCATGCTTTATGCTTATAACTTTATGCAGATTTCATTGATGAAAAAATTATAAATTGGAAAATGGTCCTAATTTGCCTTATTGATTTATAATGTTTAGTGTTTCTCAGGTTACATTCCTGTTGTAGAAGGAAGGCCTGTGAGAATTCGACGCCTTCCATTTTGCGACCTTGGAATGGGCTGGTTTCTGTGAGTTTCTCTGAACTTGTCATCTTGCGTTACATTTCTGAACTTGAATTGGACTCTCAGAAACTGCCGTTTCTGCTGTTTGGAAAGGTTTATTATTGGCTTCTTCCTTGCTGCCATTCCATGGTATGTTGGAGCTTTCATTCTGATCTGCGTCCGAGTACATGATTACGGGGAGAAGCCGGGATATGTTGCTTGCACTATTGCTGTAAGTCCTCTACAGCTTTGCAATCCTCAGTTTCCACATTGCTATTGGCCATAACTATATTTGCTTTCTTTGCGATTGCTGGTGAAAACACGTTCATTTGTTTTAGATTTCAGACCTGTAGCAGTTGCTGCTGTATCAAATTTATTTGAATAGTCTGTGCAAGCTCAAGCCACAAAGCTGATAAACACCACAGTTGCATAGGTGGATTTGAATGCAAATATGAAATCAGATGTATAGATATGCATCGTTCTTCTTGAAATCTAAGTATGGCTGAAAAAAAGATTGCTTTTACCTTTAACTAGTAACTTTAACTAGTAACATGCTTGTGCATCACAATAGGCCTATATGATTAAAGATAGGATATATGGCCCATAGGGAAAGGGGAGTAACTGGTTTTCTCAACCCACCGCTTATTTCTCGTTTTTTCGGTGTGCGCTCTTTGCACGACATGGGGATTGCGAAGGAGCAGACGGACGACCGCGCTTTTAAGTAGTAGAGATTTTGGCAGCAATTCAATGATCAGACGGAAGCATATCCATATGTACTGGCGTATTGCTCAGCTAACAATTATACATGCTTTTGTGGATAAAATTTGATATGCATTGCATAGAAATATTAAGCAAGATTGTTGATTGTGATACCTACTACTACTAGTCGTGGCACTGGCAGAAAATTTGTCTGACTTTTCTTTGAACATTTTTGTGCCACAAACAGGCTTCGCTTGCTGCCATTGCTGTCCTGCTAGGTGTCACAAAAGAAGAAGAGATTTGGTGAACCGGCTTCGATCGTCAGTCATTTGCCTAATGTAAATGCCTATGCTTCCCCTACTTTGTTCGAGTCCTCTGGAGTTCTGGGTTGTACATGTATGCATAGAAATGATAGGGCGGGATGATGACATTGTATTCTCGTATTTGCGTTTTGATCTATATTTGTAGTGTGTAAAGGTATTGATGTATTCATGATATTTATTAGTATCTGAAAATTTCATTCTTCTAGACTCTCTAAACTGTAGGGTTGCAAATTTCGTCATATGAAGATGTTTTGGGCTTCTCTGCTAGGTAGCCAGCCCAGCCCAGTAACATCTGTAGTATTCGGCCCAAGGGTAGCCATCAAATATGGAACGCGAAATAGCAAATTTGGAAACCCACGCGAACACCAACTCAAACCGCTCGCGAAACAAGAAATCTGGAAACCCACACGAGCGCGAGCTCAAACCCGCTTGCACGCGGCTTCGCCACCCATGGTCCTCTCCTACACCGACCCGGATGCGGAGTCCGAACACAACACGATGGGGGAAGCGCGCGTGACCGCTCGATATAAACCGGGAGACTTTCTATTCCGTACGATCCCGTATCCGCATCCGCTTGCGAGTTGGGGCCCCACCGCATCGCGTTCGATCCTTCGCGCCAATCCGCCGTCGCCATGGCTGCCGCCTCCCGCCCACGCCGCTGCTGCAGGGCGCCGCGCCGCCGGGATGACAACGACATGGACGTCCACCCGTCCGAGCAGGAGCTCGTCGAGACGTTCCTCCGTCCCCGGGTCGTCTCCGGCGACAAGAAGTCGTTTGGGTTCATCCACGAGGACGACGTCTACTCCGCCGACCCCGCCGAGCTCACTAGGGGCTTCGCGCCGGCGGTCGCGAGGAGCAACGGCGACAAGGCGTGGTACTTCTTCAGCGCCGTGAGGGGGCTCAAGGGCGGCCGCAAGGCGCGGACGGTGGACGACGGAGCCGGGTGTTGGCACTCGGAGGCCGGCGCCAAGCCCGTGTTCGGCTCATCCGGCCTCCACCTAGGGCACAGGCAGAGCTTCTCCTTCATTACGAAGGACGGCGGTCAGCGTGTCCGGTCCGGGTGGCTGATGGTGGAGCTCGGCCTCGACGTCGACGGCCAAGACGACGACGAAGAGCTGGTCCTGAGCAAGGTCTACTTCAGCCCGCGCGCGCCCGGCGTCAAGAAACCCACGGCGACGTCGTCCTCGTCGTCGTGCCGCCACAAGAGGAAGCTGGACACTGCAGCCGACGCCTCACCCCCGCCACTCATCAGACGCCGCTGTGTATCATCTTCACCGGAGGAGCCAAAGCTTCCCAAGGAGGACTCGTCCTCGCCCCACCCCATGGCCGACCAGCCGGCGCCGGCGGATGCGCCTCCCCAGGGAGTCAACGACGCCGACCGCTGGAGCATGTCGTGGTGTCTGCGGACTCTCTTCGGCTTGACCTGCGTCGTCGACGAGGCGGACTGCATAGAGGCGCACCCATGGCTGAAAGACATCTTGAGACCCTTCCCGCCTTCCTCGCCGCCGAGGCCTCCTCCTCCCTGCCCGAGCCCCCACCGTGAGCTGATCGATATGCCGGAGATCAGGGAGTTCTTCATGCGCGGGCCGTACCGCGGGTCCCCTCCACCTTCGCAGTACGAGTTCGATCCGGCACTGATGACCGCCGGCGCCGAGCAGCAGCTCGATCACTTCGATGATCCGCACGGAGATGATGGTGAACACGCTCGTCGTCACGCTTCGGTGACCGGCCAGCTGCAGTTCGATCTGCACTATCGGATCGGAGCTTATTGACAGCCGGTTTCTTGCTTTGATGTGATGTCGCTTTACATTCAGTGCGCAGTGTATGATTTGGCTGATGGAGAATTGTGTACAAAGTTGTTGTTTTAATTACACGGTTGCTGCAAGGCTGCAACGTTGTTACTTATTAGTGATTTCTATGTACGAAGTATATGAACATGGTTGTCGATGTGAGATGCTTAATACAATTCCAAGTCCTTTACAAGACGTTGAGTTAGCAAACAATGCTCAGTTCTTGTTCCCTTCCCACCATTGATGATTCATGTTTTATGTTGTGCGTGCTCAAGACTTTTTAACACAACAATTTTACATGTTTTTTAGTAGGTAGATGACCCTATTTACTAAGTTTTAAATATTGATGGTTTGATGTTTACAAATATTACACGTATGAGGATATGTTTTTAATATAATTTTAGTGAGAACCAGTGATTTGTTGCTAATATTTATATTTTCAAGCGTGTGTTCTAATGGCATCGTATTTAGTTTACGACATTGTGGTGTGCGTCTCTCATATAAAAAAAATATGTTTGATTAAAAAAAACTTCCAACTTCCAAAAGAGGCCAAATGATTTGAGCTCACACATGCACATGTTTTTGTTAGAAAAAGTCTACCTTATATCTCTCCCTATACGTTAAATTTTATTTGTAACACTTAACCATATAATCAGATATAGAACATACCAAAAAATTTAAAATCAATACAAATAAAATCCCTTAACGTAATGTAGACAATTAGTAAATAAAAACTAAAATATACAGTAGGTCCTACGTATAAGTAACACGTTGGCTTGCCTCCCCCTACTTTCTCTCTCTCCTCCGCCCCCGCCCCCCCCCCCCCCCCCCCCCACTCTCTCTCAGCCCAAAAATGCCCGATGGCCTCGATGCCCACGGCGACGATGCCCGCAGCAGTGAGTCCGTCTCGACGCTGGAGCAGCAGGAGGAGGCGGCAACCGACGAAGCCGCGACTAGGTTCCCGTCGAGCTCGAGCGGATTCTAATGACAACGGCGGCGGCGGATTCTCGAGCTCGAGCTTGCGACCAGGCAAAATAGACCCTCGGCCTCTCCCTTCTCATCGGATCTGAGCTCGACGATTCCGACGGCGACGGCCTTTAGGGAGGAGACCAGCAGTGTCGCCCTGTCCATCGCCAGATCTATGCAACCCCCTCCCCCCGGCCCCCCCAACTCTCGCTCTCCTCCCTCCCGAGGGGTACGGGCACGGTGTCGCCAAGTTCGAGCTGCCGCAGAGAGGATGAGCCAGAGCCACCTCGAGCACAGGGAGGAGCAGGCCGAGGAGGAGGCGGCCGAGCTCAGGGAGTGGGGGTGGTGCGGGATCGGCGGCGGTGCTTGCAGTGGCAGTCATCCCCTTCCTCAATGAGGATGGCCGGAGCGCCAGAGGCGGAGGGGCCCGCCCTACCACGGCGGCAGAGGGGCTGTTGTGGAGGCAGAGAGGACGGCCCGCCGACGAGGTCGCCGCCTCCTCGGTCTCCACCTCCGGCTCCTCTTCCGCCAGCTTCCACCCCTCGAGACCACCGGGAGAGGTGGAGAGAGATGGATAGAGATGGTGAAGAGAGGGGAGGGGAGGGTGCGTTGCCTCGTTGAGCAGTTCCCCGCCTTCCCGTCGCCCCACTGCGACTACGCTCCAGCGCGCCAGAGCCGCTCGTCCCTGGTGACGCTGTGGAGCTAAGGGGGAGAGGACGGCGGCGGAGAAAGCTACCCGAGGATTCCTCATTCCACCTCATCGATGCCAAGCCGCCGCCTCGCGCTCAGACCTCGCCTTGTCAGCTCGCCGCTGCTCCACCCACCGTCTCCTACCTCCTGCTCAGCCCGCCGCCGCGCTGCCTGCTCACGAGTCAAGACAGAAGGGGTGACCAGGGGAGAAGAGTTTGGGGAGAGAAGGGTAAAGGAGGAAGAAGGGAAGAGGTAGAGATAGTGAGACCCACTACTATATAAGTCTATTTATTAGATCCACATATAAGAACACCAACATCATGACAGTCAAAAACCACATTTAATGTTGCTAAGTTATTTTACATTTGTTTTAAAAAGATAAGCATGTTCTATATTTAATTCTATGGTCGAGAGAAATGTAAATAAAACTCTATCTTTATTTGAAAATAAAAGCACAAGCACTAGTTGTAGAGCTCGCGGAAATGGTGGCCTTCAGGGTAAGTCCAAGCTTGCCTGTTACTTCGGTAGAGGCGGCCGTGCGTTTTCTCCGTGCGTTTGATTGATATGTCTTCTCTCCATGCGTGTTTGTATGCGTGCGTGCAGTTCCATCAGTACCAGGTGGTGGGTCGCGCGCTGCCGAGCCCCGGCGATGAGCACCCCAAGATCTATCGGATGAAGCTCTGGGCCACCAACGAGGTCCGCGCCAAGAGCAAGCTGTGGTAAGCTGTCGATTCGTCATCTATTGCGATCTCTCTCTGTTTTTTTTTTGTGGCAATTTTGGTTCATCTTCTCTCGTGCGGTTTGCTAATTGGTGGCTTGCGGGCGTGCAGGTATTTCCTGAGGAAGCTGAAGAAAGTGAAGAAGAGCAACGGCCAGATGCTCGCCATCAACGAGGTGCTAGAAATTTAACTGTATTGTATTTTGCCCAGGACCTCTGATTGCTGCCCAGGACCTCTGATTGCTCTCTGACATTTCTAACCTAGAACTGGTAGATACTGTATTAGTCATATTGATCGGCTGCTAATATGTGACGTCTCTTCCAAATGTGGGGCATTTTGTTTTCTCCAGCTCGTATGTTGTTTCCTTGTTGTTACTGCACTGTTAATAATCTGTATGTACTCGTTAGTGGTGTTATAATAAGTGCGATTTGCATGTACTCACTTGGTATCAATTATTCGATTGCCATACTAGTGTTCCCTCATTTTGTTTTAATAGGAGATTGCTGTGTGCCATTTTTGTTTCCAAATTATTTTTCACCATTTATTTCACTTGTTACGGTAGACGGACCATATTTCTGCATTTTGGCATTGTAGGGGTTAAACCATTTTATGCTGTTGGCCTTAAGATATTACTTCTTTAAAACCGACATCACTCATGGATAGATATCTGTAAACTGTGCAAACCAAATTCATATCTGATTATAGTTATATTTAAATCCAGGTTGCAGTCTTGTATTAGTTAGTCCCTATAGTCATGTTTTGAATTTTTGTAGCTTGTTGGGATGGTTATGATGGATGATGTTTTTAAGCTCTACCCGCAATTGGTGACAAATCATAATCAACACTGATATATTAGTTTTTGAACACTGGATCACACTTTACTTGCAGTATGATTTCAAATTTTGCTTGGATAATAATTTGTTCTCTATACCTCACAATTTCTACCATGTCAGATCTTCGAGCGTAACCCAACCACGATCAAGAACTACAGCATGTACAAGGAGTACCGTGACACTACATTGAAGGGGCCGTGGAACAGATGTACACTGAGATGGCTTCTCGCCACCGCGTGAGATTCCCTTGCATTCAGATCATCAAGACCGCGATTGTTCACTTCAGCTCTGCAAGAGGGACAATACCAAGCAGTTCCACAACGCAAGCATCAAGTTCCCCCTTGTGTACCGCAAGGTCAGGCCACCAACCAGGAAGTTGAACACCACGTTCACTTAGATACTAAAAGATATTGAAATTCTGAATTCTTTTTTACTTCATTTTGTCTAATGCGGATAAGACGAGTTTTTTTAACATATTATATATATATTTTTAGACTTTGTTTTAATAATATAGAATATATACAATTAATAATATAGAATATATAAAAAGGTTTTCTATTTAAATCAATTTATATTTCAAGTATACTCTATATATAGATATAAGGTATGGAGGCCTATATCCCCCATATGAGACGGGAGGATATAAGGAAGGGAGAATTCAAATAGTTAATTAAGTTCAGAATGGGCGTCAAGGCCAAACTTGTTCATGTGATTGGTTCATAGCATGTGGTCTTTGTTTGGTAGTACAAGAGTTGGAAAGTTTTTCGTTTGCTGGAAGTTTTGATGCGCCAAGACTCTGAGCAGTTTGATACTTATTTATCGTTTGGATCATGCTTGGCAAACCTTCTGCATACGGCGTTTATTATTAACTGGCAGACTTAAAATCTTGGCATCTTATATAGATAATCTGCTGCTTCGGTTGCTGTGTTCTCAACTGAAGTAGATCGGTTCTTTGGTCGGCCATTGATTGTGGAACAATTGTTATATGCCTAAAGATTTACTAATGTGGGGTTTGAGATAACATGCTAAATACCTGGTATAGCTAGAACAACGATTCCGATGAAATTAGATGATGTTTAGAATGCTTGGTCGCAATGCATGCTCATACCAACATAAGAGCATTCTTTTCACACGTCATAGCAACAAGGATGTATATACTCACTCTCTGCCTCACCAAAAAAAAAAAAAACTCTCCACATTTGCACTTCAAAATCGTCATCTACACATTTTGCACGGGTATTCACACTGTGGGTCGGTACACAATGAAGAAAATAATAGAAGTACCAAAAGGCATCGGTCCGATTGCGTATTGCACGTACCAGGTTGCACAGAACCCAATCACATGGCCAAACACGTATGTATAGGTCAATAGGTCCCTTGAAAGGATAGCCGATCCCGCAATGTATCGAAAATAGAAGCCGCGGCCGTGTTCTGCGCGAGTGTAAGCTTTAGGCGACCAAATAGCTCATCACTATCTTTGACCTGTGAAGCTGCTTCGGCAGCTTCCTTTGCCATCTTGATCCGTGCATATGCCTGAACAATAACGCCAAGGTAAATCATATTTGTTGTTAGAAACAAAGGAGAGAAATCTGTGTCAAACTAAAAGTTTTCAAAGGCAAAAAATAATAAGACAAGTTTTTCACCTATTTTGTTTTTGCCATTTTGGTTCCGAATTTCTTTTATACCATTCATAAACATTGCTCAATTTCTTTAGAACTTACATTGGTTTAGTGCTCAAACCAAAACAGCTGGCATGTTTGCATCTAGATCATGGTTTGCACTAGAACACTAGATTGTCTCCCTACATGCAATTGCTCTATTGATTAATCATGTAAAGTAATGATTCAGAATGGAACTATTTCTATATGTTGACTATCAGCCCATCTTTGACATCAATGTATCAAATAACTTAACATACTCAAGCTCAAGTGCTCAACAGTACATGCACTTTCAGGAATATCTTCTGTTTTATACGGCATGCACCAGTTCCTAATTCCTGATGTTTAGTAAACAGACTTGACCTACCAAGTTGGATGTACAAAATGCAATGGAGAAGCTACACCACTGTTATGCACAATGTGCATTAAATTTCTATCATAGGTAACATGTGAAGTTAGTCTAAAATATACCTCAGATCGTTCACGAGGATCTGTCAACTTCGGAATGTACTTGAGAGCTTCAGTTTTTTGACCAGCATCAATACATGCTTCCACAAAAGGTTTATAGCCTGTATGAAAATTGAACATCATCATACTAAAACATATAAATGCTGTTTTTCTACATGAAGCAATATTGTGAATTTATCATCCCCATGGCAGAAGGAAGAACCATGAATGCTGATCTCAAACCAGCTTCTCATGAATAGATAGTATATAATAGGTAAATCTACCTCCTGGTGGCCTCTTCTCTTTTGAAAACTTTTCCAACGCATCCCAGTTCCCAACTGTAGCTAAAGCACATGATTTGAGCCAGTACCACCTCTTGTCAGGAACCTATGCAGCATGTGACATTAGAAAGATCAGATTGTAGTATTCATAAGCCAAAATTTCTTTTTGAAGGGCATTTTCAATACCTTGAACTCTGACTTCACTTTCAGTGCAGCTCGTTCATTTCCCATGGCAATACATGTTTTGATTGTATCACTGACGCTAGAACCCACAAATATCGCTTGCTTTGTGGAAACTTCTAGTTCATGTTGAGATCTGGAAGCAAGGAAAAAAACAGAAAATGGCCAATTCAGAGAAGACTGAGGTAAACATATCTCCAATTTTTTCAAAACAAAGTTTCAATCTAGCTGTTTCCCGTACCTATTTGACTAACTGAATGTAGAATGCACCTAAAATGCCAGTGCACATAATACTATGGAAAGTAATTAAATCATTATGAACAACCTAAACACCAATGCTCTAAAGTCTAAATAATCTAGTGAAACTAAGAATTACTAAGGATTGTGAGATGAAAGATGAGTGAGTCAACATAACCTACAGTGTGAGTAAATGGAGGTTTCAAAAATGGTTTGAGTAAATATTGAGTGAGCACCATGAGAAACTACCGGTAAAGTAATAAAGTGGCATATGCAATATAACTATGCTTCATTTTTTTTCCCTCAAAAAAGCATACATGCCTCAGTTTTCTTGGTGTCTCAAAGCTCTAACCCATTTGATGAATCATTTTGTACAAACCAAGGACAAGGCAAAGTTTAGGTTTTGCCTTTATTGCATGGTATGGTTAAGATTTCTTATGTTCACTGCTTTTTTAAGTGTTCATGTTAGTATCAGGGGTGTTCATCTACGGTTCCATCAAAACCGGCCAAAACCAGACCAAGTAAATCAAAGTCATAAATTAGCACAGCAGCCTGTCAGCTAGGTCATTATCTTGAAGCAAAATGAATATGGCTGAACCAGCTGGTTTCCTCAGCCCGTAGATGAACAGCCCCAGTTAGTATGTTACCCAAAAAAATTACATAGATTCATCCATCATCCCTGTCCTAAGAATGTGGAAACAATGTTCAGATATTGCAAATTATGGGCTCAAATAAATCATCACATACCGTAGCAATTTTGCATGCTCTTCAGAAGCTTTGGATTCAAAAACATGCTCCTTGGTATCAGCAAAAAGTTTGTGGGCCTGCTCAATCAGCCTAACTTGTGGACCATGAAGAGGAGATCCCTTGCTTGCCATTGGATTCCTCTCCAATTCCCTTGACTCTTTCAATAAAAGAAAGGCAGCATCCTGCAACTTCTCTCAATAATTTAGGAAGTAACTCATGCTAGGAGATACTACTATGTCAAGTTTGTACAAATGATGGAACTAATTGTCCAGTTCGTGGTATGCAAAATGAGCAGATTAAGTTTACATAAGATTTTCAACTGAAATAATATGAAAGCAAACTAGAAATGTAGCAAGCATCAGAGACAGTAATAGGAAGTTATGCACCTACCTGAAGTTTCCCTGTTGCTAGAAAGAAGTCCTTCAAAGCTTCATGTTTAGAGTACCTGTAAGCATAACAGAAACATGCAACCATGTTAAACCTTATGCATATAAAGCAACAAACAGAAACAGACAGAAGCGTCACCTTGCATATGCTATAAACAATCCACGAGCCAAAGGCCTTGCATTGATTATGCCAAAAAAATCCAATGGAGCATTCTGTAAAAACAATACTTTATCAAAGCGCATAACAATGACACAATGAGAAGTACTTATAGTTAACAGAGAAACAAAGATGTTCACTAGTAAGAATACCAAAATGACATCAATAATCAATGCATGCTTGATGTTAATTCCAAGAAGTTGTACATTATATGGAAACATCATCCACTCAGGGGGAAGGATGGGATTAGATTTACATACCTTTTCTATAGCTACCTTCTGCCAGATGTGGAAAAGCACAAGGTACACAAGATCAGTATCCCCACTCTCAATTGCCTTTGATAATGCCTTGTCTTGTTCATCAATGCTTAGTAGCAAGGGAATCTGTGAACGTGAAGCAAATTTAAGATGATTACTAAAGGCAGGTAGCCTTTTCTGCTAAACATGTATAACTGTTTATTCCTAGCTTATGCATGCTAGTTTTTCATGCACTTCATGTGTCTTATAATGTTATAACATACTCCTTCCGGTTATAAATATTTGACGCTGTTGACTTTGTACATGATGGTTGACTGTCTGTCTTATTTAAAAAAACTATTGAAGTATCATTTATTTTTTATATGTACACTAAATTTTTGAATAAAACGAATAATCGAACGTCATATGCAAAGTCAACAGTGTCAAATATTTATGACTGAAAGGAGTATTAACAATCACTAAGAGACTAGGAGAAAAGACAAGCTGCAGCTAAACAGGTTCCAACCAGCTCACTGAATCCTATCCACATAAAAGCATATGATTGCAACAAAAAAAGAATTCATTTTATGAAAAATGATCTTTATTTATTGATTACATCCTAACCATCTCCTCCATTTGTACCTATAATAAAAAAGGTGATTATAATAAAAAAAAGTAGTCTTATCAATTGCACCATCTCAAATAGTAGAAATTTATTCAAGGTCATTGTTCCCTATTTTTCTTTTGAAAATTGCTTTTCTTCCCAGTATATTTTTAGAAGACTACCATGTTCAAGTTTCAATTTTGGTCCATAAGCATCCATAAAGCATGATGTGTCATTTAGCTCCATATCACCTACATGGATACTTCAATTTATCACATTACTAATCAAGGAGCCAACGACACATAAACAGGGAAAATCAATGACAGTGCTAAAAGCTCAGTTGCTCAATCAATATGCTGTGACACATATCTGCCTTATTAGTCAAACCCAAAAGGAAACATGCCTGCTTTGAGGATTGGGATTCATGGTCAACAAGCATCGCAGCCAACTTTCGTCTGCCACTGTTATCTGCATGAGCCGCTACTGCAGCATATGATATGCCTTTGCATAACCTGAGCTGCAACAGAAAGAACTTGTAAAGCAGGGAAATGCAAATGCAATTGAAAACATAACCAGGCAATCCTGTCAACAGTTCTTCTGAGTGTGAGTTAACAAAACAAACCTTGTCGAGCAAACCCTCAAGGAGGACTGTATCTGGAATAGCTGCTGATGCTGTTATCTTTTCACATGCCCAGTGCATAATCACAACCTCCTATAAGGATTTGAGACATACATAGAAATGTTATCATTATACTGAGTAAATTAATAAACGGTTTATAACCGGTGAAAGAAATCTACAGATTCTGCATGTATAGATTCCAAGTGGGAAGTACAAGTTATTATGCGTGGTGGTGTGGCACATATGGAGTAGGTAGCGAAGGCTTTGTTGTTCCATTTTGGATGGCATAACCATCTTAGGTTTAACAATATTGAGTTGTTCAAGTCAAGATGTAACAGGGAAAGTTCGCTGTTCTTTTGTTTTATTTTGTGTGTCGTGGTGTTTTGACTGAGTGCACTTTGTGCAGAAGCTGGATTCTTTTACTTTCTTAATGAAATGTCCATTTTCTTTTAAAAAGTGGGAAGTACAAGATATTGGTTTAATTAAACCTAATATGACTCAGTCACTTTCATCATTATCATCATCATCAAAATCTTTCAGTCCTAATTAAAATGGAGTAGACTAGAAATTAAAGCCAACAGAAGCCACATATCAAAGTTCAAACACGAAAATAGTTATTTTACATGCACTTCTATTCAAGGATAAAATTTTATAAATATTACAACATTTCAAAGTCTCTTTTTATTGACTTCTCCTATATTAATTTTGACATTTCTCTACCTCTTCTCATATTATTATCGCGCCTTATGATTTTACTAAGCACTGGTGTCTCTAAAGGTCTCCTTTGAATATATCCAAACTATCCCAACCGATCTTAAACAAGTTTTTTTTAATTGGTGCTACCCCTAGTCTATTACGTATATTATCATTTCAGACCCGATCTATTATTATATGCTCATAAATTGAACACAATATATACATCTTCATAACACTTAAATGTTAAATATGTTGCTTTTTAAATCAATATTCCGCACCATATAACATCACAAGTCTAATCGACATTCTATAAAATTAACTTTTAGTTTTTAAGGTACATTCTTATAACAGAGAATGTCTTAAGTTTTTCAATATTTCATCCACTCCGCTTTGATTTTATAGCTAACATCTTTATCAATATCTCTATAGCATCGATTTCAAATACCAAAAGGTATACTTCTTGGGTACTATTTGACCCTTTAAACTAACATTTCTAGCAGTGCCGAAATCACATCTCATATATTCAGTTTTAGTTCTCTTGAGTCTAAAATCTTTTGATTTTAGAGTCTCACAACTCCACCTTTCTATTTACTTCCGCTACATTTTTATCAACTAACACTACATCGTCAGCAAAAAATATACACCAAGAGATATTCCCTTGTATGTTTCCTATGACCTCATGCATGACCATATCAAAAAGATAAGGGCTCAAAACCAACTCTTGATGTAGTCCTATTTTAATCGAGAAGTTATATATATATCTCCATCACTTATTCGAATTTTAGTCAAAATATTGTTGTATATATAATTAATGAGGACAACAAATTTTGTTGGAACTTTATGATTATCTAAAACCCACCACATAATATTTCTTGATATTTTATTATAAGATTTTTTTAAGTTAATGAAAATCATGTGTAAGTCTTTCTTCTACACTCTATACCACTCTATAACTTATCTTATTAAAAAATTATTTCTATGGTTGATCTTCCGGTTATAAAACTAAATTTGTCCATAGAGATACATGTCATTCCTCTCAAATGATGTTCGATAACTATTTCTCATAGTTTCATAGTATGACTTATCGACTTAATTTCTCGGTAATTAGTATAATTTTGAATTTCTCCTTTATTCTCGTAGACTGGTATCAATATGCTCCTCCTTCACTCTTTAAACATTTTATTCGATTTAAAAATATGTTTGAACAACTTGATTAGCCATTCTATATCTTCCTTCACAAAGAGCTACTCTGTTATCCTTGGTGCACTTAATTTAGTTAAGGTCTCTTATCTTCCTCTTACGAATCCTAACCATTTTATAGATGTCATTCTCTCCTCCTTCATACTCAATTGTTAATGCAGTATCAATCACTTTGCCAAAGGTAAATTGACCAGCTTATATCTTAGTTTAAGAACATGATATTCTACAATTAACTAGTAATAAAAATCCAAACGAGTGACTATGCACAAAAACTAATAATGAAGAAAGGTAATTAAAGCTTCATAATGCATATTGGAAGGAAATTACACATAGACTTGTGTCTTGAAGGTACACTACTTGTCCATAGACAAGGAAATTTTCTTGGATAAGAAAATAATAAAGTGAAAGAGGTTACCGGATTCAGGTTAAGGTACTCAGAAATGCGAAGAGCCAAAAGGTGTTGGTTGGCATTCATCAGACGTCCAATGAGCACTGGTGCAGTAAGTAGCTAAGGGAAAGAAAACATTATTCACAAGATATTATCATATTGTAGCTAATGGAGATAATAAATAATGTTCACTAGAGAATCTAAATGTACTACAAACCTTGTACTGCTGAATGGTAAGTGGCATCCCAATCTGAGGATCACGAACAGCATTGAGAACCCGTAACATTTTGCACATTTCTTGAAAGCGTTCATGTGGAAATTGACTGCCAAAGCCAACTGGGTATCAATGCCAAGTTCAAAAATCAGCAATAAACTATTTCTACACAAAAGAAAAGGTACTCCAAAATGGTAATAATTAACAGTAGTAACTAACAAAATTTTAGTAACATTCATGTAGTAAAACCAGTGAGCTAGAACATTTAAATCTAGCAGGGTGTGTGAGATGCAATAGTAGCAGTAATGTGTGACACTACTGTACAAATTAATAAGAGAAGCATTCGTGATGTCCAGAAAGGATATCAGAGGCAGTCGATTGATTCAGAAAGTTAGGAAATTTTTATCATGAGGTAATGCTATCATAACATTTTTGACCTGAATTTTCAGCTACCCTCTTACAGTGTGTTTGTTTGAGGATTGATTCAATTAGGATTCAGGAATGTGTTGGTCCAGCATGACAAGGTGGATGATGGTGTTGTCTGGTCTTATTTGAGGAATACCAATACTGGAGATTGCTTTGTGGGGAGCCTACAGTGAACAGCTTGGCATAGGTTATTTGGATTGATCATCCAGAGATGGTCCCATGGCACAATTTTTTTAGCAAGCTGTTGGTTATAGAATCTGGACAAACTAAGCGCTGCTTCAGGTAAGCTCCTACAGGACCTTAAGCCTCAGCAATGGGGCAAAGTTTTTACTGTAGTGAACAAAGCAAAGAGCCCCTCCCAACTAGACATTCTTTTTTACCACTGTATGAGGTGTCAGAAAATATACTATTGTTCTGTACGCACAATGCAGTTACTTTCAGAAGTCTTGTGTATATTTGTATGGAGCTACTTCTGGAGTTTTAATATAATTTTCAGAAGTCTTGTGTATATCTTTTCTTCGTTTTCTCTGGATTTTTGAAATGGATTATTTGCTCCATGGTTCTAAAAATATGGTTTCTGATAAAACTTTCTTTTCCTGCATTCCTTAGACCATTTGTTCTAAGCTATTTGTGAAGTAGATTTTTTTAAAAAATATTAATCTATCAGGTCAATCAACTAAACAATCCACAGCGCTAACAATCACTTTGAAACAGGGCCATAGTACCTGTCAAGGCTATATATTACGCATAAAATTTCAGGCTTTCAACTTGGGCTTGGCCTAAGTGATATGTATGGATTCCAACAACAGATAGGTTGAGGATAAGTAAGATTTACAAACAAGAATGAGACATAAAGATGTCAAGCAGCACACTACAGAGTAGTATATGTATAGGAAGAAAAAAATTAACCTGCAGAAAGCCAGGCCGTAAGTAGCAGCTCTCAGTAATGAATGTTGGCGTGAAACATCAAACTCATGACCAGCAGCTTCTATACATGCTGCAATTGCCTCAGGCAAGGAAGACGATATCAGCTGATAATTATCATATGCCTGCAAGTGTGAAATATTGTTAATGCCTTGTGTTTGATCTTCAGAAAAAAAACTTATTTATGACATGGCAAAAAGTAAATTCCTAAACAAGCAATAATGTTTTTAAAAAACATTTGAACTAGCAAACAACCTTGATAGAATTCACAAGTTGAGCACTGTCAAAGACAGTGCACTGAGCTAACAAAAAGTGCATAGCAAATGGATAGGGAAAATAGGCTACTGCACCTAGCATTATCATCTACATAAGAAAAGGAATATATCAGTACCTTGGCACTTTGTTTGTCATAGTGTTCTCTAGCATCATACAGCAATGCTGCTGGGGACATGCTTCCAATGCCAAAAATTAACGTCGTGGAATCTGGGACTCTGTGTAGGAATTCCATACTTGAATTTGAGAGGATTCTTACACCATCACACTCTGGGATGAGTTTTATGGGTTCATCATAATTATACAGCACTGGATCTCCATTTGGACCAACCATCAAAAGCACTTCTGACCAGTAAAGGAGCACACTGTCCAATCCACACCAAGCTATTTGATCTGGTGGCAATGCAGACTACAAGATTAAACAACTAATTAGTAACTGTGAAAAGGAGTACTAATGCTACTTCAGTATCCCATATTACTTAAAATTAAAGCAGAAAAAATGATATCTGACCTAGATTGCATGCTGAAAATTTTTCATAAGGGCTTAAACTGCATAAATATGGTTTCAAATCATATCAACGACAAGATAAAAGGCTGAACAAAAAAAATCACTCTTAAGCACATAATCAATGTCAACAGAAGTGACCTACTCTATCTGTTTATCAATTAGTTTATGACCCTACAGGTGTGTTGTTTCACAATGTAAGTCCATTGAGGAAATCAAGAGTGCAGTTGACTTGGTGAGCATAGCATGTTTGTTGAACATATGCATCTTTGATTAAAATTCCAATTTCATGAGCAAAATCTTCAGTTAGCCAAGTAAGATAGATAACTTAGACCTCAGTGAACACAAAAAATGTAAAAGATTGAATTTCATCATATACATTTCCTCCATCATGAACGACAAGGGGAAAAGCAGGTACTATCCAAATGTATGTAGGTCAAATTTGCTAAGCTTCTTTGAGGCAAAACAACATAATGTAAGCTAGGAAACAAATTTAACATATTCAGGGCAATTTCATGATGGTAGAATACATATCAATATTAAACTCATTAGATCCATTCAGTTAGCCGCAATGTGAATCAATCTACATCTCCTGGTGCATGCCTAGAGCCAAGGCACATATTATAGAGTAGATAGTGTAGTACATGTAAATAACTTGCATAGTAGCAGAGCCAGGAAAGTTTTAGAGCGCGGAGAAATCTAACTACATTAGGTATTTGCTACGAAATTCAACTTTTAATCCTAGATTAACATCAAAAATTTACTACATGATTTGCCGATGAGCGTGGGCTGCCACCCGTGGTTGCTGGGCGGTGGCTCCACCACTGAACTTACATCACACTCATACTCAAAGATGATCCTGGAGAAGTCCGTGGGAATGACGAGCAGGCGCCCATCGTGTGCAAATGCTGCAAGCAGCTTCCCATTGGGTGAAACTGCCATCTTCTGCACGGGTCCAATCTCAAGCCCCTCGCCGAGTGTCTGCACGCCATCTTCATCCACCACCAACACTCGATCACCAACCGCAAGCAGTACCTCTGGGCTCCCGGACATGATGAACTGCGGCTCCACCACAGCCATGCACAGCACGTGCTCGTCCTGACCAACGCCCGGGTCGGCGAGCTCGCGCGGGTGAGGGTCGGCGGCGTCGATGTCTGTGGTCACCACGACGCGGTTGTCCTCCGTGAGGACAGCCACGCCACCTCCCCAGAAGGCAGCGTCAGCAACGCCTCCGGAGGCCGTCGGAAGCAGGGGCACGGGGCTAGAGCTAGGGTTGGGCTTCAGATCGGGAAGGCGGAAGCGGAGGAGGGAGCCATCGGAGAGCAGTGCGACGAGGTTGAGGGAGCTGGAGAACGCGAGCGAGTGGAGGCGGGGGAGTTGGGGCGGCCAGGGGGAGGACGCGATGGGGTGGCCGGAGGAGGAGAAGAGGAGGAGGCGGCGGCGCGACGGTTCGGAGTGGAGCTGCACGATCTTCGAGTCGTCGCGGACGGCCGCGATCGGGCCACCGAACGGTGCCGCGGCGATGATGTGCGTGGAGAGGTCGAGGCGGCCGAGCACGCCACCGCTCCCCCCGCCGCCGCCGGAGGACGAAGATGCGGCGGTGGCGGAAGGGGGAGACCAGGGCAGCGGGGAGTAGACGGTGATGCAGCGGTAGAACCGGTCGGAGAGGAGGTCCCACTCCGCCGCGACGGAGACGGAGGAGGACATCGCCGGCGGCGAGGCGGGGAGCACGTCGCGCGCCAAGCGGGGTGGGGGAGGGGACGGTGGACTGTCTCCGGATCGAGTCGAGACGGTTATTTCACCGACATGTGGGGCCAACCTGGACTATGTAGTTGTACTCGTCTCACGGCCTTGAATGGAACGAGCTGCACATGTCTGCCCAACGAAAAGCCGAGGTACCAATGGCCCAATGACTAGCCCATAGTGGAACGAAACGCCTCGTCTGGCGTTAATTGCTGGAAAAGGTCGACACTGATTTTTATTCCTCAACAAATTAAGTATATAGCGCTCTCTTAATTATTAATACCAGTAAAAATCAATTCTCTATATAGTTTTAATAATAGTTTTATTCGTGATATCTATTTAACACTTTGATCCAATATCAATATAGACGTTTACGTGATATTCATTCCGAAAAAATAAATAACTAACTAACTGTATGGCTAACATGTCATCCTTTCCCTTCCCCACTCTACTTCTCTCTCCTCAATTTTCTCTCCCAGTGGACGCCATAGTTGAGGGAGCGGCGGCAGCAGCAGGCGGTGAGCCCTGCGCGTGCTCGAGCTCGCCTGCCCGTGCGCGCAAAGGGAGGCGGCGGCAGCGGCCGGCGAGCCCCGCGCGCGAGAAGATTGGTGAGGGAGAGGAGGGTGAGAAGAGGGGAGCAGATCGATGGGGACGACCTCGACATGGTAGCTAGGAAGTGGCGGCGGCGGCGGAGCTCATGGAAGTCCTCGCAGACTGCTGCTTTCTGCTGATGTGTGCTGCCCCGGGACCCCCGACCTCCTCTCTGCCTTCAGTCATCCAGAAGTCGCCGCCGGGTCCCCTCCCGGGATCTGGAGGCTGCCGCCACCACCAACCCCTGGGCCCATCTCCGCTGCCCAAGTGTGCCGCCACCGCCTGCTGCCGCCACTGCTCCTCCCTCCCGCTTCCTCAACTCCGGCAGATCCAAGTAGAGCGGTGACGCTCGAGGGATGGGGAGCGGCGGCATCCTTTCTCCCTCTTTCGGTGGAGGGCGACGGCCTCACCGTCTGCGGCAGCGTGTTCTCGTCCGAGCCAGGGCGGCCGCAGCACGCCTGGAGTTGCCCGGCGAAGGCGACGGTGAGGCCTAGGATGGCGTATGCCCGATGCAAGAGCGCGGCGATGCGGCGGGCCGGCAGGCAGGACTTCTCGCTGCCTCCCGACGTCCTCCTCCCTTCTCCCCGGCGCGGGCGCTGGTGAGCTCCAGCCCCGTTGCGGCGGCTGAGAAGGGAAGAAAGGAGAGAGGAAAGAGGGCAGAGGAAGAAGAGATGCATGGGTTACTGATACGTGAGACCACTATTTTTTATATTTTTATAATTATGATGTCATGTCACGTCGGATAAAAACGGGTTAAAGATTATATATCAATCAAAACCACCTTACAATCTGAAAAAAAAACTAGTTTTTATAGTTAATGAGTATTTCTATATGATTTTTATAGGTGAGAGATAAGAATTATACTTGGTCAATAAGAGTCAAAGTGAACTTTTTTTCTTAAATGTTTCAGCTTCTACAAATTGAGGCTTTAAATGGAGGAATTTTGTTGAAAAATTACTCCATGAATCCAGACTCAACAAACTAAACCTACGAGAGATAACATGACTGGCGACAAAGTTAAGATAAGCAAATCTTATAGAATAAAAATTCACCACGAAATAAAAAACACAAAATCTTCCCTATAATGTCTTGTCTAATTTCTCTCCCCATTTATACCTATAACCCCCATGACATGTAGGACTCTTAAGTAGGATTCCTAAAACTACTTGATTTCTTCCCAGTATAATTCCTTTTCAATCTAAATTTGGACTTTCCCTAAATTTAAACTAGAAATCCTAATTATTCCAACTATTTCTCTGTTTATACATGTCGAATAGATATGAGTTACCAATTTGCATGTCTACCCTACCCCATGATGCATAATCTCTTTTGACGTGCCACCTTTCGTATCGTTCCAAGCTTTTGACGCGGGTAGCAATCAGTTTTTATCATGGCATAAAGCAAATTGAAAGGAGAACGGAAACAGTATTCTGATTTTGTAGAGCATCTAGTTTTGGGACCATATTACAAGCAAAGGGGAGGACAACTTTCATGGATACTATTCCCGTCATCCCTCACTTCTTTCCCTTCCAATGCCTTACTATAAATGACTGATGAATCTTAAGAAATTTAATTGAAGGTGCGGTGTCATGATACAGCCTTAATTACAGATGGCATCACATTGTTTTTTTAACTGCAAAGTATGTCTGAACTATCTCTTTTGATAAGTTAGAAGCATGCTATGTGACAGTGATATCAAAACTAGAGGTAATTAACCGTGATAGTGGGCTGCCATTTAATGATGTAAACTGAAGAACTCTGGAGATAGGTATATCTGCGAGTTTAGTTTTTTCCTAATGTCAACCGAAGAACTCAGATGTAAATCTTCTCTTGAGAAGACATAGTATATTTGTATATGGACCATACTGCTCACATCAACATAATAAATTCCTGATCATTTATAATGTTATCCTCTGCACGAAGTGTTTTGTTTACAGTCTTACAGAGAGGTGAGTAGTATCCTGTACAAGGCTATAGTTACCATATCAAATCACTTGAACATCTTCGGACATGCAGACCTAAAGATCAACTGATGCAATGACAAAAAAAAAAGAAGAAATATGAAATGTCTTTTTCTCAATCTATTGGACTTGCAAGCAAGCATCTCGGCTACCTGAAGAATTGGTGTTTTTTGCTTCACTGCAATTCTGGCACCATATGCAGTTTGCAACTTATAAGTTCAGTGAAGTTCCCTAACCATTTGGCTTACAATGTACTAGATATATATATTCAGATTGTGCTCACAAACATGAAATTTCAGCAGCAAATCCGAAAGATAACTGAGCTTCTAGAAAAGCGTAGTTGGTAGGATTGTCTTGCAAAGCAATTGCAAATAGATTTATAAAGAGTCCTCTAACAATTGTCTCTGGTATTATTTGCATTGCCTCCCTTTTTCTTTGTGTACAGATAAAGCTAAATCGATCATTCTTCTTTTAAAACGGATCCGTTGTCACTTCATGGGAAAGATACACTGAACATTGCATGTTGTGCTTATCTTATCTAACAAAAAGAAACACTGAAATGACAGTTTGCAGGGGGCAGAAAACCACTCTTTTTTGTAACAAACTTCTGCAATCATTCTCCAAAACCTATAGGTGCACCATACATGAAAATTCACCAGCTCGTCTGATGTTGTGATCACTGGAATGAGGGTAAAAAAGGAACAACATGTTGCATGGCTTCAGATTAACATATGCAGAATGCAGTTCCTTTGGAAGCACATCAATTGGACAGAGAAACTGAGGGGGACCTGTATGGGCACCAGCATATACAATTACATGTCATCGCAAAATCAGTATCACGGTAAAAAAAATACTTCGAAGCATCTTACAAATCTTTAGTTTTCATAATAAAAAACTGCTAATCGAAGATGCTAATCAGAGGGCACTAATGGGTTCAACAGTTTATTCTAATCCAGGACCCAACAGGAACCGGATTTCCGGTGGCGATCATTGGTGAATTGCGGTTGTTGGAAAGCGGATAGCGGGCATCATTACGCTTCAAATGCAATGCATTTTCATGACCTAGCTAGCTAGATAGCTACTCACTGCTCCCTTATATTCTAAGAAAGTAAGTTGGTGATCAAGCTGCAGCAACTAACCACCCGTGTATCAGACTATCAGTGCTTGCAACAGCTTGTTGGGCTCAACTCTATCGGTTTTCTGCAACAACATGTTGGTCTCAACTGTCCTGGTTTGTGTGTATCATAATGCAAGATTGTAAAATAAATTGTTCTTGGAGCGATATGTTGGTCTCAAATCCAACTGCATCAGTGCTTGTACATTGTAGTAATACTGTCCTCTGGTATTAACAAGATTCGGAGTTGTGGCATTGGGGCTCTGTAGTGCTAACTGCAAACCAATGTTCACTGCAAAGATGAAATAATAGATGCCAAAATTATGGGAATAACCATATGAAAACATTATGGCAATGAGATTTTTTTAAGATAAAAAAAATTGGACCATTTCTCAATTTATGTTGTCATCCTCGCGCAAGGGTCATGCTAATCTTTTCTGTATCATTTTCTATTTTATTAGATGTCTCCGAAGAGAAGGGAATGACAAAATTTTACACCTTGCATAGTTACAAAGGAGAAGAACCGCATAATGTTGTCATGGAGACCAAAGGCTGCCATGTTTCACTGGTCTTTCACTGGCCATGCATGGATCCATGGACAAACTGAGCATTGGACCAGGATCTCATGAGCGAGGCTGCTGCTGGACTTAGTTTTTTTTTTTCTGGTGCTGCCTGCCAAAGTATACAACTCATAGCATGCATGCCATTTGGGAGGCCAGCATTTCAGTATGCTTGCGAGTGTATTATTTCGCCAGCGTGTGGCATATGAGTTGGAGATTTGTACAACATTATCTCGTCAATTAGTAGTCTACCATGTCGGATTCTGCCTTAGCTACTTAAACGTTAGGCAGATCTGGGGAGAAATGATTGTATTTGGGAGTATAAAAAATGGCCAGTCATAAGCGTTGTCGCCTAATTGCTGTTCTTAGGCGCTTTATCTAGCACTTTCTGTACACTCCATTGCAAACTTAAACTTTTGACACTTTTTTAGAGTAAAAGGGAGGCATAGACAGTTTGATGTAAATATTAACTAGCAACTTAACGTTATCTCAGGTCCTCTGAACTCCTTCAATCTTCAGAAATTATAGTTCTTAGTTCTAAAAAATAAAGTCCAAAATCTACTCTTGGAATTGCAGGCGCCAGACATACACCAACTAATTTCACAGTGGTACATCTGCAATTGATCTGCCCACGATGAGTAACCGTTAAGGACAATCAGTTGATTTGGTCACAAAACGGTTAGTTCTGTTAATGCATGATTACATGCATCACTATCACATATTCACATCATCTTGATATAGTCACCACTTCACACAGTAAAACTCCACTCATAATACTCACTCGATCATTGCAGCGTCAAGAAACGTAACCGAGGCACACATTGCTGCATCCAATAATCATATGGTTTTACAAGTAAAAACCTTGTAGCTCCCAAACTAAACAATTGGGAGCGACACTTATATGCATAGATCCCCCAGAAAGAGAAGTGAGAGAGCCAGAGTAGGACAGATGACAGGGACTCGTTAACTGAACTTCCATGTAGCAACGACTGGTAGCTTTGCGGCCTCTTGCGCCATGCAAATCTCCCAGCCCTGTCAATCTTTTCATCTTCCCCTGTGCAGCCAAAAATCACACGAATCAAAATGAAAGCTACTCCGTAGCTAGTCAGGAGTCTTGGGAAAAGCCACAGTGGATTTATCAAAGCATCAAACAGGCAAATAGATTTGGTGAGCAGGTGGTTTTTTTTTAAGAGGACTGTATATAAAAATAACACATATTTTTACAGGTGATTAAGATTAGCGGTTTTAGATTTCATGACCCTCCTATTATTACAAACGGAATTTTTTATAGCATATATGCCTAAATAAAATACGAGTATCTATAAAAATTATTTTATTTTTTAAGTAGTGAGGCCAACACAACATACTAGGATAAACGTTTGTCTTTAAAAAAAAAGATAAGCGTTCTAATTTCTATTCCATAATTGTAGGTAAGTATTTTTCAGGAAATATGCAAGAGGCTTGCTTATCCTAGTAGGAGGTAGTTATTTTCATGGTAGTCTCTAGTATTATCAACAGATAAAAGAAATGGATGCAGGCTTATGACATCTAGAATTTGAGCTCTAAGCTTGCCTCCATAATCATGTTTAAATCCTTTCAAACCACCATATAAATTTCGGAGAAAACCAATAACCTAGTAGTTGAGTCCTAGGTTAGTTAGTCCTAGTCTTCAATGATTTCCGTCTCTTGTAGAATATCTAGTAAGTACTATCATTTCTACTACCACCGTGAAAAATGTTGAAGGCGAAGTTATATTTTCTAACACAGCCCCAGACACCTGGCCGGCACTCTAGAATCAAACGTTTGATGACTATGCTTTCGAGTTTCAGCTGGAGGCACAACATTGAAAGAGATTAGAGCAAACAGTTGCTTTGCCGCGTCCTGCACGGTTGCACCACCGCACCGCACCGAACCACCACAGCAACCCTCCTTCTCTCTCTCTCTCCTCTCTCTCTCTCTCTCTCTCTCTCTCTCTCTCTTCCCTTCCGGCGCGCAGGCCTACCACGGCCATCATCATGCCATCCACGGAGCAGCAAAAGCTCGGCGAAATGCGCCCCAAAAGCGCCTCTCATTTCATCTCACCCCCCGCCGGCCCCTGCCCCACACGCAGCAGCGCCAAAGTCCACCCGTAGTATATTTGCAGGAGCAAAGGGGGAGCTTTTCTCTGCTGTGCTCATATCATAATCTCCCACGGGCCACACGGCAACAGCAGTACACTTCCAACTGAAACCATCGTTGCTTGATATAGATCAAGCCCCCTCGGCTGTCTAGGAAGGTTGTTTGCTTGGCATCTTCGTCTCCTGGGAGTGATACCCACTGCATTGTGCAGAGAGATTGCATCTTTAGTTCAGACAGGTTTTTTCTTTCCTGTTCTTGAGATTCTTGTGTGTTTGTATGGAAATGGGAATCTTAGCAGAGGAAGAAACATGCCTTTGAGGTAGCATGAGGTGAGGTGAGGTGAGATGAGGTGAAGGAGGGGGTATTCAGAGTCTCAGGCCGGCTTGCAGCTTCTCTTCTCCTGCCATTGTTCCGTCTGAGGGCAGCATTTTATGTTTGCTGGTCCTTCTCCAGTTTAGAAATTAACTCCACTACCAAGACGGCAAGGCTTGATTTGAGGGTTCGTTTTGTGGAAGTCTTTGTGGCTTGTATGTTCTGAGGTGTGGCTGAATTGACTAGCAAAAATGCTTGTATCTGCAAGAAAAAGGCTGCTCTTTCTGTTCACAAGTTCTTTGATTCTGTTGCTTCTTGCGCCGTCTGATGGCTCATCAAATTCCACATTGAATCTCAATCAAAGCCACAACAAGACCGGGCACACTTTGGAGGTATCAATGTTTTTCTTACATCCAAGATTTCTGAATCACTCTAATCTATATAGTTCTGAATTATATTAATAAAATTAGTCTTCGTTGTTTTCCTTTTAATTGTCTGGGTAAGAATTTGTTAGGTTGCTGATTGCAACAATTGCATTTGTTGCAGATGACACCCAAAGTGTTATTTCAACTCAAGCTACATGCATTGTTCCACTGGTCTTCTTTTGGTTTCTTGATGCCGGTAGGGATAATACTAGCCAGAATGTCAAGCAAATCTAAAAACGGCAGATGCGTCAGAGTCCTTTTCTATTGCCATGTCATTTCTCAGGTCTGCACCTTTCTGTAGGACATAACAGGTTTTTGCTTAAAAACGTTTCTTTTTCTGCTTGTTTTATCGAACATCAGATACATATAGTGTGTCCAATTGAGTTTGCAGATTGCAGCTGTTCTTCTTGCTACTGGCGGCGCGGTTCTGTCCCTAATGAACTTTGAGAACTCATTCAGTAACAGTCACCAGAGAGTAGGATTAGCACTGTACGGATTTATATGGCTCCAGCCACTTATTGGTTTCTTCAGACCAGAAAGGTAGAAGAAAACTCTTTCCTTTGACACAATTGTTGAGAATTTTCTTGATCTTTACAAAGTTATCTAGAGGCCTTATCCCTTTTTGTGTTTGTGAAGAGGTGTCAAGGTAAGGAGTTTGTGGTACTTCCTCCACTGGCTTCTTGGAATCGCAATTTGCGCAACTGGCATTACAAATGTCTACATTGGACTTCACACCTACCATGAGAGAACCACAAAGAGTGTGAAGCTTTGGACTGGCCTCCTTACATTCGAGCTCTCCTTGCTAGTTTTCTTCTACCTCTTGATAGACAGATGGAGCTACATGATGAAACAAGGAAATGCCCCTATTGAGCAGCTAAGACCTACCAACAATCGCAGAACCTATCCGACAACTCTTCGGAAGGAATTGGGTATGGTGCAAGAGTGAAATGCCCAAACAAAAGGACAACTTAGGAGAGCAGGTGCTGTAAAGTTTGCTGAGAAAGATGGCAATGCTGCTAAATGCATGGTTTGCTAGCTTGTGTTGGTTTGAGAGGTGTGCCTTGAACAATTGTACAGCTCAATACTTTATTCAGATTGTAGAGGATTATAGAGCCTCTAAAATGATGTATCGCGTGAGATGCATTTTATATATATTTCGTTTCAAGACACCATTTGTACTGTATGTGAAAAAAGCGGACATTTGCAACATTATATTTCTGAGGCAAGAAATGATTGTCTACTACTCTTTATGTTCTCTTTGCAGGCATTTTTTCAGGGTTACAGAGTTGAAGAAACATTTTTCCTGTGCCAATTCTAAAGTGATTATAAATATGAAATTATAGCATACAATTATTTTGTAAATCTATTTAGGTATGCATCGTGCACCTCTGTATAACGTCATATACTTGTTTCAATCATATTCAGAACATCACTATCATCGTGTTTAGATCTATTCTCTCCCTTGTGCTAAATTAATGGCATATCAAGTTCTTACAAGTTGCAGCATCACATATACCGTATCAAGCAGCTGAAAATGGACCAAACCTACATACCCATACACAATTCTGACTATACATATATACAGTTCTCTTGCAGAGCAAAAGTATGTTCCTATATATTAAAGCCTGAAGATGACTACCGAAAAACATGCACCTTCATTATCATGGCAAGAGATGGACGTAACCAGTTAGGACTGCAATAGCTAAGATGGCCAATGGTGGCACTAGGACAAATGCGCCAACGGTGGCAAAGAACACCGAGTCGTTCCGTCCACTGACCTTGGTGAGGAGGGCCTGCCTCTTTATGTTCCTCCTCTGGGAGACGGTTAGGGAGTTCAGGCTCTTCAGGCCTTCCTTGAGCTTTTTCCCCAACGGTAGGGTGAACTCGCCACCCCTGTCACCCATCAGCGTTGAAAGTTGCTCTCGGATAGTAGTTCGCACACGAGGTTCTGTAGGTGCACCGTTCTCTAGGCCTAATGAGCCATTGTTATTAGTTGCCACATATGCTAAATTTGGGAGTTTCGACATAAATAAAGGTGCAGATTTTGTGTGGTGCATACCAATGCCATCAGATGTAGGGGATGTCAGTTGCTCCAGGAGATCCAACTGGGTGCGCGTTGAAGAAACTTCAGAATAAAATATGTCAATGTTAAGTCCTTTGGCAACAAAAGAAGATTCATGGGAAAAGCAGGCAATCTAGCTATCTGTGAAATGCAATAAAATGAACTACTCTAAGGAAATACTATAGTACTCTATTTGATCATAAATATTTAACATTTAAGATAAAATTTAATCAAACTTTTGAGAATTTGACCATTAATGATTCCTCAAACTCTTGAACTCTTAGCCAAAAAAGATGATATACTTAGATTTATCTTAAAAGATATTATTATAATATCATAAGTTTATTATATTTATCAAAATTATTCTAATATAAAATTACTTAACTCAACTTAACATATTTCTAAACAAATTAGGGTAGAAGAGAGGTAAAACTCAATAAGAGCATTCAAATCATAATCATGGTTACAAGCATTTTTATTTAAATATAGATTTTTAGATATATACTCTTTTAAGATTTTTTTTTATTGTTTCTCTATATTAATTTTAGTATTTTTTTAAGCTCTTTATGTTATTATCTTGACTTATCATTATCAAATCACCTCAATCAATATTATTTTTTTCAATATTCTAATATAAAATTGATGATCAAAATTTCAAAGTTTAATTGAATCTTGTATTAAATATCATCAAATATTTGTGACCATACTTCAAACCTGTAACAGACTTTTGAAAATAAAAACCACGAATCAATATACTACCTCTGAATTTTAGACTCGGGTTGCAAAGGAATAGAATTCACAGCATGTTCAGCAGTGTACTGAATTACGCTGAGTAGTGTGGTTTTACGAGCATACAACTAAGACTAACACTGGATCAGCCATGGAATCCTAAACGTCAGGCTAGCTTAACATGCCAGATCTTTCCATCGTTTCTTCTAGACAACAGCCACAACAGAGGACATTTGAACCCTTGATACTAAAGATCCAAGAAGAAGTACTACCTGAGACGGCGGGGTCCTGCGTCGCGCCTTCCTGACGGGCAGCCGCTGCCTTGCAGCCGGCGCGAGGCGATCTCTGCGCCGGCGAAACGGCCGTCCTGGGGGGCAATCTGCCGCTCCTCATGGCCCCCGCCGTCGCCGCCGCGTCCACCGCCTGGAGCCTCGCGGCGGAGGAAGGCGGGAAGCTGCACGCCATGGCTTCCTCCTCTTTCTCTCCCTCGAGTTCGCTGGAAACTCGGGACAGGCAAAATTCGATTTTGTGCCCCCTCCTTTTTCCCGTTTTTTCGTGGCGAGCGAGTGGCGTCACCGGGCCTTCCACCACAAGAGGAGAAAGGGAAGGAGGTAAGCCGCGCACGGCGCACCACATGTTTGAGCTCCGTGCCACTGCGCGTCCGGGCCCACCAAGCCAGCGAGATGTTCTCGAAGGAAGCGCCGACTTGGGCTGGAGCCGATTTTTTTTATTAAAAAATATATATATATTAGACAATTTATATATTAATACTCAGCACTCACCGGAGGTTTTTTTAAAAAATATTTTTAAATAGTGTAAAATCCGACGTGTCAAATAATCGTTGATCATGGTTGACAATAGACTAACGAGAGATTTACAAACGGTCCTCTTACTGTCCTAGCTAAGGTTTTTATTACTATATCAAGGGGTTGTATGTAAAATAGTGTAACATGGCGTATGAGAAATAGGGCTCATGGAAGAAGACGAGCTTAAAAAATTTACAGGCGGCCCTCTTGTTTTTGAGCGTCTGGATATAAAACCTCCTCCTAGCTATTCTAAAATATATTTTAATTAAAAAATAGAAAAAAGAGGGAAGGGTTGAGGAAAGGTCAAAGTAAGTGACAAAACCCTACTGGTTTGTAGATTTGTAATATTTATTCATAGTGAAGAAATAAAGTAATATGTATAGTATTATTCTACATTCATAAATATAGTTACGTTTCTAGATCTGTGGATATTTTCATTTATAATGTTTGAAAATATATTAGTGTTGAAATATCAAATGAACAGCACTATATCTAACGATTAATTTCTTACTTAGTTTAACTTTATTTTTTTATAAATAAATATCATGGTCGATAAAATGTTAGATATGGTGCATATGATGTAGATCGTCGGTAGAGTTCCAGTTAGACAACTAGAAGTGTGTCTTTTTGGCTTTTAAAGTTATGGTGAGTTTTAATTTATTAAAATTCGATTATTTCACTTTCACTTATGCTATCTACCATTCACCCCTCTTTGATATGCTTGGCTATTATATGTCAATCTATGTTATGTGTTAATTCAATGTTATTACCTTAAAAATGACTAGCTACACTTCCTCTCGTGCTCTACAACAACGATTGGCCTACTTGCAGGTCAAGAGATCCTACTCAAACTTCATGCTGGAGTTTAATCGGCTGTAATCAAACGATGTCATTTGCGAGCCATACAACTCTATAGACCCGTGCATCACTTGGGTTTTTGACTATGTACATAAGTGACTAAGCCAACTGGTTGATGACCTAGCAATGGTGTTCGACATCTTTATCGAGCCGCATTATCTATACCATGTGTTGCGACAATTTGGTATGCATCAGTTGTACCTCTACTGGTCATGCCGAATGTGCCAGTCGACATTCACCGGTAAGTATCGATAAAAAATCGAATGCATGATTATGTGCTTCCTACATATTCTAACATCGTATTTATAACTAGGTATAATTGATGTGGATAGGTAGCCAATACTTTTTGGGTTTTTCGTCTCTAGAAGTATGATGATGATTGGTTACTAGTGGCAAAGAAAGTCATTGAGGAGCATTGTCCGCACACAGAGACATCGTACCTAGCATACCTCAATTTATACTAGCCTCGCACCTACACGCGTGTGATGTTCACTTCTGATGCTCCGTATACACACGTCATCAGTGTGCGAGACACGTACCCTACTCATCGTGACTAGGATTTCTTTCATGTCATGAGTCAATCAATCTTCCGTATTGTATATAAATATGTTATGTCTATTACGTATGACATATCATTTCAAATAGGTCGACGCTAAGTGGCAGGTTGACATCAAGTTTGAGGTTGTGTGGCGATAGTCTAAGGTCATGGTTGTGCTGATGGAGGATGAGCAAAGAATTATCTTTGGTAGGAAGTGCAACACAATGCGTATTGTCCTTGGTGCTCTCACCTTTCATGCCACCGATATAGTTTCTCCTCTAGCAATAGTTGTAGCAGGAGTCTGTCCTCTAGCAATGTGTCTCACAAATAACTTCGTCTATCCACCGCTCAAATATATTGTTTTCTTCTTACTGTGCGACACTGTTATTTATATAATATACTCTTTACAACTTTTGCTATGCCATACCTTGGTTCCTCCGTAGCAGGGATGTCAACACAAGGAGCAGAAATGTTGACACAAGGACTGCATGCTCCACACTTCATCTCAGGAGGGTTTTCAAGTTTATCGCATGGTACACATTTCCATTTGGACCACGGAATTTTAATTTGTATTGCTCAACCATATTTCTCACGAGGTTACAAGCTACATCACCGTAGATGTCCACAACCACGAGCGGATCTAGGCATGGTCTCTCTAGATGGGCGCATGACTCCTTCAATGACAATGATCTCATGGCAAATCAATACATACTTTGCTTCTCCCAACTTACAGAAGCTCTGCCACCGTATGCACATGAGTCGTCTGCTTTGATTCTCATGCAATAGGTCCACACTATTCGTGGCATCCCAGCCGACCACCTCACATACTCCTAGGGTCACGTGTGAATGTAAAGGAGGAGGACGAAGAAGGGTAGAGACCAGGCCCTATACCAGTAGTACGTTGTATCAGTTGTACTTATTGTTTATACTAGTTTGTATTAACTGTATTGACTCTATGTACCTATACATTTACTATATATTAATGTCCGTCGTTTTTGCTCTTTACTATGCATGCATGACTATCATTAGCACATGGCAACTAGCTTTTAATGCTTTCACTCTTTACTACGCGCATGACTACCAAGTCGCAATCAATGTTGAGTGATGCCAGCCAACTTTCGATGTATAACTATCATGTTGCTTTCAACACTAACTAATATTCAACTTTCATTGCATTAATGTCACGTTGTATTCAAAAGATTTTTGACCAGGGTACTTTTTCGCGTATGAATGTTACGTCGTTTTCAACACTTTCAATCATGTATTCCACACCTAACACAAGCCACTCTATATAAGGCCTCCGTATACATGATGAACCTCAAGTTTTCGCTCTATCACCTATAAAATCAAAGAACAATGATCGCTAAACCCGCATTCACTGATGATCTAGATTAGAGAAGAGACTGTTTGTCTTGACTAATTCCATCTTGGTATGACCTTATGTTCTGCATATGTAGTAATCGATGTTGACTTATGATATCTTGGGGTCCTAATACTCATGAAAAGAGACTATTTCAATACTCAAACTATTCTCATGCGGTATAGATTGTATGCCATTTTTTCAATTGTTTCTTATCAAAACATTTTCATCGAAGTAATACTCACTTTGCCAAATACACGAAAGGATTTTGGTGATACGAAGTAATACTGTATCCTCATTCGGTTGGGTGATAAAAAAATATAGTATTTGACCCCAACTGTTGGTTATACGAGATCCGTTGGTTTTTCTCCTCAGAATCAAACCAGGAAGGAGTACGAATGATGTTAGTGAGCCAAATGTTCAAACTGGAGGCTACAACCTCTTGTACTATCTTTATGGCTAGAGCGTCCTAAGTACGGTTGCGATGATTGTTGTTAGGTGGTGAGGTCAATAAGAGACAATATTTTTGGTAAAATGTACTTGTTTGTCTAAATATTCTTGATGACGATTTTATTATATGTTTGCTATATATCTATCTACTTTACTTTAGTTTTATTATCACCTTGATTACAATAGTTATGTATGCAATTTTTTCACTAAGACCACCAAGAAGGTGTAAATTCAAACAATTGATAGAAATAATGAAATCATCGTACAACCCTATGGGGATCATACATCCTAAAACAATTAAACAATATATACAGACTAAAGTGAAATACAAACAAAGAGTTGGCTTCTCTATCAATAGTTGACTATAATTGGAAGATAGATGATTTCCATAAGTTCTAAATAAACCTTCGTATCATATTACCTATAGCATCTTTTATATTACGTATATATTTTGTCCATGTCGTGTAAGACTATTATATAGATAATGTCCACGTATAAATTTATTAATCGTTTAACCCTATAATTAATAGCATAATAATTTTCTAATATTAATACTGGGTTTTTTATAATTACTTTATAAATAAATCTCCACATGATAATTCTTGCATATTAATTATCTTTTTAAGTACTCTTAAAATTTTTTATAATTAAATATCTAAGTAAAAATATATTTATTTAAATTTTTTTTGATAAATTTTTATCTATAGATTAGGAAAAAAATGACCTAAAGAGGACAGAGGCTTTCTGTAAAATCTAGCAATTTTATATACATCCTCTTAGAAAAAAAACGTTAGCAGTAAGAGAGACTGCACACCCTTCTCTCTGACATGTTCTACTGTATAATTGTGTCATTTTGTACGCTAGAAAACACATTTAGCTAGGACGATAAGGGGTCTAGCCTCCCATTGGCCCAACGTTAAATTGCAACATCAGATTTTTACGCTTTCTGTGATGACATTCTTTTTTTAAAAAAAGTATAAGTCCATAAATTTTCCAAAATAGAAAAGAAAAAATATATTTAATATTTTAATAAAAAATATATAAATAAAAAAATTCGGCTGGAGCCCGTGGAAGAGGCCATGGCCACCCAACAACTCCAGCTCGGTCCATTCCGCCGACCTCCCCTCCCCTCCCTTCCCCACCGGCGAGTCGGCGGCGACCGATCCCGATCCCTCTCCCCCGACGAACCCATCCTTGCCAGCCACCACAGAGATGTCGTCGCCGAGAGAGACCGCGCCCTCGTCGTCGGCCTCGGTGGCTCAGAGGCCGGAGGGAAAGGAGCCGGGGCAGCAAGGGGGTGGTGCGACGAGGGAGCGGCGGATGGAGTCGCTGGGGTGGCTGACGGAGTCTGCGGTGATGCCGAAGAAGCACAAGGCCATCGAGGGCGTCGGCGCCGCGTCCATCCTCGACCTCAAGGCGCAGCTCTACCGCACGCAGGAGGAGGCCCGCAAGCCCACCGCCCACGACGCAACGGCCGCCGCCGCGGCCTCGGGCGAGTTCCGACGCGCCAAGAAGCGCGCCGCGCCCGTCGACCCCCTCGGCGCGAAGAATTCCGGCGTCGATGCCCGCGCCCACAAGTACGTCTCCTTGCACTTCTCATCCTTACGCAGTATTTGGGGGAATTGACGAACCAATCCCAATTGCTGCCCTTTGTTAGCTACTAAATGCCTTAAAATGATTATTAGTTCGAATGGTCTAGTAATAAGAGGTTCAAGGGAAAATTTTAGTTGCAATCTTTAGTTAAGCCTCATCTCTCTTTGCTGATCCAAATGAATTATCCCCTTTGCAACATGACTTATCTGCAAGATAAGGTTTGTGCTGATAAGGCTAGGTTATGTGACTTGTCTGTCAATTACTTCAGGACAGAAATGTATTGGTAACTGGTTCATATCAGAGATCAATGTTTATGCTTCTCTGTATTGAATATCATGGAATTTGATTAGGTGAAACAATTTTAAACATCTTTTACGAATGGGACAACTGGGAACAAATGTAGGGCCTGTTGCCTGTAGTAGAACTCTTCTGCATTGGGCGCTTTTCGTATAAGAACACAGTTTGTCTTTTCTTCACCAGTGGGAATTAACAGTAAGTGTGGATCTAATCAAAGAGCAATTCCCAGCTAGATGTTACTATTAGATGTTCCTTTCCTCTTGCTTATACCAATTATCTGATATCCTGACTGCCATGGCTCTTACGAAGAATTCCCTTTTTCTCATTCAGTAGTTCTAAACAGCACTAGCTAACTCTCCCTTTGTATTTTTCATGTGGCATTTCTAAAAATGTTGATACCATATTTTGGTCATTATGGTGCCCATCACATTCTACCTGTGTTTTTTCCCCTCTTGCTCATGCCCTTGTCCAGCACTGATGCTTATTTTGATATTTGCTTTTGTAACAGAGATAAGTTGGAGCTGAAAGCTGTGAAGGATGGTTCAGCAAGTTATGCTGCCTTAGAAAAGAAGGCAGAATTATATGAAAAATTATCTAGAGGCGAGATACCTGATGAAGATGACAAGGAAAAATATTGTGTTGATTTCTTCCAAAAGAGTTTTGATCATGTTTATGAGCCTCAGCAACCAGAGAGCCAAACTGCCATTGACAGTGCAGAACCAGAAAATGGCAATGATGATTCGATTGCAAGTGCCAAACCAATGGGCCTTGGCCGAACTGGCATTACTATTGACAGAGATGAGCACAAGCGCTTTGTAAGGTACTGTTTTCTCTGGACTTGACACAAGTAAATTTATTTGTGTTGTGCACTACTATTTGTTGCCTGTTGTTTGTTCTTTAGAATTCAAAGCATGCATGTTGCTCTGACACAGAAAAAAAAACAAAACAGAATTAGCTCTCCTTGTGTTCTAGTTATTTGATGATTACATAGACCATTCAATATGAATTGCCTTCCTAAAAAGTTGGTATTTTGTGCCATTTTGTGTACCCACATTTTTTCAGCATTCTGCTATGCCCATATAGCCAGTCACTTGTAGCAACCCTTAACAACAGTGTTGTGCCCCCAAACAGTTCACATGCTTAAGTCCAGATCTCTTCATGTGATCAGAACCGTTTGCAAGTCTTTACAAGCTGTGTTCAGCCACTTAATGTGAGGCCTTCCAGTAAAACAATCATAAAAGTTAATCCAGCGCCTAATGATGTGTAAAAATGCCAAGATAAGAATTCATTCAGATGTGCAACTACATCATCGGTCACCATGTGACATCATTTAACTTCCAACATTGGCACTTCTGTAATTCTGCTAACATTACGACAATAGTATGTCTCAGGCCTTTTACTAACTTGTGCATGACATTCTGCAGGGAAGTTCATGAGGAAGTAAGTGAAGCAAGGCAGAAAGCTTCAACAATGAAATCCCGACGACAAGAGCAGGAGGCTGCTCGTAGAGAGAAACTGAGGCAAGCTTATCTCAAGAAACGCCTGAAGAAGTTAATTGCTGAAAAACAGGCATCTTCAGCCACCGACAACCTACCAGCTAGCTAGTCCAGATTCTGTAGTATGTCCTCACTCATGTCCAGTAGCAGCTGTAATAGTTTCATGGCAGCTAATCATGAAAAGATTATTTAGAAAGCGGTTCTTTGATTTAGCAGAACCAAATTCGGAAAATGTTGGCATGCAAAGTTGTTTCTATGGCTTGTTTTGAAACAAAGTTATTTCTACAGCATGTTGTTGTAAAAATCTACACAATTGAAAAGGCATCTTCATCCTCACCTGATTTACCAGGTCTTATTACTGCGAGCCCATATATATCTGCGTGTGATTTTGAGTTCCTGATTGATGTACTGATGTCTCTGTTGTATGCAGTAATAGTACCTGTGATGTACAAGGTGCCGTTCTGCCATCGTAGCCATTTGAGAAGCTTCTCGTAGTGCATATATCCCTTTCTGTAATGCAATTCGGTGCATGCATGGCTAGCTCAAAAGCTGGCCAATGCTATGCACGACAGCAAGAACAAAATTTCGTTGGTGGTAAGCGCCGACTTTATAACTGCACAACCGAGAGGAGAAAGAATCTGGTTCCATATTCTATATTCCCTTTGTTTGGATGAAAAAGAACCGCTGATATAAAGAAAACCCAAGGATAAAAAGTTCCCTCGCGCTTTTCTGTGATTCTTTCCACAAATTGACGCATAAAATTGCTGCCGAACTACATATCATCCCGCCTACAAGTCCTCTTATTTAGCGAGCTGCGTGTTACTCTCTGCGTGCTCTTGAAGCCGAAAGGAACGGATGGCCAAGACGGCGCCGGAGCAGAAAGCTGTGACGCCGGCCGCGGCGACGGCGAGCCCGTTCGAGTTCCAGGTGTATGGGCCACGCAAACTGTCGCCCCCGACCTGGAGAGACCTCCTTCGCTCGAGCTGGTAAGTTACATACACTTGCACAAATGTTAGTTGTCCTTTCAAGATCAAACAAGGCTGCCTAATTAATTCAGTGCAACGATTTGAGAGAAAAAAAGGGCTGCTTTATTTGGTCATACTTTGTTCACCATGTCCTTGATGAAGACGTGGATTATTTATTAGGTTGCCGATTAATCGACCAGCTTTAAGGGTCAGGTACAAAGATTATAATCAAAATTTTAAAAGTTCGATAAAATCTTATAGTAAACATTATATATGTATAATATGTATGACCGCGAGTATAATTCACCCTTTCTTTAGAAAAAAAAAAGTTCCGCTTGCACAGTGCACAAAAGCTTCATTCCTGCAGGGGGCAGGCGTGCAGCTACACATGGCTTCTCACTTTGATGCGTTGCGCGCGCATGCATGCAGGAAGAATGCCAACTACAGGCGAATGGTGATCGCGTGCTTCATCCAGGGGGTGTACCTGCTGGAGATTGACAGGCAGGAGAAGCAGAAGCGCGACGAGCGCACCGGTCTGGCGCCGCAGTGGTGGCGGGCGTTCAAGTACAGGCTCGCTCAGGTGCTCGTCGACGAGCGCGATGGCTCCATCTACGGTGCCGTGCTGGAGTGGGATCGCTTGGCCGCGCTCTCCGACTACATCCCGTTCCGCCCCACCGGCGCGCCAGCCGCCGTCGTGGCGCTGCGCGGCACGCTGCTCACGGCGCCCACGTTCCGGCGGGACGTCCTCGACGACCTCCGTTTCCTGGCGTGGGACAGCCTCAAGGGCTCCGTCCGCTTTGCCGGCGCGCTGGGGGCGCTGCGCGCCGCCGCGGCCAGGTTCGGCGCTGGGAGCGTGTGCATCGGTGGGCACTCGCTGGGCGCCGGGTTCGCGCTGCAGGTGGGCAAGGCGCTCGCCAAGGAGGGCGTCTTCGTGGAGTGCCACGTCTTCAACCCGCCGTCCGTGTCGCTGGCCATGAGCCTCAAGGGCTTCGCCGAGACGGCCGGCGAGCTGTGGGGCCGCGTGCGGTCGTGGCTCCCATACGGGGGCTCCCAGGCAGTTGCGGCGAAGGACGCGGGCGGGAGCGAGGAGACGAGCGCGTCGCTGGCGCGCGCGGGGATGGGAAAGTGGCTGCCGCACCTGTACATCAACACCAACGACTACATCTGCTGCTACTACAACGACGCGACGGGCGGGACGGCGACCGTGGCGACCGGAGGCGGGAGCCCGAACGGCAAGGCGGCGGTGCGAGGGAGCGGCAGCGCGGGCGTGGCGAGGATGCTGGTGGCGTCTAAGGGACCAACCAAGTTTTTGGATGCGCACGGGCTGCAGCAGTGGTGGGCCGACGACATCGAGTTGCAGCTGGCGCTCAACCACAGCAAGCTCATCGACCGGCAGCTCAGGTCGCTCTACGCCGCGCCGCCGCTCGACGCAAGCTAGGCTTGGTACAACAATGCCGAGAAAATTGCTTTCAACCAATGATGTTGAACTGAGTACCGGGGATTACCTTCTTAATCTTTACCTGGAAGATTAGTCACGAGTACCTCGAATGTTCATATATAGTGATCTCTCAAAAACAATATTCACATTTCGTCCAATGTCCAAACAGATGAACCGTTGTAATTGAACTGAAAAAGAGAGTAAATTTTAGATAACCCAAACTATCAAAAGAAATACAATATTAACGAGCAATTTTAAATATCTGCAATATTTATACGTGTAATTATTATAAAGCTACACCCTAACTGACCCGACAAGCCCACACATCATTTGTACTCGGCTAAGGTCAGACGGTACGATACGTCAGCGATCCGCACCATGGCACACCACCACGTCAAACTCTACCATTTCACGGCTAGGCGGGAAGACAAGTTGGTCCGGTTGGAGCAGCTCGATGCGGGCGAGGCACCTGGTAAAAACCTAATCAAGGCAACTAGGTGAACACTCCACGCGCCCACTCTCTACTATATTTCTGTCTTCACAGCTAGCGGCGGAAGGGGCAAGATGATAGGGGAAGAAAGGGTGAAGCTGTCGGAAATAGGAGAAGGGAAACCAGAGCTTGGAGCAGGAAAAGGGGCTGGGCCACGGAGTCCTTGATGTCCAATGACATGCTTATTTTTTTTTATTAAAACAGGACGGTGCTGTAATCAGAATATCAGACAGCCTTTAAACACGAAATTGAAATTCTGGAGCACAGATGTAGTTACTTCAAGCACTGCTGTACCGGAGAATACCCACGTTATGAAACTTGGGTCGATCTAAAACTATCAGTTTATCACAAGAAGATAGGTCACTCTAGCATGAGCGGGAAACTGACTATATATAGATTCCATTACAAAGCTCAGTCCCGTAATATACAATTTGATTCGTCCATCCAATTGCTTTGGGTGAACCATCAGAACAACAACCCAACGTTCACCTCTAGTCGTAATCTGATTCCTCGGACAATTCACCGCTTTCCTGCATTGAAAATAAGGTAAATATGATTGAATGCATGGGAAAATTGAATAGACATGAAAAGAAACGTGCAATATATATCCCAAAAATCCACCTTTTTCTTGTTATATTCAGCCACCGCCTTCTCATACTCTGCACGCTTCTCAGTCGCTAGATCATAATATTTCACCCTTTCCTGGCATAATGAACCAAAATGATATTGTTGACATCAATAGGATGAGTATCATGTCTAAGATTCAATGTGCAATATGCGAAATAAAGTTGTTCACATGTGTGATATGGTATTATGTGTAGCGGTGTTGCCTAGGCAGCTTATTTTGATTCTCTATCAGCAAATTACAGTAAGTCAGAACTCATTGTAAGGTTCAATACTCTCGTTTAAAAAGGGATATTTGAACCATATCTGCTCTTTTTTGTCTTATTATTTATGTGCCTAGTGGTAAAACAATGACTAGATCAATTCATTCTAAAATTCCTTGAAATAATTGGTACAGCCTACAATAATTTGATCATTGAGTCTAGGGAGTAACCCATTCAAAGGAAATAGCTGAAGGAACTCACAGATTGCAGCTGTAGAAGCTTCACAGTTGATACACTCTAACTGCTAAAGGAATGCATTGACATGGACTGTAATTGTAGAAGCCAGAGAATGTAGTACCTTGTAGGCATCACATCTA